>CM062291.1:370727728-372081659 GCA_031216915.1 Pictodentalium vernedei
AGGATCATGCTGCATATCCCCCAAAACCAGAGCAATGGTGCCGGAAAAAACATTCAGAATATATAGGTCAAGATATCAACAGATCTTCTATCACAACGGTGGCGGTCGTATTGGGAAGACGACTAGAGCAAACGATATTTTCCGGGCCAAGGACTCTCTGATGTTCACCCCGACTCATCACCAAGCGCAGGAAATGAGGGGCATGGGTGTTAAGGCCTAGACCTACCACAACTTCTTCCTGTGGAGGCGGACACAAACCAACTGGACGCCAGAGAGAGTGTACCACAACTATGTCCCGAGTGTCATCATCTGGGACAATGTTTGCATTGTTCCAAAACAACCCTCGAAACCTTCCTGAACTCGCTAGATTAGAGGGGTGTAAAGGAAGACTGTTGATGTGGCCAGGGCTACCCCCCCCCCCCCACCCCCACATCCTCGCATTCAGGTGGAATGGCACGGTTCAGGTTGACTACAGGACAAAGGTTTCATTGCAAAACTATGGGCGAAGCTCTCCCCCGGTTTTCTTGGATGTGGTTTGTGGAGCAGTGGAAGCCATGCAATATGACCCTTACCAGGCACAAACAAAATCTGAGATGAAGCTGAGTAGTAACTGTTGCTCTCCCAGAGACAAAAACAATTCACAACTGCCCCCGTTCCGGCCCTGTGCCATCGCCAAGATAGTTATCGACAAAACTTTCTGGTCACTATTCTAAATCCTCTCATCGGACCAGTAATTCCTCGTCTTGAAGATGTTGAAGTGGCCCTACCTAACGCTGTCGGAGCGAATGAACAAGAGATGTATGTCGCTGACTGACACCCACGGAACGCGCTCCCAGATGACTCCAGGCAGGGGCTGACAATAAAAAACCCACAGAAAGTTTGAATCCTGACGACTATCACTAGTGGTCCAATATGTCGTACTTGACAGTCTCCAGGTTAGAGTACTTGAGTCAGCTACAGAGGGTAGCCCGCCCAACCTAGAAGCCAGAGAGAAATCGACTTCAGGCAGCCTACTGCACGGAGACTCCGAAAGATCATCCGGAAAGAGCTTGTGTACCACAAACGCAGAAACGAGTTCAGTCTCAAGGTGGACTACAAATTGACGCTCAGAGAGAGAGAAAGAGAAAAGAGAGAGAGAGAGAGAGAGAGAGAGGGAGAGAGAGAGAGAGAGAGAGAGAGAGAGAACGAGAAAGAGAGAAAGAAAGAGAGAGAGAGAGAGAGAGCACAACCGCTGTGCAGCAAGTAACATTAAGCTGCTCAGGGCCTTAGCATCCAAAGATATCTAATATGTTAGCGTAGACAGGATAGACAATAACTTGGGGCACTGAGTAACTGAGTAACGTACGCCACACATGTCTGGAATGTGACCGCAAAAGTGGGGGAGGCTGCAGCTCTCAACGAGTAATCACACACTCAGGAAGCAACTCTGTGTAACTATCAAAGATAAGTAACTCTTCCCGGATAAACCCACGCGGCCTGGGGACAAATTGTACAGGATACGCTCAGCAAGCTTTGTAACTGATCCCAAAAGCTCGTAGACCCTGATGAAAAACGTAGACCAGTAACATATGCCCCCAAATCCCCACCCCCGCTCTTTCCAGCTAACCTGGCTGGTAGAGGTACCGCACGCCCGCACCAGAGGGAATATGTTGTTCCTACAGACCAACGGGCCTACTTACAATGACGGAGAGATCTAGTGTCACTGTCTTAGCATTGATGGCATCCTTGGGCTTTTTACCAGTCAGACAGGTCACGTCACTGCGCAGATCTGAGACGACAGCCAGGAGCCGGGCAACCCATTTGCTGGATGTTTATTTTTTACCCTCAACAATACCATCTTCTGAGCGTAGTGATGCCCAAACAAACGCTCAGCGAGAGTACGGATGAACCTTTCTTCAATGCGTTGCCGCCTGTGGGCTTCATTATCACCTCGTCGGTTTCACGCACCGTGCTTGATCAAAAGCTGGGACACAGAGCCCATGAACTCTCGTCCAGGATCCACCTGAAGATGTTTGGGCCACAACAGAGGTACTCGACTGCAGATGCGCTAGAAATCGCTAGCTACTTAAGCTGATTTTTTTCAAAGGTTCGGCGTTGGTGACAATGGACAAATCAGCAGTAGTGGCCTTGGAACTATGAAGAAGTTGGTATGGCCTAGAAGAGGGGAACCGAACAGGCGCTAGGCGCCATGACTATCTTCTGATAGATATCCCCCGATGAGCATCCTCTAAAATGTATCCTACAATATATATCACCATGCCACGAGTATTCGCCAATACCCAGATGAGCATATGAGTCGTAAGTGGAGTCACTCGTTCGAGCAGTTACTCCACAGCTTATTTGCTCAATGAGATTCAAGTCGTTCGAGCAATGTCTGTTCCTGCTCGATTGTCTTTTGGGTTGAATATTCTTATAGCACTTCGTTATACACAAGGAAGATAACTCTGTATGGTTAGGTACATATAGCATTCTGATTAGACTTCCAAGACTTGGACAAAGGTAAAAACAGGAACCAGGGATAGCTAGGACCAAATAGACTGTTAGGGCAAGAGTATCGAGGATAGCGTCTATAATAGTAGGTAGTGACAAACTATGTCTGGAATGTAAAACTGTTCCTAGTTAAAGCCCCCCCCCCCCCCAATACTACAGTACCCCAAACCCACAAAATTAAAACCACAAACGCAAACAAGACGATACCCCAAGAGCTCTTTGAAAATCAAAAATAAGAATATGAACTCACCAAACAGGAGTTGATGCTGGGGCGGACAAAAGGCCATGTGAAGGTGGATGATGGGTGGAAAGGGATGAAAGGGCCCGCTGCGCGAATATCGAAACATGATATATTGCTGGCAGAGTTACGTGAGGCTATGGCTGCGATACACGAGGACGGCCCGGAGGAAAATGTACCAGTTTGTGGCATGTCTCAAGAACATGAACGTGCAAACAAAACAAGAGGGGCCATCTCGGACATCACAAGACTGGGCGCCATACATCTCCGGCGGACTGGTGTTATATGCAGCTTTTGTCTGCTGAACCACCTAACGCCACCTTATGGTCAGATACGTGGTATCACGTCACCAGTGGTGCCGGTCCCCGAATCTAACACATATGCGCCTTGTGCTTTTAAGCACCGAGAGTCTGATGCTAATTCAGAACCCACCAACATTAGAATTTAGATTTAACAGCTACATGATATGACACACGATGCATGTTGGAACTTGGAGGATCATCACTTTGATGGAATACATCGTTTCCTCTGAGGAAGATTTCAACTAGTGAAGATGAAGATGCAACTTACTATATTAAGGTCGAAACCAAATGTTACACATGAGCTACAGTCCCAGAGGCTACTGGACAGGGATTGCATCCATAAAGAAACTTTCTGAAGCTGCTGAGGTCAAAGAAGATGTAGCACAGGCTATTTGGCAGATATTCCCGCCGGACCCACAACATATTTTCTGAGACCGAAATTTGACGTCTCTGTGACAAATACAGTCCCCAAACTGCCTTCTTATTTCTACCTCATAATCTTCTGCCACGTAGTCGAATGTCTTCAAGAATGCCCTGACCGTAGTAGATGTGGCCAGTCGCTAAAAGCCGCCGAGCCTCTGACCTCAAAAGATTCAGCTGAAATAGCTAGCGCTTTCTCACACACCCACATACCAGTACCTCTGCGGTGGCTAAAACATCTTCAGGTGGCTCATGGGCGAGAGAGTTCATGGGAACTGCATCCAAGCTGCTGACCGGGCACGGCTTCTCAATTCGACGAGATGAGAAGGAAACCAACAGAGATCAAGGCATTGTAGAAAGGTTTAATCATACACTCGCAGAGCGATTGTTTGAACATCAGTACGCTCAGGAGGTGATGCTGATGTTGTCCTATGGGGTTAAAGATCTCCTGAATGGGTTGTCCGGCTGCCGACTGTCGACTGAGCCCAGAACAATGACGTAACGCGTCTCAGTTGTGAAATGACCCAGGATGTCTGATTTGAGACGGATGGCTTTCTTAAGGGATTTGAGAGCTTCGTCCTTCGCACTGTAGTCAAACATAGCCTCTTCGTACTAATTAACGTGCTGTCTGAGCAATTCGTGCGACATTTCACGGGATATGGAGATGGTTAGCTCTGGTCTCCACAACCGACTACTTGAATACCTATGTTCTTGTCAGCCCTGGAAGGTTTTGAGGATTGGTTTTGGAACAGTACATTCCTCGTCCCAGACGATGGCTTGCGGGACATAGGTCTGGCTAATTCTTTCTGGCGCCCAGTCGTTCTATCCGCTCCGCCGAAACAAGCTGATGTACGACTGGGCCGACACACCCCTACCCCTAATTTCTTTCGCTAGGCGATGAGACGGGGTGAACACCAGAGGGTCCTTGATACTGAAAACATAATTTGCTGTAGTCGTCTTCATAGTACAACTGCCGCCGTTTGTATGGGGGATCTGGTTATTCGTAAGAGGGTTCTTACACCAAGGTGCTGCAGAATCTGGGATGTCTTTTTTTCCGGCACCAGTGCTCTGCATTTGAAATATAGGCAAATTTCCTCGGTAAGCTGTCACATTTTTGTTGAGTGCTGTCGTCTTAACGTGTATTCTACCTGGGCCAAAACACTGCAGCATGCTGAGAAGATTGATATGGGCATAGGCCTCTGCATAGATGCTCTCGGTTGGCGTACTGGGACAGGCTTCCGTCGTAGTAAGTTAATACGTGTCTCATTGGGCTCCTTTCAGGGGCTCCGACAAAAGCACGACTTTGGCGAATGTCTTTTACAAGATAATCTAGTTCTCCTCTCGGTCTGTGATCAATCGACGGGTCAGTCGCATACCATCAGCCCATCAGCCGTTGTGTCTTGAGCGAAGTTGCCAAAAATGCTACAGCCCTGGTCTCGGTCTTCAGGGAGCCATATTTCATTCTGCTTTTCGAAAGTGATGATAACTTCTACGACCTCCAGCTCAGTTAGCATAGATTAAGTGAGATTTAAGAGGACTGTCAGAGCCCAGCTCTGACTCTCGAAATGCGTCCTGAACCACGCAGGAACTAGATGATGTACACTTGAGTTGAAAGCCCTCCTGCGTATTTAGGCGAAATCGGAACCTATATCTTCGGGTAGAAAGCCGCTAATTGCTACATAACTCATCCTAGCTTCTAGATGACCGAAGCACACGAGGTAGGGTTGTGCTCCCCTTGGCTCTGGAAGCTTGCGGGTGGGGTAGCACGCCTATGTGCTGCTGATTGCCTTGACGTGGTGCCATTCTGCGTTCCAGGGGCCAATGTTGCCGTGCTCTATAGAAGCCTTCTGTTTATCAACCAGGAAGGTTGCTGGGGTCGGTTTTGAACCACCGTTTTTCTCTCTGGTCATGGCTCCTGCTGCGTGATTTATCCCAAATGTTCTTTCTGCTAGGGTATTGACCCCTAACTGAGTACAGCGTCCTGCTTTTCCTGTGTTCTACAGGTTCGGCCATTTTGGAGCACGTCCTCGTCAAAGCCGGGATGCCTGTCCTCTCCACCCAGGAGACAGACCATGGCGCACTCGTCTGTACCTTTCGCTGTTTTAGATATCTTCACTAGCGATGTCTTTCAAGAAAACGGCTCGTCTGAATATATTTTCGAGTCCTGTCACGTCATCAGATGTGGTACCAGTTTCGTGAAGCCTTTTTCTTTTGGTGTCTGATCTGGGTGACCTTGCCCCCGCGAGAGCGTCAGCAAAGTGCTTGGCCATCTCTGGACGACGCGGTTAAATCCTTCAACTTTCAGCGGCGATTGGGTGACGGGGTCTGGATCTTTGAGAAGATAGAGCCCATAGACCAAAGTGGAGATGGGGTAGGCATTTTGGTAGTACAGGTTGTCAATCCCAGTCAGTGCGCCTGGGTTTGTGTCTCGGGTGATCATTACGACACCCCTGTTTTCCTCCTTTCTGCCTTCTCAGGGTCAAACATGTCTTCCACAACCCAGTCCCGATCGCGTAGGAACTTAATCGTCACGTTGTACTCACATTCAGCAAATTGTCTGGTGAATCGTGTTGCTCCCTCGCCCGTCATTCGAGCATAGTGGACTATACGATCTTCCGAAGCTTCGATTCCGTCAACGATCTGGCTGTCGCTAATTTCAAATGGATCCTCTCCCTCATCCCTCCACGTGGAGAAGACCGCAATGGTGCCTTAAACCTTAAAGTCGGCCTTGGCGTCGCTCGTTATTTCGTCCCACTCTTCGTTGCCAGGTAGCTACACAGCATGGGAGGGGGGGGTGGGGGGGGGGGGCTATGAACCCGGGTCGATGAATTGCTGCTCTTGGTTTAGTGTTATTTCTGGAAGCATCTCGTCGCTAAGATCATCCATACTAGATCTAATTCTGTGGTATATCCAATAATGTCATCTATCTAAATGGTTTCTTCAGACTTCAATAGACGCATGACGCCTATATTCAAACTACGCCTCTTATCCTGCCACATTTGTATTGTTCGCTACGTGGTAACCACATTTCCAACAAAGAGTCAGACGATTTTCTATTCTCCTGCCGCATTTACAACAAGACATATTCCTGGACCATTGCGTAGAAGTGTCGGTGTATTTTAATGTATCCAAACAACTCTTTCCACATAGCTCTGTGGAGCTAAGAATAAGGCTCACTTTTTCCTTGAGATTTTGGCTGAACGGGGTTGGGAGGGCCCATATACCGCCCTACCCCCACCCCATACCCCACTGCTGCAGCTTCAGTTTATCGTACGAATCCATATGCGAGATAATGTTCGTCCCTTAGAATAATAATCTTTTCTTTTTGCACGTTTTCGTCTTGCGACATCGTAGCCATCAATAGTTTGTTAGTTGATCAGAACATGTTCTCTTGGAATATTAAAGCCCACCTGCTTACATTTTAAGCGTAACCATCTATATACGTGAAACTGGCCATATGATTCCAATTGGGATCTAATAAGCGAAATGACGTCAAAAAAATTTGAATAGTTTTTTTCCTCCGCTCTTTTAAAAGACATGTTTTTTTAAATAATAGACTCGTGATTAAAAAAGCAAGAACGTGCCATATCTCATCATAAGTGAGTCCCAATCTGAAGAAAAACTGGATAAGGCCTTCAATATCTTCCATTATGACTAGTAATGGCGTTTGTTTTTAATCTCTTTTTTTATCTCGTGCGCACGACTTTTTATCTTGTGCGCACGACTTTGTATCTCTTGCACACGACTTTTTATCTCATGCGCACTTTTTATCTTGTGCGCGCTATTTAAAATCTTGTGCGCACGACTTTTTATTTTTTTTTTTTATTTTCTTCTCGGCATGTCACCAGCGGGGCTCCGTAGAAAGTTACTGCGAATATTTGCAAAATTATTGTGACTATTCGCAACATTATTGCGAATATTTGGAAATGTACTGCGAAGTAGCACAAACCATATACCTGTGAAATAAAATAATTTTCGCAAATGCACTTGAGGTGCTTCTGTATCTGTTTGTAGATAGTCATAACAGAAAAAGAAAAATAAACACAAAAAAGGAAAGAAATAATGCTCACTAAAAATAGAAATAATCTATTTTGGGAAAAAAAATTAGCACTTAAAATAAAAATAATTTATTTTGAGAATTAATAAAAAAAGAACAATAAAATGTGTACTAAAAACAGAAATATTCTATTTTGAGAGTCACAAAAATTTCTACTATAGAATCGGAGGGGGGGGGGGGGTGCGGAAAAAAATGCGTGAACATGGGTGAAATTTTTTATTTTGCAGATTTTTTGACTCACCCATCCCTTCCTGCATATTTTTTCTATAACATTTTTGGGGCCCATACCCTTTTCATACATTTTATAAACAAAAGTTCGACACTCGAACACCAACTCGAAACGCGTAATGCACACTGATTCTATGCATATTTTAATATCTTCAAACATGTTTCCATTTAATCTATCAGGTGCATTTTTCAAGACTTACCAGATTCGCATCAGTTCACAACGACACATTACTGTATAGCATTAACCCTGTGTGGGCTCGGGTATAATAGCTCCACATTTGTTAGCCAGGTTTTTAATGCACCGCAGCAATGATGTGGCTGTTCACATGGACATTTTACTATATTGATGTAACAAATTCTAAGGAATTTGTTTTATCCTTATATTGAGGTCTCTGTGTGGATGAGCTTGTTAGTTCCTCCCCAGTGGCTGGTGGATTCCCTATGCCAACCAGTGGATTTGTTTATGTAATTATACCTTCATCTTGGGAACTAACAACGTTGTGATATAGCACTATATAGCCATAGTTGTTGAAGGCAATGTAAAACCCCAATCAAACCACATCAGAGTCAGACAAACTAAATGTCTAGTTCAATATTCTTACAAATCTAGTTTCTGGGTGTTTACCTTGCAAATGAAACTCAATTATTCTTTTTCCTGGAAACCTTTACTTTTAAATCAAATTTAAATAAACTTTTCCTAGTTTTGATATTCTGATATGCAGTGATATGCACTTCGAACAGTCTAGTTTCTGTAACTCATGGTACATGCAAGCAAATGTGAACACTGTGGCCATAATGAAATCACAGCTGTTTATACCGTAACCATGTACAGAGCAAACCTTGTCTTTTTGTTTTTGTTATGGCATCTGTACAGCAGGATAGCTGTCAAAAAGACTTTTTTGTTTTTGTTAAATCTGACTTTTTTGTGTTTCTTGTTGAACTAAAAGTTAATATTTTCATTTTTTTCCATTCTGAAAAACCTATCCCACCTTGTTATTATGACTCATTATACAGTATGCCTTCTCATGCTCCCAATCAGGTTCCTGGTTGTCCTTTGTTGAATGTTGTTCCAGTTTTGGACCAGCATGGCACCGAGCTCCTGGACACTTCTTGGCTGAACTGGACGAACTGAAATTGCAAGCTGCAACTCATTCCAGAGATGTTCGATTGGATTGAGATCATGGGATCTTGCTGGCCAGTCCATACGCTTAATTCCCTCCCTCTGTCGGTACTCCCTGACAGCATGGGCAACACGAGGACGGGCATTATCGTTCATCAGAATGAATCTATCACCCACTGCAACTTCATACAATCTGAAGTGGACATCCAGGATCTCATCAATATACCGCTGTGCAGTCAATGTACTAGGTTCAGGGACACAGAGCTCTGTACGTCAAACCCTGCTGATGCCGCCCCAGACCATGATTGACCCGTCGCCCTAGCGGCCATGCTCAGCAATGTTGGCTGCATGGCATCGCTCTCCTGGTCTTCTCCATACCCTAGAACGCCTATTTGTGTGGTCTAGGCAGTACCTTGACTCATCTGTAAAAAAGGTCTGGTCGGCAATCCTCTCTGGTCCATCCAACGTGGTCCATGGCTTTCATATAGTGTTCTGGGACAGCGGAATGCGAATTCATAGTCTACTCGACCGGAGACCACATTCGTGCAACCTTAGTCTGCGTCGAAACATTTACCCTGGATGCATTCTGAAGGTCACTACGAAGCTGTGGCAAAGCGGTTCCTATGGGCCTGAATGATCAAAAACCGGTCTTCAGCTGCAGATGTTGCCCTGTCACTGCCACCACCATGCCTCGCCCAGGCTCTGGTGATCACCGTATGGTGCACTCCAATGGCTTCACCAACCTGACGACGGGAAGCACCTTGCTCCACCCTCCCTACAGCCCGCCACATTTCTGCTTCAGACAAATGTCTTCTTACATTTGCATTTGCCATATTCAATCATTAAATCACAAGGGTTTGTGTTGAAATGAAGATTGAATACCCTGCACATGTCATGTGCATGTAGACAGTATACGAAAACATCATGAAAATCAAGGGGTACATGCTTTCCATGACTGTCACGAAACGTCTGCCTGTCAAGAGAGCTAATGAAAACACTGCGGACCATCTTAATACATTCCTCAATCATATCCACCAAAAATATCGCAAATATGTCACAAGCAAATTTCACAATGATGTGTCAAATATTTGGTACTTAGCAAACGTTGCGTAGCATATATACTATGCTTCATTTTAAAGAACATTCCATAAAAAAACCTCGAATACGAATAAATTATTATGTTGTTGACTTTAGGAGAAAATGATGGGACAATGTTTTTCCGTTCAATGTAGGGAACCCAACCCATCCTCAAGTCAGTTTCTGATGAAATTCTTCAATATTTTTCATTTTCATATTAAGGGGGTTACTTTTGTTAATAGTGCTTCTGAATAGGCTTTTATGGTCAATTGGTGGGGTGTGTGGTGGCTCAGTAGGTAGAGGTGCAGGCTGCAAGCCGAGAGGTCCTCGGTTCGAATCCCACCTGCGGCAACCGCGTTGAGTCCTTGGGCAAGACACTTCATCCCCATTGCCCGCGTGGGGGCACGATGACGCCGTGTACTAAGGCGTACTTCACGTCGATGGTACGCATGTCTTCAACCAATCTAACCCTGCCTGTGACGCAGTGCGGAGTTACGAGGTTGGGGAGCTGGCAGCTGCTCGTCGTTGCTCGGTGGTTCTCCCCGGGTACTCCGGCTTCCTCCACCCGTAAAACTGTCACGGTCATGATTAACCATTGTGCATAACTATGTGACCTTAAACTTCAATAAATAAATAAATAAATAAATAAATATGGTCAATTGGTGACATTTTGTTACTGTTTGGGGCACAAAAGATGCCATAATAGTGTATAAGGAAAGTAAATACATTAACTGTTTACACACAATTGTTTTTGGTACTTGACCACCCACCCACCCCTACCAATGTTCACGCAATTTTTTACCACCACCCCCACCCCCGCCTGCCAGAATAGAAATAATATATCTTGGGAAACAAACAAACAAACAAAATAAAATATGAACTAAAAATAGAAATAATCTATTTTGGTAATAATAAAAAACTGTACAAAAAATAGAAATAATAAAATTAAAAAGAAAAACATAAGCTCTGGAGATGTGCATTAATCATTTCTCAGGTCAAAATGTCCATGCAAATGTGCAGCCTAACACGGCATTCAACGTTGGGTGGGCATTTTCCGTTGGCAACAAGAGTCAACTCAATGAGTGGCACACTGGACTTCAAACCGATAGGTTAACAGTTTGACAGTTTGAGGCAGATCTCTGTCATCTGCATTGTGACATTTGGAACAAAACATAAGCCCGATCTGCCTACCTGGGTAAAGGAGCATAGGTGCGCTGTGTACTAATTCGGACAGCACGCCGTTTACTTCCTTGCCTTCAGTCACTGCTAACCCTACTTGAGTCGGGTTAGTAAGTTGGTCGTTATCTTCCCTCATTTGGCTAAGTGGGGCCACGAGAAAACTCCAAAATGAGGCGAATTCTCATGGCTTGAATGCGAAACACAAAGCACTGCAATCACCGTTAGTAACAACAGCGGGCGCAAATGGAGTTATATTGTCTAAAGAATACAGAGGATGGTTGGTTTCGGGGCAAGTGCTTCAATTTGCAGCACTGCCATCTGCTTCTACCACGTGTTACTCTCAGAACTTTGTGATGGTAGAAATGAGACATTTGTAGACACCTGTGACGTGCTGGTTGGTACCCGTGTGTTGCTCATAAACTTATTCCAAAATCCGCGAAACATTGATATTTACCTACAAATGTATTACTACTGTTATCTATCATTTTGCCCATTTTTGCGGGTACAATTCTGGTACATACATTTGCGTATGTGACTGTGAATAAACCGGCTGGAAAGGAAATTCCATTTCCACAAAGTGCATTGGAGAATTAAAGCACCAATGCTGGAGTAGACACCACCTACCGTCCCCGCATGGCTGCAACGCGAGGATTCTCACAATGGCATGCCCCTTTCAGAGTGTACTGGAATAAGAAAAAAAATCTTTTATTTGGGGAATTGAAACTATGCAGGTCCAATGGAACCACCGTAAATCAATAAAATAGGTCCAAAAAATAAAAGGCACCTTAAAAAAATAAAATATGTCGTGCGCGCGCGCCCGCGCAACATAGACATACTATCTTGATATACTATCTCGTTACAAATCTACGGGATAGTGTTTTTGAAGACACATTCTTGGATTTAATACTACCAGCTGGAAAATTTATTCACAAGATTCTTCACCACTGGATTCTGTCAAACTGTATTTTGGACTAATTCAATAATTGATAAGTACCGCTGTTTTATTTTCTGTAAACCAATTAGTGTAAACGATCTTTGTACCACTTTTTTATATATATTTTTTTAAATTAAATTTCAGAATAATAAAATTCATAGTTATTGTTGCTGATTCTCAGATTTCTTTCTGTTACCAATATCCTTAATATTTCCACACCCTAACACCGTTTATTCATCACAAAAGCGAATATCTTCCAATAAGACCCTCTCCATAGCCCAAAAGCCACATCGTGAAATAAACAAGGTAGCTTGAATGAACAAGGCAACTTTAACACTAACAAGCTTGATACATATACCTCCCGTGTACCCCAAGACGCCAATGGACAACAAAAAAATCAGCAACTCAGATGAAGGTCGAGCTTAATCCATCTCAGTTCAAATCATGTACTTATAAGTGGGTTTTGAGTATGCATTCGTAGAATTTTATACGCTTTTATAGGCAATATGCACGTTGAATCCCCCCTCTCGCCCCCATTGTTATGCTCTTTTCAAATATTTTGCGTGGTGACATCAGACAGTAACATATGCCACTGGACCCGTAAACATAGAAAACACTAAGCGCGCTCTCGTCCGTTCAGAGGGTGAGAATTTTAGTCTTACTGGATTAAAGGTATGTTGCCCGAACAACGTAGAATGTCGTGCGGATGACTTGGTAGGTGTGTGTAGGGAAGTATCTCGCACACATAAGATAGTATATCGCATGGATGACAAAGTATGTCGTGTGTGTAACTTATTATCTCGAGCGAATGATATAACATCTCATGTGCACGACGAAGTATGTTAGTAGTACATTATTTATTTATTTATTTATTTATTTATTTATTTATTTATTTATTTATTTATTGGTGTTTTAGGTCACATACTGATGCACAATGGCTAATCATGACCGTGACAGTTTAACGAGTGGAGGAAGCCGGAGTACCCGGAGAGAACCACCGAGCAACGACGTGCAGCTGCCAGCTCCCCAACATCGTAACTCCACACTGCAGCACAGGCAGGGTTAGATTGGTTGAAGACATGCGCAGCATCGACGTGCAGTACGGCTCAGTACACGGCGTCATCGTGCCCCCATGTGGACAGTCGGGGTTAAGCGCCTTGCCCAAGGACACAACGCGGAAGTCCAAGTCGATCGCTCAGACGGTCACCCATCCGAGGACTAACCGGGCTCCACGTTGCTTAACTTCGGTGATCTGACGAGAATCGGTTACCACCACCGCGCCACCCTGTCGGGAGTACAACTTAATTTATCTTTTACAATTCCTTTCATTATTTTTTTTTTTTTTTTTTACATATTTCATTTTTTTACAATATTCGTAATGGTCCCTTCGTAGAAACAGAATAATCCTCATTTGAAAGTAAAAATATTTTGTGGATTCAAAAGAAAAAAATTATCGTTATAACCAGATAAAAAATCATTTTTTCACGATCTTTTTCCATTTACAGTTTCTGTTGGTGTGATTTGTCTTCTTGGCTAACAAATAAAAAATAAAAACATTATTTTTAAAAAAAAAACTGTTATAACGAGAAAAAGAATATTTATTTATTTTTTAGAATGAAGTCATTTTTTCTTAGATGGCGAAAAATCATTAAAATGAGAAAAATCATTTATTTACCTCTTTTTCACTTCTTATATGTATGTTTTGGTGGTTTTTTCGATTAAAGATTTTTTTTTCTTAGCTGGCATTTATTTTCAGTCTGATAAAAATATCAAGATTAACAGATGAATGTTCCTTTTGTGTATTTACCTATTTTTTGAATACTAAGGAGACAAGATGTATTGAACGTATATGTGAACTTAACACACATTTTAGACTAAAATTATCAAAATAATAATTGAGGGGGGGATGTGTTTTTACGTCTTTAACGTCATCACATGGCCCGAGGAGCAAGTAATTTTTCACAAATCTACGTCTGCATTCTCAACATAATGTGGACTATTTTTAACGAACAAATCGTAATTTCATCTGTAACAATTACTCTAAAAATATTAGAATACGACAGTTATTCAACATTTTCTCATGGATCTACCAAGTTTCATTTTTGTTTCAAAAGCGCAGCTTATGGCCCTGGAGAAGGAGCATAGCGAATTTGTGCCTCCCAGGGGTCATGTGCAATGTTTTTAAAGCAAAAATGGGACAAATACAACACGACTTTAATGACTTAGCACTGACAGAACTTCTCATTGCCTTAGATATGTTTAATGTTATTCTGATGGAGTATCTTAAGTCTGACAATCGACTTAGAAGTGGCAGATCCTTTGAGTATAATGTCTTTAGAGACAAATGGCCTCAGCGATAAAAATCCATTAATTTACAGTACTTGACGGGGGAGTACTTCTGCATGCTGTGGGCTGGATTTTCCGCCTGACAGATAATTACAGGGTTTTTAAACAAAGCCTCAGAACAAGTAGGAAAATGTCAGATCATACACCACCGGTTCACCCTGGTGGTCCATGCATTGCATGTGTGCAGGTGCGTCTCCTTCCCAGAAACTTGACCCACCACGATTTAGTTGTAATCCACCCGCCGCGTACTCTCTACTTTCTAGTCTATTATCCTCTACAGAACAATTAAGTTAAACACGCCCCATAACTATTATTTTGATAACTGTCGTCTAAAATATGTGTTAAGTGGACATACACAAAATAGGTAAAGAAACAAATGGAACATTCACCCGTTAATGTTGATATTTTTGTCAGGCTGAAAAGTGCTAGAAATGCTGTGTATGGCAGCCCAAATGCTCAACATTTCGTCTCCCTGTCGTCTCAGAATGTTTCGGTAGAAACGCAACACACTGGTACTTTTAAACTTCTCAAAGATATCTGTGTCTCTTTAACATTTTTTGCAAGCTTTTTAGTAGAAAAGTGAGATTTGTCACCAGGACATTGCTTCTCTTTTCAGCTTAAACTGTATGTATCCTCTCTGAGATGAGAAAGCAGACACTTTGTATACACTTCAACAGAAGCATACATGTGACGATGAAGGAGGAAAATGGTTAACCCTCTACCCAACGTAACGGACAAAACCGGCCAGCGCTGTTCACAAAAATCGCCAATTAATTTTCATTATATTTTCATTTTCTGTCTCAAAAACATAGGTTATGACCCCTCGTTGAGCTCGTTCTAACGAGGGGTCATAACCTATGTTTTTGAGTCAAAAATGAAAAAAAATTAGTTATTCAAGAATTTGTTTTTGCAAGTGACATCTGCTTTTCATGTTAGGTAAAGGGTTAATTCAGCTGTAATAAAAATGAAGAAGATATAGAGAAGATATAAGTGTAATGTCACAGATGTTTGACGCGGAGGTCCAAAATCAGTGCCTCTACCTTTTTTCAAAATCTGTGCCCCATTCCGTACAATTTTTCAGGTCTTCAGGGTTTCCGCCGTCTTGCATGCATACTCTTTATGGGAGATAACTCTGTACGATTAAGTACAGGTTATGGGAAATCAAGCAATCTAATTGGTTAATTATAATTTATATAAATGATCTAGATAAATGAAACAGCAAGAGTACTCGGAATAAGGTAGGAACTACTGGTATTACGTACCACCTTACCAGTAACAGGATGATACAAAGCATTTGGTAGGTAAATACTATCAACGGTTAGGGTGGGATCTATAGGGGAATATACCAACCATACTCTGCTGCCGTTCTGTATTACCAGGCATTGACCCCACCCCAGAATACCGCTCAATAATATGAAGCACCTGGAGGATCAGTAGTACCAAGGGCCAGCAAAAATAGACCTACATGGATATGTACAGCCTATGCTATACTACCGTTATAAACTACCAAGCATTACCCCCACCCCACAAAATCACTAGGTCTACCATAACGTACTACATATACCAGCCATATAATAAAACGAAGCAATCGGTTGGTTAATAGTACCAAGCACTAACAGGAGCCTATAGGTGTATATACCGCCATACTATAGTTCCGTTCTAAACTACCAGGCAGTACCCCTACCCACAATACCTCTATGCCTAGCATTGCATACTACCTATAGCAGTCATAGGATAACATAAAACATCAGGTGGATTAATAGTACTAAGGGCCAGCAAGAGACCTATAGGGATATGTGCAGCCTATATGGTATCCTCAGATAAGTATCCTATAAAAGGTATCCTCGATAGATATCTTCGATAGGTATCCTCAAATAATAAAATACCGGGCCATAGGTATCCTCAAATACCCGTATGTGCCTTTGTGCTAGGGCACATTGTGTAACATTGTGCCTTTTCACATGAGCACATATCGGCACATAAAGCATATGCCTTTGTGCTAGGGCACATTGTGTCAC
This sequence comes from Pictodentalium vernedei, assembly GCA_031216915.1. NCBI lineage: Eukaryota > Metazoa > Mollusca > Scaphopoda > Dentaliida > Dentaliidae > Pictodentalium > Pictodentalium vernedei. The sequence goes on from CM062291.1 coordinate 370,744,138, forward strand.
ATTGTGCTTTTTCACATAAGCACATATGACAAAAAAGGGGTGCCGAAGGTCATATGTTTTTCAAAAAGGGGTGCCGAAATTGGGGTGCCCGGGGATATTGCCATTGGATATAGATGTGATGAGAATCGGATACAACTTCGTTGTAATAAGGTGAGATAACTCTATACGATTAAGTACAGATTATGGAAAATCAAGCAATCTGATTGGTTAGTTATATAAATGAAACAATAAGAGTACTTAGAACAGGGTCAGAACTGACAAGAATAGACCAGAAATAGCTAAATATGGTAATAATAAACAAAGCTGTTCCAACTGATAGGCTCTTCTACGCTACTGGAGTATACTCTAGAATAAAGAAACATGACCAGGTAGAGGAAAACTATTGCATATATAGATAAAAGCAGAGAATTCTGGAAGAATTCGAAAAAGTAAAACTTGTCGGGTTGTTTGTGGTAATTATCCAGGGATGTCGTTCCAGAAAATACTCCGATTCAATCGAACATACCCTCCGAACATACCCCTGTCCTATTGCAGAAAACTTGGGTAACATAGCATTCATGTGCTACCGTAGAGAACAAGATGGCGGCCTCCAGTACACAAAATGGACGAAGGAAACACGTATCACCCTAACAACACGCGCTGCGCATGCGCACTAACACCACGTATCACTATGGAGATGACGTCACAACATGGCCGCTTACGCGGGTTACCATGACAACACAACATGGCACAACTGGGTCACGTGACATGACGTCACTTCCGAGTTCCCCCACCGAGGTCCCCCAAACTACCCTCGAAAAGCCCCTGATATACTACTTGCATGTTATACACAGCACACAAACACATCCGACCTAACCCACTCTGGTATTATTTGCACACACTGCGACACACTTTGTATCAGCACACAAGTACGAACGAGATGCACAGATACTACAAAATATGTTAAAAGATCCTCCGATTTCATAGATTAGTTAATGAGTCAAGTGGGCAGTCACTTGAAGCGAACACTACTCATTTACTCTTCCCGGTTTTTCAGCTGTAGTGGGAAACACCACAGGGCTCAGGTGATGCACACTGTGGCACTAGGACTCGTAGTGATAGCAGCTTGGAGTGCAGTAAAGTGAGGGAGTGGTAATAGAAGCTTTAAAACCATAGTAGTGCGGAGCCATCCGGTCAGTAATGAAATATGCAGGTATCCGAGAAAGCGGGCCCAAAGGTAAGTAGATGCAGAAGCCGAGCACAGAACGTATAGGGGTATACGCGATATAGATAAACAAGTAGCTGTGACAGTGGGTAGAAGCCAGCAGTAGTAACTGCCTATAGCTGTGGGTAACAATTACAGTGGAATTGGGTTGTAACACTTGTAGTGGCTATTTCTGTTGAAAGTCCACCAACAACGGTATATCGAATACTGGTCCTCTCTGGTTATTCCCCACTGAGAGGGTCCACAGGCTTGGCCTCACCGATCCACAAAGCCGTAGTCGCAATTAGTTCCCAAATGTCCTAATATGTCGTCGAGTCGTCTTTTTCTTTTCCAGTTATCAGTTGCAGTGGTTACCAGTTACAGTTTATCTGCAGGCCATGAGATATGTAATATGACGTACGAACAGGCTCATAAATCAGTGAATTAATCACGATGCTAAAATAAGTTAGCATGATGCTAAAATAATAGAGCATGATGCCTAAATAATACAGTATGATACTAAATTAATAAGGCATCATGCCCAATTAAAGTGTATGATCCTCTCGTAATTCAGCATCATGCTATATTATTCATGCAGCATTCGTTAAATCTCGCAAAATAATATAGCATGGTGCTTTAATAATTAAACATCATGCTAAATAAAAATGCATGATCCTCTTGTAATTCAGCATCATGCTTAATTAATTTGTCATCGTGGAATTTGTGGAGTCTCGTCTCAACCGCTGATCTTTGATAGAAACACAATTGCTGTATTTCAAGGATTTGTCTTCTCGTAATCCCTTACATGTCGTATCGCAATCGGTGAAGACTGAAAAATGCAAAATGCAAAACATCAACAACAAAAAATAAAAATAAAGGAATACCCCCCCCCCCCCACCCCACCCAAACAAACCCTAAATCTGATTCCCAGTTTTCATATAACGCTCTGACGGCTTCTATCAATTTATTAAGCAAGGATTAGTAAAACAGGTGAAGTCATCGTAATTAACCTGGGGAAGGATAAGGAAGCACAAATGGAGAACAAAATATTATTACCACTTTCAGAGCCATTACAAGAAAATAAAAATTGAATAATATTCCGGTCGTTGGGTAAACAAAGGAATCAATTTTATTATTGGTAAGATGCCCGGTACGTCCAGTGACATCACTACGTTTTGTACTGTTAGGAGAGCCGAAGACTGGAACTGGGGTGCACATAAATACCCACGGAGGGTAAAGAGTGTTGTATTTTGTTTATTACGGCAATTTCCGTGATATCGAATACACAGTGCGGTACGATGTCTCTTCCTAGATAGTCGGGATCCGATTGAAATTCTCTATTCACTTTTGTGATCACAGTATTGTAAGGCCAATGACCAAGAACCCCTTATCGATTTATCTTAGTCTGTTGACCTTTGGAAACATTAGATGTTGCGATATGTTTTCTGTCTGTTTTCAGTGTTTGTGGTCTATATCTCGCATTTTTTTTCGCGAGTATTAACCGTGACCTATGTTCTAATAAAACTCCTCCCCCCCCCCCCCCAATTGGACGAGAGCTCCCTTCGTTTTTTACAATGTTTATGACTCCAATGACATATGTTACCGCCTGACGTCACCAAGTGAAATATTTGAAAAGATTATAACAATGGGAGGAGATTCAAAGTGCATAAGTGCACACTGCCATTAAAAAAGTATTTTTTCAGGGCCAGAGATCATTCTCTGAATGTATACGCACAGCCCACTTATAAAAAAGGTCGACGTTACGCCATCTCAGTTCAAATCATGAACTTGTTCATGAATTGAACTAAGATGGAGTAACCTCGACCTTTATCTAAGTAATTAATTTTTCTGTTGTTCAGTGACGTCGTAGGGTACACGAGTTGTTTATTTACTCAATTCATGCTTCGGGCCGCAAACCTCAGACCATGTTACCGTCAATGCATCGCAATAACTTACATTAATCCATCACCAAAAAGCCTTTACCCTCATAAAAATAATTATAATTTACCAAACACTCGGGTGCTAGACGTGTTTATACGGCGTCAATAGAGAAAGGACCTGTGAATGCGGCATTGCAAACAATGCAAACACCGAATTTTTGTTATGAATGCAACACCGAAAAGGCATAGAAAATAAAGAAAGAAAATAAAGAAAAATATCACGCATTCCGATATAAAAATATTCCAAAATACTGAAAGCCAATAGCAAGAATATCTCACCCCCTGCCCTTCCGACTTCTCATGAGCATCTTTTGCCCGGGACACGCTTCCCGTGAGAGTTTTGTTCGGAATAAGAGAAAGCGACACTTTAAGTAAAGACAACAAACAGGGCACAAAACTCGTTTCCACCATACTGCTTTTAGCAGCCCCAACACTCGTTGGTCTGGTAACTTGTTCTTCTTAACTACATTCCCAGAATTTGTGGAAAAATAAAAATACGACCAGTATCGTTAAGGTATGCAGGTCCGGCTTAAATCTGCTGATTCTGGGATAAAAATTTCACTATGATTTGCATCAGGTTTTTTTGGAAACACTGATAAAGCTTTCTTCAGAATCCTAAGGCATCTCATCATATTTCTTTTAAAACATAACTGAACATCACCAGGGCCGTCAGTAGTAGTGCCCACACCTTTCACCCCCACCCCTACCCCCCCCCCCTGCAGAACCTCGGTGCAGGACCTCGGAAATGACGTCATGTCACTTGAGTCAGTACCGCCATGTTGGATTGTCATGTTATTCCCGTGAGCAGCCATGTTGTGACGTCATTATTCTATACATGGTCTCCGTGCGCATGTGCAGCGCGTGTTGTTAGAGAGATACGTATTTCAGACGTCCATTTTGTTTATGGGTTGCCGCCATCTAGTTTCTATGGTAGCGCGTGGTTGCTATGTGACCTAAGACCCTCTAACCGGGTAGGGGTATGTTCAGAGGGTGTGTTTGATTACTAATCTAATTACCAAAATCGACCTGACAAGTTTTACTAGTTCGGATTCCTTCGGAATCCTCTGCTCTGTTTCTATCTTTGTATCTACATTAATGTTTTTCTGTCTATCCAACCCTTTTCGATTGTTTTGGAATATACTCCAGTAGAATAGAGGAGCCTATCAGTTGGAACAGTTTTGCTTATTGCTACTCCATTTAGCTTCCTGCTTTCTGGATTGTTCTGGCTAGTTCCAGCCCTATTCCGAGTATTATCCAGATCTTCCAATCAGTTCACTTTACAGCAAGTAATCAATCAGATCACTCCATTCATCTAGGTTCCACCCATTGTCACATCGTTACCCGATATAAGGTTTCTTAAGAATAAGTTCAATAGTCAATCGAGCAGTAACTGGAACAGGCATCGCTCGAACGAATCGAATCCCATGACATGTGTCAAAATGTGTACACATCGCATATAGCACATAGGCATATGTTGGATATACCTATATGTGCTTGTGTACTAGTGCACAATCTGCACACAACACATACAGCACATGGGCACATACTATGAAAAAGGGATTCTATAGTCGGAAAGGGATTCCATGGAAGTGGGACTGATGTTTAGTTTAATTTAAACAATATTTATTTGTAAAAAGAAGTATGAATACAAAACCAATGGTGCAATGAGTAACGTGAACAATAATGTCATACAGACTAGATAGACACAAGGTAGGATTCGGCAGCAAGCATTTTTGCACAGTTTGCCAGTCAGGAGCTGTACAGGGTTCACTGCAGACCTTGAAAAACATAAGGTAGAGTGTTTAGTAAAATGTCTTTTCCTGTGCAAAGTTTATTAAATTTGAAAGAGATGTCAACAAACCTCATCCCCAAAACCAACCCACCAATCCACACCCAAGATGTACATGTATGTGAAACAAACCTTGTAAATTATCCCATGTCGCCTGGTGGTGCCACTGACCTTCTTGCGGTCTGAGAACATCGCGTATGATTTGTATGACTCGGTGAGTAATGGCATGGGCAGCACTGGTCGAGCATCCAAACGACGTAGCCAAACTGTAAAACGTAACGTTGTGACGCAGCCACACAAGAGTTAACAAAAGTTGCTTTTTCCGGCCTCATGCGAATGTGGATCATAATATGCACGGTGCTGGGGCTTACAATATGCTCACACAGCTCAGAACACAAACTTCTAAAAGTCCGTGGTGTCTCTCCACACAAAAACCAAATTACAGATGGTGGGCTTTGAAGAAATTCGGATATGCTGGTGGCACGTAAGTTTCTCAATGTTCTTCTCAACTGCATTTGATCAGAATTGAACAATCTATGGAATGGCGTAGAAAGTCTTATGTACATGTATAACTGATAAAGTACTAAGAAATGGGAGAGAAGCCAACATAATCTACGACTACGACGTCTCTGACAAATTAAAATCATTTGAATTTCGGATTCCATTGTGCAATGAAAACCTCAGTAGTGAATTGTGGAAACAGTTCATGAATTTGTTTGGCCTTATTTCCCGCCTTCCATGCGCAATTTGTATGCGTTGTCACGCTTTACAGCTGAACATCCTCACATTTCGTATAACACCCACCTTCCCGTATAAGCCCGCTTTTTATTACTCCCATGGAAAACTCTATTGTGTCACAATGTGTACACGTCGCATGCAACACATATGCACATGCTGGTTGTGCCGATGTGTGCTTATGTGCTATTGCACAATGTACGCACATCACATGCAGCACATACATCACATGCAGCACATATAGTTCTGAGCGCCTGCATGTGGCAGCCACACATTTCTGTTCTCTTTAAGTTTTCATTTTTACTAACTTCTTGTGCATTGTAAATCAACAAATCTTGTATTGAATGATGAGTGAAGATCTAAGATTCTGATGATCTAGTTTTTATATAAAATTTCAACTTCTTGAAAGGAGACTTTGGAGGGATAATATTAGTTACCCCCGTGTCTGATCACGCGGTACGGGTTTTTACCTACCCGAAGCCAACCGTATCCCATGAGGCCGAAGGCCGAATGGGATACGGCTGGCTTCGGGTAGGTAAAAACCCGTACCACGTGATCAGACACGGGCTAACGAATTTATCTGTTGACTTTCCGTTTTCGAAGTACAATCTATTTCATGTGTGAACACACACAGCATGAGATCTTTTATCTTCCATTGTTGAGCCATACAGGTTTCTGTGGAAATTTTGTGCAAAAGAGTTTTTGTGAAAATAGGCCGATATGACTAATATAAAAAAGTATTGAATTTCTTTTTTTCTCTCAAAAACATAGTTTATGAACCCCACATTGGAGGGTACTCGACAAGCTCATTCCAATAAGGGGTCATGAGCTATAATTTGGAGATAAAAAATTAAAATATAATACATGTACACTGTAAAACTGGAATGACGCGTCTTCTACGGGGTTGTAGATTTCGGAACGAGGTTGCCATTGGGTATGGGAAATTTGTCAGTGGCTGGGCGGACGTATCGTGGGTTTCAATGAATATGGTCTCATACCACGCATCTATCAACCAATCAAATCAAAACATTCACTTTAGTCAATAGATAAGTACAATTTTTCTTGTTCTAATTTGTGTAATTCATCTTACATGGAAATTCAGATAGCAGGAAATCAATCAATATTCAGCTTTATCTATTAACACTGTATTCACTGTTCACAGTGACTATGTACGACTCATTTGACTTGTCAACCAAACCTGAGGAGGATTACCTACAACAGAGATACTTTATTATCTATCCAAATGGCTTGTAGGTCAATACCATTAAACTACTCTACTTGGACAAATGTTAGACGCGCAGATATACCTGCTGCCAAGCCAACCAATCGAGGCAGCAGGGGGGGGGGGGACTAAGACACCAATACCAACTCTAATAACTTCCCGGGCACCCCAAGTTTTAAAACAAGACACTGGTGTTAACCGTTCTAATTTAATCAAAATGGCATCCACGCCCTGTGACAGAAATGCACTGGAAACCTCCTGTTTGTGTCTGGGCACTATAAATGCCCAATCTATAAGAGGTAAAACCTACTTCATAGTTGACTTAGTTTTGGATAGAAACTCTAACTGTCTGGCCATCACGGAAACATGGTTAAACAACAATGGTGACAATATAATTGGCCACCTGACCCCTGAAGGGTATTCATTTAAACGTGTGGCCCGGGTTCTAGAGGAGGAGGAGTCGGGCTGTTGTACAAGGAGCACATAAAAGTATCAAAGAAATCAATCGGAAATAGTTATAAATCTTTTGAGCTTCTTGACGTAGCAATTGCAGTTGGCGGTAAAAGTTTTTTCAATCTTTAATCATTTACCGACTGCTGCCTAGCAAAAAAGACGTATCACAAGTACCATGTTTTTCGACGAGTTTGAACCTTTTCTCAACAACTGCTGTGCTGAGGTTGGTCGTTTTCTCGTGGTCGGTGATCTAAACTTTTACTTTGACGTTCCATCTGACCCTGATACCCATCACTTTATGGAGATACTGGACTCACTGGATCTGATTCAACATGTTCACGAGCCTACACATAGACGACGAGGGCACACTTAAGATCCCATCATATCGCAGAGGAACGACAGTCTTGTAGAAGATATCTCTGTCTGGGATCCTTCTCTTTCAGACCATTTCTTCGTAATTTGTAATCTTCACATAACAATCCCAAATGTGCTGCAGAAAACAATATCATATCGGAAGCTTAAGAACATCGATCAGGCGACGTTCATGCCAAAATTAACAGAAGCGTTTAGCAATATTGACACTTCTACTGTCCATAGCATGGTTAACTCGTACAATTCCAACCTTACGAAAATGCTTGATAACGTCGCCCCCCCCCCCCCCCCCCCCCCCCAAATATCAAAGAGTGTTACAATTAAAGCGTCTCGCCCCTGGATGAATGCTGAAATCCGGTCAGCAAAACAGAAACGTAGGCAACTCGAAAGGAAATGGCGGCACTCTAAATTAGCCATACATCATGAAATGTATAAATCACAATGTAAAGTCGTGAAAAACTGGTTTTATTTTCTAAAAACAGTTCCTGTCCGACAAAGTCAAGGACTGTGGGTCAGACCAGAAACAGTTGTTTCGGGTCTTGCAGCCTCGAATGCAAGTATTGCCGAAATGTTTTAGGAGTTCTTTCCCCTAAATTTATAAAATTACACTGTCCCTGGACCACACTGAAAGCACCTGTGACCACTCCCAGTTTAAGGCCTCTTCAGTTTCAGTTTCAAAAAGAAAATCCAAATTCAACACTGTGCCGTCAAGCATTGTTGAAAGAATCATCATGTCATCTCCGACTAAAAGTTGCGCTTTGGATCCAATACCCACTTCTTTGCTGAAGTCATGGACTACTGCAATGTCCTTCTTTGTGGGCTGCCCAAAAAGCAAACCAATAGATTGCAGATAATTCAGAATACTGCTGCCCGTCTAGTGATCCGGACCAAGAAGAACGAACACATTACTCCTCAGTTAATGAATCTTCATTGGCTCCTTATTGCAGCCAGAATAGACTTCAAAATTATTCTGTTCGTCTCTAAAACACAAGCAAACGTAGCAGACGACACTTGCAAAAAAAAATCTTGAATAACTATTATTTTCATTTTTGTCTCAAAAATATAGGTTATGACCCCTCATTGGAACGAGCTCGACGAGCTCGTTCCAATGTCTGGTCATAACCTATGTTTTAGAGACAAAAAAAGAAAAAATAAGGAAAATTAATTGGCGATTTTTGAGAATAGCGCTAGTTGGTTTTTGCCGTTACGTTAGGTAAAGGGTTAAACAATATAATTATATAATTATCGTTAATAATGAAAAGTAATAAACAGAGTAATCGCTTGACTGGAATGGTTACGAGAAATAATTCATTCGAGGCGAAGGACAATATTGTAAAACACTCGTGCGCATTCGCGCACTCGTGTTTGTACAACGTCCCTCACCTCTCATGAATTATTTCACGTAACCAGTTCAGTTAAGCGATTACTCTTTATTACTCTTGCCCGTTAAACCTGCACATATTAAATGTGATCTCGTCTGATAGTGGGGTTAACCTTTCATTCGACAAATTATTTTCATTTTTCAGAAATATCCTAAGACAAATATACTCTCAAGGATGCCCCTCTGCTGGCTCATACAGGGGCAGCTGAACCTTGTGGAACATGCGCCCCCTCCCAACCGCACATCCCTTTTTTCACAGCCCTCCTATGTCATCAAACAATAAGTTTAAAGAAGCTGAAAGTGTGGAAATATGCCAATATTCATACCTCACCCTGATATATTATATTCGAACTATTTCTTCTACTTGAGATAGAAGAACTTTTTGACCGGTGTGACAGAAATGATAGTCCGTAGGAAAATTAGTCCCTCTGGACTATTATTCCGCGGAATTATAGTCCTAGGTCTAACATTTCTAGGAATAGTAGTCCGCCGGACTACTATTCCTAGAAATGTTAGACCTAGGACTATAATTCCGCGGAATAATAGTCCAGAGGGACTAACGTTCCTACGGACTATCATTCCTGTCACACCTGAACTCTGCATTACAACAGATCGACAAACTAGCGGGTATTTGTAGATTTGGTGGTATATGATTAGTATATGTGCTGTTACTGGCATAACAGAAAAGGACGTCGCCAGCCATATAGACGGAATGATACATGAACGACACTTCCCTATTCGCCCCCCCCCCTCCACTCCCCCCCCCCCCCCCCCACACACACACACACAAACACACACTTATTTACACCATATCGTCCCTTGATTGGAACAAGGCGCCATCTACAATGCAGATGGTACCTTGTTTCACTCATAAGAGAATATGTTGCCCTCGTCATGACAGTAAGTAGTATTTCCGTGCCCGTCAAATCTTCCCCGAGGGGATCGACTGATGGTAAGTCCGGTGGGTCTTAGATACCCTTATTGTGTTTCCACCTCCTTCTTGTCAGAGATGCAAATGGTTGCGGGTGTGTTTCCTATATTTTATTGGGAGCAGCTGATTAATGTCAAGTGGAAAAATGAATTCGCTCAGAAATGTTTTAGCGGCAATTAACTTTGTGCAGGCTTAATTCGATGTATAACTGACAAAATCTATTACATTTGTTTTCCTTATGAGGGCTGGCTTCTTTCTATTTCACTTGTTATTTGCTCTTTTTGTTTTGTTTTTTTTTTGTCAAGTTGCTTTTTGTTTTTTTTATGGGGGGGGGGGGGGGGTTGGTGGAGGGTTGGGTGTTTCATATATAATATATATAGCTCATTTGAGGTATATACAACAACACGGATTGACCCGGATATGGCTGGATATGGGGGCATTTTTGGTATCGTTAAACCCCCTAAGTGTGTGTTCTTTTAAAACAACTTTTATGAGGGTTGACAAAAGATATAAAAATAACGCGATGCGGGGTATATAAAGTATATACATATCACTACTGTATAGGATTATACTTTTTCGGCAAAGTACAATAACTACTCTCTTGGGTCTGTAACTACGAAATAACGCAAAAAACGTTAGGAATGCTATGCTGTACACGCAGCCAACAATGATGTAGAAACAATGTCAAGATTGATGCATCCTACCAGTATACTTATCAAGGACGAATACACGTGGGACAACGTTTTCGGAGCAATATAAAAGGGAGCTGTTTATGGATTATGGGGACCTAAAGGTTAACCCTTTACCCAACGTAACGGACAAAACCAGCCAGCGCTATTCACAAACTCGGCAATCAATTTTCATTATATTTTTCAATTTTTGTCTCAAAAACATAGGTTATGACCCCTCTTTGGAACGAGCTCATCGAGCTCGTCCCAAAGAGGGATTGTAACCTATGTTTTTGAGACAAAAAAAAATGAAAAAAATTAGTTATTCAAGAATTTTTTTTGCAAGTGTCGTCTGCTTTTCATGTTAGGTAAAGGGTCAAAGAATTGCGTATAAGAAATTAGACACAGTTATTCACAACTCAGTTAGTGAGAGCAGGCAAGAAATGTTTGTGAATAGTTACCCTGGCAATTCTTAGCACTTCGAATGAATATGATAAAGTCCTCATACACAAAAATGGAACCAGTTTTCACATTCAAGATTCACAAGATTTATTCTGTACTGGCACGTTAACATTCAACCCACATTGATAGAGCGCGCTAATGTTACGCTTGCTTCCCTTAGTAGTACGCGGGCCGTGTGGTTATTACAGTACCACTCGGGTAGTGATATTCCAAAACAAGAGTTTCTTCACATTCCGTGTTAAAGCTTCAACCTTTTCTTTGAAATAACGACTCAATTGACTGAAGCTTCACTCCAGCCACCGTGGATTGGTCTCTTTCCACAGGTAGGCAATAATTCCACGGACGCAATAATATTATATTCCAAACACTAATTATAGGAATAATCATCAACAATTTAATTAATGAAGCACTGGGTACAACCCGGTGCTTTATTAATTAAAATTTTGCTGATGATGATTTTTATTACCTGGTAAACGCAAGTGTGGCCATCTCTGTCCACGCGTGGATTACGACCAGTCCACGGAGACTGTACTCTATTGACAAAAAGTGCCATTTAAATTTTATCTTTTCTTCAATTTTTTCTCCGAAAACATAACTCTTTCAATATAACGAGCTCGTTCCAGTGAAGGGGCATAAGCTATGTTTTCGAGAAAAAATTAAAATATTGTGGTATTTAAGAACATTTTAGGGAAGGGCAGGAAGACACCATTTTCGGCGCTGCCATTTCCCCCAGAATATATTTCTTATATATTAGCTAGAATATAGGAAAATTGTATTTGGTTTATACTGTAAAAAAAGATTAGATTTGTATGAAATCTTGGGGCTAGGTGGCCTTCTGTTAGTGTGTGTTCGTGGAGTTAAGATGCAGAAGTTGGATGAAGCATTGGTTTCGATTTTTTCTGTTTTCAAGGAGTTTAAGGGGTTAGTCAAAGGCGAAAAAAAAATAAATGGCTTGGTTCAGGAACTTCAAAAGATAAATAGGATCGTTCGCTCGAAATATTTTTATCATTTATTTTAACCCTTTCAACACTGGCACCCTGGAAGGTTCAGTCAATACTATCGAGCTGTTGGTTTAAATTATTACCGAGCCTTGCTTCAGATGTTTTGCTCATAAAATCGTCTTATCCACTACCAAATTTTTGTTCACGCAAACATCTATCCACATCGGGGTGAAAGGTGTAATATTTTATTTTCTCACTCAGGTGCATAACCGTTTTTTTTCCAGCGTAAACGTCTAAAAACCGGTCAGTGCTATCTACAAACATCGTTATCGTTATTCATATTTTATTCTCACTTTTTTCTCTCAAGAACATAGCTTATGACTAAAATTACCGGCATGTTCTAAGGGGTTACTTGGTGAATTCATGTCCTTGCTCATAAAAAGTACCTGGTATTATGAGGTGTCAGAAGAAATTTGTGAACATTACTGCAAAGAAGGTAATGGAACTGTGCAGATTAGTTAAAACAAAATAGGGAGTTAAGACCAAAGAATAAAAACATTTGGTTCTCGAGCAATTAATGTGTTAAATCAATGCGTGAGGAAGGCTTGTATTTTATTTTTTTGTATTTGATAACTGGGAGAGTGCTGTTAACCGGGTCCCTCCCATGAATACTTTCTTTAGCCTAAATATACACCTAATTACCCCCCCCCCCCCCCCCTTCTTGTTTTGGAGTTTGTTTTGCTGTGGTGTTAATAGAAACTGTCATTACTTTCGTGCTATCTTCAGATGGCCAAAAGTGATTGTTTGCGGAAAGAATGGTCTACTGACAGATGAAAAACAACACAATGATGAAAATATGCAGTATTTTGATGGCGCTAATTACACATATCTGTCACTAATGTTTTTGATGGAAAAATATTCTCTCGACAAGTATGGTGCTGGAACGGTCCATGATGAAACAACGCCGGTAATTACTGACAAAAATGTAACTTGTGATCTCCTGAATACAACAGCAGTGTCTGACGTCAGTAGCGAGTGTATCCACCACGTACCCGGATGACATCCTGAACCATCCCCCTAATGCTACCAGTGAGCCTTCCGGTACGGTCCAGAGGCAACTGCTGCCACTCCTCATGCAATGCAGCTTCCACATTAGCCAATTTCTGTGCAAGTGGATCCCTTGCTTACACACGACGTCCACGAAAGTCCCAGATGTGTTCGAAGGGATTCAAATCGGGGCCCTTTGCAGGCCAAGATAGTGTTGTAATAGCGTTGTTCTGAAGGAATGCACTCACAGCATGGGAACGATATAGCTTTGCATTGTCGTCCATGAATGCAGTACGAGTAGCCAACGGGCGGTTGTAAAAATGAGGCACGACAACCGGATTCAGAATGTCCCGGATGTACTGATGGCCATTGAGATTCCCATGTACAGTCACCATACCAAGTTTGCAATCATGGGAGAGGCATCCCCAGATCATTACTGATCCTCCACCATATGGAACAGTGGGTCTGATGTTCCTGGGAACGTAAGCAGTATTTCTATGCATGCACACTCTCATGCGACCATCTGTGATGTGAAGCAGGAACCTACTCTCGTCTGACCAATGGACTCTCCACCACGTACTGAGATTCCAATGTTCTCGTGCCGTACACCAATCCAAACGTCGTCTTGCTGATCGGGTGCTGGATGCTTGATGACCCTTTTGGACCTAAAACCCAGTGCTTTGAGACGGTTTCGGAGAGTTCTGCTGCACAAACGCCTGTTGGGGAGGCAAAGGCGTTTCACAACCCCACTTGAAGCAAAGGGTTCACGCCTAATGAATCACGCCAGACTCCGATCTTTCCGCGGGGAGGTCTTTCGGGGTTGTCCAGGCCTTGGTCGGTCATTAACATCGTTGGTTTGTTGATGTTTTCGGACACGACTGCTGATGACAGAATGACTATAGCCATGTTGCCTTCCAATAGCTTTGAATGACATGCCTGTTGCCTCAAAGCCAGCGATTTGCCATCTTAGTGCCTTTTGACAGTCTCCTCCTTGTCATGTCAGCATTTATTGATAAAAGAAGTGACAAACTTTCTTGTTTTATACCCAGATATTGCATGTGGATGATAGTGTTTCTTGTGACATTCGTGGGAAGCATGCTTAACGTGGAGTGGGGGATGTGTTTGGGTACGCTATCAATCAGAAACATCATGTTTCACGAGATGAAATGTACTGCAAGACATAGCAATCATTAAAACATAATCAGAAACTGAAAATGTTCACGGGCTGGTTAATTAAGTTGCAGGTGTATACTTGACTTTGCCCACATGTATTAACCCTTTACCCAACGAATCGCCCGCATCCGCCCGCGTAATATGCAAATTGAGCAGTTGAAAAAATTAAATTTTTCAAAATATTTCAACAAAACCATATCATGTGACCCTTCATTGGAACGAGCTCATTGAGCTCGTTCCAATGAGGGGTCACATGATATGGTTTTTGTTGAAATTTTTTGAAAAATTTAAAAACATTATATTTAAAATAATAAATTTTTATATTGCATTGGGTAAAGGGTTAACAAAATTAGAGAACTGTAGTGTGTGTGTGTGTGGTTTTCTCTAAGCTTCGCAGGGCCCTATGCAAGAGTGGATTCTTCGATCGGATCGCGATATTATTTATATCAGAAGGCGACACATTTTTGCCGGTGAATCGAAAATCTGTAAATAACATTTTGTAAAATCTAGACTGGGCGAATAAGGATTTTATCAACAATGTATCTGAGTTGTAATGCTTTTGCGGGTGTTGTCTCTTTTTCTCTTTTATCATTGTCTTGGAATCAAGCTTCCAGGTCACCAGTCTAATGCTGTTCGGAATTCGACGCTGTTATGGTATGTTTATTTACCAACTGTTGTGGCCACCTGTGCACAGATGACCGTTAATGTTTACCTACAAAGATATACAGATTTTCTTTCCTGCCCCACTTATAGAAATCCCAGTCAATAAGTATTGACATCCTCTTGACAATATCAAAATATTAACATAATTTGTAGGAATACCCGGAGTAATCATAAAACTACCGCCTTTGAATAATAGCTACACTACCACTGTGATCACAAATGTTGTCCTTTCATCGATTTGGTCGCGATACGATGGCTACAGGTCGCAACACATTACGTCTGTGTATCGAGATTTTTTTTACTAAAAAACGGCCTTCAATTTGATATATTTGTTTCAAATTTGCCCTAAAAATATGTTATGGCACCTTATTGGAAAGAGTTTATTCTGCACGTTAAAATGAGAGGTCCTAAGTTTATTTTTGGAAGCAAAATGCGTAAAAAAATATTGTTTGAGCTTAATGGTGGAGAAAGTGGTGACACCATGTGATTGCGTATATCTGGCGTACCATAGTTTATATGTTTTCAAAGTGTTCAAAAGGTGTGTGTATATTATATATATGCCTTATAATTATATTTAATCGCTGTTTTTTGAACGACAGTAGCTCTTATATCTGTATATAGAAGCTATACAAGTTTTTAACTTACATTCCAGAAATAAACAATTTAATGGTATAACTGTCTTCTGTCTTGATGCAACACTGCAATATACCCCTTTCACTTTATCAGTTAGCGGGGATTCGGTCACGATTAGCCCTTGTGCATAAGTATGTGACCTTGTCTGGTAACATCGAGTAAGTACTGAAAGCTGTAGCGTTTGACCTTAGTCCTTCCTAGCTACATTCCCAATATTTGTGAAAAATACAAATACGACCAGTATCGTCAAGGCATGCAAGTCCCATCTCAATTTGTGGATCCTGGGATAAAATTTTCACTATAATTTGCATCAGTTTTTTTAATAGAAACACTGTCAAAAGTTTCTTTGGAATCAGTCATAAAGCGTTTCGTCGGGTTTCTTTTCAAATATAGCTGGACATCCCCAGGGGCGTCAATAGTAATGCTCGCACCTTTCACCCTCCCCCATTTTGCAGGACCTAGGAAGTGACGTCATGTCACGTGACACAATGGCGCCATGTCATGGTACCCGCGTGGGCGACCATGTTGTGACGTCATTACCATAGTCATACCTGAGTGCGCAGCGTCCCTTTTGTTTACTGGATGTTGCATCTTAGTTTCTATGGTTTCTATATCACTTCATTCATCTAAGCCCCACCCACTGTCACGTCGTTACCTGGTACAAGGGTTCCCAAGAGTAAGTCCAAAAATCATTCGAGCAGTAACTGGAACAGGCATCGCTCGAACGACTCGAATCTCATCGAGTGAATGAGCTATCGAGCAATAGCGCGTTCGAGGGATCCCACATATGACTCTCTCTTCGACTCATCTCGGAAAGCTGGGGTTCCATTAGTGGGGATTCTGCAAGTGGATGTCAGACACTCTATTCTAACTGCTCTGAACCCACCATTCTTGGGCCTATCCTACTTATGTTATGAGTTCTGCCTGCTTTAGACTAAGTATTCTGATTTTCTCGTTTGCGTTCGTGTACTGATTCATAATGTGCACACAGCACATGCAACACATGGGCACATGTAGCGAAAAAGGATTATATAGGCATAAACAGACTACAGGAGGGAGCGTGGGACTGGTGTTGATGGGATATGCTTGTGGGCTTGTTGTGCACAGTGTGTCACAATGTGTACACATTACATGCAGCACATAGACACATGCTGAATGTGCGCACAACACAGGCAGAATATGGACACATACGATGAAAAGGGGATTCTAGAAATATAGTGGGAAAGGGATTCCACGGAACGTGGGACTGATGTTTGGTGGAGTGTGCTTGTGTGCGATTCAGATTCAAGTTGATGCTATGCTAATGGTCATTCACGATAAACCTGTATAATGCAGACAGATCCCCTATCTTTGGTCCAGCCATCTAATATTACGCCTTTGATGTCTATTTAAGAAAGAAGCGCTTGCTCATCATACTCCCCATATTGTTTAACAACCTTAGCTTTCAGCACTCATTAATTGTTTATTCCGTTGTCAATTACATAATCACTATCAGTTCCTAGGATTTTATTCCTTCTCTCATTCTCTCAATCTCATCCCTTCGTTTATTCATTCAATTTACCCATTCTTTGAGTGGACGAGTGGACGTGCGAACGAATCGACGTGTGAGTGCTTGACCTGTGTTACTGACCATTCACGATAAACCCCTCAACTTTTGGTAGATATTGTCAACTGTAAAAAGAGTGTCTAATTTGCTGCTAGAGGCAGTCATGTATCTACTCCTTTTATATCTAAAGGAAACACTTGTTCACCAAATGCAGTGTTTGTTCGAACTCTCAAATTAGAGAGCCGCTGCCAATTGTAAAATATATCATTAACCCTTTGAACTAGAGCGGCCGTTTTTCCGGCCAGGAACATGATACGTCATAACGTCATCAAATAGGATGGCTGTTCAGTAAATGTGTGGGGTAGACCAATCAATATTTTCAACGTTCAGCCCCGAGGCTGCACGTTGAAAATATTGATTGGACTACCCCATATAAAGAATATGAACTCTTCTGCCATTGGACTGGCATGGAAGATACCACTAGAGTTCAAAGGGTTAAGCTTATTCATTCGTCAATCCTCATTCATTGAGCTCGTTCCAATGAGGGTCATAATCTATCCTTTTGGTGCAAAAAATGAAAATACTTAGTTATTCAACAATTTTGTTTGCAAGTGTCGTCTGCTTTCCGAGTTAGGTGAAGGGTTAAAGAAGGAATATTGTACGAAGTTAGAAGTGACATCTCTGTATTTATTCCTGATGTTTTTGAATCTCTTGTTTATTCAAATCAAAGATAAACACAAAATTATTGGTGTCATTTATAGATCCGACACACCACCAAAAGCCAATATTAATCTTTTCCTATCAAAACTAAATGAATTACATGATGTTCTGAATGCCAAACATAAAAATGTTTACGTTATGGGTGATCCAAATCTAGACCTAAAAGCATGCACACTACCCAAGGCGGAAGAATATGTCTATCTCATGTTCTGTCAGGGATTTTAACCTCACATTACGGAGCCAACTAGAGTAACAAGTCATTCCGCCACTCTGATAGATCATATCTTTTCTAGTAGTCTTTCACAAACGGCCTTTACCAGAATAATTATATCTGATGTTTCAGATCACTTTCGTGTTTTTATATTGAAGTGGCATCTAAGTTAAGTGATTCGACAAGCTTTATTTTGAAAAGTACCATTAATCCAGAGAATATTGCAGAATTCAAAATATTTCTATAACAAAGTCATGTTTCCCAAGTGTTGAAAGCAAATTGTCCCAACCCATGTTATGAAACCTTCCTAACCATCTAGCTGGAAGCCTATTACAAAGCATTCCTCATTCAAACACACCCTCCGAACATACCCGTGTCCTATTAGAGGGTTTCAGCTAACATAGCAACCACGCGCCACCATAAAAACTAAGATGGCAGCCTCCAGTAAACAAAGTGGACGGCGAAAATACGTGTCATCCTAACAACACGCGCTGCGCATGCGCTTTGAGATCACGTACCGCTATGGAAATGGCGTCACAACATGGCCGCTCACGCGGGTAACCATGTCAACCCAGCATGGCAATTGCAAATGTCACTTTCGAAGTCCTGCACTGAACCCCGGCAAAAGGGGGGGAGGTGCCAGCCCTTCTACTAGCGCCACTAAGCAGGAGGGGCGGGGATGTTAGGGGTACGCAGTCGGAAAATCCTGTATACTTTTCTACCTATTCTGAAGGCAATAACCAATCCAGGTATCTTTTCCATTAGGTGATATTCTAATTTTTATCCCCGCTTTCGTCGGGGATATTGTCGTTATCTCCGTCCGTACGTACGTACGTACGTCCGTCCGTACGTCCGTCCGGTGTTACATTCACTTGCATTAATGTTTAAACTATGCTAATGTGTTCAGGTATCACCAGTACATGTGCATGAAGGTTTCGGGATTTTGATTTGGTTCCAAGTGGTTCCAGTGGAACCATTTTTATCCTTAGAAAATCTTTGTCCGCTGAAAGGTTCTTAGGGTATTGAATTCGATACGTTTAAACCATGTTAACATGTTCAGATAGCATCTGTAGATGTGCATGAAGGTTTCGGAATTTTGATTTGGGTCCAAGTGGTTCCAGTGGAACCACTTTTATCCTTAGAAAATCTTTGTCCGCTCAAAGGCTCTTAGGGTATTGAATTCGAAACTTTTAAACCATGTTAACATGTTCAGATAGCATCTGTAGATGTGCATGAAGGTTTCGGAATTTTGATTTGGGTCCAAGTGGTTCCAGTGGAACCACTTTTACCCTCAGAAAATCTTTGTCCGCTCAAAGGCTCTTAGGGTATTGAATTCGAAACATTTAAACCATGTTAACATGTTCAGATAGCATCTGTAGATATGCATAAAGGTTTCGGAATTTTGATTTTGTTCCAGGTGGTTCCAGTGGAACCACTTTTATCCTTAGAAAATCTTTGTCCGCTCAAAGGTTCTTAGGGTATTGAATTCGAAATGTTTAAACCATGTTAACATGTTCAGATAGCATCTGTAGATGTGCATGAAGGTTTTGGAATTTTCATTTGGGTCCAAGTGGTTCCAGTTTTAGTTAAAATTTTACAGATACATGCACAACAGCTAAAAACAAAACGAAAACGATAAAAGAATCCCAAAACACTCAGATTATTGTGTAGTCGTTGTCAAGCTCTGAGGCCACCAGTGCAATTCTGTAGTTTACGCATAAACGCACAAACTAACGTTGACCTAATGTGATGTCCCGTCAGCCACAAGGCAATACAGATATTCTTTCGTGTTCCGGTTATAAATATTCCATTCAAACTATTTACTCCATATTGAAACCATTAAGTTATTAACCCTTGACACTTTAATTATCCTGACGTTCAAACGTCACTAGGAACTCAGTTTCTTCAATGTTTTTCCAAGAGCGACGCCAAACGTCGAAAAGTACAAATAACAAGATATTTTTCACATTAGTGATTATCTGGATGAGAGGCAGATTATTTTTGGTGGTCTGAATTTGTTATTCAAAACTTGTTTTATTACAAATTATTGGAGAGTGCCAACAGGTACTCTCCAATATTTGTAATAAAACAAAATATTATTTATGTTTGGCTAAATATGAAATATAAGTAAGGAAAGTGTTGGCTTTTGCTCTGGTATCCTCATATTTTGAAGCCCTGGTAGTGGCTTCTTGCACTCAACCAGTTAAGAAGTCTTGACAGCAGGATTATATTAGTGTTTTAAGCTGCGATAACATTTGGCTCAACGGGTTGCCACTGAACACTATTTGGGAGGAAATAGGAACTGAGGTTAAAACTTTAAAAAATATAAAAATAATACAACAAATGACCACAAAGTATCAACGCGCTGTTTGATTTCGTACGTCATAAGACGTACCTATTTATCAAAGGGTTAACACAATTAGTGGAACTACCGGGCTTAATCATAAAACTACGGCACTGGTGAGTCGTCATTCATAATGGTAATGTCATCAAAATGAATGTTTGTGATGTTTTTTACGTGCAATCATTCAATGGAACATGCCAGTTTCCCCGAAAAAGCGAACAGCATTATTCCAATTACAATATTGGACTATTTAACCCTTTGAACCCCGGTGGTATCTTCAGTTCTGTCAGTTCAACAGCAGCAATTGGGAGAGTTCATATTCGTCTTTTGGGGATAGATCAATTAATATTTTTAACGTGCAGCCTGGTGGCTGCACGTGGAAAATATTGATTGGTCTATCCCACACCCTCACTTTGCACTTATCCAGCTTAATGAAATTATGACGTATCATGTTCTTGGGCCGGAAAAATGGCCTCTCGGGTTCAAAAGGTTAAGAGCTAGACTGATTCCATGCCATAGCAGCATCGATTTCCTGAGAGAAGTAAACTGGTGACACGCGAGTTTGGTCGTGCAATGTATGTTACAAGTTATGCCCCTTGATACGTTTCATCTGCTTTTTGACAATGAATGATTCTTATCTTTAATTATAATGCACGAGTGTTGAGAGGGTTCTTGGGTTGGTTGATCTAGTACTTGCATCCACCATAGGCTGATCCGAAGAGCGGAGGACGATTATTGTTCGGGGGAAAGACAGGCTTTATATCGGAAGCAGGTTTATAATTTACTTCAGCTCTTCGCCCAACGCAAATACAGACGACGATTACATGTTCTCTTTTAACAGCTACAATTTAATTTTTTGTTTGTTTTAAAACCATCGCTTGTGACCCCTCATTGGAACAAGCTCTACGCCGTTCTTCCGGTGAGGGTTCATAAGCTATGTTCTGGGCGCAAAATGTTCTAGTATTAAAAGTGTACTAGAATTGTGTTATGCGTGATAGCAAGCAAACTCGCGAGAGCTGAAATTTTAATGCAGCCACGAATAAGATAATTCTGTTGCCCACTGAAACGCAGTACGTTTTATCATTATTTCTATATATGTAGTGATGTTTTTGTTGCTGTTAAATACTCCATGCCACGAATACGTGCAGAGAAGTCCATCTAAACTTGTTGCATAATGTGCGCCTCTTCTTCAGACAAGATATTATTTTAAACCTCTCCTCACAATAAATATAGAAAAGTATTCTTCAGGTATTTTCCACTTCTTATAATTCTTTATTTCACAACATGGAAGTTGGAACAGAGTCTTATCATAATAAATCAATTACATGACATTTATAGTGGTGATAAGGTAACTTAAAATGCTCAGAGTATATCGTACTCATCTGATATTGCTTCTCTTCACAAATCGCCCAACTAACTCCAAATGACTTGGAAATATGTTTTGCTCAGAGTAAACAACGAAGGTAAACAACATCATTCCAGGAAAGGCATGCCTTGATGATGTAGTTGGAACGTTACGTTTGATGATGCAGTTATTCGTCGAAAGCATACATTGATGATATATATAATTGCAAATTTAGTTAATTGGAGTTATAGTTAAAAAAAAACTCGGGACTTCTTCAAAATGTCTTTGGGAATAAATAAAAAAAAATACATGTGGTAGTCTTGACCCAAATTCTTGCTTACTCTACTTTTTTATTCCCTCTGTGCTTTTTAGATGAAGTTCTCGTGATAACTTGGTTCGTCTTCCTTTCGGCCGCAGCATGAAAGTGTGGAACGCGCTGGCTACTGTACGACGAAAGTGCACTGGTTGGCTACAGACGAAGACTGGTACGGGCTTGCGTGTTTTTTTTTCGAATGACACAGTCATGTTTTAGAGGAATTTAGAATGTTGGCCTCTGATCCCCTGCCGGGAGTCGTAACGTGTGACACAACCTCAGTATCAAATCTAGTCTTTTAACCCTTTCACTGCCACGCCCACTTTATCCATATATGGAGGCCCTCTAAGGGGGCGCGGTGGCGTCGCGGTGACCGGTTCTCGTCAGATCACCGAAGTTAAGCAACGTCGAGCGCGGTTAGTATTTGGATGGATTACCATTTCAGCGACTGATTCGCGCTCCCGCGTTGTGTCCTTAGCCAAGGCACTTAACCCCGATTGTCTACATGGGGGGCACGATGACGCTGTGTAATAAGGCGCACTGCACGTCGATGGTGCGCATGTCTTCAACCAATCTAACCCTGACTGTGCTGCGGTGCAGAGTTCAGAGTTACGATGTTGGGAAACTGACAGCTGTTCGTCGTTGCTCGGTAGTTCTCTCCGGGTACTCCGGCTTCCTCCACCCGTAAAACTGTCACGGTCACGATTAGCCATTGTGCATAAGTATGTGACCTTAAACACCAATAAATAAATATAAATATGGAGGACCTCTATGTACGCATGTATTCAAGGGAGTTTAATCACATTTATGACATACTTGAAACTGTATCATCTGATTAATTGTCGGAAATGGCTCATATCATAAAATAGTCGACAGCGAAAGTGTTAAGAAAGTATATAATTACTGGCGAGAGATAATCGGTATCTCAGACTCCAATCCTTACAAAAATGTCCCAACTGGACAAATTTAATTGGAAAAGGGTGTGCCGTAGTCCCACTAAACACCCTGTGAGAAAAATATTCCGAAGATATTAACTGAAGAATCCTACACATGTTTCAAGACATGTTTGCACGTTGTTTCGTAAAGAGACACAGGCAAATTTATATTCACAAAATTGTTTGGCGAATAAGAATGCTCTTGTGTGCACGAATTGCTGATGCAAGCATTTGCAACCATGAAAAACAGGGTTTTTTGTCCTGTGTAAAATGGGGTTGGATACAGAATGGACGTTTGTAAAGACTACTTCTAGTAATTAATAAAAACATTTACTGTTGAGTGGTCCAAAGTGGTGTACAGGAAACCTAATGTTATAAGAAGAGTTCAAGACAAGACACTTGGTAGTATTTAGAGAACATCTCAACGATTCGAAAATTTGCGAATCAGCGCGACTGAAATATCGAATCGAATCGAATCAGGATGATTTCGAAGCGAATTTGGAAGCTTAGCAGAGCGTTATTATACCAATAACATGATTTTGGAGGGCGTAACGGTTTATTAAAGGCCCGACAGGAATGATTAACAGACAGAGGGTCCATTAACAGCCCGAGACGAAGTCGAAGGCTGTTAATCATTCCTGGAGGGCCGTTAATAAACAGGGACGCCCAACAAAATCTTGTTATTACTATTATTATCACTTCTAAAATGGTTAAATCCAAAGGCTTTTCATCAAGTTCACTTGATTGTGACATCCCGAGTTTTCGCAATGACATTTAACCAAAACACATGTGTCGTCTGTTTCTAGATAAACAAAACGTCACGTGGTCAATCACATGATAGCTTAATTTAAATATTTTTGTTTGCCACGAAAAATTGGCCTTCTCCCGAAATCTACTAACAAAAACCTACCGTAATGAATTAATTACACTCACCTTGATAATTCGAATGCTTCATCACCGAAGTAATGGGGAAATCACACACATTTCACGTGTTTTTTTAACATTCATTGCAGTTAAGCGCGTTAGTAGTTAGGGGAGCCACTATAGCCCCAAGATCTACTTACTTATAGCCCCAAGAACTTATAGCCCCAAGAACTTATAGCCCCAAGATTTGTGAAACTTATAGCCCCAAGAACTTATAGACCCAACATGTATGCACTGGTGGCACAGTGCATACATGTTGGGTCTATAAGTTCTTGGGGCTATAAGTTTCACAAATCTTGGGGCTATAAGTTCTTGGGGCTATAAGTTCTTGGGGCTATAAGTAAGCAGATCTTGGGGCTATAGTGGCTCCGCATCATGCATTATGACCAGCTCTTATAGTACATTTTTGCTTATAAGTTTATCACTGGAGGATAAGGGAACTGTTTTTTGTCTTTTCATAACAAAGACTTGATTGTGTACATGAGAAGATCTCTTTCTAATAGTGTGGGTAGCCCTGAAAAGGGCTGTTTTTGATGTAGTGCAAGTCACTCAACAGTTAGCAATATTTTTCATGTATCGCCCAAGACCATCGAATCGTACGCGTTTCTTTTTTTAGGTTTAACAATATCATCAGATGATCCGTCCTCTGGAATAGGTTGTTGAATTACTTTATCTGTTTGTGTGGATGTAGTCACTAACTGTTTCCGTGCTTGACGTGCCCTTTTTCTCTTAGGTTGAGGTGTCGGTTCTGCCAACTCATGTGGTACTGTTAAAGGAAGAGATGACACTTTGAATTCTATAGGAACTGTAATCTTATCAGCTGAGAGAACAATCTTTTGGTGAGATGATTTCATGTCTTGTAGAGTCTCCAAGATTTTCTGTAATAATGTTTCATTTTTTTCATCTTGTGAAAAAGTATTATTCACCCTCTCACTTGGCATGGTATCCTTTTGGTTTGGTATTCTCTGCTGTGTCATCAATGAGTTGTCAATACGAATTAAATCGTTAAAATCATCTAGTATATTGTATTCGTCCATGATTGAATGCAGAACAGGCGATTGCTTTTTATCAAATGAATTGTCTGGAATATGTGTTAGATTTTATAGACAATGCGAGGATCGGAAATGCACTGAAGAACGCTCACGCGACAATTTTGATCGAGTGCGGGGAAAAATTGTTGATAACAGACGTTTACTATCACAGCCGTCCGACGTCAACAATTTTTCCCGCACTCGATCAAAATTGTCGCCTGAGCGTTCTTCAGTGCATTTCCGATCCTCGGATTGTCTATAAAAAGAAGGTGAGTTGAGGATTTGGATACATTTCATCTGACTAAGAAAATCATCTTTTGACAGAGAGGAAAAAGACATGGAGCCAACGAAGATCAATTACAGTTCCGTAGAGAGTTATGAGACAACCAAGAAACAGAGAGCCGATGAAGAATTCGCCTTAGCTTTGAGAAAGTGGTGGTCGGCAACACTTTCGATGGAAGAACAACTTAAGAAGATTGAAGACCACCCTTTCGTCAAAGCCGCCACACGTCCGTTTGGGGAGATCCAGTACAAGAATCGACCTAAACACTGGTTTGATCTCCCCGTACATTTGCAGGAGGAAGCTCTTGTAGGGAAAAGCTATGCATGGGAGCAAGATTGCTTTACAGATGAAGAGATGCTAGCAACAACCATAGACGTGTGGGAAGGTGAATTCTTCACCGAAGCAGAGATGGCTTTACCACATAGCTCTCTACGGAACTAAAGATGTTTTAAAACGGCCCTTTTCAGGGCCAACCCACACTATTAGAAAGAGATCTTCTCATGTACACAATGAAGTCTTTGTTATAAAAAGACAAAAAACAGTTCCCTCCCTAGAGTGTGACCCAATGTCTATATTAATTTAAAATCATTTTATATTAGGGGTTATCCATATGTTTTTGGGTTTGTCATCTCTCCACCCTGTGTATACAACTTCTATAAATGGGGAAATTTTGTGTGTCTTCTTGTGTTTTATTGTGAGCATAAGGAAATTATGCTTACAATAAAACACAAGAACACATGCACAAAATAAAAAAACTTAGGGATTCGCGTTGTGGTCGAACTCTCTGTGATAGTTGTTTTTTCTACAGTAAGAATAGTATTCATTGTATGTTTAGCAAGCAAAATTATCTCTACAGTATAAACTGTATATCAGGTTACACTATAAAAGTTTTTGATAAGTATGCATACAATATTAAAACCTAATACTCTCAGTGAAAAAGAGAAGTGACTCTTAACTCTTTTTTACTGTTGGGAGATAATAGGGACACGGTGATAGAAAAAAGGGATTATAGGACTAACCTAACAAAATCGACTAAACTATCACAGATGTTTTAACAAAAGACAAAACTGTATTTGAAGTTGAATCATTATATTGAAATGAAATCTGAACATATATACACCGAGATCTGAGTTTTGCCTATCCATGAGAAAACCTATTTACATGAAGATTCTTTTTTTATGCTAGCTTATTTATTTGATACCCAAGATTGTTTTTTGAAAGCAATCTTGGGAGTCAGATAAAAAACTGATATCACTCAAGTGATCTGATTTTGAAACAAATATAAAAAATAACTAAAAACCCTATCTCTCTGTTACACAAATGTCTGGCGAAAATTATATAATAGATGATTGACTTTTAATAAAAAACTTAAAAAACTAAAAGATGTAAAAAATTACCTCTGTGGGATTGTTTTGACACCTGATATTTATTACAGTTATTTCAAATAATGTCTATAAGTTTGCTCAAACCATCGTCGAACATCTCTATCATTCTCTTGGAAATTTCTTGGATCAAATTTGATAGTAAGAACTGTCTCTAATCATATCCTCTTGCAAGATGATCTAAAGCAAATATACAGTACATTCCACACACAACAGTAAATTCACTTTGTAGTCTCATTGTATTTATTGTCCAGGAATCTGTATTTTTCACTATGAAATTGTATATGTCTCTATCTAATGGTGGTAAACCATATGAATCAAAGTAGATAGCAGAATGATTGTCTTTAAAATATATTGCTATCCAATGTTCTCCTGGTTCTTTTGATGAATCTGTGTTCACAATATATGCTTGTCTGTGTTTAGGTTTTCGTTTTGGTAACAAGTCTTTTGAACACACTTTTCCTTTTAAGGATGATAACCTTTGAGAACTGTCAAGTATAGTTTGTAATTGTATGGTTTCCATCTTCTTAGCCTTGAAAAAGGCTGGCACGGAGCCATTAATCAAGATATGCTGTATAATATGACCAGTCTCTTTTAACTAAATCTGCCCACTTTTGAATGTCTTTTTGGCAGTCTATTTCAAAGTCTATATGAGCACAATATTCTTAAGTTTATTTTTCTTGCTCTCTTGTATAGATTATATAGTATAGTCACTGGACACACTTTCTGTAAACACTATGCCATGTTCATATCTATTAATGTTGTTGTGTTGGTTCGATTTTCTTCTTCACAGATATTTTTCATTTTCTGTTGAATGGTTTTTGTCAGTTCTATCACTACACATTCTTGAAATAATTTTGTATTTTCTCTTTACAAATCTTGCAATGTTCACACTGACTCATCTTGTTTAATAGTCAAATATAACTTCTCTGAATTTGTTGATTTCTATCTCACTATCAAATTCTGCATAGACAACAACGTTGATCACCTCTGGAAGAGCTTGAGCAAGCTGAAGTTCAAACCTAAGATTGCCAGACTTTATTGGGTGAGCCAAGGGCCCACTACTACTCTGATCAGGTGTCAAATCAATACCCCAAAGGGTATACCCTTTTGCATAATCCTGCAAAGATAAATTAAATGATTGATTTTGTCCAAAATAGCCCATAGCTTCATACAATGATAAATATGAATTTAGATAAAGTCCACCTTCAAAATTTGGTTCAAAGGGGCGTGCTTTAATGGAATGTCCATCTATTGTGATTTCCAACTTATTCAAATCGAAATGTTGAAAATTAAATGGATTAGTGCCAATATCTCCATTTATATCTCTATTACTAACTAAACCAAGAATAATTCGTTTTGGCATCTGTTTATGAAACAGATAGTCTTCTATTTTTGAATGAAGACCACTTCCAATAGTAAAAGTTTTAATTTCACTACGTCTTATGGGCATTTTATAATTTGTTCGATCTATTTGTGCATTAAGATCATTCGCAAATTTTGGAAATAAATCCAATGCCGGTATTCTGAATATGGCTTTTTGAATTTCTATTTTTCCATTTTCACTACCAATCAAACAAAATTTAGTTGGAGCACGATGCAATTTAATTCTCATCTGAACTCCATTTGGTAAATACTTATCTTGCACAAACAGATCTAAATGCAGTTTTCCTCTTAGTTGTACATTTTTGCTACCACCAATTATTTTAGCTCGGTCAGTCAAACCTTTGTTAGACGAAGCTTTACTAGTTTCTGCGTGGTGTCCAGGAGTATCTGTATACCACAACTCACTAGCAGCTAGATGTGTTTTTTTCACATCTCTTGAATAACTAAGAAAATTCTCAAAATATGCTCTATAAGGATAAAGATCTGTATTGGTGGTGATAAGGTTGCCATTCAGTGTAACATCAATTTTACTGAACATGCTATGACAAAATTATTGATAGGAGCAATTTGTGTATCTCCAGCCAAAACACTCCCATCTTGTTTTGTAATTTTAAATTGAACTTCAAGTGTAGATGCTGCAAGATCTTACCACTTGGTTGTTTGTCTTGGAATTAAAAATTCTATTGGTGAAGAATTATTTAAAGATGCAATAGGAAATTGTTCAATTTCACCAATATTTTCTATACCACTTGATGTTGGTGATACATTATCTGGATCAAAACTACTACCAAAATGTTCGCAAGATCCATGTAACATCATGATTTTTTTCAATCAAATATATCAAGTGGTCTTGATTTTCGTTTTGAATAAGCTTGTCTTTGACATGTCTTACCTCTACGAGAACGAACCACAGACTGACGTTTTCGTTCTTGTTTTTGTCTTTTTATACCTAAAGCAGATTCACCAACTGATTTCAAAAGATCTTTTCCATGAGTTAATAAAATGTCTTTAGGTGCTTTACGTTTTTTTATCAATTCATTTTCTATTTCTAAACCATGTCTTAATCCATCTCTCTTTAATGTTTGAAATGCATTTTTTGCAATTGGTTTTATAAATGGTGCAGCTGTTCTTATTGCTGTGCGAAAAATAGACCCCAATCCATATCCATATTGCCGTGGTACACCTTGATACACCGGCATCATTTTTTACAAATTTAATTTATGTCTCTGTCGAAAATGCAACTTGACAACTGTCTTGCCACTTGCAAACTGAATGGGTTTACCAGTGTTCCCATTTATATTTATACTAATTTGATCAAAATAAGATTTTGATACTGGTACGTAATGTACATTATCAAATTCTATATGAGTATGCAAAGACTCTTTATGTGATTCAAATGGAATCACACATAAAATAGGTGCTTCAATATCACCTAAAAATGTATAATCTGCTATGTCAGCATAAATAAAGATTTGATTGAAATCCACATTTAAGTCCACATTATATTTAAATGCATCTTTTGGTGTGTTAGGAAAAATGACAGGATAACTATCTTTACATCCCAATTTTTGTAATAAACTTTCTGACATTTTAATACCCACTTTCCCAATACTATTTCCTACTATTTTTACACGCCCTTGGAGACTTGAAAATCCAACATGAAATAATACATCAAATGATTTAAATATGTCTCCAAGTTTTTCTTGAATTTCTGTTTGCATTGCATCTATGACATGAGCGCCATTTGAATATGCACCTGATAAAATATTTAATTCGACAGCAGCAACACCTTTGTGAAATGTATGTTTCAATTTCGTTTTATTAATACGATTTGATATGTTACTATCTGTCACAAAGATTTTAAAAACAGATTCTTCATCTGTAATATTTTTTGCTTCCAAAGGTAAAATTACTTCAACTAATCCCACTTCCCAATGTTCTTTATCAACATGAATGGGTTTAGATAATTGTGTTTGAAAACAACATTGGTTATTATTTGGAAACATATCCATAGAACTATCACTCAGAAGTGTTACGTAAAATGAATCCATTTTTCTTATCTTGTGGTTGTTTCAAATATTTTAAACCTGGACTTGGAAGAATATGAACTACTTAATAACACTAACCACAATTCTTTATCAGGGCTTTGTAAACTCAAATGTGCAATGGCAGTAATTATAATACCATAAATGATAATAATCTGTGTGAAATAAGTGACTTGATTTTTTGCAACACGATTTCCACAAATTTTAAATTGTTGACTTTGTTGACTTTGTACATCAACACTTATGGTTTCATTAGGTAATGAAGTTTCATTTAATGACATATTCT
The DNA here is from genome assembly GCA_031216915.1 of Pictodentalium vernedei. Taxonomy (NCBI): domain Eukaryota; kingdom Metazoa; phylum Mollusca; class Scaphopoda; order Dentaliida; family Dentaliidae; genus Pictodentalium; species Pictodentalium vernedei. Next base: position 370,774,482 of record CM062291.1, read on the forward strand.
TTTTATATCAAATCTGATTCTGCTATCCAACTATTAAATTTCTTTGGATAACCTTCCCAATGTACTTTAAGTTCTTTAATAATTTTCTTTCCCACACGTCTTGACCGTCTATTAAGAATTGATTCAATTATATATTTTTTATCATCTTTTATACTTTGAATTTCTTGTGGATAAAATATCCCTTGTATATTTTCACCACCCATATCTTCAAGTTTGTAAGTGGGTGGTATTGTATGTTTTACATGAGTAATTTTAAATAACTCCTTTGTCGAATTTGGCAAATACCCTTTTTCAAATGTACATTTGGTTTTATTAATACGTACTATATCACCAACTTTAAATTGTATTTTTTTCTTTTTAGACTTTTTTTTACCATACAAATGTTGAGATACTTCTACTTCATTTTCTAATGATACTGAAGCAGGAGTTCTCTGAATACTTCAATGAAAACTATGATTATATCCATCAACTAAATTTTCCAACACATCAATGTACCTTAATGTACATTTGTGTGTAAAATATTTCCACATTCGTGTTTTCAATGTACGTTGAAAACGTTCAACAATACTAGCTTTGGTTTCAGGATTTTCTGTTGTAAAGAAATGAATGTTTTGTTTCTTTAAAAATTTTTGCACATCTTTATTTTTAAATTCAGAACCTTTATCAGCTTGTAATGATAAAGGTTTACGTCCAGAAGTTTTCAAAATACTCTGAAAAGATTTTGTTAAGGTCTCTCCTGATTTATTGTGAATGGGTATTACCCATGCATATTTGGAAAATACATCAATAACACAAACTAAATAACGAAACTGGTCATTGTAAGATTGTAAACTTTGTAAGTCTGCTAAATCAATCTGCCATTGATGATCAATACCACCCACTATAGTCTTACGTCTTGAAAACTTTTTACGGATGGGTTTATGTAAAGTATAAGTTCTTTCTCCTTTCAACCATTTTTTCACTTGATCAATTGTGATGGAATTATCTTTACTATAAGCTGCTTTGTACAATTTTTGTATACCACCATAACCAGCAGGATGTTTTGTATTGTAATATATTTCAGTTAATAAATCATTCAATAAGCCTCCCATTTTTCAGATAATCTACGTTTTGTCAATTTACGCTTTAGTGCTGACTTTGGTGTGTCTTCACTCCACTGCACTCTATGACCTCGACGAACTTTACGTTTTGGAGGGGATGATTGAGGAGTTTCAGACCAACTATCTTCTGGAGAACTTTGATATTTACTGGGTTTGGGTATAGGTTGTCTGTTCATCCATAACCAATGTTCACGATTACCAACAAAATCTTGAGGGATATTTATATCTTTTAATCCACGACTAAACATTTCCCATCCACTCGGTTTAAAACCTTTTCGGTGTCTAAGAACATCATTGACTAAATCTATGATATTTGAACCTTTTATGACTTCTCCATCGTAACTTAATACACCATGATCATCCCAACTCATGTGTGGATGAGATGACAAAGCAGATAATAATGAAGTTGCTTTACGTCTCATTGTAACAGGGACACTTTCTATAATACGATCTCGTAAAAATAATGATTTTTCTCCTGACTCAGGCAATGGAACCAATGTTGGTTGTAATGCCTTCTTATGTGACATTTGAAATCTTTGTAAAGTTTCCCCATACTTTTGTTCTTTCTCACTTTCGGACAGCTCTGAATTTTCTAACACAGATGATAAATTATTTTGAAGTTGTGCAGTATTTGTAACTTGTGGTTTGGGGGTAATCTTGGTCTTTGAGCTTTTTCATTTCTAAAACGTTGCATATCTTCTAACATTTGGTAAGGTACAATAGCCATCTTTTTCATATTTTACTGACTATTTTATTTGCAAGATTTGTTGCAACTCCTGCAATAGCGGGTCCAAGTAAACCAAGTAATGGTAAAAAACCACCTTTTTGATTTAAAATTTGTTTTTTCTTTTTAAGAGTTATTGATTTACTAGCGAGTGCTCGTAGTTGTTGACGCTTTGGATGCAATTTTTGTTTCTGACTTTTTGTTAGATGTATGTTGCCTTTTAAAAGATTATGACAGCATTCTGACACACAATTAATTAATTCTTTAGGTGCATTTTTCATAATTTGTTTTTGAAATGCTGGAGGAGTTTGACTTAAACCTATTAACATACCACCATATTTTTTAACTAAAGGAATTTTATGTTTCTTATTTTGTCTCACCATCTTGCTCTTATAGAATCTAATGATTAAATGAAACAAATATAAAATTGTAATGCTATTTATATATACATGTGCAAAAACTTATTTATTTCACTTAAAGTAAGATCTTATCCCTTTAACAGGTTTAGGTGTATTTAAAGCTGTAAAACGTGCCATTGTGGGAATCTTTTCTTTTAATGGTGCATGTTGTGTATTTTGTAGAGAATACATTGGTTCATGATTTTTAACACCATCTTTTGTTATTGACACTACACGTGTTAACTTAAGTGGTGATACTTTTCTTTGTCTTTGAAGATTTTTCACAAGTAATGCTTTTGTTTTTGTAGATGGAGATCTATGAGGTGCAATTTCAAAATTTGTGTACATATATTTTGGTCCTACCTTTCGTTGATTTTTTATCTCTCTAGAACTTGATGAATTATTTTATCTTTTCTTAGGGGATTTTCGTTTCCTTCTAGGTGACTTTTGTTTCTTACTCTTTGTTTTTTTGAATGGTGAATAGAATGATCTACTTGTCTTATGACCATCCCATCGAATTAAATTACGAATGATAACACCACCAAAAAATCCACCACCTCCTGGTTTTAAAATAATGTTTCCTTTTGTTGCAAGATCAACTCTGGGATTTGCAAGTTGTTCAAGATCTTGTTTATGTTTATCCATATAGGTTAAAGTTTGTTTTGGCAATTTAATTTATTTTCTTATTAAGTATGATTCTACTTGCTAATGTAAACCATTTAAAAATTTTCTTAAAACCTTTCTTAAGTAATTTTTGTCTTGCAAATGGACTTGTTTCTTGACCAAGTTGTTCCAAAGATTGTATGAATGATACCATGATGATGTGTAGTCGTTGACAAACTTTGACTAACTAACATCAACTCATTAGAACATGGGAATTTATAGTTTTGTATAAATGATAGGGCCACGTTCATTTTGTGTTACCCAAGGATGAAAAATATCAGTTCTTAATCTCAAAGACTCAGGAGTTCTAGGATGAAAATCAATTAATAAATAACCATGATCAATACTTGTTGCATCTTGATAACATTCATTTAAATGTGGTAATTGAACTTGATTTGCCAATACTTTAATTTGTCCTTTATCTCTGGTATTTTGAAATAAAATCATATAATGTGCATTTAAACTTATGGTACGACTAGATTTAGATTGTTGAAACATATTTTGTGTAATGTAAATGACACTTGCATTTCTATGATGTCCTTTTCGTGTGAACCATAATTTAATTTTTTCTTCATCTTTATCTCCTAACATATCATCAAAAACTACAAGATGGGGAATAGTGACATCACTGACAATTTCATATTCATCATCAGGGATACCTTCTATGAATTTAATATCTTCACTTTCTTTAAGTAAAGTATATTATTTTGCCATTCTTTATAACACCAAATGATTTTTTGTGGGGGAATTTGAAATAAGTCATGTTTCATATCAATAAGCTTTTTGACAAATTCTGTTTTTCCTGAACCACTAGGTCCCGAAATAAAGATATTACAAGGGTGTTGAAACAATAAACATTCACTCGATGCCATAATTGTATTTGTGTGAAAAGGTTTTGTCAAATCACTCACTTATATACTTTCTGATTCCATACCTTGCTCATGTCTTTTAGTAGGTATTCGTTTTAAGGGTGCTTTTAACTCAAATAAAGTTTCTGAAGAATCTATTCTTCTATCTATTTGTGGTACACATTGTCTATACAAGTAATTAATGATTTCTTTATCATAAATTATATTACCCCACACAACTCTTGTCCAAATATTTTCTATATTATCTTTGTAAAAAGCATTCAGGATTTGTAATGCATTACAAAATTCCCCATACATTTCATCTTTTCCCAATTGATTATGAATAAACTCTTTTGTTATTGTTAGATAACCAGGAGTGATCAATTGAAATGTATATAATAATGCCTTACGTGTAATCTTGTTGTCTAAGATACGTCTTACTGGTTCCATGGTTGAAATCAAAGTGATGATTCTTTTGTCTGTTCTGATGTATTTTGTGCATCAGGTACTATATTACAGCATGCACTTTGTACATCAGGACGGTCAGGAAAATCATTTCCTACATTATCTGAAAACATTTTATCTAACTTAGTTTTGAATTGTCCTGCAGCTTGTCTTGCAATTATGGTACTAAATGATGTACTTTGATCATTTAGCACCATGAGTGCAAATAAAGAATTAGAATCTGGAAAATCATCTAAACACTTGTCATATTTTTTCATTGTTGAAAATATTTGATTTAAAGTGAATCCATAATCCATCACTGATAATATTTTATCTGGGGGTGTTTGCATACTTGTTGGCGGATTGTATAATTGACAATTTCTTATCAGTTGAATATAAGGACAATTTGGTGATCACTTAACATGTTCTTGCAAAGGAATATCTTTTTCTTCCCAATTCATTAAACCTTGTCCACATACAAAACATTTTACTTTACCATCTCCCACATAGAAAAATCCAGCTTTAGCTAATTCTTCTTTCTTGGATTTTAAAATAGGATTTGTAGTCATACTAAAACTCGAAAGTCTTCTTAACTCTGACAAGTATATAGGATAAGTAGGATTGAATGGTAGAGACATCTTGCCTGCTCAGTGTTCAAAGTTAAAATGAGAAATCTGAAGGGTTCTTTTATACCTTAATCCCATAAGGTCTTGTGTCATATTTATCCACTACAAAACAGTTTGTGTACACAAATCTGAATGTTTTGGCTTGTAATTCAATTGTGACATGTCTGTTCTTGTTCAAACTTGAAATGAGAATTCTGAAGAGTAATTTTTATACCTTAAACCCATAAGGTCTTGTATCATATTTATCCACTACAAAACGTTTTGTGTACACAGATCTGAATGTTTTGGTTTGTTTTTCACTTGTAACTTGTCTGTTCTTGTTGCGTTTAATTCTATGTGTGTATTCAATGTTCATTTTACAATTGTGTCTGTCTTGTACACATTCCACCATGGATTCAAAATTGACTTTTTGTGATGTATTGTAATCTAATGTGATTCCTTTAACTTTACATGAAGTGTGTATTTGACCATCTTTAATGTATTTGTAACCATAATTTTTTGGACCTAAACCTACATATTCAATAATTTTTGCATCTGGATGTTCATCTGTCCATTGACCTAACCTACTGTTTATAATTTGTGGATTCCAAAGTGTGGGGTTATGGATGTAAATACAACTGTCTGTGTCAAAATATAATACTCGTCTACCGAAACGTCCTATTACTTTATATAATTCCATTCATGCATAAGCTGTGACAAAAGATGCAACTGCAACATTAGCTGATTTGTGAGGTTCATAAACATCTGTAGATTTTGTGTAATTGACTAAAATACATTTATCATGATCAAACAATTCAACATTTTTAATAATGATGTCTTTATCTTGTATCAGGTCAAAATATTTGGATGGGTCTTGTATGTATTCTGTTTTTGTTTTTAAGTTGTTTTGTGCACTTTTCCCCCATAAACAGTTTAACATGGTTTTAGCAAATGATCTTTGTTCTGGATTTTTTCAATATTTTCCAAACGTATGTTTTCAATTTGAGCATAGTCTTTCTTAAATGTATCTTTGTCTGTTTCTGTTTTCACCCAATCTGGATATCCACTAGCTTCTTGTTTCATTTTTAAATATTTGTTCACATAATGTTTGTAAATTTCTGAAGACCATTGTTCCCAATGCCAAATCTGATAAGTGTCAAGTAATGAGTATCCCATCCCCAATGCTTTAAAAAGTTCAACAGATGTCCATGTACCTGTAATACTGCGTTGATCTGGTGTGTGTTCACATTTGTCTAATTCTTGTTCTGCACATGTATTGCAAAGTGTAAAAACCATTTTCTTGTTGCAATGAATTGGTAATACTGGCATGTGTAGAGATTGTGGTGGTAAAACTTTACATTTGATAAGTCCCCTGTACTGTCTTATAGCATTCATGTTTATGTTTTCTTTTGTAAGTATATGTGGATGACCTACTGGATATTCTCTGTGTTTATTGACATAAGGATAGAGTGAACAGATATCTATGTATTTTATTTCATTGTCTGTGTTTTGGTCTATTTTATGATGTAATTTAATGGCATTTGTTCTCCCCCCAAATAATGCTTCACGTGGTTTAATAGGGTCCATGTTTGGAAAAAATGAATTTAATGTTGATTTTACTTCAGGATTTGATTTGCAAAAATCATCAAGTTCATGTTCCCATGTTATTCTCATGTTATACCCTAATGATTCTAAATGGTGGATGCGTTCCTGTGTTTTGTTGTATAGAGTTTGGTAATTTAACAAATTGACTGGATTTTTCTCATGTCTGTTGTCTTTGTAACATGTTATGCACCCATGCCACATACATCCATAAAATTCAAAGATTGTATTTGTGTCTTTGTGAAACCCATCAACATAATACCCCCCTATTTTAACTTCCCCGCCATTGAGTGCATGTTGAATATGTATGTTTTCTTCCTGTGCAAGTGTCTGTAAAAATCTAATGGCTTTAATGGAGTATTTGACTTTAGCAGGGTAACCTATGTCTGAAATGATTGCCATTTTGTTTTCTGGAAGTGAATTTTTTCTCCAAGCTTTTGTACATGCATCGGCTAAGGTAAATGCTTCTCTCAAGGGGTCTATGCCATCACTATCTATAAATTTTTGTCTGAATTCCCCACACCCCCTACGCAAGATATCTACATCTGATTTACAGTATAATTCCATTTCTTTTTGAAAATCAAATCTGGCATTACTAGTAAATTTTTTGTTGTACCACTTGATAAAATCTTCCCTGTCTGCTTGTGTGTTTGCCAAATGGGGGAAATAACCTTTTGCTAATTCTGTCAAGCCAAATGTTTTAGGAAATTGTGCCAATCTCATTGAAAGAAAATTTAAAGAATCTATAAGTCTAATACCACAAGCTTTAAGTGAAAGAATTTTGTTCCCATTCATAATTACATCAGGAGTTGTTGTACCAGTTTCAATGAGGTGCCTTAAAATAAACTGTCCATCAAAACCTCTTAAATTGTGAGCAATAGCTGTTGTCCCTTTATGTTCCTTACTGAAAAGCCAATCACAAAAATCTGATAAAGTAGATTTCCCTTTAAATATTGATTGCCGTTGTCCAAATTTGTCACAGGAAATACATTCTTGATCTATAGATTTGCAAATACATTCCCCACATGCACGATGAGCAACACAGAAATTTGGGATATGAACTCCTGAGTCTTGTGTGGTTTCAAAATCAAAAAAATACAAATGGAATGTTTGGTAATTTTTCATCCTCGGGTGAAGTGTATTTTGGAATGAAACATTGGTGATCAGAATTATCTACTTGTTGACAATATTTACATTTTTTGAATCATTCACAGATATGTTTTCCTTTTGTTGGATATATTAGTGAATTGCACTTTTTACATTTTTGAACTAATTGACAAATTGTTTTTTCTTCTTTTCCCTTTCCAGTGATATGGTTATTATAGCATGATGGACTTCTAAATTGTCTATTGCAAGTGTAACAGGTGATGGGATGTTCAGGAATACATTTTGTTGGAGCATAGAAAACACAACCAAAAGGGCACATGTGACGTTCTCTCTGTTGGACCCCTTTACTGCAAAGTTCACAATAGTAGTGACATCCTAAAAACCCTGTAATTGTAGTGATGGTGTCAAAATGCTGGTCATGGTGGTAAATATGAATAACTTCACTATCAGTGGTGGTAACTGGAGGTTTGAATAAAAATTCACTTTTTGCATACTGTGAATTTTGATGACATACTCTGGGTAAAGCAGGTCTTGTATTTTATAATATTCTTCATATCCACAAGGAATATTATAATCAAGACCTGCTTTGTCCATCAATGCCTTAGCTTCCAACTCTTGTGTTGGTCTATCAGAATTTCTAATATTTTTCCATTTCTTTTGCCAAAGTTCAGAATTATCTTTATCAACACGACACTTTCCCACTACAATGGCCCGTGCGAGACACATTGAATCATTAACATTTTTAATTTCAATAATACTTCTCTTGTTTGCAACCATTTTATCAACAGATGAAAATGAAATTGGTGCATGTCGCCCAGACCCTTGTGGTAGAGAAGTGTGAGTTATTTCTAAAGATAATTGCCCATCATGGATAGTAAAGTTATCATTTGATTCTCGGTGGTTCTCTCCGGGTACTCCGGCTTCCTCCACCCGTAAAACTGTCACGGTCATGATTAGCCATTGTGCATAAATATGTGACCTTAAACATCAATAAATAAATAAATAATCATTTGATTGTACAACTTTTTCTATTTCATCTAATATGGTGTTACCAGTGATACCCGAAGCCTTAGTAAATGGGATAAATATACCTATTTCTAATCCTGGGTGGTCAACTGATATTCTCATTGGATCATTGTCTTCTACTCCACATTCTTCTTTAATATCGTCTACCAAACTGTCAAAGACTTTTCCAAGGGTGTCAAATGGATTCTTTTGATTAAATTGTTTGAAGGTTATTCTGCATACATGGGATTTGGAATGGAATTTTCTTGATGTTTTTTGTAGAAGTGGGTGGATGGTGTATAAGTCTCTTGCTGATTCTACTCTCTGCTTCTTGTTATCTACTTCACTCTCTGTCTCACTATATTCTTCAATGGCTCTCTTCATCTTTTTCTTCTATCGTCTTCTAGCTTTTGAAAATATGTCTTGTCTTCTTGAAGTCAAAAAACCAAGTGTGAATCAGTCTAAGATTCTTTCTCCTTTTATACTTTTTTAATGTACATTTAAATGTGCATTTAAATGTACATTTAATACCCGCTGAAATATACTGTTAATAAATGTTTCTTATACACATTTGAAAAGTCATAAAATGTAATCCATTCACTCTATGGGAAATATTCCTATGGTAAATATTTTATAGCTTTTATTTGTTAGTGTATCTTTCAATCAACATTTAACAACAGCAATATAGTATCCAGAGATTACTGAGTGTTGTAAGAGATAGCATAACTGTTTGTAACCAAATGAATGTATATTTAAACAATTGTGTGCAAATGCATGTTATGGAACATTTAATACCCACTGAATTATACTGTTAATAAATGTTTCTTATACACATTTGAAAAGTCATAAAATGTAATCCATTCATTCTATGGGAAAATTCCTATGGTAAATATTTTATAGCTTTTATTTGTTAGTGTATCTTTCAATCAACATTTAACAACAGCAATATAGTATCCAGAGATTATTGAGTGTAAGGTGTAAGAGATAGCATAACTGTTTGTAACCAAATGAATGTATATTTAAACAATTGTGTGCAAATGCATGTTATGGAACATTTAAGTGTACATTTAAATGTACATTAAAAAGGTATAAAAGGAGGAAGAATCTTAAGAAGTTTCACACTTGCTTTTGACTTCAAGAAGACAAGACATATTTTTGAAACGCTCCAAAAGTTAAAGATGGATAGAGTTACAGATCCAAGATTAGAAAAAGCAAGTGATGCTAAAATTATTTACTATAAACCATCTAAATGGGGAGAAGTTAGAAGACTTGTGAATGAACTTTATAAATTGATATCAACACCTAAAGAGATGATTTGTTCCATTTGTCATCAGAAAGGACATTGGGCAAATACATGTTCAGACAAAGGTCCATGTTTTTATTGCAATCAGAGAGGACATTGGATTAATGAATGTAGATTGAAAAAGCTATCGAATAACTCTGTGTCTCAACCAAGATGGGGTTCACCAGCTGTTGATCAACGAGGACCGGTAAAAGTTTATCCATGGTCAGAATACATAAAGCATGCAGAAGATAGATTACCAATTACAGGTTTCAACTTACAACTTGATGAAAAAGACATTGACAACCACACTTTACAGGGGATGAGCACGCTACCATTACCACCACCTCCCCATATAAACTTTTCAAATGAGAAAGTTGACTTAGCAGAACCTGTGTTACCAGAGTTTGATGATAATGATGATACATTATTATATAATATGGATACACCCAAAGAAACAAAAATGGAAATCGATGATGAGTTAGAAGTATTATTTCCAGAGAAAGAGGAACCACCAAAGAAAGTTACAAGAAAACGAAAAGCTAAAGACAATAATTCTAAAATAGGAAAACTTGCCAAGAAACATTGAAAACAGTTTTTGAAAGTGACATTTTCATAAAAGACATTTACAAATCTGTAAATATTCATGGAATAAAATTTTCGGATTTGAGAAAAGGTAATATTATTTTGTTGTTATTTAAACAGGGGAAAATTTTTTCCAACTCAAGATTTTTATTTTCTAAAAAAACAATTTTCATAACATTATTTTGCAAGCACAAAAAATATTTTTGTGTTTGTAAATGAATGTTATGAAAAAGTTTTTTTCATAACATTCATTTGCAAAACACAAAAAATATTTTTCTTATAAAATAAAAAAAAACTTGCAAGACAGAAAAATAATTTGCAAACAGAAAAAATACTTTTTGTATTTGTAAAATGAATGTTATGAAAAGTTTTTTCATAACATTCATTTACAAACACAAAAAATTATTCTTATAAAATGAAAAAACTTGCAAGACAGAAAAATAATTTGCAAACACAAAAAATATTTTTTGTGTTTGTAAAATGAATGTTATGAAAAAGTTTTATTCATAACATTCATTTTACAAACACAAAAAATATTTTTCTTATAAAATAATTTGCAAAGACAAAAAATATTTTTATGTTTGCAAATTAATTTTGTTTTTACCTAAATGTTTTCACACAAAAACATTTAGGTAAAAACAAAATTAATTTGCAAACACAAAAATATGCCATGACAGGGAAATCTAGTGTGGGAGCTATGAGGTTAACCTCTTTTGAATTGAGTAATGAAATTACAATTGAACAAAAAGTTCAATTCATTCCATTGTGGTAGCACTGAAATGTGCCACTCAAGTGTGTAAACGTGATATCTCTTTTTAAGAATATAGTGGCCCTTATAAGGGCCGTTTTTTACTAAACAAAAAATGTTTAGTTCACCAACTTTATTCCATTTCTCTTTGCGGCTCTCTTGACATCCTTTTGATTAACGAGATGTTGTGATCCTCTTCCCCTAATTGTTGCATAATGATAGGTATCTCTTATCAATTTTCGAACAAAACAGTGTAAGGCTTCTTTAGCTTCATCAAGTGACAATGGTGAGATATTATTCACCCCAGCTTTTCTTGCCAATCTTCGCAAATTACTCCTTGGAATAGTATTACGCTCCTCTCTCTCCATCTTCACCTCTTGTGGTGGAATAGTATTGCACTCCCCTCTCTCCTTCTTCACTTCTCGTGGCCCACATTCACCTTCTAGTGATGGAATCTTTACCTCGATGGATAGCTCAACTCTCATGATTGATGATAAGAAGAAAAATGACATTATGATATCTCCAGCAGTGTTTTTATAGACAATGCGAGGATCGAAAATGCACTGAAGAACCCTCACGCGACAATTCGATCGAGTGCGGGAAAAAACTGTTGATAACAGACGTTTACTATCACAGCCATTCAAAATTTTTAAAATATTGCTAACTGTTGAGTGACTTGCACTACATCAAAAACAGCCCTTTTCAGGGCTACCCACACTATTAGAAAGAGATCTTCTCATGTACACAATCAAGTCTTTGTTATGAAAAGACAAAAAACAGTTCCCTTATCCTCCAGTGATAAACTTAGAAGCAAAAATGTACTATAAGAGCTGGTCATAATGCATGATGCGGAGCCACTATAGCCCCAAGATCTGCTTACTTATAGCCCCAAGAACTTATAGCCCCAAGAACTTATAGCCCCAAGATTTGTGAAACTTATAGCCCCAAGAACTTATAGACCCAACATGTATGCACTGTGCCACCAGTGCATACATGTTGGGTCTATAAGTTCTTGGGGCTATAAGTTTCACAAATCTTGGGGATATAAGTTCTTGGGGCTATAAGTTCTTGGGGCTATAAGTAAGCAGATCTTGGGGCTATAGTTGTTCCCCTAACTACTCGCGTTTCATCATCTCGGAACCAGTGGCGCATTTGGTATGACGGATTACATAAACTGTAACCGGAGCCGGGGCTGTTAACAAAACATTTAGCCGGAAGCGGGCTGCTAACTACGTTAACACACAACTTCCGGTTTGAGTCTGTGCATTATGCACTTTTACCGTAAAGGTAAAATTGTGTTAATATACTAGAGAACGCACGCTAAAGTGGTAATAATTTTAGTTAGTATTAACCCTTTAGACTTTATTTTGAGCGTTATTTTTAGCACAGTTTGTCATTTTAATATGTATTGTAGATGGAGGGAGGGAGGGGAAGGGGGAGGAGGCATATCAAGGGAAAATAGTTTCCGTGAAAATGACTGCTAAATTCAACTAAAGTTGAATGTTTTACATCAGTTCACCTCATAAAACAATAAACTTGTGATATATTTAGTGTCAGCTGTTTACAGTTAGAGATAAACATTTACTCCAATTAGACTATTTTATTGTTATTTGTTACCTCCTATTTTTAGGTAAAAGTAAGCATTAATGGGAAGGAAGTGATCATCGGTACTGACGTAACAACGCATGATTTTACTGCTCGTATCAACTGGTCAGTGTTATAAGTTACAGAATGTTAAGTTGACGGATATGGTGTCAGATGAGGCGTTTGAGAACAATATTAGGTGAGGCTTTAGCCAAGCCTAATATTGTTTCCGTTGAGCAACATGTGACACTGTATCTGCTAACTAAACGTCTTGTATCGTATTTATTATGCCAGCCTATTTTTCTCCGACATTTCTTTGCCAGTTGTGTTTTCAAACCATTTCATGTTTTCCTTAATTTTTCTTATCGACATCCATTTGTTTACAAAAGCAGACAGGTAATGATGCATGGCAGGGGAGAAATCCAACATCTTATTGATCGCCAATTAAATTGTCAATTTATTACCTCTGACATGATTGGGTGAATTTACAATTTTGCCTGCTTTCCTTAGCTATGAACTGAAAACAAACTTTCTAAAGTGCCATTTAGCCGCATTCAGACAACTCTTTTTGCAACATGGCGGGAAGTGACATGTAAGTTATTGCGATGAATTGACGGTAACATGTTCTGAAGTTTGCGGCTGGGGGCTTATGTTCAAACGAACAGCGAAGCGTTGACGTTGAACGCACTCTGCGTGCCACAGACCTCAGACCATGTTACCCTCAATTTATCACAATAGCGTATATGTTCCAATACGACCCAAACCACAGTCCAAAACCTATCTCGTGAAACACGATAGTCTTATTTACTGAACTTGTCATTGTTATAAGTTGCCTTGTTCAAGGCAACTTTTAACGATTACAAGTTTAGTAAATAAACCTCTCGTATACTCCACGACAGCCGTGAATAAATAATCAATAAATCAGATAAACTCATTCCATCTTAGTTCAAATCGTAAATTTGTTTGTAATTTAAACAACACTTCATTCGGAGCACTGCTTGCTACACGTGCGAAAAATCCAGAAAAATGAAGTGGCTTGCTAGTCACTCCGTTGATGAAACAATTACGAAACGGGTGAAGTCATTTCAAATATTTCGTGTTGTGACGTCAGACGGTAACATTTGCTACTGCAGCCGTAAACATAAAAGAAACTAAGCCGGCTCTTTTCCAATCAGAAGACGAGGATTTTACTCTTTTTGAAACATTTAATCTTTTGTGGCAGAAATTTACTGAATTTACCACTTATGTTTCCCGTTTTAAAGTATTTGTTATTAGCTTTTGAACTACCTATTTTGATAAAGGGCATTATGCATAAACGTTTTAAAGGCCACTTTACTGGGTTTTAAATTATGGATAACGTAAAACGTTTTAAAGAAACTTGTCTAATATATTTAGACGGGAGCACGGACGACGCGAGACCGGTTCTCGTTAGATCAACGAAGTTAAGCAACGTCGAGCCAGGTTAATCCTTGGATGAGTGACTACTGAGCTTCTGGTGTGCGATCAGCGAAGTTTGAGTACGTGACTCTGCGACGTTCAATCTCGTGCCACTTGTGAACGTTTGGAATGTTCACCTGGATGTAACATAAGGACCTTTTGAGACACTTGCGTTGCATGATCGTCTGTGGAGCACCGGCAGTATGCGCCCTAGAATTTAGTTGAGAATGTCATGGAAAGAACAAAAAGGTTGTACGCCTCTGATGCAGGGTAATACTGTAAGTCAGAGAGCACTCCGGTGGTTTCAAGATGTTAACCCTTTACCCAACGTTACGGCCAAAATCCGTCTGCGCTATTCTCAAAAATCGTCAATTAATTTTCATTATATTTTAATTTGGTGTCTCGTCGAGCTCGTTCCAACGAGGGGTCATAACCTATGTTTTTGAGACAAAAAATGAAAAAATAGTTATTCAAGAATCTTTTTGGCAAGTGTCGTCTTCTTTTCACGTTAGGTAAAGGGTAAATATTGCAGTATTATTATTATATTATTAGGCTTATATCAGTTAGTAAGTTTATAGTGTCCATGGTTGTTTTCGTTAAACGATCTAGGCCCTGCCGGTCACATATTTCTCGCTTCGAATCGAATTGAGTCTTTTATTCGAAACCGAGTCGAACGTCGAATCGAATGCAGGCGTCTTGAAGTCTCGTCTGATAAAATATTCCAACTACATCATCAAAGCATACCTTTGTCGAAGGCATGCCTTGATGGTGTAGTTCGAATATTACCAGGTGAGGATTTGTGTTCTCAAAAACAGAAATAGATGCGAGAATTCTGTGCTGGGCACTGCACGGTGCTAGCAGCTAGTAACCGTAAGCACATCGTCGATATTGCTTGGGAACTTTAAATTTGCGTTCTAGAGTGGTAGTGACTGGTGAAACTGGAATGAGAATGGGAGATAGCATGGGTGTATATGCTTTTTATGTTCACATAGGCATTTACACCCAGTCTTTATTTTTAACATTATTTATGTAAAATCTCAGCAATGCGTTTTGAGAGACGACCAAGATGACAGATGACAGTGAAATGATTCAAAGGAAAAGGAATCGGACAGCCGATTTCGAATCGAACTGAATAACGATTTAAGATTCGAAATTGAATCCAATCACGAAGCTTCGCGGGCCGCTAAAACAATCCTTTGGATACATTTGGGGGTGGCACTGTCCTCCAAGCACTGATGCCACCAGTCCAATTCCATGAGAAATCTGTGGGATGTTTGTTTACCCACCTTTCGTAAAGTTTGCGCGCAGACTACAGTTGATTTAAAGTGATGTCCCTTCATTCACGACAATATAAATATATTCGTTCGGATCCAGTTATACATATTCTAATTAATAAATCATTATTTCGTTTTGTAATCATTGCGCTACATCAGTGTTGAGTCATCATTCCTAAGTTTTTAGTTTACAAACATGTCTAACAGTATTGCAATGTCATTAAAGATTTACTCAAATCAATTCACGATTGAGAAACATTACTTGCGTTGATTCAAAGAAAGTGAATGTGGATGGTACTTTTAGAAGTAACTGTCTGAAGTATTTCCTTTTGTCGGAAAAACGAACCTCGGTCTATTTACATTATAAACTATTCAAATGTATATTTGTATTTGTGCAGGTGATGAAAAATAAGAAAACAAAAATCTATAGCCATATAATAATGTTCATTGTCACACTGCAAAGAAAATTGTATAGAGATTGGTCACGTATCCCGTTAGTTTTAGCTACGCGCGTATTTTCGCCAGGTTATATAAAATACAAGTCATAGGTGATAAATCCCAGGGTCGCGAACTAGCGAAGGTGACCGCAACTCATTTAGTGTCGTCATGTACTAGATTGTTAGTACTTGGTTCAAACAGAGGCTCAGCCTCTTTCAGTCATAATTTTGAAAATATTGATCGGAAGCCATGTTGGAGATTATTCAAGACCTAGGCTACACTCGAAGAATAAAATTAAAACTAGGGCCCTGCGAATCACACATTTTCGATTGGAATCGAATCTTGAATCGAATCTGGTGTATTATTCTAAATCGAATCGAATCTCGAATTGAATCTTGGGCGTTTTGAAGATGACCGACAAGAGCAGGGGGACTGTAAACCTAAGTGTTCCGACCGTGACGGCTTAAGTCACGACTGGTAAAATATTCCTGCTACATCATCAAGGCATGACTTCTTAGAAGGCATGCCTTGGTGATGCAGTTGGAATATTACTATGGAACGTGTGCGAGATTTACCAGCATTAAGCATTGCACATGACTAGCCGCTAGCATCAGCACACGGTCAACCTTGTTTGGAAACTTTTGAACAGTGGTAGAGACTTGTTAGACTGGAATTAGCATGGGAGGTGGCATGGGTCAGATGCTATTTATGTTAGTATAGATGACATTACACTCAGTCTTTATTTTTAGCATTATTTATGTACAAATCACATCTGGCCTATACGTTTTGTGAGACGACGACAAGGGCTAATACCAAGTAGTATTCTCGTGTAAAGATTCGAAAGGAAACGAATCGGGCAGCTGATTTCGAATCGACCATCAACTTAAAATATGAAATCAAATCGAAGCTTCGCATGCCCCTAATTAAAACCGACAAAATGTAGTTCCAAAAGATTCAAATAACTGTGATTCTAAATGTGTCAATAGTAATTCGAGTAGCTGGCCTTAGTTGATTTTGGTGTTGACAAATGTGAATCCGATTTAAATTCAAGGGTATATTTAAAAATTACATTAAAACATTGGGATGGCGCTTTTGTTAGAATAGCCATGGTCGGTTTTAGCTGTTACGTTACATAGAGGGTAAATTATACATTATGTGATAAAAAGAATCTCAAATTCACTTATTATGGAACTTCTGCAACTCGTTCCCTAAACTTGACAAAGCCTCGGTAAACCTAGGCTCACAGCGGTTTTAGTGGACTCGTTTCAGAAATATATAAAATCGTGACTCAGAGACCGTCTATATTACAAATGTACGTTTGAAGCTCAGCAACAAGTATTTTAAATGTTTATATCAGGGAGATGACACAAATTCTGTACATTGTAACTGCAGTATACAAGGGCATGCTAACTCACGAACTGTTTACGTTATAGTACGGCCGCCGTGGATTGGTCACTTTCCACGGGTGGGCAATACTTCCACGAACACAATAATATTAGTTTCCAAACACTAATAGTAGGAATAATCACAACAAAATTAATTAGTTCAACCCGGTACTGCATTAATTTCAATGTTTCTGATGATTTTTATTTCCTGGTTAACGCAAGCATGGACATCACTGCCCACGCGTGGATTATGACCAGTCCACCATGGCGACTGTACTGTACTATTCACAGATCGTTACAAATCTTTTCGAACGGCGTTTACAACGGAGCATATACTTAACAATGCATGTTTCCATACTTGAAAAAGAAAAAAAACACGCTCAAAAGTATAATAATCAATTTATGACATCACATGGCTATTATTTTTCAGTATTTGATTCATTGGGAGACTTCAAGTTGAAATAGCACATCAGTGTTTTCAAATCGGGATGTGAAGTAAAGGCTAGCATTAAATTTATCAGAGATCTGAGAGTTCAGATCAGCGGCCTGAAGTTTCGATCGTAACGACCTGCGTTTTATGGGTCAGAAATTGAATTCTGAAATTGAAGTTAATCATCTTTCTGACACTGCTGTTGAGGATTATAAGATAAATCTATCGTCGCCAGTTTGTTTGTGTACAAAATGGTTTATTGCTCTCCTATGCTTTTATTTTCATAAAATACACGTCTTTTTCTGCAAAAACAGACGCGAACACTAATTATTTTTGTAGTGTCATTGAACAATACGGATTACGTGCACTGACTATTTAACTATTTCCTTTTTAACATTCTGGTTGTTTTGGGCAATAATTTGTGTTTTTAATATTTTTTTTGTAAACCGTGGAAGTGCAATAAATAATGAACAGCACACGCGTTCGATCTTTCATTTTTTGCCGCACGAGATCGGTTTCGGCGAGGGATAATATTGAACAAAAAGCCAAAGGCTTCGAGTTCAATATTATCCCTCAGCTAAAATCGATTAATATATTTTTAGTAAAGTGTAAGTGTGCAATAAATACAGAACAGCATACGCGTTCGAACTGTCATTTTTACCGCACTACGGCTTCTCGTTCAATATTATACCTCCGCCCAAATCGATCTCGTGCGATAAAAAATGACAGTTCGAACGCGTATGCTGTTCTGTCTATGTATAAAACCCCCAATGTCTTCGGCTCGTTGCGATATGATGTAACAATAAAAACGAGCTCGACTCTGGAACATCATTCTGCACTTAAACGTAACGGAGATAAAATTGTCACCATTACATATTTATGTGCTGAATTCGGGGTTTCTTGAAAGGTGCTGGAACCTCGTTTCAAAGATTTCATATTCTGTAGATGTGCTTCAGATCGTACCTTAAGTGCAACACGAGGACAACTGGTGACGACTTGTTACACTCAAGGAACAATACGCAGCTGGAAACAAAACTATTTTGTTCATATGGGCATGTATAGTTGCTACATATTGGGGACTCTCTAATATGTATTACAAATAACTCCTCGTGTACATATTTGGACCTGCAGAATTAATCCATTACTTTACAAGCTGAAAGATCCAAAGCATATTTCGGAAACATCTAATCGGTCACCCCGACAGTGGTCTAATCTAGATAGAATTATGCAAATGCTTTTGCACTGAATTTAATTTATTTTAACCCTTTACCTAACATGAAAAGCAGACGACACTTGTAAAAAAATTCTTCAATAACTATTTTTTTTCATTTTTTGTCTCAAAAACATAGGTTATGACCCCTCGTTGGAACGAGCTCGTCGAGCTCGTTCCAACGAGGGGTCATAACCTATGTTTTTGAGACAAAAAATGAAAAAAATAATGAAAATTAATTGGCGATTTTTGAGAATAGCGCTGGCCGGTTTTGGCCGTTACGTTGGGTAAAGGGTTAAACACATTGATCAGGTTGGGTCAGCTGTCATGGAACTGTTTGAAATAGAGGTGACAAACTATTTTTAAAAGATAATTACTTTAAATGAACATTCAGTCCAATAGATCTGTATTCGTATTAAATTCGAGTGACATTTCCAGGTATAACACTGCTTCTCGAATTGGTTTGCAGTACAAATTGGTAACCTAACCACAAGATTGTGATGTACATATCATAGATAGGCATAAATTATATTCCGCAAAAATGGTAGGTCTCGATGTAAACAACGTTTTACAAGCTTGCCGGAAAGAAATCTTTTGGGATTATTATTCCCCCTTAGTCTATCCTCGTCGAACCGAATCTTACATACACCTCTTAATGATTATGTTAAACAGATAAATTCAATAAGAGTAATATATAAGGGGTTTTATTTGGCAGAAAACGTTTTCACACGCATATGATAAATAAAATGTTTGAAAACATTTAAGTTAATCTCTGCTGTCAGTTTTAACACAACCCTCTGCTGACGGTTTTCTTTAAGTGTTCATTTTAGAGTACAGATGGCAGGTTGAGCACACACAGACCTGACCTGAATATGATGGCGAATGCATGTATTGAATACATTGCCCATCTCCGTACGAAACGGCATGGCACTTGGTTTCACGAGCACACATCCGAATGCAATCAATCTCCCAGCGTTCCTTTGTTCCGTCTGTTATAGGCACATTCCGAAAGGTAGAATGCTCTTCCAAACACAATGAATACTGTTTAACAAATATGTTTTGCACCCAGCCGTTGTCACCTGAAAATATAATGCATGTTCAGTTTGCTATATCTTAATATATGCTCTGCGAAAAAAGTGCTAATTTTCCAAGTGCTATAAAAAGACTACCACTTACTGATAATCCCCTTCACTTCTCTGTCACTTCCTTCCAAGAATGAATATTTAAAAAATGCTTCGTGTAATGTTCAATGAACATTTAATATAAAAGTAATAGGGCAGGCAATAAGTCGCAAATTTGAAAAAAATATCGACTCTCAGATTGTTTTTAAATGCGAAAGAGCACGTAAAATTACCGTTGTATGTAACGTGCAAGACATCAGACGCAATGGCGAATTACTTAAATCTGTAATTAAAAAACATTAATACAGACTAATTTTAAGAAAATACGATATTGCGAAAATATCAATGAAGTGATTGAAATAAACCCAACATCGTGACATAATGGCTGAACGCACGCGATTTTTAATTTTAGCTTCGCTTTTGTCCGAATGATTGACCGCCCCGATCAACAACTGTAGATTATATATGAACAATACAATTGAGCATTATTAGTTAAAAGAACTCAGTATTATTTAAATAAAGCACACTTATGCTTCCAATAAAACCCGTGCATCGACGACGACAATACGAAACAAATTGCATGGACCCGTACGCTATAGATAAAAACACGTGTGCCCAATCGTCACCTTTGTTCTTGAGAGGAAGCGAATGTTGACGAAAATGGGCAGTGATATTGCCAGAGGCGCCGGAAGCACTTGGGCGCAGGGGGCAGACCCTGGGGAAAGGGCATTTACTCCCACAAGCAGCCCCGCCATGTCATACCAAAGTATACATGCCTCGAAGACCGAAGGTCCGAAATGGGGGAGTTTGAGAGAAGTGTCCCCCTCCCGATGGGAGGGGGCTCCTCTCTCAAACTCTCCTACTGAATTTTTAAAATTGCCAAAACAGATTCGGGGTTTATTTTAACTTTACTTCGAGAATAAATCATTGAATGAAAAAAATTGAGTGACGAACCTAGGAAGGGCATTATCTGCCTTCTCCACCCCCGTGGTCTGAAGGCAGGAAGGGCAGCTGCCCCTATGACCCCGTGCTTCCGGCGTTCCTGGACATTGTACGGAAATTTCGGTGAGTGATCGGCCATTCAGATCTAGATGAAAACATCTTGTGTGTTGTTTTCGAGAAACACGATAAATTCTCGCCTTCAAGTTCATTCATTTAATCGACTCGAAAGCTTTCTTTCGAATGATATATGGGCAATATGGGCAAAAGGTGTTTTTACAAAACGAAATTTATGGTCTGTCAATTAGTGAACTTATTTGTTTTTTAAATCGCGGCTTATTGTCCCTCTAGTGTAAATGTACTGTCCTCAGTTATTTCTTGTTTTCTGTCCTTAGTTATTCCTCGTTTTCACATCAATAATTCGATGCGGCGAGTGTAAAAGCGGACAGATAATTTTGGCCAACTGAATAGCAATCTGGTGCCAATACAATAAAACGTTTAAAATTGTATTTTCTAGAACTGAATTTTCTGGTTATGTCTGACTTTAAATGGGTTAAAATGAACCACTAGCATTTTCAAAAGATGTGGCAATTTGCCAGTTGGCAAATTGCCATACCTTTTAAAATGCTAATGATTCATTTTAGTCAGTTATGAAAATACAAAGCCTCTAGAGTCATGAATATTGCGCGTTTTTTCTCCAATTAAAGCAAACGTTTCTACCACCGGGCCAATCCATGACTGGCCCGGTGCGTCCGAGGACTCTCTCCATAAGGGATCATTGGCCCCGCGGCGTTCTAAATTTTTGCCCCGGCGCTCGTTCCTCCCATCCAGGCTTTAGTGTCGAGCTCTGGACTTGGGGAAAGAGAGTTGCAGTTATGTACTCATGAGTCCGGCGAAGCGTCGAAATCATATTTCATTCTAAATACTTTTAGTGAATCGATTCGAAATCCGTAGTGATTATTTGGGAAGAATTAGAATTTCCGAAAAATTCTAAACAAATCATAAATGGCGATGCTTTTCACTCTGCATCGTGACAATCGGACCGGAAATCATAATGCCCCCCCCCCCCCCCTTACCCTACAAACTGGGCGGTATTTGGTGTAGGATAAGTTACTACTGGCGGAAAAAAGAAACACAAGTTTTTTTCTGTGGTAAATATTTGATTTTGATGTCATTTCTTCATTACTGTATAAATTTGGACGACTGGTGTTGCCTTAACACAGACGGTGTTTGCTTGGATAACGTTCAAACGTACCCTACCCCATTTCCTGATCAAAATCAACAGTCGGAGTGTCCACCCTGGGCTTTAGTCGCTCTTCTAACTCTCCTTGCCATTGATTCTATCAAGTTATTTATGGTCCTTTGTGGGATGTTATTCCACTCCTGAAGAAGGGCCTGCCTAAGCTGAGCGACGTTGTTTAGCATCTTGACGTGCGTCCTGACCCTCCTGTCCAGCTCGTCCCACAAATGCTCGTTCGGGGACAATACTGGACTATAGAGTGCCCAATCGAGAACTGGGACATTGTTTTGGTTGAAGTCAAGACAAATCCCAGCAACGTGCGGCCCCGCATTATCCTGCAGCAACGAAAGGTTACGCGCATGGGTAAGCGGAAGGACGTGTGGCATGATGATCTAATTCCGATATCTTACGGATGTAGGAATGCCCTGGATGACCACGATTGGTGTTTTCGCGCCGTCAGAAGTCCCCATAAAACCCTAACAGACCCTCCCCTGAATCTGTCGTTTTCCTCAACGCACGCGTCAGAATATCGCTCACCTCGACGTCGATCGCTTCGTCCATCGGACCTGTAAAGCGTGAACCGAGACTCGTCAGTGAATAACATATGTCTCCAGTTGGCCAAGTGAAACCGATTTGGTGCGTGTGACCGCAGCCATTGCACTGACGTTGACGTCGCCTGGGTGTTAGTTGCGGACCAACGTAGGGACGTCCTGGCCTTATATGGAACTTTCGCAGCCGATTCCTAACTGTTCTTGGACACTCTCAGTGACCATAAGTGCCTACAACCTGACTTTCCATCTCCGTCGCCGTCTGAAATCAGTTACGGAGGTGTGAGAGACGTATGCCTCTATCTTGACATGGCGGCGTAATGCGCTGACGCCGCTCCTGGGACGGTCAGCTAATCTTCATGTGGCTCTCAGCTTCCCAACTGAAGGAGCTATCGTTGACTCATCGACCCGAAATTGCTGGGCGACGAGACGTTGCGATTGGTCCTGCATAATTCGTGGAATAGCCCTACTCCAAGCCAAATCCCGTCTTCTTTATAGGGGAGATATTTCCCGATAATCTGCTCAGCTGACGTAACGATTGGAAATGCGATTCGATTGTAGGTTAATTTCAATGAGAATTGTTTTGTCTGATTCGATTCTCGAATACAGTAGGGTCGCCGTGGATAGGTCACTTTCCACAGGTGGGCAATATTTCCATAGCCGCAATAATATTAGGTTGCAAACACTAATTATAGGAATAATCACCAAAAATTTAACTAAGGAAGCACCGAGTTCAACCTGGAGCTTCATTATTTATTTATTTATTTATTATTTATTTATTTATTTATATATTTATTGATGTTTAAGGTCACATACTTCTGCAGAATGGCTAATCATGACCGTGACAGTTTTACGGGTGGAAGAAGCCGGAGTACCCGGAGAGAACCACCGAGCAACAGCGAGCAACTGTCAGCTCCCCAACATACTAACTCCACACAAGTAGGGTTAGCATTGGTTGAAGACAAGTGCACCATCGACGTGCAGTACGCCTTAGTACACAACGCTACCGTGCCCCCATGCGGGCAATGGGGGTGAAGTGTCTTGCCCAAGGACACAACGCGGTTGCCGCAGGTGGGGGTTCGAACCGAGGACCTCTCGGCTTGCATCCTGCACCTCTACTTACTCAGCCACCGCGCCCCTGGGGCTTCAGTAATCAACATTTTGATGATGATGATGATGATGATGATGATGATGATGATGATGATGATGATGACTTTTATTACCTGGTAAACGAATGCATGGTCATCAATGCCCATGTGTGTATTACGACAAGTCCACGGTGACTCTACTGTAACAAGTTGTGATTCACACGGGTTCTGTTTTGTCTTAAAAGGAAAAGACATTTGTTATTGTACGGATTTTTTTTTTTTGATTTTTTTCCTACTTCTTCCTTTCTTTCTTATTTTCTTTCTTTTTTTTCTTCCAACACTTTACAAGAGCAGAATTTTCGAGAACGCTCTTACCGATGTCTCTAATACTTCGCAAGATCGTAGACGAATACACTTTGTCTTGATAATAAGCCTTTTCACTCCGGGCGTTAACTTTCTTCAGCGAGAACCGCCCAAAAACGCCCAATTTTTCATGAGCCAATATATTCAGGTCCAAATGGGAGGACGGCCTGCAATTTTTACAGATTTGTCCCATATACACTTTTTCATAAACATCTGGAAACAAAAGTTTGCAAAAGTATTTTGTTTTGCCAAAATTGGGCAAAACATAAAAAATGGGCCAGAAAATCGAACATTTTGGCCTACAATCTCGGCACTTTGAATTAGCAGAACACCAGTAATAGACTGAATAGTAAGAATGTAATGTATCATTATCATAAATGCAAAAGAAATTTCGATTTCATCTACAATGTGTCCAAAATGGCCGCCAAACGTGGAAAAAACGCCCACATTTCATTGACCAATATCACCTGGTCCGAATGGGCTAATGATCTGAAATTTTCACAGCTTTGTCATAAATGCACCTATCCATAACCAACTGGTAACAAAAGTTTACCAAAAATGATTTTTCTACCAAAATTTCCCAAAACATCAAAAATAGGCCCGAAAATCGGATATTTTGTCCTACAATCTCGGCACTGTAAATTGGCAGAACACCAATAATGGACTGAATAATAAAAAATTAATGTATCATTATCATAAATGCAAAGCAAATTTCGAGATTTCAACCACAATGTGGCCAAAATGGCCGCCAAACCTGATCATTTTTGAAAACCTTGCTCTCATAACTGACAAATGAAGGGTTAGAATCATTATGTTACGACCCTGTACTCCGTGATCATAGTGTAATGGCATATAGCCAAAGATGCTGGACTATCCTCTTTAGAAGCAAGTGATTTTAAGCATGGTTTGGATGGATTTTTCATTTAATGATTTGTTAACCCTTCAACCAAGACAATATTGGTATGCACACCAACATGTTCAGAGATGTGATGCTAAAATATTTTACAATTCCTACAAAGAGATCAATGTTTCTGTGCGCCAGGAAAAGCATGTGATTCTACAGAATCACTCATCTAGCTTAATATGTGTTTTTGTGATGTGGAGCCAACTCACCTTTCCCTTCTATCATACAAATTGGGAAAAAAAGCTCGTTGCACGCCTTGTCATGCCATTTGTACTCGGCCCAATAATAATGTATTGCCATGCAATTTTGGACATTCCCGCCATCCGGTTGACCTTCTGCGCTCAACCAATTGAACCAAGTAGCAATAACGCCC
Organism: Pictodentalium vernedei; assembly: GCA_031216915.1. Taxonomy (NCBI): domain Eukaryota; kingdom Metazoa; phylum Mollusca; class Scaphopoda; order Dentaliida; family Dentaliidae; genus Pictodentalium; species Pictodentalium vernedei. Next base: position 370,799,927 of record CM062291.1, read on the forward strand.
TCGTTGTCCTTCCAATCTCCTTCTGTCTCTCTGTCGTCAAGTCCTATCCAGTACACGGTTTCTCCATGTGCTCTATTCAAAATATACAATCACAAATGAAACATCAGTTTTTGCAACAAGCATAACCCTTTACCCAACTGGTCGGTCGCATGCTCCCGTGTACTTTACAAACTGAGCAGTTGAAAAAACAGAAATTAATAGAAACATATCATTTCACCACTTTATCGGAATGAGATGGGCGAGTTCGTTCCAATGAGGGGGGTCACATGATATATTTGTTGGAATTAATTAATTATCGTGTGCGTTGGGAAATGGTTTAACGGTCAGATGGTAAGAAAGTAGTTTGACTCAATCCAATAGGTATTTTTAATATATTTTTAATCAAATTTAATTTTGGCTGCTTCATCGGTATGTTTTGTCGGTTATATCTTCTTAAGTTTTGGTCTTTTACTTTGTCGCAATAAATACACAGAAAGGCCCCCTTGTGTGAATGGGTTCTTGTGGGAATGGGTTAATCGATATGGCACGAGTGCCAGCTCGGAAGGATTGAACGAGAGGCCTCATGCCTCGAGTTTTATCCTTGCGCAATGGCACAAGTGCCATATCGATTAACTCATTCACACACACGTGTTATTCTGTATTTATTACACGCATTCGCGTCAAAAACCAATTATTAGAAGGACACTCCGCAATGCATTTGACAATTATCAACAAAAAGAACACATTTTATCGCCAGCCAAATTTGCGAGGGGAACCCATGTTACTATTTCGTTCCCTGAGTTCTAATGTGTTCTATGTGCCCACTGGCACATAGAACACATTGGAAAACAGGGGACGATTTTTACTAGCGATTCAAATTGTAATTGCGGTTCACGTTTTGTAGAAAATTCCAGTGAAAGTTTGCTGCTTCATAAAAATAGTCCGTCAACGATTTCCTTTCCGCAAATGTGTGCGGAGCGGATTTTCATTTTCTGCATGGTTTGGTGTTGCTGAAGATGGGCATTTCCTGGAACAGGAGTATAATAAATTGTTCTACATGCAGTGGATTTGTATTTCCCGTCAGGGAGATGAATTCTTTCCACATAATCTGCCATTTGTACAGACCCTAGTTCAACATTATGTGTGACGGTCACAACGTGTCGGCATGAACGGTACGGACCATCTAAAATGTCAGGGACCGAAATGTATCACTATCGAAAATCATCAATGCCACTTTTGTTTGTTCCGCTCTTGACTTCAACTACCGCTAATTTTTATGGGCTGAATATTCTTGTTGGACCTACAGATTCAGGACCTGTGCCTTTGTGCTTGGGAGAATTTTGGACATTATGGTTAAATTCCGAGGAATGGAATTTCCCAGTCCCTGTTTCTGAAAGTCACTGACGGTAGGCACTTCATTGACCCAAAACAAGATTCAGTAGTCCTAGTCTATGAATTTCCCGGATATCGGGACTGTCTTTCAAACTCGGGAGCCATGACAAACCCAACCGGGCAAAGACATGAGCAAAAATGTTCAGCCCCTGCTTAATTCTCAACAACACCAGTAACAGGTATCGTTTATTACATAACGGTGATAGATAAAATTTCCAATATTTTTCACATCACTGAGAAGAGAAATTGTTTGCTAATGGAACAGTATAGAGAAAAATAGCTACTACGCAGAACTAGCCACGTGACACGACATGTTAATCTTGCTTTTAGATCCGTCCGTGCTTACGGAAACACAATATCACACTTCCAGATATGACGCGTGTAAAAAATTTCAACATGTATCGAATTTTGGTAGAAAAATAAAAGGCGTTGCAAGTAATTTTGGCGTTTCAAATAAAAAAACGTACATATTTAATCTATTACATCGTTAACCCTTTACCTAACGTGAAAAGCAGACGACACTTGCAAAAATAATTCTTGATTAACTAATTTTTTTCATTTTTTGTCTCAAAAACATAGGTTATGACCCCTCGTGGGAACGAGCTCGTTGAGCTCGTTCCAACGGGGGGTCATAACCTATGTTTTTGAGACAAAAAATGAAAAAAATAATGAAAATTAATTGGCGATTTTTGAGAATAGCGCTGGCCGGTTTTGGCCGTTACGTTGGGTAAAGGGTTAAAACCCGTGTCTGTAGGAAACGAACGTAACAATAAAGTCCACATGTGTAAGTTAAAAAATCTCATTTGATAACATTTTGTTTTTTTATCAAGAAATTTCTGGCTTTCATTTTGTTGACTTCTCAACTTTGTGACACAAACTTACCGGACATCACATCGCAATTCCAGAATGGCCAAACCTATCAGCTTTGTGAAAACACCTCACCTGATACCACATCGCCACTCCGGAATGGGTAAATTATCCTTTGAAAACTTCATAACAAATGTTGCAAATTTTTCACGGGTGAAATTCGTATTGAAAAAAAGTTGACTGGGAAAGCCCTTTATATCAAAATCTATGTCGAACTCTAACAAGTATTATTATTATTATTATTATTATTATTATTATTATTATTATTATTATTATTATTATTATTCTGTTTACATATTTAAAAGCAAAAGAAAAAATGATTTGTTTTTAAGGTGAGAATTTTGTTAGTACGTAGCGTCTATTCGCATAAGGTAATGGTTAAAGGGAGGGAGTCGCTAGTGGTGGGGTGGGGTAGCGGGTAACTACTTTCCCATTAATTTTCAAGTTGGGACATTTTCGCCTGGATTGAAGTCTCAGATATCGATTTGTTCTTGTTAGTAATAATATTCTTTCTTACAAGATTAGATTTCATACATGGACTCATGTCACACATACAAACGGTCATTACAAATAATGGTCTGTGGCACCTGATTCGGGCTGTTGGGGCTTCTGCATGACCAATTTATTTATTTATTTATTTATTTATTTATTTATTTATTTATTTATTTATTGGAGTTTAAGGACACTTTCGACAGTCAGGGTAACCTCGTGTGGAACAGTTTTACGGGTGTGGGGGGGGGGGAGCTGGAGTACCCTGGGAGAACCATCGAGCAACAGCGAGCAACTGTCTAGACTCCACAACGTACTACCTCCACACAAGCAGGGTTAGCATTGTGTGAAGACAGATGTGCCATCGATGTGCATTACGCTACAGAGTTCTCACGTGGGCAATCGAGATTAAGTGCCTCACCAAAGGACACAACTCATTTACCCGCGTGATGGGGATCGAACCGTGAACCATTCAGTTTGAAGTTCAATGCCGTAATCACTGTGTCACCGCGCCCCCTGCGTGACCAATTTTGAGTGCCGGTTCAGTGCACATTAATTAAATAAGAAGTTGCGTCACGAATACTAGATGCATATTTCTTTTATTCACAAAAAAATTCCAAGAGGTCTGGAGGTTTTTTTAAACTATACTCTCCAACCAACTGCATCATTGGGGCATGCCTTCGTCGAAGCCATGCCTGGATGATGTGGTTTGGATATTTTACCTGTCGGAGCTTGAGGCATCACAGACTGGACAAATCAAGTTTATGACCCTCCACCCAATCGATATTTTTCGCGACGCCCCTGGCTTAACCCTATACCTAACATGAAAAGCAGAAGACACCTGTAATTAAAAATTCTTGAATAACTAATTTGTTTCATTTGTTGCCTCAAAAACATAGGTTATGACTCCTCTTTGGAACGCGCTCGACCAGTTTGTTCCAAAGAGGAGTCATAACCTATGTTTTTGAGACAAAAAAGGAAAAAATACCGAAAATTAATTGGCGAGTTTTGTGAATAGCGCTGGCCGGTTTTGTCCGTTACGTTGGGTAAAGGGTTAAAGGGTTGCCTTCGTCGGTCTGTAAGGGTGTTAACTGTTCCATAGGTAAGAGCGTGTGAACATTTTTGCATGACTGACAAACAGATATTTAATGGTCAGGTGAGAATCTATCCCATGGCTGTCGGTGATATTCTAACATCCCTACTGGGTTGTAGGATTAAAATACTGCATACCTCCATAGAAATACAAAAATATGACTTTCTTTTGACAACTCTATTTAGGAACTCTAAGAAGAAAGCATTGAAATGGAAATCCTATGTAAGAGCATACAAATGAAAAGAGTTCGAAATGATGGAACGTGAGTCAGCCTCGTTCTAAAGTTACGAAAGCATGATATATAGAGGATATGGAATGAGTGTTTTTCTCATATAATATTTATGAAACGAGTCTAAGAATTTTCCATTTGGGCGAGCCACTGGCTCGCCCAAACGGATAATTCGGACGAGTTTCATAAATATTATATGAGAAAAACACTCATTTCATATTCTATTTATCATATGACACACACACGCACAAATTAGCCACTTAGTATGACTTTTTAACCCATCACCTAACTTGAGTTGCAGACGGCACTTGGAAAAAACATCCTCGTATAACTAAAACTTTTCATTTTTGCTTGAAAAACATAGGTTATGACCCCTCATCGGAACAAGCTCGTCGAGCTCGTTCCAATGAGGGGTCATAACCTATGTTTTGGAAGCGAAAAGTGAAAATATAAAACAAAATAATGCCGTTTTTCTTGTAGGTAAAAGATTAATACAATATAACCCACCCTAAATAGGACAGATACCATAAATTATCCCTACTGAAATTATGCAAATGTCACCCAGTTGAATTTTGTTTAGCCAATCAAATTGTTCAGTTTTGAAATTGACCAATGAAAGCTCCCAACTCTAATTATGCAAATTATGAAAATGTGGCCCAGTTTTATTTTGTTCAGCCAATCAAATTGCCTAGTTTTGAAATTGACCAATGAAATTGACGGAAGGCTTTATTTATCACTGATTAATATGAAAGCAAAATATCAAATGTTTTAAATTGAACAAACCAGACGAGTCATATGATAAAATGTAATTATAAGTGGTTTACAACTTACATAGTTAAATTTGTAACAAAGTCACACTCGTCTTGATTGTCTATAGTAATGAGTTCTCCACCAGGTGTCTCGTTCTTACACGCGAGTTTTGCTCCGTCGAAGTCAGCCTTCGTTCCTAGTATCTTAACACACCTCGCTCCCTGTGTGTCAAGTGTCCACGTTTCTGGGCAATCGACTGAAACGAAGAAGAGAAAAGACGTATGCATGGAAATAATTACTCCAGAAGCTTGCCTTTTGGAAATATTTTTCCATGATTTGAATTGTCTAATAATTTCCTTTCGATTTGTCCCGTAGAAACAATTGTTTTGGATAAAGGAGAAGGCAATACTTACTGATCCGATAAAAGTTCAAGTGATCAGATGGTAAGATATCATTAAGAATGAATTCTTATAGACCCATAGGTGCGTATAACAAAATTATAAATGGACCATAAAAGACATAGAAAACAGGTTTGGCCATTCGTTCAGTTGTCTATCATTTAGTGTTCGTCGTCCAACCTAACTTTGGTCAAATTTCACGAATTTTTTCCAAAGTCCGAAAATGGCTAGGAAGAAATAGCCCCAGTCAATCAAATACCAAAATGTTTGGAAAGAAACACAGAATATGTGAACACTGAAATTTGCCACGAAACTGTTACCGTGTGGTTGAAAGTACTGCCTTAAAGTCTGCTATGGCATAAGTAACAGACCACAATTTTTGACAATAAACTACCTTAATTTAAAATAAGTGAATGGTTGTATGTTACAATTTTTCAAGAATCGAGAAATATTTTTGTCATTCGTGAGAAGAATGAGCAGTAATACTAATTCGAATCCATGGTATCTATAATTCCCATATGCTGCCATTTTGTTCTGTTTTTGTTTTGATGAAGAAAGTTCAGCAGGGGTCAAATCCATACAGTTCAGAGCAACAGGTATGAGCCACAAGTGACTTCATGAATAAAAAAATGAAAATTGCGCAATGTGAATATTTTGTAGTAATTATACCATATAATGTTGTTGGAGATGGTTTAGTATTCTTGGCAAATGCACAAAAATGATTTCAGTGATAAACTAGCGGAAAATACCCTAATTTATTTATTTGGCATCATGTGGGTCTTTTCGGATGTTTAGTTATGACAACTACCATTTACATGCACAGATGAAGTGAAATAAGGCAACAAAGATGGGAACAGCCAACAATATTATCAGTCCCACATTAATAAAATTTGTATCGACCGACTGAAGTGGTTGAGTGGTGAGATTGTTCATTTTATGAGTTACTTTGCATAATTTGTTTTGAAACTATCGTCCTTCTGAAGTACGTTTCTGGGAAGGTGGACTGTAATTGGAACCGGGCGACTTTCCAACAGTAATAGCTTATTTGTTGATTGAATCCAATTTTATTGGCAGTCAATGAAGGGCGTGAACAAAGCTAAGATTATTTCGGTTAATAATTTCATTTATCTGTAATTTCATAAGCTTGCGGGCCTCCTTGTGGTAATATAACGGTTCCAACCACGAGAGATTGTTGTTATTTGTGTATTCAATGTTGTCTGCAATTTTGTTGGCACCGATTTTATATTACTAGGCTTAACGATAAGATCGGTATAGATCGATTTGACACTGAATATAATTGCGTGGTAAAGAAGGTTAAAGTTACGACTTTCCCAAATTTCACTGAAGATGGACAACTAAAAGCGTTGTTGTTCTCTTATTTTGGGTAGCAGACAAATATGGGAACGGAAACTGGAAGTTGTGATAAATATAGCTCGAACTTCAGTCAAATGATATCCTCGTACAAGCACAATTATGACGATTACAATTAATGTTTGTGTTTGTGCGGATATATTTTTCTTTTGAAATCTATTTATCGAGTATCGACAACAACCAAATTTTAACATTACGAAACAGAGGCGTGGTGATCCATTTCTATAAATGGCATCCCTGGATTAGGAAATAGAACAGTTGCCCTGCAATTTCGAATTTATCTCGCATTAATGGGATTGTCAATGTAACTTTCCACAGTGAATGTATTGAGCATTTTCAATTCCACCTCCTGGAGATTTGAGAAGAGTTTGGCCGTTTCTGCAGTTCTCAGATCTTTGAAAACAATATTTTACCCAAATTTGCCTTACATGGTTACAAACCGGCATGTGCCAGATTTTTCTGCGTGGGTTTGAAATGGAAGCTTATTTCTTTTTCGTGCATTTTTCTTTGGGGCGTTTGTAACACATCGGGGAGGAAATAGTAAGATGTGCTTTCCCCGAGTCTGGAGTTCGAAGTCAACCTTGTCATTGGAATTATCGATCTATTCGTGATTTCTGCAGTTCGTTACTTATGCCATTGGAAACTTGTCTATCGTCAAAATCGTAAAAAAAAATCATGAAAGAATATATTTCATTTCCATGTACTCTTGTCATTATTTGGATTTATCTAAAAATCATATAGATTATGGCCCGAAAACCACGAGAAACGGAACGTATCACACAATGTGTTCCGATTCCGTATCATATCGACGACTCATTCTGATTCCGTATCATATAGACGACTCGTTTCTGGTAACGCTACGGGCTATCATAACAGGCGCATGGATACATTCTATGTGCGTTTTAGTGATCGACAGAACATTATGTCCCAAAAATGTTTAAAAATAATTTAACCCTTTACCTAGCATGAAAAGCAGACGTCACTTGCAAAAAAATCTTGAATAACTAATTTTTTTCATTTTTTGTCTCAAAAACATAGGTTATGACCACTCATTGGAACGAGCTCGACGCACTCGTTCCAACAAGGGGTCATAACCTATGTTTTTGAGACAAAAAATGAAAAAATAATGAAAATTAATTGGCGATTTTTGAGAATAGCATTGGCCGGTTTTGGACGTTACGTTGGGTAAAGGGTTAAGATTTAATTTGTTTATGTGGCAGAATTGTTAGATAAATGAATTATCATGATAATGTGCATGTCCTGTGATTTGTATCAGATTCTCGGTGGTGTCCAAAAATGGGATCACAACTCGCCGGCTCGTTGAGATCCCATTCTGGACACCACCTCCAATCTGATACAAATCACAGGACATGCACATAATCATGATAATCTGTATATACAATATGACTTTGTTTAATTCTTTTATCAGTATTGTGGGCACTGGTGAAAATATAAATATGTTCTATTACAAATTATTGTAGAGTGCCTGTGGGTACTCCCAATAATTTGTAGTAAAATAAATTTTGATATAAATGAGGGTATATTTATATGTATTTTATACAAGCAAACGCTTGGAATTAAATTATAACAAATGAAATGATTAACTACGCATTTCATGCGGCTTAACACTCATTTTATTTCCATCTAAGATGAAATGAGGCTTGGCGAAAAGGGTAAGCCTATATAACCCCCCCCCCCCCCTCTCCCCTACAAAATATATATTGTAACACAGAACATTGAAACAGGTGCGTTTGCTGGTAGCACGTAGTCTGCTCAAATATTTCAACTTTCAGCACATGAAAAGAATCATACGGTAGTAAATATGTGAAACCTAACTCCTTAGTAGGTTTACCGTTTGGGTAGAAACTGGCTGTATTGCCTTCCTGCCATATGAAAGGCCGGTACAGGCCTGTAAATATCCCTCGAACGATCATTAGGCTGCCTGTGTGTCGCCTTAAACTGTAGAAGAATGATGTATGCTCTTTGTTACCGGGCCTGTCGGTACCTTAACTCATGGCAAAATTTCGACCTAGATAGGAATGATAATTTATAAATTTTCAACAGCCTCACTCGTGGAAAGTGGTAACAAAGTACAAGATGTGAAGTGACACAAAAAGGTTCACTAGCTGAGACATGCGATATTTGAAATGTTAATGAACGCTTGCCCTCATGGCCAACGATCATTGAATCTCCTAGTGTTAAGTATATATTGTTGAAAGGCCGGAAATAGTTCGCTACTAGCCTCGTCCGAACACTGAAAATCATCAAACAAAATGGTATTTAATGGTTGGTTAACTCATGATGCTTGTTTACAAAGTTATCTCGCTGGGATGTATACAGCTGGCAATTAAAAACATAATGTGCTGTGCTTTCGTACCCAAAACCAAATTCACACGTGCACAAAAGGAATAATCCGATAGGTATATAATCGCTGTGGCATGGGCAGAGTTAGTTATATTGCGAGAGTTCTATTTTAGTAAGATACCAGAAACTTTCTTCACAATCACTGATCGACGCACACTTTGTCTCTGTTGTGAGTTATATCATACTTATTAAAATTGTGGCTTGTGGAACGATGGAACCAAAAACAGGTGCCATGGCGAATCGCCATGGCACCTGTTTTTGATACCCTAGTTCCACAAGCCACATCTTTTGGCACACATTTGGCACACCGGGCCGAACCGTTATCGGTCTGATAGGTCCGGGATTCTCTAGTCCCCCTGTCGGGGATCATAGTCACCGCGTCGGGGAATTCCTGGTGCTGTTTGCGATTCAACATGAAGTGTCAGAGTTATTACCAGTGCTGAAACCCAATTCTGTAAGCAGAGACGGAGCTAGAGGGTGTTCCGGGGAGGGTGGTGATCAATAAGATTTGTAACTGGGGCTGGGGTTGACATTCCGTAGGCATGTCGCGTGTGTCGCTGTGGGGGTAATTCCGCCTCGATGGTGGAGCCGCGAGAGCCTCCCAGGGGAACATTTTTAATTTTTGAACCCCTGAGATGGATTCTGAGGCCTCCCTCTGGCTTAAATCTCGTAATATTTTCCACATGAAAAATGCATATCCAAGGGTAGGTCCCTGAGTTTTTTTCCCTATCACTGACCAGGCTACACATGGACTATAGACTGACAGCCATTCGACCAATACCTACTCCTTCCAGCTGACTGCCAGTCAGTTGGAAGGAGTGGGTATAATGGCTGAATAGCCGTCAGCCTGTGGTCCTCGTGTAGCCTTGTCATTGTAAGGGAAACCGAACGATGAATTAAAAAACACCGGACTGGTCACAGATTCAAAAATTTGCCATCTGATTGGAAACGCCTGAGAACTTGATCGAAATTTTGAAAATCACTTTGGCTCCGACCGCAAAATATGACAAGAGCAAAATGAATTGGTATTATTGAACTTCCAACTTTTGGAATTTACATCTAGTTACGGGGGTGATACACCCCTCCACACCCCTACCCGTCATTACCCATTATAATGTGTGTTGTGAAAGCGCAACAATGTGACGTCATCATATAACATTTTTGAAACTTGATATTAATAATATAAATAGCAAATGGTGTGGAAAACAGCGGCGAAAAATATCTTATTTTCTATATTCGCCCCTTTGTGTAATGTCGCTTATGACCAAGAGCGTTTCCAAGTTCGTTAACGAGGAACTTGAATTGAGGAAGTTGCAGACTCTAGGACTAGTTGACGTCCTAACCAATGACTAAGAGATTTATTCACAGCATTTGGATTTGCCAAATTTGATTGAAAAACTTGACCAGGATGCTGAGTTGACAAGAAGAGAACGTTTGGAACCGCATGAAGATATCGATGACTTTCATAGAAATAATGTGCCATCATCACACCCCAGCACCCTAACGAAGAGGGTTTTTTTGTAATAATCCAAGTAATATTTTCCATTTCAATAATTTGAGGGTTACTGATAGATAGGTATGTTCTTTATCAACGTGACATGTGATATCTTTACATGAATTTAAAACAAAGATGTAATACAAAAACTTTCACTATATCACATGCTCCAAATGCACATACACACACATACGTTATAAATGTGATTATGTGTTTATGTTTTTTATTTGGGATTTTAACAACACTTTCAAAACCCGGGATCGTATCGTGTCGGACAGTTTTACGGGTGAAGGAAGTCGGTATACCCGGGCAAAATCACCGATCAACACAACGTTAAATACAGTCGAGTTCTCTCTCTCTCTCTCTCTCTCTCTCTCTCTCTCTCTCTCTCTCTCTCTCTCTCTCTTTTTCATATATCTTGCTTTTATAAGTTGAAATTTGTTACACTGTAAAAAACGGGCATGCCGCTGAATAAAGTATCTAGCTCTAGCTTTCAGTGGTTAAAGACAAACGTACCGTCGATGTGTTGTATACCTCACTCTCCAGCATAACCGTGTTCCCACTCAGACATTCGGAATTAAACATCTTGAGCAAGAACACAAGACAGATGACGCGGGTCAGGGTCGAACCGGCAACCTTTTTGTCCATTGTCCAATGTGCTAACCGATGGGCCACCGTGTACCTATCATGAATATGATATCTTCTCCCAACAAAGCTTTAAACAAATAAACTGCTGAATATTCTTATAGAAGGTTTCCAAAGGCAGTATACAGTGCATTCCCAAGGCCCCAAGCCGATTCTCGATTGTTCTTGAGGCCCATAGACCCACTCCTTCGAAATACCATCATTTGAACCTACGGGACTGGACCACTATCCGCCCACCTCCACTAGATCACTGCAAGCACTTCGACTCAAGACATAGGTTCAGACACCTTTACAAACAGATGGCGACTGAAGAGGAATTACAGCCCTTTAACACTGATCGCATGGATGGTATGGTCGTAAAGAATGTGACATAATTTTAAATGGTCTGATCCGTTTTGTAATCATAGGGTGGATCAGCAATAATGTAAATCTATAGCCCTGTGGGGCAGTAGGATTAAATTATTGTTGGTCATCCTTAATGATTTGTTGTGTATTTCTCAAATTGTCATTGAATGCTACTATTTTGTTATGCAAGAATTTAATGCACAGGGGATTAACCCTTTACCCAACGCAGACGATATCAACATTTATTATTTTAAATATCATTTTTTTTAATTTTTCAAAAAATTTAAACAAAACCGTATCATGTGGCCGCTCATTGGAACGAGCTCGTTCCAATGAGGGGTCACATGATATGGTTTTGTTGAAATATTTTGAAAAATATCTTTTCAACTGCTGAATTTACATTTTACGCGGGCGGATATGGCCGATTCGTTGGGTAAAGGGCTAAAACGTTTATCCTAGAGCCCAGTAGGGCCAATAGAGTTGATGGACTTTTCAATATTGTGATATAATTCGAAAGAACCTTGAGTTCCTACTTAAGTTCAACATAACACGGACATATTGACTCGAATCGATATTAAAAAAACTACTGTACAAACATTGTTGTGTTCAAAGTTTCCGTTAGAGTCAATAGATTTAAGTTGAGTTTTAAGCCCCTCAACACAGGGGTGGATCTAGCCTTCATTTGAGGGGGGGGGGGGGTCCATAGAGAAAAGGGCACCCACATATCGAGGGTCTCATACTGAAGGGAACGATCTTTATACTGATAAAGAATAGAGATATACCCTTTCTGCATGGGACTTTCTATATATCCCAAAGCGAGTTGTGGAAGCCCTCAAAGCACAAAGCACTGGAGAGGGATGATTGCTGATTGAGGTACCCCCCCCCCCCCCTTCCTACTCTGTGGCAAGAATTGTGAGTCTGGAAAACTCTTCCCCGGATAATGTTTTGACGCATCGTAGGAGGAAAATTCTTCTGGAAGGTTGTCCACGTCCGAAATTCCAATTACATCCATGGGTGGAATGTGTGTCTGCACCATCTCCCACACTACTCCCCCACCCATGGAAATGTCCTGGCTGTTATCTCAGAATTTTAAAATTTTACGCATAGGGACCACAAAATTCGCGTTATTTAAATTTTAGCTCGGAATTCAGCTGTTCCCTTCCTTCAATTTCTCTTCATCTTTGGTTCTTGGATTTCGGCGGATAGGTCTTCACAAAGCAAGTCCAAGTCACTTTGAGGGTGACCAGTGCGGGAGAAAATCTCCCCTCGGAGGGGGTCAGATCCGGTGGTATGAATCATGTTTTCTCCGGTCGCACCCATGGGGAGGGCTTACCGGGCTAGACGTGGAACGACAGGGTGTCAGGTATTGACCTTTCAACATCCTTCCTTTCCCCTTCCTCTTTCTTCTCTATCTTTTTCTCCAAGAACTCCGTTATTCGGCGGGCATCACGTCGTCTGGCAGAGGGCCCCTTCCTTTCTCTTCCTCTTCTTCTTGGCATCGACTGTACGGCTATGGCGATCTACATCCAGCTTTTCCGAGTCACATGGAGAGTGACCAGTTCGGGAGGAGGTCCACCACGAAAGGTACTACACCTTCCCAAGGACTCTGGTTCTGTCTTTCTCTCAGAATCCACTGCAAAGTGAATTACTCCCTTGCTCACCTGGATACCCCAGGTGGTAGCAAGGGCTGCCTTCAATCTTAGCAGTGTATCTTGTATTTCATCAGGAAATTCCATGATGAGCAGTTGTTCTCACCTCGGTGTCAAATGTGTGAATGGCGATGGATGCTTGGAACGGATTAATGGTTTTTGCGCACCGAAAGCGCGCAGGGTCGGGGTGGGGAAAACCCCTTTCGACACTCTTTTACCCGCGAATGAATGCTTTCGCGTGCCGGAGGAGGTTGTGATGGTGAGTCTGTAGTGGCTGTTGGTGAAGTTGGTGAAGTTGGGCTGTTGATTTTCTGCTTTGAGGACTGACTTGGAAGGGTCTACTCCTAGCTGTCTCGGGATTTCTCTGGATGTTGTGTTCTCTCAGAAGTGCCGTCGTTCCGTTGTTGCCTTCTTTTGCCTCTCTGGTGGCTTCTTTGACACTCTCTCTCAAGTTGACCAGGACTGCCATGATATCCAGAACTCCTTGTTCCTGATCCGGAAGGTGGGGAGAGGTTGGAGTAGAAGTCTTCGGAGAGCCAGCTTCCATATCCGCCGCAGCCTCACTGATAATGTCTACATCCTCCGAGTTGTCCCCTTAGGGGAGACAGCTGGGGTGTAGATGGGAGTTACAGGAGTTGTCAGTGGGGAAATTGTAGTGGTTTCCACCGTCTTCTCCGAGGTCTTCTTCTTCGCCTGCTCGTCCTTCTTCCTTCTCAGGAAAACTTCCAGTCGCCGAGCATCTTGCCTGGTCGATGGGCTCTTCTTTTCCTTCTGTCTCTTCCCATGGCCTCTGGACTCCCTAGGGTGGGGACCAGTGTGAGAGGGGATCCTCTCACCAAAGGTACTACCTCTTTCTTATGAAGGTGGGGTGGAGTTCTCTGTCTCAAACTCCAGGGTCAGCTGGACATTCTTGCCTTTCATCTGGATAATCCAGTTGATAGAACGAGAGATGTCCAGAGCTGACGTGGCTTTCTTTAGTTGAATCGAGATTGCCATAGTAAGCTGAGTAAAGTCCGCCCAAGAGATATGAGCAGTCACACGCAAAAAGAGAGGAAATTGTCCTTTTTAAGAGTGATCCACGGGGTGGGAACATATACATGTAATATACTTCTGTTGCAAAGACTCTCAGGGGATAAATTCCATATGAATGTCCAGTACTAGTTTGTGTATAGTACCAAAAATATACCTTCATAATGGCATGACTCTCAGTCTCAGAATTAAATAAATTTCCTGATAGAAAATATAAGTGTGTATTATTTTGAGATCACACAAAATCACTCATTGATTTAATATTAGTACTTTAAGGTTATTCTCCTCCAATAGCATTATTCAGGGCACGGATTAAAAACTTATCTAAGTGCATCTTCTACAACAGAGCACAATAAGCTCTGTTGCAGAAGATGTTGTTCGTTGAATTCTCAACTTTAATGTGGAAAGCTGTATGCTAATCATTAAAAAAATGTTTTCAAGTCACACAAAAAGAGGAATTTCTATGAAATACACGTTCAAACAAAGTTGAGAATGACTGTGACGGGTGACCCCCCCCCCCCCCCCCCCCGCTCCCGCCACCCCACCCACCCACCCCCATCTTTTACTGTATATTATAATTTTTATTATGTTACTCTCTGTCATTTGAACTATTTTCATTTTTCTATATTTTCTCCACACGTGTCTCCCATTTCTTGTGTGTTTATAATTTTTGTATATACATTTACATGATATATCGACGTAAATCCTTTTTCCTCACATCGCTCTAATTGATAATCTATAATAATAACAATGATAATTATTTGTATTCAAGGCAACGTGATATTTATGCAAACTTCCAATCTTCCATTAACATAATTAACTTTATACAAAAGTTCGAGTACGAACAAATGCAGGACATTTTTTGCAAGCGGCTCCTAAACTTACCTAAACATGCCAGCAATTTGGCCAGCAAGCTTGAACTCGGAATCTTACCCCTAACCGCATGTATTATCGGTAAGCTAGAAAAATATAAAACACATGTAGACAACTTAGGACCAGAGAGCCTTGTCAAAGAAGCCATGGAAACAGATGATGACCAGGGAAAAATCGGGGCTAACTTCTGGCTGCGGTCCCTAAACGAGTGCAGACAACTTATCATGCCAACCACCTCCGATCAATATCCACTGGACAATAATGCCGTCGTTTCGTTTTTTGAAAATGCTATTCGCTCCGAATTAGACAATGATGAAAAGCGAAACGGTAAAAACAAATTAAGGACGTATCGAAATTTTAAGGAAACTTTTAACCTAGAGCCATACCTAGATGAATGCAGAATCACGAAACACCGCAATGACCTAACTAAACTGAGAATAAGTTGCCATAATCTTGGCATTGAGAGGGGCGGGTATATGGGACTAGCAGAAGAATTCAGGGTATGCGAACATTGCAGGGTTGTAGACAACGAAACACATTTCATTCTCCACTGTGAGATTCTGGAAGATGAACGAAAACACCTTCTTAGACACAATGTTATTAGCAACAGCAATTTTGGGGCTTATAATGACACAAACAAATTTAAACTTATAATGAAATCCACCCACAACGGGTTTCGAAACAATCTCGCCCATTATACATACCATGGGTTAAAAAAGAAAGGGAACTAGCAATCCCCCGATCAACCAAACCACGTCAACACCGGTCTCATATAATTCTCAATTTCCGAAGTTACCGGCGTGAATAAATATACATATTGCACCAGAGAGCAAAAACAAAGGATTACATTATCATGTTTCAAGACATGGTATATTGGTATACTAAAGTGAAAAGTCATACTTCGCTTAAACGTTTTGTTCCACAAACAAGGAGTCCGGTTTAACTGGTAGAGTGCCAGACCATTGTGGTGCCAGAGTTTGTTCACGTGGATTTGTCTTGTTGCAATTTATTGGAGAATCCCTGTGAACTCTCTGCAATGAATTGCAACAGGACGACTCCATATGGACAAACTGTTTTCTTGTTTCAACTGAGTCTGAAACATATCCACAGAACACGAAGAATTTTAGTTGTGGTACCAATACCTTCCAGTGAGGCCAAAATATGGGCTGCTAGCACCCAATCAATAGACAAAACGACATAACTTGTACTTCTGATGTATTATTATATTATTGTCAACTATTACTATGTTATTTGTTATACTGCACACTTGACCGTAAAGGTATAAAAGTACAATAAACTGAATAGAATTGAATTGAATTCTTAAAGAATAATTTGGTTTCACATTACAATCGAGTCTGGAGTTTAATAAATTGGTTACCTAATATAAACTGACCATCAACTGCCTGAAAACAAATTGGCACATTGCGGAGTCACGCTGTGAACCCACAAGTGGTATGTGAGTTTAATAGTCTAAATATTGAAGTTGTGCTTCTCAATTATCAGCGTAAAATAAACACCACATTAAAGTTGGTACTGATGTATCACCAAATATTGAAAGGGCACATGGGAAAATCGATGGAGGTGGGGGGGGGGGGTAGTCCGGACGTCGCCGACATCCCTCCCCCCTCTCCCCTGTAGATCCACCCTTGTTATCAGGTAAGCCTAAATATTTTATTTATGTGAAGATTCATCATTCGGTTAACGAACATCATAATAAACAACAAATAGCTCACGGTGATCTACAGCACTGAAGGGTTAAATTTTTATCGAACTTCCCACAACTGCAAAATAGATTCAAATAATGTTTATAGCAAGTATTTGATCTCGAGTAAATTCTCTAGGCTGAGTTCGATTTTGAACTGAATCTTTTTTCAAAACATCAAACTTGAATAAAACGCAGACTTGAGTCAACTTCAGACTTTAAGTTGCTTTCGAAATATGAGGCCCCGTTTACGATGTTACATTGTTGGGCAGAGCCTAATTAGGAAATTAAAAACATGTACTTTCCTTAACATGCCGCTTTTGGTCAACAATTTAAGTTGATATTTCGCTCTCGGGTAAATGACAGGCCTTCAAGAATGATTTCCTTCAAGACCATCCATCTGGTAACGAACCTGGCTGGTTACCTTTCCGGGCGATGTTTTTTTCTTTTCATTAGAATGTCTCACCGAATTCATTTGTGCATTATTATTATTCACGCAACCGCCATTTGACATAAAATAATTCAAATATTTTACCCGACAAGTTTTTTGTAGTTACATTCAGTAACAAAATATGAAGAACAAGGAGAAATGTGCTTACCAAATGTCTTCCCAGTTACCAGTATCACGCTTGGAAATAAAAGCAAGATGATCCTAACGGGCACCGGAACGATTGCAGCTGGCATTTTGTCTGTGGTGAAACCTTTTCTTGGTTTAAAAGTTATTCACAGTGTTTGAAAGAGACAACGATCTATTGAGAACGAAACACGTATGTACGTCTAGTGATTCACTTAACCCTTTACCCAACACATACGATATCCACATTTATTATTTTAAATATACTTTTTTTAAATGTTTCAAAACATGTCAACAAAACCATATCATGTGACCCTCATGAAGGGTCACAAGATCTCTGGTTTCGTTGAAATATTTTTAAAAATTTAGTTTTTTGAACTGCTCAATTTGCATATTACGCGGGCGGATGCGGGTGATTCGTTAGGTAAAGGGTTAACACTGAAGGCAAAAAGTCCAATATCGAATCTTCTGAAGCTCATCATCCATACAATAGAAATATTAAATATAAGATTTGATTGTTACATTCCAATCTGTGTAGGTATGACGACGAGATGTTGTCAATAGAAGGACTATTGTTTTTGCGAGGAAGGCAACCAGAATAAATTTGATTGTTACATTCCAATCTGTGTAGGTATGACGACGAGATGTTGTCAACAGAAGGACTATTGTTTTTGCGAGGAAGGCAACCAGAATAAATAGCATAGATAATCGTTCCAGATAACGCCGTTTCTCACGCTTCATGAAAACTATATGTCTCTCACTAATGTTTATTTGATCGTTTATCGGGGTTTAACGACACTTTCAACAGCCAGGGCTACATTGTGCCGGGCTGTTTGACGGAGTAACCGGACGATCCACCGAGCAGCGGCGAATAACTGTCAGACCCTTCAACTGACTAACTGCACAAACAGAGTTCGCAGCTGTTGAAGGCCTTAGTATACAGTGCCACCGAGCCCCCATGCAGACTATCAGAATTGAGTGTCTTGCCCAAGGGCACAGCGCAGTTGCCACTGGATCTTGGTTAAACCCTGTTTGTTCTCCTCGGGTACTCAAGTTTCCCCACCCGCAAAACTGACCGACGCCATCTGACCATGCCTATTGAAAATGCCCCAAAGCCCCAATAAACAAAAACAACCAAAGTCCCATATTCTAACGGATAAATTCTCATTCTTTCCAGCCTCTACAAGTTTATTAATCATGTCCGTATATTATAATTCCATTTCGACACGATGTGGCCGTGGCTGTCGAAAGTGTCGTTAAACCTCAATAAAACATGTGGTTCCATATGACTTTCCGCCATAATAGTGAAATTAGCATTTCCACCAACTGTTGTTCTGTCGCGATAATCAAATAAGAAGTCACCCATTGCTCCTGACCCTCCCTTTCAGTTCCTTCCCCCCCCCCCCCACCCCGTTGGCCGCTGCCCCTTCTTTCCCCTACATTGGGATAAGAATTGCTTGATGTATACTCGATTCCTCTCTTTTCAGTTTCACGCTACTTATCTCCCTTGTATCATCCAATATTCTTATATCGTTCATTCGCTCGTCCCACTTCCAATTATACACCCTGTGAATTATATTTTGTTACACTGATATTTGGACTTTCTACGGGAAAGCGTTCCATGGTCTCCGTTTCTCCTGAACTGCACATTTAGTACTCCTTATCGCCGTCAGTACCAGTTTCCCCCCAGACTCCAGTATCCTTCACATCAATTTGAATATAAGGGCTCCCACCCACTCACTCACCAACACAAATCTGCCACCTAAGCACTAACATGGCTTCTCTTCATAACGAAAACCCGGAGACGCATTTGCTATCAACACTGTTCTCCTCCAATTATGAGTACAGTCACCCATGGTTCTTTACCAGCTGCAGTAATGTTTGGGCGCACAACTGATTATTTAAACTATAATCCAAACCAATAGGCGCATTGACCATTTCGACTCGAAAGACCGCTTTTCCGAACAAGGATCGTGATGCGAAATGAACTTGTCAAGTAGATGGTTTCTCCCTGAATTTGTATGGTGGACCAACCAATATTTTCAACGTGTAGCTTTAAGTCTGCACGTTTAAAATATTAATTGGTCTACCCTCAAAAAACGAATAGGGACTCTTCCAGCTGATACCATCAAGTTTCAAAGGGTTAAACTTGTAGAGTTGGAAATCAAAGATTGCTGAGAGACGTCAGCGACGCAAATCATCGCCACACTCCGCTAGAGTTTTCTATCTTTGTGCACTTAGACATTTTAAACGTTGTGCACACAACACAATCTCGAATTGATTGGCTTCCCGCAAGCTTGAAGTATCGTTGAAGGCCAGGAATCATAACCTGACTCTTTGATTTCCTGAATATTACAACGGTCTAATTATATTTCCTTCTAAGGTGAAATCAGGCTTGGCGGCACAGAGTAAGCCTATATACACCCCCTCCCCCCGCCCTACCAAATATATATTGCATCAGAACATTGAAACAGGTGCATGTGCTGGTAAGGAGTGAGGTGCATGTTCACTGATCAAATTACTGCGCATCAAAAGAATGATAGGGTAATAAATGTGTGAACCCTAACTCCTCAGTAGGTTTTCCGTTTGGACAGAAACTGGCTGTATCGTCTTCCTGTCATATTAAAGCCCGGTACAGGCCTGTAAATATCCCTCGAACGACCATCAGGCTACCTGTATGTCGCCTTAAACTGTAGAAGAATGATATATGCTCTTTGTTAATGGGCCTGTTGGTACTTCAACATATGACAAAATTTTGTTCTTGATGGGAATGATAATTTATAAATGTCCAACAGCCTCATTAGAGCAAAGAGGTAAGAAAGTGCAAGATGTGAAGTGACACAAATAGGTTCACCAGCTGAGAAAGTGGGATATTTGAAATGTTGATGAACGCTTGCTCTCATGGCCAACGATCATTGAATCTTCTAGTGTCAAGTATATATTATTGAAAGGCCAGAAATAGTTCGCTACTAGCCTCGTCCGAACACTGAAAATCATCAAACAAAATAGTATTTAATGGTAAGTTAACATTATGTTTTCTGTTTACAAAGTTATCTCGCAGGACTGTTTTCAGCAGCCAATTAAAAACGTAATGTTCTGTGCTTTCGTACCTAAAACCACATTCACATTTCGGATCATCCACAAGAAATCTGTCAAATTTGTGAGAGTTTAGATCACTGCACGCAAAACGCAACTTTACATGGAAAACGTGTCGTAATCTGGTGTCCGAAAGGTAGAACTTTGGAACAATCCAGTCATCATGTTTTAATGTATGTTTGAACGCTTGTACTGTTACGCAACTACGTGATTCGGAATCCAGTGTATTCCACTGTCTGATAATTTATTGATGGCAAGAATTAATCTGAGAATTTTTAGCTCTACGAAATATAGTACAAAGTTGTTCATTTTTATGTGTACCCATACCATGTATGGTACACTTAATGTCGGCGTCCGGGGTGGCCCTCCGTCGTTCGTCCATCCTTTGTCTGTCCGTCCGGCGTCCGTATCTATTTCTTTGGCATTCGATAACTTGATTGTCATCTTACTTTACATTTGTGTTCAGGTTACTGATGTGCCAAGCTGTGTAGTTTTTGGTGTAAATCTGATAATTTGATCCTGAGATATTAACCCTTTATCCTTCAAATAGAAAATTCCTCCAATCACGTTTTGAAAAATATTGCTTGGATTGTCATGTTACTTTATATATATCTTCAGGTTACTGATGTTCCGAGCTGTATAGTTTTTGGTGTAAATCTGATAATTTGATCCTGACAAAATATCGTTACATGGATTTTACCTGTCCACAAAACTGGTCCTGAGATAATAACAGCTTTCTACTAGTTGCGCTCATGGGTACACATCTGACAATTTAATCTGCCTATTTTTTCTGAGAGAATAAGCGGGCCGTTGTGCAACTGTGCAAGGAATTAGTTGCGATAAATAATAAGGTGCAATTCCATGTATCATTTTTATCAAAATTGTTTGCAGACGGAGGTCGGTAAAAAAAAACTTCAATCAAATATTTCTGGTTACTACTACGTATTTCAGTCCATGCAGCCTCTACTCCTAGAACATGTAAATCACTACGGGTTTTAAGGATTATGTCGTTTTTGATATGGATAACTATACCGCCTCCAGGACCGTTGTCACGGTCCTGTCAAATGGAAGGAAAATGAAAGCCAGGAATTGCAATTTGTATTATCGATACCTCTAGTAAGAGAAAAGTTATACAACGGTATCTACCCCAGGTAATAAGTGTACGTGTCCTCATCTTACCTACGTCAGTTCTTGAAGAGAATTATATCTGAAAGGGAATATTTTGTCGACTATAATCTGCAAGTGAAAAATGTGTGAGAAGTGATATGACTGAACTCAACAATTTCTACAAAAGTCTTGCTTTGATGCGGAGCATTTTGCATTGCGGTGATCGAATATTTTAGACTTGCATTGAAACGAAGCATTTGACGTTGCAAAACATATTTTATTAGTTAAAACGATATCTTCGATGTATTTAAATTTCAATTATCCTTCATTACAGTCAAATAGTTCATTAACCCTTTACCCAACGCAGACGAAATCAAAATTTATTATTTTAAATATCATTTTTTCAAATTTTTCATGAAATGTCAACAAAACCATATCACGTGACCCCTCGTTGGAACGAGCTCGTCGAGCTCGTTCCAACGAGGGTCACATGATATTGGTTTGTTGACATTTTTTGAAAAATAATATTTTTTCTACTACTGAATTTGTATATTTCGCGGGCGGATGCGGCCGATTCGTTGGGTAAAGGGTTAAGGAAAAAGCATCCACCTAGCGTCTAATAAACGCATAACGTTAATAGCTAACGTCACATCCTAACGCTGTGAGTGAGTTGCTTTCCGAAGTAAAATTGAATTTTCTATATTTGATTAACTCTTTTGCTGATTTGACTAGTTGATGACAATTACAAAAAAAATTTTCTTTGATTTTTAACTGATAATGTTATTTTTTTTATCTTGAATACATAACGTATTACCGCTCATTGGAGTTCAACGAGGGTACATAGACTATGTTTTCAAGGCAAACATTTAAAAATAATAAAATTTTGTTGTTGATTTTTGTGAATTGCACTGGTCGGTTTCGTCAGTTACGTTAAGTAATTGCTAAATTACACATTATGTGAAAAAGAAACCGACACTTGTAACGATTGGGTTGACTGAAATCAGTCTGGCGTTCATAACCCAATTATCAGTGTCCGGAAAATTCTAATTCCAGGAGCAATGGTGAAAAAGGGTTGATTGTAAGAAGACGAAACTGAATAGTCGGGTGAAGGTAAAGCCACACACGTTGATTTTTGCCTCCAGATTTTTCTGAACCACATTGACTGACACAATTATTTTTTCTTACATTTAGTTTGGATGAAAAGTTTTCACTTTTCACTCAACTGGTATTTAAAAATAGGAGAGGTGATCAAAGGACACACGCGGGTCGCCCCGGACGGGAATCGAACTCAGAACCTCCAGCATAGAAGTCCAACAGTCTACCACTGGTCCACCGCGCTCACTTCGAGTATGATTGAACTGATATCAGTACTCGAATTATCACAAAACATCCGCTTTGATCCAATGGTCGGTAGGTCAAGGGTGGCGTCAAAAGGGAGAGTGTGCCCCCTCCGGGGGAGGGTTAATCCCCCTCCCGCTGTCAGATAAATTGGTAAATTCATTGGGATGATAAAATCGTGAAATCACTATAAAGATGAAGGTAATACTCCCGAAGACCCGGCACACGTGCATAAAAGGAATAACCCGATGGGTGTATAATCACTATGGCATGAGAAAAGTTAGTTACATTGAGAGAGTTCTATTTCAGTCCGATACCAGAAACTTTCTTTACACCCACTGATCGACGCACACTTTGTCTCTGTTGCGAGTTATATCATACATATTAAATTTGTGGCTTGTGGGACGAGGGAACCAAAAACAGGTGCTGTTTTTGATACCCTAGTTCCACAAACCACATTTTTGGCACACATTTGGCATACCGGGCCGAACCATTGTCGGTCTAATAGGTCCGGGATTCTCTAGTCCCCCTGTCTGGAT
The DNA here is from genome assembly GCA_031216915.1 of Pictodentalium vernedei. Classification (NCBI taxonomy): domain Eukaryota; kingdom Metazoa; phylum Mollusca; class Scaphopoda; order Dentaliida; family Dentaliidae; genus Pictodentalium; species Pictodentalium vernedei. The sequence goes on from CM062291.1 coordinate 370,823,251, forward strand.
CATAGCCACCGCGTCGGAGAATTCCCGGTGCTGTTTGCAATTCACCATGAAGTGTCAGAGTTATTATCAGCGTGGACACTCAACGCTGTAAGCAGAGACGAAGCTAGAGGAGGGTGTTCCGGGAGGGTGATTAGTAAGATTTGAAACTGGGGCTGGGGTTGACATGCCGTAGTCATGACCCGTTGGTCGCAGTGGGGGTATCTCCGTCTCGATGGTGGGGCCGCAAGAGCTACCCCGGGGAACATTTTTATTTTTTGAACCCCTGAGATGGATTGTGAGGCCTCCCTCTGGCTTAAATCTTATAATTTTATCCCCATGAAAAAAGCATTTCCCGAGGTAGGTCCCTGAGATTTCCCTTTCCCTGACCAGGCTACACATGAACTATAGACTGACAGCTATTCAACCAAAACCTACTCCTTCCAACTGACTGCCAGTCAGTTGGAAGGGGTGGGTAATGGCTGAATAGCTGTCAATCTGTAATCATCGTGTAGCCTTGTCATTGTAAGGGAAACCGAACGATGAATTCGAAAAACCGGACCTGTTACAGATTCGAGTGGGAATTTCGGAAAAGTTCGTCATCTGATTGGAAAAGTCTGAGAACTTTGGCTCTGACCGACGAATGTGACAAGAGCAAACTGAACTGGTATTATTGAACTTTCAACTTTTGGAATTTACATCTAGTTACGGGGTTAGACATCCCTCCGAACCCATTCTCTATCTACGTCCCTGTCTGTGAGCATTTTCGTAGTTCGCACTTCGGATTCGCTATACACTACCAACTTTCAAATGAATACCCGTCATTATCCATCATAATGTGAAAGCGTAACGATGTGACGTCATCATATTACATGTTTCAAACTTGATATTAATAATAAAATAAAAGACTGCTCGGCCACATGTCCCCCGAAAAAACAAGTCGAAAAAGGGGTATAACTCTAGTCAAAATGATCGGTCCGAACCCATATTCGAACTTGACCTGTAGTTTTACCCCAGAAAGTCACATACCAAAATTCTTTCCAATCAAATAATCCTAACTGGAGTTATCACCCGGACACCGCAAATCTTGAAATTTCAAAGTCGAAAAAGGGGTATAACTCTAATAAAAATAATCTGGCCGAACCCATATTCGAACTTGACCTGCGGTTTGGGCTAAGAAGGTCACACCCCAAACTTGGTTCCAATCAAATGATCCAAACTGGAGTTATCATGGGGACACCAAGTGGAACGGACGCTCGGACGGACGGACGCACGGACGGACACCGCTGATTTCTATAGGCCCCCGAAATATTTTTCGGGAGACAAATACCAAATGGTGTGGAAAACAGCGGGGGAGGGGGGAAATATTTTATTTTCTTTATACGCTCCTTTGTGTAATGGGGCTTATGACCAAGAGTGTTTCTAAGTTTGCTAACTAGGGTCTTGAAGTAAGGATGCTGCAGACTCTAGGGCTAGTTAACGTCCTCACCAATGGCCAAGAGACTTATTCACAGCATTTTCCCCGCGGGAACCCCGGGAAGTGAATCGGTGTTTGTTTACTGTGCTTATGGGACCCAGTCACTAATGCTTGGGGTGCGAGTCCCCTAAAATAGACAACATGGGGTATAAACGATTGACTGACCTTGACTTTATCTCCTTACTATTCCTTAAACACCAATAAATAAATAAATAAATAAATATTCACAGCACTTGGATTTGCCCAATTTGATTGACAAACCAGGATACTGAATTAACAAGAAGTAAACATTTGGAAACACATGAAGATATCGATGACATTCATAGAAAAAATGTGCTATTATCACACCCCAGTGCCCTAACCAAGAATTTGTTTGCTTTTTTTAACCCTTTACCCAACGTAACGGCCAAAACCGGCCAGCGCTATTCTCAAAAATCGCCAATTAATTTTCAAAATATTTTCATTTTTTGTCTCAAAAACATAGGTTATGACCCCTCGTTGGAACGAGCTCGTTCCAACGAGGGGTCATAACCTATGTTTTTGAGACAAAAAATGAAAAAAATTAGTTATTCAAGAATTTTTTTTGCAAGTGTCGTCTGCTTTTCATGTTAGGTAAAGGGTTAAATAATTCAAGTAATTTTTGTCCATTTCATAATTTGAGTGTTATAGAAAGATAGACATCTTCTTTATTAACGTGACATGTGATATCTTTATATGAAATTAAGACAAAGATGTAATACAAAAACGTCCACTATATCACATGCTTCAAATGCACATACACATACGTTATAAATATGATTATATGTGTGTATTTATTATTTGGGATTTTAACAACACTTTCAAAAACCGGGATCGTACCGTGTCGGACAGTTTTATGGGTGAAGAAAGTCGGTATACCCGGGCAGAATCACCGATCAACACAGCGTTAAATACAGTCGGGCTCTCTCTCTCTTACAATTCCGGCACATGCAGGTTTTTCGGTGGTTGAAGACAAACGTACCGTCGATGTGTTGTATGCGTAACCGTGTTCCCACTCAGACATTCTGGATTAAACGTCTTGGGCAAGAACACAAGACAGATGACGTGGGTCAGGATGGACCCGGTGACCTTTTGATCCAGAGTCCAATGCGCTAACCGATCAGCCACCGTATACCTATCGTGGATGTGATGTCTTCTCCCAGCAAAGCTTTAAACAAATAAACTGCTGAATATTCCCATAGAAGGCTTCCAAAAGCAATATACAGTGCATTCACAAGACTCCAAGCCGATTCTCGATTGTTCTTGAGGCCCACAGGCCCACTCCTTCGGAATACCATCATTTGAACCTACGGGACCGAACCACTATTCGCCCACCTCCACTAGCTCACTGCAAGCCCTTCGACCCGAGATATGGGTTCAGACACTTTTACAAACAGATGGCAAATGATGAGGAACTAGAATTTATGATTCTGGAGAATTATGGCTTTTCCAGATGAGATTCCATGATTTTCCATGACCCCAGAGTGTCTGATGAATTGTTTTTAACTGTCTCGCTGACGTTCCTTTTTTGATGTTAGGTAAAAACCATCATTAACCCTTTACCCAACGTAACGGCCAAAACCGGCCAGCGCTATTCTCAAAAATCGCCAATTAATTTTCAAAATATTTTCATTTTTTGTCTCAAAAACATAGGTTCTGACCCCTCGTTGGAACGAGCTCGTCGAGCTCGTTCCAACGAGGGGTCATAACCTATGTTTTTGAGACAAAAAATGAAAAAAATTAGTTATTCAAGATTTTTTTTTGCAAGTGTCGTCTGCTTTTCATGTTAGGTAAAGGGTTAATAGTGGAGAGGGTTAAGATCAATATCGTCGTCCGACAAGTTAATGACCGACAAAAGGATAACGTTTATTTGACACGAACCCACTGAGTGCTGTGGCTATTTGAAAATGGTCCATTTTATCTCAAATGTATCCAAACATTGATGTCTTGCAGCTTGTAGAGGGTTAACAAGTGCTAATAGGAATATTTTCCATGCAACTTGTAATGTCACACCAAGAATTGCGAATGGCCATTTTATCTTTAAAATCAACAAAATGTTTTCAGAGAAATCCAGGGAGAACATGAATTTTATGCTTTTGATAGGTAACACTGTTTATCCAGCTCAAAACGGGTTAAGTGTTGTTTTTTGAATACCCTTATTACTTACAAAAATAATTCTCGGTGAATTCTACTTCCACTTATGTTGATCTCTCCTCTTAACTTTGGATGATGTGGGTACGCAAACACAACCCATTTAATCAAAATTTTGATGTTTGAGAATCTGCATAGGGTTAACATATGCCTACTGGAATATTTTGTACATGGAACTTGTAATGTCACACTAAGATCTGAGAATGACCATTTTTTGGAAAATCTACGATATGTTTTTAGAGAAATCCTCTAATAACATGAATGTTTGATCTTTTGAGGGGTATCGCTCTGAAACCAACCTAAACGGGTTAATGCTTGATTTTGTGAATACCTTCAGTACTTACAAAAATGATCCTCGGTAAATTCCACTTCCAATGAAGGAGGTTATGTTTATCTCGCTGGTACACATTGGGTGTTATGGGTGCCCAAGAACAGCCCATTTTCTCACAATTGCTATCGAGCTCGTTCCAATGAGGGGTCATAACCTTTGTTTTTGAGGCAAAAAATGAAAAAAATAGTTATTCATGAATCTTGTTTGCAAGTGTCGTCTGCTTTTCATGTTAGGTAAAGGGTTAAACGTCTTGAGCAAGAGTACAAGGCAGACGACGCAGGGCAGGATAGAACGGACGACCGTTTGATCATAAGTACAATGCGCTAACCGATGAGCCACCGTCTCCCAATAATGAATATGATATCTTCTCCCAGAAAAGCTTAAACTGGTTGAGGGCTAGATTATTTTTAGTGGTCTGAATTTGTTATTCAAATCTGATTTATTACAAATTTTTGGAGAATGCCCATAGACACTATCCAATAATTTGTAATAAAACAAATATATATAAACAGACCATTATTTGCATTTGACTGAATATGAAACATGAGCAAGGAAGGAGTAGGCTTTTGCTCTGGTACCCTCAGTTTTTGAAAGTCCTGAAACAACTGAATATTCCTATAGAGGGCTGCCACATGCCGTAGACTGTGCATACAAAAGGCTTCAAGCGGATTCTCGATTGTTCTTGAGGTCCAGAGGTCCACTCCTTCGAAATACCATCATTGAACCAACTGGACTGAACCACTATCCGCCCACCTTCACTAGCTCACTCCAAAGCCCTTTGACTCAAGACACTTTTACAAACAGATTGCGAATGAAGAGGAATTACAACCCTTTAACACTGATCGCGTAGGTGGTGTCGTCCTAAAAAAATATCGTCCTAACATAATGTTAAATGGTCTGATCCGTTTTGTAATCATAGGGTGGATCAGCAATAATGTAAACCTATAACCCTGTAGGGCTGTAGGATTAAATTATTGTTGGTCATCCTTATTGATTTGTTGTGTATTTTGTTAAATTGTCATTGAATGCTCCTATTTTGTCATGCAAGAATTTATGCACAGCGCTTTGAAAGGATTATCCTACAGCCCAATATGGCTGATAGAGTTGACGGGCTTTTCAGTGTCGTGATCTGAAGCCATTATTTCGAAAAACTCATGAGTCCATTCTTAGGTTCAGCTCAGGAATCAGATGACAGTTTGCCTCGAATCGATATTTTATTTTTTATTTATTTATTTATTTTTTTTGGGGGGGTTAACGACACTTTCGACAGCCAGGATCTCCTCGGGTGGAGGAAGCAGGAGTACCCGGAGAGCCACCGAGCTGCGGCCAGCAGCTGTCAGATTCACCAGCATACTCCACACAAGCTGGGTTAGCATTGGTTGAAGACAAGTGCGCCATCGACCGGCAGCACGCCTTTGTACTTGGCGCCACTGTGCCCACTCGTGGGAAGTCGGGATTAAGTGCCTTGCCCAAACGCACAACACAGTTGCCCCTTGTGGGGATCGAATCGTGGACCTCTCGGTTTGAAGTCCAATTCCGTAACCACAGAGCCACCGAGCACCCAGTCGGTATTTTAACCCTTTAACCACCCAGACGATTTCAAAATTTATTATTTTAAATATAATTTTTTTATTTTTTTCAAAACAATTCAACAAAACCATATCATGTGACCCCTCTTTGGAACGAGCTCGTCGAGCTCATTCCAAAGTGGGGTCACATGATATGGTTTTGTTGACATTTATCGAAAAATAATATTTTTTCAGCTGCTGAATTTGCATATTACGTGGCGAATGCGGACGATTCGTTGGGTAAAGGGTTAAAAATAAACTAATGTGCAAACGTTGTTGCGTTCAAAGTTTCCGTTAGAGTCATAAGTTTCGTGATTTAAGTTTAAGGAGTTTTTAGCCCCTCAATAGGTATGCATAAATGTTTGTTTTAAGAAGATTCATCGTTCGGTAACGATCACAATAATAAACAACAAAATAGCTCACGACGACCTTTGGGGCTGCAGGATTATTTTTTTTTTTATCGAACTTGCGGCAACTACAAAATGGATTAACATAACGTTTATAGCAAGTATTTGATCTCGAGTAAATTTTCAAGGCTAGGTTCGATTTTTGAACTGAATCTTTTTCAAAACATCCGACTTGAGTAAAACGCAGACTTGACTCAACTTCAAACTTCAAGTTGCTTTCGAAATATGGGGCCCCGGTTACGGTGTTACATTGTTGGACTGAGCCTAATTATGAAATTAAAAACGTGTACTTTCCTTAACAAGCAGCTTTTGGTCAAAAATGTAACTCAATATTTTGCTCTCGGGTAAATTTCCCTCAAGACCATCTAGCTGGTAATGAGTCTGGCTGGTTACTTTCCTGGGCAGTTTTATTTTCTTGTCATTAGAATGTCTCACCGAATGCATTTGTACATTATTGCAAAACGTGGGATAGGTCACGCAACCCCAGTCTCACATGAAAGAATTCAGTTATTTTATCAGACAAGTTTTTTGTAGTTACATTCAGTAACAAAATGTGAGGAACAAGAAAAAATGTACTTACTTGCACCAAATGTAGTGATAGTTACCAGTATCACACAAAGAAATAAACGCAAGATGGTCCGAACGGTTACCGTTACGATTACAGCTGGCATTGTTTCTGTGTTGAAACCTTTTCTTGGTTTAAAAGTGCTTCACTGTGTTTAAAATAGAAAACAATCTATTTAGAACGAAATACGTATGAACGTCTGGTGGTTCACTCAACTCTCTGCTCTGAAGTCAAGATGTCCAATATCGGATCTTCTGAAACCCATCGTCCAAACAATAGAAATATTAAGTACAAGATTTGATTGGTTACATTCCAATCTGTGCAGGTGTGACGACGAGATGTTGTCAATAGAAGGACTATTGTTTTTTTTCTTTTGTTTCTTGTGAAGAAGGCAACCAGAATAAATAAATAAATAACACACCTAGTCTTTCCAGATAAGGCCGTTTCACACGCTTCGTGGAAACTATATGTCTCACTCATGTTTATGTGGTCATTTATCGGGGTTTAATGACACTTTCAACAGTCAGGGTCACATTGAGCCTGACTGTTTGACGGAGTAGCCGGTGGAACCACTGAGCAGCGGCGAACAACTGTCAGACCCTTCAACTTACTAACTGCACAGAGCCCGCAGCGAATGAAAGCCTTAGCATTCAGCGCCGCCGTGCCCCCCCCCCCCCACCCCCGCCGCTCCCCGCGTGGACAGTCGGTATTGAGTACTGTGCCCTAGGATACAGTGCAGTTGCTACTGGATCTTGTTAGAACCTTGTTTACATTCAAGCTCCACCACTCGTAAAACTGTCCAACGCGATATGATCATGGCTATTGAAAATGCTCCTAAAATCCCCAGTAAAGAAAAACAAGCAAAGTCTAATATTCCAACGTTTCAACGCGTAGCTTCGTTACTCGTAAAATGTGCTAACCCTTACTTAATGTAACGCTTATAAAGGGTGAGGGGCGTAAAAGCTCTCGGGGAATTGGATTTCTGGTCGAACGGGCGTAGGTTTCGATCCAGACTCGTGCAACCAGTGTTGTAAAAATGGACAATCACTCAAAATGCCCCAGTTGAACTTGGATGTCGCTAGAACTATGTGTTAAGACGTATTACACGTCGATGTTACACATGGCTTCAGCTGACACTTACTCTGTTCGTCCCGAGTTTGTAAGCTGGAAAATCTAACAACTACTCACCTTTGGTATGCAGTTGTCTCCGGATACTCCGGCTTCTTACATCCTGTAAACCCTCCGACCATGACTGTTGAATGTGTCGCTAAACCCAAATAAATTAAAAAAAACAAATCAGCGGCGGCGCCAGGATCCCCTTCTCCGATGCGGTTGCTATGACCCCCATGGCAATATCCGTGACTTTAGAGGCTTCGAAGTAGTATGTCTCGGGCTTTTCTTCTCCGGTTGGCAGGACCCCGGTGCAGGATCCCGGAAGTGATGTCATGCCACGTGACCCAGTGCCGCCACGTTGTGTTGTCGTGGTAACCCGCGTGAGCGGCCATGTTGTGACGTCATCTTCATAGTGATACGTGGTGGTGGTACGCATGCGCAGCGCGTTTTGTTAGGGTGATAAATGTGTTTCCGTCGTCTATTTTGTATACTGGAGGCCGCCATCTTGGTTTCTATGGTAGGATGTGGATGCTATGTTACCCAAAGACCTACAACAAGAAAGGGGTATGTTCGGAGTGTGTGTTCGATTGAATGGGAGTAATTTCCCGCTTCGTATAATTACCACAAACAACAAACGACAATTTTACTATTTCGAATTCTTTCAGAATTCTCTGCTTCTATCTACCTATGCAATAGTTTTCGTCTACCTAGGCATGTTCCTGTGTTCTAGAGTATACTCCAGTAGCGTAGAAGTGCCTATTAGTTTGAACAGCTTTGCTTATTATTACTGTATTTAGCTATTCTGGTCTATTCTTGTTAGTTCTGACCCTATTCCAAGTACTCTTGTAGTGGCCTTTATCTAGATCCTTTATATAGATTATAACCAACCAATCAGATTGCTTGATTTTCCATAATCTGTATGCAGAGTTATCTCCCCTTATTACAATGATTCTCGTCACCTCTATGTCCAATGGTCATATCCCCAGGCACCCCAATTTCGGCACCCCTTTTTGGAAAACATATGGCCTTCGGCACCCCTTTTTGTCGTATGAGGCCACGAGGGCTATGTAAAAACCCTCAATGAGTCCTCATTTATTATCCCTCATGGCCTCATTGAATTTTGAGGTTATGAGGACCATGAAAAATCCCTCAATGAGGTATAATTTACTACGACTCTTAGCCTCATTTCAGTATTTAACAGCCATATCCCCAGGCACCCCAATTTCGGAACCCCTTTTTTGGAAAACATATGGTCTTCGGCACCCCTTTTTGTCGTATGAGGCCATGAGGGCTATGTAAAAGCCCTCAATGAGTCCTCATTTATTATGCCTCATAGCCTCATTGAATTTTTGAGGTTATGAGGACCATGAAAAATCCCTCAATGAGGTATAATTTACTACGACTCTTAGCCTCATTTCAGTATTTAACAGCCATATCCCCAGGCACCCCAATTTCGGAACCCGTTTTTTGGAAAACATATGGCCTTCGGCACCCCTTTTTGTCGTATGAGGCCAAGAGGGCTATGTAAAAGCCCTCAATGAGTCCTCATTTATTATGCCTCATAGCCTCATTGAATTCTGAGGTTATGAGGACCATGAAAAATCCCTCAATGAGGTATAATTTACTTCGAATCTTAGCCTCATTTCAGTATTTGAGGATACCTATGGCCTGGTATTGTATTATTCGAGGATACCTATCGAGGATACCTTTTGGAGAATCACTTTTTTGTCGTATGAGGCCATGAGGGCTCATATATTATGCCTCATAGCCTCATTGAATTTTGAGGTCTCGTCTATAACATTGATCAAGGTTGAATCAGTTTTTCCCTGTATGCATATAAAGCATTCCGTAATTGAGATTCCTATCCGACTCCGTAAAATTGGATTCCGTGTTTTAACATCGACACCGAAACTTTGGCATTAGATTTATACTTTTGCTTCGTCTTAAAGGCTTCGTAATTTCCTATAAAATCGCCGACTGACGACACCGGCGAGACAAAATCCACATCTGTCAAGTAATCTATATGTAACAGGTATACTCATGGCTTTTTGTTATGAGTCAACCGAATTAACTGTTTATCCATTTAATCTGTCAATTATCAAAACATTTTTTGTTACGAAATCATCTTTATTATACGATAAACGATAGATTATCGAAAAAATTGCGGAATGATAGAAATCGTATCCCCCACTGTGAAGATATAGAAATTTTCACTTTCACGGTGTCTCTCACGAATCAAATTATCACTGAAAATTATCAATTTGTTCTGAAAACTTATAATGAAAAGAAAATCTAGTGTTTTTGAGTGGATAACCATTATGTCCAGCAATAATTCCACACCTTGAATGGATGCATGAAACCCGCTAGCCCAAACATGGCCTGAGAGTCTGTAATTTTTTGGTTTGGTACGTCCTTTCAAAGGACGTACCAAACCAAACATTAAAATTACGGACTTTCAGGCTCTGTTTGGACTAGAAATCCACTAGCTGAATTACACTGCAAGACGCTCTTTGTTCCTAGTATCAATCAAATGACTTCCGCGTATCAATGATTCAATGCGCCGTTTACTTTCGTGCACCCATTCAAGGTTAAAACGAGTGGAATTATCGGATTCTTATAAAAAGCGTATAATAAAAAGAAAATCTAGTGTTTTTGAGTGGATACCGAAGCGCGAGCGAAAATAACCATTTATCTCGGTCACAAGTGTTTTTTTCCCCTTTTTCTTGTTCATTTTTTTAAAACGGGAATGGCGGGAAGACAGCCACTAGTGGCTACGCCATCTACCAATGGTGCAGTCATGTAGTTCTAAGGTATGCCACCTCTAAGTATATTTTTGTTATTTACTGTATACATGTTGTACCACTGAATAAATTCAATCAATCAATCAAGTGAGATAATTTTCGCTATCCACTCAGAAATACTAGATATCCTCTATTTTTCTCATGAATGGCTGTTTATTTGAACAATAAAGGCCTTGGATAATTTTTTGCTTTATTCACCTAGTTGGGTGATAAATTTGTCTAGCCTAATTAATAGTTCGATTGTTGATTTCTTTAAATCTGTTTGAAAGTATTACACAATGCCAGTAGAAAACACCACCCACTGCTCATATAAAAAAGTATTTTTGCAAGCTTAGCTCAAGTATGTAGAGGAATTGTTTTTAGACAGAAATGTATTACTGTGCCTTGTTTATTTTTGCCAATTTTGCTGGTCGATCGAATTGGACCAATGTGCTCCTCACTTCTCGTTGTGTTTTGTAGCGAATTATAGAACGATTTTGCCGCGACTGCCCTGTAGAAGATTTATTGGATAAACAAAATAAACGTATAGTGTTTTCAAGTAAAAACATTATTCTACTCGTAGAAATAAGAATGAAACCGACTCGCCATAGGCTCGTCGGCTTCATTCTTAATCCTAGCCGTAGAATATTTTTTTTACTTGAAAACACTATAGGTTTATTCTATATTTATGTTGCTTTATCTTTTTTTATAATCCTTCTGGAGGATAATAAATTTTTGCTTCTATTTTATTTGGAGTGAATAGACAGTGAATAAATAACAATCACGGATATATTTAGTAGAAATTAATTATATCCTTTTATTTTATTTATTTATTCATTTATTTTATTTTATTTGTTTAATTATTTGTTTGTTTGTTTTAGTTTTTTATTATGTGAATTTTTACCATTTGTGGGAGTTTTTCGCAACTAATATATTTAAAAGAGCTCGGTAATACTACACTAAAATATCGTAATTTAGCATTGCAGTTGCACTCAAACGACGATTCACGAATACTTTGTTCTCATTCACCTTCAGATTCTATTTGACACTAAAGGGAGCGCGGTGGCTCAGTAGGTAGAGGTGCAGACTGCAAGCCGAGAGGTCCTCGGTTCGAATCCCACCTGCGGCAACCGCGTTGTGTCCTTGGGCACTCCATTGCCCGCGTGGGGGCACGGTGGCGTTGTGTCCTTAGGCGTACTGCACGTCGATGGCGCTCTTGTTTTCAACCAATGTTAACCCTGCCCTGCTTGTGTGGAGTTAGTATGTTGGGGAGCTGATAGTTGCTCGCCGTTGCTCGGTGGTTCTCTCCGGGTACTCCGGCTTCCTCCATCCGTAAAACTGTCACGGTCATGATTAGACATTGTGGATAAATATGTGACCTTAAACACCAATAAATAAATAAATAAATAATTTGGCACTAAAATCTTTTATTTGCAATAAAAAATACATTTGGCACCTAACAAAACTTCCATATGCACCAAACAATTTCGACCCAGCGTGAACATTTCATGCCTCCCATATTCAGGACAAATCCATATCACGACTGTCTTACAAAATTTAAATGTTCAAACATTGATTTTTCTTTGTTTCGTTGTTTTTGTCTGTTCCTAATTATCTTAATTACAACTGTTGATCAATCAGAAAACTATTGATAAAATGGCATAATGACAATAAAAGTTCTGAGCTCTCAGCGCCTAGATTCCCCAGAATGTGGGGAAATCTCATATTCGTATTGTGTTCACTTTCCGCACTTTTGTTACACATCAACAGTAGACAAAGGTCAGTTTAGAGTTCAAAAGTGTGTAAGTTAAATTGGGATGTAATAACAATGCAGGGACCTCGTATGTTTGAATGAGTATAGATAAATATGCCCGCTAATTAGTCAACTTATAAAAGCGTTATCAAATTAAGAGAACGGTCGATTTGTTCGATGTCGAAGCCATAAAACAAACGGAACTAGCATTGTTCTCTTCACCCGTCTTTGGAATCTTTGTTTGAACAACACACGCATTTGTTTCCATTAGCTCTGTTGTTAATTTCAGAGGCGGTGGAGACAGGCGGCATAGGGGGCACGTGCCCCTCCACTTTTATCCACAGATATGTTTCGCAGTTACACAATGAGTTAAAATGGGCGCATGTAAACGTGTCAATATACTGGTATTCCCGTTACATTATTTGCAAATCCAAACAATATTTAGTCAAGGAATCCCACTGTCGGTCGCTTCGTTCCGTTTCTTCAACTTCAACACTCTTCCAACCCGAAGGCTGGCCTTCGGGCTGGAAGATGGTTGAAGTAGAAGAAATGGACAGGACCGTGACCACACAGCGGCATATTCTTCTAAATGAGAGACTAAAGCGAGTTATGGTACATTTACCGATATCCGATTGTAACCTTTCTCATACTGGCTCGAATCATGGTAGCATTATAAATGTGTGCCCCTCCACTTTTGTCGAGCTTCTGCCGCCCCTGGTTAGGTTCTTCTACTTTTTGGGGTAAATACTCTGTACTTAGACCAATTAGATAAAGAATGAGACACGAGATCTAGGGTATTCGGCCAGACATATCTCTCGAATATCTTGGGTCAAGTGAATAATCTTTCTAACAGGTCAATTTATATTAAATTCTCGTTTTAATGCAGAAAGAAGGAAATAACATTGCGGAAAATCGAAAATGAAAATGCGATCAATTTTTGTATGGGTGAGTTATCGTTCATGATAACTAATCGAAGACAACAGCACGATAAACATGGATTTAAAACCCTTCACCCAACGCAGACGATATCAAAATTTATTATTTAAAATATCAATTTTTAATTTTTTTCAAAACATTTCAACAAAACCATATCATGTGACCCCTCTTTGGAACGAGCTCGACAAACTCGTTCCAAAGAGGGGGTCACATGACATGGTTTTGTTGAAATTTTTCGAAAAATAATATTTTTTCAGCTGCTGAATTTGCATATTACGCGGGCGGATGCGGGCGATTCGTTGGGTAAAGGGTTAACAGGCAGAGTGCTAAATTATTTTTGGTAATGACAATTTTTTACACATGTCTGACTTGTTGCAATTGATGGAACAGGTACTCTTCCATAAAATGTAACGAGGCAATTCCATACAGATGAAATTATGTCACTTCAAAGATAATATGAAGCACATCCACTGAATATATGAAGCCTTTAAGTTTGTGGTACCTGCACTTCAAAACAAAGCCCCCATATGGGCTTCCAGCACTCTACTAGTTAACTAGAAACTCGAGGTAAAACCATGACAAGGTCAGGCTGAATGATCGTATTGCATGGTCATCTTAAAAATAATGCGCGCGGATGGTTCGTGGTGGGGGTGAGGGGCGGAGTGGGATGATTCCTTTGGATAACAACTAAGGGGAAATAAAGAGGATTGTCGGCAGTGGATTTTAATAATTACGACAACTGGTTTTTAACTATTTAAAGACAAACTTAAAGACAAATGGAGACAACAAGCTACTTTCATTTCTTTGGGTTTTTTTTCTCCATATTTGGCTTTTGTCTCGCGAAATCACTTGTCCTGTTTATGTGTTAATCTGGTCGCGCCATATTTATATATACACCAGTGGATCGAGATTTTCAAAAAACACTATTACGAGATTAAGACTGAATTTATAAAATAAACAAATGGGAATAGCCTCTGAGATTCCATGTTTCTGTGGTTCTTTTTCGATAGATGCGATTCCAAAGTGCCCTGAGAGTAATATGGGCAAATAATTTCAGCCAGGTAACGACCCAGTCGCAATTTGGTCGAAATTCTGTGCTATCTATATTGTATACGGTCACCACAATTGACTGATAATGAAACTACTTTAGGAATAAACCGATTAACCCTTTAAGAAGGAAATGTCCTTATTTCTGACAAGCATTTTGATACCTCCTACTGTTATAACGAAAAAGAAATTTGTGGGGTAGTATTCAACATGCAGCTTCAGGGCAGTTTATTGTGGCATATCTAAAATACCGGTCCATCGAAAATGTCCCAAGTATGCTCAACTGGACAGAAAATGACGCTCTTGGTCAGTGGTGCTTCCCATGGGGACGTTTACCTTTGTTTGAGTGGGCACGCCGTTACCTTACATTTTTAGGATCTGGAATAGCTTGATATTCGCGAATATCGAACACAAGGAACCCACTATGTGATTTTCCTCGTCTTGCAGATTGCACTAAACCCATTTTAGCTGTGTAAATCATGTAGCCCCGTCTAGGCAACAATTCCCATTTCTTTGAAAGAGTTTTTGGTACTAAACTGCCCCCCCCCCCCCCCCCTGCATCGAGAAGGGGGCGTGTCCTCTCGAGCTATCCTCCGGCGACATGTTGAACGACCCACGACGCTGACAGTTCGGAAAACATCACTGTTTTTGGTAGGCCAGATAAGTTAATGGTAGGCCAGATAAGTTAATGGAGAAATGGCTTCCAGGCGTGCAAATCAACGATACGTGCGAAATATTGGCTGACCTTGTTTTACCTCATCTCTTGTTCTGAAGTACAACAGCCGTGAACGAAAAGTGTGCATCATTTTAACTATAACTGGCCATTCTTTAGAAGATCAACCGGACATTATATTAACTAGTACAGTGTGCAAAATTTAAGAAATGACTCTAATGAACTGATCATTCATGTGGTTTGGGGATGACTAACCGAACATTCCGCAACGTAAAAATTCTTGGGAAACTGCTTCTTATCATTAACTAGTATTCACATATTGCGTGGAATTTAAATATACTACTCGAAGTTTGCATGGCACCAAATATTTGACACATCATTGTGAAATTTGCGTGTAATATATTTGAGATATTTTTGGTGGATATGATTGAGAAATGTATTGAGATGGTCCCCAGTGTTTTCATTAGCTTTCCTGACAGGCAGACCTTTCGTGACAGTCATGGGAAGCATGTACCCCTTGATTTTAATGATGTTTTGGTGTAGTGTTTACATGTACATGACATGTGTAGGGTATTCAATCTTCATTTCAACAAAAATCCTTGTGATTTAATGACTGAATATGGCAAATGCAAATGTACGAAGACATTTGTCTGAAGCAGAAATGTGGCGGGCTGTAGGGATGGTGGAGCAAGGAACCACCCATCCTCAGGTTGGTGAAGCCCTTGATGTGCACCATACAGTGATCACCAGAGCCTGGGCAAGATTTCTGCAGTATGGCACACCAGTACGACGGCATGGTGGTGGCAGAGACAGAGCAACATCTGCAGCTGAAGACCGGTTTTTGATCCTCCAGGCTCTTAGGAACCGCTTTGCCACAGCAAACCAGCTTCGCACAGACCTTCAGAATGCATACGGGGTAAATGTTTCGAGGCAGACTATCTGCGCAAGCTTGCACGAAGGTGGTATCCGACCGAGAAGACAATGTATTCGCATTCCGCTGTCCCAGAACCACCGCCAGGTGCGATATGAATGGGCCATAGACAATGTCGGATGGGCCAGAAAAGATTGACGACCTGTCTTTCTTACAGATGAGTCAAGGTACTGCCCAGACCACGCAGATAGGCGTTCTAGGGTATGGAGAAGACCAGGAGAGCGATTCCATGCAACAAACATTGCTCAGCATGACCGCTATGGTGGAGGGTCAATCATGGTCTGGGGCGGCATCAGCAGGGATGGACGTACAAAGCTCTGCGTCCTTGAAATTGGTACATTGACTGCACAGCGGCATATTGATGAGATCCTGGATGTCCACGTCAGATTGCATGCATGTACATTGGGTGATAGATTCATTTTGATGGACGATAATGCCCGTCCTCATGTTGCCCATGCTGTCGGGGAGTACCGACAGAGTGAGGGGATTAAGCGTATGGACTGGCCAGCAAGATCCCTTGACTTCAATATAATCGAACATGTCTGGAATGAGTTGCAGCTTGCAGTTTCAGTCAGTCCAGCCAAGAAGTGTCCAGGAGCTTGGTACCTTGCTGATCCAAGAATGGAACAACATCCCACAAAGGACAACCACGAACCTGATTGGGAGCATGAGAAGGCGTTGTCAAGCTGTAATTAACAGTAATGGGTCACATACTCGATATTAAACCCATGCCAGTTCGCTCCGTCAACTTTTTGGCAAATTGAAACATTTCCTCTTTTACCAATAATATCCATTTTCCATGGTTATCGTATTCAAAAGCTAAAAAATAATGTCAAACACAAATAAAATATCAATTTCTGTACTTAAATCATTAAAGATTTAATTAAATAAAAAAATATATACACTTTTCATTACAATATTTCAACAAAAACGTAAAACAGGTAGTTGGATATGCTTGGTGCTTAGCAAACTTTGAGTAGTATATATATAGTCTCTCGTGGTAAAAATCTAGAAATTTATTAGACACATGAAAGGCTGGTTAACTGGTTCAGGCTATAATATTTTTTTGTGGTCTAAATTTTCCATTCATAATTTGTTTTATTACAAATTATTATAGAGTGCCTACAGGCACTCTCCAATAATTTGTTGCAGAACAAACTTATACAAACAAAATGTTATTTACATTTGACTGAATAGGAAACATGTGCAAGGAAACTTCAAAATATTGGTTTTTGCTCTGGAACCCTCATTTTTTTTAAAGCCCTGATAGTGGTCTCTAGCATTCCGACAGTTAAGTTACTTAGACATTACCATTCAAAATACAATATTTGGCCAACCTGTCATCCGTTCGCGTAGATTTAGATATGTGTTACCTCCACGCGAACGGAACAAACGTTCTCGTCAAATTTGCACACTGCTAGCGCATATTTATTGTTCTAATTGTACCAAGCTGCCAAAAGCAACACACAGTTACAGTGCATGGGAAATGGATACAGAAAACCACAGCGAGTGATTATAGCAATAATATGATATTGAAGGGTTTTACAGTTTATTATTACCACTTTAGCGGGCGTTCTCTAGTATATTAACGAAGTTTAGCGGGGCGGTAAGACTCAGTAATTCATGACGCAATGTAACCGGAAGCGAGCCGCGGGCGTTAATGAAAACAAAATTCATTAACAGCCCACCACCCGCTTCCGGTCATGGTAATAATAGTAATAACACGATTTTGTCGAGCGTCCCGGTTTATTAACCGCCCTCGAGGATTGAATAACATCCCTCTGGCTTATTAATGGCATTCGACTTCGTCTCGTCCCGGTAATAAACCCTCGGGCTGTTATTCATTCCTCTCGGGCCGTTAATAAACCGTAACGCTCTCCAAAGTCATGTTATTGTTATATTAACGACGCAATAGAAATGATTTACAGCCCGACATCTTATCAACGGCCCGATAACGGGCTGATAATAATCTATGACGGGCCAAAATTTAACCGCAATGCCCGACCTTGAGAGAGGTAGATAGTATGTAAAGGGTGGTGAGGAAGTATAAAAAAAATATTTGAAGTTGAAACAATGCTAAATTATTAATCCACATTTGTGAATGTCAGATGTCGTTACCTGCTGTTATTGAAATCGTTAACCCATTAACGGACAGATACGTCACGTGGTCAGTTTGGTTGAGCATCACGGAGTTTTACTGCCCTACTAATCTATGTTAATATAGTATAGAATGCCCGCTAGCGTGGCAATAATAGATAACAACAAACAATGGGACTGATCTGACTGGGTGATACCTCTTTTAGTTTTATCTCAGCATCATGTTGTTTTCTTCAATGGGTTTTCCCGAATAATAACTCAACAATCAAACGGTTGAAAATGTCATCTTTAATTCAGCTCGGGTGATGCATTTGGAGTTTGCTCAAATTCTCCACCCTATGGACAGACAGACACGCCATATTCGTCCATCGGGCATAGTCGTCGATGATCCAGATGGGAGCCGTGTATTATAAGTCACAGGGCGTTTAGTTGCCAGATACAGTGTCATATACGGCGAAGAGAAAACAACAATATTGTTTTCTCTGAGCCGTATATGACACTGTATCTGCCAACTAAACACTCTGTAACGTATTTATTATGCACGGCATGCTAAAATGTCATTGAGGAAGTTAACTCAACGAATAGTTAAATGATGCGTACCTCTCGAAAAATGTAAACAAAGCAGACGATGTCTACATTTGCAACAAGGGGAGTAATTTTGCTTCCGCATTCTAATAAATCACTCGTGACTTGCTCTATAACCGCAAATGATTTGGGCTGTTTTGGCATTTTATTATAACAGTTTCATTCAATTGAATGCAATGTTTATAGGACGGGGCTATTTTATATGGTGGGTCTTCTGTACGACTGCGCTGCAGCATGTACGTACGTGTAAATTAAAAGCTGAGGCGTGTGGATATAATGATAAAACAAAATGGCTGACGGGCACCTAATATTTTAAATTAATATTGGGTGCTTTTCAGCCATCCTGAACCTAATATTGCGGAGTCTGTGACTCTTAGTAACTTAATTTGATTGGATAAACAAATTTACTATCATAATAAAAACATTTCCATACACCTAGGCATGTGTGGATGGGTCGTCCGATGCATGAACAAATGTCTGAGAATTTTAGAATGTTCTCAGTGAAACAGAATGTTTATAAATCACACATTTGTTCGGTTGTTAATGTGATATTGATATGGAATATTTCTGGACCGCTGGATTTAATAAGAATCGTGAACCTTATCAAAGCATATTATTACCACTTTTGCGGGCGTTCCTAGCACATTAACAATGTTTTACCGGGCGTTGAAACCTCGTAATGCTCAACAAGTACAAGTCATGTGACGTGTGGGGCCGTTATTGACTATAACAGCCCAACACGTCAATAACAACCCGACACGTCTAAATATAGACAATGACGTCACATCTCTCAGCCGATCAACAATATTTTTCCCAGATTTCCATTGGGATCGAAATTCAATTAGGATTTTTTTTAATTAGTAAACACAATTAACACATTTGTTTCAAGTGTTTCCCTTTGTGTCACGGATAGATAATGTATCAAATATAGGAAGCGATACGCACAAAGTAAGTGATGACATCTTTGATGAATAAACTCCTTGCCTAAAGTTCGCATTTCGAAGATATATTTCATCATCTAACTTCCCAAATTTCGCCGTAGACTGATCAGACGATAGTCATGTTACCCGGTTTGTTTGTCAACAAATCAGACGATATTGTCGCTGTTTTTTAATTCTAAAATGTCAAACTTCATTTATTTATCTTATTTCCCATATAAGTTAATTGTAATGCACCCGATGTACGAAAGTAGCAATAATAGAAATAACATGACTTTGTCGGGCATTACAGTGTATCAACGGCTCAACAGAAATGGTTAACAGCCCTTGAGCTTATTAGCGGCCCTCGACTTCGTCGCGGGCCGCTAATAAACTCTTGGGCTGTTAACCATTTCTGTTGAGCCGTTAATACACTGTAATGCCCTTCAAAATCATGTTATTGTTATATTCACAAAAGGTTATGAACAAAACACTTATCTAAAAGATTTTTTTATAATAAAGAGCTGATAACAAAAACACATAACCCGAATCTGGAGGTAACCAATGCTAATGGTGGCATATGATGGGAAAGTTATAGTTCGTCCAATACTGATACAAGTTCATACAACATGATGTCTTAAGATCAAATTGTGAAATACGGCATTCTCTCCAGCACATAATTTAATATTATAAATATCTTGAACGTTATCAAAGCAGATTCACACATGGTTAATATGTGTCCGTATAAACAAACAACTTCGCAAAAAGATTTTTATATATCTTACCTCCTACAAGTATCTGGGAATTCCATTGGGTCAAAGACGTCACATGCAGACTGCATATAAATCCATATACTGCCTGTCAACATCAATATACGCTGACAGCTATGGATAATCTCCCCTTTGTTCATTGATTATTCAAAATGGCGGCAGCCGATATACGCTTCAAGTTGAAAGATTGAGTGTGGGAAGCCCATATTTGGTCTGAAGTGCAGGTTAGGCAACTTAAAACGCTTCATATTCTGTTGATGTGTGTCATGTTACCTTCGAAATGAAACTGTTTGGTATGTATGAATTTGCCTTGTTACATTTTATGGGAGAGTGCCTGCACTTTCCCATAAATTGTAACAAGGCAAAGACACGTGAACACATTGTGAGAATTCTCTCATTTAATTTTGATCGCTGTTGTTATTAGTTTTGTGCATCGATGCAGCAGTCGGTAAGATATATTCGTTACACAGTTTGTTGGTGGCCTAATATGGTATATATTGTGTCAGTTAATTCCGTATTGGACTCGAGCTGCTCTAATCCAATATGGAATTAACTGACACCATATATACCATATTAGGCCACCAACAAACAGTGTACCCAATATTATAATGATAACTTGATAAAGAACTGATGGCAAAACACATAACCCGAATCTGGAGGTAACCAATGCTAATGTTGGCATATACTGGGAAAGTTATAGTTCCTACACTACAGTAACAACGTGATTTCTTCTGTTCAAAATGTGAAATACTACATTCTCTCCAGCACATAATTTAATATTATAAATATGGTTAGGAATAGACCTGGATAGATTATTAAAGCTTCCGATAATATAATTAAGGACTCTGTAGTTGGGTCTTGGAGGATTATCGTGAAATGAATTTCAAATTCAATTGTCTTTCAATTCAGTTGGCTCATCTTAGTAATATTCAGCTATATAGTACTATTGCTTGTCCACTCTTGTCTGTACAAACCACAAAACACTGCAATTCCATCAGTTTAGCCATTCCATTGTGACATGTACAGAGGATATATAGGAAACCAGAGTCGGCAGAAGAACAAAGGGCAAGGGGGACTGAACCATTATCAGGGCACCCCAAAGCATGCATAAAATGAACATAAAAATGAGGTTTTGAAGGCAGTTTTATCCACAAGAAGATATAATGTTTATAATTTACCAGAGTAAGAAAACCCAATTAACACAGAATACACATTAAGAGACGGAGTCTTTTTCAAACCTTTTACTTTAGCAGTCACAGGATCATTTGCCCCATCCCCCCTTTCGAGGAAAGGACAAAGGGGAATGGAGCCACCCGCATGCCATTCTGCTCCACTGCACCCACATGAAAACATCACTCTCTATATATAGGAAGTTTACAAAATATATTTCATTTCAAAACATAGCATTTATGGACATTATATCCTTTCTTCAATATTTTCTTGGATGACACACACACTGTACAAGTGACAACGTTTGAATAGAGAGTAATCGCTTGACCGGACTGGTTACTTGAAATAATTCACGAGAGGTGAGGGACGTTGTACAAATACGAGTGCGCGAATGCGCGCGAGTGTTTTACAATATAGTCCCTCGCCTCGAATTACTTTTCATTATTAACAATAATTATGTTATTTAAAGCTTTACCCAACGTAACGGCCAAAACCGGCCAGCGCTATTCTCAAAACTTGCCAATTAATTTTCAGTATTTTTTCATTTTTTGTCTCAAAAACATAGGTTATGACCTCTCATTGGAACGATCTCGACGAGCTCGTTCCAATGGGGGTCATAACCTACGTTTTTGAGACAAAAAATGAAAATAATAGTTATTCAAGAATTTATTTTCATGTTAAGTAAAGGGTTAAAAAAAGCACAAAAAACAATTAAGTCCCCATTACACCCACGGCAAAGCGTCTTCGTTTGCGCGTACGGATACAGGGCCCAATTGTTGATTGCATAATTCACTTGTGAAGTTATCGTTTATAATCAAACCCGGAACTCTCAGTAAATCACACTTTGGAAAGTAATAAATAGAATTATCTTCCATAGTACCAGGATGTTTAAAAGGTTGGAATACTTTGAGCTCAATGAAACAGATCGATTGACCTACTCTTACTGGCTTGTCATTCAACAGAGTGATCGGAGGGGTGGGTCACAAAACTTGTATGCAATTTGTGTTCTCCCCTCTCCCTCACTCCCGAGTGATCCAAATCATTTGCGGGGCTTTTATTGTCAGTCCTGTCTAGAAGGGACTGCAAGCGCGTATCCAGGGCGCCAGTCCTCACTAATAACTTTCGCTTTCCCGACGACGTGGGGTAAGACCGCAAAAATAACGTCGTTCATGAATAGTACTCCCATTTCCGATGAGGAGGGCCGAGACTCGTGACCAGAATATTCCGTCGACGGATGTGTTTATATCCGCGGGAAACTGGGCTAGAAGGTGCGAGCAGAGCTGGGTCGATTCCCATGACTTGGTGTTTTCGTCTCTCCACCGAAAGTGAACAAAAACATTTCAATTGCAATTCAAGAACGAGACTTTTCCGTTAACGTCTATAGTAGTATTATCTGCAGCTAGTTCATTCTTTTGAAAGTATTACCTGGTGTTCATGTCTCGGATATAAAGGACAGAATAACTGCTCATTCGTCGCAGTTTTCCAAAATGAATGATTTCATTTCACTTGCTTCTCGCAGGTCGGTTACTTCCTGTTCGGACGTGAGAACGCATTGCACTGCAGAAATTGTGACGGAAATGTTGAAGCATTGACCGTCAATAAAAATGGACAATCCCAATCATTGAAAGACGGATTCTATGAGACGCAAACTGCTTGAGTTTGACGACAATTGGCAATAATGTCTATTTTGTTATCTATTGTGAAAATATATCAAGCTAGCAGGCCGAGATGATTAAAGACAAGCCTGATGATTTGCAGGCAATACTTTCGGTGATTGCCTTTACCTTTCACAGACATGCTACTGTGTTAGAGAATGCGTTAAGCAATATTTAGAACATGCACATCTTGTTGCATTTCTCCAATAAATTTCACATTGAAACGGTTCGGCGTGTTTTTTTCAACATCATCAATCCTCTAACTAATAATAATATTAAGTGGCGCATAACGAAAGGATGTGCTAAACTCTTTGAAACATAATATCAGCTAAATGGCGTTTCGAGCCATCTATTTATTTTTGGGTGCTTAACACCAAAGCAGCACCCAAGGCAATGTCGTGGCGATGAATGGCTGTTAATACATTCACTGTAAAACAAAACTGCGTTAAAACTTCAGTAAAAGTACTGGCAACCAGTTACCGTTTACGTCTAAGATAAATGTTACGGAAAAGACTGTTTTATCATATGAAAACAAATAGAGGAGTGTCCATGTACAGTTTAGCAAGGTTTTTTTAAACGAACGCATTCAACTTTTTAACCCTTTATCCAACGTAACGGCAAAAACCTGCCAGTGCTATTCACAAAAATCACCAATTAATTCTCATTATTTTTTTCATTTTTTTTTCTCAAAAACATAGGTTATGGCCCCTCTTAGGAACGAGCTCGTCGAGCTCGTTCCAATGAGGGGTAATAACCTGTGTTTTTGAGACAAAAAATGTTATTCAAGAATTTTGTTTGCAAGTGTCGTCTCCTGTTCATGTTAGGTAAATGGTTAATTTTGACTTCTGGAAAATGGCATTGTCCATATCGAAAGTTACCTTGTCTTAGAAGAGACAATTTTAGGCATGCTTATTAACCCTTTACCTAACGTAACGGCCAAAGACGGCCAGCGCTATTCTCAAAAATCGCCAATTAATTTTCATTATTTTTTTCATTTTTTGTCTCAAAAACATAGGTTATGACCCTCGTTGGAACGAGCTCGTTGACCTCGTTCCAACGAGGGGTCATAACCTATGTTTTTGAGACAAAAAATGAAAACAATTAGTTATTCAAGAATTATTTTTGCAAGTGTCGTCTGCTTTTCAGGTTAGGTAAAGGGTTAATATCTTAAACCTGCAGCCAAGATATTAATAGGACTATTCTGTATTACAATTCAACCACCATTTCGTATAATGAGTAAAAAAAAAACAAATAATAATTCCCCCTTTTTGCTCCAAGATCGAGCAAAACAAGGGCAATGAGTTGGCACAGCCAACAAATGCTCTCCGAACGCCAATGGTAGCTATACTCCCGCCCCCGAATGCCAAGAATGAGTTTCTAGTCATTTATCTTTGTTGATACCGAATTAATCAATATCTTATCTTATCTCCATTGTACCAGAGCACCAATAAAGCAGACCACCAATTGTGTTCAAAACCACACTGACGGATCAGAACGGCGATCTGTTAGATCTCCACGGAAAGAGAGTGACTATACAATTTCACATCAGAGAGATATGAAAAAAAAATAATAAATAATTTGAAAAATAATCTTAAAAAAAAATATATTTTTTTTATTTATAGAAGTTTTTTTTATTTTTTAGGTTTTTATTTTATATATTATATAAGAAATAAACAAAATAGTAAAAAAAGAAACTTATAATATTAATAATTTGAAAAGAATATATATAATTAAATCAAATCAAATCAAATCAAATCAAAAAAAAAAGTTGAGTCGATACATAATTAAAAATGTGAACATATCCGGACAGAAAGCTAAACTTTAAAGAGCGTTGAGTAATCGAGGCAAGGCTGTTAGATTTAAATTCAGTTATGAAGATCTGGTGAGTGGCGGTAGCGATCAGATCGCCTGGACTGAAACTCAAATCAAAAGGATGGAGAAAGCGATTTGTGATCGAACAGGAATGACGATGAGACTGAGTCCTGCTCAATTGAGATATAATCGAAACTATTTTGAAAATATCAAAATGATGAAGTGTTCGAACGAAAAAAAAAAAGTGTCTCACCAAGATTATCACATGATTATAGATGTCCTAGATCGTTTAAAATACGATTTGAAATTTGTAAAATGTTACAATTACGCAAAATATCATTACATTATTTATTGCACGAAAAATGTACTTATACTTAATGTATTCGATCGTTGTGGTGGTGATGATGAGAAATCCATTCGTGCATGTTTCGAATTTATTCGCAGATTACACTCGTTTACATCAAATAGATCATAGATGGAATTTGCTAAAAGGTTAAAAATCATTATGGATTATTACCCATATCATTCTAACGATGACGACGACGATGATGATGATAAAAAATATAATGGCTTTATCGAAATATGAAAAGCATAAAAAAATCCTTCTTTCAAAAAAAAAGAATGTCATCTCTTTCTTATAATAATACAAGGGATCATAATAGACGACGACTAGCGTTCGATCATTCAGTTGATGATGCAATGAACAGAATGTGTTGTTATAAAAAAACGTAATCTATAGAGAGAGATAGTAAAAAAAAATAAGAATATATAAAAATAATAATAGAAAAAAAAATAAGAATAATTATGAGTAAAACAAACGATTCCATGGAATCAAGAGCTTGGTTTCCTCGAAGGGTGCTGTGCAGAGCTTACGCAATCTGTGTGAATGAACAGCTTCCTCGCACTTTGAATGAAAGATGCCTCAGCTGTCGAGAGGAGAAAGTATTTAATCACATTAATCATTCGTGTCTTACGATGGAATGGGAAGACATCATCACCATGTATTTCACGCGCGCATTGGAATATGTCCAATGCAACGACATGATTGAATGCTGGAATCAATTCTGTTTTGCATTGGAGAACCCAAGCCCACTAAATCGGAAGGGTTGAAGTTAGCGCATCGAGGTCTCACCACCGAAGACAGGGGACGCATTTAGGAATTTTTGTTGAAATAGGGGAGACCACTAAAAAATTTTCTGTTAAATAATAAGGAATGAAAATAAAATACATAAAAAATAATAGATATAAATAAATAAATGAAAAAAAAAATGAAAATGGAAACTCGAAGTAAAAAAATCTATCCATCGTTAGAAAAGTCGGACATCGAGCCCTAAGGACCTTTTCTACCACCATCATTGCTAGAACTAGGAGAAAGTGAGGACGTGGGGCAGAGGTATTGAATCAAACAAATCAATAGAATTCAATTGTATCTAACGCGAGAGAGACATTCTCGTCATTCGCTCAATAAGAAATAATAAGAAATATTCGAGATTAGAGAAATTTGTGAATGGTGTGGATTTGACTTTCATCGCAACTTCTATGGGTTTGCCAGAATCAGTCTATTATCAGCCGCCATCATTGCACTTCCGGTCAAGGATTGGCTTTGACTGTCGGATTCATTAGTATGATCGGAAATTTAATCGCTAAGAAATTATCTGTAAAGGCCAGGAAGCACAAAACATCAGCATTTTAGCTGATGCAAAGATTGACACTGTGTTGGATAAGATCTCCCTTACGTTGAAAGATGATGGAATTTCAGACGGCGCATTCCTCGACATATTGAATGAAAAACAAAAATACGAAGTCATGAAAGCGAATATAAGAGTCAAGAGTCGTCAGATCATCGAGGAAGAAATGAAGGATTCTCTCGTGTTAAAAGGTAGGGAAGAATCGAGACGATCGTTTCATAAATTGCTAGATCCCAAAAAGATTCTGGAAGCAATCGACTGAAAAAAATATATATATAAAAGAAGAAAAAAATTTTTTTAAAATAAATTATATATATAAATTTTTAAAAAATATGAAAAAAATAAATAATTAAATATATAAAAAAAACCAACAAATGTATTGCATCAAATGCAAGAGAGTTACCAATACAGTTAACGTTAAAAAAGTACTGACAAAAAATAAAAGTCCCATGCTTCACAGAATGTGTAAAGTGTGCGGTTCAACCAAGACGCAATTCATCAAATGTGGTGTCAGCCTGACACAAGCCCATCACACATAAATTTTAAAGGAGAAGGATGCTCGTGAAGGGTCTGGATCAGACCTGGTCGGCCGATCTGGTTGACATGAAATGGGTTTCGAGATGGAACGAGAGCATTAAATACATACTGATGGTCATCGATGTGTTTTCGAAATACGGATGGATGAGACATCTGACGAATAAATCGGGAGCTTGCATGGCCGAGGCTCTGAAGAGCATATTCGCATCGTCTTCTCAAAAACCGGATAAGTTGTGGGTGGACAAGGGAGGGGGGGGGGATTTTACAACAGTCACGTTCATCCATTGGTCGACCTCTATTCCGTCGAAAATGGAGGGAAAGCTAACATGATCGAACGTTGGAATAGAACGATGGAGAAAAAAATGTACAAGTATTTCACAGTCAAAAAGAGCAAGAAATATATGAGCGTTCTAGACGAACTGGTTGAAGAATACAACACACGACACAGATTGATCAAGATGATGCCCACGGGAGCTAGTGATCCTCGAAACGAAAAATGCGTCATTGCGAATCTCTATCCCGAAAGGATTAAGATCAAGAAGGTGTCTAGACCACCAAAATTTGCAGTCAGCGATCGAGTGAGAATCACTTCTCATAAGTCAATTTTCACGAAAGGTTACACTCCTTGATGGACCGAGAAAATCTTAAAGATCATTAGAATATTTTACACAGATCCAATGACTTACAAAATAGAAGCGTTAGAGGATGACGAAGATGACAGCAGAGAAATCATTGGAACATTTTACGAACAAGAATTGCAGGAGACGGCATTTTGAAAACCAACCCTTCACTTTTTTTTTCACATGTATAGTAAGGGAAAAAAAATAAATAAAAATAATAATTTAAAAAAAAACAATCTATAATAAGAGAAAAGCAAACGAATTAACACAAAAAAACAAAAAAACATGAATATATTATATATAACTGAAGGTCTATTGAAAAACAAAAGCATTCAAGAATACGAAGTTCACGAGTACGAACCCGTGACTGCTGAACAATGCTGGTGAAATAAGAATCAACGTCGAGACTCAAGATCTGTTCATTCATCCAAGCGAAAGTTACATAGTAACCAAGGAAAACAGAAGCGATTATGCCGATGACGACATGGACACTCTAGCCAATAATGGCATGGTGCATCTGTTCAGTAATATAAAATACATGCTCTCGGGACAAGAGATAGAATCTGTGTTTCTACCTGGACAGGCAACCTCGATTTACAGACTCTTGACATATCCAGACGATTTTTCAAAATATTAAGGACTCAATCAATTGTAGGTGAAAGACAATGTCGCCGACATGAGCACAGCTATACCAGTGCCAGCACGAGATTTAACTACATCGCCAAGATGTCGAGACCCAGAGGTACGTTTTCGTTCAGGATACCTCTGGAACACATATTCAGATATGCAGAATATTACGATAAGATTCTCTATGGATTCAAACCTAATCTGATGTTGATTCGAAAAGGAAACAACGAAGCCATCATGAGACCCACCGCGACCAATGTGGGTAAGATACATTTGAACAAGATATCTTGGTTCATTCCACACGTGTTGCCTTCGGTCGCGGAGAAAGTATGTCTCTACAAGATCATAGAATCAAAGAGTAAATTACCGGTGGGATTTAGAATGAGACAGTGTGACACGGCTAGTATTCCATCATCCAGCAATCACTTCTATTGGAGATTGACTGTGAAATATGCTTCGGAAAGACCAAGATTCATCATAGTTGGAATTTCGACCGATAGGGATGGGTCTCAAGAGAAAAATCCCTTCCTGTTCGATCGTTGTCACTTGAGAAACATGCAGGTATTTCTAAATGCTACGACATATCCAGCCATCAATTATTATGCCTTTTCGATAAGAACGATTTCTCCAGGCTATACGGAGATGCCGCTGATTTCAGAAATAAATATCATCGACTGGACGATTTGATGGGTAATCCTAATATCACTCCCACCGAATCCAAATCGATGTATCCTCTGTTCGCATTCAACGTTAGTAAACAGAGCGAGCGATTCAAGAGTAGCATCTTAGATATTCAGATCAAGATGCAATTCGACAGGAACATGCCAAAAAGAACTGAGGCTTTTGCCCTTGTCCTGTCAGATAGAGCATTAGAATTAGAATCGGACGGACAAAAAATATCCATCATTTGATGAAAAAAATAATAATAATTAAAAAAAAGTTAAAATACCCCAAAAAAGTAATGAATAAAATAATTTAAAAAAAATATAATTGGATTATAGGAAAATTGAATATTCAATCTCTTAAAATCCAATTATATATATATTTTTTTTGAGTTGTCTCCCCTACATCACAGAAGTGATTATATATATATTTCAATTTTTTTTAAAGGAATTTTTCAGAGGATTGAGTTCGATCAACATCGATCAACAGAGAGACCACGGAAGTGCCGGCTTCGGGATTATTGGTTTTTGTCTTGAAATTGATCCTATACCCCATCTGCACCTTGAGAGGCATACTGAAGACACTAGTGTTTGGGTGTTGATCCTTCATCTATTCAACTCTGTACCTCTTATCGGTTTCCACGCCGTTCACCACGAGTTTGATGACCGCTCTATTGCTCAAGTCCATAGAAGCCAGACTCATTCGAATGATATTGCCTCCCGCTGGCATAGGATATCCTATCAGACCGTGCAGTGGTCTGTTACCTCTGTTTCTGAAGGACCATTCGGCTTTTTCCACTTCTAACGCACCGCTCTCCTCAGCCCAGATGGTGATCAGTTGTCTGGCATATTTTATCTTCTCCATGACGGAGATCAGAGTGCAGGTATCTGACATGTGAACGGGATCTGGCAGATTCATGAGTGCATGTCCTCCCATGTCCAGTTTGCCTTCCATGATATCACCCTTTCTCCAAACCGTATTTTCGTCCAAGTACTGTCTGCTCACCATGCTGGAAGTGAATTCCGGTTCATCATCGAGACCAAATAAATTGTGACCAGCCATGCCGATGCCAGCCTCCATGGTTCCTCCAGATTTTTTGTTCAGATACAATTCATCAACTTGAGATTTCAGATAGGATTGAGAATGCTGTAGGGCAGAATCCACGTAGCATTTGTTGACCGCTGATGAGTGTTTGTCTGCATCGTTGATCTGGGACAGATTCAAGATCTTGTTGAATCCCGCATCCAGATCCAATTTCATTTCTAGCTCGTCATCATCATTCTTTCCCAGTTTCAAGTCTACTTATTGTTTGGTCGCCGCATCTTTAGGATTCATGGGAACAGACACGTTGGTTATCTTGTTAGAATTTGCATTCAATTCAGACTGCATCACTTTAAGAATGTAGTGATCTCTCACTGAATCTCCCATGTACATCGTCCACATATCTTCTGGTGGCGACATCAGTTGAATCTCTAGGATCTCCTACATTCACCACCCATTTAGATTTCAAGTCGAGATTGTCCGTCATGTCTTTATTCACGTAATTATCTCTCATCATCTGCCAAAAATTTTCGTCTCCTCAATCATCAAATTTTTTAGTCGCAGCATCTGACAGATCGGTCGGTTCGGGAAGATTGTAAATTTTCTTATTGTTTAAGTTTAAAGGTTCTTCTCAAGGTTTGTATCTCCGGACATATCGTTCATCCAAGTTGACAATGTTACTGCCACCAACAACTTCAACCATTTTTCTTTTCTTTCTAGAGGAACCTTTATTATCGTCAGCGCGACCAAATTGATCAACTGTCATGTTTGTTTGTGTGTTTTTTTTAATTTTTATTATTTAAAAAATTTAGTTTTTATTATTTTAATTATAACAACCAAAAACTTTTATTCATATATCTCTATATGTATCAGTTTTCTTTTTAATGTAAATCATTGAGAATATTTTGAAAGTGATCTCCTTTCGACCATCTCTTGAGAACGTAGAGACACAGGTGACTGCAAAACACTTGATCCGGCACTTGCACTCGTTCAGTATTTCAAATAACTGGCGTTAAATAGTTCCTTTGTTCTATTGGCGGTGAGGTTCCGTAGCTATCGATATAATAATTTTTATTCCGATTTGAAAACCACTCAACCCAATGCGTGCCCTCACCTCTGATATCATCCAGATTTAAAATTCCACATTCCGAATCGTCGTCTTTTTTCGTCGGTAAGAGATCTCTAGAAAACACACCTCAAAAATGTTTGATTTTTAAATCTTTTGCCGCTTTCAACAGATCAATTTTGATAGGGGTTTGTTGGGTAAGATGACACCTTCTATGGATATGTGTTTTATTTTCTTCTCATTCATAAATATTTATTTTATTTTTTTATTCTTTTTTTAATTTATAAACTCGCGAGTTTTTTTTTAACTTACAACATTTCGATATCATCAGTCATACTACATTAATCCTCTCGATTTTGTTGAATTATCGCAGAATAATAATGTCATAGTGCAAAAGTGTGTATTTTATCCTCACATATAATTCTCTTGTCATCATCGGCCATCAACGCAAACCTATTAATTTCTTTGGTGTACATCTCATACTTTTCGCTTTGAGTGTTCTTTTTATGCACCATTGAACCTTCGAAAAGACACTCTTTATACTCATCGAAAGTGATACCTTTATTCGTCACACACACTTGAACGCCTTTACATCTCTTGATCTCTTCACTGTCGAGGAGATAAGCAGACAATTCGGTCTCAAACCCACGAATTCTGTGATCTGTCTTCCACCGCTCTCATCTTTGAATTTACCCAACACCTTTTTATTGATGCCCTTTGGAATCTTAGATGAGTGATCATCGGGATAATTATTCGTGTCAACCATTCGTTCACGTCTGGAATGATAGCCTCATAGACGTCTCTAGTCTCGAGCTTGTAAGCCAGACTGTCCGTGTCAGTGAACAATAATTTGGCTTTCGAACCGAATTTCACTTTGACATAATTGTAGTGAAACTTGTACATCAACTGCTTACTGATGTCTAAGATGATCGCTCCATGATAACAGTGTTTGTCAAACTTCAGATGCGTCTTTTGAATGAGTACGGTCACTAGATTTTCATTGAATATGATTCTATGTTGATAATTGGGTTTCAAGATTAATTTTCTAGACCGGACATGACGAGTTGAACGTTTGTTCCATTCCTAATGTTTTACATAGATTTTCTGCACATGCAATTGTTCATGAGTTTGAAGAAAGAAATCTTTTTCGAAGTCACACTTAGCCTCCATTCTTAAATTCGTGTTGAGATCGGTGTATTTTTTCATTCAAAGCTCCTCATTGAGTCGAATGATTTGATGCACGTCGATTAATCTCATCTCATGATCGATGTAACATTTCAGATTTTCGCAAATGACCAAGTACTTGCATTTGCGATTTAAATCGGGTATGAGTTTTTTAATGTTGTTCACATCCATACATTCAGTAGCCAGTGGATAATCATTGTGTAACATTTCTGGATAATCCAAATCGACTTCTAGAATACAAGGATAGTGTCTCCATTTTTGTTTTTCTTCTGACGTTTTGACGCATTTGAAATTTCTGATTGGTAAAGGATGACTCATAGCCCAACCGTACAAATTATTAGCATCCCAATACTGTATGTATTTACTTGTTTTTTTCCGAATCACAGTATTTTCCCATGTGAGAATTATTAACTTTAGCCTATCTGGCGGAAATCATACCTCACAGCCTTTTTGAACATGAGCAACATGTTGACGTCTGATAATAATTCCAATTGGACTTCGGTCATCTTCAAACGAACATCCCATGCAAGTCCAGGTGCCGCGAAATACCAAGCCAGATCTAGTTCATAATATCGATGACACACTCGTCGAAAATTTTTGAACACGTCAGCTAAGAGAAGCACGTCGCTTTTCAGATAGAGGTTGTGATAATCTCTCATGGATTTCATGTCAAATAATCTCCACACGTTTTGCACGTGTTCGTAATCATCATCGGAAATGTGTGACCGGTATAATTTCGAATAAAAATCTTCTTTATGAGGTAGAGAGAAGTTGTCGAAATTCTCGAGATCACTCATGTAATCGTAAGGGTAGACACCTTTCCTCAACATGATGTCCACCAATTGTTGTCATTGATCAAAATGTTTACTCGAGATTTTAAATTAAATTTCTCCCTATCCAAACTGTCGACTAATTTTTCCAGACTGCCCAACATGAATTTATAACTGTCGATGAAATGTATCTCTCTACAGATGAGAATCGTTTTCTCAGTCAGACCATCGACAACTCTCTTTTTATCAACGACCTTCCATTTAGTGAATGAAATGTATTTTTCGTTGCTTTGCGGGATGCAACTCAACTCCCCCTTGGTGACACTCATATTTTTCATGAACAGGTGACTGTCAAGAGATTGTGAAATATCACCGGATAGAACTGAGCGTCTCAAAATCTTGAATTACATT
The DNA here is from genome assembly GCA_031216915.1 of Pictodentalium vernedei. Lineage (NCBI taxonomy): Eukaryota > Metazoa > Mollusca > Scaphopoda > Dentaliida > Dentaliidae > Pictodentalium > Pictodentalium vernedei. The sequence continues at coordinate 370,856,591 of CM062291.1, forward strand.
CGTTGTGAGCAGCACCATGAAACAGACCTGTAAAGTGATGTGATCTTTAACTTTATTTTATTATTTTCAGACTGATTATCGAATAATTGTCGACAGATGTGACATTTGGTGGTTTTGTTGTATTCTCGCTGTTGCTATGTCATAATGATCATGTCTTTAGATTTTTAAAATTTGTTGTATAATTTTTGAATTTTTGATTCTAACTCTTCCACGAATCTTTGAGCCATGTCATTGCATTCCGAACATTTGGTGTAGATGAATGGACCCAATGATTCTCGATCGTCGAAAGAACATTTCACATAAATAACAATAGCTCGAAGATACATGCTTCTGATATCTTTTGGCGTAACTCCTATGCTCGTCGGGTTGGCAAGAATTCATTTTTGTGGTGAAACATTCGAAATCAGCATTGACGATAAATGGCGGTTCTAATCTTCTATTGTGACGACGCCAGTCCACGTAAGTGTTAGGTTTAGGCAATGCATTGCCTTCCATTGCAATATTCCCAATGATGTGTCAACGATTCTTGATGATGGAACGAATTTATGCAGTTGAGACAGAAAAATCTCTCGCACATATGTTTACTAATCTGCTTTGACAGCAATTTACTCATATTTTTAATACAACAATAATGTGAATTGTCACCCTCGGAAATTAATAACAAATTAACAATCTTTTCTCTCACTTTGTGCGAAGTCAGTCTGAGAGGATAGACTATTCATTTTTTATCATCGTATCCCAAGACGTTCATGGTCACGGTGGGATTTAGCTTTTCGATGTCTTTCAACCACATCGGGAAAGGGACTTCCATCCAATCAAGATTTTTACAAGTCTCTGCGTACTTGGAAACCCTCTGAGCATCCTTTTCTATGGGATACAAGGCTGTTGTGATTGCCCAATTGAAACACTCGCTATCATCTTCATTTTTCACATTGATCACATAATTTTTATTAGATATGAAATAAGGCAATTTTATGTTGGAAGACACTTTTAAAGGGTCTTGTCTATCCATGTGAATCTCGAGATTCCATACCTTCTCGAACCACTTCCCTTGTTTTGGTAAATAAACACAGATTCCAACATTTTGTCTTTCATCACTTCGTAAACGTTGGCTAATTCGTCATCTTTAAATACAGTCTCGATTTTAGACTAGAAATAGGCATCTTGCACCACACTCTCACACGTGTTTGTGTTGACCTTTTTCATCAGACAATACAAGATCATTTTTATTTTTAGACCCTTATCTAGATGTTCTCAAAATACGTTCAACACTCCACCCTTCGCTCATTCCATGAACGATTTGAGATCGAGTTTCGCAAGATCGGGAATCACATTGAATGTTTTAAAAAATCCTTTGATGGCGATGTCTCGTTCTAGCGGAATCAATGATGACTGCATCACTTTGATTATGTTTCTCCTTATCGTACAGAGTCCCTTGTTTTCATTCAGCACTCTTACAACTTAATCCATTGGGGTTTTTTCTAACGAATTTTCATCTCGAACCACGTCACTTTTCATTTTTTTTTATTATTCTCTTTCAAAACCTTCTGCCACTCCACCACTTTTCGTTTAACAGCCACCTTCTTCTTAACTTCCTTCACGGTCATTTGTTGATGTTATTGTTTTGTCGTCTCTGTGTTATCATTTTTCAGTTGTTTTTGTTGCTGTCTTCTCATTTCTTTTTGCAGTTCGAGTTGTTTTTGTCGCAGTCATCTCATTTTTTTTTGCAATGCAAGTTGTTTTTGTCGCTGCTGCAGATCTTTCAACCATTCCCTTTCCATCGAGCAAATGACCGATGCATTCATCTTTTTTCATGTATTTGACACCTTTCAATTTCAACGACTGACACACTTTGGCTTGTAAATTCACCAGTGATAGATCACAGGTCTCCTCATGCACAGCTTCAATCAATTCTCCTTTGGTTCTGTGATGGTTGTAGATTTCAACTCGGGTATGGTAGACAAATATATTTTTTTTTCCACGATATACATTTTTTTTTTATTTTTGGCATCTTTTGTGTGTGGTAAACTTCTTATTTAATATGTATATAATATTTTTTTTTTTTTAATTTTTTTTTGCGAATTGTAAAACTTGTCATTAAAGAAAAAGAAAAAAATATTGTCTACTGCAGAAAAACGAGTACTACCTCGCTTTCCCACTTCATTCCAAAAAACAGAGGTGAAATAGTCACACATGCATTGAAAAAACACTTCATAACTTCGCATCCATCACGAGCATGTTAACTTTATAGCTATTGTCTCCCCACTGATAAATCCATTGGAAAACGAGATTCACCCTCTCGAACGTCCGTTCTTCCCTGGTGATCAGATTCAATCTATCGACCACTTCTTTAGAGACGTTCGGATATATATTAATATTCCTCTATCAACCCACTCGTCTCCACATCCTTCAATTTGATGGTGTTGTGTGATTGCAATCGAGAAATTTTACTATTGAACTTCAAATATCTCTCGACTCTCTTCAATTTTTGTTGAGGTAGTGTTGATTTCATGACTGATTAATTTTTGTTGTCGTTTTGTTGAATTTTTTTATAAAATATTACATTTTGTGTGTTTTTTTTTTAAATGATAATTATTAATTGTAAAATTTTTTTTTTTTTTTTTTTTCTTATTACTATTATATATGTAAAAAAATAAAATGACTTTTTTTTTTTTTACAGTTTTTTTCTTTAATGACAAAAACAGTTATTATTTTTTAATTTATCATCATTCATCTCACAACTCATAATATAACACACACATCTTCAATCGCGATCCATCCATCCATTTCAGATTGCGCCGTTGAGCTAATTATATATTTTTTTAGACTCTCTCTCTCTTTCTATGCCATAAAAGCCCAACATTATCACCAGCCGGTACTAGCGCACCTCATAAATTCGCCGATCGAATTGGACTCTTTTCCCCATGGGAATCGACGTTCGATCACGTATTTTCAATGTACGACTGCAAAAGGAGCATGTTTTTCGGAATTTTTGCCAAACAGAATCTCTGTGCTAACCTTGCTTCTGGTCACAATTGTGCAAAACCCCATTCCAAAATTTCGAAACAATTCACCCCAAATGGCGAAGTCGATGTTACATTATGAAAAAGTGAATTTTTCACCGAGATTTGTGTAAAATTTTTAAAAAATTGAATTTTTCAAATCGGTGAATTTTTAATAAATTCCATCAAAAGTGAGCCAGAAATGTTCAATTTTTTAACATTTTCTGGAAAATCCCAGGGTTTTTGGCTATAAATAGAAATATTTTTGGGGAAAACTCAATATTTTTTTAAAAAAAATCAACTTTTTTACAAAAAAAATTGAAGTTTTTTTTTATCAGTACAGCTTCAGTAAAAACAAACAGACTCTTCAACTTTGGGTTTAAACATCGGAATTAAAATTTGTTTATTTAAATGAATTTTAATGCATGGGTTGTGTAATAAACCCAGATGTGTGTTTGAATCGATGGGTGGCAAAATCATATTCCAACTCATTATGCAAAATACCCACCAATTCAAACATGCGTCGTGTTCTGTCTATTTATTATGTTATAAGTTATTGTGCTGAATTGATGGTAACATGGTCTGAGGTTTGTGGCTCGGAGCTCATGTTCAAATGAGATGTGAAGCATCGAGATTGAACATACGCTAGGCATAAACCTCAGACCATGTTACCGTCAATTCATCACAATAACGTATATGTTCCAAAATGACACTACCCATAGCCCGAAACCTACAACGTGAAACACGAGAGGTTTATTTACTAAACATGTAATCATTAAAAGATGCCTTGTTCAAGGCAACTTTAATGATCACAGGTTTAGTAAATAAACCTTCCATGTGGACTATCCGCCAACGGCACTGGATAAATAATCAAAAAACATAAAAAAACTCATTCCATCTCAGTTCATTCAAATCGTAATTTGACTCTTCATCCAGAACACCGTCTGCTGTACAAGTGAAAAATCCAGAAAAATGAAGCGGTTTGCTAGTCACTCCTCTGGTGAAACAATTACGAACTGGGCGACGTCATTTCAAATATTTCGCGTGGTGACGTTAGTCGGTAATATTTGCCACTTGGGCCATAAACAGAATATACTAAGCAAGCTGTCATCCAATCAGAGGAGGAGGATTTTAGTCTTACTGGAACATTATACGTTGTTTATTTAAAAAAAAATATTCACGTTTTGATCCAAACTCGATGCAAAGTAATTACTTCGAAAGTGACATTTCATTTTAAAAGCCAAGGCGGATAGCCAACCAACCTCTTTCAGCGACGAAATTAGTTTTCCCGGAACAACATTGCTCCCTCTAGTTATCACTGAAGGGTACCCAGAAATGTTAGTGGATATTAACTGAATACTACAAATAATAACTTTTTACTAAACAATTTAAAATTTTAGAGAGTTTTTTGGGTATGTTGGTACAATTTTCGCTGTGATTCGACTGTTGTACCTTCAGTGACACGATTCTTATATAACGTAATCGTTTGCATTGTGTTGTTCAAGCCGAAAAATATGACGTGTGCGTTTTGCCTATTTCCTTATATTTTTAATGGAAGCAAACAATAACAAAATTGCTTTGGTACACTCAGCCTTTATTCTCTACAACAGAGATTTCTCAAGTATATTTTTCGTATAATGCTTAGGTTCGATTATCGCAACTTATTGTACACTTCGACGCTGGGTCCATAACACAACTTGGGGGTTTTGTGCGGTTTGGCTGTTCCATATTTGTAACAATACTAACAGTATTGCATTTCAGTGTTAATTCCGTTCAGCATAATTTAAATGGTGGAATGGTGGCTTGGAAAACATGTCCTGGGATAAAAACACTATGAAACGTGGTTGCGCGCTGTTTGTTCTTTATCGGGGTGTAACAACACTTCCAAGAACCAGGGTTATATCACATCAGGCAGTTTTACTTGAAGCATCAGCATACTAAGCCGTAGCAGGTAGGTTCAGTATTGGTTGAAGGCAAGTAAACAATCAAAGTTCCTGACACTTTTGAATATGGTGTCACAGAGTCCCTGTCTAGGCAATTGGGATCAATTGTCTTGCTAACGCAGATGACGTGCGTCTGGAGTGGACCATGGACCTTTCCACCTGAAGCTCAATGGGCTACCCAATGAGCCACCGGTCTTCTATAATAAGTGGTAAAAATAGTAAATGCAAATGATTTGATTTTATCGAACAGCTACGTTTCATTATACGCAATCTAATAATGATTAGCTGACTACCCAACCCTCACCACATGCACGCAATAATATTAGATTCCAAACACTGTGTAGGAATAATCATCAAACATTTAATTAAGGAACCACCAGGTACAACCCGGTGCTTCATTAATTACAGTTTTGCTGACGATGATTTTTACTACCTTGTAAACTCATGCATGGAAATCACCGCCCACGCGTGGACTACGACCGGTCCACGGCGGCTGTACTGTACGCACGTGTACTAATCCAATTCATCAAGCTCTCGAACCACCAGTCAAATACTGTATGAGATCTGCCGCTGTTATGGTCTGTTTGTTTACCAACTTTTAAAGGAGTTTGAGTACAGATTTCTGTTGATTTGTTGTGACGTCCCTTTTATCACAAATATATATCTTTTAATTATTCGTGCTACAGTTATAGATATCCCAAACAATAAGTATTTATTTCGCCTAAAACATCAAGGTGTTAACATAATTGGTGGAAATACGCTGCGTAATCATAAAACTACAGCAGTGGTAGTCTTCATTCATAATTATTTAGGAAACAACCCTGTTTAAGAGTATTGACAAAGTCATTAAAGATTCGATTCAATCAAATCTCTAATGAGAAACATTTCTTGTGTTGATTCTATGAAAATGAACGTAGTGGTATTTTTAGATTCATTCGGATGGGTTGGCTATCCAGTCCAACTGAACTATTTCTAACCATTGATTCTGAACAGAGGTGATAGAGTATTTAATGGCTAGACTTGTTTCACGTCATAACAGAATCGAATTTCTTGCAGAATTCGACTGGTGGCTTGTGAGCTTGCCAATTCCTTTGGACCCGTTTAAGCAAATTGGTCACTAGGGTATATTTTTCCGCGGCACAGAATAAATTAACAAAGGCATTAAACACTGGTGTCGGTGTTTGTAATAGTTTGCTGTCTCCCACTCTCGTTGTATGAAAATCGTTTAAATTCTTTGAAATTGGGCCCTGTGGTCCAACGCGGGCTACGGGTTAAAGGGTTTGAGAGATTAGACTTAAAAAAATGAATGTTTTTACATTCTCAAATTTACATTCACGAATGAACTGTGGATAGAATGTTCTGCATGTTACACCCTAAATCTGTTTTGATAGCTTTTGTCGGACCGCTAGTAATCCACGCGTGGACAGTGATGAGTTTACCAGGTTGTTAAAAATCATCATCAGCAAAATTTTAATTAATGAAGCACTGGGTTGTACCCGGTGCTTCCTTAATCAATTTTTTGATGATTATTCCTATAATTAGTGGTTGGAATCTAATAGTATTGCGTTCGTGAACATACTGCTCCTGTGGAAAGTGACCAGCCCACGACGGCTGTACTATGTAATGATTCCGAATTCACACAATCGCCACTGCCCCACAGAGACGCCCAAAGATGACCGCAAGCATCGCAACAATTATAACCATCGAATCGTTTAATATAGAAATTATGCAACTTAGGAGGAGGCTATGTTTTTATATCCCGACATGCAGGAATGATCAGCATCTTGACATTTGTTTCGCGGCTCGAAATTGCTGGTGTAGTTTATAGTATTCGATTTGTAATTCAAATTCAGAGGATACATAAAAATTGATGCAGATGAGCTTGTCGAAGTATGTTGGACAAAACAATTGGTTTTCTTTCTGCTTTATTGTGTATCTTTTTTATAACATTCGACCTATGGTGTTACGTTTTATTGAATATGTTTCCTGCACAATGCATCAGTTACCGTAAACGTGGAGGTATCGCCAGTAGGATTTCCATAGACAATATCTGTCTCTCGCCTCAATGTAGGGGGTTATGGTACTATATTATTGATAAATACCAGTAACAATAGCTTAGCTGGGATGCATAATAAATACATTATGTGTCAAATGATTAATGCAATCATAAATCGCAATATCTGCATAACAGCCAAATCCTTCTTGTAGAATGCGATCGCTGATGCGACACCGAAAAGTAATTAAACGGCTGCACAGCGAATTTGTGGGGTACTAGTGACACACCCAAAGGGAGAATATGAACACGTTTGAAGAAAAGAGAGTTTACTTTTTTCTCAAAATTTAGGGGTGCTTTGAATCCGTGCAAGTTGTAAAGGATATCAGATCTTGTTTCTGTATGACACCCCATCCATTCCCTACAGTAACACAAAATGTGTCCCGCATTTGCAGTACTTGCTTGCTAGGCCATACCCCGACCGCGGGCGCTCTATTTTGAGCGCGGGGTCAAATGGCCAATTTACGCAGAATATTAACGTAAAACAGACAAAATTTGGGTGTTAGATTCAAGCTTTCTAAAAGTTCTAGAGTAGATAATTTGGCGGGCTTCATACCTAACAAGACTAACGGTGACAACCCGCCACGGGCGCCCTCGAACTATGACCAAATGGCCTATAATGCTGGAATGAAATGTTTTGTGTTGAATTTGGTGCTCACTTTTAGTCCATAATGCTTCGAATTTAATAAAATACATCTGATCATGGCAACCAAAAGCTGTATTGACCTTATTTCCATAAGAACAATGCAACCACTAATATGTTTGACCTTTCTCAACAGAACAAACCACATATGGATATCCCTTGAATTGGCAAACAGTACAAGTCAAAATAAAGTTTGAGAAACTATGTATCTTTCTCTTCCTACACCGATAAGAATAGGAACTAATATCATTTTCTAGAAAGCTCTGGGAGAGCCTTCCAGAATTGATGTCAGATTCTGGTCTTGTCAGTGCGCAAGCTGCAGTATACTTCACTGCAGTTATTTACAACTTATTTCGACTTGTACTGTAATGTACAAATTCTTTTGACAACGACATCGGAATGGTTTTATTGGAATATAGAGATAAAACCCTTCCCTCATAAGTGGAATTTAGTTTATTTTATTAAAAAAAACATTCTTGGGGAAAGAGTAAACTGATATAGATTACCCTTTTAAACTATGAAACACAGGGATTGTAAATGACAAAAGTGTGTGACCATTGACAACTTTGTAAGCCTAGCATTATAGAATTATGGCTCACGACGGACAAATACAGTCTATGAGAGAATTAAGTTTTCCCACTCGAGTGGCCTTGACTTTAGTCACTCGAGCGCAGTGTCACTGTGCAAAAGTCCTCCCATTGGTCTTTACCCTTGGGTAAAGTTTCATGGAAATCCACCAAAGCATTATAGAGTTATGGCCACGGACGGACAAGTAAAGTCAGATGGACGGACGGACGGACGGGCGGACGGACGGACGGACGGACAACCCGGATTTAAGATTCTTCCCTATCGGTGGCATAAAAATAAGTTGACTGTTTGACAAAAACCAAAATTTTCGTTGTGAAAAAGTACCTTTATGTTTGATATATTATTCCTATGAACGCGTTTGTACCAGGTATATCAACCGGTACTTGAACCGGTATGGGTACCACCGGTTCCCTCATGCTCCCACCGGTACCGGTACTGACGCTTTTGTCCCGCCAGTACCGGGACAAAATTATTTTATCAGGAAATTCCTAATTGAACGAGGGTAAACAGGCTAATAATCGTGTATGGCACACTTGCATGACGTACTTATAGCTTATTTTTGAATTAACATATCAAAAACACTCTACATGTGCATGTTCAGTCTGCACCACAACCTCGATAAGGCCGACCATTTTGACTTTTCAAACGTCGCATTAAAGACAATGAAAGAGCCGCCATCGGTTACTTCAAAGAAATTATTCTGTGGTGACATCAAAGTAATCATAAAGCACGATTATCGTGCTTTATGATTGCTTTAGGTCATCGCAGAATAATTGGCACGGTGCCATGTTTGTCATGCGATCTTCGGGACTGGGGCGGTTTAAATGAGACTTTCTCTCACCTGATTGCGATATGTCATCCAATTGTTGATTTGTCGCGATACCGGTACCAGTTTCGGCGGGAAGGCTCTGCCCCGTCCGTTACTGGTTATGTTGGTACCGGCGGTACTTTGACATTCCTGGTTTGTACACATTCGGCACCCACACGTCTACACACGCCACTATCAAACACTCCTGTCACCCTCTTTAACCATCTGCAAATTGATCAGTTTTAACATTAATAGAAATTCAGTTTTAACATTAATAGAAAAACAAGTTATGGAACTAAATACAAGAAAAGGAAAAAGGAGAAAAGGAGTCAGAAAGAAAGAAGAGAAAAGAAGTTGGGAAAGGGTGTTGTCTGTTATGTTAAAAAACAAAAACAAAAAAACACAAATCAAGACACTACTGCCTACTGTCACTCAAATCTTTTAGTCGCGTTGATATATTTTTGTACATACTTGAATAGGCGTGCATTATCCTCATTTGGCAACTCCATGCTACCAAATAGAAGGGTATCCATAGAAATAATATGAAAGCTTTCCAGGTCACGTATAAGTTGAGACCTATGGAAGCTAAACCGCTGGCAATAGAAAAATAGTGTTCGGCATCTTCATTACCTTCTCCACATAGACAGAGTGGTGATTCTAAAATAAGATTTTGGAATTTATCACATTAAGATCATTACAGCCACACCTAATTCTACAATGTGAAATATTCAGTTTTCGTTTGCCTTTATTGAAATATGAAGGCGGTTCAGTTCTTTTTGACAGATCTCGTATAGTTATTGTTGCGAAATTCAGGCTACAAGTAGCAGAAATATTATGCTGGCAAAAGTGTTAAGAGGGTCATTAGAACCACCAGTAAGTTGCTGTAAAATATCTTAGGAGTACGTAAATAAAATCGGCGGAAGGGTTAGAATTGAATTGCATGGAAAGATGCCAACGTTCTGTTGCACTAGAATCCACTGCAGGTCTGACGGGAAATACTTAGAAAATCAAACTTTGCTGACATTAATATTTTAAATGGATATCAGAGATAGATGTACTTGCGACTGCACATACCAACAGGTGCGACTGTGTCAAAGTATGGTAAATCAATTGACGAGAGGTGGGAAGAAGACCTCTATAACGTCAATTATACCAAAATGTTCGGAAAAATCATGGCTCTTGGACATTTTGAAATTTTAAGTTGTCAAGTTTTGATTGAATGTTGTTTCTTACTGATGTATAGTAATTTTAACTTGACACTTAACTGTCAAACTGTTTCATTGTTCTGTCAAGTCAATCTGATTTGCATAATTGGAACAGTCACGTGATGCTTAGTTCTGACTAGTTTTAACCAGAACTGCCTAGAGTATCACGTACACCTCTAACAGAACCTACCTCAGACCGACGACTATTGAAGCCTGGAGATTTCTGTAAGAGGTATGGGAACTCAGTGATAGAGGCAGTGCTTTGGCTTCACTGGAAAAGGGTGCCTCATGTTCACTTGATCCACTCAAAGTCGCGTGATGCTTGTTCAGCACTTAGATCAGCGGAATTGCAGAAACTCGATCAAGGCTAGTCACGTACCACTGGGAATAAAAGAGCCAGCAGAAGCCCAGATCAGACAATCTCGATTCAACTATCCACGCGGATGGACATGTGCTTTGTAAAAGTCTTCTTGAAGTGTGTGGCCGGGTAGATTTGTGATTGGCTCCAGTAAATTACCGTCAATCCAGATAGTTTAACTACTGTTCCAGTAGTAGATTGTTTGATGAACAATTATCTAAGCTGTGTGAAATAAATACAAGAAAACAATGCTTGCTGAGTTGTAGTCTGCTGAATGGGCCATTATCTTAAACTTACCCGACAACGGAGCCGACAGTCGAAGCACGGGAAATTTGGGCTACCTCATAAGAATTTGAACAGATGTACAAAGAGTGTGTGATAATCTTTGAAAGCCTATAAAATCCATTAGACGATCACCACGCGATACCCCCGCTCTTCCACACGATCTGAAACAATACTGAATTGGCTAAATTCCTTTATCATTTTGGGAAACATCTTAGAGCTGATATTTCATCTAAATTTGGGAGAATCCATATGGATACTCGTGCAAATGGTTGGGAGAATCCATACTCCCTATGAGTGTCCCAGGATCCCAAAAGGCCACCATGGTTGAATCCCTGTTGTATACTGATAACACATATTAACTCTTTACTCAACACAACTTTTTAATTTTTAAAACATCAACTGAATTTTTTTAAAAAACTAAACAATATTTACCAATAAAACCTTACAAATGTGGATGTCATTGAAACAGGCTCATTTTATTGACAAAGTGTCAAGATATTTCAGATCATGTTAGCCTAGTATTGGTTAATTGATTTGCTGTCGCTATGTTAGGTAAAGGGTTAAATTGAGCAGGGGCGGACTGGGACAAATAAAAGTTACAGGGAAATGAACCAAGGCGGACGCCGGACTTGGAGTAAATTTTGATTTTTCGAACTGAACAAGCTGCTTCCTTTCATCTGAGTTATCAATGGCAATTCACACAGAGGACATTTCGTTGGCATTTTTGTATCATCTTCATCACTCATTCGGCAAGAATGGTGTCAACAGCGGTTTGGAGGTGTGTGGACCCATCGGAAATTAAAATATCGCTGTTTCTGTGAATCTGAGCGATCAGTGGCAGATAGACTGCTGGTTTCTCGAAATATTCTCTATGTACGCTACCATTAAATAGAGAACATTTCAGTGCTTGCACCATAACTCTCAGGAGCCAAATTCATTCTCAAGGTGCGGTTTCCCACGTACATATGTTTTTCAAATTCGAAGGCCTGTCCATCTGTATCATGGAATGGATATGTGTATATAGTGGAACACTAGTGCTACAAAAATTTGAACACGGCGAGAAAATGTAAGAAGTTGAAATGTCTGTTCGTAGGCATAAGGGGAAAATGTTCCCAGTGAGGTAAAAACAACAGACCTTTACTGTGGGTGGCACACGCCTCCCATACCTATCACCAATCGGAGCCCATCAAGGATAATCTACGTAAATGATATTCTGATAAGGTAAGATTAACTAACCACCCAAACTCACAGAGCCCGGTGGGTAATAGGTTAGAGCATTGAACATCAAACAGAAAGGTCGACGGGTCGATCCTGATTGGCGGTAACTGTGTTGTGTCCTTCGTCAAGACAGTTAATCCTGACTGCTCATGTTACGAAATGGTGGCACTGTGTACTAAAGCATCGATGGTGCACTTGCCTTCGACCGCTGCTAACCCTGATTGTGTACAGTGAGTACGTTGGGGAGTCTAACAGGTGCTCGCCGCTACCTGGTGGTTCTCTATGAGTACTCCAGCTTCCTCCCTTGTAAAACTGTCTAACACGATGTGACTCTGGCTGCTGAAAATGTCATTAAACCCAATAAAACAAAACCCAATTCCAACGTGCCATACACTTCACGTCAGTAGTCATTACAATTGAACAAAAAGAAGAAACCATAATATATTATATTTTCTGACTCTCCTGAGCTTCATTGGGAGTCGCATACGCTAATGTATGACCAATATGATGTGTTCTGATGTTTACCTGGACATGTTGGTATTCCCGGTAACACCAGTATGGACAGTACCATACATCAGTAATTACGTTACACTTGTGTAGCATGCGGAGTGGAATGAAGCAACAACTAACAAGTTGCATCGCTTTAAACCTAATGTTAGCGATCATTTGTCAACTAGTAGCCTTTGTAGAAAAGGCGATGTAATATTGATGTGATGTCATTTCTGACTTTTTAAAACCCAGGATGACTATTTATCATAATCATAAAAGTGCGACCCACTGTGTCTTTACACCACCTAAATCTAGCAAATGGCGTCCTTGGGGCGTTCGATATTGTATATAAACGTTTCTGCCAGTAGGTTCTGTTTAACAAACGACTTTGAAGAACATGCTTTGGGGTCAGGACTGGCTCAGCACTTTTCTGCTTTTATGAAACCGCCACTCTTTTGCTCCATTCGAGATTTTGATTGAATTTAATTTTCAGACAGATAACTTTTGTTGAGTTGAGAAATGAGTATGAAATATCGGAAGTTGTGTAGATTTTTTGTTAATTCCTGAAACTCGATGGAAGAGTTTATTCATGTGCCATGAAGTGAATTAGGGTCTAGCAGCCGAATTCCAAATATAAAAAAAAAACTCCAGGCAGTTTCCAGAATAATTTATTGTTGAGCCCCCATCGTTGACTGTTCCATAAAGCATTAGGTTAACCCTAATATTATCTATCTGCATGTTGAACCGTGAAATGGTTGAAATAGGCTCAGTCGTTGTAAGGCATTGTTTAAAAAGGCCAAATTGCACTGCCCTGTAGCTATAATACATAAGGCCATCTATAATAATAATACCTATCTACACCATCTGCAAAAGGTGATGGAAATAGGCTTAGCAGTTTGAATGCTTTGTTTAAAGAGATCAAACTGAGGATTAGCAAATGAGCATGTTTTCTCGTGAATGAGTTTTCACTGGTGACATGTAATACACAGAACGGCAGGCGTGTGTGAATGGATTCATCGATATGGCACGAGTGACAGCGCGGAAGGATACAACAAGAGGGGGGGGGGCTCAAGTTTTATCCTTCCGCGGTGGCACAAGTGCCATATCGATTAACCCGTTCCTACGCGTGTGTCGTTCTGTGTTTATTACATGCCTTCATGTTTATAAAAACAGTTATTAGAAGGACACTCAGCAATTCATGTGATAACCATCAACACAAAGAACACATTTTATCGCGAACCAATTTTGCAAGCGGAACCAGTTTTACTATTTCGTCCCCTGAGTTCCAATGTGTTCTATGTGCCTACTGGCAAATAGAACACATTGGAAATCATTGGACGATGTTCAGCTATCGCTAGCGACTCAAATTGTAATTGCGTCGCACGATTTCTAGAAAATTCCTTGAAATTTTGCTTCTGTTTAAAACTAGTCCGTAAACTATTTCCGTTCCGCACATATGTGCGGAACAGATTTTCATTTTCCGCATGGTTTAGTGTTGCTGTAGATGGGAATTACATAGAACAGGTGTATAATAAATTTATTTATTTATTTATTTATTTATTTATTTATTTATTTAAGGGATAATCGACCCATCACAGTAAAAGTTTACATAAATGAAAAATAGATGTTTAATACTGGAGCTGAAGTATATATACCAAAATATTTTGCCTGGTGTTTGTGATGTTATTTATGAATTACATTTTTTAACTGTGTATTCACACACTTTTATACCTCCACTCTTGAAGTAGGGATATGCAAATCACAAATTTCTTTTTCGAACCGAATCTCGAATCGAATCGTGTCTCTGATATCGATATCGAATCGAATCCCGAATCGAATTTTAAAAGACAAGTTATTTCATATTGCACCAAAAGGAAGTTATGGAACACCATGATGACCCTTACACGACTGAGTGAACACATTAAACACCAATAACTAAATATTCTCTGTAGCACCGCTGCTGAAACAGTTAGGCCTATTATCCATAGTTTTAGTTTTTGAAGGATTAACTTGTTACTATTCACGTTCTTGAGAACGTGAATAGTAACAAGTTCAGCCTTCAAAAAGTAAAACTATGGATAATGTTGTGGGCAAAATTCAGTACTTCCCTAACAATTAAACATTGTCAGTTACTCAGTTAAATAGGAATTGAGCCTAATGAATGAATTTTCTAATGACAATTTTATCCAATTTTTGTTGGAGATGTAACAAATTGTAGTCAATACAAGAGATTCTAAAACATCAAATGTTGAGACTGATTCGCGATCAATCACAAAGCAGATGTATGGTATCAACATTGATTCGAATGTCGATTATTCGCAGAACCCTATCTTGAAGAGATTGGAGGATATTTAGACAAAACCACACAAGCATTTGAATGGATTAATGTTTATCACACGAGTTTGGTTGGGCGCAAGAATACCATGAGAGGTGAAGCCTCGAGTGGTATTCTGTGCCAAACCAAACGAGTGCGATAAACATTAACCCATTCAAACGCTTATGTGCTTCTGTATTTATCACACACTTTCGCAAATTTCTGAAACAGGCATTTCACGGTAATACTAAGTGAGAATTAACCTATCCTGAGACGTAAAGGAAATAAAATAAGACAAAAATCCAAATTATTCTTCACAAGCAGGAGACCAGTCTTATTGTTATTTCGTACGCCGATTGAACTTTCATTCATAGTTTCACTTGCAAATTGTAATGGTTAACGTGTCACCACTTCGATCGATGAAACACTGTTCATCTGAAATACAGTTTAGCGTCTTTTTATGCCTCAATTTTACAGCACGAATTCTGAACGGTTGATGTGATCCTACCAAAAAAGTTACCACACATTCACAAGAAACAATGGGTGTAAATTCGGAAAATCCATCAATGAGATATTATTAAAAAAAACTCACAAGTTTATCAGACTTCCAAATTCCATGCGACTGTTGTTACTCGACTGATTAACAGACAGGTTAAGATTTAAGTCAAGATTACAGTAGCCATTGTCAATTCATCCCACGTAAATTAAATTTATATCCTTATTATCCAAGAGAATTGATAGTATTGTTCACTATGCCTGCTCAAAATTTATTAAAGTTCGTGTTATAGCCTTTAACAGGGGTAGAGAATCCATACAAAATCAAGTGAATATCGACAGGCAATTTGTTTTGTATTTTGAATTGGTGACCTAGAAACTTGCTCGCGCAATGTCATTCATTCGAAATGGCGTCACTCATAGACGCTTTCATATTCTGTCTACATTGTTCTTTAGTTTGAAATGTATGTCAGTCATTTCCATGCCATACTTTAACCCATCGGGTTATTTAATCAATAGTCAGTCAGTATTGTTCGCGTTAAGAAAATAAATTAGAAAGTTTCTTTTGATGGTCGGTCAGTGTATCGGACATGAGTTTCATCAAAAACAATATAAACTCAGATACTATAGACCGCGAACATCCACTTTACAGCATCAAAATAAATGATCCATTGCATCGAAACGGGCCCATATATTGTATCCCCAGAAATATGACTGGTTCCATTCTTACATTAAAAAAGTGCAAAAATCTGTATCCCACACATGTGCAATAAACGTTTATTTTTATCACACATCCTAGAATGTCGTGAACAAACCTTAATTTTAAATGGGTGTGTAATAAACTGGATTACATTCATCTGTCTATCAGTCTGCCCATCTGTCCATCCATATCCATATCTCTGCAGTGAGGAGATGGATTTCAACCAAATTCGGTATGCGGTGTTCTTGAGATAGCTCACTTCTGTAGCATGTTGAATGGAGTTGCTCACACTATTTTCTCCTGAGCTACGGCCCTTAATTTTTCAATGTTTCTTTGATCTTTGATTTTGTCCTTCCAGACGTAGCCCCAGCCATCAACATGGTACCTGTCGGGGTATGTCTGTATCTCCAGTGCAATCTGGTGCAAGTTGGATGCATAAAAAACACTAGTAAACCTTATATGCCTGAACAATCCTGATCTGACCCGAAGGTTTCAAACAACTTTCAGCTGCATTTCTTGTTGTCAAGTGGTTTGAAGATTGCACATGCTGAATCAAGAGATGAAGATGTTTGAAAAACACATTCTTCTCCATTCAACTCTTATTTTCTTACTTGCCCACCCACTCATCCACAATGTTTGCCCATTTATGCAACTAACTCCATCTCATGGATGCACATTTCAGTCACAAGCTGCTTGTATATTGGGTATAGGGCAGGGAAGGAGGGAAGGACCACAACTGTTTGTGTGAATCGATGAACCTGCTTTTACCCTTGTTTCAACCCTGATTTTTTTTAGCCTCCCGAGAGTTTTCTATTGGTTCATGGAACACTTACAAAAACTAACAATTCTTGGGCCGAATTGTGTCAAATACTGAATATATGAAGATTTATGTTTGCATACCTGGAGGAGAAATGTTTACTACCATTTAGTATAGCACTATGGCAGTCTCTCCACGTAGTCTGTCCAAATTATCGAAATCTAATCCAGTTTTGACACATTCATTTTCTTTAGTTATAAGTTGTCTAAAAGATTTTTAAATTTGAAAAGCTCTGTTCCTTCCCTTTGAAACACCAATAACTTTTTCCAAAACCCCCAAAAGATTTGACACAGGCATCTTGAACAAACTGACATCAATGGTTTCTGCAGTGCTAGAGGATTCTACTTGTTCATAATTTCTCTCTTTCCACGCTTGAGCCTCGATAGACAGTAACCCCATGTGCAAAAAAGTGTGATGCTTATGTTCCTACAAGGTTCAGCCTTAAAGTTGGATGCACTTGATGTGGAATGTCTTGAAACAAACGTTTATGGCCCTGGAATAGCAGGGGGTACATTACAAAGACCAAATGATATTCTGATAAATTCATATAAACCATTTGTGGAGACGGGTAATTTCAATTTGTCAATATGTCAAGTTGGTATCAAGATTAAAAAAACAATAATTTTCTGATAAAGTGTCTAAGCATTCTTCAATAACAGGCAATGGATATACATCCTTAGTTGACACTGAATTAAGGGCACAGTAGTTGATACACCATCTTACTCTCCCGCCCCCATTCCTCTACCTGATCAAAATAGAGGCTGAGGCCCATTCAGAAATTGAAGATTGTGTAACCTTTGCTTCAAGCATCTTATTTAAATGATTATCTTCGTCTGCTTCAAAAATTATTGGTGTTCTCATTCTTTGTTTAATTGATTTGGCATTATTTGTGTCTATTTTATGTTTAATTGCTGAAGAATTTCCTAATTCAAACACATTAGCAGCAAAAATGTCATGATAATTGATTAATAATTTCTTGAATTTATTTTTTTCCATCCAAATCTGTACTAGCCTTTAGCCATAACTCAATTAAATGTTCTTATTTAATTTCAAAGGCTTTTGAAGCTATTCCATCTACTTCAGTGGTTGCCCCGAGCAATAAAATTTTCCTCAGTGTGTCTAAATTCTCTGAGATATTAACACACAAAAGTCTTCTGTTTTTTTAATCACTGTGTAAAGACCGAGGCATGAAAATGTTCTGGACAGCTAATGGTTCATTTAAGTATTGTGAGAATGTTTCACAGATAGAACATTTAACTTTTGCCACACTAATTGGTGGAATTACTGTTCATTTAGCCATGGTCACTCAAGCTACTTTTTGTTCAAGAATTGCTTCTGGTTTACGGGAAACCATGTCCATGTAACCACATTTCAAATTTACCTAATTTAGTCTATAGTAGCATTATGCTTAAATAGAAAATCTAAACCTAGTAACATATCATCTTGATTTGGTGCAACAAATATTGATTCAAGAAGTGTATTTTACCCAACAGTAAATGGAATTGGTTCAGCTCAGTATCCCTTCATTGTCATGTCTCTTCCAGTGTGACCATGGTAATTTCTTTAATTTTCTCAGGTTTTTCTTTACATTTATTCAACGATGTGTCAGATACAATTGTTACTTGTGTTGCGGTATTAACTATAGCTTGAGATTTTTGAATTACCTATTTCTACTGAACTTAGAATCTGATGTCAGTTGACGTGTACAAATATTAGATTCAAAAGTCTTGCTTGAATTCAAACAGTTTCTCCCTTTGGAGAATTAAACTATCAACATCATTTTGTTTCTCTAGGACAGTTTTAGACAATTCACAATTTGAACCATCCACTGATGCCATCTGGAATTATTCAATGAATTATATTTAACCCTTGGAAGTCATAATTTCATTAAGATGGATGGCTGTTAAGTGAATGTGTGGGGGCATGGTGGCTCAGTTGGTAGAGGCGCAGGCTGCAAGCCGAGAGGTCCTTGGTTCGAATCCCACCTGTGGCAACCGCGTTGTGTCCTTGGGCAAGACACTTCACCACCATTGCCCACGTGGGGGCACGGTGACGTTGTGTACTAAGGCGTACTGCACGTCGATAGTGCACCTGTCTTCAACCAATGCTAACCCTGCTTGTGTGGAGTTGGTATGTTGGGGAGCTGACAGTTGCTCATCATTGCTCGGTGGTTCTCTCCCGGTACTCCGGCTTCCTCCATCTGTAAAACTGTCACGGTCATGGTTAGCCATTGTGCAGAAATATGTGACCTTAAACACCAATAAATAAATAAGTGAATGTGTGAGTTGACCAATCAATATTTTCAAAGTGCAGCCCTAAGGCTGCACATTGAAAATATTGATTGGTCTACCCCAAATAATGACTATGGACTCCTTCGACTGCTGTCATTGAACTGATATAGATGATACCATAAATGTTCAAGGGGTTAAAAACATTTTTGCCATCACACAATTTTTTTAAATCAGCATGACATAATACATTTTTCTCACCTGAGGTTTCATTCAAAATTACCTCATCACACTGTTGAATGATAGAAAACTGAGTGTCCAAATGACAATCTAAATTTTCCTCCATTGTGGAAGTATTCTTATTAATTTTAAAATCAATAAGTGAATGAGCAAATTCTGTTCAACCATTTTCCTCAGTTGGAGCTTCATTTGTTGCACAATCATTAATTCTAGAATTCATTCCAGAATCTATTTCTGCGTGAACATGCAACCTATTTCCTTAACACTTTCCTGAATTAATGTGTGGTCATTAATACTAGAGTGATGTCTAAATAAAACTTTATCAATAGTTTTCCGAGCATCTTCATTAATTTCTGACTTAAATTTACTGAGACCTGCGTGAGGTACTTGGATCGGGTTTCAGTCTCTTGTTCTGACCCTTTCTCATTTAAATTTTCTTCAAACCTGGTAGATCCAAAAGTTACTGATTTGGCTGCTTGTCTGTTCATTGGTTTTGTACCAGGGAATTGATTTTTAAAATGCCCCTTTTTTCCACAACCGCAGCATGTTTATCCTCCCTTCTTGATAACCATGGCCTAGTTTTAACAAAATTAGTAGCTGTTTTACTTTTTTGATAACGAACCAATCCAATTGAAGACCTGTATCATTTGACCTTCAAGCACCGAAATGTGTTTATCACAAGCATCTTTATGAGATTCTGAACACTTCTCAGCAGGACCAGCTGCCTGTATATTTACAGAGTAATAGCTTGAATCCTGATGTGACACAGCTTATTTGAATTCTCCCTATGATTGCAGTGATTTCGGGCATAGGTATATTAATACCTTTAATTTGAGTTTGATGGTTTTCATTAATACACTAAGGTTGAGAAATTTCCTTTTGTAAAGACTCAAGTTTGGCACTTTTTCAGATGTGTGCCGGTTCAGGTAGATCAAGAAAAAAAAATCTTTTTAAGCCTTTGAATAATATATAGAGGATATGGAATGGGTGTTTTTCTCATAATATTTATGAAACGAGTCTAAGAATATTCCGTTTTTGGCGAGCCTATGGCTTGCCAAAACGGAAAATTCGGACGAGTTTCATGAATATTATATATATTACACTCATTTCATATTCTATTTATCATATTACACACACAAGAACAAATTAGCCACTTGGTGTGACTTTTTAACCCATCATCTAACTTGAGTTGCAGACAGCACTTGGAAAAAACATCCTCATATAACTAAAAAATTTCATTTTTTGCTTCCAAAACATAGGTTCTGACCCCTCATTAGAACGAGCTCGTTCCAATGAGGGGTCATAACCTATGTTTTGGAAGCAAAAAGTGAAAATATAAAAAAAAATGAATGGCGTTTTTCTTGTAGGTAAAAGATTAATACAATATAACCCACTCTAAATAGGACAGATAACGTAAATTCTCCCTACTGAAATTATTCAAATGTGACCCAGTTGTATTTTGTTTAGCCAATCAAATTGTCCAGTTTTGAAATTGACCAATGGAAGCTCCTAACTCTAATTATGCAAATTATGAAAATGTGGCCCAGTTGTGTTTTGTTCAGCCAATCAAATTGTCTAGTTTTGAAATTGACCAATGAAATTGACGGAAGGCTTTATTTATCACTGATTAATATGAATGCAAAATATCAAATGTTTTAAAGTGAACAAAATGGATGAGTCATATGATAAAGGGTTCTATGAATATTCAAGATTAGACTCGATATCAATATCATACGTCTGCTTCGAGATCGATCCCAAATCATTCTCAAGATTTGATTTTTTTCAAATCCCTCATGCTTCATGCAATTTGAAACATTTCCAACGAAAAATCAGACAAAATTGACATTAGGCCATTCATTCATGTAGACTCAATTCATATTTAATTGAGATATTGACAATGTTTAGTTGTCAGGTTAGTAGTATAGACTACAGAACATCCACAGGTCGTGCACGAGATGCAGTTAATTTCCCAGACATATGTATCAATGAATAATGAACACTGCGAACTATACAATCACATCCGCGAAAATAGACGCAAAATTAAAAGTCAGACAGTGCCATCGACCATAATCAGCGGAATTAACATAACAACGCATTACAAAAACCATCACCGAGCGTGACCAACTAATAGGGTGTCGTGTCTTATCATTCCTTTAGAAGTTTGTCCCCTGGGGCATTTCATTCCTTTACCATTTTCTACTGAGTCACTTCTCACCGAGTCGTGCCACACTCATACAAACAGACGGGAGTAAGAGAGTGATGTGGCGACAGCTTGGATTTGTGTGATGGTCACTCAATCCGGAGGTCACGGATTTCATCTCCGGTCAGGAGAGATTCCGAGATAATTATATTGATATATATAGATATTAAGATTTGAATTTGAGAGGCATTTGACCTCAAAGTTTCCCTCTAAATATTTTGCTTGTAGTCAGTAGTTCTGGTCAAGCTAAAAAGATAAGACCAAAGTGGCTCTGTTCAGTCAGTCTTGTAAGGGTCATTACAGTATTCCGTAACTTCCATTTGGTCATTTTGGTGCAATACAAAATAATTTGTCATATTAAGATTCGATTCGAGATTTGATTTGATATCGATATTGGAGACAATATTCAATTCAACATTTGATTCGTAAAAACAATTGTGATTTGCAGATCTCTAGAATAATATCAAAATACTTTAAAGTGAGTAGTATTCACTATCTTTTCCTTCTATACAAAAAAACCCCAGATTTTTCTCACACTGATTCTCTGTCCATCATTGGAGTTTTCCATATGTTCTAAATTTACAGATTAAGGCATGCCAGTTCGATTGCAATATTGATTTAGGTGACCTAAAAAGGTTGTGGAATATTTTCACATTCAAGCCTATCATAATGACGTTTATGTGGTGTGTTTATTGGATCTGATTGTTCATATCGAGGTGTCTGCACTAGTTGTGCCGGTTGTATGAGAGAAGATGTGCCTGTATATTTAGTATTTGGCATACAGGCAAATGTGGAGAATTTGAGGTGATATTGCTAACTGAACTTGAGGTGGTACCAAAAGTGGTGGCATTTGTAAACTATGACCTGTAAGGGGTCATGAATAAGCTGTTTGCTCTCTACCTAACAAACATGAAGGTTGTGCAATTTTAGAAAGAGTATTTTGTGGTATTTTGATATCAAAAACAGTTTCCAATCCAGACAGAAAGGTCAAAAGCATATTCTCAAACTTGGCTGATTTTGTGCCTGATCAGTATATTCATTATAATTAGTAGCATTTGTAGGCAATATATTCTAAAGTTTTGTTGGTTTCTTTTTGGTCTGGTTTCGTCCGTTTCATAATTGTCGATAGGCTGACCCTGCAAAGTAGCTTCCCCTATCGTATTTGTTACCCTTTGTTGAATACCTTAATATTGCTCATGAGCAGTAGCTGTATTCGGACTTTCAGATATGCCATAAGAGGTAGCAGCTCTAGTCAGAATTTAACTAAGCCTATATTAGTTCTCTCATCAGGTATATTTGGGCTATATTGTTGAAAGTTTACTGCTTCCCTGAGAGCTTGTGAGCTTTTAAGGACTAGAATGTTTACAAGATCATCTATGTAGATATATTTCCCAGATTTTTCCTTTGAACCACTACGTATTCTGTCACTCTTAGTCCTATCACAGGCAAAGATAGGAGTGTTTGATAAGAACAGTTATTAACTTGAACGTTTAGTTTAAGAGGACTAGTGCCACAAATGTAACCCTCCATCCTCCCATCTCTCAAAAACATTTGAGAAGAAATTTTCATCTTAGACTTTAATAGTAAAAGAACATGTATTGTGGCCTCACATTCTATAGGAAATAAAAGAAGTGGAGTGTATAAGAAATCAAACATTGATTGTTGTAAAGTCTATGTAACATAATGAATGAACAATTTGAAGCATTATCTGACTTTTTGAAGTAAAATATACAAATTAATGTCAAAACAGATGCTTGCAGACATTCAAAGAAAAAAGTTACAGCTGCCAAATTTCTGTATTATATGGGATGATATTTAAACAGGACTGATTTCATCAGGAATTAAGTGTGCTGCTTGTCCACTTCTCAGTCGGGGGCGCCACTGATGGTGCGGATTGATAAAAACAGACAAAAATGTTCTAAAATATCCTGAAACTCAGGAATATATGCAAAGTGTCTGAAAAAGTTCCAAAAATTCATCAATCTTAATGAAATGTAAGGAATGTGAAAACATTTTTGAACAATCAAGATAGCGGAAGCAAAACACCCACATTAATCCACTAAGACACTTTGAGTGACAATTAAATTCAAAAGCGTCTCCAAATATTGTTATATTCCACACAGACTTGTTACTGGCGACGTCATTGTGGTAAATTTATATATCAATGATAGTAGTAGTGCTCGCACTTTTCAGGTCATATTTGAATATCATTGATGGTAGTATGTTACGTCATAGTCACGTGACGCAGATACCTCATGTTTCGTTGTTATGGTTATTACCATAGAGTTACGTAGGGTACGTCATAGTCACGTGACGCAGTTACCTCATGTTTCGTTGTTATGGTTATTACCATAGAGTTAAGTGGGGGGTCAGGGCACATGCACAGTGCGTGTTCTTAAAGTGACACATATTTCCATTTTGTTAAGTGGAGGCCGTCATTTTGGTTTCAATCGTGGCACGTGGTTGCTACGTGATACAGACTCCTACAGCAGGATGGGCATGTTTGAATGGGAGTATATCTAATTACCACAAACAACCCTACAATTGTTTATTTGGCTAGGATTCTCGGAGAATCCTCATTTGTCCATTCTGAATTTGATGGAACGTGGTTACTATGACCTTGAAATGCTACTAATATTGTGGGGTGTTTTCAAGATGTGTTCGATTTCACAGGAGTACTTTCGCTGGTTCGTATTTCCCAAAATCAGCAGTTACTTCCTAGACGAAAAACAACCTGACAACTATTTTATTCGTTTACATTCCTTCAGAATCCTCCGTTTCTATCAATGTACAGGTAAGCTATATTATTTTTTCTGTCTGCACTACCTATTTGTTTATTCCGGAGAATACTCCAGTAGAGTAGAAGAGCCTGTCAGCTGGAACAGTTTTAGTTTATTGTTACTATTCTTAGCTTCCCGGGTATGATCTGATTAGTTCTAACCCTATTCGGGGTACTCCTATTCTTGTTCATAACAAGTCATGTTTTCTTTATCAGGACCATTCAATCAGATCACTTCATTGCAACTATCCAACCAATCAGGTCACTCCACACAATGCGGCCGCCATGGCACTGCACCTAAAAGTGGCGTCCAAAGATTTTTTTGCTCGATGGGATGTGTAAGACAAACATCTCCTGACTACGAAAATGTTTATTGGGCGTCTGGCGGCCTTGAGCTATTTTAAATATCCACGTTTAACCCTTTACCTAACATGAAAAGCAGACGACACTTGCAAAAAAAATTCTTGAATAACTAATTTTTTTCATTTTTTGTCTCAAAAACATAGGTTATGACCCCTCGTTGGAACGAGCTCGACGAGCTCGTTCCAACGAGGGGTCATAACCTATGTTTTTGAGACAAAAAATGAAAAAAATAATGAAAATTAATTGGCGATTTTTGAGAATAGCGCTGGCCGGTTTTGGCCGTTACGTTGGGTAAAGGGTTAAGATGGCATCGTCATTTTGCGGTCTGCAATGTTTTTCTGTGGCTAATACAACATTCCGGGCGCATACCAGAGGTTACATCCAAGCCTACATGTATATACATTTTTAAGGGATGTTCTGGGTGTTTGGTGATTCTAGTCATCAGTGCTATTCATAGCTGATGTATCTGCCAACCTCCTTTGTTCATTGCTACACTCTAGTGTGGCGTTTCCAGAGCAGAAAAATGTGCACGCCATTTTAGCAGCATTACATTTACACCTGTTTGTACAGCATAGTGTCTGGCTTGAGTAAGAACATTTTTTTTAACTTCAATACTTCATCTGGGGCCAGAACAACATCGGACGGAACTGTAATGGGCTGGAGCGACTTAGTCTCTAGTTCATTCTCGAATCCATATTTGATGGGATCTAAATTTGGAGGTCTCGGTTGAAGGGCGTTCTTCCATACACGTGTCTGAAGGTGCCCTCTTTTGATATTTTCCCCGAAGGCTGCTGTGGTAGGAGGCAAAGAACAACGTTTCAGTGAATTAGTTGCCTTGGGATTCCCGGTTTTCGATAACCACGCACGAAAACGTACATCAGTCATTGGTGTGGTTACCTTGGAACCGAAACAGAGAGAAATAAATTGGGTTGCTTGATCGAGCGAGTGTATGTGACCACACAGCGTCCTCCTCAACCAAAAGTTTCAACGAAGCTCCACTTTGGAGGACTTTATATTCGACCCTTCCCTCTCACGAACAGGCTCCCAACTGTCTGGCAGCCCGAAATGGCATGAGCAGCGAGTAAATATGGGATGATAGCCCGATTATCACTGACAGTTTCCCCGCATATCAATACACGTTCTTCCGTGAATAGGGGATTCCATATTCATCGGAGCAACTAAAATCTGCTGTAGATAGTGATGCAGCCACCAAACGGAGAAATCGGGGTCGTCTGCAAGCACAACTACACCGTTCTGTTCATCAGAAGCAACCTTAATGGATTGATGAGCGATAATATTGTCTGCATCTTCGTGTGTCGCTGACAGATCGAATCGTTTCCTCACTGATCCTTTGCTCAGTTCGACAAGGGTTTCATTTTCGCCAGTTATCACCAGCTGATGCTTCATTGTATTCAACTCAAACAACTTGTCAGTGACAAACTGTTCACATATTATATGTCTATTCGCCTTGTTTGCAGCGACCGTAAAAACTAGTTATTTGTGGTGGGAGAGTAGGCTAGTGTGAACACCCTACAACTAGAAGAACGTCTGTCCGCCCTGGTGACGGGCTTGGTGCTTTAATCCACATATCTGCCAAAGATCAAATAATAAACGTCACTAGACTGCAAGTGCTGATTTATATGATCTTTAACCTTTTCTATAAAGTCCATAACTGTCGCTTGGTGCGTTTTTCCCAAAACTGGCCAATGTGGAATCCACAACAATGCACACCAATCTTTCACTACTGCTGTTTGCGCCCTGCCAGCCATTCTGTTAGACAATACAACAATCGTCTTCTTTTTTAAAAACGACTTTGATTTAGAATTCCGCATGTTATCAGTCTCGGCCAATAGCGATGTAGGCAGTGGCGACAATTCGTAAGAGAGAAGTCCCTTTACATCGAAGTTCCAAGAGCTTGATAGTAGTCCGATTACTCTGGAGTATATGAGGATCGTATCATAAACTTTAATACCAGCAATCTTGACAGATTTCCTTGACACAGCTATGGTTTGGACGGCTTTGGAATAGACGGTTCTGTTCGAACTTGGTCATCGGTGCTGAACCTAACTCTAGGACCTTGTCCGCGTTGATAAACCCAGGATTTACCTTTCCGGTCACGATATTGACAATGGTTTCAGGGTGCTGTGATGGATGTATATGATCTATACACATCTCAGGTTTGGAGCGGAGACCTTTATGGTCAGCAGCATAGGATGCAATTCGCTCTTTGCCCACCTCGTTGTGGAAAATTTGGGATCTATCTGTGTCCTTACGTATCTCTGATATATTATGGGCTAAGGATTCACAGGCATGCATGCAAGCCATACCTTAAGGGTTTCTGGTTTGAGAGTAATGCTATAACACCCGACTTACCATGGCCATATGTTTTACTTTTGTTTTTCTTGTAAACGCTCTTTAATAATTTGTAAATTGCTGTTTATAAAACTCTTGTTTTCAAGACAAAATAGCAGTCCTTGGCAAACATGCACTTATTATTCAATGAATAATGTCAATTGTGTCTACATAAGTAAAACTTCTTGATTTTTTCTTGTAAATGCCGATAAAATATGAGAATTTCAGCACCAATGCTAACTACGCGAATTGAAAATTGGCACCCCTTTTCTACGAGAAATATCTCAAATTGTTCTGCCAGACGTCGAGTAAACGTTTTTTGAATCATAAACCACCGAGAAAACTTTGGACGCGACTTTGGGGTTGGGCAGAGAGTTGGCATCTGGCGGTCTGACTATTTCATCTAAAGGCTCCTTACTATCACATCAATACGATTAACCCTTTACCCAACGAATCGCCCGCATCCGCCTGCGCAATATGCAAATTTAGCAGTTGAAAAAATATTATTTTTTCAACAAATTTCAACAAACCCATATCATGTGACCCCTCGTTGGATCGAGCTCGTTCCAACGAGGGGTCACATGATATGGTTTTGTTGAAATGTTTGAAAAATTTGAAAAAATGATATTTAAAATAATAAATTTTGATATCGTCTGCGTTGTGTAAAGGGTTAAGTCCAAGAGTCAATCGGGCATTCACTGGAACAATAGGACTCGCTTCTTATCGAGCAAATGAGCTCGGACAATTGACTCCCACATACGACTCTTCGACTCATCTCGGGAAAATGGATTTCTAAGTGAGACTCTGCATAAGGATTGCCAAGCTCCTATTCGTTCTTAGTAGTCTTACTATTGGCACCAAGCCTGAATATAGGTAACCTGTCATTTGCAAAATGAGGTCCCCAGAGATTGAATTTGCTGATGCTATCCCATACAGTGGGCCAATTTATCCTCTAGATACATCTTTCTGTTTTGGCTTGAGACCTTCATTCAGACTGAGGTTCACAAAGGGTAAATTTTGTGATGCTACCTTTCTGTGCGGGGTAGCATCACCAAATTCACCGTCTGGGGACCTCATTGTGCAGATGACAGTCTGCTTATGTTCAGGCTTGATTGGCACCCATCACGAAATCAACTATATATTCCATGATCAACCTATTTTGTATTCACAGTCACTATAGTATTCTATCAGCCTTGTAACCTTGTACCATTATTACTAGCCACCACTATTTTGTCCGGTGCTTAAGTGTTCCACCATTACTAACTTGTGGCACTCCTATGGCTCTTAGTATCTAACATTACACTACTGCTGCTACGGGTACCAGTTCATAACACTATCATACTTGTCTTCCACTACTATTAGCAAGCTGCTGCTTGCTCGAATTTTATCGAGCAAATAAGCTCTTCGACTCATCTCGGTGTTTGAGGATACTTTTGACAATATGAAAACACTTAATTAAAAGTCCTTCCTGTTCAGGCCAAATGATTCGAGCGCTTTTAATTCAAAAATTCAGTTGATAGTTGATTTCTGTTTGACGGTGTTTATCGGTCGTGTTAGGGTGATCCGGGTCGGGGTACTTGTATAATACGATAAGGAAGGTCCGTGATTGAGTTCATGTGGTTATTGAAGTGTATGGCTACTGGTGTTTCTCGTTGGTGTTGGATATCAGCTATGTGTTCTTTGATGCGGAGTTTAAAGTGGCGTTTTGTTTTGCCAACATACTTTTTTTACAAAGTTTACATATAATTAGGTAAATGCATCTATGTACTGCTGTCAACCCTTTAAATGCATAATATTACTGATTATTTTGGCAAAAGCAAACTCAATTTTAAACCGCTACCATCTAATGCATTCTCCAAAAACGACTGCACTCGCCAACAACAGCAATCATTGCAAAAGCTACTAAGGGGGGAGGGGGACACTCGCCAAGCTGCGTTCGCCATCGCATTCGCCAAACTGCTGCAGTCATTCGTCAATGCATTCGCCAAATGTCATTCGCCAGGCACTTGCCACACCTAAACTATATATAAATCCTGGCTGACCAGTACATTTCGCCTCTGACGAAGCTCAAATATGAACAAAACCGGTTAGAGCTGAGGATCCAGTGAGGATTCATTGAATTGAGGCCTCAATAGAACCCTAACTCACAACCCCCATAGCCTCATCGGGGCGACGACCACTAGTAATTGTCACAGGATTGCAGATTGCAATTTAGCTAATTTGAAATTACAATTTAGATAAATTGAAATTACAACTTAATTATATTGTAATTACAATTTAGTAAATCGTAATTACAATATATTAAATTACAATTACAATACAATTAAGTTGTCATTACAAATTAACATAAGTTACGCGATGATGATCAATGAAGCTAATATGTTGCCACAGTAATCATCATTAAATTTATTTACCCTATCTTTTAAATCGGGTTAAGTCGCCCCACCAACCTGGGACAACTCTTCCCAAACCTGAGGCGATTTGTTACGTATCTCCGGACTACAGGTTACAGCATTTATATTTCCACTAGCCAAACCTGACTGAATTTAACGAAACTGGCCTCGGAACAGTTTTCATGGATTCTGTATCTGTATCAATACGTCGCAGATATCCCTGGTGGGCTTTGGTGCGACGGGGGAGGGCGCATTTGTCGCGATGGTTCAATAACACGGCTTTGAAGTCTTCTAACTTCGGTGCGCGGACTATATTTTCTTCAAGACGGTTCCAGGTAACTGCCGTATGGACGAAGAGAGAGTTTTTATATTAAACAGTTCTACTGGATGGAATTTCCAATGTTCTGCCGTTGTTACTTGCAGATGAACTCACAATGTTTGATATTTGGCAGTCTGTATATTGTTTAGCTTTAATTTGGCGTTTTGGTTTTGGAATTTTATAAAACTGTTAGATGGTAGTGCTGGTATCTGCCCCACAACCACTTTATAAAAAATATAAGACGATGTTGTTGTCGTCTGGTTTGTAGAGTTGGTGATTTTAAATTCCCCAGCATTTTCGTCATACAGCCTCTTCCCTTGATTTGCAGTCCTTGGTGATAAATCTCGCGCCTCTTCTTTGAATGTTTTCTAGTTTAACTATTTCATTTTTAGTGTATGGGTCCCAGATGATTTTCCCGTATTCCATAAAAGATCTGACTAGTGCGATGTATGCTGTTTTGCGACATTCTCTTCGGCAGTGTTGGAGATTTCCGTGGAGAAACCCAAGGGTTGAACTGGTCCTTTTGCTGCTGATGTTGTTTGTGTGTTCTTTCCATTTTAGGTCCTCGGATATTTGTTGGCCTGGGTACGGGTTTGATGTTACGTGTTCTAGTATTTGGTTGTTAAGGGTATAGAACCTGTGACGTTTCGTCTTCAGACTTAGGATGTAGAATGTCTTTGCGTTGAATCACATGCCCCAGTCGGAAGTTCAGTTTTCCAGCTGCTTGAAATCTCCGTGCAGCGTGTCGTGGTCTTTTCTTGTGTTTATATCTCTATAGAGCAGGCAGTCGTCTGCAAAGAGTCTAACTGGTGATGTTACTGTACTTGGAAGGTCGTTTGTTTGACATAGAAAGAGAAAGGGCCCTAGGCCTGTTCCTTGAGGGACTCCGGAATCTACAAGCGCTAAGTTTGGGTATTCCCTTTCGAGTTGGACTTTCATTTTTCTTTCTGTTAGGAAGGTGGTGAGCCACTCGTGGATACTCCTCTTATCCCGTATTGATCGATTTTATGCGGGAGCCTATCATGGGGTACTGCATCGAAAGCCTTTGCGATGTCGAGGATTGCAATGTCTACTTGTTTCCCCTTGTCGCAGGACTGGAGCATGTCGTGTATGGTGGTGGCGAGCTGGGTTTCACATGAGTTTCCATGCCTGAATCCATGGTTTAGTGTAGTTAATACCTTATGTTTCTCCAGATGTTTAAGCATATGTTTACAAATTATGTGTTCGCAGGGTACTGAAGTTCGCAGGGTATTGAAGTTAAGGAGACTTGTCTATAATTTTGTGGTGCGTGTTTACAGCGGTTTTTGAAAATGCATGATATATTCGCATTCAGCCAGTCCCTGCGGAGTTTTTCACTGTCGATAGAGCGTTGGAATATAATAGACATAGCGGGTGCTAGGTGTTCTGGGCATTGCTTTAGGAGTCTGTTGGGTATGTTGTCTGGACCTGATGCCTTTGATGGGTTGATATTTCTGAGTAGGTTCTTTACTGGTTCGTGTTAGATTTTGCTGTGAGGTATGGTCTCTAGCCTTCCCTTTGTTGTCGTTCACAATTGTCCTTTGTCTTTTAGGGGACCTACATCCATGTTGTCTTGTTTTCTTGATTTTACATATTTCCAGAATGGTTCAAGTTGTTTTTTCTCCATTCCCTTTAGTATTGATGTGTTTATGTAGTTCCATTCAACTCTCCTTATTTATCTTTTACATTCTTTCTTGAAGTGTCTGTAATTTGACCACTGTTTTGTTTTTTATACTCCGTTATAACGGTTTTGTTTTTTATTGAGTGATTTTGTGCTTTATCCATGGTGGTCGGTTTTTAGATTTAATGGGTTAGGATGGGTGCGCTCTTATCGACTGAAGTTAAAAAATCTTCTTTGAATTTCGACAACATGTTATGTATTTCTGCATTTATTTTTTCCATTTTATCCATGTTTGTTGTTATTGTGTTGAGGTCTTTGTTTATCTCCTCCAAGTTTGCCTTCGGTCAAATATAAGTTTTGCGATGGTTGCTTTTGTTGTAATATGGTTTTATGTCGATGTCTGTGACTACTATAGCATGATCCGAAATACCAGGTACACTTGATGTTGATTTGACTAGAGATGGGTTTGTTGTAAATATCAGATGTAATAATTGTTTTCTCTAGTTGCTTCTTCATGCATTTGTGTGAGTCCAGCTTGAGATGTGATTTCTGCTAGAGACCTTTGTACTTCTTTGTCTGTTGACTCTTGTCTGAGTGTCAGAGTATCCCATTTTATGTGAAGGCTGTTAAAATCTCCTGCTAGGAAGATGTTATCGTTTTTGTTCTTCTCAGATATGTTCTTTGGTGATTTCCTTAGTTCTTCGATGTCATTCATGCTTCTATGTGGCATATAAAATATTCCAATGAGTAGGGTTTTGGCATCCCTAAGTTTGATTTTTACTCAGTCAATTTCGCACGAGGTGACATCTTGCGGTTCTTCAATTGCTATGATGTTACTTTGTACCAGTATAAAGACCCCCCCCCCCCCCCCTCCCAGTGTCCCTCGGTCGTTTCTGAAGGTCTTGTAGTTATCAGGGAAGATCTCGGATGATTTAATGTCATATTTTGTTGGTTCCTGTCTGGTTTCATTCATTTCAGCCACGATTCAGTTCATATCACTATGTCTGGTTTTGTATTGTTGATGGTTGCTTTCAGTTCAGATACTTTGTCTCAGACCCTTCTGCAGTTTACAGTTAGTATTCTAAGATTTCTTTTCTTAGATAAGATGTGTACGCTTTTTGCAATTGTGTCATTGTTGATGGAATGTGATTTATTTCAGTTTCTAGATTTTACTTCCATTGGTTCTTCTTCAATTTTTGGGTTGCTGGTTTTAAGCGGGTTGAAACTTGATGTAAAAGTAAATGAGTCCAAGAAGCTTACCTCGGTGGTAAGTGGTTCATAGTAGCTAATATTTTCGATCTCGGAGGAGTGGTATGTAAAGGATGAGACGTTTAGGCTGTCACATTTACAGCACATCCATTGCACATTTGGTCGTTGTAATAGCTCGTAGTCCACTGTACAAGGCTCGATGCATGATTTGTGGTGTCATATACTACAGCTGTCACACTCCTTCGTTTGACGACGTGACTGGTATTTCACACAAACCACATGGGAAGATGTTTGCTGCCCTTGGGCCTGGGTTTAACTCTATATCGACTGATTGGATCATGATTAGTAAGATGATTGTTTTGTTTGTTACGTTTTTTGTTGGTATTCTAATTGATCTTTGGCCACTGGTTGAAAGATGTGGTTTTATTAAAAGTTGGAAATTTAGTTCTTGAGATTTGACCCGGTTATGATGTTGCAGTAGGTTGACAGAATGAGAGCAATGATCAAAGTGTAGTTGAACATTTTTGCAGCTACTGAGTTCTTCAATGTAGCGTGGAATATTCACTCTGATTGAATTCACAGATTGGAGGTAAAGTTTAGCGTGGAATACCCACACCGACCGCTGTAGAAACGTTTATGCTGAGTGGATGCCATCACAATACACATGTAGCCGGAATGAGTTGTTTTTTCTCTTTAAGAATTTCCCTTTTTTCTTTTTTTTAGTTGTTTTGTGTGTTTTTTTATTAGATATGTGCTGAAGGTTGGCGAGTGTTTGTTGTTCCTCTGATTTATTTCCCTAATTTTCCCATTTAATGTGTAGACTTCAATTGTTCCTCCAGTTTTTTATCTTGTTCAATAAAGTCTTCAAGTGATTTATGACCGTTGTGTTGGTTCCATTCTTTTATAGAGAAGACCGGTGTTTCTAGAAAAGTGACCTTACAACCTGGATATTGTTTGATGTGATTGTTTATTTTTTCCAAGTAATCTGTTGCATTTATTCGATGGGTCGGTCGTCTTCATGTGTGAGCGCAATGTATTCTTTGTTCTTTCTTGTGAGGTCACACGTGCCAAGGGCTCATTGCTTTTCGGCCTCGCGTGATTCTGCCCCAATAATTTTCATGTGCTATTCGGCCTCGTTTTGGGCCGAAAAGCGCAGCTTTCGAGGCCGAATGGCGTCCCAAATAAATTATTTCACTTCAACTTTTTGATAATTATTTGTTTATTGTTTGTCATGTTCAGTGATTATTTTCAGTTATAAATATTAAAATCTCCAAGCATGTTTTTGTTTTTATGTATGCATTTGATAATTTTTTTACACCGTCGGTTTTTCTGCTTGTGCATTTCTCGTTAAACTGTTTTCTGAAGATGAATGAAAAGCTTCAGGGCGCCAAAGGCGTACAAGGAAGATGTTGGATTTAAATCCCCGGCGACCCAAATAACAGACGGTGTGGGGCAAGCCCCTTTCGACCCTCAGCCATAACTGTGTTTAAATTCTTTCGTTCATGTCAGGGCGCGACAAAGAAGGAAGACATTGATAGGTTGGAAGAAGCTGGAGAAGCAAGAGCGGGTTCGGCGACAGCCTCCTGCTCCACAAACAGTCCTTCCTCCTCCATCTCCTCTTCCGAAGAAGAGTGTGATGGGCTGGAGATTGGAATGTCACCTGTCGAACCAGCGTCCTCCAGACCATCCACCGGAGTGGAAGGTACCGAGCTGGACTTGGGACAGTCAGGGTTAGCAGGCATCGAGTTTTCATCGCCCTGGTTAGCCTCCCCCGCTTCCTTTCCCTCTTCTTCTTTTCCATGAACTCATCAGTCGGAGGGCATCGCGTCGTCTGGCAGAAGGCCCCTTCTTTCTCTTTCTTTTCTTTTTGATCTCAGCGGCTTCTGTGGCTTCTCTCTGCTTGTCATCATCCAGCAAGTTCGTGTCACTTGGAGGATGCCCAGTGCGGGAGGAAATCCCTCCTCCCCACGAAAGGTGACACACCTCTCCAAGGACGTCAGTAGGTGATACATGCCGGTTCAACCATCATCGTACATGTACGTGTACACGTACACGTACATGTACACCTCCATAGGATTTAGTGTTAAAATCGTGTACGTGTACAAGATTTTTAACGTTTTTAGGGTGCTTTAGAATCCACTTTAAGTTCAAATAACACTGAATTGAATCCTAGACTTTTAAAATTTTTCGTACAGTACATGTACCGTTTAATGTTTGAATCGGCAATGGATTTCTCCCATAGGATTCAGTGTTAAATTGCAAGCAAAAAACGTTTTGCTGATTCAAACATCATCCTCTCGCCAATTCTAACAATTCGCGTCCGCACACGATTTTAACGCTGAAAACCCTATGGAGGCGTAGACGGAGATCTACTCTGCGGATTTTAGGTCTGATGATGTTTGAATCGGCAAAACGATTTTTTGCTCGCAATTTAACACCGAATCCTATCCGCACACGATGTTACCGCTGAAAACCCCATGGAGGCGTAGACGGAGATCTACTCTGCGGATTTTGAGTCTGAAATCGACTCGCGTGAAAGAGGTGATGTTTGAATCGGCAAACCCACTGTTGCGTTTCTCGAAGTGAGACTGGCGCACGTTATTGCGAGGTGATCATAGGATTCAGTGTTGAATTGCGAGCAAAAAAACCATTTTGCCGTTTCTAATATCATCCTCTCGCCGATTCTAACAATCCGAAGTTTCGAGAAGGTGGTCACGTGACCTATCAAATTGAAGGTCTCGACGAGTGGATTGAGAAGATCGTAATTTTAACCCTCGCCGTGGGGTGGGGTCACGACCAGAGCCGAAAAACGACTTCCTTTTTACAAAGCCAGGCATGTGAGGTATTGATATGAAGGGTTCGATGAATACATTACGAAAATGACGCTTTTTCATTTTATGTGGGGGTGGGAGTCACGCCCATCATAAAAATCGAAGTTTCGAGAAGGTGGTCACGTGACCTATCAAATTGAAGGTCTCGACGAGTGGATTAAGAAGATCGTAATTTTAACCCTCGTTGTGGGGTGGGGTCACGACCAGAGCCGAAAAACGACTTCCTTTTTACAAAGCCAGGCATGTGAGGTATTGATATGAAGGGCTCGATGAATACATTACGAAAATGACGTTTTTTCATTTTATGTGGGGGTGGGGGTCACGCCCATCATAAAAATCGAAGTTTCGAGAAGGTGGTCACGTGACCTATCAAATTGAAGGTCTCGACGAGTGGATTAAGAAGATCGTAATTTTAACCCTCGTCGTGGGGTGGGGTCACGACCAGAGCCGAAAAACGACTTCCTTTTTACAAAGCCAGGCATGTGAGGTATTGATATGAAGGGCTCGATGAATACATTACGAAAATGACGTTTTTTTTCATTTTATGTGGGGTGGGGTCACGACCAGAGACGAAAAACGTCTTCCTTTTTACAAATCCAAGCATGTGAGGTACTGATATGAAGGGCTTGATTAATACATTACAAAAATGACATTTTCCACCATCGCCGTTGGGATGGGGTTAACACCGATCAGAAAATCAAAAGTTTCGAGAAGATAGTCGTGTGACCTATCAAATTAAAGCTATGGACCAGGATATTATGAAAATCATAATCTTTCCCTTCTTATAACGGTGGAGTTGGGACCATCTTGAAATCGAAAGTATTAAGAAAAGGTAGTTATGAAATATATTAAATTGAAAACACAACAAGTTGAATCTGATGCATCATTCATTTTTTGATATCTGTGTTAAAAACGTGAAGTATGTTGTCAATATATGACTGTTATGCAAATTAGAGATGCACTCGCTTATTAACAAGTCACGCCTTAAGATGTTTCCTTCAATAACTCTGTTTACTGAACCATAGATTTGTCAATACAAAAATTATAAGTTGATCTTCTAACGTTTCTCCATATTGAGGATAGCCTATTTCACCATTTCCGAAAAAAGTGTCAATCCAAACTATTTTTTTTTAGGAAACAATGCCCACGTCGAGAAGACATTACAAACTGAATCAGTATAATCTTGACTAAATTCAAATAAAAAAACATTTGTCACGTGTTATAGAAATCATTTGTAAACAGTCTAAACGCACGTGTGAATAAGTTATTTTGTTTTGTTTTTTACAACAGGAGTTAAAATATTTTAAGATAGGTGGCGTTATATAAATACAGCAACAACAAAAAAAACAGTGTTTACAATGTGTCAGCGTGTGACTGAATGAAAATGAGAAAAAGCTCTTTTTCTAACCACTTGATAGCGAAGCATTACATCAGTTGTCGCGATATTTGATGTCATCCAACAGCAGCCAAGACATTAAGCTTTTTACGTCGACATACCACTTGTCCAAAACAATTCTCTTTTAACCCTAAACGGGTGAAATACATCTCGGTAAAGACTCCCTTTTTTTTCTTGATCAGACACAGTTGTTGGTGGAAAGTTGACTGGAGGGTCGTTCAAAACAATTGATCAAATATATCGAACGAAAACGACTCATTTTCTAACTACGATTGTCGCCGTATTCTAACGTCACCACACTAATCATACAATACGATATTGGAACTGCTCTACCTCTTGAATATTACAAATTTACGATTTGTATTGTCTTCAACACAAATCGTAAATTCCTTCCCGCATCACCATACTTATGCTATACCGCATCGAATTTGACATCGTCATCACCCCCCTTCCCCCGTGGGAACCCCGGGAAGTGAAGCAGTGCTTGTTTACTGTGGTAAACAAGCTCTGTTTCACTGGTAAAATAGGACCCAGTCACTAATGCTTGGGGTGCGAGTTCTCTAAAATAGACAACATGGAGTATAAACGATTGACTGACCTTGACTTTATCTCCATGTTGTGGTCATGATTAGCCATTGTGCAGAAGTATGTGACCTTAAACAACAATAAATATAAATATAACATCATCCCCTTGCTAGATAAACTTGAACTCGTCATCCGAATGGTGTTGCGAAATGAGCCTATAGGGGTTAATTAAGCTCGCAAGCTCGGTAAGAGCTCGAGCTCTTGAGTTTTTATTTTGAGGATTCAGTGGACTCATGTTTATTCAATGAGCCTGATATCGTTTGGTAAGGAAACACAAAATTCCAGAGCTGGTGAGACCT
This sequence comes from Pictodentalium vernedei, assembly GCA_031216915.1. Classification (NCBI taxonomy): domain Eukaryota; kingdom Metazoa; phylum Mollusca; class Scaphopoda; order Dentaliida; family Dentaliidae; genus Pictodentalium; species Pictodentalium vernedei. The sequence continues at coordinate 370,894,342 of CM062291.1, forward strand.
CACAGAACTGCCAGTTATCACAACGTTTATAGTTCGATCGTACGATCTCTGATCAATAAATTTTCCCTAACATTCCGTAACAATGGTCGATAATAGAAATTAGTATAGAAAATCGTGTGAATTGTTCTCTGAAAATTGCATTGCTTGTATAGTATTTCTGATTTTTTACAGATTGCGTTCAGGGTTTAGTTTTAAAAAAAATCCTTGTCAAATGGTTAGGTTCAAGGGAAGTAACTCTGCTAGGTTCAAAAGGAAGTAACTCTGTCATCCGTAGGTAGAGGTTTATTATGAGGTCATCAGAGGTTATAATACAGGATTGGTTCATGGAAGTAACTCCGTTCATTCGTAGGTAGAGGTTTATTATGAGATCATCAAGGGTCGTGATACAGGTTAGTTTCAAGGGAAGTAACTCGGTAACAACCCATCTCAAAGTAGAGGTTTATTATGGGTATATCAGAGGTGATGATACAGGTTAGGTTCAAGGGAAGTAACTTCGTAACAACTCATCCGTCAAACGGTTATGTTCGAGGGAAGTAACTCCGTAACACCTCATCCATAGGTAGAGGTTTATTATGAGGTCCTCAGGAGTCATGATATAGGTTAGGTTCATCAAATGATTAGGTTCAAGGGAAGTAACTATGTAACAACTCATTCATCCAAACAAAATTAAAATTCGATGCACCACACTAAGAAGTGCTTGAAAAAAACATTTTTAGGTCAGGTTCGAGGGAAGTAACTCTAACAACTCATCCGTTCAAAACAAAAATTAAAATTCGATTCACCATATTAAGAAGTGCTTGAGAAAACCTAACAATGGTCGATAATAGAAATTAGAATAGAAAATCGTGTGAATTGTTCTCTCAAAATTGCATTGCTTGTCTAGTATTTCTGATTTTTTACAGATTGCGTTCAGGGTTTAGTTTTAAAAAAAAAAACCTTGGCAAATGGTTAGGTTCAAGGGAAGTAAATCTGTTAGGTTCAAAAGGAAGTAACTCTGTCATCCGTAGGTAGAGTTTTATTATGAGGTCATCAGAGGTCATAATACAGGTTTGGTTCATGGAAGTAACTCCGTTCATTCGTAGGTAGAGGTTTATTATGAGATCATCAAGGGTCGTGATACAGGTTAGGTTCAAGGGAAGTAACTCGGTAACAACCCATCTCAAAGTAGAGGTTTATTATGGGTATATCAGAGGTGATGATACAGGTTAGGTTCAAGGGAAGTAACTTCGTAACAACTCATCCGTCAAACGGTTATGTTCGAGGGAAGTAACTCCGCAACACCTCATCCATAGGTAGAGGTTTATTATGAGGTCCCCAGGAGTCATGATATAGGTTAGGTTCATCAAATGATTAGGTTCAAGGGAAGTAACTATGTAACAACTCATTCATCCAAGCAAAATTAAAATTCGATGCACCACACTAAGAAGTGCTTGAAAAAAAAACATTTTTCGGTTAGGTTCGAGGGAAGTAACTCTAACAACTCATCCGTTCAAAACAAAAATTAAAATTCGATTCACCATATTAAGAAGTGCTTGAGAAAACCTAACAATGGTCGATAATAGAAATTAGTATAGAAAATCGTGTGAATTGTTCTCTGAAAATTGCATTGCTTGTATAGTATTTCTGATTTTTACAGATTGCGTTCAGGGTTTAGTTTAAAAAAAAACCTTGTCAAATGGTTAGGTTCAAGGGAAGTAACTCTGCTAGGTTCAAAAGGAAGTAACTCCGTTCATTCGTAGGTAGAGGTTTATTATGAGATCATCAAGGGTCGTGATACAGGTTAGGTTCAAGGGGAGTAACTCGGTAACAACCCATCTCAAAGTGGAGGTTTATTATGGGTATATCAGAGGTGATGATACAGGTTAGGTTCAAGGGAAGTAACTTCGTAACAACCCATCCGTCAAACGGTTATGTTCGAGGGAAGTAACTCTGTAACACCTCATCCATAGGTAGAGGTTTATTATGAGGTCCTCAGGAGTCATGATACAGGTGAGGTTCATCAAATGATTAGGTTCAAGGGAAGTAACTATGTAACAACTCATTCATCCAAACAAAATTAAAATTCGATGCACCATACTAAGAAGTGCTTGAAAAAAAACATTTTTAGGTTAGGTTCGAGGGAAGTAACTCTAACAACTCATCCGTTCAAACAAAAAAATAAAATTCGATTCACCATATTAAGAAGTGCTTGAGAAAACCTCCAGGTTTTAGGAAGGTGTATAGGAAATATATATTTTTTTTGTGTTGGACAATTTAGTTGAGGGTTATAATCATAGTTTTCCATAGTAGTATTCAGAGAGAGAACTCCCGATTCAGTATCATTAGAACATGAAGTGGCGGTATCTCGACTTGAGCGTATTATCTCTGGTAAAATCTGTCAGAGTCTCAGAGATTAGGTCTTATTACTCTACTGTGTAAAAAGATAGGGATAATGTCGAGAATTTGAAATTCTAGGGGGCTCCTACCCCTACCTAATGTAGGTTATAAAATCCTTACAAAAAAGCAGCATTGTCCTTACGATAGCGCGATGTGTTACAGTATATTGCTCGCCTGGATCGGACCTGTAAATGATCAATGGGTTTTCGTGAGCGAAAGAGGAGAATTCGAAGTTCCTCTGGTGGGTAAAAAAAAAAGATGAAAAAATCGTTCGATCCGTTTACCAAACACATATTCGATTTTCAAGACAGATTGGTCAAAAGCAAACGATTCTTACAACTCGAAAACGTGAGAAGCAAGAAAGATAAACTGCGTTTGATATCGTGTTTCGCGTTTTATCAAGGAGAAAATCTAAAAGACGTTTCTAGGTTCAACAAACTCTTAGTCATTATTTGTATGTAAAAATTAAGCAAACAGCAAGAGAAATGTATATTTCGTGAAGTTATAAACCGTTTCCAAATCTCGATGAGGTTAACACCTCTTGAATTGAATTAAAAAAAAGAGGTCTTCACTCAAAGGGACTCGAGTGAGGGAATGGAATAGAGCTGTCCACCTTGATGTACTCGTAATAAAACCCTAACCTATCTCTCATAACAACAACACTACTATCAGTTAAAATAAACTGATTTTTTTTTTAAAATATTGATGTATTATTAATTAAATTAGACCATAAAAAAGAACGTCTGTTTTTCAGGCTCGCGCGCATGGTTATTTTTGCTGCGCATGCAACCTTTTTATGTCATCAAAAAATCTTTAAAAAAACCGTGAGATATTGTGCTCATTTCGGTAAATCGATATCGATGAGTTGACGAATTCTTTTTTTTTAAAATAAACACTTCAAGCTTTTTCTACAATCATACTTCAATAAAGTGGGTGGGTTTCAGCAATATTCACGGCAGAAAGTGTTTTATTTTGTAAAAGGTAAGTCATAATGAGAGCAAGAAGGAAGGTGTCTTTCAGTCTGACAACAAACAGTCACAAAGGGGGAGTGGTCGATTCGCACCACGTTTGATTCGCATCCATCTTCAGAAAGTCTTCAAAGTCAGGTTCACTGTTGAATGGAACACAGTCTCCTGACATTTATTTTAGTAACATTTGTATTGTAAATGTCTGTCATTGGGAATTTGTGTCCTATTTTTTTTTTTTTTCGAATTTTGCTTTTTAAATAATTTGTTAAAAAAGTAAATTTTTTTTTAAGGAATTAAAAAAAAAATTTTGTTTTTTAATGAAATTAAACAGTTTTTTTTGTGGTTAATAAAAAAACACGAAAAAATTCGTTTTGTATTTCATTTTCAGATTTCCAAAAAAATATGATTTATGGATTAACTATCCCTTCAAATGGGTTGTGATAATTTTGAATATAATGAGGGAAAAAATTGTTATTCACGATTTTATTAGGCAGGTTGTGAAAGGATTTTTTTTTTTGTTATTGGTAAAATAAATCTGTGAAAGTTGACGCTTCGACATTTGATTTGTCCCAGAGACTTTTCGTCCTGAGACGTTTTCACCCACGAGGCGTTTCGTCCTGAGTCATAATTTTCACGTTTAACTTAAAAACAAACATTCAAACCTTGCTTCATTTCTGGTCCAACACCCCTTACCTACGGCGTTACAAAGTTACTTCACTTGAACCGAATTATTTTGACGGATGACAAGAGTTACTTCCCTTGAACTTAACCCATATCATGAGCTCTGATGACCGCATAATAAACCTCTACCTATGGTGTTACAGAGTTACTTCTCTCGAACCTACGGATGAGTTGTTACAGAGTTACTTCCCTCGAACCTAATCATTTGACGGGTGAGTTGATTGTTACTTCCCCGTATCTACGGATGATAGCGTTACTTCCCTTAAACCTCACCTGTATCATGACTCCTGATGACCTAATAACATACCTTGGTGTTATTGTGTTACTTCCTTGAACCTATGGATGACAGAGTTACCTCCCTTGAACTTAACCCGTATCATAACCCCTGATGACCTCATAATAAACCTCGGATGAGTTGTTATACAGAGTTACTCCCCTCGAACCTAACCATTTGATCGTATGAGTTGTTAAAAAGAGTTACTTCCTTGAACATAACGTAAAACCTGGAGGTTTTCTCAAGCCCTTCTAAATATGGTGAATCGAATTTTATTTTTTTGTTTGAACGGATGAGTTGTTAGAGTTACTTCCCTCGAACCTAACCTAAAAATTTTTTTTTTCAAGCACTTCTTAGTATGGTGCATCGAATTTTAATTTTGTTTGGATGAATGAGTTGTTACATAGTGTCTTCCCTTGAACCTAATCATTTGATGAACCTAACCTGTATCATGACTCCTGAGTACCTCATAATAAACCTCTACCTATGGATGAGGTGTTACAGAGTTACTTCCCTCGAACATAACCGTTTGACGGATGAGTTGTTACGAAGTTACTTCCCTTGAACCTAACCTGTATCATCACCTCTGATATACCCATAATAAACCTCTACTTTGAGATGGGTTGTTACCGAGTTACTCCCCTTGAACCTAACCTGTATCACGACCCTTGATGATCTCATAATAAACCTCTACCTACGAATGAACGGAGTTACTTCCATGAACCAAACCTGTATTATGACCTCTGATGACCTCATAATAAACCTCTACCTACGGATGACAGAGTTACTTCCTTTTGAACCTAACAGGGTTACTTCCCTTGAACCTAACCATTTGACAAGGTTTTTTTTTTAAAACTAAACCCTGAACGCAATCTGTAAAAAATCAGAATACTATACAAGCAATGCAATTTTCAGACAACAATTCACACGATTTTCTATACTAATTTCTATTATCGACCATTGTTAGGTTTTCTCAAGCACTTCTTAATATGGTGAATCGAATTTTAATTTTTGTTTTGAACGGATGAGTTGTTAGAGTTACTTCCCTCGAACCTAACCTAAAAATGTTTTTTTCAAGCACTTCTTAGTGTGGTGCATCGAATTTTAATTTTGTTTGGATGAATGAGTTGTTACATAGTTACTTCCCTTGAACCTAATCATTTGATGAACCTAACCTATATCATGACTCCTGAGGACCTCATAATAAACCTCTACCTATGGATGAGGTGTTACGGAGTTACTTCCCTCGAACATAACCGTTTGACGGATGAGTTGTTACGAAGTTACTTCCCTTGAACCTAACCTGTATCATCACCTCTGATATACCCATAATAAACCTCTACTTTGAGATGGGTTGTTACCGAGTTACTTCCCTTGAAACTAACCTGTATCACGACCCTTGATGATCTCATAATAAACCTCTACCTACGAATAAACGGAGTTGCTTCCATGAACCAAACCTGTATTATAACCTCTGATGACCTCATAATAAACCTCTACCTACGGATGACAGAGTTACTTCCTTTTGAACCTAGCAGAGTTACTTCCCTTGAACCTAACCATTTGACAAGGTTTTTTTTTAAAACTGAACCCTGAACGCAATCTGTAAAAAATCAGAAATACTATACAAGCAATGCAATTTTCAGAGAACAATTCACACGATTTTGTATACTAATTTCTATTATCGACCATTGTTACGGAATGTTAGGGAAAATTTATCGATCAGAGATCGTACGATCGAACTATAAACGTTGTGATAACTGGCAGTTCTGTGAGGTCTCACCAGCTCTGGAATTTTGTGTTTCCTTACCAAACGATATCAGGCTCATTGAATAAACATGAGTCCACTGAATCCTCAAAATAAAAACTCAAGAGCTCGAGCTCTTACCGAGCTTGCGAGCTTAATTAACCCCTGTAGGCTCATTTCGCAACACCATTCGAATGACGAGTTCAAGTTTATCTAGCAAGGGGATGATGTTATATTTATATTTATTGTTGTTTAAGGTCACATACTTCTGCACAATGGCTAATCATGACCACAACATGGAGATAAAGTCAAGGTCAGTCAATCGTTTATACTCCATGTTGTCTATTTTAGAGGACTCGCACCCCAAGCATTAGTGACTGGGTCCTATTTTACCAGTGAAACAGAGCTTGTTTACCACAGTAAACAAGCACTGCTTCACTTCCCCGGGGTTCCCACGGGGGAAGGGGGGTGATGACGATGTCAAATTCGATGCGGTATAGCATAAGTATGGTGATGCGGGAAGGAATTTACGATTTGTGTTGAAGACAATACAAATCGTAAATTTGTAATATTCAAGAGGTAGTGCAGTTCCAATATCGTATTGTATGATTAGTGTGGTGACGTTAGAATACGGCGACAATCGCAGTTAGAAAATGAGTCGTTTTCGTTCGATATATTTGATCAATTGTTTTGAACGACCCTCCAGTCAACTTTCCACCAACAACTGTGTCTGATCAAGAAAAAAAAGGGAGTCTTTACCGAGATGTATTTCACCCGTTTAGGGTTAAAAGAGAATTGTTTTGGACAAGTGGTATGCCGACGTAAAAAGCTTAATGTCTTGGCTGCTGTTGGATGACATCAAATATCGCGACAACTGATGTAATGCTTCGCTATCAAGTGGTTAGAAAAAGAGCATTTTCTCATTTTCATTCAGTCACACGCTGACACATTGTAAACACTGTTTTTGTTTTGTTGTTGCTGTATTTATATAACGCCACCTATCTTAAAATATTTTAACTCCTGTTGTAAAAAACAAAACAAAACAACTTTTTCACACGTGCGTTTAGACTGTTTACAAATCATTTCTATAACACGTGACAAATGGTTTTTTTATTTGAATTTAGTCAAGATTATACTGATTCAGTTTGTCTTCTCGACGTGGGCATTGTTTCCTAAAAAAAAAATAGTTTGGATTGACACTTTTTTCGGAAATGGTGAAATAGGCTATCCTCAATATGTAGAAACGTTAGAAGATCAACTTATAATTTTTGTATTGACAAATCTATGGTTCAGTAAACAGAGTTATTGAAGGAAACATCTTAAGGCGTGACTTGTTAATAAGCGAGTGCATCTCTAATTTGCATAACAGTCATATATTGACAACATACTTCACGTTTTTAACACAGATATCAAAAATGAATGATGCATCAGATTCAACTTGTTGCGTTTTCAATTTAATATGTTTCATAACTACCTTTTCTTAATACTTTCGATTTCAAGATGGTCCAAACTCCACCGTTATGAGAGGGAAAGATTATGATTTTCGTAATATCCTGGTCCATAGCTTTAATTTGATAGGTCACACGACTATCTTCTCGAAACTTTTGATTTTCTGATCGGTGTTAACCCCATCCCAACGGCGATGGTGGAAAATGTCATTTTTGTAATGTATTAATCAAGCCCTTCATATCAGTACCTCACATGCTTGGATTTGTAAAAAGGAAGACGTTTTTCGTCTCTGGTCGTGACCCCACCCCACATAAAATAAAAAAAACGTCATTTTCGTAATGTATTCATCGAGCCCTTCATATCAATACCTCACATGCCTGGCTTTGTAAAAAGGAAGTCGTTTTTCGGATCTGGTCGTGACCCCACCCCACGACGAGGGTTAAAATTACGATCTTCTTAATCCACTCGTCGAGACCTTCAATTTGATAGGTCACGTGACCACCTTCTCGAAACTTCGATTTTTATGATGGGCGTGACCCCCACCCCCACATAAAATGAAAAAAAACGTCATTTTCGTAATGTATTCATCGAGCCCTTCATATCAATACCTCACATGCCTGGCTTTGTAAAAAGGAAGTCGTTTTTCGGCTCTGGTCGTGACCCCACCCCACGACGAGGGTTAAAATTACGATCTTCTTAATCCACTCGTCGAGACCTTCAATTTGATAGGTCACGTGACCACCTTCTCGAAACTTCGATTTTTATGATGGGCGTGACCCCCACCCCCACATGAAATGAAAAAAACGTCATTTTCGTAATGTATTCATCGAGCCCTTCATATCAATACCTCACATGCCTGGCTTTGTAAAAAGGAAGTCGTTTTTCGGCTCTGGTCGTGACCCCACCCCCACGACGAGGGTTAAAATTACGATCTTCTTAATCCACTCGTCGAGACCTTCAATTTGATAGGACACGTGACCACCTTCTCGAAACTTTGATTTTTATGATGGGCGTGACCCCCAACCCCACATAAAATGAAAAACGTCATTTTTGTAATGTATTCATCGAGCCCTTCATATTAATACCTCACATGCTTGGATTTGTAAAAAGGAAGTCGTTTTTCGGCTCTGGTCGTAAAATCCGCAGAGTGGATCTCCACGTACGCCTCCATGGGGTTTCGGCGTTAAAATCGTGTGCGGACGCGGATTGTTAGAATCGGCGAGAGGATGATGTTAGAAACGGCAAAACGTTTTTTTTTTTTTGCTCGCAATTTAACACTGAATCCTATGATCACCTCGCAATATCGTGCGCTAGTCTCACTTCGAGAAACGCAACAGTGGGTTTGCCGATTCAAACATCACCTCTTTCACGCGAGTCGATTTCAGACTCAAAATCCGCAGAGTAGATCTCCGTCTACGCCTCCATGGGGTTTTCAGCGTTAACATCGTGTGCGGATAGGATTCGGTGTTAAATTGCGAGCTCGAGCTTAAATTTGCCGATTCAAACATCGTCAGACCTAAAATCCGCAGAGTAGATCTCCGTCTACGCCTCCATAGGGTTTTCAGCGTTAAAATCGTGTGCGGACGCGAATTGTTAGAATCGGCGAGAGGATGATGTTTGAATCGGCAAAACGTTTTTTGCTTGCAATTTAACACTGAATCCTATGGGAGAAATCCATTGCCGATTCAAACATTAAACGGTACATGTACTGTACGAAAAATTTTAAAAGTCTAGGATTCAATTCAGTGTTATTTGAACTTAAAGTGGATTCTAAAGCACCCTAAAAACGTTAAAAATCTTGTACACGTACACGATTTTAACACTAAATCCTATGGAGGTGTACATGTACGTGTACACGTACATGTACGATGATGGTTGAACCGACATGTATCACCTACTGACGTCAGTTCGGTTTCTTTCTCAAAATCCACTGTCAGGTGATTTTTACCCTTGTGCACCTGGATACTCCAGGTGGTAGCAAGGGTAGCCTCCACTTTGACCAGTGTTTCTTGGATTACAATTGGGCGATCCATTGTCAAGTTGTTAGCACCTTGGAGTCCAAGGTGCGAAATGGATGACATGGAAAGCTAAGTCATCATAACGTAGTGCTTTAGTAGTAGAATTATTTTTGCCATTATTTGCTGTTTCCAAAGCACCAATTTGTGTATTCCAGTAAATAACTACAAATAATTTTATAGTTTCAAGTGCTAAGACTAAGTAGTCATAAAGTAGTGTTTCAGCAGTAGAATTATTTTGCAATTAATTACTGTAAAGCACCAATTGGTGTTTTCCAGTAAAGACTGTAAGACAATTTTATAGTTTCAAGTGATACAGTCAGAGTGCTAATGTATATTTAGTAATTGCTTTCCATTAAATAATTAACACCTTGAAATCAAAGCTAAGTAAGCATTAAGCAGTGCTTTAGTAGTAGAATTATTTTTCTAAACATTCTTTTAGATAAATTGTTTTCCATACAATGTGAGTATTCTTTGCAGTTTCAATCACCTGCTTGTTTGAAATTTAATGGCTGTGCAGATTGTTTGGAAAGCAGTTCATCCTTAAGATTGCTCAAAAAACAATTTATTACACCTTCGTCATCTAGACAGGGAAGTTAATCTGCCGCACTATCAAATTATTATAAGCTCAAAACAATGTTCACACCTCTTTGTAGTGGAACGTAATATCTACGAATATGTAATTAAGTACAATTTTGTTGATTCCATATGAAAATATAATAAGAATGAAACTCAGTTGTAAAATGTTTTTATTTTTGTTCTTGTCCATCAACATGGAAAAACGTCATTGAAGGAGCCTGAAAAATTCCCGAGGTCGAAAAGCGGCAAACCCCGAGGCCGAAAAGCGTTGGGCCAAAAGGCGCAGGGCCGTAAAGTGTGAGTCTGAGTAGTGCGAGGCCGAACAGCAATGATCCCCGCGCCAAGCCACACATACCGTACTACCAAATTTTCGCTATTTTTTTTTTATTATATTTGTCCTTGAAGTTGAATTTGATCCACTTCAAGTGTAGCCTTATGCTTCAAGCCTTCAGTCCGCGAAGATTTGGGAAGGCCATCATAGACTGAAATTTTTTCAGCGATCTGAACGTAGTGGCTGGTAAGCACAACGTTCAGATGGCTGAACTAAGACCGAAATGGCTTTGGTCGAAATAGTCTGATGATGTTCTTCTGTTAACCTTGTGATTCAGTAAACACGGAAACGCAACGCAACTTGGAATTTTCCAATGTCAATTTGTGAAGTTTCCTAAGAAATTTGTGGTGGTCATTTTGCTGCCAGAATTTCTCAATGACCTGAACCTTTCTTCCCTTGTAACTAGCAGTCACACGTGAGAGGAGTGTTTCAAAACTGAAGGTACATGTATATGTCAAGATACGTGATGTAGACTGCGGCGAGTGCGTCATTTTATATACTTTCGAATATAATATCGCCTGATTTCGTAGTACACAGCTGTGACCTAAGACTGCGCACCTAACGCTCCGCTCGCCATTCATTGATTGGACGCATGTTACAATTTCCTAACAGATTAACAAATGGATAGAGCAACTATAGATCTCTAAAACTTTAAAAATAAAACGAGGTTTGAAAATAATTAACAACGAATGTAAGCAAAAGAATGCATTCACCCCATGTAATCTGCCATCAACTGTTGTGTTACCTAACATTGCGCACTGAAGTACCTCCGATGTGTCCGGTCTAGAAAATCACTGTACGGTGGCCCAGAAGGTACCATCACCGGCCACAAAATGTTAGTCTATATTCAGTTAGGTATCACAAATCCATCGTGCAACTTTTAGTGATGGGCCGATGATCGGTAATGACAATCGGAAGCTGCCGATTTCGGGCAATCGGGGCACAATCGTAAGTCATTGTCAAACATCGGTAGTGCTGATTGCTGGGGTCAAAAATCGAAATAACGCTTGTCTGCTTGTTGCCGACAAGTAATTTCTATCCGTGACAGCTAGAAATTAAAATCGTTTGTCCCGGGCGACAAGTGTTTGTTGACAGAAGACCAAAAATATCGCGTGCACAATGTTCGGTCATGCGCAATCTTAGGTCACTCGACTGTAGAAACCTTTTCGCTTGGGATACGATTTACCAATAAATTACTTGTACACTCTGATAATCTACTCAGAACATTCCACAATCCTCGAAAACATGATTGTGTCTTACAGTATAAACACACAAGCCCTAGTCCAAACAAGGCCCGAATGTCTGTAAATTAATATAATTTTTGGGATTCTTCCCATTCCTCCAGTCCTATGCCATGTAAAATTACCTTTTCATTCGCATAATGTGTCTTGTCAATATTTCCAATATATCCGTCATAAAGTTATTTTTTAAAAAAAGTGTGTTTGAGTTTTGAAACACAGTCAGCCATTTTCTAGTTTTGTTTTGAATGTTATTGTGGGAGAATGTGCTTTGTGGAAAGTGTACAGTCATTTTACCGATATTGAATCTTTACCAAATGCGGGTCACTTCAACTTTAATCACGTCGCAAAAATCGAAAGGTAACACAAAGTAACAAAACTTTGAATCAAAAGTTTCATTAATATTTTACTCTTTAAATGATAAAGTTACAGTGTTATCTGGCATCTGCATATTATGTTATTTAGTTGGAAATCATTAGCATCCTGTCTAGTTTCCAAATTTCGTGTATGGGAATTCCCTGTTCTATTTTTTTCACTCTTCGACAACAGGGTCATTCCATCGGACCGAGACTTACTTTTAGGCTGAAAGCATCGCCATTTCATTCACCTTTTAGCAGGAGGAAAAGTACATATTTATCTGCATTCTATTTTTCACGATGAATTTAGTTTTGCTTGCATGTATTTTTACCTATTTTGAATCGGCAAAATCCACACTTCATCAATAAGAAATAACTCGAGATTGATTGTTTTTTCCGAACTTTTCTCGGTCAACTAGAACAACTGCGTAAATCAAAGAGACGTGAACTGCATCTGGGTGACTCTGTGAAGTATGTTGTGTCAGTGTTTGCAACAGCTCTGTCAAACTGACAAATTACTTGGGGTGGGATGGGGGTTGGTTGCAATGGCAGAATTCCATAAGGTGAAGAATAATTGTGTAATTGGTGGAGTGAGAGGATAGGGTGGGGATTTGAGTGATTCCCAGGCTGCACAACCCCAAACATTTTTGAATGTGATCAAGTTACCCTGCTATTACCTGTGCCACCACCTCTCCACTTGTGATCAAGGGAAGAGTTGGGGGGTCATAGGCAAAACAGCAGTTATCTTGGTGAATATTATATGGTCACATTTAAAATTAGTGGTAGCGTGACCTGGGCATCACCCCCCCCCCCCCCCCCCCACCCACACACACACACACACACACGCCAGACTGGGATGCTCTTAAGTCATCCAGATCACTACCGTCAAGGTGGTGGAAGCAGTTTGTGGGGACTTTTTGTCATTTTTTTCTTTTTGGGTGGTGTCTGGAGGAATAACATTGTTTCCTGCAATTTTGCCCCCCCCCCCCCCCCTCTACAGACAGAGAGAGAGAGATTGGGGGAAAGAGAGAGAGAGTTATTGGAGACCGGTCATGGTACAAAAATTAAATTACATGTCTCCTGACCCAGGGATTCCATCAGAGGGGCAGGGGGGCCCCTTTTAGGGCATCTTTCCCCTAAATTCAATTTACTGCATCATTTTATTTATTCACACTGCTGTAGATGAGTTGGCAATGGTTCTACATCTTTGCTGCCTGCCTGTTCAGGCAGCCAGCAATGATGTAGAACCATTGCCAACTCATCTACAGCTATATAGATAATTTTGAGCTCTAGAATTTCAAAAATGTACTTGTAGTGACCCCCCCCCCCCCCCCCCCACCATCCCCGCCTTAGCCGAGGCTCCAAGGAGTTAAGTGAGGCATCAAGGAGACATAATTACATTAAAATGTTTCACCCACTGCACTCTGATGTCGATAATTTTCACTTTTTATGCAGGATCATCTCCCCTGTGTTGGGAAAAAATCATCAATCTTGTGATTTCATGATCAGGGTTTGCTGAAAGTGCTGGAGGTGGAGACAGTGAGGGGAACAAAAGTTTGCTTGAAGTCAAGTAGGGTACCAGTAATTATGGCACATCTACATTTCTTGTGAGTTCACTTCAAATTATGCCATGGCTGCTTAGCAGCAGCCATGACATAATTTGACAATAAACTTGAGAAACAAGCAAACTTGGGGAAAATTATTTACATGGAACAAGAAATCAGAAAGTGGGCCTACAGAAGGATGGGTGTGGTCACTAACTGGGGTGGTTGGATAGGGTGGGGTGGAGTGATGTTGGTGCAAAGAGTTAACAGTTTCACTCCTGGAGATTTTGAGGGGTTTATTCCATCCACATACAAAATTACTGTTAGGGAAAGTTCCTAAGATGTGAAAAGGGGTGAGCTAATTAAAATTTGAAATCTGCTACCATGCGGCAGCAGATTTCAAATTTTAAATTACTCATCCCTTTGCTATCACAGTGGCTTGTTTATACCACCACTATAGAAGTCATCAGGGGCTAGGAACCAGGAGAGGGGGATGGGCACGTACCCCTCAAACTTTCCTCCATGGGTATATGTATGGGTAATATGAATAAATATGTACTAAGGATAGATTTTATGCAAAATATTTTGTTCATAAAAGATTATTATTATAATTTCCTGGAGAATGCCTTAAGGCATTCTCCAGGAAATTGTAATAATATAATATTTATGAACAATGTTGTGGGTTTTAACCATGTATAACGTATGTAGTATTGGAGGGAAAAGCCACTATTGTGGTGAATTCCAGCTGTATTGGTATGTGCTTATGCCCTCCCAAGTCCAATATGCTTCCTACGCCCCTGGAAGGCATGTCAAGCTGATCAGAGGCCCAAATTCTCTTTTACACACACCATGTCTATGCATGGGTAAACCATATTCATCCTTCCTAGCACAGCCCATGCAAATGTTCCCATTGCCAAGTTGGACCAGCAGGTCGTAGAAGCCTATTCGACTTGGAAGAGCCTTTTATTGATTAACAGTACATGTATACCTATATAGGTCCAAATTCCTGCGGAATGCCTTGTGGCATTCTCCAGGAATTTGTAGCAATATTACAATATTAGATATATTTGTTCATACAGTTAAAACTAGATGTCCTGTCATGAAATGCGCACAAATAGCACGTTGATATGCGCGTTAATGTGCGCGTTATGACCCAATTAAAGCTATCATATTCTGTACATATGGCCTGTGCACAGGCAATGTTTCAGCCAATGGACCTCCGGGTAACCCGGAGGTCCATTGGCAGAAACATTGCATGTGTTTGCTATGAGTAACCAGGAGAACCTGCCGAGCTTTGGGTGTCATTCGATATGGCAATTGCGCGCAATTCCAACGCGCAATTAAGCCTAGATAAGCGCACTATTCGTGACAGGACTTCTAGTTTTAACTGTAGCTAAAGTGTGAACAGTATTTGTAAATGTTTATTTACTTGTTACTTATTATTTCAACTAGATAATCATGGATGAAAGTTGAGGATGGACCTGCCCCCCCCCCTCCCTCCCCTGCACGGGTCACGGGGGCTCATCGACACAAAATATTCAGAATAAGCAAGCAGATGTGTCTCCTGTTGCACCAGAAACAAAATATTTAATGTGCTAATCCATTCCCAGTGGTTAGTACTGGTTACACAAATATTTAGTCCTTGGAAGTAACGCTCATTGTTGTCACCTAATTTCGTTTTAAAACACCTCCAAGTTGAAATCCATGTTATCCAACGCACGGAAGAGAAAACTGGCCAACGATTTCACTCAGTATGTGAAAGAACATAACTGTGTTTCAAACTATCGCATTTAAAACAAAAAATTCCAGCAATTAAGTTAAATTTACGAAAAGATTTGCGGTGATTCGATTATCAAAAATTGGTTTGAAAATGGTAAAATGGGTAGGTCCAACGATTTCCTTATCCATAAAATATAACATTCAGAATAATTTCCATTTTTTATCACATGATTTGGGATACTTTTTTGAATTGAAACAGCATAGAAAAGTTATTGGTGGAGAACATTTTCAAAACGAAATCGTATATGGTCTGAAAGTAGTTCAATATCGGTAAAATGACTGTAGTCCAAACTTGGACCCACAGTCCGTAATATAATTTTTGGCGTTGGTACGGCCTGTAGGTCCAACACTCTCGATCTCTGTGGTGTACTATATGACCAGTAAACGATTTACTTGCAGGTCTATCTCGCCTCGTGAGAACAATATGGCATATCCAGAAGCTTTTTGTTATTATGTGACCGAAAGAAGGAAATTGTAAAAAACAAAAACCTCGATGTCGGAAGCGCTTGGTCACCGCATTGTTCAGAAACGAAAGATTCATATCATCGAAGTGGTTCGAGAAAATGAAGTTGGCAGCCATGTTTTGTATTTTTAAACATAATGACGTCATTCCTTCCTTAAGCGATTGGTTGCAATCAGGGAATCCCTGTAGGTTTTTAAATTTCTTGTTCGGTTTTGGTTTTGGTTTTTCAGGTGTAATAAAATCTTGGCTCGGTTCAGTTTTCGGTTTGTTCATGAGGCCAAATAAAATTCAATAAAACTCATTCTTATGTCCGGAGTCATAACTGAATGGGAGTGAAATTGAGTGAAACTCATTGAATGCCCACGAAATAAGCTATAATACATGAAGAATCAGGAAGGACAATATTACTTACCTAAATATTCAGAACTTTTATTGTGCTTGGTCATTTTTCGAGGTCTGACACCTACACGCAACTTGAGGAAAGCTGCAAACACAACTAAACTGAAATGTCAGAAATTCACAGAATGTAGCCTTCACAGAGTAAAGAGTATTTTTATTAAATAATCTCTTGCTGCAGAAATTCACAGAATGTAGCCATCTCACTACTCTGAGATGGCTACATTCTGTGAATTTCTGCAGCAAGAGAGTATTTAATAAAAAACGAAAAAACTTAGATTACAGGATGTCGACGGTTTCGGTTTCGGTTTTTTAAAAAAAACTAAAAACCTCGGTTCGGTTTCAGTTAACCGACAGCTCTAATGGGTGTTGTTTTAGCTTCAATCCACTCCAAAAGTTTGAGGGTGCTATTGAATCTGGTGACAAAGTCAAGTGGGGGGTTACTCTCTCTGCTAGGCCTTGTTCCATTTGGTGTATGTGCAAACACTGTAGTCCAACTCTAGTCGAGTTAAAGAAGTTGGCCATTCTGTGCACGAAGGAAATTAGTTTCTTGATCATTGTCTGCACATCAAGGGCTGTATTAATTGCCAATTGTAACTTATGGGCAGCACACCCGAGCCATCTGAGATCGAGCATTCTAACTGTAGCTGGCATAACACTCATTGTGTCATTTGTGGCAAACAATATTTTGCTGTTGACATCTAAATCTCATTCCAGCAACTGTTCACATATTATATCAGCTGTACTTTTGGCAGTATGGTCAGCATCTCTATTCTCAAGGTGTTTATGATTGACAGACAAATACTGTGTAATTGCCAGTCAATGGATACATAATGGATAGTTATGACAAGGTAGTTGGTTTTATTATCAGCTTTCCAATGATCAAATGTTATATTTATTTGATTATTCCCTCTTTCTGGCTTTATTTTGGCTGTCAACTTTTCCTCCAACTCAGTTTTAAGGTCTCCTAATTTCCAGGTCAGTGTCGTTGGGTGGGGTGGGGTGCAGATACCACCAGTAAGAACCATGCATAGGTGTCTGAATCCCACACCAGCTGACAGTTCGAATGATCGGCTGTCAGAGTCGATGAATCGAAGTACGGCATTGTCATATTTCTTTCTAACGTTGCTGTTTATTTTGTGACGGGCAAAGGCAAAGGACCCGAGACTTGTTTGAAGGGTTCCTTTTGCAGAGGAAGTAGAACCACTAGCCGATACACTGTATGTCTGTGTCACTCCCTTTGATGCCTTTGATTCATTAAACTTTTGTCGCGCTTGCTGATGGAGAGACAAATGTTTTCGTTCCAGGTGTACCCGAAGATGTGATGTCATACCACTTGCCTGTTTTGTTAAACTTGAGTAGCAGGCATTACAAACAAAGCCGTCTTTTTTAGCCTTTTCATCAAACTTCACTGTGAAGTATTCTCGTATAACAGAAGAATGAGAAGATGGTTGCTTAACTTACTTTCTACTGCTAGTAGCCATGATGATCACTATTACCATGCTTCTAATAAAGTACGAGACTAAACGAACGACAGAGCCGCTGAGCAAACGGGATTCCGCGAATAACTCTCACACAAATTCCGGGAAATGTGTAAATAGCGAATTAGCGGTGTGTGGTTTTCTGGGAAACTGAAAGTGAAACGACAGAATTTTGCAATGAATTTGACTATTTTCCTGATAGAAACATTAAAAGTAGAAGAGTTCACTCCTTATTTCAACCGATGTCGACATTGTCGAACACTGATTCGTTTTCCTCGAAGCTTCATGACTAACGAATCGGAAAACTATTCGAGATCGATATACGAATACCAAAGCAATGTCGACATCGAATCGAATACTCGAAGCTTCACTTGTTCCTGGAAGTCTGCTACCATACTCGTACCAGAACTGATAATTTAATAATATTTCCTGAGAACAAGTTCTGGCCAAATGTGCTTTACATATCCAAGAACAAAGCTAGGGTATCAAAATTCTTCAAAACACAGTGACAGAGCTGCATGGGGGTAAATTCCAAAACCTTTGCTTTTGTTTATATATGAATTTTCTTTCGATTTCCGGTCAACGTCATCAGATGGAAAAAGCATTTATTTACAACGCCGTCTAAAATCAAATAATAAGAAAGATCACCTCAATACAGTATACTGTTATTAGCTAGAGACTGCACAGCTGCCATATTCAATGCAAGTTATCATGATACCTGTTGAAATTTCTTAGAATTACGATTTTGTTTTTCGATGGAAATCCGTGGTATTGAGTGATTTGCACAAGTCGGTCGAGCATGGAAACCATCTTCAATAAAAAATGCAGACAGTGTTGTCCTTTTCCAAAATACAGTCCTATCGCTGCACTCGAAAGTGTTTTGAATGCCTAGCTTTACCAAATATCTTTATTGAATATCTGAAGTTTTATTGAATATCTGAAGCACATTCAGGCACGAGTTGTTCTTGCGAAATATTATTTTATTACCAGTTCTGGTACGAATACGATAGCAGACTTCCAGGAACCAGTGAGTTGATTACATATGTGTTTCATGTTCTATACATCCCAACCTTCATTTTGATGTATACTTTGTATATTTAATCTGAATTTAAGGAATATCAGAGATGAGAATTTCAAAATAAACAAAATTCCATTTCTTAAATTCCCTTAAATTTTCTCATTCGTACGCAATCTTTTTTTAAAATTTTAACACAAGGCGAAGAATTAACAGAAGGCCTTTATCTGGTACATTTTAACAACAGACAGGAGATGAAGGGAAGACAAAAAGGTAAGTCAAACTCAATAAAAAACCAACTAATTTCGGGCTGTTACACACATGCCACTATTTTTAGTGAGGGGAGGGGGGGATATGGGGACTTTAGGGGTCCTACCTCAAACAGGTGTGGACAGGCGTTCTGACAAACATAGTAATATTAAATACAGTTAAAACTAGAAGTCCTGTCATGAAATGTGCACAAATAGCACGTTGATCTGCGCATTAATCCACGCGCTATGACCATAGTAAATTCTGTACACATGGCCTTTGCACAAGCAATGTTTCAGCCAATAGACCTCCAGGTAACCAGCAGGTCCATTGGCAGAAACATTGCCTGTGTTTGCTATGAGTAACCAGGAGAACCTGCTATGCTTTGGATGCCATTCGATATGACAATTGCATGCAATTCCTACGCGCAATTAAGCCTAGATAAGTGCACACTTTGTGACAGGACTTCTAGTTTTAACTGTAGCATGTGGCATTTTTATGTACTTATACGGTGTGCTGTCACAATGACTGTTTCATATTATTACAGAGAAATCCAATTTCTCATGACCTCCTCTAAACAAAGTCAACCACATTAGCCTAACCAGAGCAAGAGACGGCACTCAATAAACAAAATTTTCCAACAACTAAGTTTTTTTCCGTTTTTCTTCTTCCAAAACATAGCTTATGACTCGATGCGAGATCATCACCGAGATGGGTTCGCTCCCAGTGTGTATGTGTGTGTGTAGGGAGGTGAGGTGGGGGTGTTGGGGGGGTGGGGGGGTGGGTGGATACAAGATATGTTCTGGATGAAAACAAATGAAAGAGTAATACAATTTGAATAACAAGTTTAGTGTATAACGTTGGCTACTGTGGGACTGTTCTTTGATGGCACCATTTGCTGGGAGCTTACTTGATTAGGGGACTTCCCCGGCCACCACCACAGTTTCGACATGGTCAACGACACACGAATGAAGCATTAGTCTGTAACTGCTCATTTATGGAGATAGTTTTCAACTCACTTAAAAAATATTTGCACTGCAGATTGAACCAAGACAAATCTGGGTGTCAACAGCATGAACTGTGGAAGGTTGGGGGGAGTTAGCTCAACGCAAGTATCAGTGGAAAGAGTACAACATCCCCATAATATATAATAACCGCCCTGCTTTTATTGTTTAAAAGTTTTTACTTTTGAGAAAGAAAAAAAAATAAAAATCATGAAGCACAAATCTTGGACGTTGTTTGCTAAAATTGAAAAACAAAATAACAGCTCAGCAACTTCTCAAAAACATTGAAAAACCATCCCAAAATACATCAAATTGCGTAAATATGCTCTTTTTATTTTTATGGATTGCAAGTTCCGAATTCAGATATGAGGGTCTTTACATGTATATTTGCGTTTGCTTTGCCACAGCCACAGTGTCGTCTGCAAGAAGAACAGCACAAGCAGTAATACTAAACACCAAGATATACCGAGGTGAAGGAAAATATGGGTGGGAATGGGATGAAAAGAGCATGGGTGGTGTGTTGTGAGTATATAAATAGATTTACATGTAGGTAGTTTTAATGACATTTTTTTATAATTATGCACGCTAAAGTATTAGCGTTTGCTGAAAAATCTTCATCTGGGTATTTAGTAGGTAGCTTGGTAATTAGTGTTTAGGTACAGCGGCTGCACCACAGTTAGCGACAGTGTGAATTGTTAATCTAATTGTGACTTGTTAATTAGTTCTTTTTGTGGCCGACGGTAATTGTCTTCTTTGTTATGATAGTAGGATTGTTATGGCCCAATAGTGTGACACCAGGAAGTGTATTTTTGGGTGTGGTCCCTTTTCACTCGTGAATGATGTAAAAAACCTTCCGTATGGCAAGAGACGTAGCCTGCACTGAGGGCTGACCATTGGGACCAGCGAATTAAAAGGTTACTGAATAACGTTTCCGCCAATTCTAAAAATCAGACGTCGACTGACAGTCGTTTGACTACACATTAAAATGGCGACAATTGCAAAAAATCCTGGTCAGGTAATGAGAGTGAAAACATCGTCCTCGTAAACAAAAAGTGCCAACAAAAACCAAGGCTATATTAAAGCCGTTGACACTGAACCGAAATGGCAAAAAATATACTAAATACAAGCTGTAGCTTCTTTGACTGTATTGGGCACAACCGAGCGATACTTGTCACAGTACGCTACAAAAGCCCCAATGTGGCATAAAGACAATAATAGCAAAACAATAAACAAAGTAAAAAATAAAATAAAAACAAACAAACTTTAGAGCTGCCAGAACTGAAAAGTTCTGTTGGCCCAAAGCCCGGATAAAAGCTGATGGGGAGTTTTATTTTTATCAATTATTACAGTGATCTGTATTGTGATACCCAATTAGCATTTACACACTTCATTCACACACAGAGGTAGCCTATTAATTAACAAGCTACCTACATGTACTAAATACAGAGGGGCTGATTTTGGCGATGGCTCAGTCTATATATCTTGCCTTTAGTCATTTAAATCAGTGGGATTCGACTGTCGATCTGTTCGGCCGCTCATCTGGAATCTCCGTTAGCACCACTAATCACAGCAAAATGGAACTACCGCAGAAGTTATCTAACATGCTAACATGTCTTAATGTGGGTAACACCAGAAACTGAATTATCCTTGTTTCTGGTGCAACCTGCCAGGTGATATTGGACTTTCCAATACCACCTGGAATGGCTCCAACAAGGAAGCCAAAGAAGCCTGCAGCCATACAACATCGATCAATATTGCCCCGGCAATGTGGTGTGGAACAGGCATTATGGGCCATGCAAGCCCGAAGGTGTGAAGCGATAAGCAGGGGGGGGGGAATGTATGAATCGGGTAGTTTATTATTGCCTGTATTTCTGTGTATACAAGTAAGCTACCATCAAATGGTGCTATCTAAGAATAGTCCCACAGCAGCCAACATTATGCACTAAACTTGCTAATCAAATTGTTTTACTCTTACATTTTTTAGCATTCAGAAAATAGCTCGAGCTAAACCCTGCCCCCCCCCCCCCCCCCCCCCCCCCAACTGCCACAAACACACTGGGATGAGCCCATCTCGCATCGAGTCTTGAGCTATGTTTTGGAAGCAAAAAAAAATGAAAAATAAAAAGACGTAGTTGTTGGAAAATTTTGTTCAGTGAGTGTCATCTCTTGCTCTGGTTAGGCTAATGTGGTTGACTTGGTTTAGAGAATGTAATGAAAATTGGATTTCTCGGTAATAATATGAAATCGTCATCATGATAGCACACTGTATACAGTAAAAATACTGCATACTATTTAAGATTACTATTTTAGTCAAAATGCCCATTCACACCTGTTCGAAGTAGGCCCCCTAAAGTCCCCATACCCCCCCTCCCCCATCCCCGCTCATTGAAAATAATGTCATGTGTAACAGGCCTAAATTAACTGGGTTTTTTTTTATTGAGCTCCACTTACCTTTTCTTCTTCCCTTATTCTCTTGTCTGTTGTTAAAATCAGTTATTGTTTTTCTCTCTTAGAATGTACCAGATGAAGTCCTAATTGTTGTAAAAAGATCGTGTACGAAAGCGAAAACTTAACATGTGTTTGCAATCTCGCACACCCTTCTTTTCCACCTATGCGTTTCGTCAACACTTTCTGCGAAGCACATTTTCCCCAATAACATTCAAAACGAAACTAGAAAATGGCCGGCTTCGTTACAAACCTGTATCACACTTTTTTAGAAAAATAACATTATGATGGCTTTATTGGAAAAATTGACACGACACATTATGCGACTGAAAAGGTAATTTTACATTCTTCTCAGAAATGCTTATACTTTTATCACAAAACAGATTCGTTTTTCTAAAATTGATGATTTTGATTGGCTATTAGTTTCATCATAGGAGGAATGGAAAGAATGTTGGACTAAAAAGACATACCAAGCCCAAAAATTGTATTACAGATTTTCAGGCCATGTTTGGACTACACATGCCCGTGTCAGTCTTTGTCTGTGGCCAACCACAGCACTTTTGTTGTACTGCAGCCAGTGCCTCTTACACTTTCTTTGGTTTCAGCATAGGGGCTCGTTACAAACAATGAGTCAGGAATAAAATGATATTATAAAATAAATATAACTGCATACCCCCAGTACATAATATAATAAACAATATTATGATAACACAAGGGTGGGGGGAGGACACAGAATTTCTACCTCGATTTTTCAAAAGGTTAAAAATATGATCTACTTATGTTTGTTCATCCGGGTACAGGTCAAAACCTCACACAACCAAAACATAGCATTTCAAAATTGTCAAAACGTCACATACAGTTAAAACCAGAAGTCCTGTCATGAAATGCGCACAAATAGAACGTCGATCTGCGCGTTAATCTACACATTATGGCCATAGTAAGGCTATCAAATTCTGTACATATGGCCTGTGCACAAGCAATGTTTCAGCCAATGGACCTCCGGGTAACCCAGAGGTCCATTGGCAGAAACATTGCCTGTGTTTGCTATCAGTAACCAGGAGAACCTGCTGTGCTTTGGATGTCATTCGATATGATGATTGCGCGCAATTCCTACGTGCAGTTAAGCCTAGATAAGCGCACAGTTCATGACAGGACTTCTAGTTTTAACTGTACTTTTTGTCAAAATGTCACATACTTTTGGTCAAATCCTCACATATTAATTATTTCCAAGCTGACAACTTACCAAATATAAGGGGCTCAAGCCATTCACTCAATTGATCATATTTTAAAAGGGGAGGGCTACAATGGTATTAAAACATGTATCTTTCAAATATTTTCATGGAAACACCATCTCGTCGAAAGAAAATGTTTGAGAAATGTTACACTGTTTGAGTCTATTTCAAGGATCCTATTTCACCCAATTAGTCTGCTGCATTTTTACCCAAATCATCCGAAACTCGTCCGCTGGGAAAATTTAGAATTTCTGTAGTTTGAAACAATTTGGGTTTTTTGGGGGATTCTTAAATTTGCTAAATTTGTACAGATTTTACCGAGTATGTTTCCCTGTTGAAACGGAACCTGCACATTTCACAATTTTAATTCGTCGTATTACCGATTTTTGTCTGAACGATGTCAACAATCTTGGCTTTGATAAAAAAGAAATGCCCTCATTCGGGCGAAATAAAGAAACTCCAATCTGTTTCCTACGTGAACGCTTGGCTGTTCAAGTTTCATAACAGCACACCTGTCATTGTTACATGTATAAGTTATTCTATTCAATGTCGTCCAGCGCTATCTGCATCCAAAAGGAACAGGCTGCTGAAGTTCTCGGAAAATGAAACATTTGCGTAATTCATGGGAAGGATACATGCCAGTATCTTTAAAAATTTGCAATATGCTGATAAAAAAGTCAAGTTTTTCTATTAAATAAACAAGGCAATTTTCACCTCAAAAGCCACCAGAATGCACCACTTGATAGGTCATTTTAAAAATTAAAATAAAGATCTCCCCCCCCCCCCCCTCAAATTAACGCCTGCGCACGCAGGACAGTTGCCTTCAGCATCAGTCTCTCACGATAATTGTTCCACTAGAATTTATTGAAATAAATGGAAAATACGTTAGATATATCTAAAAGATTCAATTTTATGCCCTGCCTCACACTTGCTTCAATATCTGTCCTGTTTCTATAACTAGCTATATTGGGTATGTTGCATTTCGCCCATATGAGGATAAAAAAAAAAAAAGAAGAAGCTTACCCACCGACCCTATTTTTTTCTGGCTTGTAACCCAAACCACAACATTAATTTTTTTTGTGTCAAAATTACATATACTTGTGCTTATGCGAGATTGTGAACACAGACATGCCAGAACACAATAAACTATTCAGCCATCTAATTAATTTTTTTTACATTGTTAAACACCGGAAGATTGCAATCGAAACTGGCGAGCAGGGGTTAGCGTGAAAAGATCACTGCAGGGGTTACAACATAAAGAAAAGCCAGCTTTTGAGAAGTACCTAGATGGCACCTTTGGAGGGTCACTGCTGTTCAAACTGAGATCAAGATCACTGGAGCTTCGGGGAAAAATTGGGAGAGATGGGGAAAAGGGATGCCAAATGTGCCACTCTGGAGTAGTGGAGACCCTGGAACATTTTCTCTTGGAATGCCCACAGTATATACCTCATAGAATAAAATTTACTGGAAGAATAATGCAGAAGTGGGGTGAAGAAACAAAGGATAGATGGCTGAAGGGGGACACGAGGGAGAGGGTAGGAATGCTTATTGAAGAAATTGAAAAAGAGGAAGTGAGGGACACTATTAAGCAGTTTATATCTGAATGCTGGGAGGAGAGGAGGGGAAGAGGGGTTGGGGTGCAGGGGGAATGATGGCCTTCTCTTATGAGGACCGCGACAAATCAGCGGCTGGCCAAAGAGTTATTATTATTATTAACACTGCTCTGATTAATGTTTATTCAATGTTTAGCTAGATAAACATTGGTAGAAATTAATTTATTGATCAGCAAACATTAATTTGCAATGCTCCAACAGTGCTCAATTTTTGTATTCATTGAAAGGATCAACTACAATAATTAAATTATATAGAATTATTCTTAAAAACAGCAAAACTTCTTAATGGCAGTGTCTGGGTACTCTCACTACTCTGGGAAGGCTACATTCTGTGAATTTCCAACATTTCAGTTTAGTTGTGTTTGCAGCTTTCCTCAAGTTTCGTGTAGGTGTCAGACCTCGAAAAATGGCCAAGCACAATAAAAGTTCTGTATATTTAGGTAATTATTATATTGGCCTTCCTGATTCTTCATGTATTATAGCTTATTTCGGGCATTCATTGAGTTTCACTCAATTTCACTGCCATTCAGTTATGACACCGGACATAAGAATGAGTTTTATTGAATTTTATTAGGCCTCATGAACAAACCAAAACCCAAACCGAACCGAGGTTTTACTCCACCTGAAAAACCGAACAAGAAATTTAAAAACCTACAGCTCTAAAAAGAATCAGAACTTCTGGTATATTATGTTCTATGAAAAAAAAATCTTATAATTTTGCAAGTATTCATTGAATGGCACCATCGTGCTTAACCATGAATAATCGCAAAATTCGGAAAAAATTAAAGGAAATTGTTATAATTGGCCAATAAATAATCATAAAATTAATGCACAAATACAAAATAAAAATTTATGTCAAGAAAAAAATTTGAACGATGAGCTATATTGTACATTTATGAAAAAGCTATGCTAACTATTTAATGTTCTGTGCTGCATGATACTGAATAAATATCATTAAAGTTATTTTCTGTCCGATGTTTTGCTGATTTTCAAACCCTTGGCAGATGGTTTTGGGTCAAACTGCAAGTAGACGATTCAGCACGTTGACGGACGATTTGGGTAAAATTGCAAGTGGACGATTCAGCTGGCAGACGAAACGTCTGTATCCCCTTAAAATGAGCGAGGTGATGAAAATATATCTATTCATCAGGTCGGGACCATTTGGATGTTGTGAGGTGATTCATACCTCTCAGAATCTCTTGTCGAAGAAAAATGTGCTTAACCATTGAAAGTTTCCATGCTTAGCTTGATGATACAAGTAATCCATCCTGCATTATCTACCCCTTTCAATTGGGTTACATCAAAAATGGAACTGTGCAGAAATTACCCCAGGCAAAAACGGCACCAAGTGAGTGAAAACAGCTCTATGGGTGGCAAATACGGCACCAATTGCGCTGGCGAAAATGGAGCCATGGGTTGGCAAAAATGCCACAAGATTGGATAAAGAAAACGGTACCAGTATTGAATTCATTCCATTCTGCCCTTTTATGTGTTTTATTTTGAAACTAAGAATTTAAGCTTACGGATGCATTTTAGGTTCGTTAATAAATTTTGTTGAAAAATGAGCAGTTCAAAATGGGAGCAAACTCCCCCCCCCCCCCCCCCCCCCCCCCCCCCGACCCCTCCGCTCTCTTAAATGAATTTCTCGTTGTTACTAGGTAGTGACTAAAATAAACTACAATTATTAGATGTTTTACCAGATTTCATTTAATATAATTAATTGCCAGATAAGCCTTTAGCATTGTTAAATATACCGGTATTTGTCTTGTTATCTTGCTCTCGGAGTGTGTGATGTTTTGATCAAAAGTATGTGATGTTTTGACCCAAAAGTGTGTGACGTTTTGACCAAAATATGTGATGTTTTGACTAAAAAACGTGACGTTTTGACCATTTTGAAATGTGGTGTTTTGGTTGTGTGATGTTGTGACCAGCACCTATGCAACCACTGACTTCTGTGCACCGCTTTTTCCAGAAAAGATTTATCTTCCAGACTGCACACATGTTTTTATCATGTTAAATTAAAAATCAGTGAACAAAACATGATTTATTGTCACTTTCCCTCGAAAAGAACTCTGTCGGTACCGGAAGCTCAGCTTTTCAGCTGTTGAGTCTCATCTCTACATCCCTAAGAAAAGTTGGCCCTGAATGTTTAGTCCAATACAGCGGTCCAGTTTTGTTATTTCTACCATATTCAGAGGTCAGGAAGTTGCAGGGAGGGTCAGTTCCAAACATTTTTTGAGAATTTACATGCATGAGTATATGAAAAATATTTGGCAAATGAGTTACAACAAATGCTTTTATTATTTTATCCCTGCTCATGTGTGTTTACTTTAAATTGCCAGTGCAAGTGTCTATTTTAATGTTCTCAACCAAAGTACTTGAGTCTACTTCAGGCTTGTCATTTTGAGGCAGGCGAGCGCCCTGGGCCACAGTCGCTGCCCTCAGTTTAAAATTCTGCGGACAGTAAACGTCCGCCTAACCCCAATTTCTGCAGCCCATAAATTCAGTCGAATGCACCTCAAAATCAGCTATCTTCCATGGCAATTTTTGCGGATTGAAGGCGGTAGCAAAGCGCTTTTTGTGAAGTTTGTAGTGTGTCTTTGACACATTCACCCAGAGACAGTAAGTAACTTTCCAAATACGAGTGAGAGGTCTGCCAATTCCAAAGTTGCAATTAGTTATTACATTATACATCAGACTGTGACAACTCTTGTGTCATGTGCGATTTCGGAATGTATCATCCCCAAGCCAGTTCGACCCCTGACGATTTGCCTCGGACGTTTCATCCCCAAATCAACGCCCTGACGATTCGTCCCCCAAATCCGATTGATTCGCTCCAACATGAATTTGTCGTATATCAGAACGGCCCTGTCGATGGTCGGAATAGTAGGCGTGGATGATTCATTTCCCGGCTGGCATGCAGCCCAGGTAGGCCTAAGGCGGTAAGATTTCTCTGATACAGATTCTGATACAGTTAAAACTAAAAGTTCTGTCATGAAATGTGCGCAAATAGCACGTCAATCTGCACGTTAATCTACACGTTATGACCATAGTAAGGCTATCAAATTCTGTACAAGTGGGCTGTGCACAAGCAATGTTTCTGCCAATGGACCTCCGGGTAATCCGGAGGTCCATTGGCAGAAACATTGCCTGTGTTTGTGATGAGTAACCAGGAGAACCTGCTGTGCTTTGGATGCCATTCGATATGGCATTTGCTCGCAATTCACACACACAATTAAGCCTAGAAAAGTGCACAGTTCAGGACAGGACTTCTAGTTTTAACTGTATAGTTATGGAATTGGACAGTGAATCTGACCTTCCTGATGGGAGTGATACTGATCATAGTAGTGGTGGAGATCTATCTGATTGACTGGGATCTGAGTGTGATTCAGATTAAGTTTGACATCACAAATGATAATCACTTTAT
The DNA here is from genome assembly GCA_031216915.1 of Pictodentalium vernedei. NCBI lineage: Eukaryota > Metazoa > Mollusca > Scaphopoda > Dentaliida > Dentaliidae > Pictodentalium > Pictodentalium vernedei. Next base: position 370,923,004 of record CM062291.1, read on the forward strand.
CACTTGAGTTCTTCAGTCTTCTTTTTTACAAAGTCTGAATCTGTGATGTTTTTTTTTTGTTTCAGAATGTAGTTTAGAACTCTTTTTTGTGGGGGAGGGGTGGGTATTGTGCCTGGCATAGGGGATTGGGAATACCATTTGGCATTGAAGTCAGCAACAAGACTGTTAAATGGTTTATTTTCGTTTTATTGTGACAAACATTAAAATATATACCACAAAAAACTTTCAGTCTTCATCACTGGGGTGCACCCCAATATCAGTCCATTTTCTCACACACTCATCAGGGCACATTTATGATCAGATCACTTTGAAACTTGGTATGTGTGTTTGGGATGACCTCTAGATGTGAGCTATTGATATCTTTTTATTTCCATAAAAAATTATTGTCGTTATCACCAGCCATTGAACATCTACATCTGTGCAGCAACTTATCTCTTTTGTACTCTCTGCAGGGTATATTTATGAATTTCCATAAAAAAGAAAAAAAAAAACATTGCCACAAACAATGACCTTCAAACTTAGTGCATTTGTGCATTAACATCTTCCTTTGGCATGCCTCAGAGGGCACATTCATTATCAGTTGTTTGAAACTTTGTATGCGTATGCAGGGTGAAAAAGATAGGAGCTATTGATTTTCTTTTCATTTCCATCAAAAACTGTTGCTGTTAGCAACCATCTTTGAATTTATTGCATTTGTGCATCATCATTCTTCTTTGCAGTGGCCTACAGGCCACATTTATCTTAGAATTGTTTTTGAACTTGGTGTGCTCATTAGGTGGGACCTCCAGATAAGAGCATTCATTTCTGTGAAAATAGTTACCGTTTACAATAACCTCTGAACTTACGGCATTTGTGTATCAACATTCTTCCCTTAGCCGCCTTACAGTTTACATTTAAAAATGCATGGATTCCTCTGACGTTGTTCAGACACAATACCAAATAACATTGTTACCAAATTACCAGTGATATTCAATTTTGCCATTTCACTTGTAACTTTACCAAGTTCAAGTTTGTCAAGTTGAGCTACAGTGTCATTGACACTTTATGTGGTTTTGATTTCATTGTTTTTTATTAGCTCACCGAAGGGAGCTAAACTTATCACTTGTCGTCCGTCGTCGTCGTCCGTCGTGAATATTTTTCAAACGAGTTCTCCTCTGAAACCGCTAGGTCGATTTTCTCGAAACTTGGTATGGATGTTCATTACCATATGTCCATTCAAGTTTGTTCAAATGAAATGGACATGCCCACTTGGGGCTCCATAGGGGGCATAATTCCGATAGCACCCTATGTATATTCGAGAAATTACTAAAAAATCTTCCACTCCCGCACAAGTGCGCAGAATCATTTGATATTTGGTATACAGCATTATGGAGTAGATCTGATTCAAGTTTGTTCAAATCGGCCCCCTGGACTCATATTTGGGCTCACTATAGAAGCCCAAATTCGAACTTAGTGCATTTCAGGGAAATTTCTTAAAAAATCTTCTCCAGATCCAGCAGGCAGAATCTTTTGATATTTGGTATGCAACATTGTGGGGTGGATCTGTTTCAAGTTTGTTCAAGTCGGCCCCCTGGATTCACATTTGGGCTCAGTATAGAAGCCCGAATTCGAACTTAGTGCATTTCAGGCAAATTTCTTAAAAAATCTTCTTCTCCAGATCCAGCTGGCAGAATCTTTTGATATTTGGTATGCAACATTGTGGGGTGGCTCTGATTCAGGTTTGTTCAAATCGGCCCCCTGGGTTCATATTTGGGCTCACTATAGAAGCGCGAATTCGAACTTAGTGCATTTCAGGCAAATTTCTTAAAACATCTTCTTCTCCAGATCCAGCTGGCAGAATCTTTTGATATTTGGTATGCAACATTGTGGGGTGGCTCTGATTCAGGTTTGTTCAAATCGGCCCCCTGGGTTCTTATTTGGGCTCACTATAGAAGCGTGAATTCGAACTTAGAGCATTTCAGGCAAATTTCTTTAAAAATCTTCTTCTCAAGATCCAGCAGGCAGAATCTTTTGATATTGGGTATGCAGCATGCTTGTGGGGTGAGATTCAAGTTTGTTCAAGCCAAGTCCCTGGGTTTATATTTGGGCTCACTGTGGTAGCCCGAATTATAACTTAGTTCAAAATGAGGAATTTTCTTTAAAAATCTTCTTCTTCAGATCCAGCAGTCGTAATGTTTTGATATTTGGTATGCAGCATTCTTAGAGGGGTGGGGGTGGGGGGAGATTCAAGTTTGTTCAAGCCATGTCCCTAGGTCCATATTTGGGCCCATTGTGGGAGCCCGAATGATAACATAGTTCAAAATGAGGAATTTTCTTTAAAAATCTTCTTCTTCAGATCCAGCAGTCGTAATGTTTTGATATTTGGTATTCAGCATCCTTAGGGGGGGTGAGATTCAAGTTTGTTCAAGCCATATCACTAGGTCCATATTTGGGTTCACTGTGGGAGCTTGAATTGTAACTTAGTGCGAAATGAGAAATTTTCTTAAAAAATCTTCTTCTTCAGATCCAGCATGATATGTGGTGTTTAGCATCCTTAGGGGGGGTGAGATTCAAGTTTGTTAAAGCCAAGTCCCTGGGTCCATATTTGGGATCCCTGTGGGAGCCGGAATTATAACTTAGTCAATATGAGGAATTTTTCTTTAAAAATCTTCTTCTTCAGATCCAGCAGATGAATGCTTTTGATATTTGGTATGCGGCATCCTTAGGGGAGTAAGATTCAAGTTTGTTCAAGCCATGTCACTAGTTCCATAAAATTTGTCTCTCATAACTTCATTCCTTTGTAGTGTTGATGAACCATGTCCAACTGAATGCGACCCCAAATACTCCTTTGAACCACTTTGGCCGGTCAGCGATTAAGGCTCCGTGGGGCCTCTTGTTTAGGAAATCTTGACCCTCTGGTTTAAGTGTACTGCAATCAGATTGCAAAAGACCAGTTTTGTGATCACAGTTCTCTATTGGTACAAGTTAGTTCCCATGGATTACTGTGAGGGGACTTAGAGATTGCACTCCATCTGTCTGTGAGTCTGTAATGTTACCACCTGTATCTCCGAGATGGTTGAATGTTGGTGTTTAAAATTTTCAACATTAATCAGACATTATGAAAAAAATAAGATGCAAGTTAAATGTTGTATGAAAAAAGTTAAAGAGGGCTGAATGGCAGCCATTTTTGTGATTTTTTCATATTTTTATATGTTCCCACCTGTATCTCTGAGATGCTTGGATGTTGGTGTTTCAAATACATGTGAAATTACGTAGAAAAATATTAAACATGGAATGCCAGCCATTTTTGTTCGTATCTTTTTGTATTTTTAGCTCAACTTTGGCAAAGCCAAATTTGAGGTATTGTCATGGCCCGTCTGTCCGTCTGTCCATCGTGCCATACACACGGCTCGGGCTAGAGGCCGTATTTATGAACCGGTCTTTACAAAACTTCTTGGGTATCTTTGTTATCATTGTGAGACAAGAATGAGTGTTTTTGGGTCCGGTCCGAAATTCAAGACGGCCGCTGGCAGCCATTTTATACAAAATTAAGTGCAATCATATTTTTGCGCAGAACTTCCATATGAAACCTATGATTTGAATAATTTTTTGTATGAATGTTTAGTACCATGGGATACATCACATATAATACGTGTTTTTTCTCGTGCGTAAATTATGCAAATTAGACTAACTTTGAATTATTTAGTGTTACTTTCAACACTGTAACTGCAAATGCCAATACGGCTTGGGCTAGAGGCCATATTTATGAACCAACCTTTACAAAACTTCTTGCGTACCTTTGTTATCACTGTGGGACGAGAACCAGTGTTTTTGGGTCCGGTCTGAAATTCAAGATGGCAGCTGGCAGCCATTTAGTAACAAAATTAGGCGCAATCAGATTTTTGTACAGAACTTCTGTATGAAAGTTCTGATTTGAATAAATTTCTGTATGAATGTTTAGTAACATGGAATACATCACATATAATACAGGTTTTTTTCTCGAGCAGAAATTATGCAAATTAGATGAACTTTGATTTTTTCAGTGCTACTTATACACAGTAAGTGCATGTGTCAATACGGCTTGGGCTAGAGGCTGTATTTATGAACTGATCTTCACAAAACTTCTTGGGTACATTTGTTATCACCTTGGGATGAGAACGAGTGTTTCTGGGTGCGGTCCAAAATTCAAGATGGCTGCCAGTGGCCATTTTGTACAGAAATTAGGTCCAATCAGTTTTAGTACATGTTTTGAATATGGCTCAGGCTAGAGGCCATATTTATGAACCGATCTTTATGAAACTTCTTGTGTACCTTTGTTATCACTGTGGGATGAGGGTTCAGTCAGACCCACTCTGGGACTCAAAGATTTCTTTTCTTGTTTAGTATCTAACTGTCACCCCACTTTTACAATACTTTACCTGTATATTTGTTACAGACTATGGTCAGCATTTATGTACAGACTGTTACAATACTTTACATGTACCTTTGTTATCAGGTCATTACCAAGATGTTTGTCATTGCTGTGTCACACACTATACATGTACATGTCTTAAACAAGTTGAGCTACATGTACAGTGTCATTGATACTTTCATTTCAGACACCCAACCATGGGGGATTATCGTTGGATCACAGGCGATCAGCATTGAACTTGCTATTGACAGGGGGCCTATATGAGGTGTCCATCTTTTCCAAGGGTGTCTGAAGCATTTGGGGACTGGGTATCAAAAAGGGCACTCAACCCTTGGTGTGAGTAAAGACCGGGAGTTTACAACATATCATAAATTGTAATGTGACACTCATTAGTATTGGCACTATATACATATACATGTATGTATCATCCATTGAGTGCAAGTTGCAACCAGGCTCCATAGGGAATGCTTTTGCATTGGAAGTGGTGACTTGTTGCACTTAGGAGACAATACAAAGCTTTAGAACTCACTCCATGGATTGTATAGCTTCTCTGTGTGATGATTATCGAATGGTGTCCATCATTACCTGATTGTCACCTCTCTCAATTACCATTGGCACATGCAAAATACATTACAAGCAAATGCTCAAGAGAGTTCTCTGTTACAGTTCTAGGAAAGTAAAGTCTTTTCCACGAGTATACTGTTGGGGAAAGAAGATGCCCCTTCCTTGTCTTCCTAGCCTAAGGGCTGGGAGGGAGCATCTACCCCCCCCCCCACCCCCTCCCCTGGTTTTGTTACCCTTGATAGTTTTTTCTGTCTTGAACTCTTCTTTGATAATCTACATGTATTCACATGTACATGTAAACAGAATAAAACTTCAAATTTTGAGATAACTTATTTACTGTTCATCTGGAAATAATAAAGATGACCAATTACAGTACAGCCATCGTGGACGGGTCAATATCTATGGGTGGTTATTTCTTATCAGCCTACCTCACAATTGTTTACAAAAGACTTGCATTACAGTGGAAGTCCCGAACTTGGAAGTATACTCTCTACAGTTAAAACTAGAAGTCCTGTCACAAACTGTGTGCTTATCTAGGCTTAATTGCGCATAGGAATTGCGTGCAATTGCCATATCGAATGGCATCCAAAGCACGGCAGTTTCTCTTGGTTACTCATAGGAAACACAGGCAATGTTTCTGCCAGTGAACCTCTGGGTTACCCGGAGGTCCATGGGCTGAAACATTGCTTGTGCTCAGGCCATACATACAGAATTTGATAGCCTTACTATGGTCATAACGAGTAGATTAACGCGCACATTGACATGCTATTTGTGCGCATTTCATAACAGGACTTATAGTTTTAACTGTATTTTGATCTTTCCCAAGCTATTTGAGAAAGAAAAGTGGTGCAAAAGCACCAAGAAAAAATAAGTCAAAACTGGGTTGAGTGTGACCAGAACACACCCAGTGGGGAATGCTCTTCTCCTAGTACTAATCCACGGCTTCCGGTAGCAGTGGGCAGATGTATAACCAACGTGTCATTCTTTTTCTTCCGCCATCTTAAGAAGATGCACTTTCGTTTGCTTTGATAAACAGTGATAATTCAACTCGTTTACACCATGTTCCTGTGACTGAATTATGGATTACATTCTTCGTGTTCGCGTGACATTTGGGTATCGTGCAGTTCGGTTATTGTGTTTTGTTGACAAATTTATACTATCCTTTTGGATATTGTTTTTGGGGTTAGGTGTCAGTGGGGGCTGTTCTGGCAGGATTTCTCCCTCCGTTTAGGGTGGAATTTCTGCTTTTTGGGTCCTTTTTGGGTCCCTTTTGGCTGTCTGGGTTCTGACGTGTTCCCGCCAGGCTTTTACTTCCAGCCACCTTCCTCTGGTAGTTAGGAGGTGTGGGGGGGGGGGGGGGCCTGCTTCTTTTTTCTGTTTGGTTCACCTTCCCTTCTGCCTCTCTCTCCATATGTAATGGGTGTTCTTCTGATTGACCCTGTGGGCTCTGAGGGTCTTGGTCGTCCACCTTTTGGGCTTCTGTGAACCGTGTGGTGCATTCTCGTGGTTGTTTCTCCCGCGCATGTGGGAGAGGGGTACACTTTCATTTGGGGTCTTCCTACACGACTACATCTGGTGAGAGTTCTTCCCCCTCCTTGGGGGATTTGCTGTCTATTCTTGCAGTGGATACTGCGGAAGCTGTTGAAATATCCAGTGAAGAGATGCCTGGTTCCGGGACGGTTGTCCCTCTCCAATCGACATCTGAGGCTGTCACTAGTGTTGGAGCCGAGATTGATTGCTCTCTCTGCCGTTCCACCAGTTTCTGACATACAGTTAAAACTAGAAGTCCTGTCATGAAATGCGCACAAATAGCACGTTGATATGCATGTTAATGTACGCGTTATGGCCCAAGTAAAGCAACCAAATTCTGTACATATGGCCTGTGCACAAGCAATGTTTCAGCCAATGGACCTCCGGGTAACCAGGAGGTCCATTGGCAGAAACATTGCTTGTGTTTCCTATGAGTAACCAGGAGAACATGTCGTGCTGTGGATGCCATTCGATATGGTAATTGCGCGGAATTCCAACGCGCAATTAAGCCCAGATAAGCACACTATTCGTGACAGGACTTCTAGTTTTAACTGTATCTTCTGCTACTGCTGTTCCATCTGCAATGTCTAGGGTTACCCTTTCAACTGGCCTCGGCTTATACCTGCAGGGGTCTGCAGGGAAGCTGGTAATTTGGACATGGGATATCGGCCTCACCCTTCCCTGGCTTCAACTCGGTGAAGTCGGAAGGGGCTACCAGCCGAATCCTCTGCAGTGGCCTCTCAGCTGTTGAGCCCAGTAGGTTTTTTCTTGGATTCAGATGTGCATTGTGGGGTTGCATTTCCTTCCACGCTCTCTGGTCCTTCAGCTAGTTTTGCGGGACTGGCGCATTTTGTGCAGCCTGGACTCTCTGTCCCTCAGAGGTTTGCGCGTCTCTCGTGAGTTCCTGCACTTAGATCCTCGTGGTATTTCATACCCCCTATTAGCATCTGCATTCAGATGTTTCGGCTGCTGCCTGTTGCCCCGCGCCGGGAGTTCTAGAGAATCGTAACCCTTCGCTTATCAAGAGGGTCAGAATTGAAGCCACTTTGCTGGGTCATTCCCATGTCGAATTGGCTGATACAGGCTGTGAGCTTAGGGAGGCCCTCTCCATGCTCAGGCATGTTCTTTCCAAGAGCCTTCCCGTTGCCTCCAGCGAGGCTACTAGTGGCATCCAGGCACCCCCTGCAGCGCCGCCTCCCATGATTGGAAGCAGGCTGCTTTCTTATCCCGCTGGTGTTCCTACACCATGGGAGGCATTGGCTGGTTTGCCCGAGATACATGTGGACTGTGTGTCTTCCAACTCAGGGGATGAGTCAGACACACCTGTCGTCAAGAGCCATCGGTCTTCTGACTTGGGGGCAGTTCTTGACTTTGTGTTCGAGTTCCTTCCAGAACTCAAACCATCAAACCAGCCAGACATTTCAGCCAGGCTGCGATCATCAGTCGTGCACCTAAAGCCTGTGGAGCAACCTGCTTTTAGGCACCTTCGACCATACCAGTCGGTACAAGTGGTCGAAGCTTTTGCAGCATTGAACTCAAAGCTGAGTTCCAAGGCTATGAAGACTTCGTTCTTTACCAGGGCTGATACCTTTTTGCCTCCTGTGCATTATTGTTCCCACGATTCCACCAATCTGTCGGTCTGTCAGACTTTGAAAGTCTTGGATCAGGACTCCTCCCTCAGGTTTTCTGAGCCTAAGTCAGCCGTTATTCCTATGGCAACTTTTAAGTCCCTTTTGGGCTTATCCAGAGAGATGCTGGGCATGCTTTCTCCCTCGGATCACGTCGTCTCTACCTTGGCTGCTTATTTGCCTCCAGATAAATTTGATGACGTACAGACTCCTTTGCGTTTGATTTCTTAGGCACTCATGCATGTTACTCACATGCATGCCACTAACCCGGCAAATTTGAAATTAGTTCACTGGGACGCTGTGTTGGACACAAGCCATTCCCTGCGTCATTCCAAAGAGCAGCTTCGCCAACTTTATCAGCCTTCTGTCGGAGACCGTGGCTGTTCTAAGCCTAACAAGACACCCTTCTGCTTCCTCTGTGAAGCCGAGGGCTGATCCTCCTGCTGTCACTTCTTCCTCTTCCGTAAGGGTAAATGTCGGCAGACCAGAGGGAGGTCTCGGAATCCTTCGTCTGGCAGAGGAGGTGATTCCTCTTCTCACGAGCCTCGCCAGGGCTCGAAATGAAGGTCTTCACCTTGATTCATCCCAGGTTGAAAGAAGGATATCAAAGTTTGCAGACCGTTGGGCCACGATCACATCCGATCCTTGAGTGTTAGATGTTGTTTGGCCCGGTCTGCAGATATCCTTTCGAAGGCACCCCACTCTATATCGAGGGTGCCTCTTCCAACCCAAGTTCCTTCGGACGTTTCACGTCAGGAACTTTTGATCATGGAGATAGACAATCTCTTGTCAAAAGGGGCAATCAAGGTCATCAAGAATATTCATTCAGTGTGATTTTATTCCAGCCTGTTCTTGATGACAAAGGACGGCCGACCTGTTATCGATCTGAGTATCCTGAACCAGTCTATCATTGCTCCCAAGTTCAGCATGGAGACTTTCAGGTTGGTTCGCCGCTCCATTCACCAGGGAGATTTTGCTTCCAGCATCGAACTGCAAGATTCAACGAGACATCGCAAAAGTGACTCAAGTTTGCTTTTTGGGGGCGAGTTTACCAGTTCAAGGCCATGCCTTTCAGCCTCAACCTGGCTCCTTGGGCCTTCACCCGACTGATGTCGCATGTGCAAGTATTCCATCACACACAGTCCAGGGTGACTACTTCGGCGTATCTGGAGGATATCCTCCAGAGGCACTCCAATGCCCCTCTTCTGGAGTCAGATGTTGACACACTGTTGAGCCTGCTCACGTCGCTAGGGTTCAGAGTCAACGAGAAGAAGTCGGACCTGGTCCCTTCTCAGTCGTTCTGTCATCTGGGGATGGAGTTCCGTACTCAGCTGAATATGGTGGCGGTTCCCCAGGGTGAGGGCAGTGATTCCCTTGGCTGTCATCCTGACCTGGACCCAGTCCACGTCTGCGACAGCTCGGAGTATTCTCTGGCTGCTCGGTCTATGCGGTTTGGCGACGAATCTCATTCCTTTCGGTCGACTGCATTATAGAGCTCTCCAACACTTTCTGCTCCGTCATTGGAGACCGAATGTCGATCCTCTGGATCTGGTGCTTCAGTTACCAGCATCTCTCAATGGTCACCTTCTTCCTTGGACGGATGTTGAGTGGATTGGGCAGGGAGTTCTGTTGGACTTGCCCACGTCCGATCGTGTTCTGATGCCGTCAAGGCAGATGCCAGCAACACTACTCCACATCCTATCTGTATCATGGCTCTTCCTTCTGCTGTGTGTAATCGTCCTTTGCTCTGTCCAGTTCGTGCATTTTACATTTATCTCAAATGCATGCAGTTTATTAGGAAAGGCAGGAAACAATTCTTTCCGTCTCTTATCCCTGGTCGACAGAAGATCTCTCCTCAGTCCATTTCTTTATGGATTTGTCTTGCTATTCACGCATCATATGCTCGTCTAGCAACTGAAGAATGTATTACCAATCGCATTTCTGCCCACGAGGTGCGTGCATTGTCTACCTCCTGGGTTTATGGTAACTCTGTCAAGTTGTCGGATGTTATGCAGGCTGCCTACTGGAGAAATTCTTCTACTTTCTCCACCTTCTATCTGCATCAGTTGTAGGAGCAGTCTGAGTACCTTTTTTCTTTGGGCTCTCTTTCTTCTGCTCAGGCTGTTGTCTACCCTAGCTATTAGGCTTCTTCCAAGGTCAGTTCCAGGGGCATCAGCTGTTTAATGCCCCCAAAAATAATGGTTTGGTTCCGGTTACCTGACCGACCCTAATTTTGCGCCCCGACCCTAAATTTTTTTTAGCTGCGACTAGCAGCTCTATAAGTGGCAATGTCGGTCTGTTGGTCTGTCTGTCGGTTGGTTGGTCGGTCTGTCTGTGAAAACGAGTTTGTCTGTGACCAACGAGTTTCAAAACTCAATAACTTTTGAAATACTTGATGGAATGACTTTATATTTGGCATGAAAGTGTATCTTATTGATGTCTAGCCACTGTTCAATGCATGTGTTGTTCCAAATATTTTTCTTGGAGTTATGGCCCTTGATGAACTTAGAATTTTGTGAGATTGCACCACCCGTCGCAGCTACGGCATCGATGTCGCGTTTTTTTTTTATTGAAATTGAAAAAGAAAGAAAAAAACCCACACAAATGCCAACTTTTATGACACAACTAGTGCAGTGTATGGTACACATAATGATGGCATCCGGGGTGCCCCTCTGTCGTCCGTCCGTCCATCCTTTGTCTATCCATCCATCCGTCCATCCATCCGTCGTCCGTATCCATTTCTTTGGCATTCAATAACTTGAAAACTATTGCTTAGATTGTCTGTATAGTTTTTGGTGTAAATCTGATTATTCAATACTGAGATATTAACCCTTTACCCAACAATTAAGAATTATTCCACTCCATTTCTTTGGCATGCGATAACTAAAAAATATCAATCCTATTGTCATGTTACTTGATAAATATGTTCAGGTAACTGATGTGCCGAGCTGTATAGTTTTTGATGTAAATCTGACGATTCGATCCTTAGATACTAACCCATTATCCATCAAATTAAGCATTACTCCAATCCATTTCTTTGGCATGCGGTAACCTAAAAAATATTGATTAGGTAGCCTTGTTACTTCATATGTGTGGTCAGGTTTTCGATGTGCCCAGCTGTATAGATTTTGGTGTAAATCAGGTTGTTTGATCCTGAGATTTTAACCCTTTATCCATCAAATTGTGCATTTTTCCAATCTATTTCTTTGACATGCGATAACTCAATGAATATCAATCTGATTGTCTTGTTACTTCATATAGATGTTCAGGTTACTGATTTGCCAAGCTGTATAGTTTTTTATGTGTACCATGTATGGTACACATAATGTCGGCATCTGGGGTGGCCCTCCGTCTTTCGTCCAGCCTTTGTCTGTCCGTCCGGCATCTGTATCCATTTCTTGTCAACCTACTCACAATTGTTTACTACAGGCTTGCACTACAGTGGAAGTCCCTAACTCGGATAAAATACTCTCTATTTTTGTCTTTCCCAAGCAAGTTGGGAAAGAAAAGTGGTGCAAAAGCACCAATAAAAATAAGCCAAAACTGGGTCGAGTGCAACCGGCGCAGACCCAGTACGGGACGCTCTCTCCCAAGTACAACTCCACGACTTCCGTTGCCAGTGCGCATATACTGTCTCTAAAGACTCATTCTTTTTAAAATCCGCTTCGTGTCGAGATGTTTTTGCACGCTTATCAGTGTTCCACCAGCTCGATGTTTGATGATTCCTGATTCATTATACCACAGTGTATCCTTTGTATTCTCAGGAACAGTGTTTTATATTCTCTTTTCTATTATATGTCCATAATGTATATTTATTTACTCTCTCTCGAGTCTCGCGCGAATTTCGCGTGCCACGCGGTTCGGACTTAGATTTTTCACAATTATTGTTAATGCTTTTTTTGAAAAATTTTCTAATTGTGTTAGAGTTAGGTGTCAGCGGGGTACCACTCCTACAGTGTTTCTTCTTTCTTTTGAGAGTAGTCTTCCTGTTGGGTGGTTCCCGGTCGACCGTCTGGGGTCTTTGTTTCTGTCACCTTTCTCTCTTCTTTGGGGGTGTTCTGTTTTCTCATCTCACCTTCTCTGCTCCTCTCACCTCTATCATGCCCAGGACAATTCCTTGTGGGCAATGTCTGCTGCCAAAGCATGTGGACGATGTACATTCGTCTTGTTCCTCCTGTAATGGGTGTTCGGCCGAGCGGCCGTGTGGTGTCTGTGGAACATGGTCTTCCACCTTCTGGGCGTCAGTAAACCGTGTCGTTCGTTCTCGTGGCCGTGCCTCCCGCTCCCGCGGGAAAGGAGAACGTGGTCGTTCGGGGCCTCCCGAGCCGACTTTGTCTGGTGAGAGTTATTCCTCCTCCGTGGGGGATGTGCAGTCTTTTCCTGTGGTGGATACTGCGGGAGCCGTTGAGTGTTCTGGTGTAGAGATGCCTGGTTCCGGGACTACGGTCCCCCTCCAGTCGACATCTGAGGCTGTCACTAGGGTTGTGACTCCTCCTTCGGAGCCGAGCCGGTGTACTCTCTCCACTATTTCACCAGCCTCAACGACTCTCGACGTATCTACTACTGCTGCTGGTCCGTCTGCTTCGTTGTCTGTTTCAGCCGGCCTCGGCTTTTCGCTGCAGGAGACTGCAGGACTGTCCGATACTGTAGACGTGGGATATCGGCCTCAGCCTTCCCTGACTTCAACTCGGCGAAGTCGGAAGGGGCTGCCGGCCGAGCCCATTGCTGTGGTCTCTTCGCCGTCGAGCACCACAGTTGTGTCTTTGGATTCGGATGTTCGTAGTGGAAACACTATGAACTCTGTGGCGTTTCCGTCTACTCACTCTGGTCACACGACCAGTTTTGGGGGACCAACGCCTTTTGTGCAGCCTGGACCTTCTGCCCCGCAGAGGTCCGCGGTGACTCTCATGAGTTCTCGCAATATTGATCCTCGGGGTGCATCGTACCCCTATACACGTCTGCCTTCAGATGTTTCGGCTGCCGCCCGTCGTCCCGCGTCGGGTGTTTTGGAGGATCGTGACCCTTCGCTGGTTAAGAGGGTCAGAGGTGAAGCCACTTTGCTGGTTTGCTCCCCTGTCGAACCGGTCGGTACAGGCAGTGAGCTTAGGGAGGCCCTCTCCTTACTCACTCAGGTTCTTTCTAAGAGCCTTCCTGTTGCTTCCAGCGAGGCTATGGGTGGTTTCCAGGCGCCTCCTATGGCGCCGCCTCCCGGGATTGGAAACAGGCCGTCTTCCGACTCTGGGGAGGAGTCCGACATGCTTGAGGTCGAGGGCCAGCAGTCTTCGGACTTGGGGGCGGCTCTTGACTTTGTGTTTGGGTTTCTGCCTGAGCTCAAACCTGCTAACCAGCCGACAGTGTCAGCCTGGCCGCGATCATCGGTCGCGCGCCAACAGCCTATGGAGCAACCTGCTTCTGGGCGCCTTCGACCGTGCCAGTCGGTACAGGTGGTTGAAGCTTTTTCAGCATTGGATGCCAAGCTGAATTCCAAGGCTTTGAAGACTTCGTTCTTCACCAGGGTTGACACCTTTTTGCCTCCTGTGCGTTATCGTTCCTACGATTCCGCCAATCCGTCAGTCTGCCAGGCTTTGACGGTTCTGGATCAGGACTCCACTTCCCTCGGGCTTTCCAAGCCCAAGTCTGCCGTCATTCCAATGACGACTCTGGAGTCCACGTTGGGCTTATCTAGAGAGATGCTTGGCATGCTTTCTCTCTCAGATCACGTTGTCTCAGCTTTGGCTGCTTATCTGCCTCCAGATAAGTTTGACGAGGTACAGGCTCCTTTGCGTGTGCTGTCCAAGGCGCTTATGCATCTTACTCACACGCATGCCTGTAACCCGGCTAATTTGGAATTAGTTCGAAGGGACGCTGTGCTGGACACAGGACGATCCCTTCCCGAGGAGCAGCGTGCTACTCTTCGATCTGCTTCTTTGGCAGGTCCGCAACTTTTCCATGGTTCCGTGTCGACGGTCCGGGATGACGTCCTACGTCATTCCAAAGATCAGCTGCTGTTTCGTCAGCTTGATCAGCCTTCTCGGGGAGGCAAGGGCCATTCCAAGCCTAACAAGTACCCTTCTGCTTCCTCTGTGAAGCAAAAGGCTGGTCCTTCTGCCGCCGCCTCTACTTCTTACTCACGGGGTAAAGGTAGGGGTCAGCAGAATCGAGGGAAGTCTCAGGATTCTTCATTTAGCAGAGGAGGTGGTTTCTCCTCTCGCGGGCCTCGTCGGGGCTCGAAATGAAGGTCCTCACCTCGACTCGTCCCAGGTTGGAGGAAGGAAAGCAGAGTTCGCAGACCATTGGACCACCATCACATCCGATCCATCGGTGTTAGATGTTGTTCGGTCCGGGCTGTGCATATCCTTCCGACGGCACCCCACTCTGTCCAGGGTGCCTCTTCCAACCACAGTTCCTTCAGATGTTATTCGTCGGGAACTTTTGTCCACGGAGATTGCCAATCTCCTGGCAAAGGGGGCGATCGAGGTCGTCAAGAACGTTCAGTCAGTGGGTTTCTATTCCCGCCTGTTCTTGGTGCCGAAGAAGGACGGCCGACTCCGACCGGTTATCGATCTGAGTATCCTGAACCAGTCTATCATTGCTCCCAAGTTCAGCATGGAGACTTTCAGGTCGGTCCGCCAATCAATTCACCAGGGAGATTTCGCAGCCAGCATCGACCTGCGAGATGCTTACTTCCACGTTCCGATGCATCGGGCGTCACGGAAGTATCTCAGGTTCGCTTTTCTGGGGCGAGTTTACCAGTTCAAGGCCATGCCTTTCGGCCTCAACCTGGCTCCTTGGGCGTTCACCAGACTGATGTCGCATGTGATAGCGTTCCATCGCACACAGTCCAGGGTGACTACTTCGGCATATCTGGACGATATCCTCCAGAGGCATTCCAATGCTGCCTTACTGGAATCGGATGTCGCCACTCTGTTGAGCTTGCTCACGTCGCTAGGATTCAGAGTCAACGAGGAGAAGTCGGACCTGGTCCCTTCTCAGTCGTTTTGTCATCTGGGGATGTCTTTCCAAACCAAATTCAATTTGGTGGCTGTTCCCCAGGCCAAGGCTGTGATTCTCTCAGCTTTTGCTCTGACTCTGTCCCAGTCCAGGTCCACGACCGCTCGGAGTTTTCTCCGGCTGATCGGTCTCTGCGGTTCGGTGACGGATCTCATTCCTCTAGGTCGGCTGTGTGTCAGACCTCTCCAACACTTTCTGCTCAGTCGTTGGAGGCCGAATGTAGATTCTCTGGATCAGGTGCTTCCGTTTCCGGACTCTCTGTATCCTCACCTTCTTCCCTGGACAGATGTTCAGTGGATTACGCAGGTTGTTCCGCTGGACTTAACCACGTCCGATCGCGTTCTGACGGCAGATGCCAGCGATCTCGGATGGGGTGCGACGTTGGATCCTCTCGGTCTTTCCCTACACGGGATGTGGGACCAGGATCAAGCAGCTCTACACATCAACCAGAAGGAGCTTCTTGCTCTTCTTCTGAGTTTCAGGCAGTGGATCCCTCACCTGTCGAATCGCTAGGTCCTTCTACTATCCGACAATTCGACGGTGGTTGCTTACATTCGGAACCAGGGCGGCACGCACTCGCTTCCGATGTACGAGTTAGCTCGGGATCTTCTACTGCTCGATCAGGATGTTCACGCCGGAGTGGTTGTTCGTCACATTCCCGGTCGTCTGAACGTCCTAGCCGACTCCCTGTCCCGACTGGGCAGGGTTATTTCCATCGAGTGGATGCTTCACAGGGCAGTGTTCCAGTCGCTTTGCGATCTCTGGGGACGTCCCCACATCGACCTCTTTGCGACTCGTTGGAACCATCAGGTGGACACTTTCGTGTCCCCGTGTCCAGATCCTCTGGCTTTTGCCGTGGACGCTCTGTCACTTGATTGGAACGGTCTAGTCGGCTACGCCTTCCCGCCGGTTCCAATTCTTCCTCAGGTTCTCGCCAAAATTCGAGCCTGCAGTTGTCGAATCATTCTGATCGCTCCCCTGTCGCCTCAGCGGGTGTGGATCAATCAGCTCCGCTCGCTGATGGCGGCGGTTTCAGCACGTCTCCCGCTACGTCGCAACCTTCTTTGTCAAGGTCGCCCGAGGAGGTTTCACGTCGACCCGACTTCATTGTGCCTTCACGCATATCTTTTGTCAGGTCCTGTCTCCTCCGTAGAGGTTTTTCGAGACGAGCAGTGGAGTGCATTTCTTCTTCAAGGAGGCACTCCACTGGTTTAGCTTATGCAGCTAAATGGAAGGTCTTCTGTCGTTGGTGTGCTGATCACTCTGTTGATTATGCCAATCCTTCGATTTCACAGATTGCGGAGTTTCTGGTATATCTGTTTGATTCTCGGGGTCTCCAGCCTGTTACCATCAAGGGTTACAGGTCTATGCTTTCAGAGACTTTTTCTTATGTGGGGAAGCGTCGTATCGGCACTAATCCTCACCTCTCGAAGCTTGTTCGGCACTTTTCTTTGAAAAGGCCTCGGACTTTGCAGCTTACTCCAAGATGGAATCTTTCGTGGGTGTTGCTTTGCTTGGGGGGGGGGGGGGGGGGCGCCGTTCGAACCTTTATCCCAGGTGGATATGCATTTTCTCACATATAAGAGGGCTTTTCTGATGGCATTTGCTTCGGCCAGACGGGTTAGTGAGCTTCATGCCCTCTCCGTTGACCCGGCCTTTTTTAGGAGCTCTCCCAACAGTGTTACTTTTACCACTGATTGCTCCTTTTTGGCTAAAAATCAGTTACCAGATACTACTCCTCCTCCTATCTGTATCAGGGCTCTTCCCTCTGTTGAGGGTACTCGCCCTTTGCTCTGTCCGGTCCGTGCTATTCGCATTTATCTTGATCGGACACGCTTCATACGGAAGGGCAGAAAACGTTTTTTTCTGTCTCTCATTCCGGGTCGACAGAAGATCTCTCCTCAATCCATTTCTCGATGGATTTGTCTTGCTATTCGTACGGCTTATAGTCGTTTAGCAGCTGGCAATTGTATTACCAATCGTATTTCTGCCCACGAGGTGCGGGCACTGTCTACCTCTTGGGCTTATTCTAACTCCGTCAAGTTGTCGGATGTTATGCAGGCAGCCTACTGGAGAAATGCTTCTACTTTCTCCACCTTTTATTTGCGCCAGTTGCAGGAGCAGTCGGAGGACCTTTTTGCCCTGGGTCCTCTTTCTTCTGCTCAGGCTGTTGTCTGCCATAGCCATTAGGCTTCTTGAAGGTCAGTTTCAGCCTTGTGCTGTTACTGCCCTTTTTCTGTCTGTGTGTCACACAGCCTCATATGTCTCTTTTCATTGTCCTTTACCAATGATTGCAACATTATGGTTGATAAGCCCCGGGACCTCTTCCTTCTACTTCACGGTTCCAGTGCACTAGGGTTATGTGGGGGTTGGTTATGCGATTCCCTCCAGCCTTTTGTCTATTCAGCCTGTAGTAAACAATTGTGAGTAGGTTGATAAGAAATCTAAATTTTATAGTAAATTTCCTTTCTTATTATACCTACCACAATTGTTTACATGGAGGCCCTCCCGACTTCTTTACGGGTAAAGAATCTTTCCTCCCCGCTGATCACATAACTCTAACATTTACGGATTCAAAAAGAATGAGTCTTTAGAGACAGTATATGCGCACTGGCAACGGAAGTCGTGGAGTTGTACTTGGGAGAGAGCGTCCCGTACTGGGTCTGCACCGGTTGCACTCGACCCAGTTTTGGCTTATTTTTATTGGTGCTTTTGCACCACTTTTCTTTCCCAACTTGCTTGGGAAAGACAAAAATAGAGAGTATTTTATCCGAGTTAGGGACTTCCACTGTAGTGCAAGCCTGTAGTAAACAATTGTGGTAGGTATAATAAGAAAGGAAATTTACTATAAAATTTAGATTTCTTTGGCATTCGATAACTTGAAAAATATTACTTGGATTGTCATGTTACTTTATATTTGTGTTCAGGTTACTGATGTGCTGTGTTGAATAGTTTTTTATTTAAATCTAATAATTTGATCCGGAGATATTAACCCTCTAACCATCAAATTAGGCACTCCTCCAATCCATTTCTATATGTACCCATACCATGTATGGTGTACATAATGTCGGCATCCGGGGTGGCCCTCCGTCATTCGTCCATCCTTTGTCTGTCTGCCTGCCTGCCTGCCTGCCTGCCTGCCTGCCTGCCTGCCGATAACTTGAAAACTTTTTGCTTGGATTGTCATGTTACGTTTCAGGTTACTGATTTGCCAAGCTGTATAATCTTTGGTGTAAATCTGATAATTCGATCCTGAGATATTAACCCTTTATCCATCAAATTGAGAATTCCTCCAGTCCATTTCTTTGGCATGAGATTACTCAAAAAATATCAATCCGTTTGTTTTGTCACTTTATATACCGGTATATGTTTAGGTTACTGATGTGCCAAACTGTATAGGTTTTGGTGTAATTTGATCCTGAGATATTAACCCTTTATCCTTTAAATTGAGAATTCCTCTGATCCCTTTGGCATGAGATAACTCAAAAAATATTAGTCCAATTGTCATGTTACTTTATATATATCTTCAGATTACTGATGTGCCGAGCTGTATAGTTTTGGGTGTAAATCTGATAATTTGATCCTGAGAAACAAAGAGGGTGTGCTGACAAAATGCCCTCACATAGATTTTACCTGTCCACAAAATTGGTACTGAGATAATAACAGCTTTCTACTAGTTGCCCGTATGGGTACACATCTGACGATTTAATCTGCCTATTTTTTGGTTTACCGATTTATAAATTTAATCTGTATAATGTTCAAAACCGTCATCGGCAAATTAAATCATGGTTATAGTATTCCGAAGTCTTTTTAACTCTGGTTTGCAGGGTGTGCAGTGGCTCAGTAAGTAGAGGTGCAGGCTGCAAGCCAAGAGGTCCTCGGTTCGAATCCCACCTGCGGCAACCAGGTTGTGTCCTTGGGCAAGACACTTCATCTCCATTGCCTGTGTGGGGGCACGGTGGTGTTGTGTACTAAGGCGTACTGCATGTCGATGGTGTGCTTGTCTTCAACCAATACTAACCCTGCTTGTGTGGAGTTAGTATGTTGGGAAGCTGACAGTTGCTCACCGTTGCTTGGTGGTTCTCTCTGGGTACTCCATCTTCCTCCACCAGTAAAACTGTCACGGTTATGATTAGCCATTGTGCAGAAATATGTGACCTTAAACACCAATAAATAAATATAAATAACTCTGGTTTGCAAATTTCAACTTACTATCACGGTTAACAAGAAGTGAATTTACTTCACTGGTGCGGATTACTGTTGGTTTGAATTTGGGTTTTTCGTTTTTTACCACCCTGTCTACCCTTCACACACCATGTGACCTTTCTTTATTACTTTCCATTTAAAACTGTTCAAGTGATTTGTCTCGACAGTCACCATTATTACAAAAATGATAGAACATTGTTTACCTCTAATTTGTCAGAAACTAGTTGAGGTGAAAAGTCACAACCATGTGTACTGCACTATGCAAAAAACATGCATAGCCAGTCACATTGAACATTCAACTAATCGCATCCTGCTATGTAAAACCTGGTATTTTTGCTTGGAAAACACCAAGGGATTCCCTGTAGTTTTAAACTTGTACTTCAAAGTGATTGGTTGTTTGCACACAGTGATGTTATTTTAGCATCTTGCCTTCAAAACAGTGTGCATTAAAGTGTTTGATACAAGACCGAGACGCAAATTACATTGTTGTTTTCAAAAAAACAAAAGCAAGTCATTTGAGATTCCTCTGCCAAGATAAATATGATGATACTTAACCAGCCCATTACCACAATCACTTAAAATGTCAAATTATTTCATGTTCTGAGGTGTGCTAATTTTAACACTTCCCGTGATAAAGTGTGACGTGAGATGCCCACTTCACTTCAAAATCTGAGGCAAGGCTTATATTTCGTCTAAATTTGTGAGAATCCATTTGGATTCTTGTGAAAATGGTTGCGAGAATCCATATCTACTTTGAGTGTCCCAGGATTCCATGAGGCCACCATGGTTGAACCCCTGTTGTATTCTAACACAATTTAACCGCTTACCCAACACATCTTTTTAATTTTTAAAACTAAATTTGATAATTTTTAAACAATAAATAATAAATAAATGATAAAATAATTAAATGAACAATATTTATAAAAAAAATCTTACAAATATGGCTGTCGTTGGAACCGGCTCAATGAGTCGGTTCCAATGACAGCCATATTTGTTCAATTTTATTGACAAAGTGTCAGGATATTTCAGGTCATGTTAGCCTTCTATTGGTTAATTTGTTGCTGCTGTGTTAGCTAAAGGGTTAAATTGACTCAATTCTTTTCACGTGAATCCTAGCAGAGGTGCAGTGAGAATCTACATGGATTCTCGTTGGTTTTATTGTGTGAATCGATTCTCGTCAAAATATAAGCCCTGTGAGGACATTTGACGATTATATTATCAAGACACCTCCGAGTCCATTTCATCTTGAAGTTGCAGAATGACACCTGAAATATCCACTGCAATCGCGAGTAAATCGTGTGTTGATATCAAAGCAGTATATTTCAGTCTCAACTGTTGGAAGAATTTGGTCCTAGAATTAACTCAAGCAAAAAAAATAATAAAAAAATATCCTGACCTACCAACCATATTTTTTTCTG
This sequence comes from Pictodentalium vernedei, assembly GCA_031216915.1. Classification (NCBI taxonomy): domain Eukaryota; kingdom Metazoa; phylum Mollusca; class Scaphopoda; order Dentaliida; family Dentaliidae; genus Pictodentalium; species Pictodentalium vernedei. The sequence continues at coordinate 370,943,751 of CM062291.1, forward strand.
CTATGTAACCAGAACCGAACCATTAATTTTGGGGGGGTCTTAGGGAGTTTGAGCATTGAAGAGAGGGGTCTTCCCACAGGAACATTTTAAAACAGTGCTATCAGATACATGTAAGGTGATAAGACACAACTTTTTAACAAACTGTTCATACATGTAGTAGCAGACAACTTTTCGGTTATCTGTTTTTTCATTTAGATAACTAACCACCAGAGGAACGATAAAATCGTTCCTGTAAAATCTTTTGGCATTTGTAAAAATATATTCAGGATTCTTTTGGTTTTTCAAAAATATAATTTTGGAACTAAATAAGATTTGTTGAAATTTTGGTGAAAATAAAATGTATACATGAAATGCAAAGATCATAATGTGAGTGTTCTTGTGAGCAGCCTACAACTTGTTTCAGCTGGTACATGTTCTGTAAAATTTGCTTGTTTCTTTACAGTCATTGAGATGTCAAACAACAATAAACCATCTGTTCGACCTAAACGTTGGACTGAGACATCCAACTCATCAACAGCTCGACCACAGACTGTGTCTAAAGATGCCGCACTGGCCCATCAACTCATGCAAGAAGATCTACAAAATGTCTGTTCTAATGATGAAAAGTTGGCAAAAGAACTCCAGAATCAACTGAATGAGATTACAGATGAAGAAGAAGCTAGACAGATTGTTCATGTAGAGAAAAGAAGACCTTTGAGGGAGAATTACAACTTTACAAGAAGAAATAGGAACCCATTTTTGAGGACTGGCCTCCGACCCATCAGTGACCGCTTTCAGGAAATGAATATGTGGCAACAAGTAGATAATAATGAGGTAAAATGTAGTACTGAAATGGTTAACCGAATAATCGGTTTGAAACCAGTTAGCTATCTAAACGATTAGAAAAACTGTCAACCGGTTATTTGAAATATCGATAGCGATCTCGTCATTCCACGTTTAAAGCGTAGTAAATCTGCCGCTTCTCCTTTGTGATAAATTACACATGAAAGCCGCATTGTATATAATGAAAAATAAATGACTTTGGCGTTCAAGACTTTGTTAATGATTGGCAGTTTCCGTGAGTAACAAGTAATCGCAGAAACAATTCTGTAGTGTGTATACAAACAAACCTTGTCGAGTACTCGACAACATTCGTTTGTATACACACTACGGAATAGTTAGAGAATACTGCTTTCCAATTCCTATAGTTTTGTTCCCATATTCGGTGAAATAATGGCCACGATAACTGCATATTATCCGGTTACAGCTCTCAGCTGGTTACGTAAATCAGCCAACCGTTTCAGCCCTAGTAAAATGTTTCAACAAAAAAGTTCAACAATCGTACAGTTGAAACTAGAAGTCCTGCCACTGTTATGTGCACATTTGAAGTAATAGTCACTGAGTAACAGGGTCAGTCCTGGTAATTCATCCTTGTTTTCTCAGCCAAAAAACTGCTGTGGAAAACTGGTGCATCTACGTCAATTGCTGTGGAGCCTGTTTGATTGTGTAAAAATCATCAGGGGGCTGGGCAGAATCTCAATTGCCATGTATAAGTAGTATGTGACGAAGAGAAAAACTTTCAAGTAACTTTAACATGTGAAAGTAGTTTGGGATACATGTGTATATAATCACAATCAATGTGCAGAATATTTCACTCAATTAGATCATTCCAATATCATGAACCATGTGAATGCGGAGAAAAACTCTTAAGTAAACAGGTGACTTGCTCAATATGTAGAGTATGAGTGAAAATAAGATATGGCATAACCACAAACTAAGTATCTCACTGCTTCTATGTTGAACTAACACCAGAATCTGACATCAGTTTCTGGAAAGCTCTGTTGTCAGATTCTGGTGTTATCAACATAGAGGAAGCATAACACACAGTTTCTAATGGTTATGCTGCATCTTGTACTGTAAATTGTAAGATTAGCAATACATCATAGTGCATCCCATAGGGGGTGCGGTGGCTCAGTAGGTAGAGGTGCAGGCTGCAAGCCGAGAGGTCCTCGATTCAAATCCCACCTGCGGCAACCGCGTTGTGTCCTTGGGCAAGACACTTCACCCCCCATTGCCCATGTGGGGACACATTGATGCTGTGCACTAAGGCGTACTGCACGTCAATGGTGCACCTGTCTTCCCCCAATGCTAACCCTGCTTGTGTGGAGTTAGTATGTTGGGGAGCTGACAGTTTCTCGCCATTGCTCAGTGGTTCTCTCCAGGTACTCCGGCTTCCTCCACCCGTAAAACTGACATGGTCATGATTAGCCATTGTGCAGAAATATGTGACCGTAAACACCAATAAATAAATAAATAATAGTGCATCCCACATGGTTTCCTCCTCGTGTAACCTGGAAGTTGTGTAATTTCTGCTACCACAAGGATTTCTGAAGAAGCCATCCACGGCAGTATTTTTGCTGTGGATATTTTTCCTCGGCACTTTCCTCGGCACTGCTTATTGCTGAGGGTGAATTACCAGTGCTGCAGAGTAAGTGCTCTTTTTGTCCCTATCAGGCTCAAACTAGCCCATTAGCATAACTCAATTCCTGTAGAAAAACAGTGCGCCCAACAATTCTATACCAGTAAATAGAGATCTTTAACATCATTCCTAACCTCTACTGGGACACATGTATATGCAATTACGTAAATAGATGTTAAAATTAGACTGCATATACAGAATGAAGAGAGTGGATTACTACTTAGTCGCAGTGCCATATATTCTCCACTCGAAAACTATTTATAATTGTTCATAACAACACGAGAAATACTTGCAAGCTTTCATCACATGAACCACTGGGTGCCATCTAATGAAAGTTTACAAATGCTTCTTGTGTCATGTCCTTAAAAATTTTAAATAATTACTGCATGAAAAAATTATCACACAGCGATTTAGCAGTACGCCACCCTCCACATACAGTAGTCTCAATATTTTCTTTCTGTTTGATCGGTTCAGTTTCTGATTTCACTACCGACCTCGCTAATACAGTGGAGCCCACTTAATTGGATATCTCTTAATTGTATATCCCTGTTAATTGAATATAATTTTCAAACACAAAACCATTTACCATACCTTCAGTACAAATTTGATCTGCTAATTGCATATGGGTTGTAGAGTAAACTCCTGTTAATTGTATATCAATTTTTGTAATATGTCCTGGCGAAAAAATTACTGTGACACGCACCAAATTCCCGTTATTTATCAACTTTTGTGGCCTCACTACATCCAATACAGGCATATATTCTATTATATCTTGTTTGACAGAGCTCTATAAGCTCTGTCAATCAAGATATAATAGAATAAATGCTCAGTTTACCTCCAGAACACAGGAAACTGACCAAATCCCTGTTTATTGTATACTCCTGTTAATTGAATAATTTTCACTGGCAAAATGGATATTCAATTAAGAGGATTCTACTGTAGTGCATTATATTTTGCATTGCACAGTGCAAACGTTCTTGTGTATTTCAGACTACTTCATTCTTCTGCAGTAAGGAGTGCATTAACTAGCAAGCATTTTAAGCACTAATTGTGAGAGGACTTCTACATGTAGTTTCAACTGTATGAGGATACTTTTCTAGAGCTAAAATCTGTCTGTTCAGTAGCGTGTGAAGTGCAATTTGCACTTGCAAAATTACGCTTGTGTGGAGAAAAAGTATAAGCAGCATTACATGGACAAATTCATCCTGTCATTAGAGCTGATACGGTTAACCGATTAATCGACTGACCAATGATCAGTGTCTTGAACGATCAAAAATGTAATTGATTAGTTAACTGTTACTTTGGAACTACAGTATTATATGGGTTAACAAAGGAACAAACTTGCTCCAAAAGGGACAAACATCAGTTATTATGCCTCCGAAAAATTTTCGAGGGGACATATAGTCGAGGACTCCATCCATACATCCTTCTGTCTGTCCGTACGAACATTTTGTATTATAACTCGAGCATCAGTTGTCGGATTTTAATGTTCTTTGGTATGGTGATAGGGCAGCTTGGGGGAACGGATGCCCCTGTACCTAGCTTTTCGTCCATTCATGTTTGGTTGAGTTTGGGCCTGTTTGTTTTTGGCCTCTGTTTCTGACTTAAGTAAATTGTACCATAGCCTATAGGGCAAAGTGCTGCTCAATTTTTTTTTTTAGTTTTAGTTCATTATTTTTCTGCGGCCCAGTGCTTGTAGGGGAGGTTGCATGATATTTTAACCTCTACATATCAATATATCCATATAAATATGGATGACACAAGAATTATAGTGATTTTGGTTCCAGACCATTTAAAATTGTATCACCGCACCAATCGATTTCAGATTTTATTTGCTTATTACTAATGTCAAAATACAGGTCAAGTTTGATTTGGAGGTTCACTCCGACCATTCTTGCAAGTGTTATGCCTCTTTTTGAATTAAAAAATCACTAATTTCCCAATTTCAGCTTTATTCTGACTGACCAGTGCCTGTAGGGGAAGTGCTGCCCGATCTTTTTTTAGACCACTATTTGTCTGCCCAGTGCTTGCAGGGGAGGTTGCATGTCATTTTAAACTACATATCAATATAACCATATAAATATGGATGCTAATTTCAGCTTTATTCTTATTGGCCAGTGCCTATGGGAGAAGTGCTGCCCAATATTTTTTTTGTCCACTATTTCTGTGTTGCCCAGTGCTTGGTGGGGAGGCTGCATGTCATTATACCCCCACTTTCGAATATACTGGATTACATGCGTCCGTCCGTCCGCCCATCTGTCCGTCCGTCCATCTGTGCGTCTGTGTGTGAGTCCGTCCGAAAATATTCATAACTTAAATTATTATTTTTTATAATATTTGTTGGTCATAGGTATGCCCTCACTAGTTATTTTTTTTTTCATTACTTGTTCACTTAGAAATTGTGTCCGTCCGAGCCATATTTTGTCTGTTCAGCCTGTATCTCGGGTATCGAATGTTCTATTGCAATGAAATTTGCCATGAACACTGCTTATGGTTTTGGCTTTAAAAAATGGATTCAATGATATTTCTCACATTCTCCTTTTTAGAGTTATCCTCCTTTTTTGACTAAGAAATTGTGGGAAATAGACGTTATTTGTCTGTTCAGCACGTATCTCAGGTATGGGTTATCGGATTTTGGTGAAATATGGCATGCAGTTTGCCTATGACAAAGGCTTCTGCCTCATTGCATAAAACTTCCAAACACCAAACAATTTACCATACCTTTTGACTTAGAAATTGTTGGAAATTGTTGAAAACTTTCGAAGAAAATGGAAGGGGGGGGGGGGGGGTTGTACTGGATTGCGTCCGTCCATCTGTGCATCCGTCCGTCAGTCCATACGAGAATATTCATAACTGATATTTGTTGGTCACAGGTATGCCCACACTGGGCGGTACACCACGTGGGGGTATGCACCGGACGAAAGTCCAGCTCTTGTCTTAACCTACTACATATCGATATACATGTAACCATATAAATGTGGATGCCAGTTTCAGCTTTATTCTTACTGGCCAGTGTCTTGTAGGGGAAGTGCTGCCCAATTTTCTTTTTAGTCCACTATCCCAATTTTTTCTAGTCCACTATTTCTGTACTGCCCAGTGTTTGCAGGGCGGGTTTGCATGTCCTTTTAATCTACTACATATTGATATATTCATATGAATATGGATGACACAAGAATCAGAGTGTTTTTTAATTCCGTTCATTCAAAGTTGTTTGGATGAATCAATTCTCTTCAAACATTCAGAAGTTTTTTATTTACATGCAAGTCCGAAATTTGCTACCTTCGGGGGCATCAGCACACGCATTGGCGTTGCTCTTGTTGAGACAGAGTAAAGCATGCCAGTTATGTGCTGACATACTTGTTTACTTGCATGGTCATCATACTGTATCAGTAGCTGGAAATGGTCATTCTTAACCCTTTACCCAGGTAGGTAGCAGACGGTACTTGCAAAATAAATTCATGATTACTAAAAAAAATTCATTTTTTGTCTCAAAAACATAGCTTATATGTATGACCCCTCATTGGGACAAGCTCAACAAGCTGATGATTGGTTGATACTCAACATCATTTTAAACTGTTGATCAACTTAAGATGTAACATAGACACAAAATCAGGAAATGACAATAATTCATGTCTATACCACAAATAGTTATTATGTATGCCAAACTCTTCTGTGGCATGTTAGCCCATGCCAATATTAGGCTATAATTGGATGTAATTTGTATCTGAATTGCTGCAACACAGCCTCATTATTATTCCTATGGATTTATCTCTATTCATCAGGATATTGCACATAGGAACAAGAACTTGGCCTTGATTCAACAGGTCATATATCGGCATAGTTGCGATACATATATATTTAGGTTACCTAACGGGTTTTCAGAATCAAGTGCAGGGGAGCAAACAATAGGCTACCAAAGCCCAATCTAGGTGAACAACAAATGGGTTATGCAAAATTTTGAAAACAGCAAGCCTGGGTATCTGTTGTAGATTGAGCCCTGGGGATGCTCACAAAATGGGAGGGAGTGTAAAACTGGGAATTGACGTGAAAACATCAAAAATAGATTAAAGGAAAAAATTCAGAAACACATATATTTTTATTTTTCATGTCCTACAACATACTAAAATTTCATGAAAATTGGATGTGATTTAATTTTTTGTCATGTTGATATCACCTGAAAATTTGGCCAAAACCATTAAGAATTTCCCAGGTCAGTACATCATTTTAAGATATGGTTTTTATTCGTGATGAAATTTACAAAAGTTGAAAGTGAGAGGGTCAAAAGATCAAGAAAAATGCCTGAATTTGGGATTGTTTGTGAATAAAGGTCAAAAAGCAAAAATCAGGCTTCATTACTTTCAGCACTGGATAACCATTAACATATGTGCCAAATTTTGTAAGGGTAGGTTGGAAACTGCAGCAATGATTGTATGGTGGAAAAAAAGTTTTAAAAAGGCTCATGGTTGCAATGAGTTCCCAAAAAGCACAGCCATTCACAGTGTCCAAGAAAGTTCAATCCACATGAGTGATGGGTCCAGCTGTGTGCAGTACACAGCTCTAAACTGAACCAGTGACAGAATCATGTGTGTGTGGTGAGGGGGGGGGGGGGGGGGGGGGCGGTCGGAAACAGTTTTTTTACAAATATATTTTGCCTTCCCCTTAAACACACAAACTCACACAGGCACTTGTGATGAATAAAATAATTACCCATCAACATTTTTTCAATACAACGTTGTTCCTTTATAGACCAGAGTCTAGTGGAGGTCAGTGTCATCTGAAGGGTTGTAATTTTCACATGTTTTTATGATATCTGGGTCACATTAGCTCATGAAACTCCAAGGTATCCAGGAAACCAATTGTTCAATTTTCAGAAATTTTACTTTTTGATGAAAAATCATACTGAAATTGCATATTTTGACTTAAGAGGACTGACCACACAACATGATAATTAACAATCACTAATCTAACCATAGCATTTATTGTCCAAAATGAAGCACTCTCTGATACAGAAAAGCAATATCAGCCAAAAAAGAACAGTTTTAAAAAATTTGAAATTTTTATACTAATAACCAATGGCCCAGATGAACTGGTGCAAACTCAATATTATCAAGGGCCAAACACAAATTTTGAACCCCCCAATCCCCAAAATTTGCATACAATACTGAAAATTAAAAGTCCTATCTGGCCCTCCATACTTTACCATCTGTGCATGTGCAGTGGTCAGAAAGAGACCGGAATTGGTGCAACATCATTCTTTGTTTGGCCCTAAAGTCCGTAACAATGAACTGACATCTGTGCTTTAATATCTCCTTTTTTGAGGATGCCAGGCAGAAATCAATGGAAGAATTAGTGGATGAAAGCCTGTTAATGGATGATGGAAGTGAACAATGGTGGTTTTAAACATTCAGGACTGTAACTTTATAATAATTATAAAATTATTTCATGTTTCCCATATTTTTATACTGTACCAATGACCCAGACTTAGCTGGTGCTAACTCCTTAAATTCTAGGGCCAAACACAAATTTTGCCCCCAAATCCCCAAAATTTGCATCAAAATCCAAAATTTCAATGTCCTATGTGGTTCTCCATACTTTCTATCAACTGCGCATGCGCAGTGTCAAGGAGGTCTCGAAATTGGCGCAAATGTCATTCTTTGTTTGACCCTAAAATCAGAACACCTCACTGATATTTGTGCTTGTAAATCTCAGTTTAAATGATGCCAGACACATAATTATGAAAGAAATGGTGGATCTAAGGAGGAAATAGAAGGATGAGAGGATGAAACAGTGGCAGGATGTGTTCAGGGCTGTAACTTATAATTTTTTTACGAAATTATTTCATGTTCCCTAATTTCGGGGCATGGTCCTGATGTCATTCTGGCTATGAATTTACCATTGTTTGTTCAGTGTTTCCTCTCTCCCTTTCCTTTATTCCCTCCTTGCTATTCTCCCATGCTTTTGGCATAATTTTTGTAATTTTTTTTTTACTAAAATTTCTTGGGAGTTTTGGCTTGGTAACAGAATAATTATTCTGTTTTTCCCCATGCTTACGTCCTCACCCTTGGGTGGTTAGGCGTTTTGGTGTGCATCTACCATCTGATGTTCTTCAGTTTCTTCTCTGGAAGTCTCTGTTTTACATCGGATAGTGTTTAAATTGGTAACTGATTTTGGGCCATGTTTACAGTGCCTGGAGTAATGTTTCCGGTTTTTGTACACTTTTGTTTACGTTGGCAACGGTTACTTCTGATAGTGACTACTTGTCTTCTGTTTAGTTCTGCTCATAGCCAGATACATTAATATTGTCCGTAAGTGTTACATTAATTTTTAAAAATGTTTTAAAATTTTTGTCCACACTTAGGCTTTTTGGGGATCCATTTGGGCTCATTGTTCCCATTGGGAACTTGGGCTCTTCTGAAAATTTTTCAAAAAATTTTTTTTTTTAAATTATTTTTTCGAAATGTTATAATGGATTATATTATATTATGTATCTTTGTTTCAAGGGTTTGTGCGAGTACTATGACTGTTTATATTTTTTCATGATGAAAGAATATTGTTCACATTGTAATGCGAGGAAGTCTTCCTCTGATTCTCATTTTCATTGTGTTTCTTGTAGTCAATGAACTCGCACTAATTCTTGCTCAGTGTGTGCCAATTGGAATGACAAACGTTGGAGACGTGTGTCACGATATATTGTTAGCGGTGAGGGGTCCATGCCAGTCCTCTCTCCGCAGGGTCACTTTAGTTTATCAGTCTCTTTTTCAGAGGAACAAGAGCAGGGTGATGTTTCCGTGATGTCTTCAACAAGTGTGCCTCCGTGGCAAAAGTGCTCATGGAAATACAACAATTGCCTATGAGGTCCCTAGTAGGATCGACAGCGTTGTTGTCTGCCAGCTTGCCCGGTGTAGCGACCATTCATCAAATGGCTCGGCAGCCGGGTTCGTCTGTTGCGGTCCAGGAAAGCAGTTTGGGTGATGCGAGCACTACAAACATTGAACGTGCACACCCAGCGACGACGGATCCGAGGATAGTACGGAGGAAGCCTGTCAGTCCGGTAGCTAGCTCATCCCGGCCCACCCGGACCGCGAGCGAGAGAGGCTCCTCTTTCTTACAGCAACATCTGGGACCAGATGTTGTTGTACGTGATGCTAATCAGTCGGAGCATACGTCCACTGCATCTGCTCGGGACGCTCTCTTGCATAGACAGTCTGCAGCGACTAGTCTATCGGCTTCTTCATCCTCACGGCAGGACACACGACTGCACCTTGGCTACGTGACCACTGATATCCAGCCAGCTTCGCCGACCAGGCATTCCACGTCGACCAGGTCATGCCATCCGGTAGCCAGGGATACGAGGCCTTTACAATCGGGACGTTCGCATAAAAGAAGTATGCGGGATTCAACGTCCCAGGAGCTTCCAGCGGCTAAATCATGTAAGACCGCGGCTCCACAGGCCTCCGTAACGGACTTGCTATAGCAGATAGCTCATCTTATCGCAGCATCCCAGCAGCCGTCAGAAACCTTTTCCGATCAGGAATTGTCTGAGGAAGCTGTGTCGGTTCGTTCCGCTGCAGAGTCAGCAAGGGACGACCGAGATTATCAAGTGGTCCAGCCGGATGGCGAAAGGGATTCAGAGGAGTTGGAATTTTCCCTTTCGGAGCAACATAAGGTAGCCGTAGATTTCATCCGGCAATACCTTCCTGATGTTGTTCCTCTGGACCAAAATGCTGCTTTGCCGGATAAGAGACTGATAGCGTCACTGGATACATACTTTTTCGGTCGGATTAGGGACACCGTCCCTGAGTTTCTGACCCAGTCCAGAAATGTCTCACGGACATTTGAACTTTTGAATGACGCTATATTCAAACTTGCCTCCAAGACGGGCAAGTCTGGTTTCTTATCGGCCAGTGCTCTACAGCTGCCTTTCATCAAATCAAGGAATAAATTTGAAACGGCAGGCCAGGGCATTCCGAGAGTTCCTCTGCGTCTGGACAACCAGGCTGAAGACCTAGAATTGTCTTTGCCGTCGTCTATGTCTATTCCAGCCACTACGTTGGAAATGACAATGTCGTCTAACAGGATCAGCTTAGACGCATTATCGTACGCAGATCACAGGATGTTGGCTATGTGACCGCAGATATCCAGCCTGCTTCGCCGACTAGGGAGTCCACGTGGACCGGGTCACGCCATCCGCTAGCCAAGGACACGAGGCCTTTCCAGTTGGGACATTTGCATATCAGAAGTATGCAGGAATTAACGTCCCTGGAGCTTCCAGTGGCGCGGCTCCACAGGCCTCCGTGTCGGACTTGCTATCGCAGATAGCTCAATTCATCGCAGCATCCCAGCAGCTATTCGAAACTTTTTCAGTAAATAACTATCTGAGCAAGCTGGGTCGGTTCGCTCCCCTGCAGAGTCAGTAAGGGACGTCTGAGATTATTATGTGGTCCAGGCGGATGGTAAAAGGGAATCAGCACAGCTGAAATTTTCCATTTTCGAACAACTTAGGGTGGCTGTAGATTTCATCCGGCATCACCTTTTAGAAGTTGTTTCTCTGGACAAAAATGCTGCATTACCTGATAAGAAACTGAAAGCGTCACTGGACACAGACTTTTTCAGCCGGATTGGGGACACTGTCCCTGAGTTTCCGACCCAGTCCAGAAATGTCACGGGCATTTGAACTTTGAATGACGCTATATTCAAGCTAGCCTCTAAGACTGGCAAATCCGGTTTCTTATCGCCTAGCGCTATACAGCTGCCTTTCATCAATGCTAGACATAAATTTGAAACGGCAGGACAAGGCGTACCAAGAGTTCCTCTGTGTTTGGACGACTAGGCTGAAGACCTGGAATTGTCATTGCTTGCGTCCATGTCTATTTACTCCAGATACTGGAGATGACAATCTCGTCTAATAGAATTATTTTAGACACATTATCTCATGCAGATCACCTTACCAGAGCGTTATCACTATGTCTCGAAGGGAAAGAATTCCAGGATGTTCAAACTTCCTTAAGAGTTCTTTCGAGGGCTATAGCATATTCTATGTATAACTCCACCCTTTGCTGCCCTGGCTGCATCCACAAGAGTGGATAGTAAGGCGAAAAAACTCTCTTCCAGTTGCTCTGGTCTCAGGAGAGCTTCTCTTCGACATTAAGCTTTCTACAATCTATAAACTGATTACTAAGAAAGTTTCGGATTCTCTGCTTTTAATTCCACTTTGAAAAAGTCGGACTCAGCAGGGAAGAGTAAGGCAGGTACTTGGGGGGCGAATATGTCCAAAGGAAGTTCCTATAGAGGATCTAAGAAAGCCTCTACGTCTTACTCCGGAGACCGTCAGAGTAGTGACTCACATAGGGGTTGTAATGCTGGCCAAGATATCCGGTCAGACGCCCCTAGGTCGACTGGGCGAGGTGCGGGTCGTGGAGGACGTGGTTTCTCCTTTCGCAATCCTCGCAGGGCCAGGAGGTGATGGTCTAAACCTCTATTGCGTTCCAGTGGGCGGAAGGCTGTCGAGATTCTTAACCAATTGGTTGTCAATTACGGACGACCCATGGGTGCAAGGAGTTATTTCCGAAGGTCTAAACTGTCCTTCAAGGAAAAAACCTCCGTTAACTCGAAGTCCATGCTGGTCTCAACTTCCGTTAAACGTTCAGAAGAGAGATTCGCTTCCATCAGAAGTTCAATCTCTTCTGGACAAGAACGCTGTAGACGTTGTAGAAAACCAGGAATCTCCAGTTTTCTGCAGTCACCTGTTCCTGGTTCCAAGTTCAGACGGCTCGTTTCGTCCAGTTATAGATCTGAGCTGGATAAACAAGCTGATCGTGGCTCTAAAATTTTATATGGAGACCATCCGATCGGTCAGAGCGAGCACTCGAGTGAACGATTATGCTGTGAGCATAGATCTCAAGGATGCGTACTTTTACATCAGGGTACATCCGGCGTTTAGAAAGTACCTTCACTTCGCTGTTCCAGGAGTTGTTTTCAGTTGCGAGCAATGATGCTCTGGTCTGAACCTAGCACCCTGGGCCTTCACTCAAGTAATGATCTCGGTAATGACTCATTTCCGAGCTCATTCGTCTGTGCTGATGTCGGCCTACTTGGACGACATTCTTCAGGCTTACAGCAGCAAGTTAATGCTTCGGAACGATGTTCAGAGTCTTCATCAATTGCTCCTATGTCTCGGTTTCATAGTAAACGAAAAGAAGTCGGATCTAGTGCCATCCAAATCATTCACCCACGTGGGAATGAGCTTAGAGATGCACAACAATCTCGTTCGTCTGCCGTTAACCAGAGCGATATTGGTCAGTTGTTACGCTCGCTTTTGTCTTCACTCAGATGTAGTAACAGTGAGAGAATTCATGAGACTGACAGGTTTGTGCGGAGCCGCTGTGGATTTTTTTCACGGGAGCATCTTCTTTTGCAGGGAAATCGCGCACACTGCATCACAACCCGCAAGGTCTCAACCTTCACGTATTTCCGTTGTGCGGTCCTTCTTTCACGGCAAGCATTTTACAGGACGAGCAGTGGACGCAATTTCTAACTGTAGGAGGACCTCCTCTTCGCTAAATTATGCTGCTAAGTGGAAGGTTTTCTGTAGGTGGTGTAGGGATCATTCTGTTGATTTTTATGATCCCTCCATTCCAGACATTGCTAATTTTCTGGTCTACCTATTTAATGAGATCAAACTGCAGCCTGTTACTATTAAAGGTTATAGGTCTATGCTATCTGATACCTATGCACATCATGATAGTTTACAGATTGGATCTTATGTCTCTTTATCTAAGTTAGTGAAAAACTTTTCGATAAATAGACCTAGAACCCTTAGATTAATTCCTATGTGGAATTTAGCTTGGGTTCTTCTTAAGCTAAAAGAAGCGCCATTTGAGCCTCTTGACATGGTGGACTTCAAATTCTTATCTTATAAAACAGCTTTTCTCTTAGGCTTCTCTTCGGCTAGAAGAGTTATTGAGCTTCATGCACTATCTGTTGATGATTCTCACTATCGTAGTGTAGGTAATACTATTACCTTGACTACTAATGTTGGATTTTTGGCTAAGGATCAGGCTCCTAATAAGTATCCGGAACCCATTGTTATTAAGGCTCTTCCGTCTTCGGACGGCATAGGCCTTTCCTCTGTCCTGTTAGAGCTATACGTATTTACAAATGTAGATCTGAGTTTATCAGAAAGGGATTTTAACGTTTCTTTATGTCTCTACTGCCTAATATAAGGGACTTTATGGTCCATTCTATTGCAAGGTGGATTCAATTAACTATCTGTACTGCTTATCATAAATTATCTTTAACTCAGCAGTCTGTGATTGAGATTTCGGCGCATGAAGTAAGAGCTCTATCTACATCTTGGGCTCATGCTAATAGTGTTGCTATTACAGATTTGATGAAGGCTGCATATTGGTCTCTGCCTTCAACATTCACAAATTTTTATCTTAGAAATATAGACTCCATTTCTGGAGACCTGCATTGTTTAGGTCCGTTATCTGTTGCTCAGAATGTTGTCCACTAAACAGTTGCAACTATAGTTATGCAGGCTTTCTGTTCCGGCGGGGACTCTGTCCTGCTGCCCTCTTCGCTCTGGGGTATTTGTTTGACCAAGGGGAAGGGGGGGGGGGATGGTGTGTTCCCTTAGGTCACCTGCTTTATAGTGAAAAGCAAGGGAATACCTCCTCTGGAGTCAGTAATTCCGAGTCAGTGCCGGGATGGTTTTAAAGTGTAAAGCTAATGTTTAACTCATTCATGTAATATTTTTAAAGTGTAGCTCGGTGTGAAGCATTTGTATATGTCATGTGTCATAGGAGTGTTAATATACAATCCTCAGACACTTTTAATGAGTATAAAGAGTCTCATTCTCTGGACTTCCTTTATTTATTGACTTTCCTTTAAAAAGATTAGTATAACGGGTTATACGGGATGTTAATAGAGATCATTGATGTTATTGTGCTCAATTACAGAATGGTATTGTGTCTTTCTTTTTTGATACAAACAAGAAAGACACAAGTAAGACCTGTTCTCTTCTCCTTGAGGGGATAATTCTGTTTACATGTAATTGAGCCTATTGAATTTTCCTTTATGTCCTAGGCCCTCCAGCCTTTTTTCTATTCAGCTAAGTCTGGGTCATTGGTTCAGTATAAAAATGTTAAAAAATTTATAGTAATTTATATATTTTTTATACTTACCAATGACCCAGACGGGGATGGCCCTCCCATGAGTTGGGAACTCATACCTCCCCGCTGATTACATAACACTTACCAGGCACTGGTTGTAAGAATGACATTTGCGCCAGTTTCGAGACCTCCTTGACACTGCACATGCACAGTGGATAGAAAGTATGGAGGACCACATAGGACATTGAAATTTCAGATTTTGATGCAAATTTTGGGGATTGGGGGGCAAAATTTGTGTTTCGCCCTAGAATTTAAGGAGTTAGCACCAGCTAAGTCTGGGTCATTGGTAAGTATAAAAAATATATAAATTACTATAAATTTTTTAACTTTTGGGACATATGCCTGATGGCAATCATTCTTAATAATGATTATTCCACTGTTTGTTAAGAGTTCCTTCCCTATCCTTCCATGAACCCTTCCTGTTAAACTCCTAAGCTTTTTGGCTATTTTTTATTGAAATTTTTTATTAAATTTCTTGGAAGTTTAACTTGTATTACAAAATGTTTATTCCGTTTATCCCCATGCTTACGTCCTGACCCTAAGGGTGTTAGGTTGTTTTGGTCTTGCATCTTCTATCCGATGTATCGTTTTTTCTTCGTATGAAGATCTAGCTTTACATCTGGTAGCATTTAGATCAGTTACTGACTTTGGGCCTTTTTGTGTGTCTGATGTCTTGTTTCTGGTTTTTACCTTTGACGTTGTTTACATTGGCAACATCCTTAAATATATGTGGTACTTAGTATTATATTACTGTAGGATTACTGTAGGATACATTGATTATGATTCGGGTAGTGCAGCTCATAAAATTTGGATTTTGTCTACACTTAGGCTCTATTGGGATGCCCTTGGGTTCATCATGTATCCTTTGGGAACTTAGGCTTTTTCACACAAAAAATTGAAAAATTTTTGGTTTAATTTTTTTAATTTAGTTTTGATTACTATTATTCACATATCTTTATCATATATTTTATTGTGGAGTTTGTGGGAGTGCTATTGACTTTGTTTTTTGATTGAATTCTGAAGCTTACTGCTCTTAATGCAAGGCAAGGAAGTCTACCTTGGATTTGCATGCTTGTTGCCTTGCCAGTAGTCAATGCACTCCTATGGATTCTTATCCTACTTTCGCACATTGGGATGACAGACGTTGGAGACGGGTGTCACGGTACCTTGTTGGTGGTGAGATTCCTATGCCAGAACTCTCATCGCAAGATAATTTGATTTTTTCAGTTTCTCTTCACAGAGGAACAAGAATATGGTGATGGCATTGTGACATCCATCCAAAGTGTGCTACCGTCGTCACGCTCTGATGAGCAAATAGAGCTAGCTGCAAGATGCTCATGAATGTAAGCAGGGGATAAGGCCTGTAGTTAGTGTTTTTTAATCCCTTGCAAGCCGCTAGCTCGACCGTTGAAGCAGTTACTCTGTCCTTGGGAGCCGTGACACCAGGTATGTCCATTGCGGTTGAAAGAAGTGTAGATATGGGTAGAGCAAGCACCTCAAAATCAAAAGCTCACCAAGTTTCTTTTAGGGAGGCTCGGCGAGGTCCCTCTCTAACCCAACAACATTTGGGGCCAAATGATGTTTTGAGAAACTTGCACCAGCCGGAGCATACGTCCACACCCGCCGCGTGGAACCCTCCGTCTTGACTTCAGCCGGCCATGGCTACTGTCATGGCTTCCTCCGCTATGTTACAAAGCACACACAACTGCATGCTAGCTACCCGACTTCAGATATCCAGCCAGCTGCGCGAAGACACAGCCAGTCTTCGCCCATGAGATCGGATCATCAGGTTGCTAGCGATCCGAGGCTTCCATCATCGGGCTGTTTGGAGAAGAGATCTATCTTCGGATCTTCCTCCCAGGAGCAGCAAGTGGTGAAAATACAGTAGACCACTGCTCCTCCAGCCTCGGTAATGGACTTGCTGTCGCAGATTGCACAGCTGGTCCCCGGGCAGTCATGTATGCCACGTACAACTCCACTCTGACATTGGCAAATTGGGAATTGATCAGACGTGATGCTGCCCTTGCGTCATCATCAGTTATAGATGACAAGGTGAAAAACTCTCTCCAAGTTGCTCCGGTCTCCGGATATACTCTATTTGACGATGAGCTTTCATTAGTCTATGAACAGGCTCCAAGAAAGCTTCCAGTACACTGCTACCTAAGTCTGTGTCGCAACAGCATGCTTCAGCAGACTGGGATAAGCGAAGCTGTTCCACTTCAAAATCAACTCAGGGAACTCCTTGGGAGGGTACAAGAAACCTTCTTTTAATTACTCTGGAGGTCGTCAGTATAGCGACTCAAGAAAGGGGAGCAAGTCTGATCCAGAATACAGGTCAGATGCCCCTGAGCTGACGGAATGATGTTCTTCGCTGGGAGGACATATTTTCTCCTTCCGTAATCCTCGTAAGTCATACAGATGATGAATAAGACCTCTATTGCTTACCAGTTGATGGAAGGTTATCAAACTTTGCGAGAAACTAGATTATAAAGTCACGGAAGATCATTGGGTAAAAGTGTTATCTCGGAAGGCCTACGGCTATGATTCTGAACAAAACCCCCCACGTACAAGTTGTCCACGTTGGACAAATCTTCCAGCGGATCCTTTCAAAAGAGAGTCACTCCTAGTGGAGGTACAGGATCTTGAATTGAAGGAAACAATAGAGGTCATTGAGAATAGACTTGATGTTGCTTTCCACTTAGCAGAAGGTTATCACACTCGCAGAAAAGTGGATGAAAATTACGGAAGATCAGTGGATGAGAATGTAGTCTTGGCAGGTCTGCAGCTATCAGTCCAAGCAATCCTGCACTTCCAAGAAGTGTGTGTTGGACAAATCTTCCGGCGAATTCTTCCTAGAGAGTCTCTCCTTGCAGAGATACAGGCTTTCCTATTGAAGAAAAGCGATAGAGGTCAACTAAATATTCTCTAGGTTTTTTCAAATCACCTGTTTGCCGACCTGAAGCCGGACGGATAGTGCATAGATAGGCTAAGACAGCTGTCCTGTTTGGAATAGAGCCGTTGGAGGGAATAGGTACGTCTTTTCCCTCTCAGTGTTATATTCTTTGGCATCAAGACATTTAATGTCATTGTGGACGCCATAGTAGACTTATGTACTGCTACAGCTGTTTTTTCTTAGCGGCAAGTGTTGGAAGTCTACATATCCTAAGTTTTCAAGTGCCATAGTTATGTCTTCAACTAGATGAGACTCATAACTGCATAGCTTCCTTGAGATTATTGTCTCTTTGGGAATTACAGCCATTAGAAGAGCGGCTTGTCATTCCCTACCTTGCGCGACGATGGTTGTAAGTCTCTGTTAGTGACCTTTCAAGGTCGCTAGTTACACCGAGATATCTGTCTTCACAAAGAGGAAGTCTTCTAGCTACATTAGCTAGGCTCTGACCGCTGTCTTTTGGGAACAAAACTGATAAAGGTACAGTGCCTTTCAGCTTGTTTTCCTAGGTGTCATAGACTTGAGTCTCATTGTTTACACCATAGTAGGCTAGCCAAAATCCTGAGCGAGTTTTTTTCAGTAATTATGCAGTGACATTACTGAATTTATTATCTCTTGGGACTGCTGTCTCCTTGGGAATTTAGGACTGCTAAAATAGCGGCTCTTCATTCCCTACCTTGTGGACGATAGTTGTAAGTCTCCGTTCAGTGAGCCTTCAAGGTCACAACTTACACTGATATATCTGTCTTCACGGAGATGAAGACTTTTAAGCTACGGCTAGCATTGTAAGTCTCCTTAGTGAGCTTATAAGGTCGCAGTTATCAGCCTTTTATTGTCTTCATGTATAGGAAGACCTTTTGCTGCTTCAGCTAGGCTGAGTTCATTGTCCTATAGGACATGATACCGTATGTTAGAGGAAGTTATTCTGTTCCTACCAGTATGGTTTGGTGTTGATTATATGAGGCGATAACCTCTATTGATGACGCCACATTTACCAAGTGTGATTATGTTAATACAGTTCATCAAGTTCCTCTCCGTCCTTAGTGGCATTATGGAGTCGGTCAGACGTGAGGAAGCCTTGCGGTTCCTGCACTATTTGATGCCTAACACAAGAGCGATTCAAGTAATGCGTGTGAGGGGGGGGGGGGGGGGGGGGGGGAGGGGGTCAGTATGATTTTTTCATCGAACCATCCCACCCCCTCCCTGCACCAATGTGTTAAGAGGCAATTACAGGGCAAGACGTAGTTTTCTTCCCGTAAGCCTGGTATGCATTTAAGTATATACATATCTTTCATGGCTTCTTGATTGGCGGCTGGGTCGTGTTCTAACAGCGACCTCATTGGCACATCCACTTTTTAGTTGGTTTGTTCGTTTTTAAGTCATATACGAGCATATGATTCATTATCAATAAAATTGCTAGCCTTCGTGTACTTGTATGGTTGACATGTTGGTTATCTGGGCGACATTCTCCAATGTGGCAATTAGTCCTTTTCTTATGACGTATGAGTTTATTACTCAGTTAACTGCCTATTAACGTTGTATTATTCATTCAGTTTCCTGTTTACACTTGTTCATACCGTGGATACAGGCTGTATTCAGATGAGTACATGCAGGATTTCATTGCTCGCATGCATAATATATGTATTTATTAGGCAGATGCATTATTGCACACATTATATAAATTCTTCCTCTGCTTATAGAGCTCATGAGAATTTGGGGGATATTTGGATCAGTTATGGGACTGCCAACAGGCCGTCTGTGCATATGTTCTACATTTTTGGCATTATTATTCGGAGTAGCATATTCTTTCTCCGAACAATCGATGGTTGTTACGAACCTTGGAAAAAAGGAATTATTTCAGGGACGGTCTTTGACAAGTCTGTTAATCTTAGCTCTAAATCCAGGTTTCTTGAAAATACAGTACACATTCTCGTATATTCGAACGGTTCATTGGAGTGTTATTATTGGAATCAATTGTATACATGAACGGGGTCGCCTGTTGGTTGCCCTAGAAGCGTATTTGCTCTTCAGATACTTTCCATTGAAATTCAATTGTACAAGTGTATGGTCGTACACTTCATATCACTGGTTTTCATCCTATCTACAAATTCCGACTCTGGAATACATTAGAAGCGTGCTCTCAAAAAAAAGGGGGGAGGGTGATTTTTCTTCATCTCTTCCAGCTTGATAAGTGTGTAACTATGAGTCATGAAGCTATTTTGTCTGTAGATTATTACTGATCCTGGATACAGCTTGTTTATTATTTATATATGGCGTATGTTTGTGGGGGTTGATCTCTCACTCTCAAATACACCATCATAATTTATGGGACTCAGTCTGCAGAGACTAGCCTTAAATTGGGGGCTTGTTACACATATTTAGCATAATCTTTCATGCTAAGATTACGGAATTACTTGGATTGGCTCCTCATTTATGATATGTCTCTATTATTGTGTAGAGAGACATACGTGTAATTCCTTTTAAATTTAATTTCCTTTCACCTTGGAATGCAGGCTTAGGAGCTATATTTGGTCTGCTGATTCTTATGTCCTAGGCCCTCCACCTTTTTACAATTGGTTATTAGTATAAAAATATGATAAATTTAAAGTAATTTTAATATTTTTTATACTTGCCAATGGCCCAGACAGGGATGGTCCTCCCATGAGTGGGCACTCATGCCTCCCCGCTGAGTTATTATTAGTATGCTCATCTACAAAGAATGATGTTGGCGCCAATTCTCTTCCTGACCACTGCGAATGTGCAGATGATAAAGTATGGAAGGCCAGATAAGACTTTTATTTTTCGGTATTGTATGCAAATTTGGGGGATTGGGGGGGGTTCAAAATTTGTGTTTGGCCCTTGATAATATCAAGTTTGCACCAGCTAGTCTAGGCCATTGGTAAGTATAAAAAAATATACAAATTACTTTAAAGTTATCATATTTTTACACTGTAAACCAATGGCCCAGACTAGCAGACTAGCTGGTGCTTAATTCAAAGTTATTAAGGGCCAAACACAAATTTTGACACCCCCCCCCCCCCCCCCCCCTGCTAATCCCCAAAATTTGCTTCCAAACCTGAAAATTAGAAGTCCTTACTGGCCCTCCATACATTTACTCGTCACCAATGACATCTGTGCTTTAAAATCTCCTTTTTTGAGGATGCCAGACACAAATCAATTTCGGGACATATGCCTGACGTCATCATTTTTAAAAATGATTATTCCACTGTGTGTTAAGCATTCCTTCCCTATCCTTCCATGAACCCTTCTTGTTAAACTCTTAAGCTTTTTGGCTATTTTTTATTGAAATTTTTTAATAAATTTCTTGGGAGTTTAACATTTTATTACAGAATATTATTCTGTTTCTTCCCCAGGGTTACTTCCTCACCATAGGGGTGTTAGGCCATTTAGTGTTGCATCTTCTATTCAATGTATCATTTTTTCTTCCTATGAAGATCTAGCTTTGCAGTTGACAGCATTTCAGTTGGTTCTGATTTTGGGCCTTTTTGTGTGCCTAATGTCTTGTTTACATTGACGTTGTTAATATTATCAACGTCCTCATATATAAGTAGTTTCTTATATTCTATTACTGTAATATACTGTAGAATACATGGATTATTATTCCAGTAGTGTAGCTCAAAAAATGTTGGATTTTCTCCACACTTAAGTTCTATTGGGATGCCCTTGGGCTTTTCATGTTCCCTTTGGGAACTTGGGCGTTTTTCAAAATTTTTTTTTGTTTACAAAAAATATTTTGAATTTAATTATGATTGCTATTATTCATGTATCTCAGTTATATATATATATTGTTGTGGAGTTTGGAGGACTGATATCGACTTTATTTGATACACTCCTGCAGACTCTTGTCATTCTTGTGTTGCACTGGGATGACTGATGTTGGAGTCTAGTGTCGCTGTACGTTGTTGGCGGTGAGGTTCTGAGGATCAGAGCCTCTTACCGTGTTTTAATTCATTCTGTCAGTTTCTATTTCGGAGGAACATGAACATGGTGATTATTTTCTGACACCCATCCAAGTGTTCTACCGTTGTCGCACTCCGTGGAGCATATAGAACTAGCTGCAGTGCTCATTATTGCAAGAGTTATGGCCTTTGGGTAAAGGTTTTAATCTCTTGCAAGCAGCTAGCTCGACCGGTGAAGTGGTACTCCATCCGTTGCCTGCCGTGACGCCGGGTAAGTCTGTTGCGGTCTAGGAGGTGGATTGGGTAGAGCGAGCATTATAATATAAATAGCTCACCCAGCGATAACGGAAATACGGAGGAAGTCTGCAAGTTCTTGCCCCACTCTCTAATATAGCAGCGTCTGGTGTCAGATGTTGTTTTGAGAAACTTGCACAAGACGGAGCATATGTCCGCCATCCACTCGGGACGCTCTGTTTAGTCTGCAGCCAGGGTTGGCTTCAGTCAAGGCTTCCTCTGCTACGTTTCACAAGGCCAAAATGAAGTTTTCTGGTTGGAAACTTGCACGAGACGGAGCATATGTCCGCCCACCGCTCGGGACACTCCGTCTAGTCTGCAGGGTTGTCTTCATTCACGGCTTCTTCCGCTGTGTAATTTAAGCACACACGACTGCATCCTAGCTACCCAACTTTGGATATCCAGCCTGCTGCTCGAAGAAGGAACCACTCTTCGCCTTGTGAAGTCGGACCATCCAGTAGCTAGGGAGATGAGTTCTTGATCATCGGGACGCTCGGAGAAAGGATCCATTTCCGACACATCATCCCAGGAGCAGCATGCGGCTAAGGAACGGAAATCCGCTGCTTCTCAGGCCTCGACGATGGACTTGCTGTCGCAGATTTTGCAGCTAATCGCAGCATCCCAGCAAGTGCAGATGTAGCCTCCCTCAGACTCAGAATCTGAGCTGTCAGAAGGTGCTGGGTCGGTCCAGTCGTCTGTTCGTGCAGATGCAATGGACCGAGATTCACAACTGATTCTCTCGGATGGTGAAAGGGATAAGGAAGAGGATTAACCCTTCCCTTTCTAGAACAGTAAATGGTTGCGATGGCTTTCATCCATCAGTACTACCCTGCTTTTGTTCCGCCGAATCAGAATGCTGCAACAAGAGAGAAACTGCTGGCATTGTTAGGCGCAGACTTTATCTGGACAAAAGAGGAAGTTCTTTCTTTTCCAGTTCAGTTTATGCAGGTGTCCCAGATCTTCAGCAATATAGACGATGCCGTATTTATACCTTGAGTGTGAGGAAGAATGTGGTTTCTTATCTTCATCTTCCATATACATAACGTTTTTTGGACCACGTTCCTTTAAAAATGGTCGGGGAAGATGTTCAGAGAGTTCTGCTACGTTTGGATGAGCAGGCCAGGGATCTAGAGGTATCGTTACCTGTATCATTCACTATTCGCTCTGACACAATTGAGAATGTCTTATGCAGATCACCTTACAAGAGCTATGGCACAACGTCTCAAGGGAAAGGAATTTTGTGGGCGTTGGTACCTCTATTAGAGTTCTTTCCAGGGCAATTAAGCATACCACGTATAGCTCTGCCCTAACAGTGGCTAATCTGCATTTAATCAGACGTGATGCTGCCCTTGCTTCGTCAACACTGATAAGATGACAAGGTGAAAAGCTCTCTCCGAGTCACTCCGGTTTCTGGACATTTTATTTCCGATGACTAGTTTTCCAACGACTAGCTTTCCGACGACTAGCTTTCATTAGTCTATGGACAGGCTACTAAGAAAGCATCTAGTGCCCTGCTTTTGAAGTCAGCGTATCAACGACCCGCTTCAGCAGACAAGAGTAAAGGAGGGTGTTCCAGAAAAAAAATCATCAAAGGAAACTCCTCATGAGGGTACAAGAAACCCTCTTATAATTACTCTGGTGGTCATCAGTATAGCGACACGGAAAAGGGGCGTAGGTCTGATCGGAACCATAGATCAGACACCCCTAGGCCGACGAGACTAGGTTTTTCGCGGGGAGGAGGTGGTTCCTCCTCCAGTAGGCCTCCCAGGTCATACAGGTGATGGTTTAGACCTCTATTGTTGGCAGAAGGTTATCAAGCTCCGCAAAAAACTGGATAACAATCACGGAAGATCAGTGGGTGAGAAGTGTAGTCTTGGACAGCTATCATTCCGAGTAAAACCCCACTAATAAGTTGTCCACGTTGGACAAATTTTCCATTAAATTCTTGCATAAGAGAGTTTCTCCTACTGGAGGTATAAGCTCTCTTATCAAAGGAAGCAATGCAAATCATCAAGAATCAGGATTCTCCAGATTTTTACAGTCACCTGTTCCCCGTACTGAAGCCAGATGGCTCGTTCTGACCGGTAATATACTTGAGCTGGATAACAAGTTTATCATGGCTCTAAAAGTGTATTTATGGAAATCAATCAGTCGGTAAAAGCGAGTGTTCGAGTGATCGACTATGCGGCAAGCATAGATCTGAGGATCCGTACTTTCATGTCCTGGTACATCTGGCATTCTGAAAGTACCTGCGGTCCGCAATACAAGGGAAGGTGTATCAGTTCAGCACAATATGCTATGGTCTGAATCTGGCCCCCTGGACATTTCGTCAAATAATGAACTTGGTAATGTCTTACTTATGAGCTCATTTGTCTGCAGTAACATCGGCTTGGACGACCTTCTACAGGGATACGGCAACAGAATTAGTCTTCAGAATGATGTTCAGAGTCTACTTCTATTACTCCGACGTCTCGGTTTCATCGTAAACGAGAAAAAGTCAGATCTAGCTCCTTACAAGTCATCTATTCACTGGGGATTGAGCTTTGAGACTCACAACAATCTGGTTCGCCTGCCTCAGAGCGAGATTGGTCAGTTGTTATGCTCACTTTTGTCTACACTCAGACACATTAATAGTGAGGGAATTCATGCGACTGTTGGAGCTGTGCAGAGCGGCTGTGGATCTCATTCTGATGTGCCGTCTGTGCACATGTCCCTTCCAGATATTCTTTACTCAGAACTGGAGTGTGAGGACGCTTTCGCTTGAACCAGTATTGTTTTAACGGACCTAGTAAAACAAGGGTTTAAATTGGGCAGATATTCAGTGGTTAACTCAGGGAGTTAGTCGCTGCAACTGCCGGATCCGAGTCAGATGGGTTGGGGCACGACCCTAAGTCCCGCAGTCTTGAGGTGTCAGGGTCTGTGGAACCCTTGGTTCCAGGAGAAACACATAAACATCAACGAGATGTTTATTAGCTAGCGCCACAACATTGGATTCACATAATAACGGACATCCATGTTCAATTTGGTCGGACAACTTGACAGTAGTAGCGTACATTGGGAACCAGGTGGCAACCATTCATTTCCGCTATGCCAACTAATGGAGAAGAGTTTCCTAATACGTCACGAATCATCATGTTCATCCGTCATGTACCGGGTCGTCTGAACGTACTAGCAGACTCGCTCTCTCGGAAAGGTTGCCTGTTGCAGTTGGAATGGACGCTCAACAAGCGAGTATTTGGACAGTTTTGCTACCAGAGGGATTGCCCCATGATAGATCTGTTTGCGATGCACTGGAACAATCAGTCGTTTGTGTCGCCATGCCCATAACATTGAGCGCATGCAGTAGACGCTCTGCCGATCTCATGGGGATGGATGATAGGATACGCTTATCCTCCAATTCATTTGATTCAGTAGATTATGTTTAAGATCAAACAGTCTCATTGTGAATCCTACTAGTAGCACCTCTGTCGTCACAGAAACCTTGGATCAGTCTTCTCAAGTGTCTGTTATGGGACGTTCCCCGGAAGCTTCCTCCACAAGAGGATCTTCTTTATCAGGGAAAGTTTTTGTTCTTCGCATCCTTTTCCGCCCATAGTGGCATAATGGAGTCAGACATGAGAGAACCATTGTGGTTCCTATATTATTTTATGTCTAACACAAGAACGATTAAGTAATGCGGGTGAGGAGGGTTCAATATGACTTTGAATCCCCCCCCCCCCCTCCACACACACCGCCAATGTGTTTAGACGCGATTACCGAGCAAGACGTAGTTTTCTTCCCGCAAGCCTTGTATAAGTTTAAATACATACATGCATTTCTTCACTTCTCGATTGGCAGCTGGGTTGTGTTCTGTGGCGACCTCATGGGCACATACATTTTTAGTTGGATTGGTTTTCTGTGATTATTTTTCAAAAGAAAAAGGAGGGGGGGTATTTTTTACCTCTCCTCCGGCTTGATAGGTATGTAACTATCAGGGAAGCTGTTTTGTTCGTAATTATATCCCGCATACAGCTGGAGTTTTATTGTGTATGGCGTATGTTAGTGGGGGATATTTGCTCATTCTCAAATACGCCATCCTAATTTTTGGGGCTTAGTCCGGGCTAACCTTAATAATTGGGAACTTGTTACATCTTCATGCTAAGCATACGAAATTACTTGAACTGGGCTCCTTTTGTATGATATGTCTTCTCTATTACTGTATAGAGAGAAATACATGTAATTCCTAATAATTTTAATTTCCTTTCACCTTGGATTACAGGATTGGAACTATGTTGATATACTAATTCTGAAGTCCTAGGCCTTCCACTTTTTTACGATTCAGCTAGTCTGCGCCATTGCTTTACAGTGTAAAAATATAAATTCATAGTAATTTGTATATTTTTGTCTCCCGTTTTTTTCATCTCCCGCTTTTGGAAAAAAATGGGAGATATTAAATTCGGGGTGTGCTTCTGTCCTTCCATCCTTCCGTCCTTCTGTGTTTTTCGTTTCCAGACTCTAACTTTCCTTACAGTGACCGGATTTCGACGAAATTTGGATAGTAGATCACTTTTATCAATTGTGGGTCCAAGTTCGAATGTGAGCATTTTCCACGCATATTTAATTAAGTTGCTGAAATTTGATTGGCTGACAGTTTCCAGACGCGAACTTTCTCTTACCGTCTGCCCCGTGCGTCGTCGCACCTCAGACTAAAAGCCGTATTTATGAAGTGATCTTCACAAAACTTCTTGGGTATCTTTGTTATCATTGTGAGACCAGAATATGTGTTTTGGGGTTTGGTCCAAAATTCAAGATGGCTGCCAGTGGCCATTTTGTTCCGAAATTGGGTGTAATCAGTTTTTTATACAGAGCTTCTATATGAAAGTTCGGATTTGAATAAATTTTTGTATAAATGTTTAGTAACATGCAATACATCACATATAATACGGGTTTTGTTCTCGTGCAAAAAATTATGCAAATTAGGAAAACTAATACACAGTAAGTGCACACCGTCCGTGTTTTTCGGTTCCAGACTCTAACTTTCCTTACAGTCAGTCGATTTTGATGAAATTTGGGTAGTAGATAACTTTCATCAATTGTGGGTCCAAGTTCGAACCTGGGCATTTTCTGCGCATATTTAATTAGGTTGCTTAAATTTGATTGGCTGATGGTTTCCAGACTCTAACTTTCCTTAGAGTCAACCGATTTCAACGAAATTTCATATATGGATTACTTTTATCAATACATAGGTCAAGTTCGAATGTGGGAAATTTTGTACTGAAAATCTGCCCGTCTGCCTGTCCGTCTGCCCATGCATCAAAGCACCTCGGACTAAAAGCCGTATTTATGAACCGATCTTCACGAAACTTCTTGTGTATCTTTATCATTTTGAGACCCGAATGTGTCTTTTGGGGTTTGGTCCAAAATTCAAGATGGCCACCAGTGACCATTTTGTTCCGAAATTGGGTGTTATCAGTTTTTTGTACAGAACTTCTATATGAAAGTTCGGATTTGAATAAATGTTTGTTTGAATGTTTAGTAACATGCAATACATCACATATAATACAGGTTTTGTTCTTGTGCATAAATTATGCAAATTAGGGAAACTTTGATTTATTCAGTGCTACTACTTATACACAGTAAGTGCACACCTTCCGTGTTTTTCGTTTCCAGACTCTAACTTTCCTTACAGTCAGTCGATTTCGATGAAAATTCGGAGATCACTTTCATCAGTTGTGGGTCCAAGTTCGAATAGGGGCAATTTCCGTGCATATTTAATTAGGTTGTTTAAATTTGATTGGCTGACGATTTCCAGACTCAAACTATCCTTAGAGTCAACCGATTTCGATGATTCTTGGTGACTTCAACATGGATCCATCAAATTCACATTTTACCACTTTTCTTCATTGGTATAATTTTCTGCAGATTGTGAATGAACCTACTCATTTTCATGGCAACATTTTGGACTTCATCATTACTTCTTTTGCAACTCTACAAAGTCAAACTCTCCCAGTACCATATACAGACCACCATATTATCTGGACATCACTTCCAAGGTTTCATTAACTTCCAATCACAAGCTTTACAGGTTGTTTAACACTTTTCACATCAGTTTAATGTAATATGTCTTATCATACAGTCTTAATTTTTAGTGATTCTCACAGTTGTACTCCACACCACTTTACTTGCTTTAACAGTGACCTCCGTGAAAATAAATCTGATAACCACTGTCTGAAGCACTGTCTGTTCTGTCTCTTCTAAATAACTTCCACTTGCAACTCAACTATATTCCACTGG
The DNA here is from genome assembly GCA_031216915.1 of Pictodentalium vernedei. Taxonomy (NCBI): domain Eukaryota; kingdom Metazoa; phylum Mollusca; class Scaphopoda; order Dentaliida; family Dentaliidae; genus Pictodentalium; species Pictodentalium vernedei. The sequence goes on from CM062291.1 coordinate 370,971,819, forward strand.
ATGCATTAATTCCCCTTGAAACTGCTGCCCAGCGGGAGACATGAATTCACTGAATTTGCTTGTTATACTTACCAATGGCCCAGATGGAGATGGCCCTCCCATGAGTGGGCACTCATTCCTCCCCGCTGAATTTTTATGTAGTACTCTCTTCTACAAAGAATGATGTTGGCGCCAATTCCGGTCACTTCCTGACGTCTGCGCATGCACGGAGAGTAAATGTATGGAGGGCCAGATAGGACTTTTAATTTTCGGTTTTGCAAGCAAATTTTGGGGATTGGGGGGTTCAAAATTTGTGTTTGGCCCTTAATAACTTTGACTTAAGCACCAGCTAGCCTGCTAGTCTGGGCGATTGTTAAGTATAAAAATATACAAATTACTATGAATTTTACAATTTTTCAAAGAAATTTTTTATAGAAATTGACGATTTTTCAGATTTCCAAGTGCAAAGAAATCAGCCTATATCGAAAACCATTCTTCCAATAGACAGAGCTATTATTTCAAAAGTTTCCCTGCGGCATTTGCCTTCACATATCATGTTAGATGTTGTCTGTTTCCTGTATATTTTGAGAATTAAATGGATTTATGTTACCCCTACCCCCAAAATAGCGAAAACTTTACAGATATTCTGGCAATTCCAGCTCAACAAAAATAAATCTTCTTGTGACTTTCTGAGGATTTTAAACTACATGTGACATCTTGTGGCATTCTTTTAAAACTTTTAAACTTAACTTAAGACTGCGTCAAAATTGAGCGATTTGTGAAAAGTAACTGATGACCTGCATTTTTCAGTGGAACATTATGTGTGTGATTTTTACAAGAGAAAAGTGTAGATAAGGCCAGTCATGTTCTGTGTGAGAGAAAACTAGAAAATAAAATAATTGACATTTCTTTACTTCCTGTTTGTCATAACAGCCTCCACTATTATGTTTTGAGATCAAACTGTATAGCTAAACTATGTAAATCAGTCTTGGAGAGAACTGTTCCACCCGTGGACTTCACTAAACATGGATGGGATGAAGACATGAACCCTAAGTGGTGTGACAATGTGTTCCCTGAAGATATTGAAGAAATACTTGTGAAGGAGGACTGAGAAGACTTCACTGACACTGACATTGGTAATGAGAGTTGTTGATGAAGACTGAATGCTGGTGTAATGTGAACAATATTTGACAGGAAATCCAACAAATACTGATATAATAAGAACTGGTGAAACAAGCTGCATGACGTAGTTCCAATTGTATAGTTATTTGTAGGGTTTTACTGAAAGATTTTGAAAGTGTGATCTTGACATTTTTGGTCATTTCTCCGCACAATTTTTTTCTCTGTCAGGTAAAAGGTTAATTACTTGAAAGTTTATTTTAAAAGTTTTGAAAGTATGTCACAAGATGTAACATGTAGTTCACAATCCTCAGAAAATCACAAGAAGATTTATTTTTGCTGTGCTGTTTCCATGAAAGTTCAGCTATTTTTGGGAAGGGGTAACATCAGTCAATTTAATTCACAAACTATAGGAGAAACAGACATCTTGATATGATATTTGATGGCAAAGGACTCAAGAAACTTTTAAAACAATAGCTATGTCTATTGGAAGAACAGTTTTCGAGATAGATTGATTTCTTTGCACTCCGAAATCTAAATAAACATCAATTTTCATGCAAAATTTCTTTGAAAATTCCAATTGTTTTAAAAAACGTTCTTGTTTTGGCTGATTTTGCTTTTCTGTATGAGAGAGTTCTTCATTTTGGAAAATATATGCTATGGTTAGGTTAGTGATTGTGAATTTGTGTGTTGCTGTGCTCCTTTTAGTGAAAATATGCAATTTCAGTATGATTTTTCATCACAATGTGAAATTTCTGAAAATTGGACCAAGGAGAGGTGGAAGGTGGTGGTGGGTGGGGATTTGGCAGTTTGCAATCCATGCTTCTTTCCTTATTGGAATATCCCCCGTGGGAATCCCGGGAAGTGAAGCAGTGCTTGTTAACTGTGGTAAACAAGCTCTTTTTCACTGGTAAAATAGGACCTAGTCACTAATGCTTGGGGTGTGAGTCCTCTAAAATAGGCAACATTGGGTATGAACAATTGACTGACCTTGACTTTATCTCCATGTTGTGGTCATGATTAGCCATTGTGCAAAAGTATGTGACCTTAAACACCAATAAATAAATAAATAATTGTAGGAATATGGATGCAGGACTACAAGGACTCCAGTGTTCTGTTGTGGTAAGAGATTGATGGGGGAATCTTTTTTGTAGACCTGATTTTCAAAATTCCTGGTGAACAATTCTAATTTTCTGATGTTAAATTATCCAAGAACCTTAAAATAATTAATTCCTTATTCAGCTTTAACAACCAATGCTGACCAGTGCATATTCTTTTGGATAGAACACCAAATGTCTCTTGAAATTAAAGCTTTCATTTATAAATAGGCCTAGCTTATCTTTCCGAATTCTCAATTCTATCACAACACTTTCAATACACTGACAATTTGGTATTCTGTGGAGAGTGTTCTTTCTTTCCGACCATGCTAGCCTCTCCTATGGTTGCTTCCATCCAACTGCTGTGATTGGCAGTAGGTTAAAATTTCTCTAATTGAAAACATGATTACTTCATCCTTCTTGATGTATAGCCATCTTGAATGGACTTGCCTCTTCTTCTTACAACCACTGAATATCAAACAGCCGTCACCCGTCGCTTATTACAATTCTGCAGAAATCGTGCCTCAGATGTGATTTTCTGGTGATTTGCTCTACTAACCAAGCACGCTGTTATTTCAAAATAGTTCAGAATATGCGACACGACTTCTACTTTTAATTGTAGAGGGGTGCTACAAATGTAGAAAAAATGTTTCTCGGAAGGCAATCAACATTTTGATTACATTTCAGTGGATGGAAACGAAATGCTATCCCACATGGTTTATAGTGTTCAACCGGAACCGGCCATCACAATCGGCCGATTATAGGCAATCGTATAACAACGGCAACGGCTCCTGGAACATCGGTTCAACCGATTGTTGCCAAGCATTTTGTGATGATTCATTAACCGCATTTTATTGTCTTCTGCAATTGTTCAATTGTTAATGTAAAATGATGTCAATGACATTCAGTAAAGTGGAGAAACAACCACAATGTGTATTCTTCATCTCTCTGGATGCCCCTTTATGGGATATACAAGCTAAACGACATGTAAAGCTTACAACTAAGCGTACTTGCGGCAATCGGCAGTTCATATCGGAAAAGTGAAGGTTGGACCCCATTGACTTAGGTCACAATAAAATTGTACCAGTCGCACGCACTTGGATGGTAAACATGGTTTACCGCCCAAATGTGCGCGACTGGTAATTTTACTGCGACCCCAGTCAACGAAGTTTAACGCTGTAAAAAATGTTCAGTTTAATGTAGTTCTTTCGAGCCTCGACTTGTCCAGTAGTGCACGGTATTACAATCGGATTCGTCATCAGGATCGGCCGATTGTGAGCACTAATAACTGGCAATCGGTCAGCGACCATTTTTGGTAATCGGTTGAACACTAATGGTTTATGTTTAATGTACACTTTCAAGATCCCAATACTTAAATTGTGTGGAGAAAGACATTCACCCCTCATACAGTTCAAATTAGAAGTCCTGTCTTGAATTGCCTGCAGATACATGTACTGTATCACTCCAGTCTGCACTTTGATCTGCCTGCTTTGTAAATGATAGTAAGGCTATCAAATTCGGTACATATGCCCTATGCACAAGCAATATTTCAGCAAATGGACCTCTGGCTTTCACACAATCCTATGCAAAATTATTTCAAGATAAGCACAAGATCAGTTCATGACAGGACTTCTAGTTTTAATATGAGTTATCTCCGGCAACATGTATGGTATATGGAGATTTAATACCGGGATGTCAGTTTTTAAACACCGAGCCACAGGCGAGGTGTTTAAATGAGACATCCAGGTATTAAATCTCCATATACCATACATGTTGATGGAGATAATGTTTTTGTCCCATTTGAAACACATTGGAGAAAAATTTGTGGACGCATTTCTCACGCTCTGTAAAAAGTTGGACCAAATTCGTGAATAACTTTTGTTTTTACAAACACAGAAGACAATAGATAGAGTTACATCCCTTGGGTTGTTAATGAAACAAGTAAACAGTATTTTGTTTACAAATCGTCCCCCGAGTTTGAATGTGTTCTATGTGCCTATCGACACATAGAACACATTGGAACTGAGGGGACAATATTTGCTCGTATTTTATTTTTCTCAAGTTGTTTCATTTAATTATTCGCCTATTTAATTTATAACAGCAAAATATGATTGAATTGTCAGAAATCTGACGATATTTGTGACTATTTTCAGGTTTTTTGGTTCAATTTTTATACTGCAACGTGGAAATGTGAAAAGCTTTCATTTAGACCATATACCCCCGATGTGCGCTTATACCCTGGATGTTGCACGGTCTCTTATACCTCGGATGTTGGGTGCACTCATTGTCATGGCTATTTGTCCAAGGCATTCTGACCAATCAAAAGACAGACTTCATCGGGATATAGAGACAATTGTATATATACAGGTATCTTCCCAACCACTCGAGACTTTAGGTCTTTTTTCTGTTATGCTGGAATTGTTATTTTGAAGAAATCTTTGTCAGTTAGTTCTTATTGACAATGTATAATTGATGGGATGATCTATCTTTGCAGTCTGATGATGACTTGTTAGAGTGTATTAGAATCAGCGAGATAGCTGACAGCCAAGCAGATAATTCCGAAAATTCTGAGAATAACACAAATTCATCAGGTGCAGTAGTGTTTGACAGCGCAGAAAATAATAGGAGACCACACAGGTATTATGGCTGGTTGGGTGATAGACGCAGACCTTCAGACAGAAGTGCTCTTAATACCAGTCAACGGAGTTCCCTGAATTCATCGTCGAGAAATAGACCGTCTCAATCTTCCCATCCCAGTACTTTTAATAACACCTCTCAGAGTTCAAATGCAATTAACACTCAATCCAGAAGGGCACCATTTCCACTTGGACTGAGACATAGGAATGTTCGAACCATTGCATCCAATGATGCTTCATCAGCTGCCAGTGAAGATGACTTGGACATTAATGATGTTGTCAGTCTTAGCAGATTGTCAAATTCAGATTCCAGAGCTGAGAGTAAGTCAACATATTTTGTCATGCATTCTTTTACCTTCTTTGGGAAATGGTCCAGTGCACATTGGGAAAATTTGCATGATGGGGGCTCTTAACCCTTTACCCAACGTAACGGTCAAAACCGGCCAGCGCTATTCTCAAAAATCGCCAATAAATTTTCATTATATTTTCATTTTTTGTCTCAAAAACATAGGTTATGACCCCTCGTTGGAACGAGCTCGTCGAGCTCGTTCCAACGAGGGGTCATAACCTATGTTTTTGAGACAAAAAATTAGTTATTCAAGAATTTTTTTTGCAAGTGTCGTCTGCTTTTCATGTTAGGTAAAGGGTTAACTGGGAACTTGTTTTGGACAGGAAAAACATATAAAGACTAAGAAATTTTACATTCAAATTGAGCAGAGAACATTAAGGCTGATACCTTTTATAACAAAGAGTCACATGGAATCATGTTCACGCAGTCTCTGTAGTCTCTGGCAATCTGTTCTTATACTATTAAGGAAGAACTTGTCATTTGCCTTGGAATTAAGAGACTTCATTAGGCTTTCACTTTAATGTACAATTGGTGTCCTGAACTGGGTGTTCATAAGGCTGAGGCCATATCAGGGACCGATCAGGACTATTTAAAATACGCTCTAGCCTCGGAGCCTATTTTTTCAATTCATGCGCCAGATTTCAATTTACGGAGTCACACAGCTGTTTGTAACACACACTGCAAGTGTGTAATAGCTCTCATCATTTTCATTTAGTACACTATAGCAAACATTAATCTTCACTATTTAGGCAGCCAAGACTTGATCAGAAACCACAGTGAAGATTAATGTTTGGTAATTAAGACTTGAAGTAATAACTTAAGCACTCTACAACAATGATAAATGATAATCATATATATAATACATGTAAGAGTGTCTCTCTCTATTATCCATCGAAAGAATATCAAAATATGATCTGAGAAGTTACGCGCCAACTGAGAAGCCTGTTTCTGAGATTTAAGAGCCAGGTCCTGATGTTTCAGAACCAAATACGCACTGGCGCATGCCCAGGTCGGTCCCTGCCATATGACTATCCAGTTCTGAACACCAGTTGTGAATAAAAAAAATTTTGAGGGGGAACTGAGATTGTGAAATCTGGGGTTAAGAATTGGGAAAATTCATTCCCAGATGTCATGCCCCTGTAGTTATCCTATACTTTGGTGAAAACGCATGAAAATAAATAGAAGATTAGTATTGCAACCACCTTACACACTATACATGTGTTTGAACCAGTGTCACAGACTATCTTAGAAAGATGCAGGGTTGTCTTGGTTAACCGCAAAATCTACTCGATGTCTGTTATCAGGAAAAAAAAATGAAAGTGACAACCGTGCAGGTCTCAAAAAATGTACTTTCAGTTTTATTTATTTACTTCTAATTCTCGGTCATAGTTGAGAAAGTTGTGTTTAACGATGATGAAACATACGTGCTGGATAAGACGATAAATGTCCTGTGTGGATATACTTTGAAACACAAAGTTTAAAAGACAAATATGCCACTTCAGGCCTTTAGATTCCCCCAATTTCACATCGCTTGCAGGTGTGTCCAAATTGGAGATGGTGTAAAGACATCAAGAAAAATATATAAATTCTCTGTGCCTCTTCACGTTTGAAAATAACTTCCATCATAATATGACCGTAGAAACACAAAGAAAGGCATAGCCATAAAACCTGACAGGATAAGGCTGTTATTTCTAGGTTTTTGTGTGCCCAAATTAGGGCAAAATAGTGTGCCCAAAATGTAGGAATTTAAAGGCCTTCTCTTGTAAACTCCTTAAGAAGTTTCCGACAGAACATTCATTTGAAACACAACGTTGAATCAAGACATGAAGTTGATTATGTAGACCTGAAATTTTTGGAAGCGACAGCGACAGCGGCTTTATAAAACAGATTGAAGGTGAATGCGAGATTTTGCCAAATGCCGAGCTTCAGTATACACTGGGCCAGGGTAATTGTTCAAATCTATTCTGTAAGTAATTTGTGCTTAACTACTCAGTGTTAACATCGACTGTTGGCTTACCTTGTTAAAGGTCAACACATGGACTGAGTTTGCTGTTGAATCTTACGTGTTTGTAATGCTCATGTATTATTATCATTATTTGACTGAAAATTATGATGAAGGATTTTCAGAATAAAATACCAAAGTGATGTCATATGCAGGGTAAAGAAACACTGCGAGATTGACAGTTGCCATTGTCATTTGCAGTTTGTGCATATCAGATTGAGTCAAACACAAAAGACACATTGGATGTTGGTGGGGGAAAGGGAGGGTGGATCCACACTGTTATGGTATGTTGCTTATCCTCAATACTGCTATGTACATTTTAAAGCACCTCACAGGTCCATATCATAAAATACCTGGAAAGAAAGCCTTTCAGTTTTGACAAGTGGCTTTTGTTACAGTTTCAGTATTTAGTTGAGTTTTCCTGTTTGCTTAAATAATTTGAAATAAAAACCGAGACTTGACTCTTTTAACCCAATCACCCCTGAAACCAAGGCAAAATTTCACAACCGAACAGTTTAGAAAAGTGTCAGATTTAACATCAATATTAATTTGACCTAGTGAAGATATAATTGTGGTGATGATTTGTAAATTCAACATTTTATGCAAATTGTCCTATGCAATACACATTTGTCAATATTAGGGCTGGTCGGTTTTGACATTTTCCCTCGGTTTCGGTTCAGTTTTAGACAAAAAAAAATTAGTTTTCTGTTTCTGTTTTTGTAACACAATTCATATTTTCCATATCTTACGCATTAAACAGGATAATCCTAAAACATGTTAAATAACAAACAAGTGAACTAGAAATGAAATAAAACTGTATTACGCTTCTCTCCAGTATTTTCGATGAACAAAAAATTACATCTGCAACCTGAAATTCTGCATTCTCATTTCTCACTCCAAATTCATAAATTGTTTTAAAAATACGAAACGTAAGGAAAGCTAAAAAAAATGATGTGTCTATATTACAGGGTTTGCCTTGAGTCGGGGCTGATCAGCCCAGGCCCCGAGATCAGCCCCGAGGAGCACTTGCTGGGGGCTTTTTTTCAAGCCCCGACATTTTCCACAAAAAAGCACTAACAATAATGGACAAAATGGAAAATCAGCCCCGAAAAGGCCCCGACCTCAATATGTGGGGCACTTTTTTTAGTTCCCGACCATTTTACTCAAGACGAGCCCTGCTATATTAGTAATTTATTAAATTATCATCACCAGTAAGTGACGTTACCTATAACACAATTAATATACAGAACAACAGGCCATCGGCCCGTCGTGGAGTCGTCCGTTGACAAATTGAATCAAACAACGCCTTTCTGATTTAGTGATTTATCATATTATTGTCTTTTACGGGCAGTTTATGTTTAGCTGAGCAGTGCTAAAAATTGTGTTCTATAGTATACCCTAGTGTTGGGAGGTTATGAAATTTTTCCAAGGTTTCGGTTTCTACTCAGTTTTTTGGCTCACCAACATTAGTTGTGTGAGCCTATGGCATAGCCCTCATGTCAGCATCCGCTCTCAAATATTTTGAACTTTTGTGTACAGGTTTTGATTTTTTGGCTTTTTAAAATTTATTTTAGTTTCTGCATATTATTGCTAAGGTGGTTCACTATAACATTTAACTCTTTTCCAGGGTATTTTGTCTTAATATTAACCCTTTAATCAAATTTTAGACTTATTTTGATGTTTGATGTTTGCGTGCAGGTTTTGATGTTTTTTTTTTCCTTTCTTCCAAGTGGAGATTTACCTTGCAGCATATGGCCATGCTTTCTATTGTATGTAAACATGCATCTTAGGGCTAAGTTTGTATTATTTAGCCCTTTATCCGCTGAATTACTTCAATTTTGGACTTTTATGTACAGGTTTTGGACTTATTTTACTTTTATGTGCAGGTTTTGAGGTTTGTCTTTCTTTTCTTCAAAGTGGAGACTTACCTTGTAGCATATTGCCATGGTTCCTATTTTATGTTAGGATGCTTCTTGGGGCTAGTATTATATTATTTAACCCTTTAAATGCTGATTTACTTTAATGTTGGACTTTTGTGTGCAGATTTTGATATTTTTTTTAAGTGGAGTTTTACCTCACTGGCATATTGTCATGGTGGTTACTGTGACATTTTCAGGGTATTTTTCTAAATTTTAACCCTTTGAAACAAATGTGATGCTTTTTTGACTTTTATGTGCAGGTTTTGAGGTTTGTCTTTCTTTTCTTCCAAGTGGATATTTTTCAAGTAGAGTTTCACCTTACTGGCATATTGGCATTGTGCTTTTGTGACCGGGTATTTTTCTCAATTTTAACCCCTTGAAACAACTGTGATACTTTTTTTTACTTTTATGTGCAGGTTTTGAAGTTTGTCTTTCTTTTCTTCCAAGTGGCGACTTACCTTGTAGCATATTGCCATGGTTCCTATTTTATGTTAGGATGCTTCTTGGGGCTAATATTATATTATTTAACCCTTTAGCTGCTTATTTACTTTAATTTTGGACTTTTGTGTGCAGGTTTTGGACTTTTGTGTGCAGGTTTTTATATTTTTTTTAAGTGGAGTTTTACCTCACTGGCATATTGCCATGGTGGTTACTGTAACATTTTCAGGGTATATTTTTATACTGTACCAATGACCCAGACTTAGCTGGTGCTAACTCCAACAAAACCAGGGCCAAACACAAATTTTGCCCCCCAATCCCCAAAATTTGCATCCAAAACAAAAAGAAATCATGTCCTAAAGGACCTCCATACTACGCCTCTACTGCGCATGCGCAGTGACGCAGTCGTCCCGAAATTGGCGCCAATTATCATTCTCTGTTTGGCCCTTCATCAGTCAACATCTCACTGATCTTTGTGCTTGTAAATCTCAGTTTAAAGGATGCCAGACACGTAATTTTTGGAGAAAATGTGATTCTAAGGAGGATAGAAGGAGGAGAGGAAAAAGAAGTGGCAAAAAATAATCAGGGCTGTACTTAAAATTTTTTGATGAAATTATGTTAAGTTGCCTATTTTCGAGGCATGGGCCTCTTGTTGTCATTCTTGCTAATTGTTGCACTGCTTATTCAGTGTTTCCTCTCCCCTAGCCTTCTAAAGTCCCCCCTGGCAATTCTCCCATGCTTTTGGCATATTTTTGAGAAATTTCATTTCTAAAATTTCCTGGGAGAGTTGCTTGGTTACAGAATGTTTTCTGTTATTTTCCCCATAGTTACGTTTTCACCCATGGGTGTATAACGTTTGTGTTCTGCATCTTCCATCTGATGTTCTACAGATTCTCCCCTGGGAGTCTCTGTTTTGCATCAGATAGAGTGTAATTGATGACTGATTCCGGGCCAGTTTTTTCAGTGCCTGGAGTCATGTTTTCTAGTATGTTTACACTGTTTGTTTTCATTGGCAACAGCCTTTTTTGAGGGGGGCTGTTTGCCTTTGTGGTAGTTTATCTCATTATAAGATACATTTATATTATCCGAAAGTGTCTCATTAATTATTTTATATAAATTTAAAATTTTTGACCACACTTTGCCATCAGATCCATCGGGGCTCAACATTACTTTTCAGCAACTTGGGCTTCTCTGAAAAAATATTTTTTCAAAATTATTTTGTTTTGCAATTGTTTTTTCATTTATTAATGGATCATGTTATTATGTATCTTTGTGTCAGGGGTTTTTGCGAGTAACTAGGACTTATTGTTGTTCTTTCACAATGAAGGGACATTGTTCAAATTGTAATAGGAAGAAATCTTCCTCTGACTTTCATGATCATTGTATTAATTGTAGTCAGTGTTCTCGCATTAATCCCTGTCCTATATGTGAACATTGGGATGAGAAACATTGGAAACGTGTGTCACGATATGTTGTTTCTGGAGAAAGAGCGATGCCGGCTCTTTCTCCACAAGGTCACTCTACTCTCTCAGTTTCTATTTCAGAGGAACCAGAACAGGGTGATGTTTCCATGTTATCTTCTTCAAGTGTGCGTCCGTCGTCACAAATGAATTCAGAGCTAGCGGCAAAAGTGCTCATGGAGATTAGACAAATGTCGTCCGCTAGCTCGCCCGGTGTAGCGTCCATTCACCGAATGGTTCGGCAGCCGGGTTCGTCCGATGCGGTCCAGGAGGAAATTTTGGGTGATGCGAGCACTATAAACATAATAGATGCACACCCAGTGACGGCGGATAGTAAGCGAGAATGGAGGAAGCCTTTTAGTCCGGTTCCTAGCTCGTCCAGGTCCAGCCGGGCCGCGAGCGAGAGAGGTCCCTCTCTCGTACAACAACATCTGGGACCAGATGTTGTGGTACAAAATGTGTCTTTAGCGGAGCATACGTCCGTCGCTCGGGACGCTCCGTTGTATAAGCAGTCCGCAGAGACTGTTAAGGCTTCCTCTTCTCGTCAGCGCACACGACCGCACCTTGGCTGCGTGACCGCCAATATTTTACCAGCTTCGCCGATGAAGGATTCTTCGGCGACCAGGTCACACCATCCGGCAGCCAGGGATTCGAGACCGATGGACTCCGGACGTTCGCATAGGAAAAGTATGCGGGAGCCATCTGATGCGGAGCTGCCCTCGGCGAAGCAGCGAAAGACTGCGCCTCCGCAGGTCTCGACGTCGGACATTCTTGTGCAGATAGCACAGCTTATCGCAGCATCCCAGCAGCCGACAGAAACGGTGTCGGATCGAGAATTATCCGACGGCGCTGGGTCGGTACGCTCCGCCGAAGCATCGGGGGTGGACGACCGGGAACATCGGGAGGTCCGACCGGATGGTGAAAGGGATACGGATGACTTGGAGCTATCCCTTTCGGAACAACATAAAGCTGCCGTGGACTTCATCCGGCACTTTCTCCCTCAAGTTGTTCCATCGGGCCAGACTGCTGCGCTTCCGGACAAGAGAATTATAGCGTCATTGGACTCTGAATTTTTTGAGCGGTTCAGGGACATCGCTCCCGAGTTTCCGTCGCAGTCCAATAATGTTGCAAGAACATTTGAATTATTGAACGACGCTATATTTAAACTTGCTTCCAGGACGGGGAAAGCAGGTTTCTTGTCTGCTAATACTCTTAACCTGCCTTTCATTAATGCAAGGAATAAATTCGATACGGCAGGACAGGGTAAACCGAGAGTTCCTCTGCGTATGGACGACGAGGCGGAAGACTTAGAGCTATCATTACCGTCGTCAGCTTCTATTCCAACCGCGGTGTTGGAAACAGCTATTGCGTCTAACAGAGCCAATTTAGATGCCTTATCTTACGCAGATCACCTTACTAAGGCGTTATCACTGCGCCTTCAAGGGGAAGAGTTTCAGGATATACAATCCTCTTTAAGACTTCTTTCAAGGGCAGTAGCTTATTCCACGTGTAACTCCGCCCTTTCAGTGGCAAATCTGGAGTTGGTTAGACGTGACGCAGCCCTAGCTACATCCACACTAGTGGATTCTAAGGTGAAGAACTCTCTTAGAGTCGCTTCGGTCTCAGGAGAACTTCTCTTTGACGGCAAGCTTTCCGCTATTTATGATAAAATTAAAAAGAAAGCTAATGATTCTCTGTTGTTCAGATCGGCTCCTAAAAAGTCGGATACAGCAGACACGAATAAGACAGGCACTTCTGGGTCTAATGCGCCCAAGAGAGGTTCCTATAGAGGTTCCGGTGCATCCTCTTGGTCTTATTCGAGAGACCGTCAGGATAGCGACTCTCATTCGGGACGTCCTTCAGGCCGGGACAATCGGTCGGATGCCCCGAGGTCGACGAGGCGAGGTGCGGGTCATGGAAGACGTGGTTTCTCCTACCGCAGGCCTCGCAGGTCCAGGAGGTGATGGCTTAAACCTCTATCACGTTCCGGTTGGCGGAAGGTTGTCGAGTTTTTCACAAGAGTGGGTGTCGATTACGGACGACCCTTGGGTGAGAGGAGTGACTTCGGAAGGTCTAAAGATATCCTTCAAACGAAAGCCTCCATTAACTCGAAGTCCAAAGTGGACTCATCTTCCGTCAAATCCACAGAAAAGAGACGCTCTGTTATCAGAGGTGCAGTCTCTTTTAATGAAGAACGCGGTAGAGGTCGTAGAAAACCAGGAATCTCTGGGATTCTACAGCCATCTGTTTCTGGTTCCGAAACCAGACGGCTCGTTCCGTCCAGTCATAGATTTGAGCTGGATAAACAAGCTGATCGTCGCGCCGAAGTTTTATATGGAGACGATTCGATCGGTCAGAGCGAGTATTCGGGTGAACGATTATGCAGCGAGCATAGATCTCAAAGATGCGTACTTTCACGTCATGGTACATCCGACATTCCGAAAGTATCTACGCTTCGCAGTCCTAGGAGTGGTGTATCAATTCCGGGCGATGTGCTTCGGATTGAATCTAGCACCCTGGGCTTTCACTCGGGTAATGAACTCGGTAATGATCTACTTCCGAGCTCATTCGTCTGCGGTAACGTCGGCCTACCTGGACGACATTCTTCAGAGGTACGGCAACGAGTTAACGCTTCAGAACGATGTTCAGAATCTTCTTCTATTGCTCCGACGTCTCGGTTTTATAGTAAACGAGGAGAAGTCGGATCTGGTGCCGTCCAAGTCATTCACTCATCTGGGAATGAGCTTCGACACGCACAACAATCTCGTTCGTCTGCCGTTAACCAGAGCGAAATTAGTCAGTTGTTACGCTCGCTATTGTCTGCACGCAGACAAAGTCACGGCGAGAGAATTTATGAGACTGATAGGTCTGTGCGGAGCCGCCGCGGATCTCATTCCGATGGGGTGGCTACGCACACGTCCTCTTCAAATTTTCCTGACTCAGAATTGGAGTGTGAAAATTCATTCGCTCGATGTAGACGTTCTCTTGTCAGATCAAGTGAAACAAGAGATTCAGACTTGGGCAAACATTCAGTGGTTAACTCAAGGAGTTCCGCTGCAGTTGCCGGATCCGAGTTTTACAGTTATGACGGATGCCAGTCAAACAGGTTGGGGTGCATCATTAATCCCAACGGATTCGAGATGCCAGGGTCTTTGGGATCCGCAATTCCTGTGCAAGCACATAAACATCAAGGAAATGATGTCAATTTGGCTTGCGTTACGTCACTGGATGGACATTATTCACGATGCTCATGTCCAAATCCTATCCGACAATACGACAGTAGTGGCGTATATACGGAATCAGGGAGGCACTCATTCAGTTCCGTTGTTCAATCTAACGGAAAGAATCCTTCTGTTTGCGTTAGAACATCACGTTCTTCTTTCGGTCCGTCACATACCAGGTCGTCTGAATGTGCTAGCAGACTCCCTTTCACGAAAGGGTCGCTTGTTGCCGTCGGAGTGGACTCTCAACAAACAAGTATTCAATCAGATTTGCTACCAATGGGAACGGCCAATGATAGACTTATTTGCGACACATCTCAACAATCAGTTGCAGACGTATGTGTCTCCGTGTCCGGATCCAAGAGCATTTGCAGTAGACGCTCTGTCGATCCCTTGGGACGGAATGATAGGATATGCGTATCCTCCAGCGCCGTTAATTCAACAAGTATTGCTAAATATAAAACAATCTCAATGCAAGATTCTGTTGGTAGCATCTCTGTCGCCACAGAGACCATGGATAAATCTACTCAGGTGTCTGTTGTGGGACCTACCGCGGAAGCTTCCTCCACGAGAGGATCTTCTTTCGCAGGGGAAATCGCGCCAACTCCATCACAACCCGCAAGGTCTCAACCTTCACGTTTTTCCGTTGTGCGGTCCTTCTTGCATGGCAAGCACTTTACAGGACGAGCAGTGGACGCGATTTCTAACTGTAGGAGGACCTCCTCTTCGCTAAACTATGCAGCTAAGTGGAAGGTTTTTCGTCGTTGGTGTAGGGATCATTCTGTAGATATATTTGATCCCTCTATACCAGACATTGCAAACTTTCTAGTATACTTGTTTGACGAAATCAAACTGCAGCCTGTTACTATAAAGGGTTATAGATCTATGTTATCTGATACCTATGCACATCATAATAGTTTACAAATTGGATCTAATGTCTCTTTATCGAAGTTGGTTAGAAACTTTTCGATAAATAGACCCAGAACTCTTAGATTAATTCCTAAGTGGAATTTAGCTTGGGTTCTCCTTAAATTGAAGGAAAAGCCATTTGAACCTCTTGGGACAGTAGATTTCAAATTCTTATCTTATAAGACAGCTTTTCTCTTAGCTTTCTCTTCTGCCAGAAGAGTCAGTGAGCTTCATGCACTATCGGTGGATGATTCTCATTATCGTAGTGTTGGGAACACTATCACCTTCACTACTAATGTGGGTTTTTTAGCTAAGAATCAGGCTCCTAATAAATATCCGGAACCTATTGTTATTAAGGCTCTTCCATCTTCAGACGGGCGTAGGCCTTTACTCTGTCCTGTTAGAGCACTACGTATCTATAAACAGAGATCTCAGTTTATCAGAAAGGGACGGAAACGTTTCTTTCTGTCTTTGATGCCTAATAGAAAGGACATTTCAGTCCATTCTATTGCTAGATGGATTCAGTTAACTATCCGTACTGCTTATGAAGATTTATCTTCTTCTCAGCAGTCTGTGCTTAAGATTTCTGCTCATGAAGTAAGAGCTCTTTCTACTTCCTGGGCTTATGCTAATAGTGTTGCTATTACAGATTTAATGAAGGCTTATTGGTCTCAGCCATCCACATTTACGAATTTTTATCTCAGAAATATTGAGTCCATTTCTGGAGACCTGCATTGTTTAGGTCCGTTATCTGTCCGTTATCTGTTGCTCAGAATGTCGTCCACTAAACAGTTGCAACTATAGTTATGCAGGCTTTCTGTTCCGGCAGTGACTCCGTCCGGCTGCCCTCTTCGCTCTGGGCTATTTGACCCAGGGCAAGGGGAAGGGGGGGGGGGGTGTTCCCTTAGGTCACCTGCTTTATAGTGAAAAGCAAGGGAATGCCTTCTCCAAGTCAGTATTTCTGAGTCGCTTCCGAGATGGTTTTAAAGTGTAATATTAATGTTTAAATTCATTCATGTCTTATTTTTAAAGTGTAGCTCGGTGTGAAGCATTTGTATATGTCAAGTGTCAAATGGGCTTTAATATACAATACTCGGACACTTTTAAATGATTATAAAGAGTCTCAATTCTCTGGACTACTTTATTTATTGGCTTGCTTTAAAAATAATTAGTATAAGGGTTATACTGGATGTTAAAAGAGAACATGAATGTTATTGTGCTCAATTATTAAGGGTAGTGTATCTTTCTAATTTAATATTAAATAAGAAAGATACATGTAAAGCCTAATACTCCTTTTCTCCTTAAGGGGTTACCTCTTTACTATATAGTTGAGCTTATTGGATTTTCCTCTATGTCCTAGGCCCTCCAGCCTGTTTACTATTCAGCTAAGTCTGGGTCATTGGTACAGTATAAAAATGTTAAAAAATTTATAGTAATTTATATATTTTTTATACTTACCAATGACCCAGACGGGGATGGCCCTCCCTGGAGTTGGGAACTCTTGCCTCCCCGCTGAGTACATAGCGCTGACCAGGCACTGCCAGTAAGAATGATAATTGGCGCCAATTTCGGGACGACTGCGTCACTGCGCATGCGCAGTAGAGGCGTAGTATGGAGGTCCTTTAGGACATGATTTCTTTTTGTTTTGGATGCAAATTTTGGGGATTGGGGGGCAAAATTTGTGTTTGGCCCTGGTTTTGTTGGAGTTAGCACCAGCTAAGTCTGGGTCATTGGTAAGTATAAAAAATATATAAATTACTATAAATTTTTTAACTTTTCTAAATTTTAACCCTTTGAAACAAATGTGATGTCAGTGGCGGCGTCGGCGTCCGCTCTCAAATATTTTGAACTTTTGTGTACAGGTTTTGATTTTTGGGCTTTTTAAATTTTTTTTTAGTTTCTGCATATTGCTATGGTTGTTCACTATAACATTTAACTCTTTTCCAGGGTATTTTGTCTTAATTTTAACCCTTTGAATCAAATTTTAGACTTATTTTGATGTTTGCGTTCAGGTTCTGATGGCTTTTTTTCCTTTCTTCCAAGTGGAGATTTACCTTGCAGCATATGTCCATGCTTTCTATTGTATGTAAACATGCATCTTAGGGTTAAGTTTGTGTTATTTAACCCTTTTTCCGCTGAATTACTTCAATTTTGGACTTCTATGTACAGGTTTTTGACTTATTTTACTTTTATGTGCAGGTTTTGAGTTTGTCTTTCTTTTCTTCCAAGTGGCGACTTACCTTGTAGCATATTGCCATGGTTCCTATTTTATGTTAGGATGCTTCTTGGGGCTAGTATTATATTATTTAACTCTTTAGCTGCTTATTTACTTTAATTTTGGACTTTTGTGTGCAGGTTTTGGACTTTTGTGTGCAGGTTTTGATATTTTTTTAAGTGGAGTTTTACCTCACTGGCATATTGCCATGGTGGTTATTGTAACATTTTCAGGGTATTTTTCTAAATTTTAACCCTTTGAAACAAATGTGATACTTTTTTGACTTTTATGTGCAGGTTTTGAGGTTTTTCTTTCTTTCCTTCCAAGTGGATATTTTTCATGTAGGGTTTCACCTTACTTGCACATTGCCATGGTGGTTACTGTGACATTATCTGGGTATTTTTCTCAATTTTAACCCATTGAAACAAATGTGATACTTTTTTTTTACTTTTATGTGCAGGTTTTGAGGTTTGTCTTTCTTTTCTTCAAAGTGGAGACTTACCTTGTAGCATATTGCCTGGTTCCTATTTTATGTTAGCATGCTTCTTAGGGGTTATTATTATATTATTTAACCCTTTAGCTGCTTATTTTCTTTAATTTTGAACTTTTGTGTGCAGGTTTTGAACTTCTTTTCTTTTTACTCCAGCCACCCCTTTACATTGGCCACCTGTTGGTGAGCCACAGGGTACTGATACCCCCTCTAGTTAAAAAAGAGTTGACTCCGGTTTCGGTTTCCGTTTTTTTGTTAGAGAAAAAATATTCAAGTATTAAACAATATAAACAGTTGGCTTTTTCCCCAGATATTAGTTTTAATAAAAGTTCAAAGTGCAAGTACCTTCCCCTCTCTCTAAATTATGAGCTTATATATAGCGCAGCTTATGTACAGTGAACCATTAATCCAGAAGACAATGGGGATTGTTCTCAGAGTCCTGGATATACAGTTGAATAGCATTGGCAACCCTCTTCCCCGCTCTCCTCCCCCTGTCCCCCACACACCAAGACAAGAACAGAATGTTGTGGTAGTAATGCACACCTTGGGTAAAAAAAAATGCTGAAGGTGTAATGTTGTGAAATGTCATGCCAAAGAAAAAAAATCCATTTGTTTGGGGTAACCCAACCTACCCTAAACAATTATTGCTGATAATAAAGATTTTACCAAGTAATAGTCACTCATTTAGGTCATTGTAACCCTAATTTCTTCTCAACCTACTCACAATTGTTTAAGTGTAAGCCCTACTTCAGTACTAACTCAAGCTAAGAAACTTTTCCAAACGAGCTGGAAAAGTGGAAGAGTACAAAAGCATGAAAAAAGATCAAAAAGGGGTCAAGCAAGACTGGCACTCGACATTACAGGTACTGTCTCTGCACACCTCTTGCATATACCGAGTGTATGCGCAACAACCGTGACGTCAATTCCTTTTATTTCCATCATTGTGCATGGTCGGAAATTTTGTGACTCGTGCTGCTCAAATTGTTTTTCCTTCATGAACAACTTGATTATTTTGACTGCTATTATTGTTATTTGTGAAAGTGGACTGTATCCTTTTCTCAAGCTCAAAATTGATTCATTATATTATATTTATGCTTTTACATTATCTTGCTTTTCCGCGCGTGAAAACGCGACCAGCGTTGTTCGGTTTTCCGTCGGTGGAAAGCTTGATTTTTTGGATATTCTTGGGATTTTTTTCCCGATAGAAATTCTTCTGCCACCTTTTTGGACAATGCCTAAAACTATTCCTTGTCTTTCTTGTTTGCAGGTGAAACATGTAGATGATGCTCACGCTACTTGTGTCACTTGCAACAATTGCTCACAGGCCCATCCCTGTGGTGTTTGTGGGGTTTGGTCCTCTAAGTTCTAGGCTTCTGTGAACAAGGTGGTTCTCTCCAGGGTTAGAACCCCTCATTCGCGGGGCAAAGGTCACCGTGCCTCTTCATATATTTCTGAGAGTGCACATGGTGACCCTGTCATGCAGGATGTCGGTCAGCCTATTTCGGTAGCAAGTTCCTCTGCAACTGTTGACGGTGCTGGTGCTGGGATGCCCGAAGTGGTGACTGCGATCTCTTGTCCTTTGGCTTCGGATGTCACCCTTAAGGCAGCTGTTTTCGTTGAGAGTTTTTCCGAGGTCAACTCTGTTACTCTCTCCGATTTGCCACCTGCACCGTCGACAGTTGCTGGGGAAGTTGTTCCTGCTGATCCTGTCTTGCATGATAGTGATTCTGCCATCTCTTCCGGGGATGGTATACAGTCTCGGGGGTCCGAGGCTGTATCTGGTGGTGTGTCTCTGTGCTCTCAGCCTTTTCTGGTTTCTCAGTGAAGCTGTTCAGGTTTGCTGGCTGTCCCGTCTCATCTGGCTAGGTTTGCTCCTGGTCGGTTGGGCAGTTTGGTCGCTTCGGCAGCGATTCCTCGTCCCTCGAACGAATCGTTTGTTGTTCCGCCTTCCCCTGATGGTGAGCCGACTAGCAGGATGGGGCTGTGACATTGGCATCCAGGGCCTGCTGTTCTGCATTCTCATTTCTCACTCCAAATTCATAAATTGTTTTAAAAATACGAAACGTAAGGAAAGCTAAAAAAAATGATGTGTCTATATTACAGGGCTTGCCTTGAGTCGGGGCTGATCAGCCCAGGCCCCGAGATCAGCCCCGAGGAGCACTTGCTGGGGGCTTTTTTTCAAGCCCCGACATTTTCCACAAAAAAGCACTAACAATAATGGACAAAATGGAAAATCAGCCCCGAAAAGGCCCCGACCTCAATATGTGGGGCACTTTTTTTAGGCCCCGACCATTTTACTCAAGACGAGCCCTGCTATATTAGTAATTTATTAAATTATCATCACCAGTAAGTGACGTTACCTATAACACAATTAATATACAGAACAACAGGTGCCCCCCTATAAAATCCCCCCCCCCCGCCCCCCCCTTCAGACCAGCCATCAGTGACCATCCGGCCACAGTCCTCAGTGGAGCGCCGCAACCCTGTTGAGCCTTCTAGCTCTGGTGTTTTGCACCCTCTGCAATCGGCTCAGGTTGTTGAGTCCTTCCAGGGCCTGGATGCCAAAATGCATTCCAAGGCCCTGAAGGGTTCTTTCTTTTCACGATCTGCTGCTTTTCTGCCTCAATCGCGGTTTCGTGTCTACGAATCCATCTGTCCACCTGTCTTCCAAGGGATGACTACTGTGGACGAAGATTCTTCTTCCCTCGGGTTGACTAAGCCTAAGTCGGCAGTTCTCCCGATGTCGGTCATTGAATCTATGATGGGCCTGCCCGAGAGATGCTGGGCATGTTGTCTCTTGCGGACCACGTCGTCGCTGTCCTGGCTGCATATTTTCTGCCAGGGGAGTTTGATGATGCTCAAGCACCTTTGAGTGTTTTGTCGCATGCTCTTATGAACCTGACACACACTCACGCCTGTAACACGGCTAATTTGGAGCTTGCTTCTCCATCCCTTCCTTCTGAACAGCATGCTGTTCTGAGGTCTGCTTCTTTGGTTGGACCTCAGCTGTTCCATGGTTCCGTGGAAGCTGTCCGTGGTGAGGTTCTTCGTCATTCGAAGGACCAGCTTTTGTTACGGCAGCTGAACCAACCTGCTGGTGCGGGTGGTGGTCGTTCTAGGCCCGCCAAGCACCCCACTGCATTGACCACGCTTTTGGCTCCGTCTGCTCCTTCTGCTCAGAAGAATCACAGACGTGGCCAAGCTCGCTGGCAACCGCAGGGAGGAAAGTCTCAGGAGGGAGTGGTTTCTCCTCTTGGGGGCCTCGTCGAGGCTGCAAATGAAGGTCCTCACCTCGATTTGCCTCCAGTCGGGGGAAGGCTGTTGCCTTTTTTTGACAGTTGGTCAGAGATAACGTCAGACCCTTGGGTCCTCAACATCATCCAATCCGGTCTGTGACTGTCCTTCCGTCGGCACCCCTGTTTATCTCGGGTGCCACTCCCGACTCAGATCCCTTCTGACCCTCATTGTCAGGACCTTCTGGTGCAGGAGATCGACAATCTCCTCTCCAAAGGGGCTATCGAGGTGGTCATGAACACCCTTTCACCGGGGTTTTACTTGAGACTTTTCTTGGTGCCAAGAAAAACGGCTAGTTTCGTCCTGTCATCGATCTGAGTTTCCTGAATGAGTCCATCATAGCACCTTGTTTCAGCATGGAAACGTTCAGGTTGGTTCGACGTTCGATTCATCAGGGCAATTTTGCAGCCAGTATCGACTTGAAGGATGACTATTTCCATGTACCCATTCATCTGGCGTCACGGAAATACCTTCGATTTTCGTTTTCGGGATCGTGTCTTTCAATTCAAAGCTCTCCCATTCGGTTTGAACCTGGCTCCTTGGGCCTTCACCCGACTGATGTCACATGTGCTCACTTTTCACCGTACTCATTCGGCTGTGACTCCGTCAGCCTACCTGGTCGAATCCTCCAACGCCACCACAATGCTGCAGTTCTTGATTCCAATGTCCGGCGGTTGCTTGGCCTACTAGCATCACTGGGTTTCAGAGTCAATTGCAAGAAGTCGGATCTCCTTCCTTCTCAGCAATTTTATCATTTGGGAATGGATTTCGACACTCTTCACAATGTGGTGTCGGTTCCCAATGCTCGGGCGATGATCCTTTCCACCTTCACTTGGAACCTGCTCCGATCCTCCTCGGTCTCGGTCAGGACTTTCCTTCGGATGCTGGGCCTTTGCGCTTCGGTGACAGATCTCATTCCGCTGGGTTGCTTGTTTGTCCGACCTCTCCAGCACTTCCTGTTGGATCATTGGCATCTGAATGTGGATCCTCTGGACCTGGAACTTCCTATTCCTCGGTCCCTGCTTTGTCACCTCCACCCTTGGGCCGATGTTCCCTGGTTGACTCCGGGTGTCCTGTTGGATCTTCCTTCGGCCAATCACATCCTTACGGCGGATTCCAGCGATCGGGGCTGGGGTGCGACATTGGATCCTCTCGGTCTGTCTGCTCACGGCGAGTGGGACAGTGAGCAGAGTGCCCTTCATATCAACCAGAAGGAGCTCCTTGCTCTTCTGTTGAGTTTTCAGCAATGGATCTCTCACCTGTCGGACCACACAGTCCTACTTCTTTCGGTCAACTCGACAGTGGTGGCCTACATTCGGAATCAAGGAGGCACACATACGATTCCCATGTATCGGCAATCTCAGGATCTTCTTCTGTTGGCGTGGGATGTAAATGCTCAGGTGTCCATTCGGCACATTCCCGGGCGTCTCAACGTCCTAGCAGACTCCCTTTCCCGACGCGACAGTGTCCTTCCAACTGAATGGATGCTACATCGGTCGGTGTTTGAGGAGATTTGCCAGCGGTGTGGGCATCCTCTGGTCGACCTTTTCGCCACTCGCTCGAATCATTGGGTAGAGATCTTTGTCTCTCCTTGTCCAGATCCTCTGGCATTTCCAGTAGATGCTCTGTCTCTGGACTGGACAGGTTGGATCGGCTATGCCTTCCCTCCTGCACCGATTCTTCGTCAAGTATTGGCAAAGATTCGTGCTTGCAGTTGCAGGATCATTCTGATTGCACCACTGTCTCCACAGAGGGTGTGGATCAATCTGCTGTGGTCTCTGTTGGCAGATCGGCCGATTCGTCTACTTCTACGTCGCGATCTTCTTTCCCAGGGTCATCCCAGGAAGTATCACAAGAACCTGGCGAGCATGTCCCTTCACACCTGTCTTTTATCAGGTCCTGTCTCCGACGTTGAGGTTTTTCGAGACGAACAGTGGAGTGCATTTCTGCATCGCGCCGACATTCCACTGGCATGACTTGTGTTGCGAAGTGGAAGGTTTTCTGCTGCTGGTGTACAGATCACAGTGTGGATTACCGTGATCTGTCAATCGCTCAAATTGCAGATTTTCTGGTATACCTTTTTGACTCCAAGGGCCTCCAGCCTATTACGATTAAGGGCTATCAATCTGTGCTGTCTGATACTTTCTCTTGTGTGGGAAAGTGGTGCATCGGTCGTAATCTTTTTCTCTCCATATTTATTCGGCACTTTTCTTTGCGTCTTACACCCAAATGGAACTTGGCATGGGTGTTGTACTGTTTGGAGGGGGCGCCTTATGAGCCTTTATCTGAGACCGATATGCATTTTCTCACCTATAAGACAGCTTTCCTTCTAGCGTTTGCTTCTACTTGACGTGTCAGTGAGCTTCATGCGCTATCTGTTGATTCTGCTTTCTTCAGAAATGAGGCTAACAGTGTCACCTTCACTACTGATTGCTCTTTTCTGACCAAGAATCAACTTCCTGATTCGGTACCTCCTCCCATCTGCATTTGGGCTCTCCCCGCTGTCGATGGTCGGAGACCTCTTCTTTGTCCTGTTCGTGCGATCAAGACTTACATTAATCGCACTCAGTTCATTAGGAGGGGTCAGAAGAGATTCTTTCTGTCTCTCATTCCTAAGAGGCAGTCTGTCTCTTCCCATTCTATTTCCAGGTGGATCTGTCTTGCAATCAGGCTGGCTTATTCCCGCTTGTCTGCTTCGGATCTTGTTTCGAACCTGTTTAATGCTCATGAGGTCATGCCATTTCTCCATCCTGGGCGTTCGCCAATTCTGTTTCGCTCTGGGATGTTATGAATGCAGCTTACTGGAGGAATGCTTCTACCTTCTCCTCCTTTTATCTCTGCCACCTACACCAGCAATCTGAGGACCTTTATTCTTCAGGCCCTCTCGTTGCTGCTCAGGCTGTTGTGCACCCTCGTTAAATTTGTTTTTATCGGGTTTGTGCTTTGCTCGGCCTTGTTCTTTTCAGGTGCCTTCTCTCTTTCTTCATTTCAGGTTTTGCTTATTGTTCTCTGCCCTCCTTGCTTTTCTTTCTGCTGCTCTTGTTGGTATTGGTTATGTGATTCACCTCCTCCTATTGTTTATTCAGCCAATTGTAAACAATTGTAAGTAGGTTGAAAAGAAATTAAATTTTTTTAGTAAATTTTGTTTCTTAACATACCTACCACAATTGTTTACCGGAGACCCACCCTCCTTGGGGATATCTTTGATATTGATGCCTCCCTGCTAAATCACAAACTTCTCATTGGCGGAAATATGGAATTGACATCACGATTGTTGCGCATGCGCTCGGTAAACACAAGAGGTGTGCAGAGAGAGTACCTGTAATTTCGAGCACCGATCTCGGTCGACCCTTTTTCGATCTTTTTCGTGCTTTTGCACTCTATTACTTTTCCAACTTGTTTGGAAAAGTTTCTCAAAGCTTGAGTTAGTTCCGAAGTAGGGCTTGCACTTACGTTACAGGCAATTGTAAACAATTGTGGTAGGTATGTTAAGAAACAAAATGTACTAAAAAAATTTAATTTTTCAATGACGACTTGAGAATACAAGTATATAAAATTTATCTCAAAAGAAATTTTGTCCTGACATCTGTTAACTCCTTGACATATCCACAAGATGCTCTTCCAATCAATATGACTGTCTCTCCCACATATATAATGATAGCAAAGATCCTACAAATTGATGCCTAAACTTAACCCTTTACCTAACATAACAGCCAAAACCGGCCAGCGCTATTCTCAAAAATCGCCAATTAATTTTCATTATTTTTTCATTTTTTGTCTCAAAAACATAGGTTATGACCCCTCGTTGGAACGAGCTCGTTGAGCTCGTTCCAACGAGGGGTCATAACCTATGTTTTTGAGACAAAAAAATGAAAAAATTAGTTATTCAAGAATTTTTTTTGCAAGTGTCGTCTGCTTTTCAGGTTAGGTAAAGGGTTAACAGGGAAATCCACCAACTCACTCCTATTTTGGATGCAGTATAGTGATTACCCTGGTGCACATAGAACAACCATTATCATGACATGAGAGGTTTGTATATATTTCTGTTGAGATGATTCCCGTGCTACAGTACAAGTCAAAATAAGTTGTAGCATAACCACAATAAACTAAGTATACTACTGCTCCTGCACTATTAAGATCAGAATCTGACATCATTTTCCAGAAAATGAGTCAGCTTCTGGTCTTATCAATGTAGGAAGAGAAAGATACATAGTTTATAGTCGTTATCCTACATCTTATTAATTTTTTACTTGCACTGTATAACTCATACGGTATGGCATGACTTTATCTCTCCAATAATGGCAGATAATTCTTAAAAATACAAATAAATAACTGATTTGGACACAATTTTCATTTATAATTTTCTGTTTACATATCGATATGTCACAAGTATTTGCCAGTCACTCCTGAGTTTTGTTTCTCTTTTTATTTCAAAAGATGTCAGAACTTAAAGTTTGAAATTTTCTCTGTGCGATGATTGAATTTTCAGTCCCCCCACGGATTACTGTGAGGGGACATGGATTTGTCTCTCCATCCGTTCACCCATCCATCTGTCCGTACTGTTATCACCTGTATCTCAGATACGCTTTGATGCTTTTGTTTCAAATTTTCAGCATTGATCAGATATTATGTAAAATTGATGCTTGTCATTTTTTAGCTCATCTTGACAAAGTCAAGCTGAGCTAATCTCATCGCTTTCCATCTGTCATCCGTGCGTCGGTCGTCTGTCATCTGTCAAAACCATGTTTTGGTCTTCGCCTCTAAAACCACTGGGCCAATTCAAGTGAATGTTTGTGGGAGTGTTGGTCCCGAAAGTGGCATTGCATTTTTGTTCAACTCAACATGCCCAGCCCCATAGGGAAGGAGTGGGGGAAAATGCTCCAAAATATTTTTAAAATCTTCTTCTCATGAACCAGTGTGTACAATGACTTGATATCTGTTATGGAGCTTCCTTTTGAGGTGTAGAATCAAGTTTGTTCAAAGGAAGTTCGTGAAGCAATATTTGGCTTTGTAATGGGAGGGGTAAGATTTTTGGCCCCACCCAAAATTTCTATTTTCTGAACCAATGGTCTGGTTTGAACCAAATTTGGTATGTGGTATTATTGGGTCATAAGTACTTGACTCATGCAAAAAAAAAAATTCCCACATCCCCATTGGAACCCTGGGTGCTGAGAATAGAAATATTTTCAAACGCCCATATTTCCCAAACCGCACTGAACAGAGAGCTGTTATTTGGTATGAAGCATCCTTAGGACCAGTAGAATTGAATGGTAAAACAAAATTGCCATCGGTTATGTTAGGGTGTTCTGTAATGGGCATGGAAAAAATGCTGAGTCAGCATATTTGCAAAAATTTTTTAAAATTTTTTCTCCAGAACCAATCATCAGAATCTTTTGATGTTCGGTATACAGCTTTCATAGGGGGAGGTGGAGGGGAGCCCAAATTTTTAACTTCGGGTAATATGGGGGAATATTCTTTAAAAATCTTTTTCTTCAGAACCAACAGTCAGAATCTTTTAATGTTTGGTATACATCTTTGTTATGAGGGTCAGATTCAAGATTGTTCAAACAAAGTCCCTAGGTTAATATTTGGACTTGTTCAGTATGTGGGATAATTTTTAAAAATCTTCTTCAGATCCAGCAGTTGGAATGCTTTCATGTTTGGTATGCAACATCTCTAGGGGGGTCAGATTCAATTTTGTTCAAATTGGACCCCTAGGTATATATTTGGGCTCGCTATAGTAGCCCAAATCTTTACTTAGTGCGATATGAGGAAATTTCTTTAAAAATCTTCTTCTTCAGATCCACCAGTCGGAATACTTTCATATTTGGTACACAACATCTCTAGGGATGTCAGATTCAACTTTGTTCAAATCGAGAGCCTGGGTTAGCCAAAACTGGCCATGTTGCTGAAGAATTAAAAATTTTGTATTCAATACCCTCTAGAGGTGTGTAACTAAGATGAATCCACATAGGTTGTATCAAGGGGCTTCATAGGGGAGCTCTACATTTTACATTATGATCAACTGAAGAAAAGGCATGATGCCCGGATTATTTCTGTCACTCCTGAGGGACTCAAGGATTGACAATGTATCCTATGGAGATTGATTGCTAAAGGTAGACTCATTCTTGGACTCTGTTTATATTGTGTTCTGTTCAAGATGAGTGCTTCAGGCCCACGGGGGCCTCTTGTTTTTTATAAACATTCAAGATGGCCAACTGGCAGTCATTTTTGTTGGAAATTGCATGTAATTAGTTTTCTGCCTAGAACATTAAATGATATTTCCAATTTCAATCATTTTTGGTATGGTGATGTAGTAGCATAAAAATAACCTATCATACGTGTTTTTCTTTTGTGCATAAATTTTGCAAATTAGACGAACTTAAGCCTTTTCAGCCATATTGGTATGTATTATGTTGGTGTATCCTATTACCAATTGATTCTCAGAGAGGCTCAGATGTTTTTCTTTCAAATTTTCAGCAATGATCGACATAATGTAAAATTGATGTGCGTCAATTTTTTTTTTTTTAATCCAAGATGGCTGACTGGAGCCCATATTTGTTGGAAATTTTGTATAATTAGTTTTCTACCTAGACATTTCCGATTTCAGTAATTTTTGGTATGGAGATGTAGCAGTATAATATAAATAACATAGCATACAGGGTTTTTTTTGGTCATATCTGTATATATTATGTTTATGTGTTCTGTTGCCATCTCAGAGACAGTTCGAAGATGTTGTTCCTAATTTTTACCAGTGTAATAAACATAGAGTGACACAATGTGTGAATACTTTCGTCATTATGCCTCTCGTTCTATCCTTCTATGTTCATGCCATATTGACCAGCGCATTCAAATATTGTGACATTCCGTTTATTTATTATATTAAATATTTTTAAAAGTTTTTCAAATAATTTCAAGAAAACCATATCATGTGACCCTCAAAGGAACAAAGTCAATGAGCTGTTGCAGTAAGGGGTCACATGATATGTTTTTTTTCAAATATTTTTAAAAATAAGGGTTTTTTTCAAGTACTGTAAGGTCGCTGTGGACTGGTCACTTTCCACGTGTGGGCAATATGTCCACGGCCAGAATAATATGAGCTTCCAAACACAAGTTATAGGAATAATCATAAAAAAATTCAATTAATGAAGCACCAGGTATAACCCGGTGCTTCATTAATTAACATTTTGCTGCTGCTGCTTTTTATACGCCCGTTTTAAAAAAGCGGTCGTATTATGGTATACTGCTGTCCGTCCATCCGTCTACACATCGTACAATAATTCGAAAACTCTTCAAGCAATTTTGTAATTTTTTGGTGGAAAGTATATGTTGATGGATGGAAGCTCCCTTTCGATTTGGGTCGCTGTCTGATTTGTCATTCCAGGGTTATGGGACTTTATTCGTCAAAATATAGGCAATTTTCCACGTGTCGGACAATAACTTGAAAATGTTTTGAGCAATTTTCATGATTTTTTGGTTGCAAGTATATGTTGATGGAAGGAATCTCCCTTTCTATTTGTGTCGCCATCTGATATGTCATTCTAGTGTTATGGGACTTTATTCGTCAAAATACAAGCAATTTTCCGCTTGTCAACCAATGACTTGAAAATGCTTAGAGCAATTTTCATGATTTTTTGGTTGCAAGTATATGTTGATAGAAGGAATCTCCCTTTCGATTTGTGGTGCTGTCCGATTTGTCATTCCAGAGTTCAAATTAATAACGGGCATATCATGCGCAGCTGTTTATTATTACCTGGTAAACGCATGCATGGACATCACTGCCCACACATGGATTTCAACCAGTCCATGGCGACTGTACTGTAGTCAGTTTGTAGATTACATTGACAAATGCAGCCAATTGATTAAGTGAATGGATAAACCTGGGGAATTCAGTGGCTCGCAGAGTAATTCTTTGGCAGATCAGAATATATTTTTATACTGTACCAATGACCCAGACATAGCTGGTGCTAACTCTTAAAATATAGGGCCAAACACAAATTTTGCCCCCCAATCCCCAAAATTTGCATCTAAAACCAAAGAAAACATGTCCTGAATGGCCCTCCACACTTCACCTGTGCATGCGCAGTGTCAAGGACGTTCCGAAATTGGCGCCATTAATCATTCTAAGTTTGGCGCCTTCATCAGTTAACATCTGACTGATCTTTGTGCTTGTAAATCTTAGTTTAAATGATGCCAGACACATAAATATTAGTGAAATGGTGATTCTAAGGAGGATAGAGAAGGAGGAGAGGAAAAATGTGTGACAGAATATTATCAGGGCTGTAACTTAAAATTTTTTAATGAAATTATGTTAAGTTACCTATTTTCGAGGCAGCAGCCATTTTGTTGTCATTCTGGTTATTTAGTTACACTGATTTTTCAGTGTTTTCCTCTCTCCCTTTCCTTTAAGTCCCCTCTTGCTATTCTCCCATGCTTTTGGCATAGTTTCTGTAATTATTATTACTAAAATTTCTTGGGAGTTTTAGCTGAATAACAGAATGAATTCTGTTCTTTTCCCCATGTTTACGTCTTCACCTACGGGTGGTTAGGCGTTGTGTTCTGCATCTACCATCTGATGTTCTGCAGTTTCTTCCCTGGAAGTCTCTGTTTTGCATCAGATAGTGTATTTTTGGTAACTGATTCCGGGCCTGGGTGCCTGGAGTCTTATTTTAGTGTTTTTACACTCATTGTTTACATTTACAACAGCCCTCTGTGTGAGGGGGGGATTTCTTGAAATAATATCTTGATGTTATTTTAATCATAACTAGATACATTATTATTGTTCGTAAGTGTTGAATAAATTGTTTAAAATATTTTTAAAATTTTTGTCCACACTTAGGCTTGGGATCCATTGGGGCTCAACGTTACTTTTCAGAAACTTGGGCTATTCTGAAAAAATATTTTTTCAAAATATTTTGATTTCAATTATTTTTTCTATATTAATGGATCATATTATTATTATGTATTTTGATTGCCAGGGGTTGGTGCGAGTACCAGGACTTTGTTTTCTTTTCACATTGAAAGGATTTTGATCAATTGTAATAAGAGGAAGTCTTCCTCTGACTTTTATAATCATTCTATATGTGGTCAGTGTACTCGCATTAACTCCTGTTCTGTATCGTATGATTTCGATGACAACATGGGAAGCGTATGTCACGGTATGTTAGTGGGGAATTGGACACTCCGGTCCTTTCCCCGCAGGGTCACTCTACTTTATCAATTTCTATTTCAGACGATCAAGATTAGGGTGATGTATCTGTGATGTCTTCCAACAGTGTGCCTCCGTCGTCACAATTAATGAAGGGCTAGTGGAAAAGTGCTCATGTAAATACGCCAATTGCCTAAGAGGACCCTAGTAGGTTTGACGGCCTTTGACGTCCGCTAGCTCGCCCGGTGTAGCGTCCATTCATCAAATGGTCCGGCAGCCGGGTTCGTCCGTTGCGGTCTAGAAGGAGTTTTGGGGTGATGCGAGCACTATAAATCAACCAAATGCACACCCAGTGACGACGGATTAGAGGGAGAACGGAGGAAGCCTTTTAGTCCGGTTCATAGCTCGTTCTGGTCCATCCGGACGACGAGCGAGAGAGGCCCCTTTCTCGTACAACAACATCTGGCCCCAGATGTTGTGGTACAAAATGTTTCGCATTCGGAGCATACGTCCGTCGCTCGGGACGCTCCGACATATAGGCAGTCCGGAGTAGACTGTCAATAAGGCTTCCTCATTCTCATGGTAGCGCACACGACCGCTCTTGGCTTCGTGACCTCGGATATCCAGTCAGCTTCGCCAGTCAGAGAATCATCGGCGACCAGGTCACACCATCCGGTAGCCAGGGACACGAGGCCTGCAGACTCCGGACGTTCGCATAGGAAAGTGTGCGGGAGTCAACGTACACGGAGCTTCCGGCGGCAATGCATCGTAAGACCGCTACTGCACAGGCCTCGGGAACGGATGTGCTTTCCTAAATAGCACAGCTTATCGCAGCATCCCAGCATCAACTGAATCTGTCGCATATTTTTTATCCGACGATGCTGGGTCGGGACGCTCCGCGGAAGCGGGTACGGACGTCCGAAAATTTCATCCGGTCCGACGGGATACCGAAAGGGATTCGGAGGATTTCGGAGGATTTCGAGCTTTCCCTTTCGGAACAACATATGCTGTGCCGGATAAGAAACTGATAGCGTCGGTGGACTTTTTTGGTTCGGTTCAGGGACATCGTCCCTCAGTTCCGACATAGTCCAATAATGTCACACAAACTTTCGAATTATTGAACGACGCTATATATATATTATTATTATATGCTTGCTATTACCAAGCATTTCAGGTTTCTTGTTCGCAAAGTTACGGAGATGTCTTTCAAAAGTGTGCCTCTGTCGTCATAGTTAATGAAGAGCTAGCGGCAATAAGTGCTCATGGAATATGTCTATTGCCTAAGAGGTCCCTTGTAGGATCGACGGAGTGACATTCGCTAGCTCACCCGGTGTAGCGTACATTCATTGAATGCTTCTGCTGCCGGGTTCGTCCGTTGCGGTCTAGGAAGGAGATTTGGG
This sequence comes from Pictodentalium vernedei, assembly GCA_031216915.1. NCBI lineage: Eukaryota > Metazoa > Mollusca > Scaphopoda > Dentaliida > Dentaliidae > Pictodentalium > Pictodentalium vernedei. Next base: position 371,003,495 of record CM062291.1, read on the forward strand.
TGATGCGAGCACTATAATTACTTTAGTACTCACCCAGTGACAGCGGATTGAGGACAGATCGGAGGAAGCCTGTTAGTCCGGTTCCTGGCTTGTCCAGGTCCGTCCGGGCTGTGAGCGAGAGAGGTCCCTCTCTCGTCCAACAACATAGGGGACCGCATGTTGTGGTTCAGATATTTTACATTCGGAGCATATGTCTGTCGGTCGGGACGCTCCGTTATATTGACAGTCCGAGAGACTGTCGATAATGCTTCCTCATCCTCACAGCAGGGCACACGACCGCACATTGGCTACGTGACCTCGAGTATCCGATCAGTTTCGTCATTCAGTGATTCCACGGCGAATAGGTCACGCCATCCGGTAGACAAGGGACACGAGGCCTATACACTCCGTTCGCTCGCATATTAGTAGTATGCACGGGGTAACGATCACAGAGCTTCCAGCGGCAATGCATTGTAGGACCGCTTCTCCACAGGCCTCAGTGACGGACGTGCTATCCGATTTAGCACAGTTTTTTCGCAGCATCCCAGCAATCGACAGTTTCTTAGTTGAATCAGGAATTATCTGATGGCGCTGGGTCGGTGCGGTCCACGGTTGCATCAGGTACGGACGACCGAACGCTTTATAGGGTCCGACAGGATGGCGAAAGGGATTCGAAAGATTTCGAGTTTTCCCTTTCGTAGCATCGGAAGCTGCCATTCATATCTTCTGACATTATCTTCCAGTGATTGTTATTTCGGACTACATTGCTGCGATGTTGGATAAGAGACTTATAGCGTCATTGGACACGGAATTTTGGATCGGTTAAGGGACATTGTCCCTGACTTACCGACACAGTCCAATAATGTCATTAGAACATGTGTATTATTTATCGACGCTATATATGCATATAAGCCTGCTACCAAGCATGATAGTTTAGTTTCTTGTCCGCAATGCTCATTTCTGCCTTTTTATCATTTATACGAATAATTTATTTTGGCAGAGCGAGAGTTCATATGCGTCTAGACGGCGTGGTTAAAGACTGGAAATATTCTTTTTCGCCATCTATGTCTTTTCCAACCACAATGTTGGAAACGACAATGATGTCTAGTAGACTTAACTTAGACGCTTTATCATACGTAATCCACCTTACTGAGGTGTTATCATTACGTCTTCAAGAAAAGAATTACGGGATATTATCCTCAATGTGATTTCTTTTGAGGGCAGTAGTTTGTTCACGTATAACTCCGCCCTTCAGTGGCTGATTGGAGTTGGTTAGACGTGACGCAGCCCTAGCTACATCCACGCGCGTGGATAGTAAGGTGAAGAACTCTCTCAGAGTCGCTTCGTTCTCGGAGAAGCTTCTCTTCAACGGCAACTTTTCAGCAATCCATGAATTGCTCGATTTACACGTTCTCTTGTCTATCTAGTGTTGCAAGAGATTCAGACTGGGGCAAACATTCGGTGGTTGACTCAGAGAGTGCCACTGCAGTTGCCGGATCCGAGTGTTATAATTATGACGGTTGCCAGTCAAACAGGTTGGGATATAATATTGATCCCAACGGATTCGAAGTGCCAGGGTCTTTGGGTTCCGCAGTCTCTAAGCAAGCACTTATCTTCCGCGGAATAATGTTTTTTAGTCGAGTTGTGACGAAGTCAAACTCGACTTATAGTTTGGTGAATGGCGGGTGGGCGGGCGGGCGGGCGGGCGTAAACAATTGGTTTCCGGATGATAACTTGATAGTGGTTGAACTCACATTCATTAAACTTCATACGTAGGTTGGTCTTGGTGGGAGGAAGAACCCTATTGATTTTGGACATGCTACGTCGAAGGTCAAGGTCACAGTGACCTTGAACGTAGTAAATCTTAAACAATTGGTTTCCGGATGATAACTTGATAATGGTTCAACTCACATTCATGAAACTTCATAGGTAGATTGGCCTTGGTGAGGGGAAGAACCCTATTGATTTTGGACTCGCTACGTCAAAGGTCAAGGTCAACGTGACCGTGAACATAGTAAATCACAACAATTCCTTTCTGGATGATAACTTGATAGTAGTTCAACCTACATTCATGAAACTTCATAGGTGGGTTGGCCTTGGTGCGAGGAAGAACTCTATTGATCTTGGACTCACCAGATCAAAGGTCAAGGTCACAGTGACCTTTAACATAGTGTATCGCAACAATTGGTTTCCGGATGATAACTTGATAGTGGTTCAACCTAGAGTCATGAAACTTCATAGGTGTGTTGGCCTTGGTGCGAGGAAGAACCCTATTGATCTTGGACTCACCAGGTCAAAGGTCAAGGTCACAGTGACCTTGAACATAGTATATCGCAACAATTGGTTTCCGGATGATAACTTGATAGTGGTTCAACCTAGAGTCATGAAACTTTACAGGCGTGTTGGCCTTGGTGCGAGGAAGAACCCTATTGATGTTGGACTCACCAGGTCAAAGGTCAAGGTCACAGTGACCTTGAACATAGTATATCGCAACAATTGGTTTCCGGATGAGAACTTGATAGTGGTTCAACCTAGAGTCATGAAACTTCATAGGTGTCTTGGCCTTGGTGCGAGGAACTGTTGTCACAACTCGACATTGGATCGGTGATCCTGAGCGGCATTTTTAGGCTTGCTTTATGTCATTGGATGAACATTATTCAGAAACGCATGTCCAAATCCTGTCCGTTAATTCGACAGTAGTGGCGTATCTCCGGAACCAGGGAGGCACTCATTCGTTTCCGTTATTCAATTTAATGGAAAGAATCCTTCTGTTTGTTATAGTACACCAAGTTCTGTTTCGGTCCGTCATATTCCGGGTCGTCTGATTGTTTTACCGGACTCCCGTTCACTTATGGGTCGCTTGTTGCCGTCAGAATGGACTCTCAACAAACAAGTATTCAATCAGATTTGCTATCAATGGGAGCACCCAATGATAATTTATTTATGACACAGCTTGCTAATCAATTGCAGACGTATGTGTTTGCTTGTCCGGATCTCTGAGCTAATGTTGTTAACGCTCTATTGATCTAATAGGACGGAATGATAGGATATGCGTATCCTCCGGCGCTGTTGTTTCAGCAGGTATTGCTAAGATAAACAACCACAATACATTTCTGTTGATAGCATCTCTGTCTTCACAGAGACCGTGGGTAAATTTACTCTGATGTCTACTGTGGGACTTAACGCGAAATCTTCCTCAATGAGAGGATCTTTTTTCGCTGGGTAAAATCGTGTCATCTTTATCACAACCCGCAAGGTCGCAACCTTCACGTATTCCGTTGTGTGGTCCTTATTGCATTGTAAGCATTGTACTGGACGAGCTTTGGACGCGATTTCTTACTATAGGAGATCCTCTTCTTCGCTATTCTATGCGGCTAAAGTGGAGGCTCTTCCGTCGTTGGTGTAGGGATCACTATGTTCATATTGTTGATCCCTCCATACTACTCATTGCAACTTTTTAGTATACTTGTTTGACAAGATCTACTGCAGCCTGTTATTATTAAGGTTATAGGTTTATGTTACCTCATACCTATGCACGCTATGATAGTTTATAATTGAGTCTTATGTCTCTTTATCTAAGTCAGTTAGTAACTTTTCGATAAATAGACTTAGAATCATTAGATTAAATTCCTATATGGAATTTAACTTCGGTTCTTATTTAGCTAAGTAATCATTTGAGCCTCTGGAAACAGTAGTTTTCAAATTCTGACCTTTTAGACAGTAATTCTGTTGGCTTCTCTTTTACTGAAGAGTCAGTGAGTTTCATGCACTATCGGTGGATGATTTTCACTTTCGTAGTTTCGGAATCACTACTTCCTTTACTATTTAGGTTGGATTTTTGCATAAGAGTTAGGCTCCTAATATCCGGATCCTATTGTTATTAAGGTCCTTCCGTCTTCGTACGGGCATAGGCCTTTACTCTGTCCGGTTAGAGTTTATGTATTTATAAACAGATATCTGTTTATTACTACGGGCGTAAACTTCTAATGTCTTTGATGCCTATTAGAAGGACGTTACGCTCCATTCTATTGCTAATGGATTCAATTAACTATCGATACTGCTTATGGTATATCTTTGACTCAGCAGTTGTGGTTGAGATTTCGGCTCATGAAGTAAGAGTTCTTCTACATCTTGGGCTTACATTAATAGTGTCGCTATTATAGATTTTTGAAGGCTGCTCATTGTGCTCAGCCATCCACATTCATGAATTTTTTATCTCAGAAATATTGAGTCCATTTCTGGAGGCCTCTATTGTTAGGTCTATTATCTACTGCTCAGAATGTCATTCACTTAACAGTTGCTACTATAGCTAGGTAGGCTGTCTGTTTCGGCAGTGACTCCGTTCTGCTGCCCTCTTCGCTCTGGGCTATTTGACCCAGGGCAAGAAAAAGGGGGGGGGGGGAGGGTGTTCCCTTGGGTCACCTGTTTTACTATGAAAACAAGGGGATACCTCCTCCGGAGTTAGTAATTCTGAGCTGTTATTGGGATGGTTGTTTAGTGAGAAGTTTATGTTTTAAAAATTCATTCAAGTCTTAGTTTTTAAAGTATAGCTTTTGAATATAGCACGTGTCAACGGACATGATTATGCAATCCTCAGACACTTTTAAGGAGTATAAAGAGTCTCTATTCTCTAGACTTACTTTATTTATTGGCTTACTTTAAAAATTATTAGTATAAGGATTATACTAGATATTAATAGAGTACATGGATGTATGATGCTCAATTTTGGAAGGTGTTGTATCTTTCTAATTTATCATAAATAAGAAAGATACATGTAAGGCCTAATACTCCTTTTTTCCCTAGAGGGGATGACTCTATTTTATATTATTGAGCGTATTCCATCTTGCTCTATGTCCTTGGCCCTCCAGCCTTTCTACTATTCAGCTATGTCTGGGTCATTGGTACAGTATAAAAATGTTAAAAAATTTATAGTAATTTATATGTTTTTTATACTTACCAATGACCCAGACGGGGATGGCCCTCCCAGGAGTTGGGAACTCTTACCTTCCCGCTGAGTACATAGCGCTTACCAGGCACTGGTTATTAGAATGATTAATGGCGCCAATTTCGGAACATCCTTGACACTGTGCATGCGCAGTAGAGGTGAAGTGTGGAGGGCCATTCAGGACATGTTTTCTTTGGTTTTAGATGCAAATTTTGGGGATTGGGGGGCAAAATTTGTGTTTGGCCCTATATTTTAAGAGTTAGCACCAGCTGTGTCTGGATCATTGGTAAGTATAAAAAATATATAAATTACTATAAATTTTTTAACTTTTTATTCAATTAACAGCAGTTCAATTTACATCTCAAATTTGTTCGAATGTGTGGTAAACTGCTTGGTTATGTACAGTCACCATGGACTGGTTGTAACTTGTAATCCATGCGTGGGCAGCGATGTCTATGTATACATTTACCAGGTAATAAAAATCATCATCAGCAAATTTTTAGTGTTTGGAGTCCAATATTATTGCCTCCATAGAATTATTGCCCACCCATGGAATGTGGCCAGTCCATAGTGGTTATACTGTATTGTAATTGTTATTAATTATATGCAGTTACATGTGTTGAGGATAATTCAATAAAGAAATATTCAACTGACACTGCACCCACTGTTGTTGAAATACCAAAATTTCAGACAGCAAACTTTTTCCTTAATACAACTAGCTACAAGTTTAACCAATTCAAACTTGTTTAACCCCCTGAACACTGATGTCAAAATCTCAAAATATCAGGCTGCTAATTTTTCCCATGATGCAACTAGAAATTTAATCAATTCAGACTTGTTTGACTGAGTTCGTTGAACTCTGTCAAACAAGACTGAATTGATTAAATTTCTAGTTGCATTATGGGAATAATGCCTACTTGAACTCCGATGGTATTTTGACATTGGTGTTCAAGGGGTTAACAGAGCTCTGTGAGCTCTGTCAAACAATATTGAATTGGTTAAATTTCTTGTTGCATTATGAAAAGGATTTTTCCTGTGATGCAATTAACCGTGAGTTTAATGTATTTAACACTTTACCTAATACGAATGCAGACGACACTTGCAAACAAAATAATTGAATAACTTAATTTTTCATTTTTTGCATCAAAAACATAGGTTATGATCCCTCATTGGAACATGCTCAATGAGTTCATTCCTATGAGGTGTCACAAGCTATGCTTTTGAAGAAAATAATGAAAATTGAATGGTTATTTTTGTAAACAGCGCTGGCTGGATTAGGCCAATACGTTGGGTAAAGAGTTAAGCTGGAGTTGTCGAAATGAGGAGTTCTATATTAGGCCTAAAAAAATAAAAAATCTGTTTCTCAGGCCCTCCCGCATGGTCCTTTTGGTTGCCACATGCTCTCTTTTTATAACCAATTTAAACTTTAAAAAAATTAAAATTAAATGGTTTATGTCTGATATTTTACCCAAGTTAAAAAAATTGATGAATTTGTTCCTTGAGTGCAAGAAGGCTTTGCAATGCTTTAGCATTGCCAAGCCTTCTTGCACTCAAGGGATGAAATACACCACCACCCATGCTATTCTGTAGATTATGAGGCCTAAAACTTGAACCAAGAACATGAACTTTTGATGGCAAAGAAGTAATTACTGAAATAAAAAATAAAATAAAAAACCGCTCGCCCGCATGCAATTTCACAAATAATGGCCTGAGAAACAGAAGATCTACTTTGTGTGGCCTTACAGGTCTTTATTTTAAGGGAACCTGCCTGATTATCACACCTTAGTGACATTGTCTGTCACTTCTAAAAAAAAATGAAATGGGACTTATGATACAACAGCTCACTCTCTCTTTGCTGAGACTAGTCCTACAAAACAATAATTTTGAATTTAATGGCAACCATGACAAACAAATATATGGTACCTGCTAGGGGACTAAAGTATCCCCCACATACGCCAAGACTTTTATGGTGGAACTAGAAATGAAATTGTTTCATTCAGTCTGCACCCTCAAGACCACTCACCTATCACAGATTCCAAGATGATATATTCATGACATATCAGTCCATATCATTCAACACCCACACAGCGATCCATTATCTGAAAATACAACAATTAGAGTGCAACAAAGTAAAGTGCTGAATATGCACTTCAAGAATGCTCCAGCCAGCAGGCCTAAAATAGTTCAACTAGAACAACCCTGTTTTGCTATGAGTTTAATTAATTCAATCTTGTTTGACCGAGCACAATGAGCTCTGTAATTAGCTCTGTCGAACAAGATTGAATTGGCTAAATATTTTGTTGCATTACACATGTATGAGAAAAATTGGTGGGTTGAAATTTTAGTATTTCAACATCAGTGTTCAGAGGGATACATGTAAGTGAGCTTCAGTGTGCAAAATTTTAAAAAATGTCTCGAACCAATTGACCATTCACATGGTTTGGTGATGGCTAACCGAATGCTCAGCTGTGTAAAAATTCTTGGGAGACTGCTTTTTAGCTAAACTTGACAATGTCAAGTATGAGCTATTTGGATGGGTTGTGATACGTACTCTGTGCGTACATTTGGCCGTCCACAATTCCTTTAGCACACCCTACATGCCACAGCTCTCACCTGATCTGTCCCAAAGCATCTTGGATTTGGATATAAATTGTCCAACAATTTCATTAGCACACCCTACAGATCACAGCTCTCATCCGATCTGTCCCAAATTTCATATGTAGCTTTGGTGCAATGTCTAGATGGGACCCATCAATTTTTTCTGAATTTCGTTAAAAACATGGCCGGCGGTGGCCATCTTAGGTTTGGCATATAAATTGTCAACAATTCAATTAGCACACTCTGCAGGCCGCATCTCTCACCCAGTCTTTTTCGAATTTCAGATGTAGTTTTGGCGTGGTGTCTAGATGGGAGCTATTGAATTTTTCTGAATTTTGTTGAAAGACATGGCTGCCAGCAGCCATCTTGAATTTGGATATCAATTCCTTTAACACATCCAACAGGCTGTGACTCTCACCAATTAGTCCCAAATTTCATATGTGGCTTTGGGGCAATGTCTGTATGGGAGCTGTCGACTTTTTTTTAATTTTGTTGAAAAACATGGCCGCCAGTGGCCATCTTGGATTTGAATATAAATTCTCCAACAATTCTTTTAGCACACTGTGCAGGCCACAGCTCTCACCCGATCAGTCTCAGATTTCATCTGTAGCTTTGGGGCAATGTCTAGATGGGAACTATCAAATTGTTCCGAATTTCTTTGAAAAACATGGCCACTAGTGGCCATCTTAGATTTGGCATATAAGCTGTCAACAATTCCATTAGCACAGTGCAGACTTGTCATTATCAAAATTGCAGGAGGTCCATTTTTGTCCACCTTAATTCATCAAAGGAGGGTGACTGGGGTCGGGCCTATTCTTGAGTTGACACGAAGTTAGGTGAACTTTGCAGATCCAGTGACCCTGTGATGTCCCACAAATATCAAACAGTTTACCTTGGGTACCGGCAAAAAATTTGGTGAAAAAAACCCAAAGAATAAAACATACTGGTAAATATATAGGAAGAATTGTCAATAAAGAAATATTTTGATATGCTGTTATTTCGAAAACAGAACGTTTCCAAAAAACGTGAGTGTGAAAGCAGGAAAGGAAACCTGGAATCAGATGTTCAAAAACAGAGCTCTGCACATCAAGGGAGAGTACTCAACACATCTGGGTAAATGACATAAACACATGGCAAATAAAATTAAAACAAAACTGCTGTGGGGTGAAGCGTCCTGCATATTTTCTTGTATTTAGCTGGATATATTAATTTAATATAAACAGCCTGTCACTCAAGACTTCTGATACAAATTCATGGATAAGGCATTACGTGAAGGAATCCTCACATGGACAAAATGAGTGACATTGCACAGTAATGAAACGTTGGTCACTTCACTCATTTGCATACCAATATTTATTGGAATGTTTTGAAATTTTTGTTGGCGTGTCCATTAGCTGACCCTACAGGCTGCACCTCTCACCCGATCTCAGATTTCATTTGTAGCTTTGATGTGATGTCTTTTCTGTAGAAACTTGAGTGAGTGACATGGCATTACTGGATCTTTCTATTTAGTTCAGTCCTTTCTTGGACATGTTTAGCTGCTGTGTCATTGACACTTTCATTTATTATTAACAATTATTCACATATGTTGCATTGAACTGAAATATATATAGCCTCTCGAAGAAACAATCTAAAAATCTGTCAAGACTCATCCCCACGGGAAGTGAAGCAGTGCCTGTTTTCCTGGTAAAATAGGACCCAGTCACCAGTGCTTGGGAGGTGCAAACCCTCTCTAAAATGGGCAACATGGCTGAACATTCACCCCTGGTCTTGACTTGATACTCATGTTGTGGTTATAATTAGCCATTGTGCAAAAATATGTGAACTTATACACCAATAAATAAATACATAAATAATCAAAACACAAGAAAGGGTGGTTAACTGGTAGAGTGCCAGAAGCCCATATTTGGGCTTCATTCTGAACCACAGGTACATAAAGTTAAAGGCTTCAAATTCTGTGGATTTCCTTCATGCATGCATTATCTTGGAAGTAAAATTTCTTCATCTCCATCGATTTGCATTGTTACAATTTATGGGAGAGTGCCTATGGACATTGTCTCGAGCTGGGGAGGGGGCACGGTGGCTTTGCGGTAACCGGCTCTCGTAAGATCACCGAAGTTAAGCAACATCGAGCCCGGTTAGTCCTCGGATGGGTGACTGTCTGAGCAATCGATTTGGACTCCCGTGTTGTGTCCTTGTGCAAGGCACTTAACCCCGATTATCCACATGGAGGCACGATGACGGCATGTACTAAGGCGTACTGCACACCGATGGTGCGCATGTTTTCAACCAATTTAACCCTGCATGTGCTGCAGTCCGGAGTTACGATGTTGGGGAGCTGGCAGCTGCTTGTCATTGCTTGGTGGTTCTCTCCGGGTACTCCGGCTTCCTCCACCCGTAAAACTGTTTTGGTCATGATTAGCCATTATCCATAAGTATGTGACCTTAAACACCAATAAATAAATAAATAAATAAATAGAGCCAGGTAGATTAACTGCAAGCACAGTGAGAGGCTACCGAAAATCGCTAAACGCACTCCAACAAACACAACCGCAAATTTGGTTTTAAAATTCCCGCATGTTTTAAAATACTGCATGTAATATCAAATTACCAGAATGACCACCAAATTCACTTTATAATAAATGCAATATCTATGAATCTGCTGGCCACTGTCAAATAATTTATTTTTCCGTTTGAATGGAATTAAAAAACAAAACTATTGTACACTATACTTGCACCAATGACATTTTCAAGACAGTAAGTCAAGATTTGAGGCTTTCAGTATCAATACACGAAACTCAACATGATATTCATTAATATTCATGACCTGTCAACAACAAGGCTGAAGCATTGTAAAATGTTCATCAGTTCATCAAATGCAGTTTCCTTTGATGAACTATAACTTGTCACTTGCTCTTCATTTATACTGTCCGATATATTTATTTCGTAATTTTGAAAGCATGAACATCAAAATCAGTTTCAAATTCATAGTTGATGTCGGGTGGAAATTTAGGTTTACAATGACCTAAATTAGCGACTTTTACTTGATAAAATTTTGAGGGGCAGCATAATTGTTTTAGGGTCGGTCAGGTTAAACTAAACACAGTTTTTGGGGTTTTTTGGCCTGGCATTTTACAACATTACAGGCATAGATATGTTATAAATATTTATTCAACTGATACAATCAACAGAAGATGTCTTGTTAGTTGTCAGTAGAAGATGTAAGTATAGGGCCGATCTGATATAGTATATACGGATAGTGTCTTTTTGCTCATGGACAACCGAAACTGCAACCGAGGTTTTTTTTATTGCAAAAACCGAAACCGCAGTGTAAATCCCACAAACTCCCAGCTCTAGCACTCTCCCATTAATTGTAACAAGATAAAAATGTGTGAACAAATTATGAGGCTGAGTAAAAATTTAGCACTCTACTTGTACCAGTTAAGTTACTCAGACTTTACTATTCAAGATGCAATTTTTAGCTAACTGGTCATCCGTTCGCATAGATTTAAATCTACATAACCACCACATGAACAAAACGAGCATTCTCATCAAATTTTGCACAACTCAGTCTTCCGATTTCGAGGTGAACTGTCACTCTTGTATGCAACTGCAGCTGCAATTTTTAGTTTTTGCAAGTAGGCAACAGTGCACATCAGTTTCACCTACATGTAGCGAGCAATTAACCCTTACCTAATGAATCGCCAGCACCCACTGTGTAGTATACACATTACAAAACCATATCATGGGACCCCCTCATTGTGATGAAATTTATTTTCAATAGTTTGGGTGGAAAAAAAATTTTAAAAGGATAAAAATTTTGGCATCAGGCTTTTTCTGTAAAGGGTTAAAATCTATTCATGGAGGGAAAAGGCCAAATAATACAATGTGTGTACAAAAATGTGAACAATACACTAGGGCTGCATGGTATTATGGTATAGCGGTTGGTACCGGTATTGAAATCGTCACTGGTTCAAAGCCATCCATCAAAAATGAATACTGGTATACCGTGAGTAACGGTATACAATTTTGGGGTCCGGTATTATGATTTGAAATTCGCGTTTCCTTGAAATAAAAATATAAATAATGCGCGAAAATATGGCAAACACATATTAAATGCAAGGGATATCATGAATAAAAAAGATATTTTTGGAGCAAAAGATAGAAGTATCACTGACTGCTCTGGGAAAATGAGTGATTTGAATGGAAGACAACAATAATCCATGTCTACAAAGTTATTGAACCTATTGTGTAATACGAAAATAAGCCATAAAATTATCATGGGTTTGGGAGCGCGGTGGCTCAGTTGGTAGAGGTTCAGGCTGCAAGCCGAGAGGTCCTCGGTTCGAATCCCACCTGCGGCAACCACGTTGTGTTCTTGGGCAAGACACTTCATCTCCATTGCCTGCATGGGGGCATGGTGGCGTTGTGTACTAAGGTGTACTGCATGTCGATGGTGTACTTGTCTTCAACCAGTGCTAACCCTGCTTGTGTGGAGTTGGTATGTTGGGGGGCTGACAGTTGCTCGCCGTTGCTTGGTGGTTCTCTCCGGGTACTCCAGCTACCTCCACTTGTAAAACTGTCACGGTCATGATTAGCCATTGTGCAGAAATATGTGACATTAAACACCAATCAATAAATATAAATATCATGGATTTACTGGCTTTCATCTGAATCTGGGATACAAGTAAATTAGTCTTTGTCAATTTAATTCCTGTAAAAACATGGTCAACCTCTCTTGACTGATAAGCGTTTAATTACTGAGCCAGTCAGTTGTCACATTGGGTTAATTGTGTATGTGTGGCTTCATGAAAAACAGTGGCAAACAAAACTTTTTTTATCAAAACAACGGGTGTCCAGTTGATGGAATTCCGAGGTCCTGGTTTCACAAAGAACCAGTAGTAGCTCCTCCCCTTCTCCTATCTTCCAGCAGTAAACTTCCTCAGATGACAATGTCAAATGTCATCTGTCACATGTCAGGCTAGTCGGTCTGTTGATATTAAGCACGCCTCCAAGATATGATCACCCTTCAGTTTCCTGATAGTCTGCAGGTGTCAAGCACCAGCCGACAATGTTTTCTCCCAGTGATGGAGTCACACGTCTATATATTTGACAAAAATTGTTGCACATTTCGCAATTGTGAATATGTGTGATTTGAAACATTTTTGTGTCACATTGCTGACAAACAACGAATTAATGAACTTCAAAATTCTTTTACATCCTAAGTAAACTCAAAACTTAGAAAGTACCGAACTACATGAGTTGTTTTTCACCTGGGATCTTGTACATAACATTTATCAAGCACTTTCAGATAAGTAAGGAGGTACATGTATTTCAGTTTTATTTTGTTTTCAATCTGAACTGTTTCATGGTATACCAGTATACCGCGGTATTGTTTTCAATACCATCACTGGTACTAAAATCTGAATACAGTGCAGCCCTATAATACACCATGAATTATAAGCTGTAGCATTCCAAGACTTCAAACTAATCAAACTTCACTTTTTTCGAAAAATTGGTATGTAATGTCCAGTAATGTACTAAGTTTGATCATTAGTGGCCAAGTTCCAATTCATGTGAGTTTCTTGTCTTACGTGAACAAGTAGAACGGGGACGCAGTGGTGTCGTGGTAACCGGTTCTCTTCAGATCACTGAAGTTAAGCAACATCGAGTGCGGTTAGTAGTTGGATGAATGACCATTTCAGTGACTGATTAGCACTCCCACATAGTGTCCTTGGGCAAGGCACTTAACCCCGATTGCCTACATGGGGGCACGATTATGCTGTATACTTAGGCGTACTGCACGTCGAAGGTGCGCATGTCTTTAACCAATCCAACCCTGCATGTGCCACGGTGCAGAGTTCAGAGTTAAGATGTTGGAGAGCTGACAGCAGCTCGTGTTTGCGCGGTGGTTCTCTCTGGGTACTCCAGCTTCCTCCACCCGTAAAACTGTCACTCACATATGACCCTGGCTGTTAATATGTCATTAAACTGTAATAAAATTTTTTTTAAAAAAAACAGGTAGAACTCATGTTCTAACTTGTAGGCTTTTGATGGTCTTCCTGATGGAAGAACCAGTACCTTAACAGTGGTTTCTATTGAAGTCTTGGCTGCGTGTATACGCAGCCAAGACTTCACTGGACACCACTGCCAAGTTAATATGTTACCTTATTCCTACGTGGGAACCCAAGGAAGTGAAACGGTGTTTTTTTTACTGCGGTAAACAAGCTCTGTTTTACTGGTAAAATAGGACCCAGTCACCAATGTTTGGGGTGGAAGTCCTCTAATATGGGCAACATGGGTATAATCGATTGACTGAACTTGACTTTATCTCCATGTTGTGGTCATGATTAGCCATTGTGCAGAAGTATGTGACCTTTAAAACAAATAAATAAATGTTACCTTATTATTAGGGTGCAAAAAATAAGTAGAATTTCTTAGGCCTTTGAGGTTGATTTTAGAATCTATGACAAGAATCAAATAAACTTTTGCAAAAATCAAAGTTGAATATCGTTGTTTGCCCTACGTGAATCATTTGCGTGAATCAATTCTGATTTTCTTATGAATTTTAAGCCTTGAGGTTACAGTACCTTTTTCTGGTGAAGTCTTGGTTGCCTGTACATGTAGTCAGTGTTGCATGTATAGGCAGCCAAGCTTCCACTTGACACCACCACCAAGTCAAAATATTACCATATTATGATGGAGCAAAAAATAAGTCGAATTCTCCAGGACTTTTTCATAATGTAAGACGAGAATCAAAAGAACATTTTGCGAGAATCAAAGTTGATTCTCGTTGTTTTCATTGTGAGAATCATTTGCGAGAATAAATTTGATGCTCTCATGAATCATAAGCCCAGCTGTTCATCATGTACATATAGCCATGGATGTTGAAAGTGACCTTAAACACCAATAAATAATTAAATATCCACTGGAGTAAATGTATGAAAGAGACTGCTTTTGCAATGACAATTCTGTATTTGAAATTCATGAATGACTTTCAACATAAAATAACTGATGGCTATCCTCAGTATGATGTATTCTAAATGGTAGTCAATGCTGCTGTTTTGTGCATGTGAGCAGCACAGTGATTCATTGATTAGTAGAGTTGAGTGCTATTAAAATTTCAAGTACGGCTTCCATATCAGTAGTTTTAGAATGATTTACCTTTGTATTGGTACAGTACCATTCGGTGTCAACAACATACATGTACATGTACTCACACCAATACCAATACAGCCCCTGGTAATTCACCCTCAGCAATCAGCAGTGCCGAGGAAAATGCTGAGGAAACGAAAAATATCCACAGCAAAAATACTGCCGAGGATAGCTTCTTCAGAAAGCCTTGTGGTGGCAGAAATTACACAACTTCCAGGTTACACAAGGAATCAAACCATGTGGGTTGCACTACGCTGTATTGCTTGTCTTACAATTTACAGTACAAGATGCAGCATGACCACTAAAAACTGTGTGTTCTGCTTCCTCTATGTTGATAACACCAGAATCTGACATTCTGTTGTTATCAACATAGAAGCAGTGAGATACTTAGTTTGTGGTTATGCTGCATCTTATTTTCACTCATACTCTACATATTGAGCAAGTCGCCTGCTTACTTAAGTTTTGTTCTCCGCATTCACATTGTTCATGGTATTGGCATGATCTAATTGAGTAAAAGATTCTGCATGTTGATTGTGGCTATATACACATGTATCTTGATCTACTTTCACATGTTAAAGTTACTTGAAAGTTTTCACTTCGCTGTACACTACATATACATGGCAATTGAGATTCTACCCATCCCCGATGATTTTCACACAATTGAACAGGCTCCACAGCAATTGCCGTAGAAGCACCAGTTTTCCACAGCAGTTTTTTTGGCCGAGGAAACAAGGATGAATTACCAGGACTGCCAATATCCAGTTGTATTTTTGATATGCTGCCCAGCTGTCGTTCACCATTTTAAAGCAGACAGAGTCACCAAAGTGTCAAAATGTTGGAAGCAACACGGGCACTAACCATCAGTCATTGATGTAACAGAAAAGCTGAGAGAACATACCCCCTGCGTATTTTCTCTCAGCTTCGTTGTTACATGTACATCAAATATCTGCCATTAGACAGTCCATGCATGGGCTCTTCTTGTTCTGAATTATGCTTCATTTTCCGTTGTCCTTTTAGTTTTAACTTGTGTCAAAAATATTTTTCAGTACCGAAATATTTGGTATTTTGAGATTTCATTGGTACAGTAAATCAATCAGTATTCATTCCATACTGATAGCGAATAGTATTTACGGTGCACTGCCCATCTATTTTTAGCACTTGGCCTTCAGAAGGTCATGGTTTGATCCTGGCCTGTGTCATTTGCTTTATATCCTTGGGTAAGATTTTTTCCTGATGTGGTCATGATTAGCCATTGTGCAAAAATATGTGACCTTAAACACCAATAAATAATAAATAAATAAATACTTCCTGATGGCTCAACTGGGAGCATGCTGGTATTGTATATTTAACATTTCAGCTTGCTGAAAGTACAATTTCCATTAACCAATTTTAACTTGTGCTGGGTTAGTGAGTTAATTGCTGATGCTCTCCATGTTCTTGAGCGTCCTGCACCCTTCGAACTGTTCAGCATGATATGACCCTGGGTCTTGAAAGTGTTTTTAAAACCCCAATAAACCCCCCAAAATTCTGTAGTGATGCAGTGATGTTCTCGTATCACTCTGTTTTGGTATGTGAATTTATATCCATAGTCATCATCTGCTGACACAATATCGTGTTTGCCTGTTCATTTTTGCTAGAGTTATGGCCCTTGATCAATTTATTATTCGTTAGCGTGATAACTTGAACAAATGTTAACCGATTTATTTCAGATTTTGTATATGGCTTTCTATCAATAAAATGCAAGTCGAGTTCGGAAACCAGCTTGGTCTGATGATATTTGATGGAGTTATGCCCCTTGATTATTCATTTTTAACCAATTTATTATTCGTTAGTGCGATAACTGGAACAAATGTTAATAGATTTCTTTCAAATTTTGTATATGGCTTTCTAGCAATAAAATGCAGGTCGAGTTCAGGTGGCATAAAAACTCAACATAGCACCCCTTGGCGGTGCACCCCTCTTGTTTAACTATGAATTTGACCGATCATATCTCATGAGCTCTGTCAAACAATGTATATTTGGTTAAATATCAAACTGCATTAAGGGAAATATTTGCTGCTGAAAACTTTGGTATTTTGACATCAGTATATGCAGAGTGTTAATATTGCGTCCATGGAAATGTCCTATTTCTCAGCCATGGAAAGTGGCCAGTCTGTTTCAACCATACTGTTCATTTACATGTACATGTAGCTTGCTGAGTTAGGCAGGGTGTGGAGCAGCTTTTGAGTGTCCTCGTGGTATACATGTAGCTGTGTATATGCTAAAAGTGACATTGCTCACTAATATATAAATAGTATACCTTTGGTATTGGTTTGAGTTTGGTATTTTTAGTTTTAAGAGTCTTGTTCCCAAATTTTTAATTTTCTTTTTTCAGGTTCCTCAGCATCTGCTTCATCTGATCCGTTGTCTGGGGAATTGGAACCAGAGGATCTGCTATTGAATATGACCATCGGTGGTCCTGAATTCATTAATATATTGGTAAGCTGTCCACTCCTATTCCTGCCTTCAGAAATTATTACCTAACAGTACTATGATTGCTAAAGGAGTCTCTGGGTCAGATTGCAATCTTGTCATAACACTGTGGGTCAAGATTTCATATATAAAATATTGTTAGTGAACGTCAAATCAAGGAAAAGAGGTGACAATTGTTAAGTCAACATCAAATCAAGGAAAAGAGGTCAAAATAGCGTCTGGGGTTTAGTGTTGGGGGTTTTTAGCTCACCTGACTGAAAGTCAGGGTAAGCTAGAGTGATCACTCACCATCCGTCATCCATCGTCTGTGAACATGATGTTTGCACCTGCCCCCCCCCCCTAAACCACTGAACCAATTTTAGTTAAATTTGAGGTGATTACTTGTTCTGACATTGTATTTGGGTTGGGTATTTTTAAATCAACTTGCCCAGCCCCATAGTGGGGATAACCGTTACAAAATTTTTGGGGAAAAGCCTCCAAAATGTTTTTAAAATCTTCTTCTCATGAACCAGTGGGTACAATGTCTTAATATTTGGTATGTAGCTTCCTTTTGAGGTGTAGAATCAAGTTTGTTCAAAGGAAGGTCATGGAGCAGTATTTGCCTTTGTTATGGGAGTAGCAAGATTTTAGACCAAGCCTAAAATGTCTTTTTAGCTCACCGAAGGGAGCTCAACTTATCACTTGCCGTCCGTCATAGTGAACATTTTTCAAATGACTTCTCCTCTGAAACCACTGGTCTGATTTTCACGAAACTTCATGTGGATGTTCATTACTATATGGCAATTCATGTTTGTTCAAATGAAATGGCCACGTCCCTTGGGGGCTCTGTATGGGGCATAACTCTGATAGCACAGTATGGATTATAGAAAAATTATTAAAAAGTCGTCTCCAGAACCAGTGGGCAGAATCTTTTGATACTTGATATGCATCATCTTGGTATGGGTCTGATTCAAGTTTGTTCAAATCGGCCCCCTGGATTCATATTTGGGCTCACTATAGAAGCCCAAATTCGAACCTAGTGCATTTCAGGCAAATTTCTTAAAAAATCTTCTTCTCCAGATCCAGCAGGCAGAATCTTTTGATTTTTGGTATGCAACATTGTGGGGTGGATCTGATTCAAGTGTGTTCAAATTGGCCCCCTGCATTCACACTTGGGCTCAGTATAGAAGCTCGAATTCGAACTTAGTGCATTTCAGGCAAATTTCTTAAAAAATCTTCTCCAGATCCAGCAGGCAGAATCTTTTGATATTTGGTATGCAACATTGTGGGGTGGATCTGATTCAAGTTTGTTCAGATCAACCCCCTGGATTCTTATTTGGGCTCACTATAAAAGCTTGAATTCGAACTTAGTGCATTACAGGCAAATTTCTAAAAAAATCTTCTTCTCCAGGTCCAGCAGGCAGAATCTTTTGATATTTGGTATGCCACATTGTGAGGGGATCTGATTCAAGTTTGTTCAAATAGTATAGGAGCCCAATTTGACCTTAGTGCATTTCAGGCAAATTTCTTTGAAAATCTTCTTCTCAAGATCCAGCAGGCAGAATCTTTTGATATTGGGTATGCAGCATGCTTAGGGTGGTGAGATTCAAGTTTGTTCAAGCCAAGTCCCTGGGGTCATATTTGGGCTCACTGTGGTAGCCCGAATTATAACTTAATTCAAAATGAGGAATTTTCTTTAAAAATCTTCTTCTTCAGATCCAGCAGTCGGAATGTTTTGATATTTGATATGCAGCATCCTTAGGGGGGTGAGATTGAAGTTTGTTCAAGCCATGTCTCTAGGTCCATATTTGGGCTCACTGTGGAGCCCGAATGATAACTTAGTTCAAAATGAATTTTCTTTAAAAATCTTCTTATTCAGATCCAGCAGTCGGAATGTTTTGATATTTGGTATGCAGCATCCTTAGGGGGGTGAGATTCAAGTTTGTTCCAGCCATGTCCCTAGGTCCATATTTGGGCTCACTGTGGGAGCTTGAATTGTAACTTAGTTCGAAATGAAGAAATTTTCTTAAAAAATCTTCTTCTTCAGATTCAGCAGTCGGAATGTTTTGATATGTGGTGTGTGGCATCCTTAGGGGGGTGAGATTCAAGTTTGTTAAAGCCAAGTCTCTGGGTCCATATTTGGGCTCCCTTTGGGAGCCCGAATTATAACTTAGTCAATATGAGGAATTTTTCTTTAAAAATCTTCTGCTTCAGATTCAGCAGTCGGAATGTTTTGATATTTGGCATGCAGCATCCTTGGGGGTGAGATTCAAGTTTGTTCAAGCCAAGTCCCTGGGTTCATATTTGGGCTCACTGTGAGAACCCGAATGTAACTTAGTTCAAAATGAGTAATTTTCTTTAAAAATCTTCTTCTTCAGATCCAGCAGATGAATGTTTTTGATATTTTGTATGCAACATCCTTAGTGTGTGTGTGTGTGGGGGGGGGGGGGGAGGGGGGGGGGAGGGGAGGGAGGGGGGAAGATTCACATTTGTTCAACGCATGGCTCTAGTTCCATAAAATTTGTCTCTCATGACTTCATTCCTTTGTAGTGCTGATGAACCATGTCTAACTGAATGTGACCCCCAAATACTTTTTTGAACCACTTTGGCCAGTGAGCAATTAAGGCTCCTTGGGGTTTCTGAACTGATGGTCCGATTTGAACCAAATTTGGTATGTGGTATTATTGAGTGATAAGTACTTGAATCTTGCAAAAAAGTACTCGAATCAGGCAAAAAAAAAATTTTCTCATGTCACTGTGGGAATCCCAGGAGCTAAAAATAGCAATATTTTGGAATGCCCATATTTCCCAAACCACACAGAACAGAGAACTGTTATTTGGTATGAAGATTCCTTAGGACCAGTAGAACTGAATGGTAAAAAAAAATTGCCATTGTTTGTGTCAGGGTGTTCTGCAGAGGGCTTCGAAAAAATGCTGAGTCAGCATATTTGCAAGAATGAGAACAAAATTTTCTCCAGAACCACTGATAAAAATCTTTTGATATTTGGTATACAGCATCCATAGGGGGGTCAGATACAAGTATGTTCAAATTAAGCCCCTCATGTCAGATTTAGGCTCAACACAGTAGCCCGAATCTTAACTTAGGGCAATATGGGGAACACACTTTGAAAACTTCTTCAGTTTCAAGTTTGTTCAAATCGAGTGCCTGCCTTAATATTTGGGCTCCCTATGGGAGTCTGAATGTTAACAATATGAGGGAATTTCTTTTAAAAACTTCTTCAGAATCACAAGTCAGAATACTTTCATATTTGGTGTACAACATCTCTGGGGGATGGGGGTGTCAGAATCAAGTTTGATCAATTCTGAAACCTAGGTTAATATTTGGGCTCCCTGTGGTAGCTTGAATTTTACCTTGGGGCAATATCAGGAAATTTCTTTAAAAAATGTTCTTCTTCAGATCTATCAGTCAGAACGCTTTCATATTTAGTTTTCAACATCTCTTGGGGGTCAGATTCAGGTTTGTTCAAATTGAGTGCCTGGGTTAATATTTGAGCTCTCTAAGGGAGCCTAAATTATAACTTCGTTCAATATGAGCAATAATCTTTAAAAATCTTCTTCAGATCCATCAGTCTGAATCTTTTGATATTTGGTATACAGCATCCTTAGGGAGGTCAGATTTACGTTTGTTTAAATACTTGGGCTCCCTTTTGGAGCCTGAATTTTAACTTCGTCCAATATGAGGATCAATCCTTAAAAATCTCCTAGAGATACAATCAGAATCTTTCGATATTTGGTATACAGCATCCTTTGAGGGTTCTGATTCAGTTTCTTCAAATAAAGTCCCTGGGTTGATATTTGTGTTCCCTTGGGTGGGGTTGGGGGGGGGGGGGGGGGGGGGTGCAAATTTTAACATGTTTCAAAATTCGTGATATTCTCAAAATCTTTTTCTCTAGAACCACTAGTCAGAATCTTTTGATATTTGGTATACAGCATCCTTTAAGCTTATTCCAGTCAAGTCCCTAGGTTGATAGGCTTAATTACGTGTAGGAATTGCACGCAATTGCCACATTGAATGGCATCCAAAGTATGGCAGGTTCCCCTGGTTACTCATAGCAAACACAGGCAATGTTTCTGACAATGGACCTCCGGGTTACCTGGAGCTCCATTGGCGGAAACATTGCTTGTGCACAGGCCATATGTACAGAATTTGATAGCCTTACTATGGTCATAATGCATAGATTAATGCACAGATGGACGTGCTGTTTGTGCGCATTTCATGACAGGACCTCTAGTTTTAACTGTAGGTCATATTCACATTATCAAATGAGAACTCAACATAAATAGTTAGATGAATTTGATTCGTTCAATTTTGTTGGCCTAATTTTAGTCATTTTCAGATGCAATAGGCTTTGCATTTTTGATCCTATAGAACCTCTAAGAATTAGGAAAGGCAAGTTAGGCTGAATCCAGTGGAGATACTTAAGGACAGGTCTTTTTGTGGTGAGTGGTGCATGTTTTTTTTTTCCAAGTTAACCCTTTACCCAACGCAAACGATATCAAAATTTATCATTTTAAATATCATTTTTTCAAATTTTTCAAAAAATTTCAACAAAACCATATCATGTGACCCTTCATTGGAATGAGCTCGATGAGCTTGTTCCAGTGAGGGGTCACTTGATATGGTTTTGTTGAAATGCTTTGAAAATTTTTTTTTTTTCAGCTGCTGAATTTGCATATTACGCGGGCGGATGTGGCTGATTTGTTGGGTAAAGGGTTAAGGATCATGAAGTGTTCTTCACTGTACAGTTGAAACTAGAAGTACTGTGACTGTATTGGGCACTATTTTGAAGTAATAGTGCTCTGAGTCAGTGCATTGTTGTCCCTGTCAAACTACACCATTAGCGTAGCTCAATTCCTATAGCATACCCAACTCTGGACAATTCTATATCAGTAAATGGAGATCATTAACATCATTTCTAACCTCTACTGGGATACATGTACATGTAATGACGTGAATAGATATTAAAATGTGTCTCTATCATACAAAATGAAGAGCATAGATTACCACTTAATCACAGCACAATATATTCTCCAGTCAAAATTTTTTTAAAATTGTTCATAACAGCACAAGAAAGACTTGCAAACTTTCATCACATGTTCCACCGGGTGCAACCCAGTAGTCCATGTGATGAAAGATTGCAAGCGTGTCTTGTGTTTTGTCCTCAGAAATTGTAAATAATTACCAAATGAAAAATCTATCCCACAGTGATTTACTAGTAATCCTTCCTCCACATACTGTAGTCTCAGTATTTTCTTTTTGTTTGATTCATTCAGTTCGTGATTTGACTACCAACCTTGCTAATAGTACATTGGATTTTGCATTGCACAGCGCACATTCTCTTCTGTATGTCAATCTACTTTTTCTTCTGCAGTAAAGAGCGTGTTAACTAACAAACATTTTTTCTCTAATTGTGACAGGACTTTCTAGTTTCAACTGTATGTACTTAACACATAGAAAAACTGAGCCGAAACCAAGCTTTTTTCCTGAAGTCAAATTGAAACCAAATCTAAAAAATTGAGGTTCAGTTTCTCTTTTGACAGATTAGATTCTACAGTGCTGTCAAGAGGAAATCAGACCGATAATTTCTACCCAAATTTTCAATCAGTTTTAATGAGCACAGAATTTACTGTAAATGTAATTGGCAGTTAAATTTGTATTTCTAGGAGTCTTATCTCGCTGCAGGAAAGGAATATTTTGAAAGTCGTGGTATTGGAAAACAAAAGTATTGTATAAATCTTGCATATGCAAATGCAGCAAAATTTAAGAGTGGGTATTTCTCCTGTCTAATGTGACCATTCAAAAAATCTGTGTACTCCCAATTTTTAGGGTTCCCCAAGAATCGGTACTTGAGGCATTGGTGTTTGGGACTTCTTAACCCTTATGGGCCTTGTGGTTTCAATACATTTTTACCCCACTTTAATAGAGTACATCTGGTGGCCTTGTAGTTGTTTCTAGGCACATCTTGGCTGCCTGTATAGGCAGCCAAGACTTGCCTAGAAACAACTAGGTACTTGGAATGGAATCTAACTTTAAAAGTTTACCTGAAGCCATAGTGTTCG
Organism: Pictodentalium vernedei; assembly: GCA_031216915.1. Lineage (NCBI taxonomy): Eukaryota > Metazoa > Mollusca > Scaphopoda > Dentaliida > Dentaliidae > Pictodentalium > Pictodentalium vernedei. Next base: position 371,026,703 of record CM062291.1, read on the forward strand.
AGCTGCAGTTTTATTGCAGTACATGCACAAGTGTTTGTCTAGTACAGTTAGATGAAGATTAATTGTATTATTTTATTCTTATAGAGAGATCCAATGATGTTGATTGGTATGCTGTTGACTAGAGCTCCATCTTTGTTAGTGCCAGATGATATAGATCTCACTGATTATGATGTAAGTATGTGTTTTTATAATTTAGTGATTAAGACGTAAGAATTTGCGTACAGTAAATATTTGTAGGCCTATCCTAGCAAATCACAGTTTTACAATCAAATTGAATCAGGCAAATCTTTGAATCTTGCTTTTAACCCTTTACCTGACATGAAAAGCAGACGACACTTGCAAACAAAATTCTTGAATAACTAATTTTTTTAATTTTTTGTCTCAAAAACATAGGTTATGACCCCTCTTTGGAATGAGATCGACGAGCTCGTTCCAAAGAGGGGTCATAACCTATGCTTTTGAGACAAAAAATGAACAAAAATAACAAAAATTAATTGGCGATTTTTGTGAATAGCGCTAGCTGGTTTTGGCCGTTACGTTGGGTAAAGGGTTAATCCACTTTCCAATCATTATGATATTACAGCCAACATATTTGTATTGGCTATCTCTCATGTGGACCCAGTAACAACATGCCTTCTAGACTATTTCATACCAGTGAAATGTAAAGTACAAGTTGATGGACCTATCACTTGTTTCTGAAAGGTTGAAAAATGTATTAATAATGAAAGGTATTTGGGAAAGGGAAAGGACCAGTGCATACATACGATTTCCAACATACTTTCATTAATATTAGAAGCATAAAGGACAGGGATCTGATGCACCAATGTTTTATTTACTGAAAGCAATGTTATCACTTTGAATATATCATGGCTTGCTTTTTCACCAGGCCTATCACCCCAGGCCTGCTGATCAGCCTCAAAACGTTTCTCACCAGGCTGATCAGTCAGCCTGGTCGCCAGTCTATTAAGCCGGCAAATGCATCTGCCACAGTTTATGTAATCTGCGAAATCAGCCCTGAACAGTTCAAATCAGGCCTGGTGACCCTTTTTACCTGGCTTATTCATCAGTCTGGCCACAGTTCTAAAATGCAAGCCCTGAATATATCACTGCCAAAACAAGTTTTGACATTTTCTGCTCTTAATATTATTGTGATGACAACCCCTCCCCCACATTCCCTTCAACATACTGTACAACAAACAGTTGGGGAAAAGCATGTATTTAGTGATGGGACTAGATTCAAATGTGACTAGACCATCGACAAGATGGATGAGGAAAAAGCCATATATCATCCCTTGAGTGGAAATAGATTGCTGATAGCACCTTGTTCCACTCAAGAGCTGATATATGTGCAAACTCAAAGCAATACGATCTCCGCTATTGCTTCAAATAGCAATTTCCAGAGCTTTTCATCAAAATTTGTGTTATCTATTTAGGTGAATGTAATTCCACAGAAAACTGTATGATGTGCTATCATGTTCAGAAAGTCGACAACAAAAAAATATTTGAATCCAAAACACTCCAGGATTTAATTCTTTTCTGATAATTGAGATGATTTTGAATTGGTGAAAACTGAAACTGTCTTGAATCTGGAATGTTCCTCACTCGCCATAGATGCAGAAGTGACCGTAAATCTTCCTTTAATCCACTTTCTCAGGTGAACAACAAAGGCCCCTTTGGGGCCTCTTGTTTTAATTATTATTTCTTTATCCTTAAGGTTCATTTGTTTTATGCTTCTAATCTACTGAATGGACAGTGGTGTATTTTATCCATTTTATTAACCTGAGTATTTTATCTCCTGTTAACTGGAAGAGAGCAACATTTTTTTCTGATCACAGATTTATTTTCAGCATGTATTGCTCTGTTATATTTGATTGGATAGTGCCAGGAGGCACTATCCAATCAAATGTAACTGAGCAAGGTGTCAACAGCAAAATTTGATTCTTGCCAATTTCAATATGAAACCACCATCAGAAGAGTGTAGTGGTGTTTCGTAAAGCCCAAAGTACTGGGCTTCCAGTACTCTACCAGTTAATTGATTAAAAAAATTCTTGTAATATGTTGAGAAATTACCTTGAAAGACACAGAATTACCCTTCTTTATAGGCCTATTTGGCCTCAGTATATCTGATACTAGCATTGAATCTGTGCTCTGTCAAACAAGATATAATAGAATAAATGCCCAGTTTATCTCTAGAATGGTGGAAAGTTACCAAATCACCGTTAATTAAATACTTCTGTCAACTGAATAATTTTCATTAGTACATCTTTAGCTTAACTTGACATGGTCAAGACAAGCTATTGCCATCACGCGTGCGGAAGTCTGTTAGTCTGGGAGTCTGTTCACATTTTCCTTTAGCACGGGCTACACCCCGCAGTTCTTGTCTGATCGTCACGAAATTTCATATTCAGGTTTTGGGTCATGTCTAGATGAGAACGTCCCTGTCCCCTTTTGGTCACGATCAGGCAACCGGTATGGCGGCCCGAGCCCAAAACCCGAAAACCATTAGCACAGCCTACAGGTCGTATTTATGAAGGGATTTCATTGTAACTTGGTAGGATGCCTCTGTATAATGCCTAGATGAGAGTGTCCCCTTTTGGGCATGATCTATCAACCATGATGGCTGCCCAAGCCCGAAACCCAAAAACTTTTAGCACAGTCTGCAGGTCATGTTAAATATGGAGGGATTTCATTGTAACTTGGTAGGATGACTCCTTATGATGTCTAGATGAGAATTTCCCCATTTGGGCATGATCTGTCAACCATGACAACTGCCCGAGCCCAAAACCCGAAAACCTTTAGCACAGTCTACAGGTCATATGTATTGAGGAATTTCATTGTAGCTTGGTGGGTTGACTTCATAGAATGTCTAGATGAGAAAGTCCCCTTTTGGGCCTGATTGGGCAACTGTGATGGCTACAGCGGCCCGAAGCCAGAAAATCTTTAGCACAGTCTACAGGTCATATTTATGAAGGGATTTCATTGTAGCTTGGTAGGATGACTCCAAATAATGTCTAGATGAGAACGTCCCATTTTGATCGTGATCATTCAGCCTTGATGGGTGCCCGAGCCCAAAAACCTTTAGCATAGGCAAAAGGTCATATTTATGGAAGGATTTCAATGTAACCTGTTAGGTTGACTCCATATAATGCCTTGATGATGACATCCCCTTTTGGTCGTGATTGGTCAACTGTGATGGCTACAGGTGCCAGGAGCCCGAAAACCTTGAGCACAGTCTACAGGTCATATTTATAAAGGGATTTCAGTGTAACTTCGTAGGATCACTCCAGATGATGCCCAGATGAGATTGTACCCTTTGGTTGCGATCATTCAACCATGATGGCTGCCCAAGCTCGAAGCCCGAAAACCTTTAGCACAGTCTACAGGTCATATTTATGAAGGGATTTCATTGTAACTTGGTAGGTTGACTTCATATAATGTCTAGATGAGAACGTCCTCTTTTGGACATGATTGGGCAACTGTGATGGCTGCAGGGGCCCAAAGCCCGAAAACCTTTAGAACAGTCTACAGGTCATAATTATGAAGGGATTTCATTGTAGCTTGGTAGGATGACTCCAAATAATGTCTAGATGAGAACATCCCCTTTTGGTCGTGATCATTCAGCCTTTATGGCTGCCCGAGCCCAAAGACATTTAGCATAGTCTATAGGTCGTATTTATGGAAGGATTTCATTGTAACTTGTTAGGTTGACTCCATATAATGCCTAGATGATGACATCCCCTTTTGGTCATGATTGGTCAACTATGATGGCTACAGGTGCCCGAAGCCCGAAAATCTTGAGCACAGTCTACAGGTCATATTTATGAAGGGATTTCATTGTAACTTCGAAGGATCACTCCAGATGATGCCCAGATGAGAATGTCCCCTTTTGGTTGCGATCACTCAACCATTATGGCTGCCCAAGCCCAAAGCCTGAATACCTTTAGCACAGTCTACAGGTCATATTTATGAAGGGATTTCATTGTAACTTGGTTGGTTGACTTCATATAATGTCTGGATGGGAACGTCCCCTTTTGGACACGATTGGGCAACTGTGACAGCTACAGGAGCCCAAAGCCCGAAAACCTTTAGAACAGTCTACAGGTCATAATTATGAAGGGATTTCATTGTAGCATGGTAGGATGACTCCAAATAATATCTAGATGAGAACGTCCCCTTGTGGTCGCGATCATTCAGCCTTGATGGCTTCCCGAGCCCAAAAACCTTTAGCATAGTCTATAGGTCATATTTATGGAAGGATTTCATTGTAACTTGTTAGGTTGACTCCATATAATACCTAGATGATGACATCCCCTTTTGGTCATGATTGGTCAACTGTGATGGCTACAGGTGCCAGGAGCCCGTAAACCTTGAGCACAGTCTACAGGTCATATTTTTGAAGGGATTTCATTGTAACTTCGTAGGATCACTCCAGATGATGCCTAGATGAGAATGTCTCCTTTTGGTTGCGATCATTCAACCATTATGGCTGCCCGAGCCGAAAGCCCGAAAACCTTTAGCACAATCTTCAGTTCATATTTATGAAGGGATTTCATTGTAACTTGGTAGGTTGACTTCATATAATGTCTTGATGAGAACAGCCCCTTTTGGACACCATTAGGCAACTGTGATGGCTCCAGGGGCCTGAAGCCCAAAAACCTTTAGCACAGTCTACAGGTGACATTTCTGAAGGGATTTCATTGTACCTTGGTAGGATGACTCCAAATAATGTCTAGATGAGAACGTCCCCTTTTTGGTCGCGATCATTCAGCCTTGATGGCTGCCCGAGCCCAAAACCCCAAAACCTTTAGCATAGTCTATAGGTCATATTTATGGAAGGATTTCATTGTAACCTGTTAGTTTGACTCCATATAATGCCAAGATGATGACATCCCCTTTTGGTCGTGATTGGTCAAATGTGATGGCTTAAGGGGCCTGAAGCCCGAAAACCTTGAGCACAATCTACAGGTCATATTTATGAAGGGATTTCATTGTAACTTGGTAGGTTGACTTCATATAATGTCTAGATGAGAACGTCCCCTTTGGATGCAATTGGAAAACTGACGGCTATAGTGGCCCGAAACCCGAAAACCTTTAGCACAGTCTACAGGCCATATTTATGAAGGGATTTCAATGTAACTTGATAGGATGACTCGTTTTGGAATAATTTCACTGTAACTTGGTAACTTTCGTTGATACGTTAACTGTGAGTGCCACATACATTAACTGTGAGGGCATATTATCCCACCCCTCTGCTCTTTAGTACAGTGTACACCACATATTTTTTTATCAAAAACATAGCATACAGGGAACAGAAATGAACATGTTCCCAATTATCATAATTCTTGTCTTATTTCATAATCCTTTCATAAACAATGAACATTATCCTTTTCATCAAACAAAACACACAAGTTAAGCTACAGTGTCATTGACACTTTCATTAAATTGGCTATTCAATTAACAGGTTCCCACTGTACTTGAGCTGCAGCCATCCTGAGGACATTGGTGTTGAAAGAAGTGTGTAGCCATAATGAACAAACATTAACCCTGAAAGGCCTATTTCTGATTTTTACAACCTAAGAACAGGTGCCCTGACATGCCATCAATAGGAGGTCCTGCTTACAAGAGACTTATACCTTGGCAGTGGTTTTTAATCAAGTCTTGGCTGCCTAAACAGGCAGCCAAGACTTGACTAGAAATCACTGCTAAGCCACTGGATATGTACATGTTGTGGTCTAGTGAGAATTAAGGGAATTAAGGGAATTTGTTCAGGCCCTTAAAGTTTAAACAAATAAGGTATTGATGCTTTATTTCTTTTATAATTCTCTATCTTCAGGCTTTGTGGGATCTGGCAGAACGTAATGGAGAAGTTAAAAGTAAAGGTCTGTCTGAAAAGGATATCGAAAAGCTTCCATTAAAGATACACAGGGTGAAAAATAAGAGCAAGCATCCATCAGACTGCAGAATATGCCTTACTGAGTACAGCTATGGTGATAAAATTCGAGAACTTCCTTGTAGTCATAGCTTTCACAGAGACTGTGTTGACGAGTGGTTTAAGGTAAGAAGTTTTGTTTGATGGAGAAAATGGTATTTTTCTTATCAAATGTTATGATTACAAGGTTATGTTAGGTAAACGGATATTAGAGTTACTGTCCTCAGTGGTTTTCGACCTGGGAACTCCAGGAAGTGGAACAGTGCTTGTTTACTGTAGTAAACAAGTTCAGCTTTACTGGTAAAATATGATCTTGTACCATTGCCTGGGGTGGATGTCCTCTGGAGTGGGTAGCCTTAGTATAAATGATTGGATAAACCTGACTTCATACCTATTATTGTGGTCATGCTATATTCAAAGATGCTGAAAGTGACTTTAACTGGTTGGGTGCGGAAAGCCACGATCGTGGCTCTACCGTAAAGTGCGGGAAGCCACGATCGTGGCTTTGGGTGATGTGATTCCATTGACCCTAGTATTTTCATATAAAAAACAATCAATAACACCAGATTTGAAATCGGTGATGTATATAAGATTGACCTCAAGTAAGTTCACCACATTGCGCATGCAGAAATGACCAATGGTCTGTGTTATGCACAATTAAATGATTATTTTCACGCAATTTGTCACCGCAAAAAAATGGGAAATCCCCAAGTTTGTTTCCTGTGGTCAATAATTTTTGTGTGGAGTGTTCTGTAAGAGATGCAAATAATTTTACCCACTTGTCACTTCTGATACACCGAAAGTTATAAAAAACAATACATTCTTGTCCAAAAATCCCATTTTGATGAATTAGTTGGTATTTTTTTAATTGTAAACTCGAAGAATAAAAACACATGTCATTCCACTGTCACTATTTTTAGCAGTAAAAAAACAAGACGTGTTTTATCCGTATATTTTCTAAAATTAATAATTTTAGTAAATCTTATTATCCCTCAAACAAATATGATATGGGGTGGAATATTTCATTAAAAAAATATAGTATTTGAGAATTGCCCAGACAGAAGTGAAGGTCGAAATCTTCTTAATTTATGCACAGCAGAGAAAACCAACAATGGCATCTTGTGTTGTTTTGCCAGCTTGCGTTTGTTCTCGTATTTTTATTCATGCATTGAAAATGCAGAGTTGACATGTCTATTGAAGGACACAATAAAACAAAGGTCCCCTCTCCCAATGCAGGGAACGAATGGGAATGGCATGTAAGACATATTTTTATTTTTTTGAAGCGAGTCAGTCGTCTTGTTTACAATCACAAATCACTTGTTGTACCGGATTCAGAATCCAAGGTAAACTTTCAACAGTTACGAATTTAATATTTCAGTCGCGATTTGTTTATTTACACTGCCATTCAGAGAGATGATTTACAAATATGTTGAGCCCGCCCCAGCCCGCCCCACCCCGACTCCCCTGGGTCTTGAGTATTTTGAAAGAGTGAATGAACCAACCGTGACCCGTGAACTTTTACACGTGACCTCAAAATGGCGAGTGCAGAAAATATCGAAGAATTTGATTCTGACGACTCATTATTGTATTCTGATGATGATTATGATGAAAATTTTGAAGGGTTTTATACCAGGTCAGACACAGGGGACATCGATTCATCAGAAAGTGACGATGAATACATTTTTTCCAGTGATGAATCGCAATTCGTAAAAAATAAATGGCAGAAGGTTGAGAACTTAGCAGACGACAACATTCATGATCACTTTCGATTTTTACCTAATGCGGTTGGGAGCAAAAACATTCCATCCACCTGTGTTAACCCAGCTGACTTTATTCTTTTATTATTTGGAATAACTTTCAATCAAGATCTTGTTAACGCCACAAATGAGTATGGGGACACAAACAGTTCACAAAGATGCTCAGGCAAGCCCCACTCTAGGTTTCATAAGTGGTATCGGACCACAGTCGATGATTCTAAACATGGGACTTATTCATAAAACATCCATACGTGATTACTGGAGCACTGATGAGACACAAACTACTCCTTATTTCATCTCAATTTTTACACGGGACCGTTTCCTAATGCTGTTGACAATGTTTCATCTCCCCGAAATGAACTTCAGTTTGACTGGTACTGGTAGAATGCAAAAAGTAATGGGTTTCATCGAACATTTGAACGAACAATTTCAAAAATATTACTGTCCGGACAAACAACTTTCAATTGACGAGTCACTAATTGGGTTTCGGGGGAGAGCACCAGCTATACAGTACATGCCCAATAAGCATCACCACCGGTTTGGCATAAAACTGTGGAATATGTGTGAAAGCACCACTGGTTACACACTTTCTTCGCAACCTTACCCTGGCAAGTCAACTGAAGATTCCTCAGCTCATGGCCTAAGCTTCGATGTGTGTGCTAAATTGATGATGCCCTACCTCATGAAGGGTTATCACTTGTTTGTTGATAACTTTTTTACCAGTTTACCTTTGGCACAATATTTATATAGAGCCAAAACATACCTCACAGGGACTGTCAGACAAAATAGAAAAGGGATTCCCGATATTATAAAGATTCAGCAGCAAAAGGGACAGGTAACCGTAGCACGTAAAGGACCCATAATGGTAGCGAACTACCATGACAGAAAACCTGTTTATGTACTTTCAACCAGGGAATCAGCTCGACCAGTTGAATATGTTTCAAATAGAGGCCGTGAACATAGAGCCGTGCCTCAAGTTATTACCTTAGGATACCTTAGGATCTTCTGGTGGACGCAGGCAGGTTCTGCCTCAATATCCGCATCTGTATTTCTTCTATTCGTCTTTTCCGGTTTTACATAATCTGCCTTAAAATTGTATTTCATGTCTATCTCTGACCAAAAGCTATCAAGTTTGATTTCAAAGCTAATTACTGTTTTACAGGTCATCAATGCTTTTGGTAGGCCATTCCATTTTTCAACTGATCTGTTCCAGAAGGCATTTTTCTTAATTTCCAAATTACTGTGTTTTTTCATCAACTTGTAGTCATGTCCTCTTGAGGTTCTGTTTGTACAGTATTGTAACATTGTTGAGGTTACTTCTTCGTCATATATACCATGGCTTATTTTAAATAATTCGATCATATCCCCACGTAATCTTCGGTATTTCAAGGTGGGCATGCCTAGTTTTCTTAGTCTTTCTGGATATGATAGATCTTTTAATGATGGTACCTGTTTTGTTGCTCTCTTTTGAACTTTTTCAATGTTTGTTATGTCTTTCTGTTTATATGGATTCCAGATACAGGCTGCATATTCTAAGTTTGGTCTGACGAGTGCTTGATACAGAGACTTAAAGCTTTTTTCATCTAGATAAGTATATGCTCTTCTAATAATCCCCATGGTCTGGTTTGCCTTCAATGTCTGAGCCATAATGTGATCTTCAAAGCTCATATTGTTATCGACAACCACTCCAATGTCCTTTTCTTTTGTGGATTTTCCTAATATTATCTTAACACCATCATTATTGGTTAAAAAATATTTTTTCTCGCAATCAGGCATCTTCTTTTGTTTGGTTGATACTGACATTATCTTGCATTTGTTTGGATGGAATTTCAGCAACCATGTATCCGACCATTGCTGCAATGCTGATAAATCTTTTTGCAGAATTCTTTCGTCCTGTTTACTTTTTATTTCCCTGTAGATTTTTGTATCATCAGCAAAAAGGTATAATGGTGACTCAACACAATCTGGCATGTCATTGATATATATCACAAATAAAATAGGTCCTAAGACACTTCCTTGAGGTATACCACTTGTTACTGATTTCCATTCCGAATGATACCCATTAACCATGACCCGCTGTCTTCTTTCCGCCAGGAAGTTTGTTATCCATGTTTTTATTTTGCCTGTAATCCCATAGCTTTCCAATTTGTTGACGAGCCTTATGTGTGGTACCTTATCGAAGGCCTTCATAAAGTCCATATATATGACATCCAAAGTCTTTCCATCATCTAGAATAGAAGTCCATTCTTCCATCACTCTCATTAACTGTAATACTGTAGATCGACCCGATATGAACCCGTATTGTTTCTTGCTGAATAGCTTGAATTTTTTCATGTGGTCTACAATTTCTTCTCTTATTAGTTTTTCCATTAATTTACACATTATGCTTGTCAAACTAACAGGTCTGTAATTCCCTGGATCTGACTTCTGACCCTTCTTAAATAAGGCACTGATATTGGCCTCCTTCCACATAGATGGCACTTTTCCACTGTGTAGGGATGTGTTAAAGATAATCTGAATTGGTTTACTAAATGTACTTCTGCATTCTTTAAGCACTTTGGGGTGGATTCCATCTGGTCCCTGTGATTTCTCTATATTCAGATCTTTCAAAAGATTTGTAATTTTTTCTACAGAGTAGTAGTTTTCCTCTATGTCCGGTACATCTTGAATTCGTGGTAATGTTGGTCTTTGAGTCTCGTTCTCTACTTCTTCAGTAAATACACTCACAAAAAATCTGTTCAAGGCATTTGCTTTCTCCTCATCTGTTTTGGACACTGTAACTTTCCCGGAGCAGTCTGTTTCTTTCAATTCGGAAATCTTTTATGTGGAGTATAATAAATATATGGGTGGGGTTGATCTCGCAGATATGCGTACATATATGTTCCTCGATGAGAGGCGAACAATAAAATGGACAAAGAAAGTTGGTTTTTTTTATGTTTGGCCGTCTTGCCCGAAATGCGTACAGTCTCTTCAAACATGCAGCAAGGACATCACATGATTATCAAATTTACCATGCCACATGTAATACGGGAACACAGAATACATCAGTAAAAATTCTTGATCGCCGCCATTTTATCATTCACTGTGTCAAGGGGCTTGTTGGCAATTTCAAAATGGAAAGAAGGGCACCGGGGAGACCAATTTCAGTCCTAGAAAACCGCCTAAACAACCCAACAGATCACATGAAAGCAGAGAAATTACCAGTCGGCAAACGCCGTAATTGTATTGCATGCAGCAATTTGAAAGTCGGGAAATGTGTCAGGACCTCATACGAATGCAAAACATGCGACGTAGGTTTGTGCCCTGGAGAATGCTGGGAGGCATACCACAGGAAGAAAGTTTTTAAATAATTGAATTTCATTCAAAAACTACACATGTACATAGTTGTTACCTGTATTCCATTATATACCCTTGTTTCATACACCCGTGTTATGAATGGTTACCTGTTAATTTGACCTGTTTAACTTTCTGATGATTCATTGTTCTGAAACTCAAATTTTATTCACTTTTCGGGAGACAAGGCATGGCTGTGGGTTCAGCAACATCAAAGACAACAAGACAAACATATTATGTAAGTTGAAATTTTATTTCGAACATTAATTTCAGTCACACTTCACCTGTAAGTCACCTGTCATTTGTCAAGCAATCATAAATGGGTAACTGCTACATGTAGGATGGTTCCTTGGGGTACTTCTATGATTTTTTTCTCTGTTTCCTTTTTCTCCTGTTTATCTCTATCATGCAGGCAACATCAAACAAAATATGTCATTTGTCAAGTTATCATAAACAGGTAGGTTCTAGATGCTAGGATGGTTCCTTGGGGTACTCCTGTGATTTTTTTTCTTTTTCCTTTTTTCTCCTGTTCATCTCTGTCATGCAAGCAACATCAAACAAAACATGTCTTTTGTCAAGTTATCATAAACAGGAAGGTTCTAGGTGACTGGTGCTAGGATGGTTCCTTGGGGTACACCTGTGAAATTTTTTTCTTTTCCCTTTTTTCTCTTCATCTCTGTCAAGTAGGCAACATCAAATAAAACATGGTAGCTGTCTGGAGTACTAAGATTTATGTTCGCATGTATCCCAATGAACTTCACATAACAATAGAAACTTGAATTTGAAATTATATTTTACAAATTGGTTGAAAATAACAGTTCCAGGGCTCAATTCAGGTTCCATTCACATATTTCACTTTAAACTTTCTTTGTCCAGTTTACTGTTTGCCTCTCATCTATGTTTTACCTGTAGTTTACCTGTTATGTGATAAGTAATTATGCTGTTGTTATCATACATGGGTATGTGCTGAGTTAGTTCTTTAGGGGATTCCGATGAAATTTTTTTTTTTTCAAATTCCATTCTTTTCAATTTCAAAATGTTTACCTGGTTGCTAATTAGCTACCTGAAACACCTGTAACACACCTGTAATGTGATCAACTTCAAACAAAGATGTGGCTTTTGTCTGTGATAATGAAGTTTCAACTGTTTGTGTTAACACATATCCTGGTGGAACTTTTCCAAAATGGTTACAGTAATGTGCATTTGTTGTTTCCATTTACCTATTTTCTCGTTAACTACAGGTAATTCCTGTTGTGGCATACCTTTGAAACAATGCACAACAAACATTGCTGTTAGCTGTCATGGTACCATTTGTCCATGAATACTTCCTGTAAGTGGCCTATTCAAAATTACAAAACCAATTTTCTTTAAAAATTTACTTTTATGAGAGGTCTTACCTGTTTGCTCGTTAATGGTAATATACCTATTATACACCTATTATGCACCATAGTCAACTAATAGTGTTACCTTTAATAAAAGGCTAGGTTTTGGGGGTGGAAAGTAAACAAACAACAAGTCAAAACTCTTTATTTTTCCATATGCTTTTAATTTTTACCTTTTTTTTGTTAATTAGTTACCTTTTTACCCGAGTTACCTGTAAAAAAGTGAGCCAAAATCAACAAAATTAATTGTACTTTAAAGGGAATTTATTAGACTTTAAAAAAATGTATATATATTGTTGAGTTGAAAGAAGAGAATGAACAAAATAATATAGAAGAAGAAAGTGTAGTTTATTTCTCCTATTTCTGAAAAAAATACACACGTTTCAGTAGCGCAATGAAAGAATTGTAGCACCCAACCAGTTAAACACCATTAAATAAATAATGTTAGGCCAAACAAAATTAAATAATTGATTCTCAAGCAATTTTGTTTTAAAACAAAAGAGGGAGGGCAGTTTTTATTTTTATTTTTTATTCCTGATGGAATGGTCACCGATGCCTAAAATCCAGTTGTGAGAGTCTAAAATTAAATACTAGAGCTTCCATGTTGATTTCACTGATAGTTTGTTTTTTTTTGTAATGGTCATCATACAACACAAAAACAACTAGAATGAAGATCAGAAATATTAAGGAGTTTTTTAACTGATTGAGTGCAAGAAGTCACAATCAGACCTTATTTATTTATTTATTGGTGTTTTAAGGTCACACACTTATGCATAATGGCTAATCATGACCGTGACAGTTTTAAGGGTGGAGGAAGCCAGAGTACCCGGAGAGAACCACCAAGCAATGACAAGCAGCTGGCAGCTCCCCAACATCTAACTCCGCACTGCAGCACAGGCAGGGTTAGATTGGTTGAAGACATGCGTACCATCGACGTGCAGTATGCCTTAGTACACAGCGTCATCATGCCCCCATGTGGAAAATCAGGGTTAAGTGACTTGCCCAAGGACACAACGCGGGAGTCCGAATTGATCGCCCAGACGGTCACCTATCGAACGATTAACCGGGTTCAACATTGCTTAACTTCAGTGATCTGGCGAGAACTTGTTACCGCAATGCCACTGCACACCCCCCCACCCCCCACCCCCCAAAATCAGGCCTTTCCAAAAAATGAGGGTACCAGTGCAAAAGCCAACATTTTCCTTACCCATATTTCGTTTTCAGTCAAACATAAATAATAGTTTGTTATACAAATTAGTTCTATTACAAATTTTTGAATAGTGCTTGTTGGCATGCTCCAATAATTTGTAGTAAAACAATTTTTGATGCACAAATTCAGACCACCAAAAGTACTCTTACTAGCCCACAAGCAGTTAAATAAATATTTTTTTACATACATATGAGCATCATGTTGCATTGCAAATCATGATGTGATACCACTATCATAATTGCATTGCAAATCATGATGTGATACCACTAAAATCACACCCTGTGATAGTTTTACACATTACAATTTATTAGTCCCCCACGGGTTACCATGAGGGGACTTATGGATTGCACTCCAGTCTTTCAGTCTGTGTGTCCTGTTACCACCTGTACATATCTCCGGGATGTTTGAATGTTGGTGTTTCAAATTTTTAACAATCAGACATTAGGCCATACAAAGTTGATTGTCTGTTTCTCAGGCCATTTTTTTTCCAAAAAAGCATGCGGGCGGGCAGTTTTTTTTTTTTCTTTTTATTTTCTCCCTGAGAGGTTGTTTGTGGTAATTTGACCCCCACCCAAACGCCTGGTGGACCACGCAAAATTTTGCAAATATATTGGTTATTCACCATAGGGGTGTTGGGTCGTAAATGAAGTGGGGTTTGAATGTTTGTTTTTTCAGTGAAACGTGAAAATTATAACACAGGACGAAAGTCACGAAACGCCTCGTGGGTGAAACGTCTCGGGTTGAAACGTCTCTCACTCTCTGGGACAAATCAAATGTCGAAGTGCCAACTTTCAGAGATTTATTTTACCAAAAAAAAAAAATCCTTTCACAACCTGCCTAATAAAATCGTAAATCGCAATTTTTCCCCATTATATTCAAAATTATCACAACCCATTTGAACGGGCAGTTCATCCATAATCATATTTTTTTGAAATCTGAAATGAAATACAAAACGAATGTTTGCGTGTTTTTATTAACCAATTCGACCGCACATACCTGCCTATATGCGATTTATTTTCAACTATGACTGTTACTTTTATATCAAGCAACGGTTACTATTAGTTATCCAATTATCCTGCATCTCAAATGCATTTATTTAAATTAACTGGGAGTCTGGGAACCTCGTAACGGTTTCAAATAACAGTACACAAATTCCCAATGACGGCCATTTACAATACAAATGTTACTAAAAATAAATGCCAGGAGACTGTTCCATTCAACATAGCATCTGACTTTGCTGACTTTCTGATGGTTGGTGCGAATCAAACGTGGTGCGATTCGACCATTCCCCTTTGTGACTGTTTGCTGTTAGACTGAAAGACACCTTTCTTGCTGTCATTATGACTTACCTTTTACAGAATAAAACACTTTCTGTCGTGAATATTGCTAAAACCCACCCACTTTATTAAGGTATGATGTAGAAAAAGCTTGTGTGTTAATTTAAAATTTGCGAACGCATCGATATCGATTTACCGAAATGAGCACAATATCTCAATTTTTTTTTTTGAAGATTTTTTGGTGTCATAAAAAGATTGCATGCGCACCAAAAATGACCATGCGCGCAGGCCTGAGAAACAGAGGTTCTTTTTTTATGGCCTTATGAAAATATGATGCACATCAAATGTTGTAGAAAAAAACTAGAGATGGCTGAATGACAGCCATTTTTATGTGTACCCATACTATGTATGGTACACATAATGCCGGCATCCGGGGTGACCATCCGTCGTTCATCCATCCTTTGTCCGTCTGTCTGCCCATCTGCTATCTGTTCATCTGTCCGTCCGTCTGTCCGTCCGGCATCCGTATCCATTTCTTTGGCATTCGATAACTTGAAAAATATTGCTTGGATTGTCAAGTTACTTTATATTTGTGTTCAGGTTACTGATGTGCCAAGCTGTATAGTTTTTGGTGTAAATCGGATAATTTGAACCTGAGATATTAAACCTTTATCCTTCAAATTGAAAATTCCTCCTATCCCTTTGGCATTCGATAACTTGAAAAATATTGCTTGGATTGTCTAGTTACTTTACATTTGTGTTCAGGTTACTGACTTGCCGAGCTGTCTAGTTTTTGGTGTAAATCTGATGATTTGATCCCGAGATATTAACCCTTTATCCTTCAAATTGAAAATTCCTCCAGTCCCTTTGGCATTCGATAACTTGAAAAATATTGCTTGGATTGTCAAGTTACTTTATATTTGTGTTCAGGTTACTGATGTGCCGAGCTGTATAGTTTTTGGTGTAAATCTGTTATTTTAATCCTGAGATATTAACCCTTTATCCTTCAAATTGAAAATTCCTCCAATCCCTTTGGCGTTTGATAACTTGAAAAATATTGCTTGGATTGTCAAGTTACTTTATAATTGTGTCAGGTTACTGATGTGCTGAGCTGTATAGTTTTTGGTGTTAATCTGATAATTTGATCCAGAGATATTAACCCTTTATCCTTCAAATTGAAAATTCCTCCAATCCCTATGTTACTTTACATATTTTTTCAGGTTACTGATGTGCTGTGCTGTATAGTTTTTTATGTAAATCTGATAATTTGATCCGGAGATATTAACCCTTTATCCATCAAATTAGGTACTCCTCCAATCCATTTTTTATATGTACCCATGCCTTGTATGGTGTACATAATGTCGGCATTCGTGGTGGCCCACCGTCATACAGCTTTCTACTAGTTGCGCATATGGGTACACATCTGACGATTTCATCGGCCTATTTTTGTTGTAATTTTTTCATATTTTTATATGTTACAACCTGTATCTCAGATGCTTGATGTTAGGCTTTCAAATATTTAACATTAATCAGACATGAAAATATGCTGCACATCAGATTTTGTGGAAAAAGAAAGATGGCTGAATGGCAGCCATTTTTGCTGTAATTTTTTCATATTTTTATATGTTACAACCTGTATCTCTCAGATGCTTGATGTTAGGCTTTCAAATATTGTGGAAAAAGAAAGATGGCTGAATGGTGGCCATTTTGGTTGTAATTTCTTCATATTTTTTCAAACTTTTATATCTTACTATCCCCCCCCCCCCACTCTCCCCCCTCCTGATGATGACATGATGCATGTCAAATTTTGTAGAAAAAATTTAAACGTTATTGAATGGTGGCCATTTGGGGGAGGGGGGGGGGGGGGAGGGGTTCATATTTATAAATCTTGTCACCTGTATTTCTGACATGCTTGGCTGTTGGTGTTTCAAATTTTTGGTTAAGTTTTTTAAAAAAACTTGACCTTTAGTTTCATGAAATAGTTGTGCGGGCAGGCAGGCAGGTGTCTGGATTGCAGGTAGGTATGTGGGCAGGCAGGCGGTTGGGATTACGGGTGTTGGTTTGTCACCTTTCTCGTTAGCACGATAACTTGAACAAATATCATTGGATTTGGTCAAAAGTCATCCATAAGCTTCATTCATGTCTATACTTTTAGGCACAGAGTAACACCCTACATCCATATGCGTACTCAGGATAATAATCCACAATTTGGTAACATGCCCAACAATTGAGGACCAGTGACAAGATTCGAAAGCAAATCTAGGGTTCACATAGAAATGAAAAATCCTTGAATTTAGGTTGTTTGGATGAAAAGTCCTTGAATTCATTCCAAACCTTGAAAAGTACTTGAAAATCAATGATCCACCTTGAATAGTACTTGAATTTGGGTTGTCTGGGTTGGATCCACACCCAGGAAATGTGCAAATTCTGTGAATAAATTAAACCTGTTGTCTCAGTCATGAAATACCCAGAACTGTTATGTTAAAAGCCTTAAATTAGAACATAACTGAGAAATTGGTATTTTAGTGAGAAGTGTCAGCCAGTGTTTGCAGTTTCCCATTGCAAACTATGACATAAATTTGTGGAGGTCTGTGTCCAACATCATATGTGTGGTGCACATCAGTTGCTGGGGACAGGCATACAGCTTGCTGCAATATTTGTAACAAAGATCTAAATATTGCAAAGATGGGTGAATGTGCACTAAAATCGCATTTAAAAAGTGGCTGCCATCATAAATTTGATGCAACAACCAGTGGGTGATTTGGCAGCTGCTATTGATAATAACATTAACAAAATAATTACCGGTAACAAGTCGTTGACATCTTTCACATCCAGAACACAGTCATTTCATGTTGGGAACCATGGGAAGTACATTTTTCTTGTATAGGTAAATGTTTAACCCTTTACCCAATGCAGATGACATCTAAATTTATTATTTTAAACATCATTTTTAAAAATTTTTCAAAAAATTTCAACAAAACCATATCATGTGACCCCTCATTGGAGCGAGCTCAATGTGCTCGTTCCAATGAGGGGGTCACATGATATGGTTTTGTTGAAATATTTTGAAAAAATTAATTTTTTCAACTGCTCAATTTGCATATTACGCGGGCGGATGCGGGCGATTCGTTAGGTAAAGAGTTAAGTCGATAGAAAATAATCCTTGGAAATGGTGTGAGATGTCCTTGAATAGTCCTGGAATTATTTTTCAACAGTCTGTAAAAAAAACCTTGAAATCGAATCTTGTATGTTCACTGCACCCTATTTATACAATAATTTGAACAATGGTTATTTGGTTTTGATAAATTTTTGTCTGCTGCTTTATCTTAATGTTTTGGACAAGTTTGAAAACCTTGATGATTGGTGGAAAATTGAGATAAATCCTGATTGCCCACATGGGGGGCCAGGCCTGAAAATAATTAGTCTGACATTTGCAGAATGAGGTCCCCAGAGGGTGAATTTGATGATGCTATCCCATACAGTTGGTCAATTTATCCTCTGGTTACCTCTTTTGGTTTAGGCTTGAGACCTTGATTTAGCTTGAGGTTCACAGAGGGTAAATTTAGTGATGCTACCCTGAAGTGCAGGGTAGCATCACTAAATTCACCCTCTGGGGACCTCATTTTGCAGATGACAGTCTGCTTATTTTCTGGCTTGATGGGGGCACGATGGTGCTGTGTACTAAAGCATACTGCACATCAATGGTGCTCTTGCCTCCAACCACTGCTAACTCTGCTTGTATCAGTTAAGTTAGTCAAAGAGTCTGACTTTTGCTTCCAACTACTTGGTGGTTCCCTGTGGGTACTCCAGCTTCTCATTCTCTGTGGGTACTCCAGCTTCCCCCCCCAACAAACAAACAAACCCATTCTAGACTGGATCAAATTTCTAGTTGCATTATTGGAAAAAAATTCTGCTTGAAGTTTTCTTCATTTCAACATCATTGTGCAGAGGGTTAAAATATTAATGTTACACAGGAAAGCTGCTCAACAGACATCTCTTTTAATTAATTCACTTGTAGTATGCCAACTCAACTACCAGGCAGAACATGTTCATTTCTTATCAACCTACCTTACAATTGTTTACTGCAGGTTTGCACTACAGTGGAAAACCCTAACTCGGATAAAATACTCTCTATTTTAATCTTTCCCAAGAGATTTGGGAAAGAAAAGTGGTGTAAAAACCCCACGAAAAAATAAGTCAAAACTGGGACGAGCGCCATCGGTGCACACCCAGTAGGGGACGCTTCTCTCTTAGTACAATTCCACGACTTCTGTTGACCAGAGTGCAAGGCAGTCATCAAACCATTCTTTTTTTGTCCGCTGCACATGAAGGACGTGTCGCCATTTGGTTGTTTCCTGTGACTGGAATTATGGATCTGAAGATCGTATAACAACAGGACTGTGTTTTATATATTCTCGTTAATATTTTCAACCACATTTTCATTAATTTTTATATATATTTTCCGATGTCACGTGTGATTTTCGAAATCGTTCCGTGCGGTTCGGACATAAAATTTTTCGTTTGATAAATATTATTATTATTATTGGAGTTAGGTCAATGAGGGACTGTATGGACAGGATTTCTTCACTTTGTCGAGGGCTGAATTTCTGTATTTTTATACTGTACCAATGACCTAGACATAGCTGGTGCTAATTCTCAAAATCTAGGGCCAAACACAAATTTTGCCCCCCAATCCCCAAAATTTGCATCTAAAACCGAAAAAATCATGTCCTAAATGGTCCTCCATACTTTTCCTCCACTGCACATGCGCAGTGTCAAGGAGGTCTCGAAATTGGTGCCAATTATCATTCTTTGTTTGGACCGTCATCATAAATCTCAGTTTAAATGATGCCAGACACATAAATATTAGAGAAATGGTGGATCTAAAGAGGATATAGATGGAGGAGAGGAAAATTTAGTGGCAGGAAATAATCAGGGCTGTAACTTAAAATTTTTTTATGAAATTATGTTATGTTGCCTAATTTCAAGGCATGGGCCTGTTGTTGTCATTCTTGCTATAAAGTTACACTGCTTGTTCAGTGTTTCCTCTCTTCCTTTCCTTTAGTCCCCCCTTGCTATTCTCCCATGCTTTTGGCATATTTTCTGTAATATTATTACTAAAATTTCTTGGGAGTTTTAGCTTGGTAACAGAATGAATTCTGTTTTTTTTTTCCCATGTTTACATCCTCACCCATGGGTGTTTAGGCGTTGTGTTCTGCATCTACCATCTGATGTTCTGCAGTTTCTTCCTGGGAAGTCTCTGTTTTGCATCAGATAGTGTTGTAATTGGTAACTGATTTCGGGCCATGTTTATCAGTGCCTGGAGTCATGTTTCCGGTTTTTTATACACTTCTTGTGTACATTGACAACGGTTTCTGTTGAGAGTGATTTCTTGTCTTTGTATTAGTTTAATCATAACAAGATACATTATTATTATTATACATAAGTGTTGCATTAATTTTTTTGAAATATTTTTAAAAATTTTGTCCACACTTAGGCTTTTTTGGGATCCATTGGGGCTCAACGTTACTTTCAGAAACTTGGGCTTTTCTGAAAAAATATTTTTTCAAAAAAATTTTTTGATTTCAATTATTTTTTCTATATGTTAATGGATCATGTTATTATGTATCTTTGTTTTCAGGGTTTGGTGCGAGTACTAGGACTGTTTGTGTTCTTTTCACAATGAAAGGATATTGTTCAAATTGTAATAAGAGGAAATCTTCCTCTGACTTTCATAATCATTGTATTAATTGTAGCCAGTGTACTCGCACTAACTCCTGCTCAGTGTGTGTCAATTGGGATGACAAACATTGGAAACGTGTGTCACGGTATGTTGTTAGCGGGGAAAAGGCCATGCCGGTCCTTTCTCCGCAGGGTCACTCTAGTTTATCAATCTCTTTTTCAGAGGAACAAGAACAGGGTGATGTTTCCGTGATGTCTTCCAAAAGTGTTCCTCCGTCGTCACAGTTAAATGAAGAGCTAGCGGCAAAAGTGCTCATGGAAATACGTCAATTGCCTAAGAGATCCCTAGTAGGATCGACGGCATTGGCATCCGCTAGCTCGACCGGTGTAGTGACCATTCATCGAATGGCTCGGCAGCTGGGTTCGTCCATTGCGGTCCAGGAAGGAGATTTGGGTGATGCGAGCACTATAATAAGACAAAGTACACACCCAGAGACGACGGATCAGAGGATAGAACGGAGGAAGCCTATTAGTCCGGTTCCTAGCTCGTCCAGGTCCAAGTGGGCTGCGAGCGAGAGAGGTCCCTCTCTCGTACAACAACATCTGGGACCAGATGTGGTACAAAACATTTCGCATTCGGAGCATACGTCCGCCGCTCGAGACGCTCCGTTATATAGACAGTCCGGAGAGACTGTCGATATGGCTTCCTCATCCTCACGGCAGCGCACACGACCGCACCTTGGCTATGTGACCATGGATATCCAGCCAGCTTCACCGACCAGGGATTCCATGGCGACAAGGTCACACAATCGTGTAGCCAGGGACACGAGGCCTGTAGACTCCGGACGTTCGCATAAAAGAAGTATGCAGGAGTCAACGTCCAGGGAGCTTCCAGCGGCAAAGCAACGTAAGACTGCTGCTCCACAGACCTCAGTGACGGACGTGGTATCACAAATAGCACAACTTATCGCAGCATCCCAGCAGACGACAGAATCTCTGTCGGATCAGGAATTATCCGACAACGCTGGGTCGGTATGCTCCGCTGAAGCATCAGGTACGGACAACCAAGAACTTCATAGGGTCCGGCAGGATGGCGAAAGGGATTCAGAGGATTTGGAGCTTTCCCTTTCGGAACAACATAAATCTGCCGTAGATTTTATCTGGCATTATCTTCCAGAGGTTGTTCCGTCGGACCAGAATGCTGCGATGCCGGATAAGAGACTGATAGCGTCATTGGACACAGAATTTTTTGATCGGTTTAGGGACATCGTCCCTGAGTTTCCGACACAGTCCAATAATGTCAAAAGAACATTTGAATTATTGAATGACGCTATATATAAGCTTGCTACCAAAACGAGCAAGTATGGTTTCTTGTCCGCAAATGCTCTACATCTGCCTTTCATCAATTCAAGGAATAAATTCGAAACAGCAGGACAGGGCATACCAAGAATTCCTCTGCGTCTAGACGACCAGGCTGAAGACCTAGAATTGTCTATACCGTCGTTTATGTTAATTCCAACCACGACATTGGAAATGACAATTATGTCTAATAGAGTTAACTTAGACGCTTTATCATACGCAGATCACCTTACTAAAGCATTATCATTACGTCTTCAAGGGAAAGAATTCCAGGATATACAATCCTCATTAAGAGTTCTTTCAAGGGCAATAGCTTATTCCACGTATAACTCCGCCCTTTCAGTGGCAAACCTGGTGTTGGTTAGACGTGACACAGCCCTAGCTACATCCACGCACGTGGATGGTAAGGTGAAAAACTCTCTCAGAGTCGCTTCGGTCTCCGGAGAGCTTCTCTTCGACGGCAAGCGTTCAGCAATCTATGATAAGATAACTAAGAAAGCTTCGGATTCTCTGCTATTCAAATCCGCTTCTAAAAAGTCGGATACAGCAGACAAGAGGAAGACAGGCACTTCTGGGACAAGTACGCCCAAGAGAAGTTCCTATAGAGGTTCCTATGCATCATCTAGGTCTTATTCTAGAGACTGTCAAGGCAGCCACTCACGTGGGGTACGTTATTCTGGCCGAGATAACCGGTCAGACATCCCTAGGTCGACGGGGCGAGTTGCGGGTCGTGGAGGACGTAGTTTCTCCTTCCGCAACTCGCAGGTCCAGGAGGTGATGGTATGAACCTCTATCGTGTTCCGGTTGGCAGGAGATTGTCGAGTTTTATAAACAATTGGGCGTCAATTACGGACGACCCCTCGGTTCGAGGGGTAATTTCGGAAGGACTAAGAATATCCTTCAAACGAAAGCCTCCATTAACTCGAAGTCCAAAATGGACTCAGCTTCCGTCAAATCCGCAGAAAAGAGACGCTCTTCTATCAGAAGTACAGTCTCTTCTGAAGAAGAATGCAGTAGAGGTCGTAGAAGACCAGGAATCACCGGGTTTCTACAGCCATCTGTTTCTGGTTCCGAAACCAGATGGCTCGTTCCGTCCAGTTATAGATCTGAGCTGGATAAACAAGCTGATCGTTGCTCCGAAGTTCTATATGGAGACAATTCGATCAGTCAGAGCGAGTATTCGGGTGAACGACTATGCTACAAGCATAGATCTCAAGGATGCGTACTTTCACATCATGGTACATCCAACATTCAGAAAGTATCTACGCTTTGCAGTCCTAGGAGTTGTATATCAGTTCCGAGCGATGTGCTTCGGTTTGAACCTAGCGCCCTGGGCTTTCACTCGAATAATGAACTCAGTAATGATACATTTCTGAGCTCATTAGTCTGCGGTAACGTCGGCCTACCTGGACGACATTCTTCGGAGGTACGGCAGCGAGTTAACGCTTCAGAACAATGTGCAGAATCTGCTTCCATTACTCCGACGTCTCGGTTTTATAATAAACGAGGAGAAGTCGGATCTGGTGCCGTCCAAGTCATTCACCCACTTGGGAATGAGCTTCGAGACGCACAACAATCTCGTTCGTCTGCCATTAACCAGAGCAAAATTAATCAGTTGTTACACTCGCTATTGTCTTCACTCAGACAAAGTCACAGCGAGAGAGTTCATGAGACTGATAGGTCTGTGCGGAGCCGCTGCGAAACTCATTCCGATGGGGCGGTTACGCACTCGTCCTCTCCAAATTTTCTTGACTCAGAATTGGAGTGTAAAGATTCATTCGCTCGATATAGATGTTCTCTTGTCAAATCAAGTGAAACAAGAGATTCAGACTTGGGCAAACATTCAGTGGTTGACTCAGGGAGTTCCACTGCAGTTGCCGGATCTGAGTTTTACTATTATGACGGATGCCAGTCAAACAGGTTGGGGTGCATCATTGATCCCAACGGATTCGAAGTGCCAGGGTCTTTGGGATCCGCAGTTTCTAGGCAAGCACATAAACATCAAGGAAATGATGTCAATTTGGCTTGCACTACGTCATTGGATGAACATTATTCAGAAAGCACATGTCCAAATCCTGTCCAACAATACGACAGTAGTAGCGTATATTCGGAACCAGGGAGTTACTCATTCCGTTCCATTATTCAATTTAACGGAAAGAATCCTTCTGTTTGTACTAGAACACCAAGTTCTACTTTCGGTCCGTCATATTCCAGGTCGTCTGAATGTATTAGCAGACTCGCTTTCACGGAAGGGTCGCTTGTTGCCGTCGGAATGGACTCTCAACAAACAGGTATTCAATCAGATTTGCTACCAATGGGAGCGGCCAATGATAGACTTATTTGCGACACAGCTCAACAATCAGTTGCAGACGAATGTGTCACCATGTCTGGATCCCCGAGCATATGCAGTAGACGCTCTATCGATCTCGTGGGACGGAATGATAGGATATGCATATCCTCCAGCGCCATTGATTCAGCAGATATTGCTAAAGATAAAACAATCTCAATGCAAAATTCTGTTGGTAGCATCTCTGTCTCCACAGAGACCGTGGATAAATCTACTCAGGTGTCTGCTGTGGGACATACCGCGGAAGCTTCCTCCACGAGAGGATCTTCTTTCGCAGGGGACATCGCGTCAACTACATCACAACCCGCAAGGTCTCAACCTTCACGTATTTCTGTTGTGCGGTCCTTCTTGCACGGCAAGCATTTTACAGGACCAGCAGTGGATGCAATTTCTAACTGTAGGAGGACCTCCTCTTCGCTAAACTATGCGGCTAAGTGGAAGGTCTTTTGTCGTTGGTGTAGGGATCATTCTGTTGACATTTTTGATCCAGGGACCAGCCTAGGGGGGAATTTTAGGGAGACTTCAAGTCTCCCTCCAGCAAAAATAGGGAGACTGCAGAGTCATGTAGGGAGACTTCATAGGCAAGTGGGGAAAATTAAGAATATTCATGTACCACCCCCGCCGCCCCTTCATATTTTCAATTTATGGTCCTCCATTAACGTACAAATAATCCAGGTCCAGTTGTCTATGATGCATCTGTGCCAGGTTAAAAAATCACAATGTAATTATTGACTGAAAATCCCCCACTGCTACCTTCTCCTCCATGACCCCTCACCTCTTCTTCGTGCCAATCCCCCATCACCCTCCTATGGTTGCCTTTCAACAAAGTCTACTAAGCTAATAATTTCCTAAGTCTGAAAGTGTGAACAGGACCAGATGTAAGAAGGTTGCTTGGGAGGTACTTTGTTAGTTAATAAACAAAATACATTCTGGGGTCGAGTATTTTGTAAAAGAAATGTCATTCCGCATCATTTTTATGGCATTCCAGTGTCATTCCGCGTCATTTCATGTCATTCCGATGTTTAGGAGGACCCTTTTTCAAGATCTTCCACATGCACACTTGTGTCCTGTACAAAACTTTTCTTGACATCACTAAAGCTTTTTTTCATGTGTTTCAATTCCATTCGTGTTTTTCTGGGAATAGACAGTCCAACAGTTAACAGTCGTCAGCAAATCGAAATGAAAATAATGTGTTATAAAATACGTCCGTTGTGTATACATTTTCGGCATCCTAAGCGATGTAACCTACTTTCAAACTGGGTTGTTTTGTTGAGTCGCGTAAGTCACCTATTTTCGTTTCGACACTTGAAGCTCCGACTGGAACGCAACAAAATAGAAATAAAAAAATCCGCCAAAAGCGACAATGGACAATTGCTTGTCGTGTGATTTCAAATAAATGGACGTTTATTTGACGAATTAAAATGCCCATTTATCACACTCGAGCTCATTCGATTTTTGAAAATACTCGTTTTCATGTAAACCTCGCATCACTCAGTTCAGCCTTTTCTCATTTTGGCCAATTTTTAGAGGGTGACTTGTAATCGCCCCGACTATTTTTCTAGGCGACTTTGGGCTTAGAAGGGCGACTTAATCGCCCTAGTCGCCCTCACGGCTGGTCCCTGTTTTGATCCCTCCATTCCAGACATTGCAAACTTTCTAGTATACTTCTTTGATGAGATCAAACTGCAGCCTGTTACTATTAAAGGTTATAGGTCTATGTTATCTGATACCTATGCACACCATGATAGTTTACAAATTGGATCTAATGTCTCTTTATCTAAATTAGTTAGAAACTTTTCGATAAATAGACCTAGAACCCTTAGATTAATTCCTAAATGGAATTTAGCTTGGGTTCTTCTTAAACTAAAAGAAAAGCCATTTGAGCCTCTTGAGACAGTGGACTTCAAATTCTTATCTTATAAGACAGCATTTCTCTTAGCTTTCTCTTCGGCTAGAAGAGTCAGTGAGCTTCACACACTATCTGTGGACGATTCTCACTATCGTAGTGTCGGGAACACTATTACCTTTACTACTAATGTAGGATTTTTGGCTAAGAATCAGGCTCCTATTAAATATCCGGAACCTATTGTTATTAAGACCCTTCCGTCTTCAGACGGGCATAGGCCTTTACTCTGTCCGGTTAGAACTTTACGTATTTATAAACGAAGATCTCAGTTTATCAGAAAGGGATGAAAACGCTTCTTTCTGTCTCTGTTGCCTAATAGAAAGGACATTACGGTCCATTCTATTGCTAGATGGATTCAATTAACTATCCGTACTGCTTATGATAATCTATCTTCAACTCAGCAGTCTGTGCTTAAGATTTCGGCTCATGAAGTAAGAGCTCTTTCTACATCTTGGGCTTACGCAAATAGTGTTGTTATTACAGATTTAATGAAGGCTGCATAATGGTCTCAGCCATCCACATTCACAAATTTTTATCTCGGAAATATTGAGTCCATTTCTGGAGACCTGCATTGTTTAGGTCCGTTATCTGTTGCTCAGAATGTCATCCACTAAACAGTTGCAACTATAGTTATGCAGGCTTTCTGTTCCGGCAGTGACTCTGTCCTGCTGCCGTCTTCGCTCTGGGCTATTTGACCCAGGGCAAGGGGAGGGGGGGGGGGGGGGACCCTTAGGTCACCTGCTTTATAGTGAAAAGCAAAGGGATACCTCCTCCAGAGTCAGTAATTCTGAGTCGGTACCGGGATGGTTTTAAAGTGTAAAGCTAATGTTTAAATTCATTCATGTCATATTTTTAAAGTGTGGCTCGGTGTGAAGCATTTGTATATGTCACGTGTCAAACGGGTGTTAATATACAATCCTCGGACACTTTTAAAGAGTATAAAGAGTCTCAATTCTCTGGACTTACTTTATTTATTGGCTTACTTTAAAAATAAGTAGTATAAAGGGTTATACTGGATGTTAATAGAGAACATGGATGTTATTATGCTCAATTATGAAGGGTGTTGTGTCTTTCTAATTTATCATAAATAAGAAAGATACATGTAAAGCCTAATACTCCTTTTCTCCTTGAGGGGATAACTCTATTATATATAGTTGAGCTTATTGGACTTTCCTCTATGTCCTAGGCCCTCCAGCCTTTTTTCTATTCAGCTATGTCTGGGTCATTGGTACAGTATAAAAATGTTAAAAAATTTATAGTAATTTATATATTTTTTATACTTACCAATGACCCAGACGGGGATGGCCCTCCTAGGAGTTGGGAACTCATACCTCCCCACTGAGTACATAGCGCTGACCAGGCACTGCTTTTAAGAATGATAATTGGCGCCAATTTCGAGACCTCCTTGACACTGCGCATGCGCAGTGGAGGAAAAGTATGGAGGACTATTTAGGACATGATTTTTTCGGTTTTAGATGCAAATTTTGGGGATTGGGGGGCAAAATTTGTGTTTGGCCCTAGATTTTGAGAATTAGCACCAGCTATGTCTGGGTCATTGGTAAGTATAAAAAATATATAAATTACTATAAATTTTTTAACTTTTTTAGGTCCCTGTCGGCCGTCTGTGTTCTGTTGTGTTCCCGCCGGTTCTTTTTTCTGCCACCTTTCTCTCGTAGTTGGGGGTGTTCCACTGTCTGTATCTGTTGAGTTCACCTTTTTCTTCTACTGCTGTCACCTCTGTTATGTCCAGTTCGGTTCCCTTAGGGCAATGTCTTTTGCCCTCGCTTTTGGTGCGTTCTCGTGGCTATTCCTCCTGCACCTGTGTGAGGGGGGGGGAACAGCCACGAGAATGCACCAAAAGTGAGGGCGTGGGGAATGCTGTCATTTCGGGGCCTCCCGACACGACCACGTCTGGTGAGAGTTATACCCCCTCTGTTGGGGATTTGCAGTTTTTTACCGTGGTGGATACTGCGGGAGCTGTTGGATGTCTGGTGAAGAGATACCTGGTTCCGGGACTATGCGCCCTCTCCAGTCGACATCTGAGGCTGTCACTAGGGTTGTGACTCCTCCTTTGGAGGCCGAGCTAGGTTGCTCTCTCCCCTTTTCTGCCAGTTTCAACAGCTCCCGTCGTATCTGCTGCTACTGCTGTTCTGTCTACAATGTCATCGTTCACTGTTTTAGCTGGCCTCGGCTTATCCCTGCTGGAGTGTACAGTGATGTCTGTAGTGTGGATGTGGGGTATCGGCCTCAGCCTTCCCCGACTTCAACTCGCCGAAGTCGGAAGTGACTGCCGACCGAACCCCCTGCTGTGTCCTCTCAGCCATTGAGCACAGCAGTTTTATTCCTGCAGGGGTCTGCAGAGATGTGTTGTAGTGTAGACGAAGGGTATTGGCCTCAGCCTTCCCTGACTTCGACTTGGCGAAGTTGGAAGGGGCTGCTGGCCGAATCCTCTACTGTGGTCTCTCAGCCGTGGAGTACCTCAGTTTTTCTCATTGGATTCGGATGTTCATGGTGGGGTCACCATGAGCTCCGTGGCATTTCCGTCCACGCACTCTGGTCCCATGGCCAGTTTTGTGTGACTAACGCTTTTTGTGCAGCCTGGACCTTCTGTCCCGCAGAGGTCCATGGCGACTCTCCTGAGTTTCCGCTCTGTAGATCCTCGGGGTATGTGATACCCCAATACACATCTGCCTTCAGATGTTTTCGGCTGCAGCCCGTCGCCCCACGTTGGGTGTGTTTGAGGATTGTGACCCTTCGCTGGTAAAATGAATCAGGAATGAAGCCACTTTGTTGGTTCGTTCCCGTGTCTTACCATTCCGACACGGTCAGTGAGCTTAGGGAGGCCCTGCTCACTTAGGTTCTGTCGAGCCTTTTTCTGTTGCTTCCAGCGAGGCTACGAGTGGTTTCCGGGCACCCCCGGTGGTGCTGCCTCCCAGGATTGGAAACAGGATGCTTTCTGATCCCCCTGGTGTGCCTTCACCACGGGAGGCATCAGCTGGTTTGCCCATGATGGGCTATGTGTCTTCCTACTCAAGGGATGAGCCTGTCATCCCTGACGTCGAGAGCCAACAATCTTCTGACTTGGGGGCAGCTCTTGACTTTGTGTTTGGGTTCCTTCCAGGTCTCAAACCGTCAAACCAGCCGACAATGTCAGCCCGGCCGCGATCATCAGCCGCACGCCTACAGCCTGTGGAGCAACCTGCTTCTGGGCGCCTTCGACTGTGCCTGTCCGTTTTGGTAGTTGAGGCATTTACAGCTGTGGACTCTAAGCTGAGTTCCAAGGCTATGAAGACGTCGTTCTTCATCAGGGTTGACACTTTTTTGCCTCTGGTGCGTTATCGTTCCCACGATTTCGCCAATCCGTCAGTCTGCAAGACTTTGACAGTCTTGGATCAGGACTCCAACTCCCAAGCCAGCCATTTTTCATGTAGAGACTCTGGAGTCCATGTTGGGCTTATCGGGAGAGATGCTGGAATGCTTTCTCTCTTCGATCACGTTATCTCTGCTTTGCTGCTTATCTGCTCCCAGATAAGTTTGGTGACGAACAGTTTTTTTTGTGTGTGCTGTCCAAGGCGCTCATGCATCTTCTCTCACACATGTCTGTAACACGGCTAACTTGGAATTAGTTTGCAGGGATGCTGTGCTGCACACAAGCCGTTCCCTTCTTGGGGCAGTGCGCTGCTCTTCGATCTGCCTCTATCGGCGGGTCCGCGACTATTCCATGGTTCCATGGTGACTGTGTGGGATGACTCCCTATGTCATTCCATTGATCTGCTGCTGCTTAGTCAGCTTGATCAGCCTTCTGTTGGAGGCAGGGGCCATCCAAATCCTAACAAGTACCCTTCTGCTTCCTCTGCGAAGCTAAAGGTTGATCCTCCTGCCGCCACTTCTACTCACTGGGTAAGGGTAGGCGTCGGCAGTAGTCACCTCAAATTCGTCCCAGGTTGAGGCATTCTACTCAGTCAAGAGTGCCTCTTCCAACACAAGTCCCTTTCAATGTTACACATTGGGAACTTTTGATCACGGAGATAGGCAATCTCCTGTCAAAGGGGGCGATCGAGATCATCAAGAACATTCATTCTGTGGGATTTTATTCCTGCCTGTTCTTGGTGCCGAAGAAGGATGGCCGACTCCGACCGGTTATCGATCTGAGAATCCTGAACTAGTCTATCATTGCTCCTAAGTTCAGCATGGAGACTTTCAAGTTGGTTCACCGCTCCACTCACTTGGGAGTTTTCGCTTCCAGCATCGACCTGCATGACGCTTATTTTCACGTTCCAATTCATCGGACATCACGAAAGTATCTCAGGTTCGCTTTTCTGGGGCGAGTTTACCAGTTGAAGGCCATGCCCTCTGGCCTCAACCTGGATCCTTGGGCCTTCACCCGCCTGATGTTGCATGTGTTAGCCTTACATCGCACACAGTCCAGGGTGACTACTTCGTCATGTCTAGACGATATCCTCCAGAGGCATTCCAATGCTGCCTTTCTGGAGTCGGATGTCGACACACTGTTGAGCCTGCTCATGTCACTGGGGTTCAGAGTCAACGAGGAGCAGTCGGACCTGGTCCCTTCTCCGTTGTTTTGTCATCTAGGGATGGGCTTCTGTACTCAGCTGAATACGGTGGTTGTTTCCCAGGAAAGGGCCATGATTCAGCTTCAAATTAACTTCCCTTTAATCATTCCTGGGTTCTAGGGGATCAGTTGCTAAGCCTATTGAGTCAGAAATAAAACCCATAAGGTCTAAAAAAGTTAAAAATCGGTTTCTCATGCCCTCCCACAAGGTCATTTTGGCTGCCACAAGCTCTCTGTTTATAACCAATGTAAACTTAAAAAAATAAAAAATAAATGGTTTATGTCTGACATTTCTCAAATTTATAAAATTGATAAAATTTGTCCCTTGAGTGCAACAAGGCTTTGCAGTGCTTTAGCATTGCAAAGCCTTCTTGCACTCAAGGGACGAAATACACCACCACCCATGCTATTCTATAGATTATGAGGCCAAATACATAAAACAAACCGAGATCATGAACTTATGGTTCAATTACAAAAATAAAAAACCACCCGCCCGCATGCAATTTTACAAAAAATGGCCTGAGAAACAGAAGATCTACTTTGTGAGGCCTAAAGTAGGGTAACAAATGAATAATGTTTATCTAACCTATGTTGTTTTATTCGCCCCTTTGCAGACATGGTACAGCCGCCGTGGACTGGTAATTTTCCACGTGTAGACAATATTTCCGCAGATGCAATAATATTAGATATCAAGGGGGGCACGATGACGCTGTGTACTAAGGCATACTGCACGTCGACGGTACGCATGTCTTCAACCAATCTAATCCTGCTTTGCTGCAGTGTGAAGTTACGATGTTGGGGAGCTGGCAGCTGCTCGTCGTTGGTTAGTGGTTCTCTCCGGGTACTCCGGCTTCCTCCACCCGTAAACTGTCATGGTCATGATTAGCCATTGTGCATAAGTATATGACCTTAAACACCAAGAAATAAATAAATAATAATTAATATATTAGATATCAAACACTAATTCTAGGAATAATCATCAAAAATTTAATTAATGAAGCATCAGGTACAACCTGGTGCTTCATTAATTAAAATTTTGTTGATGCTTTTTCTTACCTGATAAACTCATGCGTGGACATCACTGCCCATGTGTGGATTACATCCAGTCTATGGTAGCTGTACTGTAGACTAAGTGACAAGAGTCCAGAGAGGCCACTTGTCCAGTTCCCTTCCACTAAGATAGTTATGTATTTATGTATTGGGGTTTAATGACACTTTCGACAGCCAGTGTCACCTCATGTCAGACAGTTTTGCAGGTGGAGGAAGCCGGAGTACCTGGAGAGAATCACCAAGCAATGGCAAGCAACTGTCAGGCCCTCAGCATACTAACTCTACACAAGCAGGGTTAGCATTGGTTGAAGACAAGTGCACCACCATCAACGTGCAATGCGCCTTGGGACGCAATGCCACCATGCCTACACGTGGGCAATGGAGGTGAAGTGTTTTGCCCAAGGACACAGTGTGGGTGCTGTAGGTGGGATTTGAACCGAGGACCTCTCAGTTTGCAGCCTGCACCTCTACCTACTGAGCTGCCATGCCCCCACCCCCAGTAAGATAGTTTGAACACTTTTTGCACAAACACAGTGAACTGTTCAGCCCTTGTGGTTCATTTTTGCCACAAAAGAAAATAAAAACTCTACTCGATGTGTTCTGCTTTAAATCTTTACCTAACATGAAAAGCAGATGACACTTGCAAAAAAATTCTTGAATAACTAATTTTTTTCATTTTTTGTCTCAAAAACATAGGTTATGACCCCTCTCTGGAATGAGCTCAACAAGCTCTTTCCAATGAGGGGTCATAACCTATGTTTTTGAGACAAAAAAATAAAAAGAATAATGAAAATTAATTGCCGATTTTTGAAAAGGTGCTGGCCGGTTTTGGCCATTACATTGGGTAAACTTACCGTAAAGGGTTAATACCTCATTTGCTACTAGATTGTACAGTTCTGTGATCACAAAAGTGATCCTTGAATGTTTATCCAGTCAAAACAAAATTATGATCCAGTTGATGACACTGAGGAATCTGTGTCACTAAAAATGCATAATATAGTTTTTGATATAAATCTGATCATTTGATCCCGAGGTATTAACCCTTGATCCACTTAATTAATAAAAAATGTTCAATCTATTTCTTTGACATGCAATACCTCAAATAATATTAATCAGATTGTGTTGTTACTTTAAATTTCTGTTTAGGTTACCGATGTGCTGAGCTGTATAGTTTTTGGCGTAAATCTGTTATTTTGATCCTCTGATATCAACCCTTTATCCATCAAATTAAGAATTACTCCAATCAGTTTCTTTGGAATGTGATAACTCAAAAATATTGATCATAGTTATTATGTGTACCCATACTATGCATGGTACACATAATGTCGGCATCCGGGGTGGCCTTCCGTCGTTTGTCTGTCCGACCGGCGCCCATATCCATTTCTTTGGCATTCGTTAACTTGAAAAATATTGCTTGGATTGTCATGTTATTTTATATTTGTGTTCAGGTTACTGATGTGCCGCGCTGTATAGTTTTTGGTGTAAATCTGATAATTTGATCCTGAGATATTAACCCTTTATCCCTCAAATTGAAAATTCCTCCAAAAATTGGTCCTGAAATAATAACAGCTTTCTACTAGTTGCGCATATGGGTACACATCTGATGATTTAATCGGCCTATTTTTTCTTTGTAGAGAAATGGTTCGTGTCCAATATGCAGAGAAGAAATTAAACCAACTTGATAGAACTGTGTACAGAATTTCTTGAAGTTTACAATTATCACTCTCCTGATTTCCTGGAAACAGATTTATTGGTTATTTGCGAAATTTTTTAACCCTTTGAACCCTGATGGTATGTTCCATATCAGTTCAAATGCAACAGTTGGAAGAGACCATATTCATTATCTGGGGTAGACCAATCGATATTTTCAACGTGCAGCCCCAAGGCTGCACGTTGAAAATATTGATTGGTCTACCAACACATTCTCTAAGCAGCCATCCTCCTGAATGCAATTATGACTTGTCATGTTCCGAGGCCAGAAAAGCGACCACTTGGGTTCAAAGAGTTAATCCATCTATCTTTATCCATAAAATATTTGTGGAGTACATCACAAATAAAGGTTTGCAATATTTTGCAGCGCCCCACATCTGGGCATAATTAATATTTACAGACTTTTCAGTGGTCCTTGTGAAAAAAATCCACGAGATTTACCTTTCTAAAATACTCTCCTCTAAACTCCTTTCATGCTTCTGGTAGTTATTCCTGCCCAGGACTGAAGTTCTCTTGCTGCTGAAATAAGGATACTTTGGGCACATTTAATAAAATTTTCTTTTGAAAAATTGAATGGATTCCTTCAACAATGATTTCTCCAGTTAAATTTAGATGAATTTTCCATCAACTCTTGTCATGGCTGCTGTACAGCCACCATGATTAGATTTGCTAAAAAATAAAATTTTCAATGCTCAGCAGTTTAAGAGTTAAATATAATATATTATTACACACCCATTTAAAATTAAGGTTTGTTCACAACATTCTAGGATGTGTAATAAAAATAAACTTTTATTACACACGTGTGGGATACAGATTTTTTCACTTTTTTAATGTAAGAATGGAACCAGTCATATTTCTGGGGATACAGTACATGTGCCTGTTTCGATGCAATGGGTCATTTATTTTGATGTTGTAAAGTGGATGTTTGCGGTCTATAGTATCTGCGGTCATATCGTTTCTGAAGAAACTCATGTAGTATACACTGACTGACCATCAAAAGAAACTTTCTAATTTATTTTCTAAACGTGAACAATACTGACTGACTATTGATTAAATAACCCGATGGGTTAAAGTATGACATGGAAATGACTGACATACAGTTCAAACTAAAGAACAATGTAGACAAAATATGAAAGCATCTATGAGTGACGTCATTTCGATTGAATGACGTTGCGCGAGCAAGTTTCTCGGTCACCAAATCGAAATACAAAACAAATTGCCTTGAGTTCGTATGGATTCTGTACCACTTTTAAAGGCTATAACACGAACTTTAATACATTTTGAGCAGGCAGCCAGGCATAGTGAACAATACTATCATTTCTCATGGACATTAAGGATATAAATTTAATTTACGTGGGATGAATTGTCAATGGCTACTGTAATCTTGACTAAATAAAATCTTTATCTTAACCTGTCTACCAATCAGTCGAGTAACAACAGTCGCAGGGAATTTGGAATTCAGATAAACATGTGAGTTTTTTTTGTAATTTCTCAGTGATGGATTTTCCGAATTTACACCTATTGTTTCTTGTGAATGTGTTGTAACTTTTTTGGTGGGGATCACATCAACCGTTCAGTCAGAATTTGTGCTGTAAAATTGAGGCATAAAAAGACGGTAAACTGTATATCGGATGAACAGTGTTTCATCGATCGAAGTGGTGACACATTACAATTTGCAAGTTGAAACTATGAATGAACGTTCATGACATCAGGGTACGAAATTACAATAAGACTGGTCTCCTGCTAGTGAAGAATAATTTGGATTTTTGTCTTATTTTATTTCCTTTACGCCTCAGAAGGATAGGTTAATTCTCACTTAGTATTACCGTAAAAGGCCTGTTTTAGAAATTTGCGAAGGGGTGTAATAAATACAGAACCACACAAGCATTTGAATGGGTTAATGTTTATCGCACTCGTTTGGTTTGGCACAGAATACCACTCCAGGCTTCGCCTCTCATGGTATTACTGCGGCCAACCAAACTTGTGCGATAAACATTAATCCATTCAAACGCTTGTGTGGTTCTGTCTATTTGTTGTTACAATTTCAGCAAAAATTACTAAAACATATGTGATAACAGAAGTTCACTACTATACTGGGTTGCAAGCAATGAAATATGAGCAAAACTTGCTTCAATGTATTATTCACCAATTTGCTGTTCACTATAAGAGACAATTTTAGTTTTCCACTTGTAAAAAACTTGGAATTTTCCAGTCTTTTTACCTGCTGAATATTATAGTCCAAGCCTTAAAATGCCTCAAATTCACAGAAGTAACTCATATTTGCCCAAAATACAGGAATGTTCCCAAAATAGAGTATACTGTATGTGGAGAGTATATTAAACATTGCTTGTGTTTTTGGTCCATATGTAAAATATTTGAAAGTAATACTCCATGGGTGATTTAGTTACAATCCACTCTCCACATACTCTATAACAGATATAGTGGAGCCCACTTAATTGGATATCTCTTAACTGAATAACCCTGTTAATTGAATATAATTTCCCAACACAAAACCATTTACTATACATCCAGTACAAATTTAACCTGTTAATTGAATATAGGTTATAGAGTAAACTCCTGTTAATTGATTTAAAAAATCTTGCAACCTGTCAAGAAATTACCCTGAGTCCATGTATGCGTTTACCAGGTAAAAATCATCAGCAAAATTTTAATGAAGCACCACGTTGTACCAGTCCGCGGTGGCCATATTGAAAAGTGGGGAATGTTACACACTGTTCCTGTACATTAACAGTCTACGTCCTGTGGCTTTGCAGTTATTTCTAGGCAAGACTTGCCCAGAAACAACTGCCACGGTACTTTTTATTCAATTACAATTATGTAATTAATATAATTAAGGCCCCCCACAATGTAGATCTTCTGTTTCTCAGGCCATTTTTTGTAAAACTGTAAGTGGGTGGGCAGTTTTTGTAATTATTTCATAGCCATCAAAAGTTTTTTGGTTTTTTTCTATTTTTTATTCAGATATAGTATAACATTAGAAATGTACAGAGATAATCGATACAGTTGTGTATTCACATATGACATGCATTATGCAAGAATTTTAGATTTATCTATACCATGCTCACCTATGTTACTATCTGTAAAAAGCCTGTATGTTAAATTTTAGCTTTGTCCTCCACTACTGGTGTAAAGCTTCTACTGCAGTTAATACTTTTTCATTGGGAATTCCATTAAAAAATTGACACCTGTAGGAGAAACAACATCCAGCTGGACCTTTAACATGACCCAATTACCAACTGATACATTCACAGTTCATGATGTTTCATTCAAACATACAACGTTTTGCAGGACTATCTACTATGTGCAGTGACTTATTAAGTTTAAAATACTTACAATTAAATATTTAAAATAAAATTTAAGATCTTAATAATAATTTTACTGAAAAAGCAAGGTAAATTCAATCAACGTTGACAATGTGTCTAGCTGTCAATCAAACATTCACATGTACCCGGAAGTACTGCCCACCAGTGCAGATGTAAACAAAACAAACCCATGTGTTTGCTATAGAAAGTATTGTTTTTTCTCCATTTTAAGTGACAAAGTTGATTATTTATTAAGAGCATGGTAAAAATAAAACAAATAGGTAGATTTAAACCGCTCATAAAATAAAGGCCTCAAGGTTAAAACCCTTATCCTACTCGTGGTTCAAATCTGATTACTGGCCCTAGTACCTATCTATTCTATATATAATCGCATGTTTTGGGCGTTTTAATTATAATGAAAATATTGCAGAGAACCTTGTATTTTTTTAGTATGGATTTCTGACACAAATGAATACTTGGGATATTTCTTTACAGTTGTGAATGAGCTACTTCTGATACCCACTCAAAAGAAGTAGTAGCAATCCAAATTGTACAGCCTGTAGTTGGAAATCTTTTTTTTTTTATCTTTTTGAGAGATTTAACCACATTTTCACTATCTGTGGGAAACCCAGGAAGTGGAGCAGTACTTGTTTACTGCAGTAACTATAGCTGAAATGGTTAACTGATTAATCGATTAACCAGTGATCAACATCTTGATCAAGCAAAAAAGTAATTGATCAATTAACTATCACTTTTGAACTTCTGTATTTTCTGAGTTAACAAAGGAACAAACTTGCTCCAAAACAAGCAAACATTGTCATACTGACTCACATTAATTATATGAGACAGAGTAAAGCATACAAGTTATGTGATTATATACTTGTTCACTTGCATGGTCATTATACTGTATCAGTAGCTGGGAATGGTCATTCTTGAGTTAACCTTTACCCAATGCGGGTAGCAGGCAACACTTGCAAAATAGATTCTTGAATTACTAAAAATTTTCAATTTTTGTCTCAAAAACATAGCTTATGATCCCTCATTGGAACGAGCTCAAAGAGCTCGTTCCAATGAGGGATCATAAGCTATGTTTTTCAGACAAAAATTGGAAACATAATAAAATCTGAATGGAGATTTTTGTATGTAGAGCTTGCCGATTTTGTCCTTTACATTGGGTAAAGGGGTTATGCTATAAATCATCAATGGTACGGCAATTATTCAGCTACTTATAAGGGCAAGATTAATCGGTTAACCAAGGTTCATGTGATTAATCGATCAAGAAAACCCTTTAACCGTTTCATCAATAGCAGTAACAAGTTCTGTTTTCTTGATACAATATGATCTGGAACCAACACCTGAGCTGGAAGTCCTCTAAAAGTGGGCAGCAAAGGTATTAACAAAAGGCGAAACTGTGTTCATACCTGTGTTGTGGTCATGATATAGCCAAAAATGTTGAAAGTGATCTTAAAAGCCAATACATGTAAATAAATAACCATATATTCACACAAAATAAAGACTGGATTGATTTATTTAAACCGTGAATGAAACCTTGAACTGCTATTTTACACTTGTGCTACAATATTCTTCATTTTACCTAATACAAGTGCCGTCTCAAATTGACTACTAATAACTTGTAATATAATATAATTATTATAAATAATTAACAAACCTTTTCTTTTTGTATGGCTCTAATAGGTAAACCAGATACAAGTTTGAGCGATTATTACCATACATAAAATCAGTTTCATGCAAATGATCGATGAGTTAACAGTTTTTCTTACTGGAACTACAAGTCTTTAGCTAACACATTGGTCAAACTGCATATATGACAAGTAGTCTTGGATGTAACACAATGTCACCACAAGAGTAGTGGATAGATATGTGCACTGGTCTTTCATGCCAGAGATCCCAGGATCAACCCTCAGTTAAGAAAGTCCTCTGAGTGTTTGAACACTCTGGCAGCATGAATTGTTGGGTTGATGATCTGTCCCATTTGGTGGGTACATAAAATGGCTTTCCCCCTTTGCAGAGAGAGACACACCCCATCGAGGCTAAAGATCCCTTCATAGAATTTGGGAAGAACGAGGCCCAAAGGTGGTGCTATGGATGTCATCCCACTTACCTGGGCCATTGGACCAAGATGAGACATTTATATAAGTTGCATAACTTGCTTGCCAATCTTTGTAAAATGAATAAACTCAAAACAAAACAATGTCAACTCTCACCTGAGCCTTATCCAAACAAGGCTGGCATAGAATAACACACGCCTTGTCTGAAATTTCTTCTATTAATTTTATTATGTAAAACTCTGATGGAAAGGGCTTTCAGAGCCCTTTCCAACAGTGTTTCACATAATTACCCCTCCACAGCAAGATTAAACAAGGATGAGATGTTTCAGCTTTTTAGCTCACCTGAAAAACCCCAATTTCTTCAAAAATCTATTCAAAAACCATCAGTCATAATGCTTTGAAATTTGTTATGTAGCTTACTTGTATGTTCAAGATTCAAGTTTGTTCAAAGAAAGTGTGTCCTACCCAAAAGTTTATTTCCAAAACCAGTGGGCCAGTTTAACCAAATTTGGTATGATGTAGTGTATACTTGATTTATGCCCGAAAAAAAAAAATTTCCGTGCCCTTTTCGAATCGAATATTACGTCCGTGGAAATATTGCCCACCTGGAAAGTGACCAGTCAATGACGGGCCATATACTGTATATACTTGGAAAAAAATGAAGCACCCCATGAAATTTTGAAAGGACAAAAAATGATTCAAGTACTGTCATGAAAATACAGAAAAAAAAGGGAGCTTGTTAGAAATGTCATAGTGAAAAATAAACCTCTGACAATACGACCACACCACAATTGTCCTCCCAGTTTAGAATTTAATTATTATATTAGTGAACAATCATGTTTTGTTTTCACGCCAAAACAACATAACTTGTACATAACTGGTCACTTTCCATGGATGGGCAATATTTCCTTGGATGCAGTAATATTAGATTCCAAAAAGTAATTATAGGACTAATCATCAAAAATTTAATTAATGAAGCACCGGGTACAACCCAGTGCTTCATTAATTAAAATTTTGCTGCTGATGGTTTTTATTACAGTGGAGCCCACTTAATTGGATATCTCTTAATTGTATATCCCTGTTAATTGAATATAATTTTCAAACACAAAACCATTTACCATACCTTCAGTACAGATTTGATCTGTTAATTGCATATGGGTTGCAGAGTAAACTCCTGTTAATTGTATACAAATTTTTGTAATGTGTCGAAAAAATTACTGTGACACGCACCAAATTCCCCTTATTTATCAACCTTTTTGGCCTCACTACATCCAATACAGGCATTCATTCTATTATATCTTGTTTGACAGAGCTCTATGAGCTCTGTCAAACAAGATATAATAGAATAAATGCTCAGTTTACCTCCAGAACACAGGAAACCGACCAAATCCCTGTTAATTGTATACTCCTGTTAATTGAATAATTTTCACTGGCAAAATGGATATTCAATTAAGAGGATTCTACTGTAATGGTAAATGCATGCATGGACTTTACTGCCCACGTGAGGATTACTACCACTCCATGTTGACTGTAATGTAAGTATTCAGCTGCAGTGGTCATGAGGTGATAGAAAGTAAAATTACTATGCAAAAGTTAAATTTACAGTCCCTAGTTGCCCCCCATAGTTGACAGATTCAGTATTGAGTAACCGCCCACATGATTTTACAAGGTTTAATATTGGGTAGAATGGGCTGTCAGATCTGCTTTAAGTTCTTCAATTCCATGAGCCTATTGGGGTCCTTAGATTATCATGTATGTGTAGTTTGCTTGGAACTAACAAGTTTTGGTAGCCCTAGTAGGTTGCATGTTCTCACTCCAGAAAGGGGCCCTTCCCAATTTACATAAATTAAACCATACAGTTCGGAAATATGATGGTTTTCTGGGCAAACATGGTTGGTCATTCAAGCTTGGCTTGTTATAATGACACCATTTTCACACTCACTACATACCAACCTTACAGAGAACTCCACCACAGGCATAGTGACACTTTGTGAACTAAAACCTTGTCAGCTATTTAATCTGTTGTACCCATGTGGCTGTGATTATATGTTTTTGTTGTTTTTGTTTTTTATAATTGTGAAGTATTTTCACTGTATTTAATGATAGTTGTGTGAATAGCCAATAAAGTTATTCAAAAAAGAGAATGAAGAAGTTTTCTCTTTATTTCAGAAGACTCTTTTCGAAACGTACAACATGTGCCTGACAGTAGTCGTTTCAGAAAAATATTGGTCACAGTACAGTGTTGTGACTACAAATTGGACAGAGAATGTGATGTGGTCAAAATTTTACTTTTTCCTCCCAACAATGCTAATACCTAAACTTCAAGTTCTTGTCTATCTTTGTAATACTTGATAGACCACTGCCATAAGTTGTACAGTTGGCAAGATTTTCACAGATTATAGATCGTGTGATATTGGTTCTTACATTCACACCAAACATGTCATTTAATTGCTTTGCTCTCATTTAATTATCCGAGAAACAATTTTCCAAAAATACTGCTAGAATCACATAACTTGAAGGAATTTATTTATTTATTGGTGTTTAAGGTCACATATTTCTGCACAATAGCTAATCATGACCACGACAGATTTATGGGTGGAGGAAGCCGGAGTACCCGGAGAGAACCACCAAGCAACGGCGAGCAACTGTCAGCTCCCTAACATACTAACTCCACACAAGCAGGGTTAGCATTGGTTGAAGACAGGTGCACCATCGACGTTCAGTACGCCTTGGTGCACAGCATCACCATGCCCCCACATGGGCAATGGGGGGTGAAGTGTCTTGCCCAAGGACACAACGCGGTTGCTGCAGGTGGGACAACTTGAAGGAATAAAAAAATATAGTTCGAGTGTGCCGAATACACCGGTGACTATGTGCTTTTTGTAAATAAACAACAGAACATTTCTACTTATCGAAGCAGCATTCAAAAGGTGTTTATTCATCATTTCTTCCTCAACAAGTACAGTCAGTTTTTGTGGAACGTTTTCTTTATTCACCACGAGTGGTGAAGTGGTGTTAACCACGAGCCTTTCACACATGGTTAACACCACTTCACCATGAGTGGTGAACATCTGATACACCAAACTACTTTGGGTATATTTTATACCATGACTGGTATATACCAGATTATTAAGAGTCGCTATTATTTTTTCTCGACTTTACTGAACAGCAGACGTACATAAGTGCGAATCTGTTTTTGTTTACATGAGAATCGGTGGGCGGTACTTCTGCTGACAATTTTATTTCCAAAACGAAATGGAAAAAGAAATGGAACCTTTTTCTTTTTAATAACATAATAACATACTATTTCGAGTTATGGATGCTTTATTAACATGAGACAATGCATGTTTGTTAATTTTTGGCATCTTATA
This sequence comes from Pictodentalium vernedei, assembly GCA_031216915.1. NCBI lineage: Eukaryota > Metazoa > Mollusca > Scaphopoda > Dentaliida > Dentaliidae > Pictodentalium > Pictodentalium vernedei. The sequence goes on from CM062291.1 coordinate 371,068,981, forward strand.
AGGTAAACCCATTTAAAGACGTAATAAATAATTGCCGGTTTCATTTTGCTCTTCGCGAGGCGACATGCAGTAAATTTACTAGACAAGTTTGCATTCAGGTCAATGTCTCCAAAGATCAACTTGGATGTAGTTCTCCTATAGTGTAAAATTTAACTGAAATCCCATTGCTAGCGTGTTCACCACGGTGGGTGTGTAAAGCTAAAATTTATGTCATAGGCTTTTCATATATAGTAGAATAGGTGATCATGGTATAAAACAAAATAATACATCATAACTTTATTAATTTCTAATCTTGCATGTTTTGCCAGAAAGTCTTGACAATCTTTCGGAACTTTCTCGACTCAAATGCTCAGCATTGCATCCACGTTATGCATAGAAAGGCATACAATTTCCAAAAGAAATGCCGCCTAAATAACTAGCAACAACTAACGTGCGGTCTCGTTTTGGTGGACCTCGAGTTTGATGTTGCTATTACTTTGGAAGAAATGCTGTTAAGACATAAAACGGCATGGACGGCAGAGAATGATCACAACACCTTTTTTCCTATGGGTTACCACCATGCTAAATAGCATAACCTGCCAACGGGTTGTGATATAAGCCCTTTACTTCCAGGCCTCTTTCGATTACTGGATATCTGCGAACCGATAAGTTACAGCCCTTCCCACACCCACACACCCACCTGTTGGGTAGGTCTGGTCTGGTCTAATGTGGTGTTTGGCTCTTGGCGAGAAATACACTACCCGGCATGCCTATTGGGGAGCACAGCCAAGTCCGGAATATCATGAGACTTCCCAATCCCCGAATGCCTCCACTCTACTGTTACGCAAGTCACAGAATGTTACTCTGAGTAACTTACTCATTGAGAGTTTTTATTATACGGGATCTCATATGAGCGGGTCGTATTATGGTATGGCAATGTCCATCTGTCTGTCTGTCCATCCGTCTGTCCATCCTTTAGATTTTTTGTCCACGCGATATCTTGAAAACAATACATCCAACAGATACTGGTTTTTTATGGTTGATTAGTCATGACTAGAGGATGGTTCTTTTCGATAATCAGCATTCTGGAATATCCAATATGGCCACCACGGCAGCCATCTTTGATTTTCAGGGACTTTTGATTGTCCACGCAGTAACTTGAAAACTATAAATCCAATAGATGCTACTTTTTTATGGTTGATTGATCATGACTAGAGAATGATTTGTTTCGATATCCAGCATTCTGGCATGTCCAATATGGCTGCCATGGCAGCCATCTTGGATTTTCAGGGACTTTTGATTGTCCATTTGATAATCCAACAGATAATGTTTTTTATGGTTGATTAGTCATGACTAGAGGATGGTTCCTTTTGATAACCAGCATCAATGTCCATCCATCTGTCTGTCTCTGTCTGTCCATCCGTCCGTTAACATTTTCTTTGCCCACGTGATAACTTGAAAACAATACATCCAACAGATACTGCTTTTTTACTGTTGATTAGTCATGACTAGAGGATGGTTCCTCTCAATAACCAGAATCATTGTCTGTCCATCCATCCGTTAACTTTTATTTGTTCATGCTATAACTTGAAAACAATACATCCAACAGATACTGTTTTTTTATGGTTGACAAGTCATGACTAGAGGATGGTTTCTTTCGCTAACTAGCATTCTGGCATGTCCAATATGGCCGTCATGGCAACCATCTGGGAGTTTTGGCGACTTTTGATTCTCCACCCAATAACTTGGAAACAATATATTCAAATTTAATGGGTCGAAAGCCAGGAATGTACAATTATTTTTGAAAGAATTATTGACCTTTTGTTCAACTAAAAATTTCTTCACAATCGCAATTTCTTCATAGGCGGACGTATTTTGATCCACCGCTGGCGGTGCACTTGTTACTTTCCAAAGTGTGATTTACTGGGATTTCCCGGTTTGATTATAAACGATAACTTAAGTGAATTATGCAATCAACAATTGGGTCATGTATCAGTGCACACAAACAAAGATGCTTTGCCGTGGATGTTATGGGGACTTCATTGTTTTTAGCTCACCGAAGGGAGCTAAACTTTTCACTTGCCGTCTGTCGTTCGCCCGGCATCGTGAACATTTTTCAACGACTTCTCCTCTGAAACCGCAAGGTCGATTTGCTCGAAACTTGGTATGGATGTTCATTACCATATGTCAATTCAAGGTTGTTCAAATGAAATGGACATACCCACTTGGGGCTCCATAGGGGGCATAACTCTGATAGCATTCTATGTATATTAGAGAAATTACTAAAAAATCTTCTCAAGCACAAGTAGGTAGAATCTTTTGATATTTGGTATACAGCATTATGGGGTGGATCTGATTCAAGTTTGTTCAAATCGGCCCCCTGGATTCATATTTGGGCTCACTATAGAAGCCCGAATTCGAACATAGTGCATTTCAGGCAAATTTCTTTAAAAATCTTCTTCTCCAGATCCAGCAGGCAGAATCTTTTGATATTTGGTATACAACATTGTTGGGTGGATCTGATTCAAGTTTGTTCAAATCGGCCCCCCTGGGTTCATATTTGGGCTCAGTATAGGAGCCCGAATTTGAACTAAGTGCATTTCAGGCAAATTCTTTAAAAATCTTCTTCTCAAGATCCAGCTGGCAGAATCTTTTGATATTGGGTATGCGGCATGCTTAGGGGGGTGAGGTTCAAGTTTGTTCAAGCCAAGTCCCTGGGTTCATATTTGGGCTCACTGTGGGAGCCCGAATTATAACTTAGTTCAAAATGAGGAATTTTCTTTAAACATCTTCTTCTTCAGATCCAGCAGTCAGAATGCTTTTGATATTTGGTATGCAGCATCCTTAGGGGGGTAAGATTCAAGTTTGTTCAAGCCATGTCCCTAGGTCCATATTTGGGCTCACTGCAGGGGCTCGAATTGTAACTTAGTTCAAAATGAGTAACTTTCTTAAAAAATCTTCAGATCCAGCAGTCGGAATGTTTTGATATTTGGTGCACAGCATCCTTAGGGGTGTGAGATTCAAGTTTGTTAAAGCCAAGTCCTTGGGTTCATATTTGGGCTCCCTGTGGGAGCCCGAATTATAACTCAGTCCAATATGAGGAATATTCTTTAAAAATCTTTTCTTTTAGATCCACTGGTCAGAATCTTTGGATATTTGGTATAAGCTTTTCTTAGGAGGGGCAGATGCAACTTGTTGAAATCAATTCCCTGTGTTGATATTAAGTCTACCTTGTCAGGTGAGCGCCCCTGCAGCCTCTTGTTTATTTTTTTTAACCTTTTACCTAACATGAAAAGCAGATGACACTTGCCAAAAAAATTCTTGAATAACTATTATTTTCATTTTTTGTCTCAAAAACATAGGTTATGACCCATCATTGGAACGAGATCGATGAGCTCGTTCCAATGAGGGGTCATAACCTATGTTTTAGAGACAAAAAATGAAAAAATAATGAAAAAAAATGAGAATAGCGCTGACCGGTTTTGGGTGTTACGTTAGGTAAAGGGTTAAATAATATAATTATCGTTAAGAATGAAAAGTAATAAACAGAGTAATCGCTTGACTGGACTGGTTACGTGAAATAATTCATTCGAGGCGAGGGACTATATTGTAAAACATTCGTGCACTCGTGTTTGTACAATGTCCCTCACCTCTCATGAATTATTTCACGTAACCAGTCCAGTCAAGCGATTACTCTATATAATTCCTCGGTGCACTGAGAATGAAAGAAAAAGAAAAGACACACGCTCATCGTAATGTTGCATCAAACAAAAAAGTGTTTATTTCCTTACAAATTGTTTATTATATAAAAAAAAATGAATGTCAAACAAACACCTTCGAGCCACTTATTGCACCTTAACTAAAATATAGGGGAACAATAAAACTTCTGATACAACATGTGGCGTAACTGGATTGACTGGTTGATAGCAAAACATTAACATACATGCAGTGTGCAGTGGATAGATAACCTACGCCACAGGATGTGATGGCAGTAGTTATCGGACACACTTAGATGATAAGATCAAAGCTTCGAAGTATTTATGGGCTGCTTTCGTTTTAATTTTGACCATCAAAGACAATGCACCAAAACTGACTTGTTAGTATACTTTTGTTGCAAACATTGTAACACAAAAAATCTGTGAAAATCATTGCAAAATGGGTTGCCACTAAAAAGTGTACTCCGACCCCGACTTCGAAATTACCAACTCCAAAAATATTTCTTTTTATAACTCTTTTATTAATGGATCAGTTACACTGAAATTCAACATAAATGTACAAACTTATGTGTAGTATACATATAATCATATAAATGTTACAAAAAATTTATAATGTTCACTAAGGTGCAAGACACACACCCCCCCTAACAATTCCCCCCCCCCCCCCCCCGTCACTTCCCCCCAAATTGGTCATTTCCCACAGACATCCCCCCCCCCCCCCAAAGTAGTCATTTCCCCCCAAAGTAGTCATTTCCCCCCCAAAGAAAAAAATACAATTTCCAGTCTTTTATTCTCTTCAAAACATGCTCAACACATAAAATAAACTAAAATAAACATCATAAAATGTAACACACTCACAAAAAAATAATACTCAGTAGAGGTGGGGTTCGAAAAATTGTGATTCATAGAACTGCATAGATAGCACATAGCACACAGATACCATATAGCTGTATACAGACGGTTACATTCCCTAAACACTCCTTGAATTTGTTTGTTTGGTCCCAAATTAAACGGCTGTTTGAAATTCCAACTAAATGAACAAACAAATCCAATTTTTTTGTTTTTACCCCCCTCCAACTTTTTTTAACATTTTTTTTCAGTCCTCCCCTTTTTTTAACATTTTTTTTTCAGTGAACTGTAATTTTAGTTGAAAAATCTAGAATCTACATGCTGCAGGCAAACATTGCTGACCTGTTTTTAGCTCACCTGAGCGAAGCTCAAGGGGAGCTTTACTAATCACTTTCTGTCCGTCGTCGTCCGTCCGGCGTTAACTTTACATTATCGACTTCTCCTCCTAAACCACTAGCCCAATTTTATTCAAATGTTGGCTAAATGTTTATTACCTAATGCCAATTCAGATTTGTTCAAATGAAGTTGCCCCTCCTCCTGGGTGGTGCCACACCCCCAAGGGGCACCAAAATCTTTGTAAATCTTCTTCTCATGAACCAGCAGTAGCAGAGACTTGATATTTGGTGTGCAGCTTCCTTTTGAGGTGTAGACTCAGATTTGTTCAAGAGAAGTTTGTGGGGCTATACTTGACGTTGTTATGAGAGGGGCAAAATTTTTTGCCCCGCCCAAAATTTCTATTTTCCAAACCGAGAGGCTGATTTGAACCAAATTTTATGTGAGGGCTTATTGGGTCATGAGTACTTGATTTATGCAAAAAAAAATTTTCCCCGCAGCCCCGTGGGAACCACAGGAGCTAAAAATAGAAAAAATTTAAAACGCCCATATCTCCAAAACTGCACGGCACTGAGAATTTTTATTTGGTGTGCAGCTTCCTTAGGACCAACAGAAAGGATTGGTAAAAAAAAATTGCCATCGGTTTTATCATAGGGTACAGTTTCGGGACTTTGAAAAAGTGCTGAGTCAGCACTTTTTAACACTGTAGGCAATGGGAAAAACATTAAAAAATCTTCTTCTCCAGATCCAGCAGGCAGAATCTTTTGATATTTGGTATGCAACATTGTAGGGTGGATCTGATTCAAGTTTGTTCAAATCAGCCCCCTGGGTTCATATTTGGGCTCAGTATAGGAGCCCGATTTCGAACTTAGTGCATTTCAGGCAAATTTCTTAAAAAATCTTCTTCTCCAGATCCAGCAGGCAGAATCTTTTGATATTTGGTATGCAACATTGTGGGGTGGATCTGATTCAAGTTTGTTCAAATCGGCCCCCTGGGTTTATATTTGGGCTCAGTATAGGAGCCCAAATTTGAACTTACTGCATTTCAGGCAAATTTCTTTGAAAATCTTCTTCTCCAGATCCAGCAGGCAGAATCTTTTGATATTTGGTATGCAACCTTGTAGGGTGGATCCGATTCAAGTTTGTTCAAATCGGCTCCCTAGATTCATATTTGGGCTCACTATAGAAGCTCGAATTCGAACTTAGTGCATTTCAGGCAAATTTCTTAAAAAATCATCTTCTCCAGATCCAGCAGGCAGAATCTTTTGATATTTGGTATGCAACATTGCGGGGTGGATCTGATTCAAGTTTGTTCAAATCGGCCCCCTGGATTCATATTTGGGCTCACTATAGAAGCTCGAATTCAAACTTAGTGCATTTCGGGCAAATTTCTTCAAAAATCTTCTTCTCCAGATCCAGAAGGCAGAATCTTTTGATATTTGGTATGCAACATTGCGGGGTGGATCTGATTCAAGTTTGTTCAAATCGGCCCCCTGGATTCATATTTGGGCTTAATATAGAAGCCCGAATTCGCACTTAGTGCATTTCAGGCAAATTTCTTCAAAAATCTTCTTCTCCAGATCCAGCAGGCAGAATCTTTTGATATTTGGTATGCAACATTGCGGGGTGGATCTGATTCAAGTTTGTTCAAATCGGCCCCCTGGATTCATATTTGGGCTTAATATAGAAGCCCGAATTCGCACTTAGTGCATTTCGGGCAAATTTATTAAAAAATCTTCTTCTCCAGATCCAGCAGGCAGAATCTTTTGATATTTGGTATGCAACAGTGTGGGGTGGATCTGATTCAAGTTTGTTCAAATCGGCTTCCTAGTTTCATATTTGGGCTCACTATAGAAGCTCGAATTCGAACTTAGTGCATTTCAGGCAAATTTCTTAAAAAATCTTCTTCTCCAGATCCAGCTTCAGAATCTTTTCATATTTGGTAAGCAACATTGTGGGGTGGATCTGATTCAAGTTTGTTCAAATCGGCCCCCTGGGTTTATATTTGGGCTCCGTATAGGAGCCCAAATTTTAACTTAGTGCGTTTCAGGCATATTTCTTAAAAAATCTTCTTCTCCAGATCCAGCAGGCAGAATCTTTTGATATTTGGTATGCAACATTGTAGGGTGGATCTGATTGTGATTCATGAACGTATTTATTTGTGAAGTTGATAGAATCTTAGACAAAATTTGCAGAAAAGATCTACTATAGAAGGGGTGGTATCCAGGGTGAACCGTTTACCCCAAATCTAGCAGTACTAATGCATTATTCACACAAATCTTCGTTCAAATTTTATGACCCCTCATTGGAACACACGCATTCAGCTCATTCCAACAAAGGTCATATGCCATGTTTTCGAGACAAAGGAATAAAAATTTTAGTTATTCATGAAATTTTTAGGCAACTGTTGTCTGTTATTCACATTGCTTCATGAAATTTCAGTACTTTTAGAAGTTACCTCAGTAATCAAGGGTTAATTCCCCTTAATTAAATGTCGCCTCTAAAAAACAACCACTTTGCATATCTTACCTTTTTACCAGCATAACTGCCAAAACTTGTCAGCATTCTTCGCAAAAATCGCTATTCAAATTTTAATTTTTGTCTCTTAAACATACATGTACTTATCGCTTGTAAATACCCCATTGGAATGAGCTTTTTGAGCTCATTCCAATGAGAGGTCGCACACCATGCTTTTTGAGTCAAAAAAGCAATTTTTTTAGTTATTCCAGAATTTCGTACGTAAAACACAGCTTTATGACTTCACATTAAAATGAGCTCTCTAAGCTTGTTCCAATCAACATTCACACACTGTCTTTCACACAAAAAATAAAATTTTTCATTTATTCAGGAATTTTGTTTGCAAGAACACTCTTACCCCCCCCCCCCCCCCCCCCCCACACACACACACACAAACACACACACACACACAAACACAGACACACACATCTAAAAGTTCGTCAGCAAAAAAACAGTTACTTCAATTTTTAAATGCATTATAGGAACAACTTGCCTAATCAAATTTAAATACTTTTGCATCATTCTGTATCTAGAACAAACCATTTACCATATCTTTACGCAAAATTCTCCAGCATCATTCACAAAAAAACACCATTATTTATATATTCACATTTCTGTCTCAAAAATATACCTGATCTTCCCATACCCCTATTGGAATAAGCTGTTTGAGCTTGTTCCAATGATGATAAAAAAAAATAAAATTTGTGAAAATTTTTGTTTTCTTGCATGCAAATATATACATGTAGCACATGGAAGATATCCACAGTTGGGGAGAGATGTCCAAGGCTATCTCTTCACATTCCTTGTTTGTGCTTCATGCTAAACCAGTTTGTCTGCAGAGATAAATTTGCTTTATTAAAAATCATTGGAGATTGGCCACACACCAATGATTTTAAATAAAACTAATTTTAGGTAACAAATGTTGAACTTCAAACAAAATCTATCACTCAACCAGTTAATGTTGATGAGGCATGACATGGTGAAGGTGACCTAAAATACTTCTAAGAGTCACTTTGTCAGGTGAGCGATTAAGGCCACGTGGGGCCTCTTGTTTCAAGAAGGAATGAAACAAGGTCATGAAAAGCCCCTAGTGGGAATGAGAGAATGCACATCATTAGTAGACTTATTGCTGTAAAAGCACTAAACCATCAATTTGCCTGTGAAAACTGTCATGAAACTAGTCAACATAATCCTTTGATGTTTGTCCAGTTGGTAGAGCGTTAGGTTTTACTAACAACATTGGCAGGGTTGGTGATTTTTTTTTTAAAAAAGAAGAAAAAAAAGGCTTTTTTTATTCAAATCGGATCTTTCAATTTGAATCGATTTATTTGATTTTTAGCCCGACTGTCTAGTTTAAACAATATTTACTCACTACTTGATAAATGTCTACAACAATTGTTGAGTAACAAAAAAATATGAACAACAAAGATACAGTACTATAATGAAACAACTAAAGACAGGGAAATTTGTTTCTGTTTAAAGGAGGGATTCGACAGAAAGCTTTAAGCTTATATGTAAGTCGTCTCCCGACTGTTTACAGTGAGGGCTATAGTCATGACTTTCATCCATCTGTCCGTCTGTTAACATTTACATGTTATTTTGGGAAATATTTAATCGTTCTTTGTATGGCAATTTAACTTACAACTTCCAGGTTAAAGTTTTTGGTTAAAGTTAAACCCTTTTTTGCCTATTTCCCTGCAGCCCGGCATTTTTTTCTTTCCTCCAATATGCATTTTTAACTATTTGCAGCCACTACATGTGGAACCTTTTTTAAACTTATGTAACCCCCCCCCCCCCCCCCCCCCCCACTAATTAGCCACTTTTTTCTTCTAACCATGGCTAGTCCTTATTAAACTCACCAAGCTTGCTCCATTGATAGGTCATGAGGTATGTTTTGGAGTAGAGGAATGAAAAAATAAAATTTGAATAGCAAATTTTGTATATCACGAGTGCAGATATGGCAGATTCGTTAGGTAAATGGTTAACAAAAAGTGATTCCGACTGTTTTGAGCCTCATACTTTTTCATCTCAGATTGTACAGTGGAGCAGAATGACCCTAGTCACCCTACAGAGTTGATATGTATATGTTTTCAGAGCAATGGATGAACTGTAACAAGTTTTTACAAACATCAAAGGATTATGTTGACTAGTTTCATGACAGTTTTCAGTCAAATTGATGGTTTAGTGCTTTTACAGCAATAAGTCTACTAATGATGTGCATTCTCTCATTCCCACTAGGGGCTTTTCATGACCTTGTTTCATTCCTTCTTGAAAAAACAGGTCAGCAATGTTTAGCTGCAGATTCTAGATTTTTCAACTAAAATTACAGTACACTGAAAAAAAATTCTTAAAAAAAGGGGAGGTCTGAAATAAAATGTTAAAAAAAGTTGGAGGGGGTAAAAACCAAAACATTGGATTTGTTTGTTCATGTAGTTGGAATTTCAAACAGCCATTTAATTTGGGACTGATGGAGTCCCAAATTAAATGGCTGTTTAAAATTCCAACTAGATAAACACAAACAAATTCAAGGAGTGTTTAGGGAATGTAACCGTCTGTATACAGCTATATGGTATCTGTGTGCTATGTGCTATCTATGTAGTTCTATGAATCGTAATTTTTCGAACCCCACCTCTACTGAGTATTATTTTTTTGTGAGTGTGTTACATTTTATGATGTTTATTTTATATGTTGAGCATGTTTTGAAGAGAATAAAAGACTGGAAATTGTATTTTTTTCACTTTTGAATGATCACCAACTTTGGGGGGGGGGGGGGAAATGACTACTTTGGGGGGGGGGTGACTATTTTGTGGGGAAATGACCAATTTGGGGGGGGGAGTGACGGGGGGGGGGGTAACTGTTAGGGGGGAAGTGTCTGACATTCGTTCATTAAATTGACTTTTATTGGGTTTTGCCTCACTAAAAAGTGTACTCGGCGATTTCAAAGAATTTTCATTCTCTCATTCATATAATACATTCTTCCAGCAAATTTGTTGCCGTATTAAGAATATATTTGTATTTTACGATGTCTAAAGCAAGTTTTATAATCAATTATGAAATTAATCGTGCTTAAAATGGAAATTTACTTCATGAGAATCGCCGACTCCGGCTTCATTTGAGGTTGCATGTAAAATTCAAACTTGCAATTGGCGGATCAATAGTCAGGTTTTCCCGGATTGTGGTAAGTGACGCAGATAAGGAAATTGTTTTACGGCAATCAAGTTTTAACATCTGTTAGCAGCAGGAAAGGGCGAAATTGTTTTCGATAAGAAGTTGGACCCTAGGGTTGTAAAATAATTTCTAGTGCTATATATCTCTGAAAGCATATAGCATCGGGAATTATATTTAACAAACTACTAAATACTCACAAACAAACAAAACAATATCAATGGTTGAAGTGAGTGATACATGAATACTCTATTAATAAAAAAACCCTGGTGTTTATTGAATAAAATTATCAAAGATGAACAGAATATTGAGCATTAAAATGTTGTTGCTACAGCCTTGCACACATAAGACATAAATATCACTGAGAAAAACAAACTACCTGTGGAAAAATCACTTTGAACGCCTTCTCTTGCACGTTGACTGCGTAACTTACTACAATCCGGGAAAACCCCTAACTATTGATCCGCCAATTACAAGTTTGAATTTTACATGCAACCTCAAATGAAGCCGGAGTCAGCGATTCTCATGGAGTAAATTTCCATTTTAAGCACGATTAATTTCAAAATTGATTATAAAACTTGCTTTAAGGGCCTATATAAGTAATGGAATTTTGTTTATTTTGAAATTCTCACCTCTCATATTCCTTAAATTCAGATTAAATATACACAAACTATACATCAAAATGAAGGTTGGGATGTATAGAACACGAAACACACATGTAATCAACTCATAGAGTCGACTGAAGGCAACACTGGTTCCTGGAAGTCTGCTACCGTATTCGCACCAGAACTGATAATAAAATAATATTTCACCAGAACAACTTGTGGCCAAATGTGCTTCATATATCCAAGAACAAAGCTAGGCATTCAAAACACTTTCGAATACAGCGATAGGACTGCATTTTGGAAAAGGACAACACTGTCTGCATTTTTTATTGAAGATGGTTTCCATGCTCGATAGACATGCGCAAATCACTCGTTACCACGAATTTCCATCGAAAAACAAAATCGTAATTCTACGAAATTTCGACAGGTATCATGATACCTTGCATTGCATAAGGCAACTGTGCAATCTCAATCTAATAACAGTATACTGTATGAAGGCGATCTTTTTCGTCCGTTGATTTTAGACGGCGTTGTTTTTACATGCTTTTTCTGTCCGATGACGTCGACCGGAAATCGAAAGTATACTCATACGTAAACAAAAGCAAAGGCTTTGGAATTTTCCCCAATGCAGCTCTGTCGCCGTGTTTTGAAGAATTTTTATCCCCTAGATTTATTCTTGGATATGTAAAGCACATTTGGCCACAAGTTGTTTTGGTGAAATATTATTAAATTATCAGTTCTGGTGCGAATACGACAGCAGACTTCCAGGAACCAGTCGTGCCTACAGTCGACACTATGAGTTGATTACACATGTGTTTCGAGTTCTATACATCCCAACCTTCATTTTGAAGTATAATTTGTGTATATTTAATTTGAATTGAAGGAATATCAGAGGTGAGAATTTTCAAAATAAACAAAATTCCATTACTTATATAGGCCCTTAAACATCGTAAAATACGAAAATATATTCTTAATACGACAACACAATAGCTGGGAGAATGTATTATATGAATGAGAGAATGAAATTTCGTTGAAATCGCCGAGTATACTTTTTAGTGAGGCAAAACCCAATAAAAGTCAATTTAATGAACATCATAATTTTTTTGTAACATTTATATGATTTTATGTATACTACACATAATTCTGTACATTTATGTTGAATTTCAGTGTAACTGATATATAGTATATATATAGTATATTTTCCTACAATGTATCAATCACCCAATACAATAGTACCTGTGAAGATTCCCGACACCAAATCAGCCGCGGCTGATTTCTCTCTGTCTCAGGTTGTTGTTATCAAACCAGGACTCTTCTTCACAGATCAAATTCTTCTTTCTTCTTCCTGTACAGCAGTTCTTATAGGGCAGGAGGGATGCACTCGATTACCCGAACAGAACCGGGTAATTAAGGGCATGTCATAATATTAAGGGCGAACTACACTATATTCCCCCCAGTTTTCTCAAATGGCCCTATAAATATTTCCCCAAAAGTGGGGGGCTGTCATTGGGAAGGAGATTCCCACACCTCTAGGAACTGTTGTAGCAAAAGGGAAAGAAGTTAAAATTAATTTACCCCAACCCAAACCAAATTTAATATGCAACCCTAATTTTCTACATGGTCTGGGGTGGAAACCCAAAATACATCCCACGGTTATACCGGGGCAAGGTTGACTTTTAAACTTTCCTTGATTTCAATTTATAAATCAGAGGGAAGGGTTGGAGACCGTATGAATGATAAAATGATTAAATCAATCATCTAGAAGGAAAGGGTTCTCTTCACCTTCCTCAGCAAACTATAGATGAGGTATTTCCTTTTGAGTTATGAGCAGTGAGGTAACTCCTCCACAATTTCATCAGTATGAAATACATGTATAAGAATGGTTTTAAGGGAAAGAATTTCCCTACTGACCATTCTATACAGCAGAAATACACCCAATCCAGTTATATATGGATATATATATACCTATAGATCTATTCATTTCTTAATATGTATCCTTGGCTATTGAGTTAAAAATGGTTTTAAGGGAAAGAATCTCCCTACCAACCATTCCATTCACTAAAAGGGGATACCACAATCAAGTTATATGTGTGTATATATATATGGACATACCAGTACATACTACATCCTTACCAGCATACGCCTATATAGCGTTAATCCATACAATTTCATCTTGCCTAGCACTGCTCACAGAGCACTGATAGGGAAGACATAACTGTTTTTAAATTCGTAAAATATTAACCCATCCCAAGCGCCGAAAAGACGTGATGGCAGTATTATTTTAAATGATAATAAATGATAATAAGCAAAAATGCTGATTATTTTTTCTTAGTGAGACTGTAGTAAAATACCATGTCTACCATTAAGCCACCGCCTCCAGCCGGCACATGAGAATTGGGCCTACTGACAGGTTGACCGGGTATAACAATCTGTTCAAATACATATTCTGTAACAGGGAAAGGAAATTTCCCGAATCATATAAGGGGGGCATATATCTTACAGGGAAAGGGGATTTCCCTCAGTATCAGTTGGGCAAGTTGGTATATATACAACACTGCTTAAAGGAAAGAGAGAAACCCATAGAGCCGCTCTGTATTGTCCTTAGTCATTTTCAAGAGCAGACCTAGGGGCATCCCCCTCCTCCCAGCAATGGTGCGTGCCACCTCACCCAAGAACAGCGGCGAACCAATGGTGGCTCCCGACTGCTTCCCAAAGTACGGGCAATCGGATTCCACCATGAGCCTGTCCAGCGGAATTTGCTGGACGCCTCCCCACTGCTGCTCGGAGAAGGTATGGCACAAGGGGCCTATGCTAAAATAGGTGTTGGGGAATTGCGCCAGCCAACGCCTGACAGTTTCCCCGTCACCTGTAAAGCAGTGCACATGTATGCGCTGGCCCCGGCTTACGGTCTCTTGAAGTATAGAGAGGGCCTTACAGTGGACATCACTGCCCACTGAGTCCTTAGAAGACCCTCTCAAATGTAGGACCATGGGCTTCTAACTGCAAGCCAATTGGGCTAGACGGCGGAAAACCTGGTCCTGCATTGACCAGGCTTCCTGAGGTTCCGTCCTATCTAGCCCAATTTCCCCCAAGGCTGAAGCATGAGGTAGCAGAGTGGCCACCCTACCCACAGCTTCGCCTAACTCCATGGGGGAAGCATCCCTAACATGGCGAGGGTGGTATCCGACGGCTACCTTTACCGTCGGTTCATAACCCTCCAGTTGGGCCAAGGTAGGGTACGTTGGAGGGTCGCAATATACTGCCACTCCTCCACGTACAGGAATGGGAACTCCTGCCGGCCTTCCCGCCTCCAATTGGAAAATCTCCCTAGCTGGGAGGTAGGGACTTCCCAGCATAGCACGGGTTCTGTGCAGATGGAGATGGGAGTCCAACAGGTAAGGACCCCTGCCCAATGGTTGCCTTTCCCGGTCTTCATTCACAGATTTGAAGACTGGGGCAGGAACTGCTTCCGCCGGACTACACATTGGCCCGGCAGACATTAACCCAGCTGATTGGGGTGAGGTTGCACCCCGCACAGTTAATGGGACAAACCCAGGTGGCGGAGAAGTGACAAATAATGGGCGAGATGCCACCGGAGTTGAATGAGGAGCCAGACTAACAGAGGTAATCTTCTGGCTACTCATCACAGGTTTTGTGACACTTTGTGTAGGACAAGGTGTCAACACAGGAAAGCTGGCCTAGGCAAAGCTGGAAATTCCTCTGGAGAGGCCCATGTGGTTGATGCAATAGAAGGGGTACCCCTATTCTTCCCTTCTATTAAAATTAAAAACCACATCAGAACTCTCCAGTGGACAAGACTGGCCGGGGTAACCAGACACTGGAGTTGTGTGTTGTGTGGGGTTAATGGTGAATACCCCTGGTGGACCTCGATGGATCTGATACGATCCACGAGGTTGTTGGAAACGGCCAACGGAAACTTATTGGTTTCTAAAAACTCCTGGTTGGCCATATCCTTCAACTCCCCCAAGGACTTCCCCAGAGGAGCCATCATTTCCTCCAGTGCAGCCACTATCTGCCCTGGGGTAAACTGTGAATCCACTGGCCATACTTCCCTCATTGCGAGAGGTAAATGCTGTTTCTCGCAATGCTTCCTCAGTTGCCGGGTACTACCACGGCAACTGGGGAGCGGGCAGGTTGAGTCCAGGCCCTTCCGTTTGGGTGGCCTGTCCAAAGCCTCTAAATTTATTCCAGTGGGAACTTTTTGATCTCCCCCTGGTATGGGATGCAGAGACATAGATATAAGGGAGGGGATCTCCCTTGACTCTCGACTAGTTTGAATTCCCGAAGAAGGGAAACTCTGGGCAGTTACAGTGCGAGTCCCAAGCTTGGGACTCACCTTAACTTTAAGGGGCGAAGATGACCTCCTCGACTGTGTCCCTCTATTCGAGGCACAGGCAGTTTTGGGGGTCTTAGGCCTAGCACCCTTGCCAGGCTTGGGAGTAGCTGCACTGCCTGGAGTGCTACTCCCAGAGTTCTTGGACTGAGTTCCCACAGTGTAAGAACTCTTGAACTCTTCAATCTTTTTATCCCCAATGAAACGGACCCTTTGCAAGTTAGAGTCCGTCTTCAATCTCACATCTGTGGATGTGGAAAGCGGGGATGAGTCATCCCCAGCTTTCCAGGCCCTTTTAGGACTTCTGTCCTCTGAACTGGTACCTCCATTAGATGACATATCTACAAAAATAAAACAATTATAAAGGACAGGTTGCATTCTAAAGAATTTCCTACCTGGCACTATTATATCTACAATTATACATATTTTTTACAATCACAACTATAATGTTTATTTTCCTTTCTGTTTTTTTTTTTTAAAAATGTTTTTTTTTTTTTTTATTATTCAGGCTGAGCAATTTTACAATACGGGCAAGCAAATTTGTCTATGGATTGTGCTTCTGTACTATCAATTTTTACACATTTTCCATGAAACCAGTCCAAACAATAGTCACACTGAATCATGAAAGAACCATCATTTGGTTTTCTGCACAAACAATATAAGGGAACTGGAGAGCCACTACTTTGCGAAAGAGTTTTATGACGTTCAATCCAAGGGGGGAGAACTCCATCTCGGCATAATTTAATTCTATCATGATTCACCGTGACCGTTTTGTTAAGTAGTTGGACTCGAAACAAATAAGAGGAAATGCATTGACTGACAATACCTGGTCCTTTCCAAATGGGATTCAATTTTTTAGTTTGACCCACTTTACTACTGGAATCAAGGATATAAACAATATCCCCTTCCTTGTATTTGTGAACTTTCATTTTAGAATCATATTGTTTCTTCATTACTTTTTGCTGAGATTTTAATTTATTTCGAGCCAGCTCATGAGCTGTCCTCATTGAATCTTCTAATTTTGTGATATATTCTGATTCTGACTGACATGGTTCTTTTGGTGGAGGCCCATACAATAAATCAGTTGGCTGTATCACTTCCCTTCCCAACATTAGTTTGTTTGGGGTGAAGCCTGTCTGACGATTGACGGCAGACCGCAAAGCTCCCGCTAGTTGGGGTATATAAAGGTCCCAAGAGGATTGTTTTTTCCCCACAAAGCACCGGAGGGCATCCATCAGGGTTCGATTCACCCGTTCCACTTGTCCATTGGAAGAAGGGCGATAAGCCGTTGTACGGGCCTTATGAATTTGTAATAATTCACAAACTGACTGAAAAAGTTGACTTTCAAAGTTGGAGCCTCTGTCCGTATAAATTTCAAGCGGACATCCGAACCTTGAAAATAATTCATTAATAACAGCGGTAGCTGTTTCTTCCGCTGATTGTGAGGCAAGGGGAATGCATTCAATCCATTTGGTAAATTCGTCGACCATTACCAAAATATACTCATTCCCCCTTGGAGTTTTTGCTAAGGGGCCCAAAAATCTAAATGTACTCTTTCCATTGGGCCACCTGCTTGGTAACACACCATCTGATGTTTAGCATGACGTGTAGGCTTTTTCTGTCTATTACATTTTGGACAAGATTTAACAAATGTTTCAACATCCACTGTCAATCTCGGCCAGTAATAACGTGATTAAATCCGTTCTATAGTTCGGTTGATACCCTGATGTCCCGCAGTTGGCACATCATGATTAACTGTCATGACCTCCTTTCTGAGGGCAAAGGGCACCACTAATACATTTTCATTGTTTTTTCTTTTCTTATACAAGAGTTCACCTTGTAAGAAAAATTTGTCTTTATTGTTCCAAAATAATTTTGCATCTGGACTCGCCAGAAAGAGTTCATCTGGTGAAGGGGATTCCCCCTTTTTAAGCCACTTAAATAAGAATTGTAGTGAATTTTGTTTTTGCTATTCTTCTAACACTTTTTCATATTGCTGTCCCTGGGTTAAGGGACTGGTTTTATCAGAGACAGGTGGACAAGAATCTGTAGCAGGTATATCAACTGAGGTAGGAAAAAGATTTCCCTCCTTTTCTTCACCAGTAACATCCCAGTTAATTTCAATTTCTGTTTCCCCGTCCCAGTCCGATAACCCAAAATGGGCTTGGGCAAAAAGAGAGGCAAGTGATCTATCTAAGGCCTCACCCATGGCTTCACATTCTGGGCCAACTTCAGGGTTGATCTCAGTGAATGAAAAAGAAGCAACTACTTTTGGATTATTCAATTCGGTCTTATGAGGTAAAGGAACAGCATCATCGACCTCTTCAAAGAATTCACTCCAATTGTGATGTATTCTAGTGCAGTATTTGCACCCCCCGCAAGGAAGTTTGTCAAGGGGCACTTGGGGCTTAAATTGACCACAATTATTTTCTACTGGTATTCGTGAAAGGGCATCTGCATTTGTATGCAATACCCCTCGTCTATGTTCTATTTTAAAATCAAACTGACTTAACTCCTCGATCCAACGGGCAATTTGGCCCTCAGGCTTTTTGAAATTGAGAAGCCAAGTCAGGCTACTGTGATCAGTTCGAATTGTGAAATGTCTGCCAAGTAACCAATGCCTGAACTGTCTAGTAAATCTTACTACTGCCAAAAGTTCCTTGCGGGTTGCACAATACTTCCGCTGTTCAGGGCTAAGCCCTAGGCTCCCATAAGCTATCACCTTTTCCTGATTATTCTGTATTTGGATTAATTCGGCCCCAATGGCTAAATTAGACCCGTCCGTGTCCAATATAAAGGGGTCTTTTTTGTTGGCAAATGTGAGAACCGGTGGGGACCGGAGGGCAATTTTGATTTGATCGAATGCTTCTTGCTCCTCTTTTCCCCATCCAAATTTATTTCTTCCTGTTCTGGCATACAAAGGGGCTGCCATCTTTGCAAATGATTTTATAAAGGCTCGATGATAGTTTGCCAAGCCTAAAATCTTTCTATTTCTTGAGTATTTTGTGGTGTTGGCCAATCAGCAATTACTTGTGAAGCAGAGTTACCTATTTCCATACCTTCTGATGTAACAATTCTACCCAAAAATTCCATTTTTTCTTGGAAAAGAACACACTTTTTGGGCTTTAATTTTAATTGGTATTGTTGAAGTCGTTTTAGCACGTTTTCAAGGTTTTCAAAATGGTTTTGGACATCCGTGCCTAGCACACAAATATCATCTAGGAAAGCTAGAGCAATCTCCCAGTTCAGTCCCCTTAAAACCAAATTCATTACCCTCGAAAAACAACTTGGAGCTCCACACAAACCAAAACTCATCTTTAAAAATTCATATTGTCCATATTTTGTTATGAAAGCTGTCTTATGCCTATCCTCCTTTGCTATTGGTATCTGGAAATAAGCTTGATTCCCGTCGAAACGGCTAAAAAACTTATTTCCAGCTAAAGTATCCAAACAATCTGCAATAAGAGGTAACGGGAAAGTGTCCTTTTCCGTTATGGCATTAAGGCCTCTAAAATCAAGGCACCACCTCACCGATCCACATCTCTTTCTGATTAACACAGGGGCCGAAGCCCACTCAGAAATAGATGGCTGTATAACTCCTGATTTTAACATGTCTTGTAAAAGTTTATGCTCCTCTTCGACAAAACAAGCAGGAGTACGTCTCATTCTACATTTTACTGGATTGGAATCTCCGGTTTTAATATGGTGTTCCAAGGCAGTAAAATTACCTAAATCATAGTCATGTTTGGCAAATACATTTTGGTATTTAACCAAAAGTTGTTTTAACTGTTGTTTTTCTTCCCCATTTAATATAGACTTTGATCTTTCAAATAAGTCTTCCAAATGTTCAGGTAACTCTAATTCAGAATTTTGTTCTACAGTTTCTGCCACCGTGTCATTTACTACTTCAATTTCAACTTTTCCTGACATAATTGCAATTGGAGATCCCTCGATTGCTTCCCCTATTTTGTAGCCTTCTTTCAAAATTATTTCATGATCTTGTACATTAATTAAAGTGACTACAGGGTCAGCTCCATCTGTATGAAATGTACGAGGGATCGGCAGATTTCTATTTGGGTTTGGTTCGATTACATATTCAGGTAATTCAGGTAAAGGCCCTTGTAATTTACATTTAATTTGTTTAACTGAATTTGGAGGAATCAAAATTTTCTTGGCAACTGTTACTCTGTTAGCTTTAGGAACACTGGAAGTTAACAAATCCAGTAATATTTTTTCATTGTCCAAATACATAATGCCATTTTTCAGATCTAAACGGGCATTATACTCCCGTAAAAAATCTAATCCAAGAATCATGGGAGTATTAATGGGGGCCACATAAGTGTTCTAATGTAATTGAATTTTCCAATTTTCATTGAAACCTGGCCAATTATTTTTCCAGAAATTGTGTCTAAATCACGACCCACAGATCTCACCTTAATCTCCTTTACCACTGTAGGGGGTGTTTTAAAACTTTCCATTATTTTGTCTGAAATAATTGTAATTTGGGCCCCTGTATCAATTAAGGCATCTAATTTAATATTTTCTAATGTAACTGGTACTGTAAAGGATAGCTTATCTACTAATTGATTTATTGTAATAGAATCAGGGAAAATTTCTGACTCAATGATATTTTCCCCTATTCCATTACTAGAATCTAATGCCTTTGAAGTATTTCGGCCTAAATCTTGTGGGGCCGGCTCTAGGCCTGTTCGTCCGACCCGCTTTCGTTTAAATCCTCGACTTCCTCATCAAATGTGACTGAAGCTTGAGGTCTACTTGTAGGTGTACTGGGTGAATCAGTTTGTGGAGTGTCCGAACTCTTAGCAGCTGGACGATTTGTACTATTTCTAGAAGGGCATTCCTGAGCCAGATGGGTTGGCGACCCACACTGAAAGCAAGTTCGGCGACGGGGTGAGGGAGAGCGATTTTGGAAACGGCCATATCCCACACCACGGTCCACACCCTGTGATAATTTTAACGTTAATTTTGCAACTGATTCAGACAAAGTTATCAGTGAATCTTGCATGGTTTTCATTCCATCAGTCATTGATTTTGCAAATCCGCCAAAATCTGACATAAATTTTTTCATTTCTTTGGTATTTGTTTCTGAAACTGGTTGAGGAGTCGATGTGTTATTTTTTCTAGTAAAATGAATTTTAGCAAAGCTTTCTTGTGTGTCTTCTTCAAAATTAGTATGAACTGGCTCTCTTCGGGAAGGTACATCCCGATTATCTTGTCCATACACTGCCATGGAGGTACGCTGATACCGTTTAACTTTATCAATGGCATCTTCAATTGATTTTGGTTTTTGATTTGCAGCGAAGAGCCCTGCATCCTTATTCAAGACTCCGTGGCAAAATCTCATAATAGCTTGGTTAAACATATGATCCTCAGGTAAATGACCATATGCTTTTACTGAAAGGGTTAATACATGGTCAGCCCATTCCTCTAAGGTCATGCTGGTTGTTTGACGTGCTTGACCTAATTGTATTTGAGCAGTTTCGGGAAGTTCGTACATGCCGAAACGTTTCTTCAGTTTATGAATAATATCCCAAAATTGCAACATGGGATCTTGTCTATTTATGGTAGCATAATACTCACTTGCTTTACCCATTAAGCACCAACATAAGTTGTTTTTACATTGTTTGGATGTCCAATTTTGCATCTCTGCAAAATTCATGAATTTTAATTTGAAAGAGTGCCAATCACTATTACCATAATATTCTAAGCCTTTAGGCAGCCTCGGTACTGCCGGTGGCACATATTGTCTGTTTTGTCTATGATACTGGACATCACCTCCACCCTGATTCTGTTGGATGTTTTGGTGAGGTCCGAAATTTTGCCTTTGACCACCAAAATTATCACCCCTATATCTTTGGGTATTTAATTGGTTATAGGGTTCACTTTGCCCTTGTCCACCAAAACTATTACCTCTATGTCCTCGGTAATCTACTTGGTCGTCAGGATCATTCTGTCTCTGACCACCAAAACTATTACCTCTATATCCTCGGTAATCTAGTTGGTCATCAAGGTTATTTTGTCCCCTACTACCAAAATTATTACCTTTATGTCTTCGGTAATCTACTTGGTCGTCAGGATTCGTTAAATTAGGATCCTGTTGTCTGAGAGTTGAGGGAATTTCATTTCTGATATTGGCATTTTTGTCCCGTTTTTTCTGCAATTTGTCTACAATTCGGGACAATCTCTCAATATCGGAAGGATGTGTTGAAAAATCATCCTGATTTAAAGGATGTGAATCATCTGCTGAATCATCATATCTATTAGAATGGGGTCTTGTATCTGTTTGTAGAAGATTTGGGATATTGCATCCCGGTCTTAATTTGACTGTAGTTTCATCTTGATCAAACCTTTGAGCTAATGTGTCAGTTTGATCATAATTATCGTCAATAGAATCTGATGTTTTATTTCTATTGACCATATGTTGTCTATCCAAATTACTCTCCACTAACTGTGCAAGTTGTAGACAAACTGGACAGTTATTACGGGCATTATCATCCCCAGGAATATGTGGTGTGAAATCAATCATGCTTAACATTTTCCTAGTAAAAATAATTTCAGGAATTTTTTTTATGTTTTCTGGCGTAAAATTGCCCTATTCTATTCTTTGGAGAGCCAATATTTTTGCCTTTTCATAATTTATAGAAGGAATTATCAAAAAACTATCAAAATCACAGGTATTGATTTGCAATCCACGGGACGAATCGTCCCGAAGCAATTCTACATTATTTGGGTGTTTTGATGCCATGACGAAAAACACGTTTCTACTTTCTGTTTCAATGTTTTTCATGCAATTTGATTGGACAATTGCTTATCAAAAAATCGAATCATCTTGTTCATTTCCAATATCAACATTTGCCACAAAATTGAAAAATAATGAAATCTAATAAGAAAAATTTGAAAAATAATATCCAAAACATTCATTTATTGCATTATGAGTTAGAAAAAACAAATTTAATTGATGGATGGCCATGAGAAATCAAGAAATTTGAATGGATTTCGAAAACCCCGGGAAAATTTTCCCGAGACACGCCATCAATAATTTTCAATTCCCTTTCAATTATCTTGCATAGGTTCTTTTAATTTACCGCAGCGCAAATTTGTAGTATATTTTCCTACAATGTATCAATCACCCAATACAATAGTACCTGTGAAGATTCCCGACACCAAATCAGCCGCGGCTGATTTCTCTCTGTCTCAGGTTGTTGTTATCAAAACAGGACTCTTCTTCACAGATCAAATTCTTCTTTCTTCTCCCGGTACAGCAGTTCTTATAGGGCGAACTACACTATAGTTAATAGCTGCGAACGTAGTGAGCGGCCGAAGGCCGCGAACGAAGAGAGCATAATGGTAACGTGTGTGTATGTGTGAAAATATAAGATCGAAATTTAGAATATTTCAGAAAAATATATATCCATGCAATCCAAAAATCTGTGTCCGGAAGTAAACACCATGGGCGCAAAATGGGAGTCGAAGTTGATCAAATTATGCTGTTTTCATTGGTAGAAATCGAAATGCATTTATGAAAAAAGAGAATAAGTGAACGTGCTACAATAGCGCCACCTGGTAGGTTACGTCAAAAATCGAAATTAAAAACGAAACGCACGCAGCGCTGCATTTGTCGCCTGCTATTGCTTTTGCAATGAAAAGCGAATGCGTTTGATTGTACTGTTGAAAACAACTGCTTAACGGCGAATTTATCCAGAACATCCTTGGTAACATCCTTGGTAACTTGATAAAAATTCCAAATTGTAAAATCATTGTTATTTTCAAATTTTTTTTAGGTGGTTTAGCTGCACATCTTTCTTTTTTTTTATTTTATCCTGAACTTGGCAAGCCTAAAGCTACTGTATGCTGTGCAAGGCAGTTTTCAGTCTCATTATGATTTTCTTTAATGTAAACTTATCCCACACAGGACATATTACTTATATATTAGGCACAAATATATATTAATTTTTTTTTTTTTTAATTCATTGCACTTTTTTCACGACTGTAAGTTGTGGAAGGCCTGGGGATTTACCATTACTTCAGCTGGTTGCCTTGATTACAGTTTTTCCCAATCATCAGCATCAGAGTAATATTTTTGTATCTGAGTTTCTGACTTTTAGTTATATCCATGTCACATTAAAACATAAAACAATGGGGAAAAATGTTTTTCAAGTAAATGATCAGACTCATATACTTTTAAACTGAAATTTTAAATGACTTCTACTGTTATCATTTGACTGAATTTCACCCAAATATTTTATGTGAATTCATGACTCATTGACTGATTGTTGGAAAGAGTCCAGTTTCAAATGGCTGAAAATGAATTTTCAACATACTGATCACATTTATACCAAAAAAAATCACAAAATATTGGCCCAAATAACAAAATTCACCATATTGACCACAGTTACTCCAAAATAATTTCACAAAATAATGCCACAAGCACAACAAATCAAAATGCTGAACAATGCAGTTTTTCTCTAATTACAAGTAGTGAAAAAAATATGACAAAGCACATTTTGCTCACTCATTTGCCAAAAACTGTGATAAATCTGACAACCATTCTGACCATAACTATGCCAAGATAAACACTCAAGATAGGAACCCAAAAGATAAAAATGGGGTTGATAAGCTTGAGCAAATGAATGCTGACCAGCAACATTCTAAAAAGCATGAAATTCACAAAGAACATCAAAAGGTAGAAAATAAACACAAAAAGAGGAAATTTGATGAAACTCAATCTGAGTCAACAGAAAATAATAGTAAGAAAAAACAAACAGTCAAAACAAATGGGCAAAACAAAAAAACAGATAGATCAGAATGTTCAGTTGAGGCACAAAAAGGCCTAGCAGATTTGAGAAATTACAATGGACCAATGTCCACTATAAGAATACAAAATCAGGATTATAAAGCTTTTGATGTGCCGGGAGATGGAAATTGTTTTTTTCACTGCCTGAGCCGTGCAATTCATGGAGAAATCAAGTGGACAGTTATGTACAGGCAGTTTATCTGTAGGTTTATCCATACCAACTGGGATCTTTGGAAAGATACTGTTGACCTCTACCATGACTTTACACCGATTTCACAGACTGCCTACTGGCGACAAATGGTTCTGAATAAAAGAAGTGCTACAGGCTGTGAAATTACTGCTGCAACCTCTCTGTTAAACTTTAATTTTGAAGTGTGGTTACAAAACACACTGAATAATACTACTAATTTCAGATTAGAAAAATTCACAGCACAAAATGCTCCTCCACATCAATCTATTAAATTATTACTCCACAATGGCCACTTCAACTTACTGTGTGTCCAACCACTTTCACACCAACAGACACTAACAAACCAAATAACAACTCTTGAAAAAATGCTGAGAACGAGGACATCAAATCAAAACTGTCTGAAACCAACGATGAAGAACAAAAATGAAAGCACAAAAATTAATCGCAGCAAACCAGTGACAAATAACAACACCTTGAACAACAACAACCATATTCACCCTATGCCAAAGGCATTCATTCAAACAGAAGACAATCACACTGAACCACTGACAAACAACAACAAAAACAATAGTAGCAGCAGCAGCCAAGATCCCATGTTTGTTCAATTTAGAAAATATGGTGCCGCTCAAATGTATGAGCCTCCCCAAGAAGGAGAAATACCACATGAAAATGTTCTCCGCAGAAAGAGGAATGTCACAAAATTAAAGCGCCTCAAAGATAAATTTATCTCAAAAAACATCACTGCAGAAAATATCCCAGACCCACCTATTCAAACTGAAGACCGACATTTCAACCCCGTCATGGATTCAATTAGAGCTTTTGAGCTTAAGCAAATGTCATACTCCTTCACGTTATGTGAAATTTGTCAAGAACGAAGGTTAGAAATGAAAATGGCCACAGAAAATATCTGTCATCGATGTAATGCCGATAAAATGGATATCAAAATGTTTTCTTCAGAAAATATGATGGATTCTGGATACGTTCCACCACAGCTTCAAAATTTAACCATTGTAGAACAACAGCTCATTAGCCGACTTTCGCCATGTATAAATGTACATATGCTTCATCATGGTGGCATCGCAGCAAATGGTCACTGTGTGACATTCCCTCAAGAAATAAATGAGCCAGCTCAGATTTTTCCCAAACTGCCAGAGGAAATTGACATCATCCGTATATGCAAGCAAGGGCGGAATAATACACATAAAAAATTTGCTGTTCACAGATATGTTGTTGAGGCTGCACTCATATGGTTAAAAAACAACAATCCAGCTTACAGGAATATAACTATTTCTGAAGACAGATTGAGGCACTTGCCAGTTAATGGTGAGCTTCCAGGTATTCACACCATACAGTACCACTCCAACAGCAAACATAAGAATGATGAAGGTCCAGCCCCTCAACAGAATACTCTTGCGGAACCTGTAGACGACTTTTCTAATTCAGGGGTCTTGTTGCCTGATCCAACTGTAGATATAAGAAAAAGAGTGGAAAATGTAGTACAGGATGTCATTGGGTCACAACATGGACCAGTAACAGAAAAGAAAGGTATAATAAGTATTCCATGGCCTTCTCGTTCAAGTACTCCATCATCAGAATTTTGTACCCAATACTTTTTCACCATGGCATTTCCATGTTTGTTCCCATATGGCATCGGTGATTTTTGTACCAATCGCAGAAGGACGTGCTTGTCAATGGCTGATTGGGCAGAGCATCTATTATGGTATAAGGATGGCCGCTTTGCAAGCAATGAATATTTTAAATTCATAGTGCACAATGTTCTGATTAGAAAAAGAACCCTGGAAACATGCAATTATATTGTACGTCAACAACTAGGAGAGAACATTCTAACTGTTGCCGATTTGAAAGAAATGATCAAAAATTGTGACACAACAATACCACAAAAAATTCTTTACTTTGGAGCTTCTCTTCGAGGAACTTCCCAGTAATGGACGCAAAGATCTAAGGAGCTTAGGGCACTAATTCAATATGAGATAAATAATGGTCATGGTCTGCCATCATTTTTCACAACGGGAAGTTGTGTTGAATATCATTTCAAACCACTTCGGCGGTTGCTTCAATTGTACATAAAGGAAACAACTGGAAAAAATTTGAACCTTGAAAACAAAAATGAGATTTACTCAGCTTTGCAGAAAAATACACATGTAGTGGGTCACTATTTTGACCTTCGGACACAAGCATATTTTCAAGATGTGATGGGTCCTGCATTTGGTGTTAATACATTCTGGTATCGACAGGAATTTGCAAAATCAAGAGGTATGATACACTGGCATGGGCTTTGCTGGCGCTCAGATAGAGAACCCCCATAACATTAAGCATGAAGCATTAGAGATGGGCCTAACTGCTGATTCCTGTGCTGAAAAAAATTTCCAAATGGGCAAAGACAGTGTTTGGAATGACAGCTTCACATCCTGGAGGGAAAGATGAAAATGGTCTTCCACGGAAAGATCTCTGGCCACCACCTGAAGGTACAGCACCACAACCACCAGAAGAGAAAAATCCATTAATAAAACTTTTAATGGATGTAAGTGACAGTCAGGAGTCATTGTTGGAAGATCATCTACTACTCACGAACCGGGTTAACATACATCGGTGTTCAGATTATTGTTTGAGGCAACAAAAAGTGACTGATGAGACCAGGAAATGTAGAATGGATTTTGGGAGTGAAATTGCTCCAGGTAAAACAATTTTATCACAGGCCCAAATTATTCGGGACAGAAACCAATGCCTGCGACTTGAGATGGAGCGTGATCATCCCATGATGGTGCAACATTCTCGATACCATATGCAAGGCTGGCGTGCCAATGGGGGTATGTCAATTATCTTATCCTACAGTGATCCACAAAATCCATCTGTTGATGAAATCATTGCAACAGAAAAGTATGTATGTGGCTATGCATGTAAAGGTAATGAGCCAACTGGTGCGGTAGCAGATTTGTTCAATGATATTATTAATTCAGAAAGTGACAACACAAATACCAAATCGGTATGCACAAAGCTGCTAATGCACACAGTTAAACGAAATATTTCAGCTGTGGAAGCATCATATGAACTTTCTAGCCTCCCGCTGTACAGATCTAGTTATCAGTTTCAATCTATTAGCATGACTGGCTCCAGATTGCTAGAAAGAACAGACAGTACAGTAACAAAGTCAACACCACTGGACAAGTACCTTGCTAGAAGTGACACAGATGAATCATCATGGTACAACTTCGTATGTAGAAGTGGTAAGGTTCCTGTTATAGGTGGCAGTAGTATAAGAGCCACCTGGCCATTAACAGAAGATTACTGCAGGACCATGGTTCTCCTTCATTGGCCAAACCGGATAAAAATTCAGGACATCAAAGATGAAGAAACAATATGGTTTGATAAGATTCAGGAGCTTTTAAACATGGGAAATTGTCCAAGTTTTTTGCGGGCAGACATTGAGAGGGCAAGGAGAAAATTTACGACTGATTTAGAGGCTGCAAATGATGTTCCAGTTAGCCACAATAATGATGACGATGATGCAACTGACGAGCCCGACTGGATGTGTTTAATACGCCCAAATAAGGAGTATGAACAGCAAGTTGATGATGAATTTGTATATGAAGATGGAGGAGCTAGTCATGATTGGAGTGTTCCAACTCATGAATATACATCAGGGTTTGGTATTGGCTGGCTTCAGAACTTGAACGAGAAATATCAGGTCGAAAACACAGAAAAACCACTCATGATACCCAATGTTTCAATAACATCTATGAATCCTGAACAGACATTTGCATTCAATCTAGTTATGCAAACTCTCCTTGAATTCAAAGCAAACCCATCAACATTCCATTCACATTTAAGGCTGATTGTTGCTGGTACTGCTGGAAGTGGAAAATCATACCTAATAAAATGCCTTGTAAAATCAATACGCTTTCTATTTAAAAGCAACAAAGCGGTTCAAGTCCTCTGTCCTACTGGAAGCAGTGCAAATCTTATATCAGGTGTGACTGCACATAATTGTTTTCAAAATACCAACCGACAGCAAAGCAGCAGGAGAAATGTCTGCCCCCGAAGGCTGTACTGGAGCATCACTTCAAAAAAACTGTGAAGGTTTAAAAGCAATTCTTGTTGATGAGAGCTCTTTAATTGGCTGTAAAACACTTGGGTGGATGGAGTATTTATGTTCCTGTGGCATGAACAATGATTCAAATCCTAACAAGTCATGGGGTGGATTACCAGTTGTTGTATTTTTAGGGGATGATGTCCAGCTGCCACCTGTTTGTGATTCACCTGTATATAACTCTAAAAGCACTGTTCCAGCTGCAATACATGGTGCCTTAGTCTGGAAAGAATTGAATCATGCTGTGACTCTGAAAACGGCTATTCGCCAAAACAGTGACCAGGACCAATTTAAGAAAACTTTAAATGCTCTACGGACACATAAAGTAACCCCAACAATTGCTGAATGGTTACAGAAATTTCAGTGGAATGACATGGCAAATTCTCATGGGAGTGGACTGATTCAAAGAATGATAGAAAAAGGATTGTTTGTGTTTCCAAGTCATGCTGAAGAATGGAAACACAACAAAAACAATTACTGGAGACAAATAAACTCCACCCAATTGCCTTGATAAAGGCAGTATCACAAGGTATACACAGAAATGTACCCAGTGATAAAGCTTGTGGCCTGGAGGAACAATTATATCTATGCAAAGAAGCCAAAGTCATGCTAACTATAAATCTAAATGTAGAATATGGTCTTTTTAATGGGTCTGTGGGCACTGTGAAAGACATTCTTTTCATGGATGGAAAGACACCTTCTATGGCTTTACCTGATGTGGTTATGGTAGAATTTCTCAGGTACACAGGCCCACCTTTTGTGGAAGATAATTCCCAAATTGTACCAATAGAACCTGTGGAACGAAAAATTGACTGCCACTGCTATTCCTGTAAAAAGAAACAAATTCCACTGCGTCTGGCATGGGGGACAACAATCCATCGATGTCAGGGCATGACATTTGGTGATGGTGAAGCAACAGATATATAATAATCAATCCAGGATCAACAAGTTATGAATCAAGAAATCCAGGAGCATTATTTGTTGCTCTGTCCCGAGCAAAAACGGCCGGTGATGAAATGACAGATCCAGATTTTGCATGGCATCCTGATGTTTTAGTAAATGAGGACCGTCTCTGTCATGTGGTAAAAACACCCACCTCTTTTGCTAGGACATCTGAAATAGAAAAGATCAAGACTATGACAGATGTAACTAAACAAAAATTTCAATCAATACTGAACAGAGCACCCATTGGACATGACTGGAATTATCTACAATTGAGAGAGGAATAATTAAATATGCATGTGTGCATTTCAAGCAGCCAAGCAACTAACCAAATGCACACGCACATGCCTTCAAAGAAATACCTACACACATTACCCCACTCATTTACCTACATTAAGAGCTGAAAGACACACATTTTAATTTTTTTATTTTAAGCCTAAAAGAAACAGGGTTGAATGGTAAACTAAACTCTAAATAAGGTACAAGGTTTATAAGTGGGGAAAAAAATCTTCACATGCATTAATTTTTGTGTGTGCATTTTCCATGAGGTATGGATAAATATACACACCATTAAATACATACACACAACACACATATGTGATCTGACACATGTGTATGGTGATGTGTGTGAAATGAGACAATTGAGAGTTTCAGTCACACTAAAAACCTCCTAAACAAAGACATGTCATTTTGTCATGTACCCTGTTTGTTTTAGACCTAAAACTGTTTGAAGCACAGCCAAACAGCGGATATAGACCCTTCTCGTGAAATAGTCCCCTTGTTATCTAGAGTTGTGGGTTGAAACAGGGTGAAATATTTAACCAAGACTCACTGGAGATATTTCTCCTGACAAATGAGGATCTTTGGACTTGGGGTGAGGCCCTGTTCTTACACACACATAAACAAGGGCATGAGTATATTACTGCATTTCTATCTGTTTAAAAAATCTCAAGGGGGTTGGTCATACTATCATGAAAAAAGTTTCAACAAGGCACTAAATTTTCTGAAACCAGACATATCTGACTTGACACCAGCAAGACAATTCTGACAAGGTATCGGAACCTCTGATGCCAGACAAATTCAACTGGTTCCGGATCTTCTGGAGCCAAAAAAGCTTTGTCAAAGCACCGGATCTTCTGGAGCCGACAAACCTGACATGTTGACAAATTTTCAGGACCCAGACAAATCTGACATAGTGCCTGATAATAGTACAACTTGCAACTTTTTGGTCCCTTTTTTGGATAACTCTGGTGGATGACGCTGGAAGTGATGTTAAATCACAAAGCATTATTGTGGGGGGGGGGGGAGGGGGAGGACTCAGTCGGTAGAGGGACACACTGCAAGCCGAGAGATTCTCGGTTTGAATCCAAACTGTGGCAAGTTGTGTTCTTGGAAAAGACACTTCACTCCTATTGCCCATGTGTGGGCACATTTGCATTGTGTACTAACTAAGGCATACTGCACGTTGATGGTGCACTTGTCTTCAACCAATGCAAAACCTTGCTTGTGTGAAGTTAGTATGTCCCGATACAAACCACAATACCTTGCAGTGATTGGTCAATGCCTCGTTATTTTATTTTATGTCACTGGGCACAAGTATATGTTTACTGTCAGTGATTCTTATGTCCACCCTCAAGGAAAGTGTCTCATTGCCATGACAAACGGTTCATCGCAATGTCTTTTTTCACTTGAAATCAACTGAGACAAATACATTTAACTAAAGTAAAATATACACAAAAGTGTCGTTATTACATACAAAAAGATTAGTTATGTAAACATGGGTAATTATTTATGAAACCGATTAGATTATAAGTTATCTTTTCATTAATTTACTGTAACATAAACTGAAATGAATCAAGAGCATCTCACCCTGTTGATTGCATACATAAACATTGAATAAAGGGCAATCACTCCAGTCTGTAATGACAAAAGTTAACACCTTACCGAAACAACGTCAGCGTTCTAATATTCGCTGTGCAACATATTTTAAAATGATTCACATGTGTAAGAACGGGACATATACGTTATTCTGTTTGTTGACAGGGGACATGGTCTCACGTTCTCTGCATGAAACATATATTCAACTTCAACTGATGCCTGGGTTGAATGTAAATTTCATGCAGGGAACGTGAGACCATGTCCCGTCAACAAACAGAATTACTTATAATGTTGGGAAGTCCAATGGTTGCTTGCCATTGCGTTGTGGTTATCTGCAGGTACTCTGGCTTCCTGAACCCACAAAACTGTCTTACACACAAGGTGACCCTGGCTGTCAAAAGTGTCATTAAACCCCAATAAATAAATATTGGTTTGTCATGTTATGAAATCATTGTCATGGTGAAGGGTTGTGCTAGTGTGCATGCCCAGTGCATTTTTGGGTAACACAGGTTTCTTTCATCCAATTTCTTTATTGAACTGGGTGATATTGCAAAATTAAATAATCATAGGGGCTTGAATAAGAATCATGGACAAGGGAGATTTTATGCTTAATTGGGCTGCAAGAATTATGGTCATAAGTCCTCATAACATATGACATGCTATTTGCATGCAATTCATGGTAGGGCTAAAAAGTTTTAATTGTAGGTTTTCACAGATTTTTCATAATCTAAACATATCCATCACAATGAGATGAAACTGGCATGTTCTTTGCTTTTTTATTCCTTGTGGTACAAACTAATGCTGATGAATGTTAAGTACTAGTTTTTACGCCGTTTTTTTTCACTGCATCTGCCAAACATCATAAAGTTTCATTTAATCAATGTACTTTTTTTTTACTAAATTCACTTTTTATTGCAACTGGTTACTTTCTGTTTACAAAATTCGTCAGATTTTTGACAACAAACAGTACCTCTGCAAACTTGGAAATAAATTTCAAAATTTTGCCGCATTTTGTAAACAAACAAGCGCGGCATAAGAGTTGAAGGCCCATTTAAACAACAAAAAGGATGGGGACTGCAGTTTACTGACATCTTATTATCTACTTGCAAATAGATATATCTGATGTAGCACCGGATCATCTGGTATTGCAATCAGACAATCAGTCTTGTGTATTATTGTTACGGTTCCCAAGTAATGAGTAGGAAACCAGTGAATGATAAAATGGTATGATTATATTTATTGCAAGTTGATAATGTTGATGTGTTCATTAAGTAAAAATTACTACCTGCATTGAAGGAGTATACCCCAAAATACATCGAGTTCGAATTTTGTACTGGTGTATTTTGTTAACATAGGGTAAAAGAATCCTCCTTACTATCTTTGTAGGAGTACCAATAACAAAGTCAAAATGGATGATGAAGAACAATATTTTGTGCCTGATTATGATGAGAACATGTATGAAGACATATCCTCCAAAAGAAGTGATCCACCAAAGCGTACAATAATCACATCAACTGGATCAACAAATTCAAAGAAAGGTTTGCATTGTCCAGTTTGTGAGTATAAATTTACCCACCTGAAACGTCACGTTCTTCAACATCACCTGCCATGGTATATAAGTGCACACACTGCTTGTTGGTTATGTTGTAAACAATATTGTAAGACCACAACTATTCAGCAACACCTCATCAGTGTCCATGAAATGAATACTGAAGAAGCTCAATTCACAAGCATGAAGAAGAGTATGGCTTGGGTTGAGCTTTGTTTGGGGTTTCTACAAACCTTATGCGAGTTGTTTGCAAAATCATCCTTGCAGGATTTATTACAACATGTACAAAATGAGAGGATATATGCCACGACAGGAGCTACAATACAGAGCGAAGAAGAACAGCTTTTAGATTTTTTTGACCAGCACCTCAACAATGTGAATACTGACGAATGCATCAATGAACGTTCTATCTGTCCTCCAAACCGTGTAAGCTCTCTTCTGCACTGGAGAACCTTGATCCTTCTTCTCCTGGCTCTACCTGAAGATGAGCAGCTTCACCTTAAGTCTCTGGAGAGAAAAATTCTGAATCCCCAAGCCCAAACTCATCCAGATATTTCATCTTTAGAAATTATTGATTCACATTTCCACCTAGATGTCTTGTGTCAAAGAACCGGGTTTCCTGGTCTTTCACATGTACTCAGGTACCAGCCTCATTCACAGAATATTCCAATTCTCAAATATGCTGTCGCAAATTACTGCTGGCCTCGTAAATGGCCAAATAGTCAAAACAGAGAATTTATCAGGACAGATCCAGCAGTATATTTTGCATTTGGGCTCCATCCACGTGTTGCTGGATTTGAGACAGAAGATAATCTGAAGAAATTTTTAATTGATTTAAATTATCTTCTAACCTCACGGAAAGTAGTTGCTGTAGGAGAGTGTGGAATGGATGACACCTCAAGACCTGATGAGTTTCAGCTTTGTAAACAGGAGATGATTTTCAAACATCAAATACAACTTGCCAACCAACATAATCTTCCACTTGTAATACACTGCAGAGGGTCCGAACAAATTTCAAAACAATGCTTCACTATTTTGTCTGCCAATATATCCGCAACGCATTCCATTCACCGACACTGTTTTGCTGTATCACTTGCAGAATATGAAATGTGGAAACAAAGATTCCCAAGATGTGTTTTTGGTCTGTCACCTCTATTACTGCAGGATCATTCCAAAGCTGATGTATCCAAGGCTGTCCAATCAATGGATCTGAATCGAATTGTTTTGGAATCGGGTGCACCATATTTACTGCCACCTAAATTCAGTAAATATGGTGCATCAAACCAAAACCACAAGGCAATCCATTTATGTTGATGGAAGTGGTAAACAAAATTGCAGCACTGAAAAACATACCAGCAGAAATGGTCCTGAGATCAACAACAAAGGCAGCTGTCAATTTCTATGCATTACCCTAGAATTTGAGATCATAATTAATATATAAATCCTCCATTCTTGAAAGTTATGATCACTTATCAATGCCAAAAATGCACATTTCTGTGAAGTGAGTAACATACAAATAAACAATTTCATGAGTTTGACTTTATTGATGTTGCTCTCACAGAATATATCCACTGAAAATTATTAACGGTTTGTAATTTCAAAAATTTATCTTAATGTTGCTCAATGCGTAAGAAAATCACAAAATGCAGTACTAGTAATTACAGACCAGACACATGTACTTGTATTAAAATATAATCCATCACACCTCATTATATGGCAGGCTTCATTTAGACAAAACAACATTGTCTAACGATTGATAGTGCAGGAAGGTTATATATGGAAAAAAAAAACAATTCGGATTTAGATTTTCGTTTTGGAAAAAAACTCACAAGCATGCAAATAACTTGTACAATAAAATCATTTCTATTAATTATATGCTAGCCTGTGAATTATCGCAAATTATCTAAAGGATGTTTCTTGATATTCATCGACTTGATGGATACTAATATCAAGAAATGTCCTCAGTAGCTTCCTAAATGACGTCACGTTTTGACACATGGCGTTGCCTCGAAGGAATGATCAGCAGATCTTGGTTATTGTCTGCAAACTGTTTGCAGTCGAATTGGCCTGAAAATTGTGCAGTAAAATGTGAGATAGCATATAATAAAAAGAAAATTTATGCAGTTTTAAAGAATATCGGACAATTCCTCATTTACGTGGACCTGAAAGTATTATTTTTCACTTGCGCAAGTGCTTGTGAAAAATAAAACTTTCGGGTCCACACTCATGAGATAATTCCCTATAATCACCAAAAAGCATTGATATCCTCTATTTGTTTTTTTTTATTTTCCACTATTTATTAACCTTCCAGCTCTAATAATGGAGTGTTGATTCGATCACAACACTACATCAAGACATAAAGGAATCCTTCTATATGTATGCACCTGTTTAATACTGACAGATGTAATGAATTTGAATTCGGTAGTCATTCTTACTGCATCATTGGCTCCTGTTAATAGATAAAGAAAACTTAACCTCTACTGACAGTTGAGGAGCCATTCCACTAAGTCTAACAGCAAGCTTGTATCAAGCCAAGATGTGAACATTGGTCTGCCAAAAGTCTTCTACTTGTCCTGTCTATATAATAATCCTGTTCTGACAACAAATATAAAACTAATATACAAAATAAGTAATTATAATAATATCCATCAAACATATCTCAACCTGTTGACAACCAACGAAGATAGATCTTGAAGTGGATAAATGAAAGAAATCTGATGAAAAAATTGTTTGACACTCATTTCACAGAAACTTGCCTCTGTTACCAGTGGGAGTTGTGAAAAAACCATCAATGAAGACTGGTGAAACTACTTGTTGTTCGCCTTGCAAACATCAGTTGGGATGCATACCAACACACATCATTGTCACTGAATTTGATCACTATATTCTTAGCGCATGGTTTTTTTCGATTTTTTCATCATAGTATGGTGGATTGTATTAATCTGTCATTCGTTGATTCCAAGCTAAAATGGAACCAGGCAAACTGCTGTCATTGCAAATAATGTGCCAAAAAGCAATTGTGTGACCAAACAGTGTCATTCATAATCAGCAAACTGTTTGGATGAAAACATGTCAAACTTCTTTTTTAATTATATTATTTAGGCCCATTTGGTCAAATTTTGAAACAAAAACACATACGAATTTTGTGACTTCTGTTGTGTCAACCGAAAAACAGATTACGTGTTGATCTACGTAGTTTATGGTTACAGGAGTGACAAGAGAATCGATTCATGCAAAGATTAGTGCATTTTGATTTTCGCTGCACCTCTGCTAGGATTCTCTTCAAAAGAACTGAGTCAGTTTTAACAACCCTTTTCCTAACTTAACAGAAACAAATTAACCAATACAAGGCTAATATGACCTGAAATATACAGACACTCACTTGCCAATAAAATCGTATGAATATGACTGTCAGTGGAACTGGCTCATTGAGCCGGTTCCAATGACATCCATATTTGTAAGCATTTATTGGTAAATATTTAGTTTTTTTTTTTTAAAATCAGTTGATGTTTTAAAAATTAAAAAGCTGTGCTGGGTAAAGGGTTATCATGTGTTATCAGTTTACAACAGGTGTTCAACCATGGTGGCCTCATCCTGGGACACTCATAGCAACCATTTTTGTGAGAATGCAAATGGATCTACAAACTTTAAATGAAATATAAGGTTATGGTTAGCTCCCTTGATATGATTATCGAAGGATTTCTGTTGTGTCAACAGAAAGGACAGATGACTTGTTAATAATCTACACAGTTTATGGTTACGTGGCTATTACGGGGCTAATATTTTGACGAGAAATCAGAGAATCGATTAATGCGATGATTTGGGCATCAAAACCAGTGAAAATCCATTTTGATTCTCACTGCACCCCTGCTAGGATTCACATGAAAAGAACTGAGTCAGCTTTCAACCCTTTACCTAACACAAGGGAAACAAATTCAGGGACTGATATATAAGCTTCATACACCATAACCTTAAAATAGGTCACGGTGTGCCTAGCATACTGTAACCTGAAGGTTTCCATAGTGTAGATATAAGGGAAATTATTATGGTAATCAGTTTCCTCTCGTAACCTAATAATAGGTCTCGAGTTTATAGAAACATGTAACCTCCCCCATAACCTAACGTATAGGTTACGGCTTATGTTGGACCCTGAAATTAACCAATACAAGGCTAACATGACCTGAAATATCCAGACACTTACCTTGTCAATAAAGACCTATGAATATGGCTGTCATTGGAACTGGCCCATTGACCTGACCCCAATGACGTCTATAATTGTGAAGCTTTATTGGTAAATATTGTTTAGGTTTTTTTTAAAAAAATCAGTTGTTGTTTAAAAAATCAAAAAGCTGTGTTGGTACAGTTGGGTAAAGGGTTATCGTGTGTTATCAGTTTACAGCCTGGTGTTCAACCATGATGGCCTGATAGGATCCTCATCCTGGGACACTCAGAGCGACCATTTTATGAGAATCCAAATGGATCGCCCAAATTTAATTGAAATATAAGCTCATGGTTAGCTCCCTTCATATGATTATCCATAGCTTGTTTATGATTACTCACTCTCTGATTTGTGAGAATTTCCAGCGTCTGTAGAGGTGGGTGATTAAGATCTTTTTTAGGAAATCATGATGGTTTTCATAGCCCACCTAATGTGATGTCAGGAAGTGAAACGCACCCTGCTTATGTTGAATCCAGTTCAGCAGAGGCGAGAGGAAACAACTGCCTGTCATAAAAGGCCACGCCTGGACCTGGCTACACATGTACATTCTTTTGACTACAAAGCTTTTTTTCGGCTCTTCTGCAACTTAACCTTCATTATTGCCACAATAGCCTTACGAACTGTTTCTATCTTTCTTTCATGCTTTCCAAGATATCATCAAACTCAAAAGATGTCATTTTGGAAATAAAAACATTTTCATTTTCTGGGAACACTGTATATCATAAAATACACAGATCTTCTTGTTGGAGAAGTATATGCATACATGTGTATACCAGTATATAATCTGTTTCCAGAAAGCCACTTATCTTATGAAATTCAAAAGGACCTTTATGCACCCTCTGGCTTTTAATCACCCTCTGCAGCATGCTAGCCTGCCCGTAACATATCTGCAAGGTGAACGGGTTACTGTATCAAACTCGTATAAGCCACTAACCAGGCAACTTCAGTGCAGAAGACCTGGGGGTTTAGGTTAGATGGTCAAACAAACACTTGGAATGATGAATTCTTAACTATCACAGTACATCGTATTTTCCAAAAAGCACATGTTGTCAAGGATATGAAACTTACATATCACAACATGCCATACTGGTTCTAAATATCAGGGTAATACTGATATGATACCACTTGTGTATGTCTTTTGCCCATACTGTTAAGTGCAACTGTGCAAGTTTTGTTAGTGATGAAAACAAATATTTTCGTGAAAACAAATATTTTCATAACTGTTTTTTCAATATATTTTACTGGAGTCTGGAAATGTACTATCAAAACTGCTTTTTATTCAATGGGCATTAATAATTCATAGTCAATTGTACTCAAATTGAATCCAATTACAATTAATTGTAAATGTGACCCTCTTGGTCTAGAAAAACATTGGAAAGGGTAAAGTGCCTGGAGGCCCTACTGAGTGGCAATGGCATGAAGGTTCGAATCCTTCCCCAGGCAAATGATGGAATATGTTCTAGTGTAGATGGGATCAAATTGAATAGTTCGCTATAAATTTAACAATGAAACATGTGCACAAAATTCTGACTGAAACCCAGACCTGCCATTCTGAGAGTGCTGCATGCATCAGTTTTTCTTGGACGGCAATTTTTACATGCCATTTAGGTGAGCACAATCTTCAATTTGTCATTGATATTTCGTAATGATTAAACAGGCCAAAAAATATATATCATATGAGAACAAGAAAACAAAATTTATGTTCATGTAAAAATCAGAATATGAAATTTGTTTTCACCTCAACCATTCTTTAGGAAACTCAACCCAATTCCATTAAATTGCCCTGCAGAGGCTAAGAATTCTCACTCTCAGACTTGTTTCATAAGTATCATATTGGATGAACATTCATTTCACTATGACATGGGTTGCAGTAATTTCATACCAACAACGATTTCGAACCCGGAATTTTGAGTAATTTCATACCCATCCAAATGGGCATAACATACAAAATCTATTCTTTTCAAAATATACCTGACAAATAAACTGCTATTAATATTGCCAGGGTCATTCTGACCTATTATTTTTTTAAAAGTGTTCCAAATGGTTTCTGGTATGAAATCACGAGTATGAAATGGTTTTGGGTAATAGGTATGAAGGTACATTCTACATACATCCACTGACATCCTTTGTATATTTTTTTTATCCAAATTTACAAAATAACTACTCTTGTGTTCAAAATAAAAGTACAGGTGGGAATAAAAGTATGGGATGGAACACTTATAAAAATTAAATACAAGTACAGACCTTAATACTAGTAACAGAACAGGGTGGAAATTCACAGAGGGGAAGGGAAGTAATGGCACCGTTATGCTAGTTAATTTTATCTAAATGTCAACTTTTTTCCAGTATTGTCAGGGGAGGGGGGGGGGGGTCTTCCAAAAAATTCCGGACACAAGGCCTAAAATATTTTTTTCCACCTTTTGACCACCACCCACCCACCCACGTGCAAAAAAATTTTTTTTTTCCTCTGACCACTTGGACACCCACCCCACCACCTATATTTTTTCAGTGTATCACCACAGTGGGTAATGAAAAATTATTGCACTGAGCTTCCAGTTGTCAATCCTTGCCTTAATTTGAATCCTAATCTACTGTCTAAACTAATTATGTACACATCAACCAGCATCAACAGAAGCATTTAGATTTCACTAAAGAAAATTGTTATTAACTCCTTTGTTATCAAGCACGCATTTATTTTTACTGGGAAAAATTTCATTGTTATTTTTCGTTGTGAGAAAACTTTCGAGGAACTGATTGATTCTTGAGTTGGAATTGGTGCTGAACCTAATATTACCCAGGATTGTTTCATCCTGATAACTGTTTTTTTTCACATCTTTATGTTCTGGTGGTTCTAATACCTGATGACAGAACTTTCAGTTGAGCATTTGTAATTCATGCATTTCAATAATATACCTATATACACTATCGCGTAGTGTATACTTGCATATTATTGAAATGCATGAATTACAAATGCTGAACTGAAAGTTCTGGCCTCAATGCTCTCATAATAATTATCATTCATGTGTTAAGTTACGAGACTGAAGAAACAGTTTAAATTTAGTGAAGAAGTTTTAATTTTAATGACCTGACTACAGGCTAAGTGTCTAGGCTTGATGTTTCAGCCAATTGTCATTACTCAAAAAGATAGTAGATAGCGTAGGAAAGCTGAAAATCTGTCACCAAACACTATTGTAAATCTCACTGTCCGTCCTGGTCCGTCTCCGAAAAAATGTCAGCATTGATTTCTGCATATAACAGCATATAATGTAAGAATTAGACTATTTTTGTGAACATCAAATAGAGGATTAAAATAATCTTCTTTTGCTGCATAGTATTATTCTCAGCTACTCATCTATATACTCTGGCTCAGTCAGGGTCAGTTTTCAGTTCAAATATTAACTGTAACTTTTGTTTCATGTTTTCACGAGATAGCCAGACAAACCCTCTGTGAAAACCCTGGTACTATCACTATGAGCTTGAATTAAGTAAGTGGGGTTTTATATCAAAGATGCACAGTGAGAATTTTCATTAGTTTCAGGTTACAAGAGCTCTACTCAGAGAAACTGGGCATTTAGATCATTTTCTGTAAATTTTTTACATTATTTTAGATGTTCTGCTAAACACATTGCTACTCATTGTAAAATCCAAATTGTGCCGTGATGATTCAGCTATGAAAATTATGTTAACCATTCCCAAATTAAAATTCATAAATTTCCACTGATTGTTTTTAGTCAAACTGGAGTACACAATTCTTTAATGCATCTAATTTAATTTACAAAAAAGAGAACA
Organism: Pictodentalium vernedei; assembly: GCA_031216915.1. Taxonomy (NCBI): domain Eukaryota; kingdom Metazoa; phylum Mollusca; class Scaphopoda; order Dentaliida; family Dentaliidae; genus Pictodentalium; species Pictodentalium vernedei. Next base: position 371,109,989 of record CM062291.1, read on the forward strand.
AATCCCCTAATCAGCCTAGTGGGGCCTTATTCACTAACCCTACCTGACAAACAGGTGCCTATTAGACCACTAAACAACAATATAGCCTTGTTATGTGAAAATAATTTGAAAAAAAAAACACCAGGAAAAAAATTGCAACTCCAGGAAAAAAGGTGTTTTGGCCCCCATCCGACCACCCACCCACCCCGGCCTTGTGTCCGGAATTTTTTGGAAGACCCCCCCCCCCCCCCCCCCCCTGGTATTGTAGTTAGTTTTATTAAAGAAAACTAATGGGCATTTAAGCATCATCATTACAACAATGAACACACTGAGTTAAGGTGCTATATAAGTAATGAAATTTTGTTCATTTTGAATTGAAATTCCCACCTCTGATATTCCTTAAATTCAAATTAAATATACACAAATTATGCATCAAAAGGAAGGTTGGGAGGTACAGAACACGACAAATATATGAAATCAACTCATAGAATTTACAGCAGGCACCACTGGTTCCTGGACGTCTGCTACCGTATTTGAACCAGAACTGATAATAAAATAATATTTCACAAGAACAACTTGTGGCCAAATGTGCTTCACATATCCAGGAACAAAAGACTATCACACAAATTCACAATCTAGTGGAGATTTATTAATTTGAAGATCCCTCCCCCCTCCTCCCCGCCCCCCGGTTGGAAGGGCAATTTTAAAACATGCATTCCCAAATTAGGTGCATACAGGGTGGATAAATTCCCCAAAATTAATAAGCTGATTAAGCGAATTACACCCAAACCGTCCTCTGGCCAAACCGTCCTCTGCAATTTGACCCAAACCGTCCGCTACATTTTGACCCAAACCGTCCGCTAATACACCCAAACCGTCCTCCAGTGAAAATGAACAAAAATTGAATGTTTCTATAAATTTTTTTAACATGTTGAATAAACTTTGAAACTATTATTGTGAGAACGTGTTTTTTTAGTTTACATTTGATTATATTTTAGTAGAAGTTCTTTGATTTTTTATTGTGAAAACACAAGTTGAGTTCAGTTAATCAATGGTCACTCACTGTTTGTTACTTTAATTATTACTAATTATAGTAATTACAAAGATTGTACCTGTGTTGTTGTTTTTAGGCAATGTCTTCTTCTGGCCTTAGACAATAACTAATAACTAAACAGTGAAATGGCAACTAACTCCACCACTGAACCCACTTCGGGAGTGGATTTAACATTGAAGTTGTCTGGTTTTCGAAAAGAGATAGCCAGATTGAACGACACTATTGAGGGTCTGCGCTCGGATCTTAGGGCCCAAAAAGAACAGTTCGAGAAAGAAAAATTGGAGCTAATAAAACTGTCGGAGGAATCAAAGGGGGAAAATAAGTCGGCAAATGGAAAAAAGGCAAAAAGTAGACATAAATCATGTTTACAAAAAATTATATTTGTAAATAGAATCCTCCTCCCCCCCCCCCCCCCCCCCCCCCCGTAAAGAAACAATGCCTGTTTAAAAATATTATTTTCTGTTATCACGATGCATTGAAAATCACTGCCGGTAATTTTCAATGCATGATAACAAAAAAATTATATTTGTAAACAGATCCCTCCCTCCCCCCCCCCCCCCCCCCCCGTAAAGAAATAATGCCTGGTTAAAACTGAAAATCACTCGTAACGGCCCCCAAAAAAGAAAGAATAGAAAGTAGCTCATCACCTCTAAGTAATCACAAATCGTGTTTGTTCACTTTTATTATTATCACAAATATTGTTTTGTTATCGTGTATTCGTGTCATGTAATCATTATTATGTTTTGTAAAAAAAAAAGTTTGAAACGTAGTTGAAAATGAAAAAAATAAATAAAATCAATAAATAAACAATCAGTTTTATGTTATTATTCTACCACTCCTATCTCTCATTCGCTCTTTCCCTGCATGGAGGACGGTTCGGGTCAAATTGCTCAGAGGACGGTTCGGTCGCTGTGGAGGACGGTTCGGGTTAGATTGGAGGACGGTTTGGGTCAAATTGCTAGAGGACGGTTCGACCAGAGGACGGTTTGGGTGAATTCGGATTAAGCATACACGTATCTTTATTAGGAACACATGAGTACGTTCTCATTTTAGGTAGCACCTATTCATATTAAAGTTATAAAAAGAAATATTTTTGGAGTCGGTAATTTCGGATTCGGGGTCGGAGTACACTTTTTAGTGACAACCTGCAAAATGGCAGGTCACGTCAGTTTGTTTTCAGTTTAGCACTCCTTTAAAATTGGTTGTCACAATCTTGGTAACCGTAAATCACATGCAGCGCAGTTTATGGGAGGGTGGTACTCTGGCTTCCTCTTCGGAGGCGTGGATTCGAATCCCGCCTCTGCCACCATGTAATATGTTTGGGAAGGTGTCATTTAACAAATCATTGGCGACTGAACACGATGAAATCAAACGTCTCGTCCATATTATTTATTTACCAAACAAGCAACCGAAAGTCTACAATACTTCCCAAGTACAACAAACCTGGAATAGGAACTGGAACTAACGGGGTTTGTAAACCGGAACAGGACTTTATAATACACCTGTAACACTGCCCGTCACGAAGTGACACTGGCTTTTGACAGTGTTGTTAAAACCCAATAAATAAATAGCACAGTTTATGCATGTTTTCATGCGATACACTATGCGATTGTCAAATGGAAAATAACAATGTCATTAATATGAACAAATTCTGGGAATCTTGTAGTTGGCAACGACGATTGTTTTGTGTCTAGTGGGGTCGAATACCTTTTAAAGCAAAGGTTTTGCAAATGTATCACACGGCTCAAAATATTCCTAGTCACTTCCACCACATGCATTATTAAACAACTTTAGGTCAGTCATTCTATGTATAAAGTGTTAAGCCATTTTGTATATTAATTTATTAAGCTTTTCATCCGTGGGGGATGTGCAGCTCCTCCCGCATCCGCGGGGGGGGGGGGGAGGGGTCGGGACCGCTGTCGTTCCCGACTCGACCACGTCTGGTGAGAATTACTCCCCCTCCGTGGGGGATGTGCAGCTCCTCCCGCACCGGCGGGGGGTGGGGAACGCTGTCGTTTCGGGGTCTCCCGATTCGACCACGTCTGGTGAGAGTTATTCCCCTTCCGTGGGGGATGTGCAGTTTTTTTTACCGTGGTGGATACTGCTTGAGCTGTTGGGTTTCTGGCGAAGAGATGCTTGGTTCCGGGACTATGCGCCCTCTCCAGTCGACATCTGAGTCTGTCACTAGGGTTGTGACTCCTCCTTTGGAGGCCGAGCTATGTGGCTCTCTCCCCTTTTCCGCTAGTTCCAACAGCTCCCGTCGTCGTATCTGCTGCTACTGCTGTTCCGTCTACAACGTCATCGGGCACCATTTTTAGCCGGCCTCAGCTTATCCCTGCAAGGGTCTGCAGGGATGTCTGCATTGTGGTTGTGGCGTATCGGCCTCAGCCTTCCCGATTTCAACTCGGCGAAGTCGAAAGTGGTTGCCGACTGAACCCCCTACTGTGTCCTCTCAGCCGTTGAGCACAGTAGTTTTATACCTGCAGCGGTGTCTGGGGGTGTAGACGTGGGGGTATCGGCCTCAGCCTTCCCTGACTTCAACTCGGTGAAGTTAGAAGTGGCTGCCGGCCGGACCCTCTACTGTGGTCTCTGCCCCGTCGAGTACCACAGTTTTGTCATTGGCGTTCTCCGTCCAATCATTCTGGTCACACGGCCAGTTTTGCGGGACCAACGCCTTCTGTGCAGCCTGGGCCTTCTACCCTGCAGAGGTCCGCGGCAACTCTCCCGAGTTCCCGCTATGTTGATCCTCGGGGTGTATCGTACCCCTATATACGTCTGCCCTCAGATGTTTCGGCTGCCGCCCGTTGCCCCGCTTCGGATGTATTGGAGGATCGTGACCCTTCGCTGGTTAAGAGGGTCAGGTGTGAAGCCATTTTGCTGGTACGTTCCTGTGTCGAACCGGCTGGTACGGGCTGTGAGCTTAGGGAGGCCCTCTCCTTACTCACCCAGGTTCTGTCCAAGAGCCTTCCCGTTGCTTCCAGCGAAGCAACGAGTGGTTTCCAGGCGCCCCATATGGCGCCGCCTCCCGGGATTGGAAACAGGCTGATTTCTTATCCCCCTGGTGCTTACACCATAGGAGGCGCGGCTGGTTTGCCCACCATGGGCTGTGTGTCTTCCGACTCCGGGGAGGAGTCAGTAATCCTTGATGTCGAGAGCCAGCAGTCTTCTGACTTGGGGGCAGCTCTTGACTTTGTGTTTGGGTTCCTTCGGGATTTCAAACCATCAAACCAGCCGACAGAGTCAGCCAGACCGCGGTCATCGGTCGCGCGCCTACAGCCTGTGGAGCAACCTGCTTCTGGGCGTCTTCGACCCTGCCAGTCAGTACAGGTGGTTGAAGCATTTTCAGCATTGGACTCTAAGCTGAGTTCTAAGGCTATGAAGGCTCCGTTCTTCACCAGGGTTGACACCTTTTTGCCCCCGGTGCGGTGACGGTTTTGGATCAGGACTCCAATTTCCTCGGGCTTTCCAAGCCCAAGTCGGCCGTCATTCCTATGACGACTCTGGAGTCCATGTTGGGCTTATCTAACAAGTACCCTTCTGCTTCCTCTGCGAAGCAAAGAGCTGATCCTTCTGCCACCGCTTCTACTTCTTACTCACGGGGTAAGGGTAAGCGCCGGCAGGCTAGAGGGAAGTCTCAGGATTCTTCATTCAGTAGAGGAGGTGGTTTCTCCTCTCGCGGGTCTCTTCGGGGCTCGAACTGAAGGTCCTCATCTCGATTCGTCCAGGTTAGAGGAAGGATAGCAGAGTTCGCAGACCGTTGGGCCACCATCACATCCGATCCTTGGGTGTTAGATGCTGTTCGGTCCGGGCTGCGAATATCCTTCCGAGGGCACCCCACTCTGTCCAGAGTGCCTCTTCCAACCACATTTCCTTCAGACGTTTTACGTCGGAGCTTTTGTCCACGGAGATAGACAATCTCCTGGCCAAGGGCTCGTCAAGAACATTCAGTCAGTGGGGTTTTATTCCCGCCTGTTCTTGGTGCCGAAGAAGGGCGACCGACGCCGACCGGTTATCGATCTGAGTATCCTGAACCAGTCTATCATTGCTCCCAATTTCAGCATGGAGACTTTCAGGTCGGCCCGCCGTTCCATTCACCAGGGAGATTTCGCTTCCAGCATCGACCTGCGAGACGCTTACTTTCACGTTCAGATTCATCGGGTGTCGCGGAAGTATCTCAGGTTCGCTTTTCTGGGGCGAGTTTAACAGTTGGAAGGCCACGCCTTCCAACCTCAATCTGGCTCCTTGGGCCTTCACCCGACTGATGTCGCATGTGATAGCCTTCATCGCACAGAGTCTAGGGTGACTACTTCGGCATATCTAGACGATATCCTCCAGAGGCATTCCAATGCTGCCTTACTGGAGTTGGATGTCGACACTCTGTTGAGCTTGCTCACGTCGCTAGGATTCAGAGTCAACGAGGAGAAGTCGGATCTGGTCCCTTGTCAGTCGTTTTGTCATCTGGGGATGGCCTTGCGCACTCAGTTCAATACGGTGGCGGTTCTCCAGGCCAGGGCTGTGATTCTCTCAGCTTTTGCTCCGACTCTGTTCCCAGTCCACATCCTCGACAGCACGGGGTATTCTCCGGCTGCTCGGTCTGTGCGGTTCGGTGACGGATCTCATTCCTCTAGGTCGGCTGCATGTCAGACCTCGCCAACTCTTTCTGCTCAGTCGTTGGAGGCTGAATGTCGATTCTCTGGATCTGGTGCTTCAGTTACCAGTATCTCTTATCCTCACCTTCTCCGCTGGACGAATGTTCAGTGGATCACGCAGGGTGTCCCGTTGGACTTACCCACGCCCGATCGCGTTCTGACGGCAGATGTCTGCGATCTCGGATGGGGTGCGACGTTGGATCCTCTAGGTCTTTCCCTTCACGGGATGTGGGACCAGGATCGGGCATCTCTACACATCAAGCAGAAGGAGCTTCTTGCTCTTCTTCTGAGTTTCAGGCAGTGGATCCCTCACCTGTCGAATCGTCAGGTCCATCTGTTGTTCGACAATTCGACAGTAGTTGCTTACATTCGGAACCAGGGCGGCACGCGCTCGGTTCCAATGTACGAATTGGCTCGGGATCTTCTACTGCTCGCTCAGGATGTCAACGTCGGGGTGGTTGTTCGCCACATTTCCGGTCATCTGAACGTCCTAGCCGACTCCCTGTCCCGACGGGGCAGGTTCTTTTCCACCGAGTGGATGCTCCACGTGGCGGTGTTCCATCGATCTGTTTGCGACTCGTTGGAACCATCAGTTGGACACTTTCGTGGCCCCGTGTCCAGATGCTCTGTCTTTCGCCGTGGACGCTCTGGCCCTCCTTTGAGATGGTCTTGTCGGCTACGCCTTCCTGCCGGTTCCGATTCCGATTCAGGTTCTCGCCCAGATATGAACCTGCAGTTGTCCAATTATTTCGATCACACCCCTTTCGCCTCGGTGGGTGTGGATCAATCTGCTCCGCTCTCTGTTAGCGGCGGTTCCGGCATGTCTCACTCTACGTCGCGACTTTCTTTGCCAAAGTCGCCCGAGGAGGTTTCAAGTTGACCCGACTTCATTGTGCCTTCGCACATGTCTTTTATCGGGTCCTGTCTCCTCCGTAGTAGTTTTTTGAGACAAGCAGTGGAGTTGCTTTTCTTCTTCGAGGAGGCACTCACTCCAGGTTTAGCCTCTATGGCTAAGTAGAAGGTTCTTCTGTCGATGGTGTGCAATCATTTTGTTGCTTCTGTCACTCCTTCGATCACACCGCTTGCGGAGTTTCTGGTATATGTTTGTTTCTGAGGGTCTCCAGCAATGGGTACAAGTCTGTGCTTCGGAGACCTTTTTCATATGTGGTACCGCATTGTTTCGACACTCATCCTCGCCTCCCCAAGCTTGTTCAGCTCTTTTCCTTGAAAAGGCCTAGGACTTTGCAGTTTACTCCAAGATGGACACTTTCTTGGGCGCTGTTCTGCTTGGGAGTGGTGTGCGTGCACGTCTTTATCCTGGATGGATATGCGTTTTCTCACATGCCTGATCTCTCCTGCATCCATTTCTCGATGGATTTGTCTTGCTATTCGTGCAGCTTCCGCTCGCCTAGCTACTGGTGATTGTATTACCAATTGTTTTTTCTGCCACGAGGTGCGTGCATTGTCTTCCTCTCGGGGCTTTTACTGACTCCGTCATGTTGTCGGATGTTATACTGGCAGCCTACTGGAGAAATACTACCTTCTTCATTTATCTGCGACAGTTGCAAGAGCCGACAGAGGACCTTTGTCCTACGGGCCCTCTTTCTTCGGCTCGGGCTGTTGTCTATCCCTGCCATTCAGCTTTTTACAGGGTCAGTTCCAGCTCCGTGCTGTTACTGACATTTCTGTCTGTGCGTCGCACAGAACCATACGCCTCATCTTTCATTGTCTTTTACTAATGTTTGTGATGCTATGGTTGATAAGCCTCGGTACCTCTTCCGTCTGTTCACGGTTCCAGTGCACTTGGGTTATGTGTAGGGTTGGTTATGCGATTCCCTACAGCCTATTGTCTACTCAGCCTGTAGTAAACAATTGTGGGTAGGTTGATAAGAAATTTAATTTTTATAGTAAATTTCCTTTCTTATTATACCTACCACAATTGTTTACATCGAGGCCCTCCCGTCTTCTTATACGGGTAAGAATCCTTCCTCCCCGCTGATCACATAACTCTAACGTTGGCGGATTCAAAAAGAATGAGTCATTAGCGACGCATATGCGCACTGGCAATGGAAGTCGTGGAGATGTATTTGGAAGAGAGCGTCCCGTACTGGGTCTGCGCCGGTTGCACTCGACCCAGTTTTGGCTTATTTTTTCTTGGTGCTTTTGCACCACTTTTCTTTCCCAAATTGCTTGGTAAAGACAAAAATAGAGAGTATATTCTCCGAGTTAGGGACTTCCACTGTAGTGCAAGCCTGTAGTAAACAATTGTGGTAGGTATAATAAGAAAGGAAATTTACTATAAAATTTAAATTTTCAAGAGAAAATAGATCATTTCGCCATCGACATGCCATTTTGTGCAAGGAAAACAACGAATTTGCTGAGGTGCACGACGGGATGAATATTATCATACTTGCTCGATGGAGTTGCAACTGATTCGTGTGCGTAACATTTAGATGTTTCTGTTCACTACGAGGGGATTTAACAGAAAGGTTTTGGGGAGAGGAACCATTTATAATTTGAAAATAGTCTACAATAAAACAAACAATACTTAATCTTCGTTATATATACTTATTATTGCGTACGCTTCATCAAATTGTCACTTTCACACATTCAGCTGTACATTTAGTACTTTAAAACAGTTTTATACACTTACCGTCCTTTTTACCGGCAAAAAGTTGTGTTCAAGGTATTTTTTTGAACGGGGGTTCATAACTTATTTTCAGTTAGCGTTTCGTCTAACACATGCCGAGGTGATAATAAATATTAAAACCAACCACACATCAGTGGAAACTAGTTCTAGATTCCTGTATGTCCTACCCCAATGATACTCCCAGGCGTAAGACTGGAGCGCCCTTGTTCTCACTCCACTAATCCCTATGTGTGAGCTTCCAGTGGTGGGCCCCTTGGGGGAGGGGTGTCTGAGGGCCCTCAAATGCAAACCATAACTGTTTTTAACACGTTTCCCCAGGAGGCACCAGAATCGATCTCAGAGATTCAGAATTTGAAGAAAGAAATAGCCTGGGAAGGGCTCATAAACTTGGGAAGGAATACGCACAATTCCCAATTCCATAATTCAAGCGTTATATCGATCCAGCTCCTCCCCTCCCCCCATTTCGAAAATATGAAATGGATTTTTTTTATCTAGTAGGGGCGTAGCCAGGATTCTATAATGGGGTGATATTTGGAAGGTCGTTGTGCCCCCCCCCCCCCCCCCCAAGAAAAAAAAATGCAAACTGTCACATACTGTTTTTAACCCCTACCTTTCTTCAGGAGGTACCAGGATCGATCTCCACCAGAGTCTAGCAACTTAACCTTCTTCCCAGAGGTATATTCCCTGCACAGTAAGCACATAAGATTACATTGAAACTGGCATCTGAACACAATCCCTACTTTTTTCTCTGACACACACTGGTGCTTTAGGCTATCTTGAACTTGCACTCCAAGATTAGGAATCAAGTAATTGGAAGCATTCCAAATCTATTGCTTGTTAATTCCAGTCGCCCATTATACATATTGTGTGTGATAAACACTAATGTGCATAGCGGGCGATTGGAATTAACAACTAATGAATTGTTTACGATAATTTGTTTCTGGGGAGGTCTAGCCCTAGTTAGGCCTGTGGGGGGGGGGGGGGGACTCCACAACGACCTTTCAGATATCATGATTGCCCCACCCCCCCCCCCATACTCTCCGCTGGATATATAATCCATTTCCCATATTTTCAAAATGGTGGGGAGGGGGGACAAGATCGACATAACGCTCGTATATTTCAATGGCTTGAACTATGGAATTGGGCGTATTCCCACCCACGGTTGTGGGGCCCTTTCCCGGATATTTTATAAGCTCTGAGATCGATTCTAGTGCCTCCTGAGGAAACGTGGGGGTTAAAAACTGTAAGTTACGGTTTGCATTTGGGGCCCCTCAGCCCCCCCCCCCCCCTCCCCCTCCGGGCCCACCACTTTGAGCTCACACATAGGGGTTGGTGGGGTAAGCACAAGGGGCCTAGTCTTAATAGGCTCATGTGGGTATCACTGACGTGAGACTTGAAGGAATCTAGAACTAGTATCTACTGATATATGGTTGGTTTTAATATTTATTATCACCTCGGCATGTGTTTGGCGAAACGCTAACAGAAAATAAAATATGAACCCATGTTTAAAAAAAAATAGCTTGAACACAATTTTTTGCCTGTAAAAAGGACGGTAAGCGTATAAAAACTGTTTTAAAGTACTAAATGTACCTCTGAAAGTATGAAGTGACAGTTTAATGAAGCGTGCGCAATGTAAAACAAAGGTTAAGTGTTATTTGTTTTATTGTTGACTATTTTCAAATTATAAATGGTTTTTCTCCAAAAAAAACTTTCTGATAAATCCCCTCGTAGTGTATAGAAACATCTAAAATTTGCTATACGTCCGTCGAGCAAGTATGATAATATTCACCCCGTCGTGCACCTCAGCGAATTCGTTGTTTCCTTGCACAAAATGGCGTATCGATCAGTGTCGATGGCGAAATGATCTATTTTGTCCTGGAAATAGTCTACAATAAAACAAACAATACTTAATTTTCCTTCTACATATTTTTATTATTGCGTAAGCTTCCTTAAATAATCACTTTTCACACATTCAGAGGTACATTTAGTACTTTAAAACGTAGTTTTTATACACTTACCGTCCTTTTTACCGGATACCGTCCTTTTTACCGGCAAAAAGTATTACCCACAATAATGCATATTTTCCAATAACCCCCCCCCCCCCCCCCCCCCCGCCCAACCTACATCTTGAAATGGGCAAGGCAATTTTTAACAATCACAAGTTTAGTGAAAAAAACCCTCGTGTATCCCACGACGTCACTGGACAAATAATCAATATATCAGACAAAGGTCGAGGTCACTCCATCTCACTGCAAATCGTTAACCGATTTGTTGTTTAAGCAACACTTCATTTTGAATAACGTCTGTTGCACGTGTGAAAAATATACTGAATTGAAGCGGTTTGCAAGTCACTCCGTTAACGGAATAATTGCGAAATGGGCAAGGTTCCCCATTTAAAATATTTCGAGTGGTGACCTCAGACGGTAAAGTATGGTACTGGAGCTGTAAATGTTGGAGACACTCAGCGAGCTCTCGTCCAATCAGAGGGCGGGGATTTTAGTCTCACTGGAGGATTTTTATTTTGGTCTGAACTAGAATGACGAATTTAAGGAGATGTGTCTGGGAAGCTACACACATGAGAGCTTACCCGCAGTTACCAGGTAGATAAACATGTTTTAAAGAAGAACCCCACCACCGTGTCCAAAAGGAACAATTATTTATGTTCCTCCAAGCTCGCTATTAACGACGCTGAAATAATTGTGATAGTGCAACAGTCAGTGGATCTTCGACCATCGATTCCAAAAATTTTTTATTGAAATTCATAGAGTCGAGACTTCAACGTATTACAAAAACAGTTTCTATTTTGTTCCATTTGGTATTATTTTAATGTCTTGCTCAGTCGAGGCGCCGGAGGGGAAGGCTATAGCCACCCCCCCCCCCCGTCGGAGAGGTCCACCACCCCCACCCCATCCCCACCACCCCTCACCCCACCCACCCACGTCGGAGATTTTTAGTCAGTCCGTCGGAGAGTCTCGTAAACTCGACTTCACGAGAAATTTCCGACAATCGAATATAGATATCTCGTCTTGTGTCGATCAAGAACGAGGTATATGGTTCTTCTTTGCAAGGCATTATGACAGTTGTTATCCAACTGGCATTACATTACTTCCATACCTAACCATCGGTTATCGTCATGGTAAAAGTTTGGAATCTATCGAAATCCAAACAACAATGGCGTCCGCACAAGTTGTGTGCAGGACGTTAAGATTTATTTTGTTTTATTTCCCTGAAATGTCAGGGAATGTCGGGATACTATTGTTTGTTTAATCAATAAAACCAGTTTGACGAACGACATCAATGAAACTCGCGAGAATCACTATTCTCTGTCAATATTCCAGTGTCGCAGGGTAGACTCGAACCTGTGCAGCACTGGAACTTTGATATAGAGAATAGTGATTCTCACGAAATTCCTTAATGTCGTTCGTTAAACTGGCTTTATAGATGAAATATTTCTCGACCTTATTATAATATGTTTACGTTAAATAATCAACAAACATACTCAATTTGCTTCTATTTTGGTTCTCCAATATACCAATTTTCACTCATTTTCCATCGTTTGGGAGGTCAAATATTATAGCACCCCCTGTCGGAGAGGTCAGCCCCCTGTCGAGAAATCCCTGGCACTATACCTGGTCTTGCTAAGAAAAAAAATGCTAATGTGACATTCGTGGGCCCGTTCACTTACATGTACTGGACTGAACCTGACCGCATATTGCTTGGACCGTACCATCTTATAAGATGGCGAGCGATTGACCATCCCATGGCAGTGTACTTGTTATTATTTGAAAAAAATACTTGAAGAGCAATTCTTTAAGATGATAATAATAAACGAATGTCTTTCGTGTACTTATCACTCTCACGAATGCAATCAAGAAAATCGATGTTATCGGGTATAATGGAGTGGTTTGAAGCCGAGCTTTTGGATGACGAGGAATAATTTATTTATTTATTTATTTATTTATTTATTTATTTATTTATTTATTAGGATTTAACGACTCTTTAACATCCAAGGTCATATCGTGTCGGTGACAGTTTTTACGAGTGGAGGAAGCTGGAGTACCCGAGGAGAACCACCGAACAACGACGAGCAGCTGCCAGCTCCCCAACATCGTAACTCTGCACTGTGAAGAGAAGAAAGAAAGTTGCACAGAAAATTCAACGCGAACTAAAACTCAGAGTCGAAAGCAGAGATTCGTCGGAGTGGGAGAAGAAATAGACCAGCTATAGGAACGTCGAGGCTTCCCCGGATGGGTAGTCGAGACGGTAGAGGAGCTTTACTGGGAGAAAATGAAACTTCGCACTTTGTGGAAAGAATGAGAAGCAATAACACGGTCGGAAAACTTGAACAGACGACAGAACATTTTGTGTAATTATATGTTTTGGTTTAAAGGGACAGTAACCCGCGATTTTGAGAAAAATAAGTTGAGCATTTAATAAAACCACAATGTCCGTTATGAAACGTACGGTACCCTTGTATTATATATCATTCCCGTGAAAGCGTCCGATTCGATTAAATATATCATGATAACTTCCAGTCGAGAATTTATCGGATATTTGAAAAACGCTGCCATAGTTTTTCAATCCGAACTGGTTAGTCGATCACTCGTGAAAACTCGTGGAAAATTTCAAGCAATTTTATTTTCCCATATTCGTCTAAATCAGTTTTATCAGAAAGACAAATGTGAAGTTTGTGTCCACGTGGGTTTGTTTATAGCGTACGCGTCAATGAAATCTCTTTCAAATTGCTGTTGTCGATAAACCTGCTATGGATTTTATTGGACACGTAACTGCAATTTATTTTTTTGAAATACTAAAAAGCTGGGTTTTTTTATATCTAATTACGCCCAATTAGTGCTATAGACAATAAACATATAGTGTGTTTTTATATCTGTGTTATACAACGAGTTGAAAATTGGTTTATTTTTTCGAGGCTTCGCCGGGAAAAAATAAACCATATTTCAACGAGTTGTATAACACAGATATAAAAACACACTATATGTTTATTGTTTTTATCTGATAATAAACAGACACCCGTCTCGTGCGTCTACCCGACTTATATATGCTTCCCACGGGCCTCCAAAGAAAACCAGTCTACGAGACAAAAGAAATAGGACAAGACGCATAGAGTTGTGTCCCTTACATTACAAAATCGATGACGGCGATTGTAAAGTGCGATTGCACTTCTTGCATCATGTAACTGCGCTGGAACAAAATAAATTTCAACTATTTTATTAACAGTAACAAAACGGTGTTTCAGTAGAGTTATTCTTTTTTGACATAGTTCCAGTTTTCTTCCGTGCTTTATGCTGTAGTCCAAATATAACAAATAATTTTGCGTTTGTTTACAATTTTTACGAAGTGTTTTTTTTCAGGTAGAGCAGACGAACTTTTAATTAGCGCAGTTCCGCGAGTACTTTTGATCTGGTAGACTTGAGGAAGTTATTGAAGAGAAAGGTTTTTTAGGAGAAATTCAAAATGGTTTCAGGAAAGGTCGAAGAGTCACTGATCACCTATTTACACTCACCCAACTGATAGAATCAACAAAGGCTGAAAAGAAAAAGATGTTTCTGGCATTTCTAGATGTGAAAAAAGCGTACGACCGAGTGTGGAGGGAAGGTATGTGGCGAAAGCTCGAGGGCATCGGACTGGGGGGTGACTTTGTGGGAATCATGAAAGCACTGTATACAGATGTGCAAAGCCAACTCAGTCTAGGGAGTATCACTACAAAACGAGTCCCTATGGATATAGGCCTCAAGCAGGGGTGTATCTTTTCACCGATTTTGTTTGCATTGTATGTTAAAGATTTAGGGGACGAACTAATTCAGAGTGCGGAGGGGGTAAATGTTGGAGACATAAAGGTACCAGGCTTATTCTTTGCGGACGACATGGTGTTAATGTCTAGAACTGAACAGGGGCTAGAGAAATTGCTGGAAATTGTTGGTAGATATGGGAACACTTGGCGGCTCGAACTAAATGAAAATAAAAGCAAGGTAATACCCGTTGGACGCAAGGTAGATATGACGAAGAGATGGAGAGTGGGGGAGTTCTCAATCCCCGAAGGGGAAAGCAAACAAATCACTGTAGGAGAAACGGGAGAGTATGAGTATCTAGGGGTAAGCATAAATATAACGGGAAGAGGGGTGTACAGAAATTACTCAGCCAAACTGATTCTGAAGGGGAAAAGAATTCTGAACCAACTAAAACTTTTAGGGAAAAATAGTTTCAACAAGGTCTTTGTGGGGAAAACACTGTGGGAGAGGGTGGGTTTACCAAGTATAACGTATGGCACGGACGTGATTCCATTAAACCAAACCGTTATTAAGAAGTTGGAAAGTACTCAGAATGATGCCGGCAGATGGATAACAGGGTCGAGTAATGCTGCAGCTTTGGAAGCAATAAGTGGGGAGCTTGGGTGGATGAAAATCAAAGACAGGGTAGATTTGGGAAAACTGTGTTACTTTAACTACTTGAGAAACCTGCCTGACAACCGGTGGTGCAAATTGATGCTCGATACCATTTGGAATTCTAATATAGATACGGGGTGGTCAAAACATGTGAGGGAACTAATGGACAATTACTCTATAGAGGTCACAAACATAGAAGTAGGAATGAAAGAAGGCAAAAGGTTTGTCAAAGAGAGAGTCACGGAAGATTGCAATCGAAACTGGCGAGCAGGGGTTAGCGTGAAAAGATCACTGCAGGGGTTACAATATAAAGAAAAGCCAGCTTTTGAGAAGTACCTAGATGGCACCTTTGGAGGGTCACTGCTGTTCAAACTGAGATCAAGATCACTGGAGCTTCGGGAAAAAATTGGGAGAGATGAAGAAAAGGGATGCCAAATGTGCCACTCTGGAGTAGTGGAGACCCTGGAACATTTTCTCTTGGAATGCCCACAGTATATACCTCATAGAATAAAATTTACTGGAAGAATAATGCAGAAGTGGGGTGAAGAAACACAGGATAGATGGCTGAAGGGGGACACGAGGGAGAGGGTAGGAATGCTTATTGAAGAAATTGAAAAAGAGGAAGTGAGGGATACTATTAAGCAGTTTATATCTGAATGCTGGGAGGAGAGGAGGGGAAGAGGGGGTGGGGTGCAGGGGGAATGATGGCCTTCTCTTATGAGGACCGCGACAAATCAGCGGCTGGCCAAAGAGTTATTATTATTATTATTATTATCGAGGCCGTGACTATAAATAGTTCGCAGTCGCCGCATACTAATTACTATTAACATTCAAGTAATTTCTACAATGTTTTGAAGCAAAATTTTAGGTTGCCTTTATTGAAGCAAAATAAATAAGAAATGACACCATCAGAGGATTTTGACAAAGTGCAATAAGCGTACAATTAAAACCTGCCCTGTGATATAACGATGTTTCATGAATGAATGAATGAAAATGGAATTGAAAGAGGTCAGAGGTCGTTCGCATAAATTATAATTATATACAACACCAGTTGTATATACTTCAAGTATATACAACGGTTGTTATACTCTATGGTTATCAAATAAAAATTAATACACAATTGTTGTTCGTGGCAGTCATTTATTCGAACAACAGAAGGGTTGAAATCTGAAACCGCGTGTATTCAGAAATGATGGGGATTTGCCTGGTTTGTTTACCTTCGTTAACATTCGAGTTACTTCTTTTGTATCTTCGCAATGTCGTGTTTTCTGAAATTTGGTCTGTATTAAACAGATTTAAGTAATTTCGCGATGCTTTTGATGTCTTGCACTTTGCAGGCAATGTTTTTTTTTTACATGCAACCAGGCCCGGGGAAGAGGGTGGGAAGGGAGGGGGGGGGGGGGGTAGTAACGAATGTTTTCCAATAAGACCATACATAACCCCAAAGCTACATTGTGAAATGGGCAAGGCAACTTTTAACGATTACTTACATGTACCGATCCGTAAATGGCTGGACTGGACCTGAACGCATATTGCTTGGACCGTACCACATTAGGTGGTCTGGTCCAGTCTGCAGCCCAATAAGGTGGTGGGCGATTGGCCATCCCATGGCAGTGCACTTGTTATTATTTTAAAAAGTTACTTCCGTTGAATGAAAGCAATTCTTCAAGATAATAACAATAAACGAATGTCTTTCGTGTACGTATCATATATTTATCGAATCTCTCTGATCAGCCTGTAGTAAAGAATCTGAGGTGTCAACAGTTTATTCTACAGGCAGTGTCATCCCCCCCCCCCCCCCCACACACACACACCACCACCACCATAAGACTACCCCCAATGGCTTGGGGACTGGCCAAGCTTACGAGACGAGGTTTGGGGCACGATATGAGGTCATATTCAGTATCGACACTACTCGAAGAAAGTATGAAGTTTTCACAATTAACCGAATTTTCTGAAAAATATTTTAAAATAGTCTTTATTTTTACAGAAACATTCATGAAACTAGAGATCCATAGGCTTGTATTAGTGGTTAATTATAAGATATGAGTTACTTTCCCAGAATTGTCCATTATCAACCTCGGCCGATACGAGGTAGAACCAAATTATTTACTTCGAAACCGTTCAGCGCTGTAGCCCGGCACAGATTTGTGGATTTTGGGTCGAACCTGGAAATGTTGGTATGGACGTAATGTCTTTTGGTGTTTCTAGGGTAACTGTTTGTGCTGAATTCGAACCCGTTTGACGCCAGTCTGCAAACTTTGGGGAATTTGAGTTATTTGCATTTTGTTCAAAATGGCCGACAAAATGGCGGGAATGGCGGCCGAATTTTCGGAACATAAAGAATGAACCATTTCTATGCTACTATAGCGTTATTTATAGGGTATACCATTGTGCTAAAATGAAATCAACCTACAGATTACACTAAATCCAAGGAATTCAAGATATTTGACCTTTGTAGGAATAAAGATGGCCACCAAAATGGCTGGAAAATCAACCAATTTGTCGAGGAAATCATTTTCCTAGCCAGCTGTGAGATATTTTGGAGACTTAATTAGGAGATCAAGTCAGACAATGTAGCAACACGCTTCTGGTATAGACTGTGTGCAAAACGTCAACTTATTCCAGTCCACTGAGTTCAAACACGGCGCCTAACATGTCCACTACTTTCATGAAAATCCACAGATCTTGCACAGAGTTCATTTCAAGTGCTCGTTATCAGCATCATCATCTGAGCTGTCGTCTGACTCGACATTCCCCAAAGTCAGCTCACTATGACACATGTTTGAATCACATTTGCAATGACATACAATGGTGCATGGGATGTTTGCAGAGACACAAGTGCATCTCTTGGATGAACATGCCTTGGACGAAATGCAACCGCACTTGACAAAATTTAATACCTGTTCTGTGGCAGCAGACTCGGGAATACCTATTGGCGCCAAAGTCTTAGATTTGTCATCAGTGGTCCATCCAAAATCAGATGGATTGAGTTTTGGTGGAATACCCGAGTCACAAGAGTATCAGTGCATGGCTTGAAGGTGGGCCCTTTTAACATTCTCGTGGAACGACTCAGTTTTGGGTGGAAGGCGTGCTAGCTTAGGGGCAGATAATCACGCCTTTGCTGTTTTGAATGTTCAGACATTGACCCTGGCTTCGGCCATTTCTGTAACCGGATAACCATAACAAAGGAGGGTAATGTGGACAAACACAGCGCCCATGTCTGCACGATGATCGCCAAGCCCGTCCAATGAATAACCCTGCAGTCTCTTCAACATTCCTACTTTGCCGACACCGTGCAATTGAACAACAGTGTCGCAGCCCGATAGTGCATGTGATACGATGAGCTTGAGGACAATTGTGGCATTTTTCTTGCATACTTCATCTTTGTTGATGACCTTTCTTTCCCCACTCGTAGCTTCCATTGCCAATAAGCATCCCATTTTGTTCTTCCAATAGAACAAAGTTAGGACAAACACATCCGTGTCATCTGATATGACATTAATACGGCAAATGTCTTTGCATGATCTCTGGGTGTAATTGACTTGTTGGCAAATGATAGCATCAGCCAGCTTGTGCTTTCAGGGCATGCATTTGCCACGTTCTTGCTGCTAAAGTCAAAATACCTGTCAAAGACAAGATATACATTCCTGGGGTGTGTCGTGGTAAAATTAGAGAATGTTGGCACAAAGTCTGCGACAGTATCGTTTGTGGGCCAGTGCAGTGCTCACATGATTGCACAGCCGTCGATCACAGTGCACTGCGGTACAAGTAACTTTCGTGAGGTTACTGCACATGCAAGCTTATTCTTCAGATCCGACTTGGATTTGGCAATACGAAAGTCACCGGATTCAAGGAACAATAAAGGGAAAGGTGCAAGCTCGTATTTCAGTATACCGTTCATTGGCAAAGTTTGGCCAGAGAACTGGAGAGCAATGATTATTGAATGTATGAGAGAAGTGTCAACAAGTGATGTCTCTTCAACTTTGATTGAACGTTTGTTGACAGCCATTGTAATTACTTTCTTACTCTGTGGATGGTAAAAACCATTTGGAAGAGTGGATTGAAAGTCTTCGTATTGTTTTAATCCTATTTCATAGGCCCGATCACATTCACAGAATCTCTGGATAGCTTGCCATCAAAAATGTTCACAATTTGTTCAGGATGCTCATCTGTGTGTGTTGGTGACATGCGTGTGCGCAAGGCTGTCCGTATTTTATTACGATCGGCCAGGTCAACTTTCATTCTTGAAGATGTCCCCTCTTTGTGAGCGAGAACGCTACTTTCGGGATGATCTTCCTTCAACCGAAGGAGATCATATTGCATCTTACTGCAAAATCCCAAACTAAGTGCCCACTTCTGAACAGACTTTGGGCTTAGTGTTTTGCCTTTCATTCCATGAGGTCTCTTCCCGTACCTCATGACTGTTGTCTCTGTCATCATGTCGGACCAAATAGTAGTTGCTCCATTTTAATCAGATATACGCTAGCATAGTGGAAATAATTCCAGTGCTCAGACGCAGCGAAATATGGCATCATAAGTTTTAGTTTAAACAATATTTATTGACAAGATAAACACTGTAAATGCATACAATTCGATTAACAATGAAGAAGAAATAGAGATATGTGATTGTGAGGTAGTAAATGCAATATACAGTAATATAAGTTGATATAGCGAAACACTGATGGGATTCAACAGAAAGCTCAAGGCTTATGATAGTCGTCTCCCTAAGGTCTTTAAATTACTATGTAAATATTATTGGCGAAACATTGATTCCAAATTGTTCAAACTATGAGTTGAAGGTTATTTGTTCATGCAGATCAACACAAGGAAAGAAGAAAGAAGTTTAAGAATAATATGAGAGGAAAAGAAAAAGAGAGAAACCAACTCGACACCAGTCTCAACCAAGCTGAAAACTTCGGAAAGCGGGCCTGGGAACACTGAACTGACGCAGCATGTGGGTCCATGATGGGGGGATCTGTGATGGAACTATCGCAACGTGAGCAAGCCCAACAGCAGATAAGGGTCGTGGTAGATCAAATTTGAAACTGAGTTAATTTAAGGAACGATGATGGCGAAGTGCTCGGTCGATATCGACTTCGCGCAACCGGATCGATAGGTTGAAATTAACCCTTTCACACAGCGCGGGTATCATAAGTCATATATAGTAATCGCGCTTGTTCCAAAGATGCATCACAATACATGCTTGCGAGCCAAAACGTGAAATAATCAAAATTTGAAGGACAATTTTTGTGAATAGCGCTAGTCGGCCCTAATAGTCACGCTGGGCAGAGGGTCACAGGCGCAGTTCTTCTAGACTATGTGAATCGTTTCGTTTCCATGATGTAATCCTGGACTGTTTCAAAGACGAAACGATTGGCATCTTCACTTAAAAATTCGGATCCGTACAACAAGGTGGTTAAATTCACAGGAAAAGGTAACCGCCCAATGGTGTGGTCACGGGCAGTGGAGTAGAGTTGGCATGTCAGCAAAAAATGATCAGTCGATTCTATTGCACCACACAGGCAGTTAGACGACAATGCCAGGTGGTTTGCGTATAAATGCGAATTGAGATTACTGCAACACAGTCGCAGTCTGCAGTGGTATATTTGCGCTGCACGACACTTAGCATTACTAAAGAATGAGGGTGGTCGTTGATTATTACGATTTAGGAAACTCTTGAAGTGGCTAGTCGAACTGTTTTGGCGAACATGCAACGGGATTTCGTTCCACAATTTAGTTACATCAGGAATGAATGAGGACTGGTATATTTGTGTGCGACTGAAAGGGACTCGGTGGTTATCACTTGTTCGCAACGCATGACTGGTATTGGTTGCTGATATGACAGGGGGAACCTTGTTTGATAAATATGGAGGTGTTATGTGGTGGTACATTTTAAAAAACTGCATTAGCTTATGTTTCCGACGTCTATCCTGAAGTGTATCCCAACATGTTTCGGTATATAATAGGGCTTTACTTGAGCTAAGGGTTGCTCCTGTAACGATCCTAGCAGCTGCTATTTGAATCTTTTCTATGTCAGCTGCATTAGATTCAGTGCAGTTGCCCCACACAGTGTCAGCATATTCTAAGAGTGGTCTGATGAAAGCAAAGTAAATTTTCTCAAGTATACTTCTGTCAAGGTCAAATTTGTGCATTCTCATCATGTCAATTCGAGCCCAGGCCTTGGAACAAATGTGTTCAATGTGATGATTCCATGTGCAATTATTATTCAATATAACACCTAAATGCTTGTGGTTACCAACTTCGGTTATCTGCGCACTAGAGAGATATAAAGGTGGGTGTGCAGGTGGATTATTTTTGCGAGATATAAGCATACTTACCGTATTTTGCGAATTAAATTCTACCAACCACTGCTTTGCCCAGTTTTCAATTGTTTTTAAATCACTGTTAATTAAATCAGCAGCTTGGGTCGGATCTTCCACAATGAGGTATAGGGACGTATCGTCAGCAAAGAGTTGTATATTACTAATTAAATTTTCTGTTATGTCATTGATGTATATCAGGAACAGAAGGGGCCCAAGGATCGAACCCTGTGGCACTCCCGAGCTGACAGATCTCCATGTTGAGGACTCAGATGCTATGGTAACTCTTTGTGTTCTATCAGAAAGGTATGACTTTAAAAAGTCCAAGAGGTCCCCCTCAATTCCGATTTTCTCAAGCTTATAGATCAATCCTGTGTGCCACACTTTATCGAAAGCTTTACTGACATCGCAGAGGCCCACCCTAATTTCTTTACCTTCATCAAGGGCGTGGCAGAACTCATCATATATATCAGTTAATTGGAGAACCGTCGAGTCTGCAGGTGTGAATCCGGACTGAAATTGACTGAGGACATGATTATCTTCGAGAAATTTCCAGATGCGCTTAAAAACACATTTCTCAAATACTTTACCAACACAACTAATCAAGGAGATTGGGCGATAGTTGTTCACCACGTTGGAGGGATTCTTCTTGAGGATTGGGGAAACGTTGGCCCTTTTCCACATAACTGGAAAATAACAATTATTTAGAAGGATATTAAAAAGGTTCGATAGTGGTTCGCACAGTGAATTTCTACATTCTTTGAGGAGGCGTGGACTAATGAGGTCTGGGCCGGATGCTTTGGACGGATTGATTGATTTCAGTGCCTCAAGAACTTCTGTGTGAAGAAGAGTAATGCTATCAGTTGTGGCCCTGCTTTGGTGGACAGGAGATGGCAAAGAGGCCGTGGAGTCGTCCACGGAAGATATAGAGCAAAAATATTCATTAAACACCTGGGCTTTCTCTGTATTCGACGTATATATTCTGTTTTGGGCGGTGATGGTGGGAATCCCAGGAGAGGCATTTCCAATATACGACTTGAGGGTCTTCCACCATTGAGAAGGGGGCGTCTCAGGCCTTCCCAGTGTATTCTGGACTCTAGTTAGATAGCACGTTTTAGCCTTTCGAACTGCCGACACAACATCGTTTCGTTTGGATTTGTATTTTGCCCATGCTTGGGGGAGGCCACTACGTTTGGCAGCTCGATACAGCCGCTTTCTCTGCCTGATCAACAATCTCAATTCATTATGAAACCATTTGGGTTGGCTTGGTCTTGAGAAAATGTGTTTATTTGGGATGTAAGTGGTAGCCAGGAATAGCAATTTATCGGTAAAATCTTTGACAACGTTATCTAGATCAGAATCATTGAAAATTACATCCCACTCTTCGTTCGTGATAGCAGCATTTAGGTCGATATAATTTCCCAATTCATACGTCCAGACGCGTCGCTTAAATTTGGTGGCTTCTTGCTTTGCAAAGTCGATTTCGATTAGGATGGGCGAATGATATCGAGTCAAGTTCGGGAAAAATGGGTCTAAAACTTCGCAGCATAACACACTCACTGTGCTGCTTACAGCAAAAATGTCCAGCAGCGATGCCGATGATTCAGTAAAGCATGTCGGTTCATTCACAAGTTGTGTCAGGTTAAAACATTTGGCGATTTCTGCAAGCTCCCCCCTGGGTCGAAGCAGTTGATTATCATTAAAATCCCCAGTAACAATTACATCGGATATGGTGGTGTCTTTCGCTTTTTCGATGGACGCAGAGATAGTATTCCACATCTCATATGAACTGTTTGGCGGTCGGTAGAACACGCCTAGTAGTAGGGGTCTACTATGGCTTGACAAAACCTCAACCCAAACACATTCAATGTTCAACATCTCCAGGTCAGACCTACGTCGGAAACTAATGCCTTCTTTAATGTAAACAGCTACCCCACCTCCTCTCGTTAACCGATCTTTACGTACTGGCTCTTGGAATCCAGGTACGAAGAGTGATATTGTAGGGTCACAATTATTCAACCATGTCTCAGAGAGGGCAAGGATATCATGCGAGAGAGTTTCACATTTAATAATATCTAATTTAGGTTTGAGGCTTTGTAAATTCAGGTGGCATATTTTCAATGTACTGTCTTTCTTACGTGAGTCTACAGAGTCAGGGCCAGGGTTCAGTTCTATATCACCGGATAACACAATTGTCATAATGAATACAAACAGACATAGACTTATAACAGATGGTGGGTATACTATGGGTTTATGTAGAGAAGTGATTCGTGAAGAGGAAGCGGCCATCTTATGATCAACAGTCCTTGTAGAAGCCACTACAAAGTAGATGAACAGAGACATCATATAATTAAGACTTCCGATGATATCGCAACCGTTTAGTCGCATGTACAAATAGCAAAAGACACATAAAATTTGACTCTTCTGCAAATTATGTTTGATGCTGCGACAGTAGACTACAGTGTTGAATGCACCAATCCGAGCACGATAAAGGTCGATGGTATCCATTATGTAATACCAGGATAGTAGAACATGTAAGCTTCTCGGATCCTGGTTCCATTTACCCGTATTTTAGTTTCAACGTCTTGGTAACAGCTCAAGTTCAAGTTGGTTTCACAGGTGGTATCAAAGGTAGAAAAAAGTTTGAGATATGTTTTTACAAGAGGATATAAAGATAAAAGATATTGCATTAGAAAGGTATATACATAATACTGCAACATCAGTACTAAGTTTGGATTACTGGATTCAGGCTCAATAGGTCATTAGTGATTACGGTGTATGAAGATTCAAAGACATGGAAATTTATTATAGATAAACGAGCGGCACTCGCAAGAAGACCCAACAGCCTATATAGGCTGCTGAGTCGACTTGCGAGAACTCCTCCCATTTATGCGAGTGGGACAAGGGCAGATCAGGCGGCATCATTGTTGACCCCCTTCCCAACGTGGTTAGCAGGCAACACTTGCAAAGGAATTTTTTGATTAACTGGAAAAAAGGACCCTGTTTGTATTGTTCACAAATCAATTTATTTGCATTATTCACAGAACTATAAAAGGACATATTTACCTCAGCAAACAAGCACCGCTTCACTTTCTGGGGTTCTTACAGGCAGACATCATTTCTTAACAGTATCAAAAGGGCAACCAATCAAACTTCAGGTACCGGCATTATTCACCAGGACCATAAAGAGCATGTTTACCTCAGAAAACAAACACCACTTCACTTTTTGGGGTTCTTACGGACAGACATCATTTCTTAACAATATCAAAAGGGCAACCAATCAAACTTTGGGTACCGACATTATTCACAGATCACCTTATCTGCATTGTGCACCAGAACCATAGAAGGCATGTTTACCCCAGATGAAGCACCGATTCACTTTCAGGGGTTCTTACGGGCAGGCATCATTTATTAACAGTACAAAAAGGGCAACCTATCAAACATTGAGTACCGGTAAGGGAATCTCGAATGCATCGCAACTATGTCGCGATCCGTTCGAGACACCCTTTCCGTAGAATATTCATATTTTGCAAACAAGGAACCGTGCTTGCATTATTCACAAATTACCTCATTTGCACTATTCACCAGCGCTTTAGAAAGGCTTGTTTACTTCAGCAAACAAGCACTACTTCACTTTCCGGGGTTCTTACGGGCAGACATCATTTATTAGCAGTACAGAAAGGGCAACCAATCAAACCTTGGGTACCGTCAAGGGAATCACCAACGCATCGCGACTTTGTCACGATCCGTCCGAGACAAAAACAAATAGCCCTGTTTACATTATTCACAAATCTCCTTATTTACATTATTCACCAGCACTATAAAAAGGCGTGTTTACCTCAGTATACAAGCACTGCTTCACTTTCAGGGGTTCTTACGGGCAGAAATCTTATATTGACAGTACAAAAAAGGCAACCGATCAACCCTTGGATACCGGAGGATACCGGAAAGGGAATCTCGAACGCATCGCGACAGTGTCGCGACCCGTTCGAGACACCCTTTCCGTTGAATATTCAATTTTTTGTAAACAGGAAACCCTGCCTGTGTTATTCACAAATCACCTTAACTGATTATTCACCAGCACTATAAAAAGGCGTGTTTGCCTCCGCAGACAAGCACTGCTTCTTTCCGAGGTTCTTACGGGCAGACATCATTTAATAACAGTACAAAAAGGTCAACCGGTCAAGCCTTGGGTACCGGGAACGTAAACTCGAACGCATCGCGACTGTGTCGCGATCCGTTCGAGACACCCTTTCCGTTAAATATTCATTTTTTGCCAACAAGGAACCCTGCTTGCATTATTCACAAAACTCCTTACTTTGCATTATTCATCAGACCTATAAAAGGGCATGTTTACCTCAGCAGACAAGCACCGCTTCACTTTCTGGGGTTCTTACGGACAGATATCATTTCATAACAGTATAAAAAGCGCAACTAATCAAGCTTTGTGTACCGGAATTGTTATCAAATCACCTTAGCTGCATTATTCACCAGAAACATGGAAAGACATGATTACCTCAAAAAACAAGCACCACAACACTTACCGGGGTTCTTACGGGCAGACACCGGTTCTTACCAATATCAAAAGGGCATTATTCACAGATCACCTGTGAATGGGCAACTAATCAAACTTTGGGTACCGGGACTGTTCACAGATCACCTCATCTGCATTATGCACCAGCACCATAGAAGACATCTTTACTTCAGAAAAAAGCACCGCTTCATTTTCCGGGGACTTTACAGGCAGGCACCATTTATTGACAGTGCAAGAAGGGCAGCCGATCAAATATTGGGTAACAGTGAAGGAATCTCGAACGCATCGCGACTGTGTCGCGATCCGTTCGAGACACCCTCACCGTTAAGTATTCATATTTTGAAGACAAAAAAGGACCCTGCTTGCACCATCCACAAATCGCCTTATTTGCATTGATTACCAGAGCTATAAAAAGGCATGTTTACCTCAGAAAACAAGCACTGCGTCACTTTCAGGGGTTCATAGGGGCAGACATAATTTATTGACAATACAAAAAGGACAACCAATCAAACATTGGGTACCTGTAAGGGGGTCTCTAACGCATCGCGACTGTGTCTCGACCCGTTCTAGACATCTTTTCCGTTGAATATTCATATCTTGCAAACAAAGAACCCTACGTGCATTATTCACAAATCTCCTTATTTGCATTATTCATCATAACTATAAGAAGGCATGTTGACCTCAGTAGACTAGCACCGCTTCACTTTCTGCTAGCACTATCCATGAGCACCTTATTTACATTATTTACCAGAGCTATAAAAAGGCATGTTTACCTCAGAAGACAAGCACTGCTACACTTTCAGGGGTTCATACGGGCAGACATAATTTATTAACAGTACACAAAGGGCAACCAATCGAACATTGGGTACCGGTAAGGGGGGCCCGAGCGCATCGCGACTGTGTCTCGATCCGTTCGAGACACCATTTCCGTTGAATATTCACATTATGTAAACAGATAACCCTGCTTACATTTTTCACAAATCGCCTTATTTGCATTATTCATCATAACTATAAAAAGGCATGTTTTCCTCAGAAAACAAGCACTGCTTGACTTTCAGGTGTTCTTACGGGCAAACATTGTTTATTAACAGTAGAAAAAGGGCAATCGATCAAACATTGGGTACCTGTAAGGGAATCTCGAACGCATCGCCACTGTGTTACGATCCGCTCGAGACACCCTATAAGGAATTCGCGAACTCGTCGCGACAATGTCGCAAACCGTTCGAGACACCATTTCCGTTGAATATTCACATTTTGTAAACAAAGAACCCTGCCTGCACTATCCACAAATCACCTTGTCTACATTATTTACCAGAACCATAAAAGGCATGTTTACCTCCGTAGATAAACACCACTTCACTTTCAGGGGTTCTTACGGGCAGACATCATTTATTAACAGTACAAAAAGGGCAACTGATCGACTGTGTCGCGATCCGTTCGAGACACCCACTCCGTTGAATATTCATAATTTGTAAACAAAAAAGGAACCCTGCCTGCACTATCCACAAATCACCATATTTGCATTATTTACTAGAGCTATAAGAAGGCATGTTTGCCTCAGAAAACAAGCACTGCCCCACTTTCAGGGGTTCATACAGGCAGACATCATTTATTATCAGTAGAAAAAGGGCAACTAATCAGGCTTTTGGGTACCGGTAAGGGAATCCCGAACGCATCGCGACTATGTCGCGATCCGTTCGAGACACCCTTTCCGTTGAATATTCATACTTTGTAGACGAAGGACCCTGTTTGCATTATTCACCAGAAGGACAAATGGGCAGCTGATGTCCATGTGTCAGATTAACCCTGAGAGTTTCCTAAGGGTACTGTCGTCTTACATTTTTCTTCAATTTGGGACATTTCAAAATCATATGTCACTCTGTGAACAATGTTCTCATTTGATTTAACAAAAATGACACCATCGTGTGTCCACGTTCCCAGGATTTTTTTATCTTTAAGCATGGTTCTAGCCCGCCGAGCTAGCATTGAACGCTCCTTAGTTAGGTGTTCGTTTATGTAAACATTTCGATAATTCTGATTTGAACAGAGATTTCTACGAGCTCTGTAGAATGTATCACGAGTTCGATAGCTCCCGAACTTCACTAGGATTTGTCTGGGGTAGCCACTTGAGGGTCCTGATCTCCTGGGCGGACCTGAGCGATGACTGCGTTCGATGTCCCGCAGCTCCAGCGTCACGCCAATAGATGAGGCCATATCAAGAATTACTTGGTCAGTGTTTTCGGTCTCACTCTCACGAATCCCTGAAATCCGCAGAGAATTCCTCATGCCATACTGGCGCAGGTCATCCAATTCCGATTCGAGCCGGGTTATGATTAAAGACTTTACGTTAAGATCTTTTTCGAGTTTCTCAATTCGTCCCTGGGATCGATGCAATTGTTCATGCACAGCAGAGCCCATCAAGTCCTTGAGGATAGCTTGCACACTTGGGTCTTTTAAGGCCACAAGAAATATGTTCACCGCGTCACCAACGGCAGTACCAGTAGCACCAGGAGTAATCGTAGGTGATGGAGGGGCAAGCATCGTTGGGACACCATATGGATCCAAGTGTTCCATATCCTCGCGTCCAAGGCTATCCCTATGACTGGTATGGAGAATATTAGAATCTTCGTCGTCCACAGAACTCAAAGAACCAATGAAACTGTCTATCTCGGTTGCTAAAGAGTCACAGCTTGATAAAGAGCCCTCCTTGAGTTTTTTGGATATGCCTTCTAAGAAGGACGCACTCTTTTCGCTCGCTCGCCTCTTTTTGATTTTAGGAGTGGAGCTTTCCATGGAAGTTTATGGCAGTAGTCAAGAAGATTGGTTTGCACACTTGTACTATATTTGCAGAGAGTACCGTTACATTTAACGGATAACTCAGATCATTAGTGATCAGCAATTCATCACATGAGAGCAGTGACAATCAATAGAGTAGAAACGCTTGGCTGGACGTCAATACATCGATAAATGCACTACCATCCTCTACCGTCCAATCAATAAATCTATCACGGATTATTCTACAGCTAGTGTCAAAATACCCTGACAAAAGTTTTACATAGTTTTCGAAAATATATGAGAAAAGAGGTTTTACACTAATTTATGGAGACAAGTTTCTGTTCCCCAACACAATTTATATGGCACAATTTATATGACAGTATTCTATGATGCCATTTACGCCACAACCATATCCTAGACCTATCGCATTAGGACACAGACTATAGTTATAACAAACCCACACATGTTCATTCCTGAATTCCTGAGTGGTGCACGAAATAAAGAAATAGGACAAGAGCTTCAATACATTTCTTCATATATTTCACGTCCCTCTTCGCTAATCTGTTCCCAATCCGACGCCGTACATTTTACATTTTGCACTTTACATTCATCTAAAGCAAGATCTAGGTCTCATATCATTCTCCAGAACACCAAAAACAGTTTTTCCGTGATTATGTATGACCAGAGCCGAGAAAAGAACACACTAGCCAGCCGCCATTAAGTTTTGTTGCTGACATGACGAGGGCGTTCTATGATGACCCAATGAACACGATAATTGTGATTGACACTCTTGGTGGTTATAAAACGCTCTTTATTCTTTATACATAAGGGCTGAATAACCCGATAGGTTTTGTTTAACATGAGGTGGGCAGGTAAATATGAACTTACCTCAATGATATCCTTCAGAAACGGCGATAAAACTTCACAAAATTGCTCATTCATAGTTTTCGAAAAAATTTGCCGTCATTTTGCAAAAAAATGCAAATAACTCAAATTCCCAAAAGTTTACAGGCTGGCATCAAACGGATTCGAATTCAGCACAAAAAGTTACCCTAGAAACGTCAAAAACATTGCGTTCACACTCAAATTTCCAGGTTAGGCCCAGCCTGTGCCAGACTACTACTCATCGAACGCAATCACGAAAAAAATATGATGTTACCGGGCATAATTGAGTTGTTTGAAGCGAGGTGTTTGGATGACGAGAAATTAATGACGACAATCAGTGATGATTATGTGGACGAAGAGAACAAAGAAAGCTGTACTGAAAATTCAAGGGAAACTAAAATTCAGAGTCGAAAGCGGAGATTCGTCAGGGTGCGAGAAGACAGAGACCAGCTAATCGAACATCGAGCCTTTCCGGGATGGGAAGCCGAAACGGTAGAGGAGCTGAAGTGGGAGAAAAGGAAACTTCGGACTTGGTGAAAAGTTGAGCATTTTATAAATCCATAATGTCCGTTATGAAACGTGTACGCTCCATTTAAATTCCCCTTTTGTCACACCCGGTGAACACATTGTCTTCACGGGTCCACGACCCCCTTTGCGAGGCAAATTAAAGACGACGGGAAAATCCAGACATCAAAGGCGGTTCGTTTCTCGATGAAACCGAATTACTGATATCCAGGCGCATATGAAAAACATTCTGTGTTTATGCAATTAATACATCGATTCGTTTTCAATCGTGATAAAAATGAATGTAGACTAATTCATTATTTGTCCCCCAATAAAAATCAACTATTTATTGAAACAAAAAAACAGCATAAAAGATAAACAACAAGTTTGTTGTGAATGCGAATTAATTTCAAGTACACTGATAACAAGAACGCCTTCATCTCAGTTTCCGCAAATATATCAGCCAACAGAAACATTGCACGGAATGTTGGGATTATTTACAGCTCTCTTGATCCGATGATCTTCATAAATAAGGATTTTGGAATTGATCTTTTAATTAATACTTCTAAATCGTCGTTGATCGTTTATTTTCCTTTAATATGGGAAGACAACATATTATGTTTTCCTAAACACTTTTAAAGGGAATATGAGGGTTGGTACTAAAATTCAGGCATTGGACGAATTCGGTATTTGGGAAAAAGGGAGAATGAAATCTATTCACGAAAATGAACAGAGAGCGACTTATCAAGTGCATTTCATTGGATGGACGGATGATTTTTACAGGGAAATATTTCGGTGGGGGGGGGGGGGGGGGGAGAGTTCATTGCATTTCCACAGAATTTCTTAGACAATAATGTACACTGTGAAAATATTTAATAGTGCTTCTTTCCCCGTGGCAACCCCCGGGAAGTGAAGCAGTGCTTATTTACTATGGTAAAAAAGTTCCGCTTTACTGGTGAAATAGGACCCGGTCACCAGTGCCTGGGATGGATGTCCTCTAAAATGGGCACTGAAGGGGTAAACGATCGGCTAAAATTGACTTTAGACCTTTGTTGTGGTCACAATTTATTTATTGTTTAATGTCACTTTTCTGCAACTATGGCCAATTGCGACCGGAGGGCACAATTAGCCCTAGTTGACGAAAAGTGACCTTAAACACCAATAAATAAATAATAAATAAATAGCTAGTGCTTCTTGCAAAGTGTCTATTTTGTTCACACAATTTATTTTGTGTGTGTAGATAAGCGCAGGGTGGATTACGACCAAATCACACACAGAGTGAATTATCCAACCAAATTCAACTTACAGGCGCTGATAAACAGCAGACAAGCAAGCAAATTGTCTCTTGGTGGATGTGCAGGTAAATCTGGTGGACCTTTAAAAAATCAGTTTGCGGTAAAAAAATATGAGCTCTATAAAGCATTCACTTGACAAGTGATTTGGTAGTAGTCCACCTGTCACGTACTGTGTATTTTTACCCATTAGTAGTTGAGTGCTGATGCGTATACAATCAAGAAATATTTTTTGCGTATGTGAGCAGACCACCTGTTTTGTGTCTACTTAAATGTATGTATTTGTTGATGTGCTGTGCCTGGGATGTAGGTTTACAATTGGAAAACGTGAGTGGGTTTCTCCTTATTGGGATGGGGGAAGGGGGGGGTTGCAGGGCCGTTGAGTGGATATTCGGGTCCTGGGCGAGGCAATATCGGGGCCCTCCGGATTACTGTCAAAGCATTTCCTATAATCCTAGTCGAAGTTGGACTAGGGTTCTAGGAAGGGTAGGAAAGGTTTCTAAAACTGAAAGCGAAAGTCAGTAACTTCGTGCGCTAGCAATACATCGAGATACATAGAGATTGCGGTTTTGTGAATGCACTCTAATAATAGTGTTACTTTTGGAAACTGGGGCCCGGCGTTATTGAGGGCCCGTCGATTTTCCCTAATCCAGGCTAATTGCATTAAGGCAAGATTCTCTTACGCGCGGGCCCATTACTGCATGTCAAAATTTGACGTGCATTGAAGTACCCACACGTAAGAAAATCCTGCTATTAGGCAATTAGGAAAAATAGCTGGGCCCCCAATAATGCCGGGTCCTGGTGTTACTACACCGGACCCCCCCCCCCCCCCCCTCAATGATCCCGGGGGGGGGGGGGAGGGGGTATTCTGCTACATTCCATTCAGTGATGGTTTAAATACTTGAAATTATCTACTGGTAATGGAATGAAAATTTACTTGCGTAATGATGCTTCGGTTGGTGTGGGGAAGGGGAGCCTATGGTTGAAACATATACATTATCGCCTGCCTTTAACGTACCGCCTTCAGGTCTGACTCCATGGAATATTAGCAGAGATTTTATATTCAAAAGTTCAAACAAAACCCGATCGACTGAGTGGTTATGTGTAATTACATAATGTGAGACGTCCACTCACTAATCAGTGTTGATTGGACTGTATGGGCAAAGATTCGCCAATTAACATATTAATTTCTTTTCACTAAATTTTTTTTTGTACCTGATTTTGTTGGGGAATTTTGTATATCAAATAAAATCTTTAAAGGTGAAAATCGGTTCGGTAAATCCCGTTATTTTGTGTGATAAATTTGACCCAAAAAATGAGAATTTCACGTGTCATATATTTTAATATGAAAACAAATCGAAATTCTCACGAATTAACGAACGGATTTTTTCAAGTCCTATATTAAACCGCAGTACAGAGTTCTGGAAATGAAAGATATGGCATTTGTATCTGAATATTTTATTAAATGTAGGTTTTAGAAATTTTCTGACTGAACAATCTAATTGCAGCCAGGGACAGTTTCTAAAAGATTTTTCTCGGGAAATATTAACTGGTTATGTAAACCTTCTCACGTGACCGCACTAAAACAGCTTTTCATACCCGGTCGTTTCTCCACAAACGAAGATAATATATTATGTCATTCTTGCAAGCAAATGTTTACAGATACTTATAAAGCATTAAAGTCAGATATCATTAATTACAAAACCCTATCGATATTATAGTGCTTTGAAAGAGTGCTTGTGTATTTTTATTTTTTAAAAGGTAATATATTCTGTTATTCGTGTGTGCAATGTTTATAGACACTTGTAAAACATTAAAGTCAGATATCATTAATAAAAAAATTGCTTAATAAAGTATAGTTTGTTAAAATCATTTGTCCCATATAATCAGTCAACACAGCCGAGTGACAATAAGATCATCATTGACAACTGCACTTGTTATTGTTGAAGTAATTATCATGGAAACTAAAAACCTCAAAGCCAATTAGCTTGTCCTGTTTTCAGACACCCTATTATGCAATCGACTAGTGGCAAGGAGAGAATATTTTAAATGATCTGTACACGTAATGTACCTTAAGTTTTATATATCATTCCTGTGACGGCGTCCGATTCGATTAAATATATTAACTACTAGCAGAGAATTTATCGGATATTTGAAAAACGCTGCCATAGTTTTTCAATCTGAACTGGTTAGTCGATCACTCATGGAAAATTTCGAGCAATTTTATTTTCCCAGATAAGTCTAAATCAGTTTTATCAGAAAGACAAATGCGAAGTTTGTGTCCACGTGGGTTTGTTTAGAGCGTACGCGTCAATGAAATCGCTTTCAGATTCCACACCGGATATCCCGACAACTCGGCCTGCCGGAAGACTAAGTCGGCCTTTTTCGTAGTTTCGCGCGCGCGTTAGATACATGTTTGTTTAAAAGTTATTTGACGGAGAAAATGGCAGAAGAGAGTGAAGAAAACGGACGTTCTAAGTCGGTAAGTGTTCATTCTACGTAAATATTTTCACCCCTAATTTATTGAGCCAAGGGAATAATCTCCGCGAGAATCTCTGACTGTTCATTTTTTATCCACGAATTTCCGTTTCAACCGGCATATTTGTCCAAAAATAATTAGTAATACCCCCTTCAATGTCTGGCATCTACGGGACACTTCCATGACCACGAAACGTTTAAAATTTCAATCTTGAATCTTCAATTCTGAATTTTTCATAAGGTGGGTATTGAGGAGAAGGATAAGTCGGTCTGGTTGGAAAATCTTAAATTGGATAGATCAGGCCGACCAATCATTCCTCCCCAGGCCGTCTTATCTTTATCAACTGACATATCGTTATGAAAAATGCATATTTAGGGGTATTGCTTTCAAACATTGAACGGTTTTCTGGCATGAAAGGGGCGAAAAAAATGTTAAATATTGGTAGGAACAGTGATAACTGAAGGCGTGATGAATATTTGTAGCAAAATATGCAGTTGAAATTGAAATTCGGCGATAAAATTTAGAAAATCAGATTTCAAGTAAAGAGTATTCCACTTCAATGACATTTTGCAACGTAAAAAGGAACAGACATGGAAAATAAACACTTATCGACTCAAAACGCCCGTTTTCCTCCTTCTCTTTTGCTATTTTCTCCATGAAATCGCCTTTGAACAGACATGTATCTAAACGCGCGCGAGAATCCGCGTAAAAGGCCGACTTATCTTCTGACAGGCCGAGTTGTCGGGATATCCGGTGTGGATTCCTGTTGTCGATAAACCTACTGTGGATTTTATTGGGCACACAATTGCATTTTATTTGAAATGCTAAAAATTGGAGGGTCTTAGCTCACCTGACTGAAAGTCAGGGAGGGGGGGGGAGTAGGGGGCTTAAGTGATCACTTTCTGTCCGTCGTCCGTCAGTCCGTTCGGTGTGAACTTTACATCATCGACCTCTCCTCCTAAACCCTGGGTCGAATTAAACCAAATATGCATGGTCCTTATCATATGTCAATTCAAGTTTGTTCAAATAAAGTTGCCGCGCTCCATATGGAGGAAGTGAAGAAAGTGCTCCAATTTTTTAAAAATCTTTTCAGGAACCAGAGGGTACAATGACTTGATATTTGGTATGGAGTTTTCTTTCGGGTGTAGAATCAAGTTTGTTGCTCAAACGAAGTTCTTAAAATATTGGCCTTTGTAATGGAGGGGGGGGGGGGGGAGATTTTTGGTCCAGCCCGAAATTTCCATTTTCTGAACTGATGGTCCGAACTGAACCAAATTTGGTATGTGGTATTATTGAGTCATACGTACTTGATTCATGCAAAAACAAATTTCCTGAGTCCCCGTGCGAACCACAGGAGCTAAAGCTAGAAATATTTCAAACACGCATATTTCCCAATCAACACGGAACAGAAAGCTTCTATTTGGTATGAACCATCCTTGGGACCAGTTCGAATGGAATTGTAAAAAAAAAGTTGCCATCGGTTGTGTCAGGGTGTTCTGTAGGAGGAATCGAAAAAATGCTGAGTCAGCATATTTGCAATATTTAAAAAACACTTTTCCAGAACCACTGATCAGAGTCTTTTGATATTTGGTATACAGCATCCATAAGGGGGTCAGATAAAAGTGTGTTCAAATTAAACCCCTCGGTTCAGCTTTGGGCTCAACACAGGAGCCCGAATCTTAACTTAGGGCAATGTGGGAAATAAGCTTTAAAAATCTTCTTCAGAACCCCACTGGTCATAATCTTTTAATATTTGGTATACATTATCGTTGTGAGGACCAGAATCAAGTTGTTCAAATCAAGTCCCTCGGTTAATATTTGGGCTTCCTTGGGCTTACTGAATTTCTACTTATTGCAATATGGGGAATAATCTTTAAAAATCTTCTTCAGATCCACCAATCAGAATCCTTTCATATTTGGTATACAACATCTCTAGGGGGGGGGGGGGGGGGGGCAGATTCAAGTTTGTTCAAATCGAGCCCCTGTGTTAATACATGGTCTTTTTATTGGAGCCCAAAGATTAACTTAGTGCAGTGTGAGGAAATTTCTTTAAAAATCCTCTTCAGATCCAACCAGTCAAAATCCTATCATGTTTAGTATGTAACATCTCTCGGAGCGTCAGATTCGAGTTTGTTCAAATCGAGTCCCTGGCATAATATTAGGGATCACTATGGTTTTACTTAGTGCATTATGGGGAGTCTTCTTTAAACGTCTTCTTCATCAGATCCACCAGTGAAAATATTTTGATATTTGATATGCATCATCTCTAGGGAGGTTAGATTCACGTTTGTTCAAATTGGGCCCCGGAATTAATATTTAGGCCTTATATTGGAGCGTAAATTTTAACTTAGTTCAGTATGTTCGGGAATTTCTTTAAAAAT
Source organism: Pictodentalium vernedei (assembly GCA_031216915.1). Lineage (NCBI taxonomy): Eukaryota > Metazoa > Mollusca > Scaphopoda > Dentaliida > Dentaliidae > Pictodentalium > Pictodentalium vernedei. The sequence goes on from CM062291.1 coordinate 371,145,898, forward strand.
CTTCTTTTTCACATTTGTTCAAATCGAGTCCCTGGGTAAATATTTGGGCTCTCTATTGGAGCCCAAAGTTTAATTTAGTGCAATATGAGGAAATTCCTTTAAAATTCTTCTTCAGATCCAACCAGTCAGAATCCTATCATGTTTAGTGTATGACATCTCTAGGAGCGTCAGATTCGAGTTTGTTCAAATCGAGTCCGTGGCATAATATTCGGGATCTCTATGGGCGCCCAAAGTTTAACTTTCGCATTATGGGGAGTCTTCTTTAAAAGTCTTCTTCAACAGATCCACCAGTGAAACTATTTTGATATTTGATATGCATCATCTCTAGGGAGGTTAGATTCAGGTTTGTTCAAATGGAGTCCCTGCGTTAATATTTGGGCTCTCTATTAGAGCCCAAAGTTTAACTTAGTGCAATATGAGGAAATTCCTTTAAAAATCTTCTTCAGATCCAACCAGTCAGAATCCTATCATGTTTAGTATATGACCTCTCTAGGAGCGTCAGATTCGAGTTTGTTCAAATCGAGTCCCTGGCATAATATTCGGGCTCTCAATGGGCGCCCAAAGTTTAACGTAGTGCATTATGGGGAATATTCATTAAACGTCTTCTTCATCAGATCCACCAGTGAAAATATTTTTGATATTTGGTATGCAACATCTCTTGGGAGGTTAGATTCAAGTTTGTTCAAATTGGATCCCTGGGTTAATATTTGGGCCTTATATTGAAGCCTAAACTTAAACTTAGTGCAGTATGTGCGGAAATTTCTTTTAAAATCTTCTTTTTCACATCCACCTGTCACAATCCTTTCATGTTTGGTATACATCTTTAGTGGGGTGGGTGTTCAGATTCAAGTTTGTTCAAATGGAGTCCCTGGGTTAATATTTGGGCTCCCTATGGGAGCCCGAATTTAACTTGGTGCATTATACAGCTGATTAATTGGTGTTTAAAATAAGTAAGGAAAATTTGTTTGCTTTGAAATTCCCTCCTCTGATATTCCATAAATTGACATTTAATATAGACAAATTATGAAGCAAAATGAAGGTTGTAATGCATATAACACGCAAAATATACGCAGTCACCTCACAGAATTGACAGCAGGCCCCATGGTTCCTGCAAGTCTGCTACCGCATTCGTACCAGAACTGTGATAATAAAACAATATTTCAGAATAACTCGTGGCCAAATGTGCTTCAGATATCCAAGAAGCTGGGTATTCAAAACACATTACGATGCAGCGACAATACTGCATTTGGTGTAAGGACAAACACTCTTTGCATTTTTATTGAAGATGGGTTCCATGCAGTCGGCGGACATCGAAGAACAATCGCGCAATTCCAAGAATTCCAACAGGTGTCAAGATACTTTGGAAGTAAAATGGCCCCAATGGCCTTGACCGAAACATAAACAAACAGACAACGAAAACAAAGCGGAGAGTTTTGAAATTTACCCCAAGCAGCTCAGCTTTATTTTGCTGTATAATTTGTGTATGTGTAATTTCAGTTTATGGAATATTAGTGGAGGGTAGGAAATTTCAAAGCAAACAAATTTCCCTTACTTATATAGCACTTTAAACACCAGTTAATGTGGCTCAGTAGGTAGAGGTGCAGGCTGCAAGCCGAGAGGCTCTCGGTTCGAATCCCACCTGCGGCAACCGCGTTGTGTCCTTGGGCAAGACACTTCATCTCCATTGCCCGCGTGGGGGCACGATGACGCCGTGTACTAAGGCGTACTGCACGTCTATGGTACGCATGTCTTCAACCAATCTAACCCTGCCTGTGCTGCAGTGCGGAGTTACGATGTTGGGGAGCTGGCAGCTGCTCGTCGTTGCTCGGTGGTTCTCTCCGGGTACTCCGGCTTCCTCCACCCGTAAAACTGTCACGGTCATGATTAGCCTTTGTGCATAAATATGTGACCTTAAACATCAATAAATAAATAAACACCAGTTAATAAACAAATAAATATTCTAACTCATAAACAAACAGAGTAAAATTTATTGTGTCATGCATTCAAAATTTTGTTTGCCAATGGAAATCAAGAACGTTAATCCAGCACTAATTCTGCAAACCTCTCCTTTACCCACAAGTACGTAATGAGTCCGTCCAAAACGACAACAATAACAAAAACCAAGTTCAGAAATAGCGTGGTCGCACTACTGGTTCATTCATTTTGCCAACTGTTTTTCTACATCGTTTGTCGCCGAACAACATTAATTAGTAGGAGTGCTCACGCTGACGGAAAGGCCAATTAAACAAACACACGATCACTGATTATTGTGACAATTTCATTCATTGTCACTTAATTCCAATCAGTGATAAAGAATTTGACGTGATGTATTAATGTATGGAAATTATAAATCAGTAGTTTTTTGTTTCTGTTTTCGTGAAGGTTTATGATGTTTGGTCTCCGTGTATTCCATACTATTTATCTATGAAGTGTGTTTTGCACCACAGTTCTGCTTGCCACAAACTTTCAGCATCATAACATGGAGTTGATATCACAATTGACACGACCAACCTTCAGTTTCAAATTATGATCTCGATCTCATTATAGTTGCAGTAGACATATCAGCAATGAATTTTCCCCGGTTTTCGAATAAACATTTAATTCGGATGGGCATCTTACTGTGTTTTATCGGCGGAATTGTGATCTGCATCCAGATGTATTCCGATTCACTGAGGACAGGTAAGACTTTTTCATTGTCTATAGGGATCCGTGTATTTTATTTATTCTTTGTGTGAAAGCGCTCGTTTTTAGTACTGGAGTATGGACCCATGCTACGCATGTTTTTTCCACAAATGGCATTGGGGATGAATATTTTTAAATTCAATCGCGTGAATAAGGGGAAAATTCAATTTCAAGTTACCTCCCGAGGCCATAAAAGGCTCCGAATTTATAAACTGTTTCACTTTCGGCCAGTACCCTTATCTTAAGACACAATTTCCGTTTTTCGGTAAATAACGCAAAATATTGCCACCACACATGTCGATTTAGTTTGAAGGTGATTGGGTCTGTAGATGCTGAGGGGATGGTATGGGACACGTCACTCTCGACAACCAGAATTCACGTCAAACAGAATAACTCAAATTGTAGTAATGAAATAACGACCGAGTGGCCATGTATACAAGGAAGTTCGTGTTTTATTGTTATTTCAAAGAACTGTTTTCGCAAAAACGAAAAGTAATTAAGGGGACGTCCAATCTAACTTTGGTCAAATTTCATGAAGTTTTCTTTCAAGTCTACAAAAGGCCCAAAATGAATAACCCTAATAAATTATATACAAAAATGCTTGGAATGAAACATAGAACACGTGTAAACTGAAATTTGCCATGGAACTGCTGCCATGTGTAAATAGCACCACCTGAAAGTCTGTTATGTCATAAGTAAGAGAACAAAATTTTTACAATAAAATACCTCAAAATAAAATAACAGCTGTATTCTATAAACATTGAAGTACATACTCGAAGAAATCTTTTCCTAATTCATGAAAGTAATACAGATTTAGACCAAATGTTATAACTGGAGTTCTCACTGTTTGAAGGCAGGCATTTTCTTTTGTTTATGTTCTGATTTAGGGAGCTCAACAAAGGTCAACTTGAAGGAGTCCACCAGAAGAAATATGGATGGACAAAAGAGTGTCTCCCAATATAAAGCTGTTTGTGTCACTGTGGTGGTTTGGAAAGAAACTATGATATTCTCCTATGTAGAATGCACGGCAAAGTCATACATTGTAGTTGAATAAATATATTTACAAACCCCTTTTATCCCATGCATCAATTTGATAGTGATTAAATTGTTAAATTTGTCTGGTTTATCAGTACAATAGCTTTGTTTACTCTTGGACACCAATACACTCATGATATCTGTTGGAGAAGAAATAAGGGTAACTGTAACCTGTCACTGTAATAAATCATCTAATGTACTTAAAAGTACATTGTTATTCAAAACACATCAACTCAACCTTACATAACCATTATTGCATGTACTTTCCCCAAGGAGGCTTATTGGCATATTGAGATCAGAAGGGCACATCCAGAGGGTCTCACATATTTTTTTCAAGAACGCAGTACACAAAGCAATCCCCAAAAGGTGACAAGTGAGCTCCATTTGACACAAAAATTCCCGGAGGGGGGGGGGGGGGGGGGGGGCTCTCTTCCTTGTATGGCTCTACCTCCGGCACTCAAGGCACATGCCTTTTTTTCTCAAAGTTTAACTCTTTTTTTCTTTTTGAAGATCCTGGCCACACATGTTCCAAACACTATCAGACAGGTAACCCTCCAAATAGGTGTATCTGCAAAATGCAAAAATCATGTTACATTGCAAAACATTCTTTTTAGACTTGTTCTGGGCCATAAATGCTTCTTACTTCCAACTATAACACTTAATTTATCGATTAATGGGTGAATAGAAAAGTGCTGCCACAATCAACATTTTGAGTTCCATAAGCCTTCAAAACAGCTCCGATAAAAGTGTCAAACATCAGATTGGTGGATTTATACAGAATATTCATTTGGTTATTGCTTGATAAGTTATAGGAACTAAATCTTCACCAGAAATATTTTGTAGCAATACATTTCAGGCTATCAGCAGGCACTTTCCAACAAATTGTAACAAATCAACTAGTTATAAACAAAATTTTCTAACTCAAAAGAGTGAAAAAGTACCACAACTCTGAAAAAATGTGGGAAGAAACACATGCTACAGCAGCTATACAGCCATTGTTTCCCCATGATGCTCGATCACAACACCAACTATCCTTCAAATTGGAGTAGCAGTGGTTGAGATACAAGGGAGAATGTTGGTACATGTAATTGTAACAGGAGAGGGTTATCCAAGATATTCCTGTTAAGGTACTTTTTCAGATCTCTTAAGGCTGACAAACAAAGAAAACAATTAAATTCAATTTCATAGAGTTTTATTTTAATAAGTAGCAATTTGGTCTGAGAAGGGGGTGTGAACTAGCTCTCTGGTGGATCGAGCATGATGCAATTAAAGGCAGATGACACAACGGGGACAAACTCAACAGGGCCAGAACTGATAGGGACAAAATTCGGACATTTTTAGAGAAGGGACGAATTTAGATAATCCAAAAGTAAAGGTACAAATTTTCCTGATGTGGGGCAATTTTTAATGGAGCCAAAAAGGTAGGGTACGCATACATGGGGGGGGGGAGGGGGGGGGAGGGGGGGGGGCTTGGGGGGGGGGGGGGGGATTTGCGTTCACCTCGAAAATGGATGATATACTCCCGTTTTACCGGGAGTTTCTAACCTAAAAAGATTAGAGAGAATTCAGTGAAATGTTTCACCTTTGATAAAAAATGACATTCTACAAGTGAGCTGTCGGATGCCAGCTAATTTTCCTTAGCTAGCAGTCGACAGCCAACCAGAATGCTGCAACAAAAGTCCGTGCAGCACAATCGTGAACCAAATGTACGATTGTTAAATCTAACCAAAAACAGGGAATTAATATTATTTGTTATTTAATACTGAAGTTAAAATCCTTAAGAAGAAAACAACTTTTAGCGTAATTGGAATTAAAAAAAAATATAACTTTATAAGTTTTAAAATGAAAATTTCGGAAATGATAAAAACGGACACCGGGTCATCTAAAATGACTCCTGTTACATAATGATGAATGGGAAAGACTAAGAGGACAGAGGTCACCACTGCACGGCCCTAGATGCACCTTTGATTTTACAACTTCCAGGTCTGGGGCATAATAATCGCAACACACCCACCTTATCAATTCATAATTTCAGTAAAATAAAAGGAATTATCAATTTTAATTAATTTATAGATGATGGGAAATATTTGGCTTCTTTCGCCTTCTCGTACTATTAATTACCACAAACAATATCAGTTTGATGCCGACAAACGAAACTGAATGCATGTGGTCTGGTTAAAAAGTAACTTGGCATGGATAATGAAGAAATTGCGAATATTTCGTGTATTTCATTTGTTTAAAAGCAAATTTCAGCTAAGTTTGACCGTTGATTCGATAATTCGTTTCGGTTTTGACCACACAGTCACGCTGACAGCGGTTATGTTTATTGTGATATGCAAATTGGGAGACAGTTTCCGGTGAAGGAGATTTGTCACATTTGTCAGTGTAAATCGTTGACAAAAGACACTGATCGACGCTTGTGTTAGTATGGTTGGTTGCAAGAAAAACTAAATTATCAGCATCGTCCAAACGCACCTCATTTAAAGGCGCGAATGCATCATTTTCAACCTATCTTGAATCGGTCCTTTGCAGACTTCAAACAGAGCCGCGACAAATTCCATGTTTACTAGGAAGTAAATAACTTCACAACATCGGGGGAAGAAATCAACACGCTCAATATAGTTCCAGGTCACTTGAAATATACTTCGTGAAAAAGTGATTTCTGAAGCATTCTGCTTACTTTGTTATGAATATTGCCTTATTTTATGTGTATCGTCCCGATTTTATACACTCGGTTATTTTTTACAAGTGGTTCATGCTGTCTTTCTAGTGCGCGATAATTCAGATTTTTTGTGAACAAAAAAGTTCTGACGGCCTGTAAACACGAGAGGGAATTTCGAACCATATTTTGCAGTTATGATATTAAGAGCTCAAGTATTTGCTGTCACCTGTTTGCAAATCCGCTCATATACTCTCGAACAAATAAAGGGCGTGATCATGTCCTTGCATTCTTACGATTGCCCAAATTGAGTATATCTGCAAGAACCACATCGTAATCACACGACCGGAATAAACATCATTGAAACATGGCCACATCCGGAACATCAAAAATTTGTGTTGGTGTTATTACACTCAAACATCAAAACCCACCAGAGTGTGTGTCAAAAAAATGCTTTCTCCGAGTCTGTAGTACGTTATCGTTATATTGAGGACAAGGCTTTTGAATTACCGATTATTTTGTGGTTTTACCGGTTCGTTACTTACGCCATTGGAAAATTAATCTTCTTCAAAATCATAAAATTCACTTTTTTTCCTGAAAAAAATTATATGCACCTTTTCTATGCACTTTACTCATTATTTTGATATAAGTAGGTAATAAAGGCCGTTTCTGGACCACTTTGTACATGTACCATAAAGTACATGTACATGGTCATTTACCATCGTAGGATTCAGTGTTAAATCGCATGCTTGTTCGCAAAAAATGTCGTTTTTTATGGTGTCCCAGAATCGGCTGTTATTTTGAGACTCCTAGATCGCACTTTTAATGTTCAAATACCCGTTGGCGAACATGTCGAATGTAAAAAAGTGAAAAATGTACGAAATTGTACATTTTATTTTACATAAAAATTTTTGTTTACGTTCCCATCGTGGATTAGACCTTCAATCTATCGTTGGTGAATGCGGAAAAAAAACGCTTTGCCGATTCTAAGACAGCATCAAAAAGGTGGTTTGCCGATTCTGGACCAGTGTCCTAGAATCGGCAAACAGCTTTTGAGGTGGGATTTCCCATTTCTGACGTAAGTGGGGGGAATACCCATCAGTCCACCGGCCAAGCGAGCTATGTTATAGCGAATGCCGAAAAGTTGGAAAGATTTTAAGGATGCTGCGGTACCCATACAAGGTTTAGCCAAAATGACGAGTGGATCTGGATTGAAGAGAACACTTGCGACGGTGTAATATAAATAAATAATAATATTAAAAATGGAGTTTGAAAAAAACATAAAAAATTGTGTTTGAAAAAATCTAAAATAACAAACAAACAAAAAATAAAACAAAGATGAACATTAAAAGATATGTCTTGGAACGACACCGCGACCAAGAGGTCGAATAATGAGTTCATTCCCAAAAGCATAAGAGGCTTGATAGTGGGAAAATCGAATTGTGGAAAGACCAATTTGTTGATGAATCTGTTGTCGCAACCCGACTGGTTGGATTACGATAGATTGTTTGTGTTTGGCAAGAGCTTGTTTCAACCCGAATACAGATTGCTTCGAGAGTGCATGGATCGTAGATTGCCCAAGGACGTCATAGCCAGAATCTTTGACAGTAGCGAGGAATTTGACAAAAGTGAAGCTTCTCTTTCGACCATTTTGGATGGTGAGGCGATGGAATTGATGAAGAGAAATGCATCTTCGAACGTCGAGTGTCGATTTTATGAGAATGCTAGCGACGTTCCGGATCCTAGAGAATTGAAATGGGAAGATAAGAATCTCATGATTTTCGACGATCTGCTTTTGGAGAGACAGAACCGATGCGAATCGTATTACGTTAGGGGTCGTCACAGCAACTTGGACTGTTTCTACCTGTCGCAGAATTATTTTTGATTGCCCAGACAGACGATAAGGGAGAACGCTAATTTTCTATGTCTCTTTCGCCAAGATCTCAAGAATCTCAATCACATCTACAGCGATCACGTCGCAAACGACATGAGCGCGGCGGAATTCAGGAGATTCTGCAAGAGGGTTTGGGATGGAGGACTTTACAATTTTGTCGTGATCGATTTGACTAGCGAATTTAATCGCGGAAAATATCTGTGCGGATTCGACAAGTTTTATGTTTCTGATGATAATAAGATAAAGGTTAAAATAAAAAAAATTAGAAAATAATAAATCTTCAAATAATTAGTTTTTGAAAAAATAAAAATAAAATTAAATATAATGTTCGAACAAGGAGAATTGTTAGAATGGATAGCCGAGAATACGGCTGCAAAACAATCCATTCAAATCATGGTGAGTGGCAATTCGACTCGATTTGCGACGAAATTTGAACCTTCCATCGAATTGAATAGAGAGAAAAGATACGAGATGGCATTCGTGAATCTGGAGACTTATTATTCCTTTCCCAACGTCACCGAAAAGAATAACTCGTTCAAGTATTCTGACGGAGTGGATTGGTTGGAGATTTGAATTCCTAAAGGAAGTTACGACATAGACGATTTGAACTATTACATTCAAACGCGAATGAAGATGAATGGAAAGGGAAGCAACAAGATCAGACTCGCTCCCAATCCTAATACCTTACAGACGATGTTGGATTTGGAAGATAATTTTTGAGTGGATTTCAACACGGACGATTCTATAGGCAAAATGCTGGGATTTGATCGAAAGATGTATCGAGGCCACGTGGCATCTGAAAATACGGTCGACATTCTCGCAGTCAATAGCATTCTGGTGAATGTGGATGTGATTGCTGGAAGCTACGTGAATGGTAGGGCTCAACCGGTGATCTATTCCTTCTTTCCAAACGTGTCGCCGGGTTATAAGATTGTGGAACGACCCCGAAATTTAGTTTATCTACCAGTGATTTTAGACACATTATATAGTCTCAAAACCACGTTGACGGATCAAAATGGTGAACTGTTAGATCTTCGCGGAGAGAGGGTGACGATACGATTTCACATAAGAGAAATATAAAAGCAAAAAAAAATAAAAAAATATTGTGTATATATACACAAAGAACTTAATCAAGCACCGCCCCATTTTTCCTGATTGTTGTGACAAAACCCCGTCATTATAACATCATGACGTTTGTATGGCAACAAATGGTATGATATTCTGATAGTTCATAATCCTAGCTAAACATCAAACACAACAATGATTGCAATGTGGAACACTTTACTGTAATTTTGGCAGACAAACATGAACATTGGTTTTGCAGGAAATTCCACCCTGTTGTAAGTTTTGTGCTACAAAGTACCAAAATGGAGATAATGATTGATTAGCGATTGCTAAATGTTCAGTAGCATTGTAAGCCAACAATTAGCAACAATATTGTCAGTAGCGTGTGTATCCGCCGTGTGCACGGATGACTGCGTCTACCCTCCTCCTCATGTGTGAGGTGAGTCTCCTGATTCGCTGAAGAGGTAACTGCTGCCACTCACGGTGTATAGCTGCTTCCAAACCGGCCAAATGTCGTGGAGGTGGGTCCAGTGCTTGCACTCTGCGTCCAATCATATCCCAAATGTGCTCCAGTGGATTGAGATCAGGACTCATTGCAGGCCATGGCAGTTTAGTAATCGCATTGTTGTCAAGAAAAGTTTTCACAAATCGAGAACGGTGGGGTCGAGCATTGTCGTCCATGAACACAGGCCGAGTGGCCAATGGATGGTTGTCAAAATGGGGAACAAGAACAGGTTGCAGAATGTCCCGGATGTAAAGATCGCCATTGAGATTGCCTTGCACAGTTACCAAATCAAGCTTACAATCATGGGACACGCATCCCCAGACCATAACTGATCCGCCACCAAATGGGACTGACGCTTGGACGTTCTTTGGCACATATGCAGTATTTTTGGTTCTCCAAACACGCTGACGTCCGTCAGTAACATTGACCAAAAACCGACTTTCGTCCGACCAGTGGACCTTCCTCCATGACGTAAGATTCCAGTGACGTTGGGCTAGACACCATTCCAAACGAGCTCTTTTATGCCGGTTGGTCAACGCTGGCCGCTTAATCACTCGCCTTGCCTTGAGACCTATTGCCTTCAATCTCACTGTTCTCTTGCAAAGCGGTCTGTTGGGGAGCCATAGCTGCTTCAGAACACCACTACTGGAGAACGGCTGATGTCGAACAAGACGTGCAAGGTAACGATCCTCAACTCGACTAGTCTTACGTGGCTGACCTGGTCTCGGTCTGTCCTTTACATGGTCAGTTTGTCGATATTTTTGAATAAGACGGCTTACTACAGTGTGGTTAATGTCCAGTTGCCATCCAATTGATCTACAAGACATTCCCGTTGACTTCATGCCAATAATCTGCCATCTGGTAGCCTCAGTGTATCTCCTTCGAGCCATCTCGAAAGTAAATGCCTCAATCATTGAAACTTTCACACTTTTATACAGAATCCAGAATGATTTGAAAGTGCTATTTGAGAAAATCATGGGTGGTGTGTTGCACGTGCATGTAGTGGTGTGTTTGTGCGACTGACCAAACAACAAACCCCACCAATATTGTGAGGGAATGCAGTTTGATTCCAATTTACATCTACCATTTCCAAATTTCGATTATGAATCTTGATGCAATAAAAAATGCTGAGTGGTGCTTGATTAAGTTCCCAGTGTATATATAAATAACAAAATAAAATAATGCAATATTAATTTACAAAAAATATTTAATATATATCATTATCATTAAAACAAAAAAGACAATTGAAGAAAATATATTTTAAAAAAAGAATTATGACACAATACGTGGTTAAAAACGTGAACATATCCGCAGGATAGAGGAAGAAACTTAAGAGAGCGTTAACAACTCGAGGCGAGGCGGTGAGATTCAAATTCACTCACGAAGATCTGACGAGTGGCGGTCAGGATTCGATCGCCTGAACCAGAAGTCAAATCAAAAGGATGGAGAAAGCGATTCGTGATGGAAGAGGGTTGACGGTGAGATTGAGTCCCGCTCAATTGAGATACAATTTGAGAATGAAAGGCAGTTTCCTACCGCTATTGGCAGGAATCGCCGCAAAAGCATTACCCTTTGCCACAAAGGCATTACCCTTTCTCGGAAAGACTCTTGGCGTGGGAGCTCTCACGGGACTCGCGAGTTCGGCAGTTGAGAAATTAATGGGTGGTAGCGGACTGTTTTTGAAGAAGTGCGGAGCTGTGTGTCGCGTCCACGTAGACGACAGCGGTAAAGGATTGTATCTAGAACCCGTTAGAGGTGTCAACTCTTTGAGTGGAAACGGTCTCTATCTGAAGAGTGGACGGAACGTTGTGCAACTCGGCAAGGGTTTGTTGTTTGGTGAGAATTCACCATTTAAGAATATACCGATTTTGAATATGTTATTATAATGTAAAAAAAATTATATAATTATATAAATATAAAATATAAATCATAGAAAGTATAAAATAATATAAAATGGATAAAAAGGTGGAAAAACAATTGGACGATAATGATGAATATCGCAAGATAGAGTGTGAAAAAGATGTGGAAAAACGATTAGATGCTAATGATGGATATCTTAGGAAAGAACTGATAAAAGAGTTAAATAAAGATCAGGATAGGCGGTTGAAATTTAAAAGAATGAGACGTTTTCCACCATTACCACTATCTTCTGAAGAGAATGGTAATGGTGCAAGTGTTACCGAGAGATGCACAACATTCGTTCATAATTATGATTCAGATAAACAAATGTGTTCTTATAAAAACGTAGCATATCACAAAAAAAAAAGAAGAAGAATCGACGCTGAAATTTGAGAAAAAAGGAAACGTTATTATAATATATGGGCAATAGTGAAGAAGGAAAACAAAATAAAAAAAAAAAAAAGTAATGAGATTTAAAGTTGATCTCATTACTTTTTTTTTCCTTCTTCTTCGCTAAAAAATCAATCTCTCTATTGTTTATATTTCCAAGTCCGTTATTAGCATGTTGACACTCGTGTTTTCTCCTTTTTCGAAAATGTGTTGAATGTTTATATTTACTTTTTTAAGTTTTTTTTACATCGGTGAACACGCTCTCACCACCCGATTTGTCCACGAGTTCGAGTGAGATTTTTGGATATATGTAACTTCCATAGAACAATGACAAATCATCCTTGTCGAATTCTCTGTCTTTGGCGACGATGATATTCTGCAGATCGCTTTGGTACTCGTAAAACAAATCGAGCATGGCTTCGTCCAATTTCAAAGGCATGCTATATTTGTCATGTTTATGCTCTAAGCCCTTCGTCATGACCTCATTCAATTCGATGGAGTCGTGTCGTTGTAATCTGTAGATTTTATAACCGAATTTCGTATATGTTTCGACTCGTTTCAATTTCAATTCGCATCTTTTAGGTGTTGTTGTCATGATCGATTATTTGTTTTTTTTGCTTTATGAATTCTTGCAAATAATGTATATTTTAAATTTTTGTATTTAATAATTTGTTAAAAAAAGTTTGTTTTTTTTTTTACTCTTTGTATATATATATAACAAAAAGTTTTTTTTTTAATTTTTAAATTTTCTTTAATGTAAAATTTTTTTTTATAAAAGTTTTTTTTCTCTTGATATAAATAAAAAGTTTAAATTTAACGTCCTTTTTTTTTCTCGTATTAATTAAAATTTTTTTTTCAGGTTAAGGAACATAAAATATTGTTTAATTTCATTAAAAAAAAAAAAAAAATTTTTTAATTCCTTCAAAAAGAAAAATTTTTTTTTTTTTTTGAAGGAATTAAAACATAAGGAACATAAAAAATTGCACAAATTAAAACATAAGGAACATAAAAAATTGCATGTTAAGGAACATAAAAAAATTGATTAATTTCATCAAAAAAAAAAGAAAATTTTACATTAAAGAAAAATTAAAATTAAAAAACAAAAAATCTTTTTTATATATAAAGAGTAAAAAAAAAACAAACTTTTTTAACAAATTATTTAAAAACAAAATTCAAAAAAAAAAATATATTCTTACAAAAGAAGCAAACAAATAAAAAAATGGAAAATTTAAATGAGAAAACCGTACCTCAATTAAACGAGATTTTTAAACTATTAAAAATTCCACATTTCAGAAATCATAGAAGTAAATAAAAAAAAATTGAAGTCATACGGGAATATTGTTTGCAAAACGATGGAAAGAAAAAAATCAAAAGATCGGAAGTGGATAAACTTAAACAGTCAAACAATGCATCGATTGTGAAAAAGGAGAAGACGACTAAACGAAAAGCCATTGAAGAACTTCAAGTTTCAAAAGAAAAGAAAAGAAAAACTAAAATGAAAACGAGTGATGTACTTCAGATTCTAGACAAATGAGATATATCAAGCGAAATTCAACAAGTAATCGATGAAGGGAAAGGAGAAGAATATGTAGCATGACTCGTCACGGAACTATTCCAATCGAAGCCCTAGAATGGGAGAGTGTGATCAAAGGCATTTATAAAACGTTCGACGTGGTTCCCTCGTTCAAGAAAATCGATCCGAAATTGTTCATGGAACGGATGAAGAAAAAAATATTGGATTTGTTTCGCGAACACATGAACGTGGGATGAAAAATTAAGATGATACTCCATTGTGTGATGAATAAAATCAACGTGAAGTCTGGCGAGAGCATCATGAAAAATGCATATTTCAGATCTAACGTCGAACCTGTACTTCGAGGTTCAGATTTATCAGACGTTTTCAAAAAGATGAAAGACAAGATGTTGACGTCTCTCGTGAATTATCAACATGCAGGTAGTAATTGGACGTTATATGAGGTGTTGAAACTCGAAATTCATATAACTAAAAACGATTTGTTGAAAGGGTCTTCCTACGTGGAATTACCGTATTTCTTAGCTAAAAAAACACTCCGTGGTCAACGTGAGAAATAAAGATGATCAGTATTTTAAATGGGCAGTCACCTCTGCTTTATACCCTGTCAAAATGCACTCCGATAGAGTTTCTCGTTACGAGGAGACTTCTAAAAATCTCGATTGGACCGGAGTGACTTTTCCAATGCAGTTAAAACACATCAAACGTTTCGAGGCTCAAAATCCCACCATAGCGGCGAACGTCTTGGGATACGATGATGAAAAACGAATGATCTATCCTCTCAGACAGACTTCGTATCTCGAAAGAGAAAAGACGATTATTTTATTATTGATTTCGAATGGTGACAATCGTCATTATTGTTGGGTTAAAAATCCGAGCCGATTACTGTCGAGACAAAATAATAAACATGAACATAAGATATGTTTATGTTGCAACTGCATGAACATGTTTCAGAGCGAAAAATCGTTAGCGAAACATCAGGAATATTGCAATGAAAATCAAGTGTCGCCATCGAAATGCCCAAACCTAACACCATCGTGAAGTTTGAAAATCGCAATAGAAGGTTAAAAGTACCATTCGTCGTGTATGCTGATTTCGAATGTTTCACCGTGAAAATGAGTTCCTGCCAACCTAACGCTCTTCAAAGTTATGTCGAAAGATATCAAAAACACACGCCTTCGGGTTATTGCATTTACGTGAAATGTGCTTTCGACTCGCAACACGACATGGGTTCCTTCATCTACATGAAACAGTGCGAAGATGATGACGTGGCTCAAAGGTTCGTGGAAGAGTTAGAATCGAAAATTCAAATGTTATACGACAAATTCAAAACTCCGGCAAAAATGATCATCACGCGAGAGCAGCAGGACGAAAATAACAGAGCCACCGAATGTCACATATGCAGACAATCGTTCGACGAGAATTCGGAGGAAAATAAGAAGGTTAGAGACCATGATCATTACACGGGTCTGTATCGCGGACAGGTTCACAGCAAGTGTAATTTAAAATATCGAGACGTCATTTTCTATCCGGTGATATTTCACAATCTCTCAGGTTATGACAGTCATCTGTTCGTGAAAAATCTCGGCACCTCCCACGAAGAATTAAATTTCATCGCGAACAGCGAAGAAAGATACATTTCATTCACAAAATGGAAGGTCATGGAGAAGAAAATAGTAATCAACGGAGAGACGTTGGAAGAAAAAACGAAATCCATTTGCAGAAGCATATGTTTCATCGACAGTTTTAAATTCATGTCGACCGCTCTGGAAAAATTAGTCGATAACATGAGCAAGGATAAATTTAAAATCACGAGCGAACATTTTGGAGAACGAGTAGACGTTATGTTGAGGAAAGGAGTCTATCCTTATGATTAGATGAACGATCTAAAGAGATTCGACAACAGCGCACTACCTTCAAAAGAAGATTTTTATTCAAAATTATATGAATCCGACATTTCCGACGAGAATTACGAACACTCTAAAAACGTGTGGAAATCATTCAATATGAAAACCATGAGAGATTATCACGATCTCTATCTGAAGACTGACATTCTGCTCTTGGCAGACGTGTTCAAAAATTTCGAGATGTCTGTTGTCGAAATTACGATCTAGATCCCACTTGGTATTTGACCGCACCCGGTCTGGCGTGGGACGCTCTGTTGAAGACCACCAAGTCCAATTGGAATTATTATCCAACGTGGACATGTTGCTCATGTTCGAAAGAGCTACGAGAGGTGGCATCTCGATGATCTCCCACAGATATTCTGAAGCTAACAATCCCTACATGAAAGAAGGTTTCGATTCGAAACGGTTGAATAAATACATACAGTATTGGGATGCTAATAATCTGTATGGTTGGGCTATGAGTCATCCTTTACCGATTGGAAATTTCAAATGGGTAACGGAACTGGAAGAAATGCAAAAATGGAGAGACTATCCTTGCATTTTAGAAGTCGATTTGAACTATCCGGAAGAATTACACGATTATCCGCTAGCTCCCGGACGAATGGAACCAAATGAAGGAGACGAAGAAAAACTCATTCCCAATTTATTTAACAAACGTAACTACGTCGTCTACAGTGAGAATTTGAAACAATACGGCGATTACGGGATGAAATTAGTCAACATACATCGCATCATTTGATTTGACGAAGAGCCTTGGATGAAAAAATACATCGATCTCAAAAAGAATCTCAGAATTCGAGCCGAGAACGATTTCAAAAAAGATTTCTTCAAACTCATGAACAACTGCTTGTATGGTAAATCGATGGAAAATATCAGGAAGAGAACCGACGTTCGACTCGTCACATCTGAGAAAAGAGCTAAAAAAATTAGTGGCGAAACCCAATTACAAACACTGAACCATATTCGACAAAAATCTAGTAGCCGTTCACATGCAAAAGACGCACCTGAAGTTCGACAAACCCTATTATCTCGGACCGATCATCTTAGATATCAGCAAACGATTGATGTACGAGTTTCACTACGATTACGTCAAACGAAAATTTGGTGATAAAGCCAAACTACTGTTCACCGACACAGACAGTTTAGTTTACGAGATAGAGACAAAAGATGTCTACCAAGATATATCTCCGGACGTGGCCGCATGGTTCGACATGAGCAATTATCCCATCAATCACCCGTCCAACATTCAATCGAACAACAACAAGAAGGTGTTAGGTAAATTTAAGGATGAGAGCGGCGGTAAACAAATTGTCAAATTTGTGGGCTTGAGACCCAAACTGTATGCTTATCGTCTAGAAGATGAAGAGATCAAGAAGTGCAAAGGGGTCAAAGCATGCGTGGTGAAGAAAAACATCTCTTTCCAAGAGTATAAAGATTGTCTGTTAGGAAGTGGTCCGATGTATAAGACTATGAAATTGATTCGAAGCAAAAATCACGACTTGTATACCGAAATAGTCAACAAGATTTCGGTGATGGCCGACGACGATAAGAGATTCGTGTTAGACGATAAAATAAACACTTTGGCACTCAGACATTGGACTTTAGATGATAGGATTTCAGATATGATTGAGGATGATAGGATTCCAGATATGATTAAGGATGATAGGATTCCAGAAAATCAAGAGGAATTAGATGGATTCAAGATTATGGAAATCGATAGAGACATTGAGAGAGTTAGTTTAAAAAGAAAAAGAAAAAAAAATTTAAAAAAATAACGTCATTTTAATGAATTATAATAAAATAAATAAATTTTAAAAAAAAAATATACGCATTTATGAATAAGAAAATAGAGATATCCGTAGAAGGTGTCATCTTACCTAACGAACCCCTATCCAACATCGATCTGTCGAATGCAGCGAAGGATTTGAAAATCAAAGATTTTCTAGGCATGTTTTCCAGAGATGCCTTGCCGAAGAGAAGACCTCGACAATCAGAATGTGGAATTTTAAATCTAGATGATTTATCGGGTGAAGGCACTCACTGGGTGGCATGGTTCAAGAACGGGAAGAAGAAGAATTATTATTTCGACAGCTACGGAATTTCACCGCCAAAAGAAATAAAGAACTATTTCAACAAATCGATGGTTCGTTACAACACGGAATGAGTGCAATCACCAGATCAAGTGTTTTGCGGTCACTTATGTCTCTATGTTCTCAAGAGATGGTCTGAAGGAGATCGGTTTCAAGACATTCTCAATGATTTACATTAGAGAGAGAGATTTTTTTTATAGTATATAAAGGTAAAAAAATTCTTTAAAAAAATTTAATCGCATAAAAACAAAAAAAATAAAATAAGTGAAATAATTCATTTTTTTTAATAAACTGCGTTTGAAATATATTTTTTAAAAACAAAAATCTCAAAACAACATGCCAGTCGATAAATTTGGTAGAAGTGCCGACGAAAGTCAACCCAAAAAGAAGAGGAAGACGCTCGAAGTCGATGATGGTTACGACGTTGCCAATTTGGACGAACGTTATGTTCGGAGATACGAACCTCGAGAGGAACCTTTGAACATGAATGATAAGAAGCTCTACAATCTTCCCGAACCGATAGATCTCGCAGATGCTGCGACTAAAAAATACGTCGACAGGGGGAACACGGATTTCGAATGAATCATGCTAGATAATTATGTGGATAAAGCTATGACCGACGATCTTGATCTGAAATCCAAACGTTTGGTGAACGTCGCAAATCCCATAGATCCCACCGATGCGGAGACCAAGAAATACGCGGATGACTCTCACGCGCGATTCAGCGAACATCTGAGAAATAGATACATTCAGAAAACGATGCACTCGGAATTGAACGCCAATTCTAACAAGATAACGAACGTGGCCACTCCCACGAATCCCAAGGACGTGGCGACCAAACACTACGTAGATCTGAAACAGAGAAAGTCTGATGGATGAGAAATGAAATCGGATCTGAATGCGGGATTCAACAAGATATTGAATCTGTCGAAGGTCGATGACACGGATGCAGACTCAACCACGGTCAACAAGGGCTACGTAGATTCTGCTGTGATACGATCACAAGAATACATAGAATCGCAAGTGGACGATCTCTACCTGAACAAACAATCTGGCGGAACCATGGAGGGTGGTATCAACATGAACGGTGAGAATTTATTCAGACTCAATCACGATCCCGAATTCGATTCCAGCACGGTCAGCAGGAAGTATGTGGACAACAACTCGGTCTGGAGAAAGGGCGACATCATGGAAGGTAAACTAGACATGGGTGGACACGCGCTCACGAATCTACCGGATCCCATGAACTTGACGGACGCCTGCACCCTGATTTCGGTGGTGGAAAGACTCAAATATGCTAGAAAATTTATCACCGTGTGGGCCGAGGAGGCCGGCATATTAGAGGAGGGAAAAACTGAGTGGTCTTTCGGAAACGGAGGTAGCGGATTGAAACATGGTCAGGTGGGATATCCCATGCCGTTGGGAGGTGAAATCAAGCGAATGGCTCTGGCTTCCTTGGATTTGAATAACAGCGGTCGTCAATCTCATGGTGAATGGAGTAGAGAGCAATAAGAAATACAGCGTCGAAAAGACTGAGAATCAACACGCGAATGTTAGCATGTTCGGCACGCCTCTCAAAGTGAATGCCGGAGACAGGATTAATTTCATTACGAAAACCAATAATCCTGAAGCCTCCAGTTCTGTGGAGAGTCTACTGATCGAACTAGATCCTTTGAACAAACAGAGAATGCGTGGAAATAATTAATTAAAAAAAAATAATGAGTGATTATTAAAAACAAAAAAAAAAGTAATGAGATTTAGAAAGATGTTCAATCTCTCTAGATCTCATTACTTTTATTTTTTTTTTTTTTTTGGTTTTGTTTTAATATGTTATTTCTCATAATGTTTCATCTCATGAAATTGGATCACCTATCTCGAAACACGCGTCGACATCTATTTTAGCATTTTGAAGAGCTTTTATAAATTCTCGAAAAGCAGTCGGTCCTCTATACGTCAATGTGTCTAAAAGTTTTCTGGTCTTATCTTCTATCAAGATTTTACTTTCGATTTCACCTCTCATATAATCGGTCAGTATCAAAGGTTCTGTTTCGACTAAGGTGTCTAGAATTATTGCTAACAAATCTTGCGAAATATTTTTAATCAAAACACGTCTGTTTCTTCTCAAGTATTCTCTTTCTTTATCATTCATTTTTATAATAATTTTTTTTAATTTTTATTTATATATATTTTTTTTTCACACACATCTCTCATCGAATGATCAACATCTTATTTCCATCCGATTCGAATTGTAATTCTCTGTCCGACAGGACCAGGGCAAAGGCTTTGTTTTTTCTCAGCACGTTCCTATCGAATTGCATCTTGATCTGAATGTCTAAGACGCCACTCTTGAGTCGTTCACTCTGTTTACTGACGTCGAATACGAACATGGGATACATTGACTTGTATTCGCCGGGAGATATGTTAGGGTTGCTCATCAATTCATCTAGACCGTGATACTTCTTTCTAAAATCAACGGTGTCACCGTACAGTCTGCAGAAATCGTTCTTGTCGAACGATGCGTTGTAATCGATTGCTGGATATATCGGGGCATTCAGAAACACTTGCATGTTTCTCAAATGGCAGTGATCGAACAGCGACACATTCTTTTCCTGAGACCCATCCTTATCAGTCTGAAATGCAACCACGATGAAACGCAGTCTCTCGGACGCGGATTGCACCGTCAATCTCCAATCGAAGTGATTCATGGAGGGTGGAATGCTAGCCGTGTCGCACTGTCTCATTCTAAATCCCACAGGTAATTTACTCTTGGATTCTATGATCTTGTAGAGATGCGTTTTTTCCACGACTGAAGGCTCCACGTGCGGAACGAACCACGATATCTTGTGTAGAGTTATCTTACCCGCATCGGTCGCAGTGAGTCTCACTATCGCATTGTCATTTCCTTTTTGAATCAACATCAGATTGTGTTTGAATCCATACATGATCTTGTTGTAATCATCCGCAAATCCGAAGATGTGTTTCAAAGGTATCCTGAACGAAAACGTTCCTTTAGGTCTGGACATCTTGACGACGTAGTCGAATATCGCGGCGGCGCCGGCACCAGCAGGGCCGATGGTGTCTTTCATCCACAACTGATTAAGTCCTCTGGATTTCGAAAAATCATCCGGATACGTCAAGAGTCCGAACATCGTGGTGGCCTGACCGGGATGAAACACAGATTCTATCTCTTGTCCGGATAGCATGTATTTTATATTACTGAATAGATGCATGATGCCATTATTGGCTAGAGTAACCGTGTCGTCGTCAGCGTAGTCGCTCCCATCTTCCTTGGTGAGACGTCCCTGCACCACTATGTAACTCTCGCTAGGATGGACGAATAGATCTTGAGTTTCGACATTGATTCTTATCTCTCCCGCATTGTTCAAACTCGTTCCGGTTACCGGTTCGTATTCGTGAACCTCATATTCTTGAATACTTTCATCTTTCACTATGCTTTGTGCTATATCTAGTATATTTGCCATTTTTAAAGGGTTTTTTGTTTTTTTTGTTTATTAATTAGCTTTTTTTTATCTGAAAAATAGTTTTAATTATTTTTTATTATTATTTTTCTCTCCTATATATATATGTGTGTAAACAAGAAAATGTTAAAGAGAGTAAATAAAGGAAATTTGTTTTTCTTTATCAAAACTTCGTCTTCTGTAATTGTTGTTTGTAAAACTTTCCAATGATCTTTTCTCCATCCAAAGCTTCGATTTCATAAGTCACCGGATCGGTGTGAAATATTTTGATTATCACGAAGATTTCCGAGGTCTATCGAGGAGTATTACCCTTTTCGAAGTGCTTCTTATAAGCATAGATTCTCACTCGATCGCCGACTGCAAATTTCGGCGTTCTAGACTTCTTCCTAATCTTAGATCTCTCAGGATATAGATTCACGTAGACCCGTTTTTCGTTTCGAGGATCGCTAGTTTCCACGGGAGTCATCTTGATCGATCTGTGTCACATGTTGTTGTAATCTTTAAACAGACCGTTCAGAGCGTATATGTATTTCTTGGTCGAATTTGCCGTGAAGTATCTATGCATCTTTTCCTTCATTGTTCGATTCCAACGTTCCACCACGCTGGCTTTCTCTTCGTTTTCGATCGAGTAGAGGTCAACCAATCGATGAACGTGCTTGTTGTAGAATTCCTTTCCCTTATCCACCCACAATTTATTCGGTTTTCGAGAAGACGAGTCGAACACGCTCTTCAGAGCCTCGGCGATGCAAGGTCCCGATTTATTCTTCAAAGCTCTGATCCAACCGTATTTGGAAAACACGTCGATGACCGTCAATAGATATTTGACACCCTCGTTCCACCTCAAAAACGATCTCATATCGACCGAGTCGGCAGACCAAATATCATCCAAACCCTTCACGAACACCCTTCTCTTTCGAAATTTATGCACGATGGGTTTGTGTAACTGCTTGGCCAATTCGCTCGTCAATAATCGTTTCTTCTTCTTTTCAGATGTGCTTTTTTTTTTTTAATGCCCCATCCGAATTGACGTTTCGCACCGATCAGATTGCCGACCAGCGAACGTTCTATCTTCTCTCTCCTGGTCGGATTCGATATGCCTCTCAATTTCCCCAACATGTTTTTATTGCAGACATCGTTGCGAGTCTTGGTGTCGGGATGCCCAGCATAGCACAGATCGTGATCATACATGGCCGCGTCCACCCTATTCACAGGTTTGCTCCAAGATTTAGGAGTCAGATCGGCATTGAGTCTCTTGTTCAATTTCGTTCCAGGTCCCGTGAAACTCTGACCAGGCAGATGCATTTCGAAAGGTAGATTATTGATCGTTTTATTCACGATGCCTTTACCTTTGCTCGCGTTCTTTTTTTTTGATGAATCGAGTCTTGATAGAACCACACACGTCGCAAATTCCGCGAAGCATTTGTCTGTCGTTTTTAGTTCGTACTTCTCGAGAATTACTCATCTCGGTAACTCTCTTACACTTTACACAATACATTTTTTTGAGAGTTATTTAAATTAATTTCGTTCTTATTTTATATATAAATTTAATATTTCTTTTTTAAAAATTCTGTTCTTATTATATATATATTTTTTTTCAGTCGCTGCTCTTGAGTTCTATCATCTTACTGAATTCCTCCCTAGCCTCTTTCCTCCCCTTTTCCATGAGAGAATCTTTCATCTCTTCCTTGATGATCTGACGAGTCTTAATTCTCACGGCTTCTTTCATGGCTTTGTATTTCGTTTTCTCGCCCAATGTCACGAAGTATTCTCCGTCCGATATCCTACCGTCTTTCAATGCCATCGAGATCATTTCGGATATTGTGTCGATCTTGGAGTCGGCCAAGATGCGACTCTTGTCGTGTTTCCTCGCCTTCAGATATAATTTCCTACTCAAAAAGTTTCCAAGCGTGCTAAACAATCCAGCGGCGAGAGCCACTCCTTCTATGGTTAACACTATCGGAATACCGACCGCGGTCGACAACAATCCGATGCCGGCCACGTGTAAACCCATGGAAATCGTGATGAGTGTCATGTTGATCGCGTTGACGAATTTCACGAAACACAAATACTTCTTCTTGAGAGAATGACGAGAATCTCTCTCTCGAGTTAGATACGATTGGATTCTACTGATTTGATCGATGCGATACCTCTCTCCTCTTTCTTTTTCTTCTAGCGATGGTGCTGTCAGTAAAACGCCGTTCGGCTTCTCGTCCTCGTCGTCATCTAACGCCAGATACAATTTATTTCTGGTTCTCATTTTTGTGTTTTTTTTCCTTTCTAATATTAGATAAAAAAATTTATGTGTGTATTTTTTTTTTATTTTCTATTCTCCCTTATTTTATATCAACGAGAAAAAACTTAGACGTATGCTTCATTGAACAATAATTTCATGATGCATCCCTTGTCTTCTAAAGTCAGACTTCTACGCGCCAATTTCAGTTCTTCCGAAACTGTGGGCTTGTCTCGATCCTTACAGAAGAGTAATCTCTTCCAAAATGCGATCACTTCGTCGATTTGAACGCGTTCGAATGCCGTTCGAAATACTTGACGACCATATCTTCCCTTTCCATTGTCAGACACGAATGATCTTGTGATCGAAGTCTAGGTGATCCCGACATCCGATGCATCGTTATAACAAGAGGCGACCTAGTTGTTCATTCACGCAGAATGCGTAGGCTCTCATCAGCATTTTAAAAAGAAACCTTTCTCTAATAGTCTGGGAAGTGCTCATGATTTACGTATTTTTTTTTATTATCTATTCGATTTGATATATTTATTTTTTTGAATAACTATTTATTTATATTTTTTTCTCTCCTATATATATCAATCACTTTTTTATTTCCTCGACCTTCAATTTGATAGGTCACGTGACCACCTTCTCGAAACTTCGATTTTTCTGATGGGCGTGACCCCCACCCCCACGACGAGGGGAGATAACTTTGTATGATTAAGTTTATGAGAATCAAGCAATCTGATTGGTTAATTAGCAGGTCACGTGACCACCTTGAGAGCCTCAAAAGCCGTTTGCCGATTCTAGTGGACCCGTCCAGAATCGGCAAACCACCTTTCTGATGCTGTCTTAGAATCGGCAAAGCGTTTTTTTTCCGCGTTCACCAACGATAGATTGAAGGTCTAATCCACGATGGGAACGTAAACAAAAATTTTTATGTAAAATAAAATGTACAATTTCGTACATTTTTCACTTTTTTACATTCGACACGTTCGCCAACGGGTATTTGAACGTTAAAAGTGCAATCTAGGAGTCTCAAAATAACAGCCGATTCTGGGACACCATAAAAAACGACATTTTTTGCGAACAAGCATGCGATTTAACACTGAATCCTACGATGGTAAACGCACCATGTACATGTACTTTACAGTACATGTACAAAGTGGTCCAGAAACGGCCTTTATTACCTACTGATATATAATTTGCCTTTCCTTACTTCTGTTATCTGTTTCTGAGGCATTGGGAAAAATGTCAACAAATTGACCAAAGTTAGGTTGGACGACCCCTTAATAGAAATAATAAGAATAATAACAGGCGTACGTTTTGGACTTCTTCCGTTTTTGCCCAGCATTGTTTTAAGGGCCCAAAAAGTAATGAAATTTTGTTTATTTCTAAAATTCTCACCTCTGATATTCCTTCAATTCAAATTAAATATACACAAAATGTACATCAAAATGAAGATTGAGATGTATAGAACACGAAACACGTGTGTAATCAACTCATATAGTCGACTGTAAGCACCACTGGTTGCTGGAAGTCTGCTGCCGTATTCGTACCAGAACTGATAATTTAATAATATTTCACGAAAACAGCTCGTGGCTAAATGTGTTTTACATATCCAAGAACAAAGCTAGGGGATCAGAATTCTTCAAAACACGGCGACAGAGCTGCAGGGGGGGGGGGGGGGTAAGTTCCAAAGTCTTTGCTTTTGTTTATGTATTAATATACTTTCGATTTCCGGTTGACGTCATCGGACGGAAAAAAGCATGTAAAAACAACACCGTCTAAAATCAAATAATGAAAAAGATCGCCTTCATACAGTATACTGTTATTAGATAGAGATTGCACAGTTGTCATATTCAATGCAAGGTATCATGATACTTGTTTAAATTTCTAAGAATTTTGATTTTGTTTTTCGATGGAAATTCATGGTATCGAGTGATTTGCGCATGTCTGTCGAGCATGGAAACCATCTTCAATAAAAAAAATGCAGACAGTGTTGTCCTTTTTCTAAAATGCAGTCCTATCGCTGCATTCGAAAACGTTTTGAATGCCTAGCTTTGTTTTTGAATATCTGAAGCACATTCGGCCACGAGTTGTTCTTGCGAAATATTATTTTATTATCAGTTCTGGTACGAATACGACAGCAGACTTCCAGGAACCAGTGACGCCTGCTGTCAACTCTATGAGTTGATTACAAATGTGTTTCGTGTTCTATCCCAACCTTCATTTTGATGTATAATTTGAGTATATTTAATCTGAATTTAAGGAATATGAGAGGTGAGAATTTCAAAATAAACAAAATTCCATTACTGATATAACACCTTAATGAAGCACCGGGGACAACCACTGGTTCCTGAAAGTCCTCTACCGCATTCGTACCAGAACTGATAAGACAATAATATTTCCTGAGAACATCTTGTGAATCTCCAGAGCTTCCCAGAAAACGATGCAAGATACTTGTATTATCAGTGTAGGAACAGAAGCGACAGGATTCTTAATTTAATGTAGTTATGTTCAGGGACGTGGCTGGAGGTTTGCGATTGGGGGGTGGGGGTTGTTGGGTATGGAATTTTTAACTAGGGTGAGGGAACGGGAGGGGGGACCCTCTCCCGGTCCCTCCCCGTAATTGGAAATTCACTACCGAGAAAGATTTTGAAAATGAAGCCATGAAAGGGGGCATAAAATTTAATCTAGTAACAAAAATGCCAACACATTTATGATAGAATTATCAGGTTATTATTATTTGGTATTCTTCTGGGAACTGAATATGTGCTAAACAAATGCTCAAGCTGAGAACTTTGAATAATTCACACTGTCCCAACATTAAATCAGATCTTATGCCGGAATGATCAAATTTCGATGTTTCATCATTTTGTAACTGTGAATGATGGAATCAACTCAGGATACCGATTTCACATGATCTGATTTTCTTGAAGTGCATTTCGAGGATTTTTTTGTTACGATAAGTATACGTACTATAGAAATCTCGTACCGATTGACACCATGCATACTTATGAAGCTCGATATTTCCATAGTTACTATAGTTGTAAATAATAAAATTTTTGCCGATTTGAAACCGAGTTGGAATTTTGGAAAGAAAATGAGACATCAGCATCACCAAAGAAGCTCTAAAATCCAGATAGATGGAATTTCCAACTACTCATGACTTGCCCTCCGAATTTCCCACTGTAGGAAATTCCGGCCAGGGTGGGGGAGGGGGGGGGGAGGGGTGACAGCCCACGCCCGCCGCCACGTCGCTGAGTATGTTGCAATCTGTTTTGACTGGTAATAATCATGTATTCTGCCTGTAACTTTTTTTTACATGTTTTGGGTTTATACACAGAACTTTAGAGGATTAATTGCATTAAATTCCTATTGCAGTAAATTATCCAATGTATAGACATTCAAAATGTAATTTATAATTTCCATGAAAGGATATTACTTCGGGAAAACTAATTTTTTGGTTGAAGTAGCTTTGATATGCCCTAAACATCTGACCCGTGAGTGGTTTGAATTTATCCTTCTGGTTCTGTTAATTCTTTTGTTTGTTTTTTCAATCATTGGAACATGGATGGATAAGAATCTCCATAATCCACACATCTCACTGCCTAACCCTTTACCTAACAACTGCAACTGCACACATAATTCATCAATTTAGCAGATAAAAATGTTTTTTTGAAAAGTTTTATACAAACCACATCATGTGATCTTCATGTATCATCGGAACAAGATTGTTCACCGAGGGTCAGATGATTCGATTTGCTTGAAGTTTGTGTAAGTTTGAAAAATTTAAATTAAAATTTTCAGTTTTGATGTTGCCTGTGGATAAATGTTTAAGTAGCAAAGTACAAGTATGCTGTACTCTTCATTTGTGATCAGAGTACTGCAATTGTAGATTATTTCAGCAAGTCAGAATTTGTTATTTTGAATTTGTTTTATAATCACGAAATATTGAATGGCTATGGCTGCAGTCTAATAATTTTTAATAGAACTAATCTGTAAATGAACAATATTATTTATTTAATAGCTAAATCTGAAATGTCTGCAAAAAAATGAGTATAAATGCATGGTACAAGGTAGAAGCACATGTTTCCAGAAAATGATGTCAAGTTCTTTTGTTATTGGTGTAGTCGAAGATGCATAGTTTATAGTGGTTATTCTACAACCTATTTCGACTTGTAGTTACTGTACAAGTGATTTCTGAATTCCACTCGGAGGTCCGCTGGCTGAAATATTGCTTATGCAAAACAACGCACATGGGCATCAACCACTGACCATACCTGGTAGCCAGTTAAAACGTGTGACTCAACAAGCAAATCTACAGTTTCAGGATCACTGGGTAGTTAGTTATCAGGTGGTCCATAAACTGCAGTTCCCAACTTTCTGCACGACTGGCAAGAATATGTTGGAAATATATGTATATCCACCTACATAAAGGACAAGTACAAAATCACCCTGCGTCTACTGTAATACAGTATCCATGCATGCACATTTTGATCATGGACCCAGGGCCGGGGAGGTGGGAGGCGGGGTAGTAACATTGGAGCCCATAACTTTGGTGGGGGTGGGAGCGGAGCGGGGTTTGGCCCTGGAGTCAAAAACTCTTGGCTAGGCCTGCCCACACCACCCAAGTCCAAACATGGCCTGAAAGACTGTATTTTATTTTTTTGGGTTTGATACGTGCTTTCAAACGACGTACCAAAACAAAAGATTAAAATAAGGTTTTCAGGCCATGTTTGGACTAGTCCTCTCCCTCCTCAAGGTTCTGACTCATGTGGCAACAGTTAAGAAGGGGTGGGAGGGGGGGGGGCTGTATCGTGAACGAAGCTGTTCACTTGATCGACGGTTGAAGTTTTGGACTGCATGATTCTTGAAGTAATAACTTGATTAAATCAACTTGACATAATAAAGTCATCACTTCAAGAATTATGCAGTCAATATCTGTAACGCTAGGTCATTGGATACTCATTGACGAACTTGGAAATTTGAAACATGTACTAAAAACGTCATTTTCCCGACCAAAACATAACGTCATATTTATCCCCAGAGCCTCCAGAAGACTCCATTTAATAACTGAATTCAAAGTTTTCTTGGCATACTATGATCGATCGCGCCTTGGCGACACTTTTGAAAAGGTGCCCGGCACAGAATTAACCCTATAGCTCGAATTTCCTCTCCTCGGTCCTGTATGGATCTTCCACATCGTGGGTGTTTTTTTTGTAACAGATTGATGACAGACATGCAGCTTCCACTGCGTGACATGTGAGTTCGAGTTGAAGGAGAAAATGGTCAAAAGAGGAATTTATATATTTTTATGACCGATTCTTGTGATATTAGTATAGGTAACAGTTTTTTATATTTATTTATTAAGGTTTAACGACACACGACACTTTAACAGCTAAGGTCATATCGAGTAGGTGATAGTTTTACGGGTGGAGGAAGCCGGAGTAGCCGGGAGGAACCACCGAGCAACGACGAGCAGCTGCCAGCTCCCCAACATCGTAACTCCGCACTGCAGCACAGACAGGGTTAGATTGGTTGAAGGCATGCGCTCCATCGATGTGCAGTACGCCTTAGTACATAGCGTCACCATGCCCCCATATGGACAATCGGGTGAAGCGCCTTGCCCAAGGACACAATGCGGAAAGTCAGAATCGATCGCTCAGATGGTCACCCATCCAAGGACTAACCGGGCTCGACGTTGCTAAACTTCGGTGATCTGACGAGAACCGGTTACCGCAACGCCACCGCAGTAGCCGGAAGGAACTACGAGCAACGACGAGCAGCCTCCCCAACATCGTAACTCCGCACTGCAGCACAGGCAGGGTTAGATTGGTTGAAGACATGCGCTCCATCGACGTGCAATATACCTTAGTACATGGTGTCATCGTGCCCCAATATGGACAATCGGAGTGAAGTGGCTTGCCCAAGGACACAACGCGGGAGTCCGAATCGATCGCTCAGATGGTCACACATCCAAGGACTAACCGGGCTCGACGTTGCTTAACTTCGGTGATCTGACGAGAACCGGTCACCGCAACGCCACCGCGCCCCATAGAAAACAGTAATCTATAATTATTAGCTCACCTGACTGAAAGTCAGGGTGAGCTTTTCTGATCACTTTTCGTCCGTCGCCTGTCGTCCGCCGTGAAAGTGGTGTTTGAGCCTCTTTCTCCTAAACCACTGGCCACATTTTAATTAAATTTCTTGTCAGTAGTGGTTATATATCTAAAATAGGTTTCGGCTCATATTGAGCAGAGGTGTGGGGAAAAAATGGACAAATTGTTTGAAAATCTTCTTCTAATGAACCAATAGTAGCAGAGACTTGATATGTGGTATACAGAGACCTTTTGAGGTTTAGAATCAAGTTTGTTCAAGAGACATTTGTTGGGCATTATTTGCCTTCGTTATGGGAGGGGCAAAAATTTTGGCCACGCCTAAAATTTCTTTTTTCAGAACCGTCAAGTCGATTTGAACCAAATTTGACATGAGATGATAATGGGTCATAAGTAGTTGATTGATGCAAAAAAAAATTTCTCATTGCCCCGTGGGAACCTCGGGAGCTAAAAATAGGAAAAACCTTAAAACTGCCATATCTCCAAAACTACACGGCACAGAGAATTCTTATTTTATATAAAGCTTACTTTTATCCAGTAGAATAGAATGGTTAAAAAAATCCCTATCGGTTTGATCACAAGGTACTTTTTTCAGGACACTGAAAAAGTGCTGAGTCAGCATTTTTAACACTGTAGGCAAAGGGAAAAAGATTAAAAAATCTTCTCCAGATCCAGCAGACAGAATCTTTTGATATTTGGTAGGCAACATTGTAGGGTGGATCTGATTCAAATTTGTTCAAATCGGCCCCCTGGGTTCATATTTGGGCTCAGTATAGGAGCCCGAGTTTGAACTTAGTGCATTTCAGGCAAATTTCTTAAAAAATCTTCTTCTCCAGATCCAGCAGGCAGAATCTTTTGATATTTGGTATGCAACATTGTGGGGTGGATCTGATTCAAGTTGTTCAAATCGGCCCCCTGGGTTTATATTTGGGCTCAGTATAGAAGCTCGAATTCGAACTTAGTGCATTTCAGGCAAATTTCTTAAAAATCTTCTTCTCCAGATCCAGCAGGCAGAATCTTTTGATCTTTGGTATGCAACATTGTGGGGTGGATCGGATTCAAGTTTGTTCAAATCGGCCCTCTGGATACATATTTGGGCTCACTATAGAAGCCCGAATTCGAACTTAATGCATTTCAGGCAAATTTCTTAAAAAATCTTCTCCAGATCCAGCAGGCAGAATCTTTTGATATTTGGTATGCAACATTGTGGGGTGGATCGGATTCAAGTTTGTTCAAATCGGCCCCCTGGGTTTATGTTTGGGCTCAGTATAGAAGCTCGAATTCGAACTTAGTGCATTTCAGGCAAATTTCTTTGAAAATCTTCTTCTCAAGATCCAGCAGGCAGAATCTTTTGTTATTGGGTATGCACCATGCTTGGGGGGTGAAATTCAAGTTTGTTCAAGCTAAGTCCCTGGGTTCATATTTGGGCTCACTGTGGTAGACCAAATTATAACTTAGTTCAAAATGAGGAATTTTCTTTAAAAATCTTCTTCAGATCCAGCAGTTGGAATGTTTTGATATTTGATATGCAGCATCCTTAGGGGGATGAGATTCAAGTTTGTTCAAGCCACGTCCCTAGGTCCATATTTGGACTCACTGTGGGAGCTTGAATTCTAACTTAGTTCAAAATGAGGAATTTTCTTTGAAAATCTTCTTCAGATCCAGCAGTCGGAATGTTTTGATATTTGGTGTGCAGCATCCTTAGGGGGGTGAGATTCAAGTTTGTTAAAGTCAAGTCCCTGGGTTCATATATGGGCTCCCTGTGGGAGCCCCAATTATAACTTAGTTCAATATGAGGAATATTCTTTAAAAATCTTCTTTTTTTTAGATGCAATGGTCAGAATCTTTGGATATTTGGTATAAGCTTTTCTTAGGAGGAGCAGATGCAACTTGTTGAAACCAATTCTCTGGGTTGATATTTAGGCTACCATGTCAGGTGAGCGCCCTCAGGCCCCTTGGGGCCTCTTGTTTATACTGGTAGTGGTTATTCTTCAATTAATTTTGACTTTTACTGTATATGGACAAAATATTATTAGACTCGCGAAACTGCTAGGCCTACTAGCAGACGATTTTCACTTTTTAGGGACCACGCCCCCTCCCCAATCTCTTCCAACTGGAACATCTGTGTGTTATGCTTGAAAATATTTGTGTTGACTGGTTGTTTGAATAGTCAGGATTTGAATTTTGACTTACGCTATCATTTTTAACCCGACTGTTTACAGTGAGTGCTGCAGTTAAAGTTTGTGGTTGAAGTTTTTTATACTGAAGGTTAAAGTTGTTTTTTGTTCAGTTCGACTGTTTACAGTGAGGGCAAAGTCGTGATTTTTGTCTGTCCATCTTTTAACATTTAAAGTTTTGGTTAAAGTTTGTGGTTAAAATTTTTTAGTCAAGGTTAATTTTTTTTTTCTTTTAAATTAATATTAATTACTATTAATTGTATCATTCTCGTTATCTTTCATGCTATTTTGGGAAATATTTTACTCTTTTTAGCCCGACTGTTTACAGTGAGGGCTATAGTCATGATATTTTGTCCGTCCGTCTGTCCGCCCGTCCGTCCGTCTGTCCGTCTGTTAACATTTAGAGTTTTGGTTAAAGTTTGTGGTTAAAGTTTTTTACTGAAGGTTCAAGTGGGTTTTTTTCCCCTGTTCAGTCATGACTTTCTTCTGTCTGTCTGTTAACATTTGGAGTTTTGGTTAAAGTTTGTGGTTAAAGTTTTTTTTAGTCAACCTTAAAGTTTTTTTTGTTTTTTTTTTCTTTTAAATTGATATTACTATTGATTGTATCATTCTCATTTTGTTTCTGTTTTTTATGTTTCATGTTATTTTAGGAAATATTTAAACCTTTTTTGTATGGCAATTTATCTTACAACTTCCAGGTTAAAGTTATTTTGTTGGTTGGGGGGGGGGGGGGGGGGGTTTAAAATTACACCTTTAATTCTTTAAACAGTTTAGTGGAATGTCACTGTTTCTTATTAATCTGTCTACTATCTACTGAACATTTCTACAGTGATTTTCATTAATATCGTCATGATTTTAACCCCTTTTAAACATATTCTCAGACTTACTTTCTTTGTATTTGAAATTACACTTTGCCACATACTTTCTTACTCTAATTCTTGCATGGTCAATACAACTTAATGATTCCATTTACATCAATGATTTCTTTTATCGGTTTTAGGAAATATTTAACCCTTTTTTGCCAATCAATTTTACTTAGTATTCCCAGCTTAAAGTTTCGGATTTAAGTTCTGCTTTTCAAGGTTGTATACCTTTCATTCTCCAGACACTCTGTTACAACCTCATTTCTTTTTTTCATTTCGGGCAAGGTCTTTTGAAGCTGTACACAGTGATTTCAAATAATATTGGCATTAATTTAACCCTTTTTACGATGCTTTTCGCACTTAGTTTCTCTAAATTTCAAATTAGGCTTCTACCACATATTTATTTATTTATTTATTTATTTATTTATTTATTTATTTATTGGTGTTAAGGTCACATATTTCTGCACAATGGCTAATCGTGACCGCGACAGTTTTACGGGTGGAGGAAGCCGGAGTACCCGGAGAGAACCAACGAGCAACGGCGAGCAACTGTCAGCTCCCCAACATACGAACTCCACACAAGCAGGGTTAGCATTGGTTTAAGACAGGTGCACCATCGACGTGCAGTACGCCTTAGTACACAACGTCACCGTGCCCCACGTAGGCAATGGGGGTGAAGTGTCTTGCCCAAGGACACAACGCGGTTGCCGCAGGTTGGATTCGAACCGAGGACCTCTCGGCTTGCAACCTGTACCTCTACCTACTGAGCCACCGCGCCCCCTTCTACCACATACATTGTTACTTTTTATCCACTCCCACAAGGGAGGGAAAAAGTACAGAGCTAGCTCAGTCCATCTGTCTGTCAGTCCGTCCATCCATTCTTTCCTCCAATATGCATTTTGAACTATTTACAGTCACTATATGCATAACTTTTTTTCATGTAAGCCGCCCCCCCCCCCCCCCCCCCCCCACACACACACACCCACCCGGGGCCAATTAGGCACTTTTTTTTCTTTTGCCAAAAATGCATTTTTACAGTTTTGCTTAAAGTTTGTGGTTAAAAACCAAGACAAACACCACTAACACCCCCCCCCCCCCCCACCCCCTTGGGACCGATTAGGCACTTTTTCCGTAAAAAATGCATTTTTACAGTTTTGCTTCATAGTTTGTGGTTAAAAACCCAGACAAACACCTCCACCCCCCCCCCCCCCCCCCTCGGCCAATTAGGCACTTTTTTGTCAAAAATGCATTTTTACAGTTTTGCTGAAAGTTTGTGGTTAAAAACCAAGACAAACACCAGAACCCCCCTCCCCCCCCCCCCCTTCCCCGGGGCCCAATTGGGCACTTTTTTTTTTCTTTCATCAAAAATCCATTTTTACAGTTTTGCTTAAAGTTTGTTGTTAGTCCCCCCCCCCCCCCCCCCCCGGGGCCAATTAGGCTCTTTTTTTTTCTTTCGTCAATAATGCATTTTTTACAGTTTTGCTTAAAGTTTACCCAGGGCCAAAAAAAGCAATATTTTTTCTTTGGTACGAAATGCATTTTTAGCCTGACTGTTTACAGTCAGGGCTATAGTCATGACTTTAGTCCGTCCATCCGTCAGTCCATCCGTCGGTCCGTCCGTCCGTCGTCCTTCCATCTCTGTAAACAATTGGTTTCCGGCCGATAACTCCAGTTTGGATTATTTGATTTCAACCAAAGTTGATATGTGTATTTTCCAGCTAGTAATACTGGCCAGGTCTGAATAAAGGTGCCAAAACTGTCCCCTCCCCCGACCGTCGTTTAGGCAGTTTTTCCAAAAATGCGTTTTGAAGGATTGGGAGTTATTAAATGCAAACAAACAAAAATAGACTACTATAACACACCACCACTGCATACCAAATATTTTGAAGGATTTGGAGTTACTAAATGCAAACACCTCAAAAGCCCAACATTGCTTTATGTACTGCTTCTTTAATCCTTTACCTAACACAAGTTGAAGCCAACAGTACAAATTATTTTTCTGAAACATCCGATTTTTCCATTTTTTTACTTCTAACCATGGCTTAGTAGTCCTTATTGGAACAAGTTCATCAAGCTTGTTCCATTAATAGGTCATGAGGTATGTTTTGAAGTAGAGAAATAAAAAAATAAAATCTGAATAGAAAATTTGGTAAATCACGAGTGCAGATATGGCAGATTCGTTAGGTGAACGGTTAACAATTTTTTTTGTGATTTTCATTAATATTGGCATGATTTTAACTCCTTTTAAACATGTTTTCAGACTTACTTTCTTGTATTTGAAATTAGACTTTGCCACATACTTTCTTACTCGAATTCTTGCATGGTCAATACAACTTAATGATTGCATTTATCGGTTTTAGGAAATATTTAACCCTTTTTTGCCCCCCAAGTTTTACTTAATATTCCCAGCTTAAAGTTTCAGATTAAAGTTTTGCTTTTCAAGGTTGTACCTTTTATATTCTTCAAACACTGTGTTACGTCATTTTTTTTTCATTTGGGGCAAGGTCTACTGACGCTGTATACAGTGGTTTCAATTAATATTTGCGGTAATTTAACCCATTTCAAAATGGTTTTCAAATTTAGTTTCTTTAAATTTGAAATTGGGCTTCTAACACATACTTTGTCACTTTTGGTTCTTGCATGATCAATACAATTTTTAAAAATTGCATATTGAGACATGATTTCTTTTACTTGTAGGCAGCTTTTTTTCTCATTACCTGACCTTCACAGTTTGAAATACAAAGAAATGCCTTCTCTAGCACACTTCTGTTGATTTATAAAAAGTAAAGCAAAGATTGGAAGGAAATAGGAGTGAGGGGCTTTGATGCTGTCTCCAAAACTTCGAGGGACATGGGTAGAATCAATCCAACCCACCTCCCCATGTTATCCAGAAGATAAATCCAGTTCTAATAATTGTACGATTCTCTTCAAATTGGATACTACTTTTTTGTATGCCCATTTCTAAAAATGGTCATATTATGTAAATAGTCTGTCCGTTCGCCTGCCTGTCCGTTCGCCCTTCTGTCCGTAAACAATTGTGTTCCGACCGATAACTCCTGTTTGGATTATTTGATTTCAACAAAAGTTGATATGTGTATTTTCCAGCTAGTAATATACAGGCCAAGTTTGAAAATGGGTTCGACCCCAGCCCCCCCCCCCCCCCCCATGACATTTAGGCAATTATTCCCAAAATGCATTTTGAGGGATTGGGAGTTATTGAACGCAATTTTTTTTTTACTCCTATAGCCCAATGCACCCCCCCCCCCCCCCTTCCTGCGCAACCTCCCACTGGTGTCATTTAGGTATTTTTTTTTCTTTGCCCCAAAATGCATTTTTAAGGATTGGGAGTGACTACATGCAGAAACAATTGTGCCATCCAATTTGAAGTATAGTCTTTTTAAATTTAAACCACAAATTTTAAGTTAAAAAATTCCAACTTATATTATTGACTGCAGTTATATTTCCCAATCAACACAGCTTTCAACACTTTGTAGCTGTGATCTAACTACAAATTTTGTTGACACTTTCTCAAATTTTGTTGACACTTTCAGAAAACTCATAATTTTATTTTAAGGCAGAACATTTTTCTTGTCACCTTTTACCAAAATTATTTTTCAGTTGTATTATAATAGAATATTTTAGAAAGAGAATGTTTTATGTACCCTTTACCTGACACAAGTTGAAGCCAACAGTACAAATTATATTTCTGAAACATCAGCTTTTTTCATTTTTAGTTTCTAACCTTTGCTTAATAGTCCTTAATGGAACAAGCTCACCAAACTTCTCTTAATAGGTGATGAGGTATGTTTTGGGATTTATTTTATTTTATTAGGGTTTAAGGTCACATACTTACAATGGCTAATCATGACCGCGACAGTTTTACGGGTGGAGGAAGGCGGTGTACCCGGAGAGAACCACCGAGCAACGACGAGCAACTGTCAGCTCCTCAACATTCTAACTCTGTTCAAGCTCCGTTCAAGCAGGGTTACAGCGGTTGAAGACATGTGCACCATCGACGGGCAGTACGCCTTATTACACGGCGTCATCGTGCCCCCGTGTAGGCAATCGGGATAAAGTGCCTTCCCCAAGGACACAACGCGGGTCGTCCCGGACGGGGATCGAACTCGGGACCTCTAGCATAGAAGTCCAACAGTCTACCACTGAGCCACCGCGCTCCCATGTTTTGGGATAAAGAAATGAAAATATTAAATTTGAATAGCAATTTTTGTATATCACGAGTGCAGATATGGCAGATTCGTTAGGTAAACGGTTAACAAAAAATAGCTAAGACTATTTTGTGTCTAAGCATTGCCATTGCTGGGACAGTCGGGCTGTATGCGTGGCATCACTCTAGTTGTCTCGTTTAAGTGATCTATCTGCCTTTTGTCACTCGTCAACAAAAAATAGCACGATTCTGAATCTGCCTTTACTCATGGGGGTTCATTGCGGTATTCATTCGACGATAAAATCAATTTTATTTGGTCTGTCGATTAAATGAAGTGTTGAAAGTATGTTATTTTTTCTATCTTTATTAGTATTTAACCGATTAAAGAAACATTTAATCTGTTGCTATCGCATGTATGACAGTCTTGACAGATCGGCTGATCGAAATGTTTACCCGAAGCGACCTCTGACCTTGCATATCATTAACGTTAAACATGGCGAATCGGCAATGGGCTTATAGTCTGTATGCTTTAGTTCGTTTTTCACCATCATTCAACTTATCTTTTTTTCGATTGTGTTTTGTGGTCATAGCCATAAGTATATAACATAATAACTGTTAAAACATTACATATAATTAGATTTATGTTCAGTGGGTGGGTGAGTGAGTTAAGTTTTAATGACCCTGATGGCGCATAAAACATGAAGCGGAAGAGCCACAACAGAGCTAAATAAGATAACTGGGGCACAAATTTCCTCCTGGAATTTTCAATCAAAACATTCCAGTCAGGGGTTTTAACCTCTTGTTTTCATTGTTTCAGATTTGGGAAAACGACTCAGGGTAAGTGTTGTTACTATAATTATACCATCGTCTTCAACATATATTCGAATGTACTTTTGATAAGTCGTCGCCTCAGTTCCAATGTGTTCTATTTGTCTACTGGTACATAGAACACATTGAAACTCAGGGGACGATGTGTATTAAGAACTGATCTCAGATGGCGTTAAGTCAATCAGCGTGATAACTCTTTCCAGTGAATGACGTCTGATGACGTGAAAGCTGTTACGCCGCGCCAGTGACCATAGTCACAGCGTAAAGGCTTTCACTTCATGAAACGTCATGGCGTTTACCTGGTATGAAAACACTAGTTGCACAGCATCAACATTTCTATATTAGCACTTGTTTTTACGAATAACAACTAAAATATAATGAGTCAAAAAAGAAAGTATAATAAACTTTGATGGGCAATTTTTTTTAGTATTATCAACTTTTATCCCAAACCAATTATTGAAAATTCATTTTTCGAGTCTAGCTGTATGAATTTGCATAATTGCATATTCTTACTGTTGCCAGCGTCACGTCAGGACGTCGCAATTCAGACATGGGGTGAAATGAAAAGTTTACAAATGCAGGCAATACCGTGTATGTCCACCGTTTGCCTCTAGGATGGCAAGACATCGACCGCGCAGTACGCCTTAGTACACAACGTCACCGTGTTGTTACTATAATTATACCATCGTCTTCAACATATATTCGAATGTACTTTTGATAAGTCGTCGCCTCAGTTCCAATGTGTTCTATTTGTCTACTGGTACATAGAACACATTGAAACTCAGGGGACGATGTGTATTAAGAACTGATCTCAGATGGCGTTAAGTCAATCAGCGTGATAACTCTTTCCAGTGAATGACGTCTGATGACGTGAAAGCTGTTACGCCGCGCCAGTGACCATAGTCACAGCGTAAAGGCTTTCACTTCATGAAACGTCATGGCGTTTACCTGGTATGAAAACACTAGTTGCACAGCATCAACATTTCTATATTAGCACTTGTTTTTACGAATAACAACTAAAATATAATGAGTCAAAAAAGAAAGTATAATAAACTTTGATGGGCAATTTTTTTTAGTATTATCAACTTTTATCCCAAACCAATTATTGAAAATTCATTTTTCGAGTCTAGCTGTATGAATTTGCATAATTGCATATTCTTACTGTTGCCAGCGTCACGTCAGGACGTCGCAATTCAGACATGGGGTGAAATGAAAAGTTTACAAATGCAGGCAATACCGTGTATGTCCACCGTTTGCCTCTAGGATGGCAAGACATCGACCGCGCATGGACCTGATAAGTCTCTGGATGTCACCCTATGGTATTGCGTTCCACTCCTGCCTTAGAACATTACGTAAAACGGCTAACGTTTGAAGATCATGAAGTCGTACCCCACGGTCCAATTGATCCCAAAGATGGTCGATTGGCGACAAATCCGGCGAAAGTGGGGGCCAGGGAAGAAGTTCGATGCTCTGCTCCTCAAGAAAGTCACGGCAGATACGCGCCATGTGACATCGGACATTGCCTTGCTGGAATAACTGCAATCCGATGTTAGCGTTGAACAACGGGACAACAAAAGCGTCAAGAATTTCGTCCCTATTCGCTGCCCATTCAGATTACCATCGATGAAGATCAACGGCGTTCGATGAAGCAAGGAAATTCCTACCCAAACCATTACGCTACCCCCGCCGAAACGGTCTCATTCCCGCATGCAAGCATCAGAAAACCGTTCTCCACGTCTACACTCCTGTCCTACCATCTGCGCACCGTAGACAAAATCGTGATTCATCACTAAAATGAACTGTGCCCCAACGCTGCTGAGTCCAGCGAACACGCTGTTGTGCCTATTCCATTATGACGGTATGATGACCTTGGGTAAGGATTGGTCCGTGGTATAGGCGCCTACTTCGGATGCCGTGTTCTGTGAGTCTGTTGCGGACAGTTTGTGCACTGATTCTATTGTTAGTTCTACCAGGAGTAATTGCTGATGTCCTCGTCGCCGGGAGGAGGCGAACCCGCAAGTGAGACGTCCTGATCTGTCGGTCTTGGGCAGAGGTCGTAATTCTTGGTCGGCAGTAGATCCAGTGGTTCTTTACCTCCCAAATGAGACGGTAAGTAGTGGCCACAGTGACCCCGAACTTAGCAGCGAGCTCATCTGGAGGTATCCCAGCCTCATGCATTCCAATGACACGCAACCTCTGATTTTCGGTTAACCTTGGCATTTTCTAAAATGTCGGAAGACAAAAACTAGCGTGTTTTCTCAATGATCAAGACTCTCTTGCACAACATAACACAAAGAAAACCATCGGTCATCCCTTCAATTTGACATTCTTGGGTAGCACGTGCTATTTTGAAATCCATAGCAAAATTGTATACGGTTGGGTGGACAACAACATGTCATTAAACTCTTTGCACGACTTCTTGTCCACAAACATGCAACATTATAACTATTATATTTCATCCTTTATGCTCTTTTTTCACATTTGTTTCTACTATACTACTTTCTTTTTTGACTCAGTATATGTTGTAAATATTCAGTTTCTGTTGCCGGGAAAAATGTGTATATCATCAACATATTTATTTTTCACAGTAATCAAATTATATATCTTACAAGCGATCGGATATTGCAAGGTGTCGGCAAAAATTAAAATCAGATAATTTTTTTTCTAATTGAGCATTCTTTGCCCCTCTCCTGAGATGGCGATGGTGACGACACTTTTCTCTTTGTGGCCAATACACGTTTTAACAATTCGGTTGTATAGATATCAGTGGTATTTACTCTTGCAAAGCCTTTTATCCATCTATCCTTCCGCGCTGATATTCGTGTCAGATCGATTAACCCATCCACACACGAATGTCGTTCTGTGTATTTATCTAACCACAGATATAGGACGGGAAACTTGTCTAGCCCTAAATCAAAACTAGGGTTTTTATATTTATGTTTGTTAGTCAATGCTATTATTAATGTGGAGCTGTTTCCGCTGCCTTTCCTGGGACTAACATAAGCTGGAGCCGCCGCCACTGCTCTGCCAAGACCTGCATGGAGTATCTCTTTATATATTGATTGATTGATTGATTTATTTTTGCAGCATAAGAATATACAAGATAACAATAAAACAGGTTATAGTTGAACGCGCTGCAAGGAAATGGCATAGCCTGAGAGGCTGTCTTCCTGCCATTCCCTTTTGACGAAAAGTATATTCTTGACAGCAAGATTTGTTTTGATGGCTCATTAGGATTAGTGATGGAACCTCTTCTTGGAAAGATACTATGGGGTATAGTAAACAGTTTGTGAAAGAAACGCTACCAATGTACGTGTGGGCATATCAACCCCTCGAACATAGAATACAAAAAGCGCCGATGAGCCGTCGGTCCGCGAACCGTTGGATATGACCAACCCCCACGACCGGAAACCCATCGCCAGTTCCCGTGGCCTATATTCGCCAGTTACTAAAAACTTGTCGGGTGGAGAATTCACCACTGATACCTCTGTAGCGTCCTCCCTCACCACTCTACAAGGATGTAGACAAAGGATACGATTTTTTGTTTAGTACGATAATTAATACAATAAGTAATACACTAAGCAACAATTCGGTAAGGGCTATACGGTAAGGGCTATACGGTAAGGGCTATAGTTTCTATCATTAGTTTAGTGATAGAACCTCTTTTGGAATAATATTATGGTGGATAGTAAACGGTTTGTGAGAGAAACGCTACCAATGTACGAGAGGGCAAATCAACCCCCCGAACATTGATTTCAAATGGTGTCGATGGGCCGCCAGTCCGTGAACCGTTGAATAAGACCAACCCCCACGGGACGGAAATATTTATTGATGGCCATTTTCAGCTTCTCTTAACAATTAAAGTAGATGTGTTTCCTTGATTGCACCATCTTCATCTTATCTGTTTCATAGTAATTGTTTATGAAAGTTTGGAAACAATAAAATAAACAATTACTAGATTAACACTGGTGTTTACAGTTAATGACATAACAGCATAGTGCAGCCATTCGCAGACAGAAAATTTAATTCGAATGTAGTCTTATTTTACACACTAAATTGTGTTATTGAAATTTGCTGTTTTAATTTTCACGGATGTTTTATTAAAAAAGCAGAGGAAAAATCTGAATGCAACATTTTCATTTTTAGCATGGCCTGGCTTTTAACTCTTATTCATACCCAAACCTGCAACCCTAAAATTTAACTAATCACATTAGGTAGCAGTAGTATGTCTCGCACGTTTCACCCGACATTGGCCGGACCCTGGTGTCGGACCCCGGAAATGACGTCATGTCACGTGACCTAGTGGCGCCATGTTGTGTTGTCATGGTAACCCGCGTGAGCGGCCATGTTGTGACGTCATCCCCATAGTGATACGTGTTGTTAGTACGCATGCGCAGCGCGTGTTGTTAGGGTGATACGTGTTTCCGTCGTCCATTTTGTATATTGGAAGCCGCCATCTTGGTTTCTATGATAGCACGTGACTGCTATGTTACCTAAACCCTTCTTATAGGACAGGGGTATGTTCGGAGGGTATGTTCCTTTGTACAGGAGTATTTTCTGGAACGACTTACCTGGATAATTACCACAAACAACCCGACAACTTGTATTATTTCGAATTCTTCCAGAATTCTCTGCTTCTATCTATATATGCAATAGTTTACGTCTATCTGGCCATGTTCCTGTATTCTAGAGTATACTCCAGTAGCGTAGAAGAGCCTATCAGTTGAAACAGCTTTACTTATTATTACTATATTTAGCTATTTCTGGCCTATTCTTGTTAGTTCTGACCCTATTCCAAGTACTCTTGTTGTTTCATTTATCTAGATCATTTATATAACTAATCAATCAGATTGCTTAATTT
Source organism: Pictodentalium vernedei (assembly GCA_031216915.1). NCBI lineage: Eukaryota > Metazoa > Mollusca > Scaphopoda > Dentaliida > Dentaliidae > Pictodentalium > Pictodentalium vernedei. The sequence goes on from CM062291.1 coordinate 371,188,277, forward strand.
CCCATAATGCAGAATTATCTCCCTTGTGTATAATAAAAGCCTATATCCAATGGCCAGATTCAGATTCAGATTCAGATTCTTTATTCACGGTACAGATATATGTAAAATGGTTACAAATAAGCATATTGCACAAATGTAATGAGAAGTATACCGTGGGAAGTGGCATAGCCAGATTGGCTGTCTACCTGCCACCCCCTGGAAGAAGATGGGGCGATTGCAAACAGACTGTGACTGAAAGAATGAACTGAGAGCCAATTATGTGACACATGATGGAGAATGACGATCGAATCATTACTTTTCTGAGATTAGAGTATTAGTGTTTCATTTTTGCCAGCGGAAAGACGGTGATTCAAGGTCGGCAAGAAGCAACCTGCCTATAGGACTCCCTCCACTACTTATCATAACACATGAGGGCGGCAACAAGTCCCATCGTGAAGTTCGTATCGTTTAGACTGCGACAAGGAGGTTGGTCATGATGTTTGGGCGTGGTGTCTGCGTTAGCTGCATCATCATCGTAGGATGACGAATGTTATGATTTATTTTGTTTAGACTTTTATTTGCAAGTTCTTAATTGTATCCATATAGTATTTTACATAGCACCACTGTAAGGAGGAAGCGCGACAGGTTGCACAAGACGAGGATTCCAGATTTAGATGCGGACCACGACTTTGACAATTTACGAAGTTTACGAAGTGCAATCAGGGCAGTAGTATTGTTGCCGCTGACATAACTGGAATATGAGGAAATGAATGTGGAAGTTAACTTGTTCTTAAGCATGCTTCTGTCGCTAATATTTCGAGTTGTGTCGTCCAGAGCATTCCATAGTTTCGGGAAGGAGTATAAAGGAAATATATCCAGAGTTTGGGTCCGTGTTTTTTCTATGTATAGGAGGCCTGACTGTCTAGTTCTCCTACCAAATGGATTGTCGGTAATTTTAAATATATCATTGAAAGACGCCGGTAATCTGCCGTTCTGCCAGTCAAACACGAACAGTAGTGCATGTAGCCTAAACAAATCATCAACCTTGAGTATTTGGTTTTCTTTAAACAGGGGATCTGAATGAGAATTGTACTTTTTGTTATTAATTATTCGTATTGAACGTTTTTGCAGGACAGCTAGTTTTTTGATAGCTCTTGATTTGCCCCATGCCTGGATTCCGTATACCAAATGGCTGTGTATGAGAGCGTAATACAATGTTTTCAGAGCTCCGTGGGGAGGATATTTTTAACTTTGTTTAGACTATAGTTTGCGCGTGCTATTTTCGAGCATAATCGGGATATGTGAGCCTTGTAGGATAAATGTTCATCAATGCTAATTCCCAAGAATTTAACAGATTTTTCTGTTTCGGTGCCCCCAACCTTGTTAATGTTTTGGTTATTTATTTTTACCTCTTGACAAAGATTATTGTTCCTACCTTTATTTGGATTAAGTATGATGTACGGGGTTTTCTTAGCATTCAGCATTAACTGGTTCACAGAGTACCATTGGAATAGTTTCTGAGGCTCGTTATTGAAATACGGTGTAATGGGATTATTATCGGAGCCCGGGCACTGTGCAGTGGTGTCATCGGCAAATGATAAAAGATTGAGAGATGTTGAGTTACTTATATCATTTATATATAAAAGAAAAAGAATAGGGCCTAAAATCGTGCTCTGTGGTACACCGCAACTCCGTTTGGCTAAGTTCGATTTGTGTTCTCCGTACGTGACATATTGAGACCTGTTGGACAAGTAACTTCTAAACCAATTGTTGGTGACACCTCGGATGCCATATTTTTCCAGTTTACCAAATAGTATTTCGTGATTTATGGTGTCAAAGGCCTTTGACAAATCCAGGAACAGTGCTAAGGTGCTGTTTTTTTTCTTGTTTATTATTTTCTATTGCAATGCTTTTAAGGTGCTGAAGAACTGGATGAATAGTACTATGTCGCTTTCGGAACCCATATTGGTGAGGGTATAAAATATTAAACCTATTGAGGAAACTAGCTAGCCTCACTTCCATGAGTTTTTCCATTACTTTTGAGAATACCGGAAGTATACTGATAGGTCTGTAATTTGTAAAGCTGTGCTCGTCACCCGCTTTAAATATGGGTATCACCTTCGCGATCTTTATCCTGTCTGGTACTTTGCCGTTTAGGAAAGAGTTGTTAAATACATGTGTTAGAGGATCCAATACTTCGGTTATCGTATGCTTAAGAAGACAGGTTGTGATGTCATCGCAGTCTTTAGATAATTTTGGCTTCATTTTATTTACTACTCGGTTGACTTCTGTGGAATTTGTGGGTATTAAATAAAAATTATTGGAGACATTGTTGTCCATGTAATCTGTGTAGGACTTATTAGTTTTCTGAATCTGTTCGGATGTGTTTTTTTCCAATGTTGATAAAGAAATTGTTGAATTCTTCTGCGATGGCATGGGGCTCGCTTAACTCGATGTTGTCCTGGATGAAGAACGAGGGTAATCTGGCTTCACGTTTTCCTTTATTGATGGCTTCGTTTAAAATTTGCCACGTTCTTCGCATATTGTTTTTGTTTTCGTTTAGGATATCTCTATAATAGGTAGCTTTACATTGTTTTTTTACCTTGTTGATGATTCTACAGTAGTTTTTATAGTTTTCTGAGTTCCTTTCGGTGGGAGCTTGGAGTTTTTTCTTGTAGAATTTTTCTTTGTTGTTGGAGGATATTACAAGCCCCCTTGTCATCCATGGCTGTTTTTTAATAATTTTTTTGTTCTGGCGAACACGTTTGAGAGGGAATGCTCTTTCATAGGCTTCCATATAGATGTTTAGAAAGGTTTCATATGACTCATTGAGACAATTCGACTGCATTACAGAATTAAAATCACTTTGCGAGATAAGTGTTTTGAATTCAACAATTCTTTCTGCATTTATTATTCTTTTTAGTGTAAAGTGTGGTGTATCTTTTGGTTTGGGTTTTTTCTCAATATAGAAAACACCAAAATGATCTGACACGTCAGATATGACTATTCCAGGTAATGCTGCTTGTGAAACATTATTAGAGAAGATATTGTCTATCAGACTGGCAGAACGACAGGTTACTCTCGTTGGCTTGGTGATATACGGCAGAAAGCCTTGACTGAACATAAGATTAACAAATTCTTCCGTTTTTGAGTGTGCAGTTGCTTTTAAAAGGTCTAGGTTAAGATCCCCTATAATATAAACCTTTTTTATTTTCGGCATTTAAAACATTCGTTATTTCATTTAATTTTGATAAGAAGAGGTTGATGTCGGCTTTAGGAGGAGTGTTGGGTCTATAAATAACGCCAATAATTCTGGGTTGGTATTTATCTTTAATTTCAATAAACAGAGATTCGAAAACATGGGGAATAAAGAACGAAATATCATTACGAACTCTGTAGGGTATTCCTTGTTTAATATATAGACCAACCCCTCCTCGACCATGATCATTCTCGTGTCTCATACGTTTAATAATCGGGGCATAGCCATCCAGACTGAACGACATCTCTGGAGGAATATGGAAAATTTCGGTAAGTCCTATTATATCGAAGAAGTTCTTTCCTGTTTGTAGGTTATATAGCATGTTTTGGAAGGAATCCCAATGGGCCTTCAGGCTTTGGCAATTGAGATGGAATATTGAGAATCCTGCGACTATTTTACAAGCCATTGACTGAAAGTCTCTAGGCGAAAAGTAGTTGCAGTCAGTTGCGTGGTTTTTATATGGGGATTCATCATTTTCTGCCAAGGAACATATTTTCTCATTATAGAGCTGTATAAAGTCGTACTCTGCGTCTACCTGCACCTCGTCGAGTGTAATGTTACTCGCCATAATCCACCACCATACAACCATCCTTTCTCGCTAGACAAATATTCCCAGGCACCCCTTTTATCTGAAAAACATATGGCCTTCGGCACCTCTTTTTCTGAAATGAGGCTAAGAGTCATGGTAAATTATACCTCATTACCCGATTGCTTTGTACTATTCTATGACTGGTATAGGGACTACGTTATGGCAGGTCAAGTGGTATTGTGGAGTGTGGGGGGGGGGGAGGTGGGGGCGGGGGGGGGGGGTAATGCCTGGCAGTATAGAACAGCAATATAGTATGGACAATATATACCTCTGTGGGCCCCCTGCAGGTCCCATGTTAGCCCTTAGTACTATCAATCCACCTGATGGTTCATGTTATCCTATGACTGGTATAGGTAGTATTCAATGCTAGGCATAGGGGTATTGTGGGTAGGGGGTACTGCCTGGTAGTTTAGAACGGTACTATAGTATGGGCGGTATATACACCTATAGGTCCCTGTTAGTGGTTGGTCTATTAACCAACCGATTGCTTTGTTTTTTATATGGCTGGTATATTAATACGTTGTGGTAGACCTTGTGATTTTGTGGGGGTGGGGGTAATGCTTGGTAGTTTAGAACGGTAGTATAGCATAGGCTGTGCATATCCCTGTCGGTCTCTTGCTGGCTCTTGGTACTACTGATCCACCAGGTGCTTCATATTATTGAGTGGTATTCTGGGGTGGAGTCAATGCCTGGTAATACAGAACGGCAGCAGAGTATGGTTGCTATATTCCCCTGTAGGTTGCATCCTAACCGTTGGTAGTATTAACCTACCAAATGCTTTGTATCATCCTGTTACTGGTAAGGTGGTACGTAATAGCAGTAGTTCTGACCCTATTCCAAGTACTCTTGTTGTTTCATTTATCTAGATCATTTATATAAATTATAACTAACCAATCAGATTGCTTGATTTCCCATAATCTGTATGCAGAGTTATCTCCCTTGTGTATAATAAAAGCCTATATCCAATAGCCATATCCCTGGGCACCCCAATTTCGGGACCCCTTTTTGAAAAACATATGGCCTTCGGCACCCCTTTTTCTGAAATGAGGATAAGAGTCGTAGTAAAAATCCCTCATTGAGGTATAATTTACTACAACTCTTATCCTCATTTCAGAAAAAAGGGGTGCCGAAGGCCATATGTTTTCCAAAAAGGGGTGCCGAAATTGGGGTGCCTTCTGGAGAATCACTTTTTTCTGAAATGAGGATAAGAGTCGTAGTAAATTATACCTCATTGGGCGGTTGTGGAGACGATGGGGTATTTAATGTGGGAGAAAAATATTGGCAACGATTTGTCCACAGTTATATCGTGCCCAAGTTTGTTTTTGAGAATTCCACCATCCGAGTTGGGTAGTTAAAAGAATACGGAACCCTGGGAAGTGAGGCAGTGCCTGTTTTCTGTGGTAAACAAAATCTGTTTTATTGGTAAATATAGGACCCAGTAACCAACGCTTTGAACAGAGTTCCTCTTAAATGGGCAACATGGGTATAAACGATTCGTTAAACTTGACTTTATATCCTTGCAACACCAATAAATAAATAAATACTTCAGTGTTGTTTGCTGTTGCATTTTGTTTAGCTATTAAATTACCTTTGTCTTAATTTGAACTCAACAGTTCCAGAGCTTTGCGCTCTTGGGATTAGGGTTTACACGGTATATCGATAAACCGATACATACCGGTATTCAAACCAATATCGATTGACTACCGGTGTAATTGCAAAAATATCGGTTCATCGTCAGTATTTTTTCACCACAATTCAATTTTCAAGATGTCCTGAATTTTTTAACTGTAGTCAAGAACGAATATTATCCTTGTACCTAACGAATTGGCCGTATCATCCCGGGTAATACACAAATTGTGCAGTTAAATAAATATTATTTTTCAAAATATGTCAACAAACCCATATCATGTGACCCCTCGTTGGAACGAGCTCGGCGAGCTCGTTCCAATGAGGGCTAACTTGATATGGTTTTGTTGAACTGTTTTGAAAAATTTTATAAAGTACTATTTGAAAAAATAAATGTTGATACGTCTGCGTTGGGTAAAGGGTTATTCGAACTGTATCATCAAGGCATGCTGATTTGTTCCGATTGTGATGGCTCAGGTCCCGATTATGGTCCGTGTGAGTTCATATATCTGATCTGAACAGTCTTTCGATATACCGGTACACCGCGGTATTTTTTTGAACACCGGTACCGGTATTCAGTTTCGAATACCGTGCAGCCCTACTTGGGATCCAAATGCTTGGTGCTCTTAGAGTGCCTTTTAAAACAGTTCCTTTTGAGCATTAAACTGTTGTGTATATTGTGGACACTGATCGTGGATCTCTTAATTCAGCAGATCAATTAAAGCCTGATCATCTTCAAGGGTTTTTGCCATCTTGAAAACAAACACAGAAGTTTTTTTTCTACTTCCTTAAAAAAAATGGTCAACATCTTGAAATATCAATCCTGAAAATAAAAACAAGAGCACCAGTAATAACTGTGTACCGTAGTGGTCACACCCCAGACAAATCATACTAGACCACAGGTAAAAAGAGGTGTGTCTAGATTTGAATGCAGTGTATCTCAAGACAGAAAGGCTCAAGTGTCGTGACATTTTGGGTTCGGATTTTCCAAAATGAAACAAATAACAATACTTTGTTTTAAATTTCTGTATTTTTATAGTAATCCTTTCAATGTGAAAATATTTAAAATATTTTATTCAAGCACATTAAAAGGTTATTCAACCCATAATAAAATTGTTTATCTTTTTAAGCACAACAATAACGGGAATGCGGCACAAGTGTCATCTTGTATTCTATCTAACTATATAAGAAGGGGCAACTTGCTTAGCACTAACCCAGATTTGACATGGTATTAGGGTTCGTATCTTTATGTTTGTTAGCCAAGTCAAAACTTTTATTGATCTGGAGCTGCTTCTGCTGCTCTCCATGTCTAACACAAAGTGCAGATTCTGCTCCACCAGATGAAATGGTTTCGCGCGCCGAAGGTGCGCCGGGATCCTGTGGGGTAAACTCCCTTTCGACCCTCTTTGACTGTATGAGATCTTTTGTAGCGACATGTCCAGGCGCGTTGAAGGAGGTCTGCTCCGCCCAGGATTGCATGGAGTATCTATATGCCTGTTGGTGTCAATTTTCAGCCAATCACAAAATTACAGTAGGTTTACAGCCTTGGAGTGCATAATCTTTGTGTTTGGTTTCATGGTAATATTTTATGAAAGCTGGAAAACAATAAAATAAACCATTACTGGGTTAACACCAACGCCTTGTGTATAGACCTCTTATATTAACACAAAAATGGGACGAAATTATGCCTTGGACCGAAAACTCGGTCTTAAGAGTTCAAAGGGCTAATAACTGAAAGAAAATTAAATCAAATTCTTAAATTAAAATCCGGTGCTTTGGGAACTATCAGTTCTCTGTTTTGATATATCAACCCATCAATTAAGTCCGGAGATGAAACATAAGCTCTCTGTTTTGATACGGGCTATGACCTTCGCCCAGGTGTTAATTAAAACTAGTGGGCTGGGTGAACAGGAATAACCCGTTAATAGTTTATGACCTAACTGCATTGTGTTACCCGCGTCGTGTCCCTAAGCAAAGCACTTTATCCTGGTTGCCTACATGGAGGCACAATGACATCGTGTACTCGTACTTCACGTCGATGGTGACATGTCTTCAACCGCCGAAACCTGCTTGAGCGGAACTTGAACAGAGTTAGAATGTTCGGTGGTTCTCTCCGGGTACTCCGGCTTCCTTCACCCGTAAAACTGTCACGGTCACGGTTAGCCATTGTGCGTAAGTATGTGACCTTAAACACCAATAAATAAATAAATAAATAACTACATTGTGTTGCTATTCACAAACAGAAAATTTAATTTGAATGTATACTTATGATATACACTAATTTGTGTTATTGAAATTTGCTGTTTTAAATTTTCACAGATGTTTTCTTCAAAACAAAGACAAATAATCTGAATATGTTTATCATTTCTTATCAACCTACCTCAATTGTTTACTACAGGCTTGCACCACAGTGGAAGAACTCGGATAAAATACTCTCTATTTTAATCTTTCCCAAGTTTTGGGAAAGAAAAGTGATGTAAAAACACCACGAAAAAATAAGCCAAAACTGGGTCGAGCGCCATCGGCGCACACCCAGTATGGAACGCTCGTCCATAGTACAAATCCACGACTTCCGTAAAACAGTGCGCAAAGCGTCAATACGTCATTCTTTTGATTATCCGCACACGTGGTGGATGTATGCCATCTTTGCTGCAGTAACAGTGATATTTTAACTCGTCGATAATGGTTTTCCTGTGACTGGATTTATGGATCTGAAGATCATATAATAACAGGACTGTGTTTTCTATATCGTCGTTTATATTTTCAACCACATCCTCATTGTATATTATTTACTATTCCGTTTTCGCGAATGTTTTGTTTTCGACATCACGCGATTCGACAATGAATTTTTCGGTTGATGAATTAATTTTTGGAGTTAGTGTCAATCTGGGACTGTCTGGACAGGATTTCTTCACTCTGTTGAGGGCTGAATTTCTGTGTTTTTTCGGTTCCTGTCGACCGTCTGGGTTCTGTCATTTACCCACCGGTTTTTTTCTGCCACCTTCTCTCGTAGTTGAGGGTGTTCTACTTTCTGTTTCTGTTGAGTTCACCTTTTTCTTCTACTGCTCTCACCTCTGTTATTTCCAGTTCGGTTCCTTTAGGGCAATTCCTTTTGCCCTCGCCTTGGTGCGTTCCCGTGGCCGTTTCTTCCGCACCCGCGGGTGGTGTAGAACGCTGTCGTTTCGGGAGCCTCCCGACTCGACCACGTCTGGTGTGAGTTTACCCCTCCGTGGGGGATGTGCAGCTCCTCCCGCCCCCGCGGGGGGGGGGGGGGGGGGGCACTGTCGGTTCGGGGCCCCCGACTCGACCACGTCTGGTGTGAGTTTGACCCCCTCCGTGGGGGATGTGCAGCTCCTCCCGCTCCCGCGGGGTGTGGGGAACGCTATCGTTTCGGGGTCGCACGATTCGACCACGTCTGGCGAGAAGAGCTCCCCCTCCGTGGGGGATGTGCCGCTCCTCCCGCACCAGCGGGGGTGGGGAACGCTGTCGTTTCGGGGCTTCCCGACTCGACCATGTCTGGTGAGAGTTATTCCCCTTCCGTGGGGAATGTGCAGTTTTTACCGTGGTGGATACTGCGGGAGCTGTTGGATTTCTGGTGAAGAGATGCCTGATTCCGGGACTATGCGCCCTCTCCAGTCGACATCTGAGGCTGCCACTAGGGTTGTGACTCCTCCTTTGGAGGCAGAGCTTGGTGGCTCTCTCCGCTTTTCCGCCAGTTCCAACAGCTCCCGTCGTATCTGCTGCTACTGCTGTTCCGTCTACAACGTCATTGGCACCGTTTTTAGCCGGCCTCGGCTTATCCCTGCCAGAGTCTGCAGGGATGTCTGTAGTGTGGTTGTGGGGTATCGGCCTCAGCCTTCCCCGACTTCCACTTGGCGAGGTCGGATGGGGCTGCCGACTGAACCCCCACTGTGTCCTCTCAGCCATTGAGCACAATAGTTTTATACCTGCAGTGGTCTGCTGCGGTGTCTGGTTGTGTAGACGTGGGGGTATCGGCCTCAGCCTTCCTTGACTTCAACTCGGCGAAGTTGGAAGTGGCTGCCGACCGGACCCTCTACTGTGGTCTCTGCTCCGTCGAGCACCACAGTTGTCATTGGATTCGGATGTTCTTAGTGGGACACTATGAACTCCGTGGCGTTTCCGTCCACTCATTCTGGCCATACGACCAGTTTTGGGGGACCAACGTCTTTTGTGCAGCCTGGACCTTCTGCCCTGCAGAGGTCCGCGGTGACTCTCATGAGTTCCCGCTATGTTGATCCTCGGGGTGTGTCACACCCCTATACACGTCTGCCTTCAGACGTTTCGTCTGCCGCCTGTCGTCCCACGTCGGGTATTTTGGAGGATCGTGACCCTTCGCTGGTTAAGAGGGTCAGAGGTGAAGCCACTTTGCCGGTTCGTTCCCCTGTTGAACCGGCCAGTACGGGCAGTGAGCTTAGGGAGGCCCTCTCCTTACTCACTCAGGTTCTGTCAAAGAGCCTTCCCGTTGCTTCCAGCGAGTTGTTTCCAGGCGCCCTCTATGGCGTCGCCTCCCGGGATTGGAAACAGGCCGCTTTCTGATCCCCCTGGTGTTCCGTCACCATGGGAGGCGTCGGCTGGTTTGACCACGATGGGCTATGTGTCTTCCGACTCAGGGGAAGAGTCAGACATGCTTGATGTCGAGAGCCAGCACTCTTCGGACTTTGGGGCAGCTCTTGATTTCGTGTTTGGGTTCTTTCCGGATCTCAAACCATCTAACCGGTCGACAGTGTCAGCCAGGCCGCGATCATCGGTCGCGCGCCAACAACCTTTGGAGCAACCCGCTTCTGGGCGTCTTCGACCGTGCCAGTCGGTACAGTTGGTTGAAGCATTTTCAGCCTTGGACTCTAAGCTAAGTTCCAAGGCTATGAAGGCTCCGTTCTTCACCAGGGTTGACACCTTTTTGCCTCCGGCGCGTTATCGTTCCTACGATTCCGCCAATCCGTCGGACTACCAGACTTTGACGGTTTTGGATCAGGACTCCAATTCCCTCGGGCTTTCCAAGTCCAACTCTGCCGTCATTGCGATGACGACTCTGGAGTCCACATTGGGCTTATCGAGAGAGATGCTTGGTATGCTTTCTCTCTCCTATCACGTCGTCTCAGCTTTAGCTACTTATCTGCCCCCAGATAAGTTTGACGAGGTACAGGCTCCTTTGCGTGTGCTGTCCAAGGCGCTCATGCATCTTACTCACACGCATGCCTGTAACACGGCTAATCGAGGATTAGTTCGAAGGGACTCTGTGCTGGACACAGGCCGATCCCTTCCTGAGGAGCAGTGCGCTACTCTTCGATCTGCTTCTTTGGCAGGTCCGCAACTTTTCCATGGTTCTGTGTGGATCGTCCGGGATGACGTCCTACGTCATTCCAACGATCAGCTGCTGTCTCTTCAGTTTGATCAGCCTTCTAGGGTAGGCACGGGCCGTTCCAAGCCTAACAAGTACCCTCTGCTTCCTCTGCGAAGCAAAGGGGCTGATCCTTCTGCCTCCGCTTCTACTTCTTACTCAAGGGGTAAGGGTAAGCGTCGGCAGTCTTGAGGGAAGTCCCAGGATTCTTCATTCAGTACAGGAGGTGTTTTCTCCTCTCGCGAGCCTCGTCGGGGTTCGAAATGAAGGTCCTCACCTCGACTCGTCCCAGGTTGGAGGAAGGATAGCAGAGTTCGCAGACCGTTGGGCCACCATCACATCCGATCCTTGGGTGTTAGATGTTGTTTGGTCCGAGCTGCGAATATCCTTTCGAAGGCACCCCACTCTGTCCAGGGTGCCTCTTCCAACCACAGTTCCTTCAGACATTTTACGTTTGGAACTTTTGTCCACGGAGATAGACAATCTCCTGACAAAGGGGGCGATTGAGGTCATCAAGGACATTAGGTCAGTGGGTTTCTATTACCGCCTGTTCTTGGTACCGAAGAAGGACGGCCGACTCCGACCGGTTATCGATCTGAGTTTCCTGAACCAATCTGTCATTGCTCCCAAGTTCAGCATGGAGACTTTCAGGTCGGTCCTCCGTTGAATTCACCAGGGAGATTTCGCTTCCATCTTCGACCTGCGAGGCGCTTACTTTCACGTTCCGATTCATTGGGCGTTACGGAAGTATCTCAGGTTCGTTTTTTTTTGGGGGGGGGGAGTTTACCAGTTCAAGGCCATGCCTTTCGGCCTCAACCTGGTTCCTTGGGCCTTCACCAGACTGATGTCGCATGTGATAGCTTTCCATCGCACACAGTCCAGGGTGACTACTTCGGCATATCTGGACGATATCCTCCAGGGGCATTCCAATGCTGCCTTACTGGAGTTGGATGTCGCCACTCTGTTGAGCTTGCTCACGTCACTAAGTTTCAGAGTCAACGAGGAGAAGTCAGACCTGGTCCCTTCTCATTCGTTTTATCATCTGGGGATGGCTTTCCGCACACAATTGAATTTGGTGGCGATTCCCCAGGCCAGGGCTGTGATTCTCTCAGCTTTTGCTCTGACTCTGTCCCAGTCCACTTCCGAGACGGCTCGGAGTATTCTCCGGCTAATCGGTCTCTGCTGTTCGGTGACGGATCTCATTCCTCTAGGTCGGCTGCGAGTCAGACCTCTCCAACACTTTCTGCTCAGTCGTTGGAGGCCGAATGTAGATTTTCTGGATCTCGTGCTTCAGTTTCCAGAATATCTTTATCCTCACCTTCTCCTCTGGGCGGATGTCCAGTGGCTTTCGCAGGGTGTTCCGTTGGACTTACCCACGTCCGATCGCGTTCTGACGGCAGATGCCAGCGATCTCGGATGGGGTGGGACGTTGGATCCTCTAGGTCTTTCCATTCACGGGATGTGGGACCAGGATCACGCAGCTCTACACATCAACAAGAAGGAGCTTCTTGCTCTTCTTCTGAGTTTCAGGCAGTGGATCCCTCACCTGTCGAATCGCCAGGTCCTTCTGTTGTCCGACCATTCGACGGTGGTTGCTTACATTCGGAACCAGGGCGGCACGCACTCTGTTCCAATGTACAAATTGGCTCGGGGTCTTCTACTGCTCGCTTAGGATGTCCACGCCGGGGTGGCTGTTCGTCACATTCCCGGTCGTCTGAACGTCCTAGCCAACTCCCTGTCCCATCGGGGCAGGGTCATTTCCACCAGGTGGATGCTCCACATGGCGGGTTCCATCGACCTCTTGCGACTCGTTGGAACCATCCGGTGGACACTTTTGTGTCCCCGTGTCCAGATGCTCTGGCTTTCGCCGTGGATGCTCTGGCCCTCCTTTGGGGTGGTCTTGTCGGCTACGCCTTCCTACCAATTGCGATTCCGCCTCGGGTTCTCGCCCTGATATGCACCTGCAGTCGTCGAATCCTTTCGATCACACCCGTCGCCTCGGTGGGTGTGGATCAATCTGCTCCGCTCTCTGTTAGCGGTGGTTCCGGCATGTCTCCCTCTACCTCGCGACTTCCTTTGCCAAAGTCGCCCGAGGAGGTTTTACGTTGACCCGACTTCATTGTGCCTTCGCACATGTCTTTTATCAGGTCCTGTCTCCTCCGTAGTGGTTTTTCGAGACACGCAGTGGAGTTGCTTTTCTTCTTCAACGAGGCACTCACTCCACTGGTTTAGCCTCTGTGGCTAAGTGGAAGGTTCTTCTGTCGATGGTGTGCGATCACTCTGTTGCTTCTGTCACTCCTTCGATCACACCGCTTGCGGAGTTTCTGGTATATGTTTGTTTCTGGAGGTCTCCAGCAATGGGTACATGTCCTTGCTTCGGAGACATTTTTTCATATGTGATACCGCATTGTTTCGACGCTCATCCTTGCCTCTCCAAGCTTGTTCAGCTCTTTTCCTTGAAAAGGCCTAGGACTTTGCAGTTTCCTCCAAGATGGTCACTTTCTTGGGCGCTGCTCTGCTTGGTGGTGGGGGTCGTTCACGCCTTCATACTGGATGAATATGCGTTCTGTCACATGCCAGATCTCTCTTGCATCCATTTCTTGATGGATTTGTCTTGCTATTCGTGTAGCTTCCGCTCGTCTAGCTATTGGTGATTGTAGTACCATTTGTTTTTTTTCTGCCACGAGGTGCGTGCATTGTTTTCCTCTTTTAATAACTCTGTCATGTTGTCGGATGACGGATGTTATTCTGGCAGCCTTCTGGAGAAATGCTACATTCTCCTTTGATCTGCGACAGTTGCAGGAGCCGACAGAGAACCTTGGGGCCCTCTTTCTTCGGCTCAGGCTGTTGTCTATCCCAGCCTTTCAGCTTTTTTCAGGGTCCGTTCCAGCTTTGTGCTGTTACTGCCCTTTCTGTCTGTGCGTCGCACTTCACCATGCGCCTTATCTTTCATTGTCTTTTCAAATGTTTGTGATGCTATGGTTTGATAGGCCTAGGGATCTCTTCCTCTGTCCACGGTCCCAGTGCTATTGAGTTATGTGTAGGTTGGTTATGTGATTCCCTCCAGCCTTTTGTCTATTCAGCCTGTAGTAAACAATTGAGGTAGGTTGATAAGAAGTATAAATTTTATAGTAAATTTCCTTTCTTATTATACCTACCGAAATTGTTTACATGGAGCCCCTCCCGTCTCCTTATTCGGGTAAGAATCCTTCCTCCCCGCTGATCACATAACTCCTGTGTTGTTCGGAATCAAAAGAATGACGAATTGACGCATTGCGCACTGTTTTACGGAAGTCGTGGATTTGTACTATGGAAGAGCGTCCCATACTGGGTGTGCGCTTATTTTTTCGTTGTGTTTTGACTTATTTTTTCGTTGTGTTTTGACTTATTTTTTCGTTGTGTTTTTACAGCACTTTTCTTTCCCAAAACTTGGGAAAGATTAAAATAGAGAGTATTTTATCCGAGTTAGGTTCTTCCACTGTAGTGCAAGCCTGTAGTAAACAATTTCGGTAGGTATAATAAGAAAGGAAATTTACTATAAAATTTATACTTTCATAATAAGCCTTGGCTGACTGTTGCATGTAGCTCTACTTCAACCCCAAACCTGCAGCCCTAAAATTTAACTGATTACATTAGGTAACCCTTTCTCATTAGACCAGCTCATATTTAAGAGGTAGAGTGCTAAGTTATTTTTGGTCTATAAAATTTCTTTGTGCATCTTTGCCTTATAAGAATTTATGGGAGAGTGCCAGCGGGCACTCTCCCATAAATTGTAATAAGGCAAATCCTAACAGATTAAAAAACATCACTTCAAAGAAAATATGAAGCACATCCCCAGAATATGAGGCCTTTAAATTGCACTACGCACTTAACCCAGATTGCCTACATGGGGACATAATGACGTGATGTACTAAGGCGTACTGCACGTCGAGGGTGCACATGTCTTCAACCAATCTAACCCTACCTGTGCCGGGGTGCAGAGTTCCGAGTTACGCTGTTGGAGAGCTGACAGCTGCTCGTCGTTGCTCGATGTTTCTCTCCGGGTACTCTGGCTTCCTCCACCCGTAAAACTGTCACCGACATGGTATGACCCTGGCTCTTAATGTGTCGTTAAACCCTAATAAAAAACAATTGTACTACCGGAACTAAAGAATGAAGCCCAAATATGGGCTTCCAGCACTCTACCAGTTAAGAATCTGTTTCCCAAGAGTTGCAGAGGACATTCCGTTACACTAATTTTGATACTGTAGACTGTGGTCATAATGGTAATAGCATGATTTGATGGGGGTGGGGTGGGGGATGCGGTTTGTTAACGGCCGTCCTGAGATATTAATAGCCATCCACTTTATTAACAGCCCTCGACTGCGTGTTGGGTTCTTATAAGCTGTCGAACTGGTAATTATTTTTGTCGGGACCTTAATAAACCCTACTACCCTCCAAAATTGTGTTATTGTTGTATTAAGTAGTGAATATACCAGGCATTGCTCGGGCGTAAAACACGTGACGCCAGCAGTGTTCATTGTACGTAAAATTCACCCTACTTGTTCTGCTGATCGTAAAGTGGGTGAGGGTTGATCAGTTATGGTTTTAAGACTTTAACAAACACGACTATCAAGACCAAAATGTTTTGATAAATAAATATTCGTACTTTTTGTTTCCAAAAAAATGCTTCATGGCCTTTCATTTGAATGAGCTCGTCGATCTTGTCACATAATGGGTCATATTGTGTGTGGTGGAGACAAAATGTAGAACATAATACAATTTGAAGGTAGTTTTGTGAATAGTACTGCCGGATATGGTAACTACAGTAGGTTATGGATTAAATAAATTATCTGTTACTTGGGGACACATTTTGCACTCTTGTCTCCTTCATGTGTCAAGTAAATAGTGATCCAAAGTAATGTAGAGTAGATTGCCACTAAAAACTTGTAAGAGTTGTTTTTCTACCCAAATTGCAAATATCATTTTGATGGAAAAGGGTGACAAACGTAACAACGTTTTAGTCAAAGAACCTCCCATGTTAATCTCTGAAACTGCTTTTGTGTTACTAATATTTCTTCGGTGATTATGAATTCCCCGAATGGAACATCCCTCGAATGGGTGTTTCATTGGTACTCAACTCTCCAAGGACTGGGAGATCATTTCTTCCTTTGAGCGCCTCAAGATACCTTCTGCAATGCTAAAGCATTCCAGATGACCCTTTGATGCTCTCATTGGAAATAAAGGAATATTTAGATACCCTGTTTACAAAGGAAAATGTAGGTTAGCCTTCAGCCTGTGAATGAGAGGACGAAGTGGTCAATATCCGTGGAATGAATGTATCAGCAAGCTGAGTGAAAACCATTACAATTCGCTTTGAATAACACAGAAAAGAACACGCGGTTCCTTTGTGCTAGCAACTGTATTTCATACTTTTCAGGCGAAAGATTCCAGAAGACCGCGTAAGAAGTGCCACGAGACCTACAGCACGGATGGCAATGAATTTTTGAAATATTACAGGAAAGTTCAAGGCGAACCAACGTATATATTTTCCGCTTTTAACAGTAGAAGACATAGGTCTGATGAGGTTGTGTTGGTTGGTTCTTCGCACAAAAACTCAGATCACGTGTGTTGTTACCTGATGAATAATTGGGAGGTGTACGATGATGTTATTATAAAATCAATTTACATGCCACCCTGGCCGACTAGACCCGTGTATAGTGAGTTTCTTCCAAAGCATTATCTGTGTCCGTACAATGTTACTGAAAACCCAAGCGCAGTTATGATCACAGAAAAGGCCGGCGTTTGTCCAATTTGCAGCGGCGACTATATACCGGTAAGAACTGTTGAGAATGAACCGAATAAATTTGCCGTGTGTGTTCCTTACTTGCATGGAGGTCTCGATATGAACCATGTGATAGAATTCATGGAATATTATAAAATTTTAGGAGTTCACAAAGTATTTGTTTATTATTTAACCGAAACACAGGGTATGATGAACATGCTGTCACACTATCAAGAACAGGGCTTTGTCGAATTGGTGATGACGGAAATACCAGGAGTCATAGAGGGTAAGCATTGTCTATTATCTGAAAGGAATGTCGGGGTTTACCAGTGATATGTGAACGTGTGATATTTGTGTCAGACATGAATATAGCAAGCTCTGATGGCGTCCTCGTCATCTCCCGTACCTCCAGCATTATTTCGAATTAACCCTTTCATCATCAAGTTCGCGAGACCAAAATAAATAAATATATAAATGGTTTGCTTCACATTACATGCAATAGAGAAGAAATAAGCTTGTTCGGCCGAGATTTGTATAAATATTTATTTCAATATATTATTTTCTCGTACAGTCGCTTAACCCTTTACCCAACTCGCCATAAATTGTCCCAAGCCATGGTTAGGAAAGGAGGAGAGCGCCTTATTCTCCCGTGAGATGCATGTCGAAGGCCATGGGGGCGGGCTCCTGGGTGGTAGAGGACTACAGTAGCCCAGGTTGAGCAATCCTCATTGAGGATATTTCCAACAAATCACCTTAGACTATTACTTCATGGTGGACAATTGGTCCCATCGGGCCCGATTCGATCAATCGGAAGCCCCCAAAAAGAACGTCCCGTCGGGACATGGAGTAGTCACTAAACTGACCAGTCTGTTATAATCTCCATCTTTTTTATCGTTGTACTCTTTATGGATAATTCCTTATCTTTTTCCCTTCATGTTCGCTGCACTCTCTTGGATGCCAAATATTTTTTTTACTATGGTTTTCTTTGTCTGGTGTGGCCAGTTTATCGACTGCTCTATGATGGCGCGGCTACGCGGTTCAGTCGGTCATTGGTATGCATTTGCATCAGCGCTGCCCGAGTATGTTTTATATGTACTTCTGATGCCGTTCACGGAATATACCGCGACATAATCCCCGGGTTGAGCTCAGCGTAAGGGTAGAGGCATATGTTGAAGAATCAATTACTTATCATAATATAAACAAATACCAAACAAAAGGAAACAGGATTACGAATTCTAAAATGACTTTATGGTCGGATACTGATAATGGAGATATTCACTCAAAACTAACAATTGGCCTCAGTTGATCATCATATATTCATCAGAGGAAGGCAAGCAGGCAACAAACATCAATCCATATGCCTTAGAAAAAACATTTAAGGGTATAGTTGGTTATTTAAAAGAAGTTAACAATTGACGGCATCTTAATACAATGTAGAAGAATATTACACGCCATTAACCTTCTGAAACTAACAAAGATCGCAGATTTGGAAGTGAATGTTTTTCCCCATAAAACTTTAAATGAAAGCAAAGAAGTGGTTAGAACTAAAGAATTAGAATTCTCATCGAAATGAAACAACAAGGTGCAAACAACGTAAAGACGAAACAGATCAAACGAGGTGGAGCTGTGATACACATAAATACGTATATTTTTACATTTAATATCCACCAACCACCACAATCGATCAAAATTGAATATATGAATATCAAAGTGGATTTATACGTACCAAATCCACTTCGATGCTTCAGTTGTCAAAAGTATGGCCATGGCCAGAACAGTTGCACAGGACGAAAAGTATGCTTCAGGTGTGGCAAACAACATCCGGAGTCTTGTATCAATTCTACCAAATGTTGTAACTGTCAGGCCAGTCATATCGCGTCCTCTAAAATTGCCCTGTGTGTCAAAAAGAAAAAAAAGACACAAAAAGTTAAATGTGAACAATAGGTCATTTTCAAAGAGGTCTGATGCACTGTAACAGCTATGGCCCGCATGGATTCAGTTCTCCATCATACGCAATTGCACTGTATCAACACCTACCAACAAAATCAGTTGAATGTTAGATACCATATACATGGCTCAAAAGCACAATTCTAACTTTATTAAATCCCTGCCTTCACAATAGAACACCGAAGAAACGGAAACAGAGTCAACCTAATCAAAGTCACCTGCTCAAACATCGACAGAGGGGATAACAGAAACGGAACAAAAACAAGGACGAGAAAAGATAAACCTAAATCGGATCAAAACAAAGAACAAATCCCAAAATCACAACATAAAACCTAAAATAAAGAATCAGACAAAACAAAAACGAAACCGACGCCGAAACAACACTCACAGCAACAAAGTATGAGTCAGAGACAGACTTAGGAGAGACAAAGACAGTTGTCAGACAAAAACACCCATAGCACTTCCAAGATTCTGTTACCCGCCACAGATTTGAAGCCTTTGAAGATATGACAGTCGATGACTGCATCGACGAAACGTTCAGACATCTACGTCCGAAATCATTTCAGCATCGGTACCTAAGAAATGCATTACCCAAGAAATCTACCAGGCCATTTAACCCGTGCGTCCACCCTCTAAACCTCCAACCTAATATGGATAATACAACCCACCACATAATACAATGAAACTGAAGAGGTTTTAGAATGAATTTGAATGAACTAGGTCTTCTAAGGCAAACATATAAACCGCTGCTTTCTGCGTGACTCTTATTAACCCTTTACCTAACATGAAAAGCAGACGACACTTGCAAAAAAAATTCTTGAATGACTATTTTTTTTCATTTTTTGTCTCAAAAACATAGGTTATGACCCCTCGTTGGAACGAGCTCAACGAGCTCGTTCCAACGAGGGGTCATAACCTATGTTTTTGAGACAAAAAATGAAAAAATAATGAAAATTAATTGACGATTTTCGTGAATAGCGCTGGCCGGTTTTGGCCGTTACGTTGGGTAAAGGGTTAAAGAAACCCTTAGCTGAATGACCTTGAGCAACCGGTTCACCAACTTCCAACTCCATACATTTTGTTCAAGATTTTAATGCACATAACCCTCTTTGGGATGACTCCTGCAGCAAGGAAGATTTAAAAGGCAAAACAATGGAAGAGCTTATTTCAAAATATAACTTGTGTTGTTTACTGATGGATATGGCACTTATCTACATTCCGCATCTGGTTCGTACACATGAATTGATCTTACAATTGCATGCCCTTCTATCTTCCTCGATTTTTTTTAAGGTAGGAGATGACCATGCGGGAGTGTTCACTTCTCAATTGTGTTGGAGAGTGTGGTTCCGTAGGCCGATGATCGATGATAGGGTGCCCCAGTGGAACTTTAAAAAAACTGCCTGGGACACTTTCTCATCGCTTTGTCCTAAACGCCTCACACGAGATTTATTTGAGGAAAATGCTGACCAAACAGAACAATTAACTAAAGAGTTGCTTGACATTGCAAACACAATTATTCCTGAAACCTAGATAAATCCAAAACATTTCACCAATCCATGCTTTGATAATGATTGTAAACTGGCTATAAAGAATCGCAAGAATACAGGATGGGAATTTAAACTACGTACAAATCGGGAAAAAACAAGACGACATATAAAACAAAAAGGAAACGTTCTTGGGAAACTTATGTCTCTAAACCTAACCAGCAATCACCCATTAATAACATTTAGAAAATGATTAAAAAATTAAAGGTAAAGAACCCTGGTGGTATCTTCCATATCGGTTCAATGGCAGCAATTAGATGAGTCCATATTGATTGGTCTAGCCCACATATTCACTTAGCAGCTATTTATCCAGGTCGTATCATGATCCTGGTCCGACACAGCGACCTTTCGTCTCCAAAGGGTTAAGGTGCTGTATACGTTACGACAAATTATACTAGCGGACAACCCCGTTCACCTTATCTAGACATCTGTGAGACCTGTGTTCTAGTGCAACAATGTGTATGTACTCGGCAACACATACAGCACATGTTGGGCGCGTTGAGGTGTGCTTTTGTCATGGCCCATAGCTCTTATACTAGTCCTGTATGACTCCTAGTTCGGGAGCGCGGTGGCTTAGTGTTACGGCATTGGACATCAAACCGAAAAATCTACCATTTGCTTCCCACCAGGGGTAACTATGTTGTTTTCAGGCAACGATAACCCTACTTGTGTGGAGTTTGTACACCGGAGATTCAACGAACGCATACCTAGAACACCCCCCCCCCCCCCCCGTCCTATTAGAGGCTTTTCATGGCCTATAGCACTACGTGCTACTGTTATAAACCGAAGATGGAGGTTTCACTTGGTCTTTTTCGGTGATTGTTGTCGTTTTTGGCGGTATTATGCAAATGTATGGTATATTCGAGTAATTAGATTTAATCTTGTACAATAGAACAACACCCCCCCCCCCCCCTTTCCAGTTCTATAAACACTGTGCAATTGTTATGAAGAGGATATGAAGAACCCGAGCCAAATAAAGGCAGTTACGGTTATTTTTTGTTGTTTTTGGTGATTCGGGGCAAATTGTCAGGGTTGTTTGCGGTAGTTAGATATACTCCCATTCAATCGAACACAACCCCTCCAATTAGAGGGTTTGGGGTCACATAGCAACCACGTTCCAGAGAAACCAATATTGCGGCCTCTAGTAAACCAAATGGACGAAGAAAACACGTGTCACCCTAACAACATGCGGTGCCCATACGCACTGCCACAGCGTATCACTATGGCAATGACCATGACATCACGTCCGTGGT
This sequence comes from Pictodentalium vernedei, assembly GCA_031216915.1. Classification (NCBI taxonomy): domain Eukaryota; kingdom Metazoa; phylum Mollusca; class Scaphopoda; order Dentaliida; family Dentaliidae; genus Pictodentalium; species Pictodentalium vernedei. Next base: position 371,209,597 of record CM062291.1, read on the forward strand.
CCACCCCCCCCCCCCCCCCAAAAAAAAATAAATAAATAAAGAGGGTTTAAAACCACATGCTATAGTACTTACAAAAAAGATAAACTGGAGGTTGAGTCACTAGTACAGACAGCACGAATTTTAAACCAGCATATTCGAGTTTGGGGTATCGAAATGTGATGTGCTGGTTATGAAGAGAAGGCGTAAGGTGAGGAGTGAAGGGAGTGCGCACTTAAGTAGAGAAAAGAGGATGTGTTCGGTGGAGAGCTAGCACTCCTGCACAGAAATGAGATACGGGACATGGACAGTGGTCAGGGCTATGGTGAGTGTTTAGGGTTAATTTCTGGGAATGCTGAAAGTAGATTGATATCGAACAGGAATAGACGAAGTAAAGGCTGAAACAAGAATTTAGCGGAAGCGAGTCATAAAACCTAATAGTCGTCGAGGACTGAACGAATCCGGAAGCAGGTCACTCTAATGGGGACGTAGGAGAGAGTTAGGAAGAGCTATTAGCGTGGGGTGACTGAGAAAAATGTGATTTGGTCAATAAAGGGAAATCCATTTATGCAAATGACAGACTGCAGCGTCAGGTGACGAATGGAAAGACAGCTGGAAGTGATTGGTGAATGGTACTCTAAAGAAAGAAACGGAAGGAATGTTGATTGTCAGTCTCGCCTTGACAAAGTCTATCGCCTTTGTTTAGATTCAATCGGCTGGAATATTTTTAGTTGGTCGAAAAAGCGAACCGGTACGCTTTTCCGACCAACTGAAATATTCCATCCGATTGATTGTGGAAAATCGATAAACTTTCATTTTCTTTGAATCAACGCCAAAAATGTTTATCAGCCCTGGCTTGATTTGTTGACATTTTTTTTCTTTTCAGATTTTTATTTTCACGCAATAAAGCAATGCACAAAAAGTATACAAATAAAGTACAATAGATACATAAATACATTTGAAGTTTAGTTACCATATTTGAACATTATTTTTTTTTACATTTTTTTAAATAAGTGCAGTTTGGCCACATCTGGAGCCACGACAAGATAAAAACAACATGTTTAAGGTTGATATTTACCAGACACGAAAGCACACCACATCTGTAGTTTATAATTGTTCTCTTTTATTGGGGTTTAACTTTACTTTCGTCAGCCAGGGCCACCTCCTGTCAGACAGTTTTACAGGTGGTGGAAGCCGCAGTATCCGGAGAGAACAGACTAACCAAAGTACTAACCTCGTACAAGCGGGGTTAGCGTTAGTTAGTTTACGCCGCGCACTTCCACTAATTGTGTTACTATATTGATGATTTAAAGGTGAATTAAATGTTTACTGATTTGAATATCTGTAACTGTAGGATGAAAGAATATATGTATGTCTTTGTGAATAAAGGAACATCAGATTGTATCAACGATTGTCCACGCGCAAACTCCACAACAACTGGGTAAACAAAGAGCCAATAACAGCGTGGAATTCCGAACGGAATTGGAAGGTGACCTGAGAACTTGAAGGGAAACATCGCGGTTCTGGTCTATTACATAAGTTTCCATTGGAGCTTTGGGTGTTTTTAGGAAAGCTTGAGCAGTTTATTAAAAAAGATGGTCACGACAGATGCATCGGACTGCGGGATGTAGCTTGTTGGTTAGGAGTTGATCTAGTTAAGACTCTTATGCACGAGATGCGATGCGAAGACTGCGATAAAGTAATTCATAATTTTTTCTCTAATTAGCGATTTCTGAATTGCTATGAAACACTGGCAATAATCACCTTTGAACTTAGAGCAAAGCAGATATGGAACACATATCACAGATTGAAATTTTGACGCAACGATTCGTTGGTCAAAATTTTGTTCAGTGATTTTACACTCCACTCTGAACAACTGGCTTTTTTTAAGTCCGAGGCTGACATGCGCGGCAATGCATGAAATAACAAACTGGGATTTATTTATTTATTTATTTATTTATTTATTTATTTATTTATTTATTTATTTATCGGAGTTTAACGACACGCTCAACAGACAGGTGTGCCCCTTATCTGACTGTTTTACTGGTGGAGGAAGCGGGAGTACCCGGAGAGAACCACTGAGCAACGACGAGCAACTGTCCGGCTCCCCAACGTACTAATTCCACACAACCAGGGTTAGCATTGGTTGAAGACAGGTGCACATCGACGCACAGTCGGCCTTAGTACATGGCGCCACCGTGCCGCCCCCCCCCCCCCCCCCACGTGGGCAATCGGGATTAAATGTCTTGCCCAAGGACACAACGCGGGGATCGAACAGTGAACCTCTCAGTTTGAAATTCAAAACTTGTGAAATGATGCAAATGGAGATGAAGAAATATGATGACAGAAAGAAAAATAAAACGAAGGGAAGTTATGCAAACTATTGAAATAATGAAAGACGGAAAGAACGCATATACTGAAATCATGGAGGAGGAACAGAAGCCCCAACTAAGATGATGCATGATTAAATAGAGGAAACTTCCCCAAATATTGTGTTATCGATAAAGGAAGATGGCAAACTACTAAACTCATGCATTAAAACATGGAAGAAAATACATGTACAACAATACTGACTAGTTACTAGATATGTTTTGTAGTGAAGTGAAAGGAAGTACTAAAATAATGACAGAAAGCTCCTAAATGTGAGTCACATATGGTTTACCCACTCAATCCTCTATTACAATGTGAGGGAAAAATCGCTCAAAATTGTGGAATGAGCTTATGGAGAACATGGAGGAATGTCCGACAGGCGCGTAGCCAGGATTCTATAATAGATAGTGCTTAATCCAGTTTGAGGGAGGACAAACATGAAATCTGGCGATAGCGGGCCTCCCCGGTCCTAACTAGGACCCTCCAGTTCGGTACCCCCGTCCTCCCACTTCAGGGAAGTGGGAACAGAGGGTAACAGCCGGTGGGATCTATTTCGGTTGAGGCATCCCCGAGGAAAAATTGCAAAATTCAGTACTCTAAGAGCGTATCTGAGGCATTTGTAGAGTATGGTAGCCCTTCATTGGAGAGCACTTCGGGGCTTTATGTTATGTGAAACTTGTATTGGGCCAACGTTTAGGGGCTGCGAAAGTTTTACGGGGCCACGGTCCTTCCACCCCACCCCCTAACGGCTATACCACAGATGTGTGGATCGAAGACCTCGATGGTGTACATGGTATTTTTAGTACACTGCTGAGAGTTATTTTACACGCACGATAGATGCGCATGTTCGATTGTCACAAAATGCCTGTCCTGCTATCTGGACATGGAGACCTGTTTGGGCGAAAGTTTGGACATCCGAGCTTGTGTTCACCGTTCACCTGAATAGTTATTTACAATCGTCGAGGGCATTAGACTTTTTGAAATTGCATTGTTTTCTGTGGTCTTTCTCTGATAATCGAAGACTAATTTTTAAGTTTGTTTTTCTCTATTACTGTTTTGCAGGTTACAAAGACAGGCTTCAACATTATAAGAATCGGGTTGGGTCACAACACGATAAAGACTTTCAATTGTCTATAATTGATTGCATAGAAAGAACATCTGGTTTTTCGTGGGTCGCTGCATTTGATATGGATGAGTTTCTTGTTCCAAGAATTGGCAACTTCAGCATCCTAAACTTTATGAAGGTATGGTTTAGAGTCCTGTGAATCGCCGATTGCGGGTCAAATTGAATACCCAACCGAATCAAGCAAAGGATTTCGAATCGAATTGAATCAAATTTCGAATCAAATCCTATCACTCTTCGGGTTGAAGGTACGGCATCTTTTTACAATCCTAAATATTGCAAGTGCCCAGTTCAGTATTGTATTCAAGAGCACTCATCGGTTTGGGCAAATCAAAAAAAGCAATATTCATGATCGAAATCAAAGTAGTTTCGGAAGCGGAACCCTCTTGAACTCTTCTTTTAACATCAGGTCTCCCGGGAGCGCGGTGGCTCAGTGGTTACGGCATAGAACTTCAAACCGAAAGGTCGACCTTTCGATCCTCGCCAGGGGTAACTGCGTTGTGTCCTTGGGCGTTCTGTACTAGGCTGCACTGTACGTCGATGGTGTACTTGTGTTCAACCAATGCCAACCCTGTTTGCGCGGAGTTAAGACGTTGGGGAGGCTGTCAGTTGCTCGCTGTTGCTCGGTGGTTCTCTCCGGGTACTCTGGCTAACTTCACCCGTAAAACTGTCCGACACGAGGTGACCCTGGCTGTCGAAAGCGCCGTTAAACCCAAATAAATAAATAAGTCAGGTCTCCTGTACATGTGACTTGACGATAAAAGAAGAGTTCAAAGAAAAGACATTCTGAAGGATTTTGAGAACATCTTGATGGTTCGAAAATTTCCGAATCGAATCGAATCATCGGGACCATTTCGAATGAAATCGAATTTCAAAGCTTTGTAGTATAAATAATAAATTAGAAATCTTTTCTGTTCAGCCCAAATGGTAGCAAAGTTCGTAGGCGGTATATCCAATTAATTTCAGTTTATTTTCTGTGTCCTGTTGCTGGTACTGAGTCGGGATCTGAATTTAAAATCTGAATAATTCGGAAATGCAGATCATTAATGTTATGGTTAGATTGCGAGAAATGTAATGCTGTTGTGGTGTCTCTGGTGTATACTATCATATATACCCGTCGGGTACTCGTAGAATACCCGCCGGGTACCCTGTTATGACGTCATAATCAATAAAGTATAAAAGGGAGATGCTTTAAAGGTTTGTTACCTCTGGTGAGTCTCAAAAAGACGAAACCGGTCAGGCACAATAAATTCATTCACTCATTATTCACATTAGGGGAACGTGTGTGTCACCTCTTGGATTTTATATATATTAAGCTTTGTAGTGTGGTTGGTGTTTATATATTAGAGCTTGAGGGCGCAGGTGAATGTGATACCCCAATGTTTTTCCAGTCCAGCACTTTTGTCTGGATGGCCCATCTTATGTATCAATTCACCATTGCTAGTAACCATATACTTAAGAGAATAGATGTGATCCTTTGTCGAGCTGTGTCTGCAAAACAAATGTACACCTGTAGTACTTGACACCATGCAGGGAGCCCCGTATGATTGTTTGGAATACGGTAATTGCTTATTAATTAAATTAATGGGCCCAAACATCACGAATACTGTACATGCACATATTTTATTTAACGTTAGCAAGATAAGCTGTCACACTGCACTCTGAAATCGGGTTAAAAATTAACCCAAATCAACTGGGTTAAGTGAATATGATCCCAATTGAGTTTATATTCGCTCAACCCATTTGATCTGGGTTGATTTTTAACTAAACTGATTTTAGAGTGTTTCATCCTCCATGGCATTACACCCAAACCACACTAGTACACGTACCTGTCAAAATACAATGTTATCAAAAATAACTGACACTGAGGCAGTTCGATATTTCAAGTGGCATCGTGAAGATTGCCGATGTTGTGGTCGTGGTGCATGGGGAGGGGGAGGTAAGCCTCATTTGTTCTGAAAGTTATGGGTCAAATCCTGCCGACCAGCATTCCAACTATATCATCAAGTCATTCCTTCGTCGAAAGCATGTCTTGGTGACGCTGTTGGAACATTAGTCAGTCGGGATTATACTTAAAAAAAACTCGACTGCTCGGAATTTTGTAGTGAATAAAACATGCATGTAGTGGTCGTGATGCAACATCTTATTTAGTTAACCCTTCACCTAACGTGAAAAGCAGACGACACTTGCAAAAATAATTCTTGAATAACTATTTTTTTTCATTTTTTGTCTCAAAAACATAGGTTATGACCCCTCGTTGGAACGAGCTCGACGAGCTCGTTCCAACGAGAGGTCATAATCTATGTTTTTGAGACAAAAAATGAAAAAAATAATGAAAATTAATTGGCGATTTTTGAGAATAGCGCTGGCCGGTTTTGGCCGTTACGTTGGGTAAAGGGTTAACACATACCGTACAGGTACTGTAAATTGGTCATGCTGGGCTCCCCATAGCCCGAATCGGGGACTACATATCTCTATTTGTTTCACCGACTGTGTGTGGCACTAGGCCTGCGCGGTATATCGATAAACCGATATATACCGGTATTCAAACCAATATCGATTGAATACCGGTGTAATTACAAAAATATCGGTTTATCGTCATTATTTATTTACCCACAATTTAATTTTCAAGATGTCTTGAGCTTTTTATCTGTAGCTCCGAATGAATAATATTAATATAATCGTCCGCATGTGCCCGCCTAATTTTCAAAATCTCCAGTTGAAAAAAATAATTTTCAAAAATTTCTTCAAAACAATATCATGTGACCCTTCATTGGAACGAGCTCAACGAACTCGTTCCAGTGAGGGGTCACATGATATTGTTTTGAAGAAATTTTTGGAAAAATAATAAATTTTGATATCGTCTGCGGTGGATAAAAGGTTTTTCGAACCGCATCATCAATGCATGATGATTCGTTCCGACTGTGATGCCTCAGTTCTCGTTTGTGGTACTTATGTTCAGCTATCTGAACAGTTTTCGATATACCTGTATACCGCGGTATTTTTTTTGAATACCGATACCGGTATTCTGCTTTGAATATCGAGCAGCCCTATGTGGCACCACTCCATTTATCAAATCTAGTCTCATAAAAAAGTAGCTGATTACTATCACGAGATAACTGAAATTTTAGACGCCAATCCTGACGAAAATATCCCCACTGTAAAATTGTTTTGAGGGAGGGGCACTCGCACCCTTAACCCCATTAGCGATGTACCTGGATATTTCAAATTTGCCGATTGTAGAACTCAGGACCGGAGATTCTAAATTGAGAACTCAGATTTTAGTGGTTGATGAGATGACTAGAAGTTATCCACAGATATAATAGAACAAAACTGACTGGAGAAGGTGGGAATAGTGTGTATAAAACCTTTATAGTTGTATTTTTCAGAATTGTATTTTCTATTTATGGAAATAACTAGCTGGAAATGAACCATTAGCATTTTCAAAGATATGGCAATTTGCCAGTTGGCAAACTGCCATATCTATTAAAATGCTAATGATTCATTTCCGTCATTTATATTCACTTGTATAAAATGCAATTCGGGAAAATACATTTGTAAAAGTTTTATACCTTTGACCCCTGGTTAAACATTTTGCAATATTAGAACTGGATGACTAGACAAAATGCTAAACGACCATGTGGCTTTTGTGCATTGTTTGGCAACTGCGTTGTGCTTATAACATGTATTGGTTTTTTAGTTGCTTTTAAATAACCTATAGCTATTCCATCCCTGTTATCACACAGATCCCAGCCAGCCAGCTAGGCATGCACTGCTCCACCTCCTATCACCACCCATCCCCGGATAGATAGTTTAATTTGTCACAGGGCAGTGGGGGTTGTTTCTTTGAATGCTTTCTTGATACTTAGTCCATTGTGAATTTCTTCTTAAATTCATTTTAGTTAGTAGTGTTTCGTAATGTGTGAACAAAATTGTTCCAAATTTTAGGAAACGCAAATATGGGTAATATGAAGTTGAGTTCTGGTTCTAGTTTCACACTGGTCCCCATTGCCAGGGGCGTAACTAAGTATAGGGAGGAGTGTGACACACTCTAATAACTTTCCAGTCGGGTCATTTTCAGCTAGATTGAAGTTTTAGATATTGATTCGCTCTTGTTGGTGATTATGTACTTTCTTACGGGAATAGATTTACTTCGTGGACTTATATCACACATATCACGGTCTCATGTAAATGGGGGTCTGTGGCTGATTGAGGATTTGGGGGTCCCAGCATGACCAATCTTGAGTCCGTTACGTGCTATTTATTAAATAAGAAATTAGGAAGCCCATGCATTATGACTTGTACGTGTATCCATGCAGAAACCAGAGGGGCAACGCAAAGCGTGGCCAATGCCCCCGACCCGCCCAAAATTTTCTTAGTCGAAAGAGCGAAAAGGGGACATACCTCTGGAAAAAAAGTGTGGAAGAAACTCACGCTACTCAGGTATCGTTCCTCTATGATGCCCTATCGCAACACCAAATATCATTCAAATTGGAGTAGCAGTGGCAGAAATTCAAGGGAAAATGTCGGACGAGCAGACGGACGGAGGTCTCCACTACATACCCTTCGCCTTTTCAAGTCGACGGCATAACAAGGGGTTTTTGTAACAAAACTCCTCAATGACAAATATACAAACTACATCATCAAGGCATGCCTTCTGATGATGTAGATGGAATATTTCTTTACTAAAATTGATAAGTATGTTACTTATGTTTTCTCGAATTTTATTTGAACTATCGAGTTTGTTCTCTTAGTGCTTTGTGATATTTGTTTGTCAACATCGTGTTCACGAACCCCGAGAAGTGAAGCAGTGCTTGTTTAAACAAACTCTATTTATCTAATGGTGTTTAAGGTTATATATTTCTTCACAATGGTTAATCGTAAACGCAACATGGATATAAAAAGTCAGGTTTAGCCAATCGATTATATCCAAGTTGCCCATTTTATAGGGCTTCCACCCCAAATATTGGTTACTGGTTCCTATTTTACCAATAAAACATAGCTGTTTACAACAGTAAACACGCACTGCCTCACTTCCCGCGGTTTCCACAGGGAGGTAAACAAACATTGTGTAGAAACATGTGACCTAAAACACTAATAAATAAATAAATCGTGTTCATTTAACCTAACATTAACTGCGAAAGTTCCATTTTTGCCTCAAAAAATGGGGCTTCGGGCCCTATTTGAGCCATGAGCCCTGTTTTGAGGTGAAAAAGTGAAACTTTGTACTTACGGTAAAAATTAAACCAAAAATTTTTTTAAAATAATATATGCCGCATCCATTTGGCTCGGTGAGTAGTATAGATGCGAGAATCATCCCCTATCGCCCAGACCCCCCCCCCCCCCCCCGACACTGACCTCGAGGTCATGGACCCCGAACCCCTGACCTCGGTGCCCAAATCCGATAGGCCCCCCCCTCCCCCTCTCCACACGGGGCCTAGGCTATTTTTAGGCGCCCATCGCCCTAACCGCCCTGTATGCGTCCTATTGTTTAGGCTACCCTTCCCCAAAGCCCAGTTTAGGACCCTCTACAGGGACCCAGGCTATGTGTAGCCCATTTAGGCTTTCCCCACATTGTCTTGGCTTTCCCTGTATGTGGTCCCCTCCTCCCAAAACCCAGTCTCTCCCCACCAAAGTCCTGGACTGTTCCTCGCCCTTTCCAAGGCTAGCCCAAAGTTTGGGGACTTCCAAACTGAGGCGTCCAATGAGTACTAACAAAGAGTTCCCCCCTCCCCTTCCCCAACGTAAATTTCGAGCTCTGTTGGTGTATCAAAGGTAAATGTTGTTAAGGACATGTACATGTAACTACAAACAAAAAGATTAATTTGAAGACTACCTGGTTTGTTTAGACTTGTCATAAAGGAATTAAGATAGAGAACACCTGGTCTTTGTCTATGTATTGCATAGATAAATGTGATTAAGATAGAGGGAATCTTTGTTTATAAGAAGATATGATAGTGTCACGTTGCATGGTTATGCAAATAGATAAGGGACAACTGGTATGTTTGATTATGTCATAGATAAAGGTATTATCATAAAGGTCTCCTTTATTTATAAGAAGTTTAATATGATAAAGACCATGAACATTGTTTGATTGTGTCACGGATAGGATGGTGTCACGTCGCAGGTGTTTGATAACCCAGTAAGATCGCGGCGGTGTCTTATTGGTCAAACAGTTGTCCAATCAAATCATTCCACACGGCGTTATGTTCCATGGGACCAATGGATAAGCGTGTTGTAAAATTATCCCACGCATGCGTTCCCTGATTGGTCAAACAGTTATCCAATCTGATCATACCACACGGCGGTATTTTCCATGTGACCAATAGATAAGCGTGTTGTAGTAAACTACTATAGCATGCTCAACTCATAAGTAAGCTGAAACGGAATGAACAACTCTAAATTTTTCACTTGATTAAATTTTTATTTTCACATAAAATCAGTTTTTACAAAGTTATCGACTGGTTTTACAATAGTCAAAATTGATTTGCAATCAAATTTACAATTCTGCAAGTAATTTTTACAAAGCGGAAAATGGTTTTACAATCAGTTCAAATCGATTTTCAGTCAGTTTTTACAAGTAATTTTACAATTTCACAGTAAGTAATTTTTACAACAATAAGTAATTTTACAATAATTTTACAATCATACAATAAATATATTTGAATATTCAGTAACTGTCTTTTGGCACAGAGGACATTGACTTTGTCGTCGACCAGATGTAGTCTGAACTTTCATATAGATTCCTGGCCCTGAAAAGGGTCGCGGTTTTTTTTTTTGTTTTTTTTTTGTTCTGGGATATTTTATAGCCATCATTTGAATCGGGCAGCACATCCAGAAACGAGAATTTTTTTTATTAATGGCTCCAAAAGGTATTTTCGTTTCTCAATTGCAAATTGTTCAGCTTCTTTCGGCCCATAACCTTCCTCCTCCCGAAGTCGCTTAGCAGTTTCCTTGATTTTTTCTATAGACCGGATGTAGTCTAAAATTCCGTGCGCGAGCCCAGGCGCTGAAAAATCTCCTAAAGAAGGAAGCTCTCACGCTGTCATGAAGAGTGTCCCAGACCGCTCCAAGGATGTCGTCTCCGGGTAATCCACTTTCCATATATGTTGCTTTCAACTTCTGAAGTTTTGCCTGAAATTTAGGCATATTATCCCTATATCCGGTCTGTAGAAAAATCAAGGAAACTGCTAAGCGACTTCGGGACGAGGAAGGTTATGGACCGAACAATTTGCAATTGAGAACGAAAATACCTTTTGGAGCCATTAATAAAAAAAATTCTCGTTTCTGGATGTGCTGCCCAATTCAAATGATGACTAGAGAATATCCTAGAACAACAAAAAAAGTTTTCAGGGCCAGAAATCGATATGAAAGTTCAGACCACATCCCGTCGACGACAAAGTCAGTGTCCTCTGTGCCAAAAGACGGTTACTGAATATTGAAATATATTTATTATATGATTGTAAAATTATTGTAAAACTACTTATTGTTGTAAAAATTACTTATTGTGAAATAGTAAAATTACTTTTAAAAACTGATCATAGACTTGTAAATCTGATTGCACATCCTTTTTGTCTATTGTAAAACCAATCACTTACTTTGTAAAAACTGATTTTATGTGAAAATAAAAATTTAACAGAGAGAAAAATTTCGAGTTGTTCATTCCGTTTCAGCTTACCTATCAGTTGAGCATGCTATAGTAGTTTACTACAGCACCCTTATCTATTGGTCCAATGGCACATAACGCCGTGTGGAATGATTTGATTGGACAACTGTTTGACCAATCAGACACCGCCGCGATCTTACTGGGTTATCAAACACCTGCGACGTGACACCATCTCACCTATGACATAATCAAACAGTGTTCATTGTCTTTATCATATTGAGATTCTTATAAATTAAGGAGACCTTTATCATAATACCTTTATCTATGACATAATCAAACCTACCAGTTGTCCCTTATCTATTTGCATAACTATACTATACAACGTGGCACTATCATATCTTCTTATAAACAAAGATTCCCTCTATCTTAATCACCTTTATCTGTGCAATACATAGACAAAGATCAGGTATTCTTTGTCTCAATTCCTTTATGACATGTCTGAACAAACCGGGTAGACTTCAAATTAATCTTTTTGTTTGTAGTTAGATGTACATGTCCTTGATAACATTTACCTTAGATACACCAACAGAACTCGAAATTTACGTGGGGGAAGGTGTGGGGGCGAACTCTTTGTTAGCACTCATTGTATGCTTCAGTTTGGAAGTCCCCCAACTTTGGGCTAGCCTTGGGAAGTATGAGGAACAGTCCAGGACTTTGGTGGGGAGGGACTGGTTTTTGGGGAGGAGGGGGCCACGTACATGGAAAGCCAAAACAATGGGCTATACATAGCCTGGGTCCCATAAGAGGGTCCTAAAATGGGCTTTGGGAAAGGATAGCCTAAAAAATAGGGTACATACAGGGCGGGTATGGCGAGGGGCGCCTAACAATAGCCTAGGCCTAGTGTGGAGAAGGGAGAGGAGGAGGGGAGGCCTAACGGATTTGGGCACCGAGGTCAGGGGTCCGGGGTCCATGACCTCGAGGTCAGTGTCGGGGGCGAGGTCCGGCCGATAGGGGATGATTCTCGCATCTATACTAATTCGGTGCTCCCCCTTCCTTGTATCTGGTTGCGGCATTTTGCGCAGCTGCAAAATGACCCATGGTTTTGTGTCGCGCTGCATAATGTCTTGCAGCAAAATGTCGGTCACCTTCAAAGCGTCAGCTTCAACTTTACATAACGTTGTTACAGAGTTTTAACCCTTTACCCAACGTAACGGCCAAAACCGGCCAGCGCTATTCTCAAATATCGCCAATTAATTTTCAGTATTTTTTCATTTTTTGTCTCAAAAACATAGGTTATGACCCCTCGTTGGAACGAGCTCGTCGAGCTCGTTCCAACGAGGGGTCATAACCTATGTTTTTGAGACAAAAAATGAAAAAAAATAGTTACTCAAGAATTTTTTTTGCAAGTGTCGTCTGCTTTTCATGTTAGGTAAAGGGTTAATTGAACACCTGACTAAAGGTTTTCCTACTGTTATGTTGTCTACGCCACATACATTTCAATTCATGATTATTCATGTTGTAATTCAATGGTCTGGTTATGTATCAAGGAGTTATTTTGGGGAATCGGTCTCCGTTGGAGGTCACCTTTAGTTTTCTTCGGTCTTCAATATTGTGAAACGTTAGAAAACTTACATATCAAATTTATGTCAGCTGAGTTAAACTTGATTTACATTCTTTGTTTAGATACTTAGTCGAGAGTTCCCGAATGCAGGCGGATTTCAATTGCAAACCCAGATGATCCCACTGGACGGGGAAGTACAAAATCCTTCTGCCAGATTAGAGAGATTAAAGTACAGGTTAAAAACCAAACCTGAAGATTTTAACTGGAAATCAATCCACATTCCCAAAAGGATTGAAAATAGGAGTGTTCACAATGTTTTTCCCCTGGACGGATTTAAAGTGTGAGTTATTTTCAAATAAAATATTAGTATATTGGGAAATACAACAAATGTCTCAGCATTTATTTATTTATTTATTTATTTATTTATTTATTTTCCCCATGGGAACCCCGAGAAATGAAGCAGTGCCTGTTCACTGCGGTAAACATGCTCTGTTTTACTGATAAAATAGGACCCAGTCACCAATGCTTGGGAGGTGCAAACCCTCTCCGAAATGGGCAACATGGCATATTAACGCCCATCCCTGGTCTTGAGTTGATACTCATGTTGTGGTCATGATTAGCCATTGTGCAAAAATATGTGATCTTAAACACCAATAAATAAATAAATAAATTTATTTATTTAAGTTCAATGACACTTTCGACAGCCAAGACCATAGCTTGGACAGTTTTACGTTATAGGAAGCTAGGCTACCCGGAGAATACCATAGAACAGCGTACAGTAATCGTCAAACTTTCAAAGAGAAACTATAGAAAACCATGCACACTGTTGAAATGGGCTCGTTTAGGATCTGGCTGTGGGCAAGTGATGTGCGTTATTTCCATCGGTACCAAACACATAGCGAAACTACCGGGGTTACACACTTTTAAATTTGTATAACCTAATTTCAGGTTATTCAAAGAAATTTTGCGTAGCGTATTTTCGTTTGGAGCCCCATTTAGGTTACACTAGGGTCACTAAGCCGATGAGTGCGAATTCGAAATTTGACACGCAAAGTTGTCCTCCCCTGTGTGTCACATTTTAACCTTTTTTATCAGTTATTCGATTAGCTGATAGATCGTGTGAAAGCATGAGGAATATATATCTCTAGAGGCCTATATTGGACTAACCTTCATGACAACATGCAATATATTTGTTCATTGGCGTAGCCATGGGGTGGGGGCTGAGGGGGGCACATGCCCCCAACGTTTAGTCATGCCCCCCCCCCCCTCCCCAAATTATTGATGCCTTTCACAACTTATAAATTATGGACACAAACGGAATCAGAATGAAGGAAATTGCGGTTTTTTTTGTCTCGAATTTCACATTTCATTTTTTTCTGGGGAAGCCCCTCCCCCCCCCCCTCCATCGAGAGGGGGTGTCCCATCCTGTGCTCGCCCCCATCTCGCCTCTGCGTGGCTGGGATGATGCTGCGCATCCTATTCTGTATTCCCCTTAGTAGTTCAGCGATCTGAACGTAGGGGCTAACCCGTTTCATAGGGGGTAGCCACTACGTTCAGGTCGTTCAACTAGCCAACTCAGATATTACTCTTGCCCCCCCCCCCCCCCCCCCCCCACACACACTTTGATATCCTGGCTACGCGCCCGTATTTGTTTCTGTTTACCAAAGTTCTAATGTAAGGAATATCAAATTTTTCGGCATAATTAACGCTCTGAACACTGGTGTCAAAATAGTGGAATTTCAAACCCCAAATGTTTCTCATAATGCCAATTTAACCAAATTTAACCTATTTAATGTTGTTTGACAGAGCCCCTTCAGGTCTGTCAAACAAGCTTGAATTATTTGTAGAATTCCAAATGCGTTATGGGGGAAAATGTAGCTTCATTTCTTGATATTTCGATATCGGAATGCAGTGAGATAAAAGATAAATCTATGCTTTGGAGAGGACACCACGATTATCACATTTATGGGAAGAAGGAATCTTACATTTTCACCGACAACAAGACCGTTCATGAGAACGTAAAGTTCCACCAACCAGCTCGTGGGATAATTCTGGTATCTTAGAAAGTCTCTCAATATATATGTTCGTTGGTTTTGGAGCGAAGGTAGGTTAGTTAGTAGTGGTTTGAAAACAAGGACTCAACAAGAGGCGCCGAGGGGCCTTCGTTGCTCATCTGAGAAAAAGATTTGGGTGACTGACAGAGTTTGGAACTTCTGGACGTGCGTGGCAACTCTATTTGGTCAAACATGAATTGACACATGGCGTGGAGCATACATGGCAAATTTGTTTCATTTCGGACTTGTGGATTTTGAGAAGTCAATCAACTACTGGTCACGATGGATGGACGGCGACTGGAAAGTACTTAGTAAAACTATATTTGGGCTTCTCTCAAAAGTATCCTAAACTGTGTCTATTATCATCACACATTTTAACAAGATTTCGTTAAGTTACTGGTTAATTTGAGTGAAAATAGCACTTTAACATCATTATACGTTTTTGTTTTGGTCAGATTCGGTGAAGCTCGATGAAAGATCCCGGTAGGAGGACAGTTGAAACCTAAAGTGTTTGGGGGAGGTGTCACCAATAAATACGTTATGTCGTGTCACATGGAGTATTATACCCATATGGCACTTAATCCCACAGTCTAACATCAGTTGCATTAAAAATCAAACAAAATCAACTGGATTGAGTGAATATGAACCCAATCAACTGGGTCGAGTGAATATGAACCCTTATGATTTTCAGTTTAACACTCCGGTGATGGTGGTGGTAGGAGGGGGTGTGTGCGGGTTTCGAGTAGAAAGCCAAATCCAAAAGTCATTTAATATAAATAATAACCATGTTACGTGGGATATTTCTGCACCTATTTTGGTTGAACGCCATGTTTCTCCGACTACAATATCGTGAGTAAAAACAAGAGGCCTCTCAGCCTAGCCAGCTTCGCTTAGAGTCACTGCTTTTGGAAGCTAAATACAAGACAAGAACGAAGTATTGCTGCTTGTGATCTTGATGATATGACAATGGGCCAAGGTCATGACACAACGTTAGATTATGGGTAACAACAATGTGAAGGATGAACAAGATCTGTAACATAGATTCAATTATACAGACCAGACAAGCGCTGTACAACATTTTCAAGTTTTGGTGTCTGTGACTTTGACTCTGATGATATGACCTAGATTTAAAGTCACGACACACCTTTGAGGCATGAGCAATAACTGTACCAAGTATGAATAAGATCTGGCAATCGTTTCAAGTTGTACGGATCGGACAAGGGCTGTATAAACAATATCAAAGTTTGCTGTCTGTTACCTTGACCTTGACGATATGAGCTTGAATTAATGTCGCATCACACCTCTGAGGCATGAACAATAATTATACCAAGTATGAATAGGTTATGTTGGTCATATCACGTTGTATGGACCGGATTATGACTGTACCACAATATCAGTTTTGATATCTGTTACTTTGACCTTGATGATATGACCTTGGTTCAAAGTCGCGACACAAGTATGAGTCATGAGCAATAATTGTACCAAAACTGAATAAGATCTGTCAATCATACCAAGTTATATGGGCCTGACAAGGGATGTATAACAAATATCAAAGTTTTGTTTCTGTGACCTTGACCTAAGGGCTGTATAAAATATCAAAGTTTTGCTGCCTGTGACCTTGACTTTGATGATATACCTTGAATCTACGTTGCGACACACCTTCGAGTCAAGAGCAATAACTGGACAAAGTATGAATAAGATCTGTCAATCAATCCAAGTCATATGGACCTTGACATTTTGTGGCACATACCATATTATAATTCGCGACACACTGTCTTTTGATCATACATATTGTTATAAAGTTTCGTTAAAAATATTCAGTGGTTAAGTAGTTATGGCTCGGACAAACAAAATGTTGACGACCGGCGGATGACGGGCGATGACGAGACTTGTCAGGCGGCACTAAAAGGCCTTTTACATGAGGCGGCACTTGCAACGTTCAGGGTCAGTGCTTATGGTGTCCAAACGAAACGTGAATTCCCTGCCTTCACATTTCGGATGGTGAAATACTATTGCGAAAGAACAAATCAAGGAAAACAAACCAAACGGTATCGCAGTATCAGTGTTCTCTTTTTCTTTACGCTCCCAAACATTTTCGGGGTGGGGGGGGGGGGGGGGGGGGGGCTTCGTCCGTCAGTCCGTTCGTCCATCCGTTCTAGCCTTTATTCAATGGACCTATTTTGTTACACACAGTGACTGCATATGACTCAAAAGTGTGTTATGACTTTGAATTAGGGCCATAGCTCCAAGGCCAAGGTCACAAACCGTTTGTTTGTTTATTCCTCCAACCTAACTTTGTCCTGTCCACAAAAGATTATGCAATTGACCCTGTTCACACAATGGAAGCTTATGACTCAAGGCTGGATTATGACCTTGAAACAAGGTCATACATAGCCCAAAGGTCAAGGCCATAGACCGTTCGTTTGTTTGTCCCTTAATTACTACATTATCTGGTCCATAACAAATATATTCAGGGAGAGCGGTGGCTCCGTGGTTAGGGAAGGGGCAAATGCGTTGTGTCCTTGGGCACGTCACTTAATCCCGATTGCCTAGGTGGGAGCACGGTGGCGCTGTATACTAAGGCGCACTGCGCGTCGATGGTGCACCTGCATTCATCCGATGCCAGCCCTGCATGTGCGGAGCTGGTACGTTGTGGGCTCTGACAGGTGCTCGCCACTGCTCGGTGGTTCCCTCTGTGTACTCCTTCCTCCACCGGTACAACTATACGACGCGAGGTGGCCCTGAAGGTCGAAAGCGTCGTTAAACCCCTATAAATAAATTAAATAAATAAATACACTTAACAAAGTTTATTTATTTGTGTTTAATGTCACATATGCCTGCACAATGGTTACTCGTGGCAGTAAGCCACACAATGATTACTTATGACATATAGGGGCGGTGGCTTAGTCGGTAGAGGTGCAGGCTGCAAGCAGAGAGGTCCTCTGTTCCAATCCCACCTGTAGCAACCGCATTGTGTCCTTGGACAAGACACTTCACCCCCATTGCCCACGTGGGGGCACGGTGGCGTTGTGTATTAAATCGTACTGCAGGTCGATGGTGCACTTGTCTTCAACCCTGCTTGTGTGGATTTGGTATGTTGGGGGAGTTGACAGTTGCTTGCCGATGCTTGGTGATTCTCTCCGGGTACTCAGGCTTCCTCAACCCATAAAACTGTCGTGGTCATGATCAGGCATTGTGCAGAAATTTGACCTTAAACACCAATAAATAAATAAATGAATAAATAAATAAATAAATAAATAAATAAATAAATAAATAAATAAATATGACTTAATGGTACGTCGTAACCCTGACCCAGTGTCACATCCCAAAGTCAGTATCACAGGATTGCTTTTGACAAGGGCGCGTGTGTCATGACTTCGAGTCAAGGTCATACCACCAAGGTCAATGTCATGGACCATTTGTGTGTGTTGTCCCCCCCCCCCCCCCCCCCCCCCCATTCTCTGACTGGTGCATAAACATATTCTATTGACCGATCTTGTTCTAACTTACCAATGATTGCTTATGTCTTTGGGTTGTTTCATGACCTTCATCCAAGGTCACAGACTGTACGTGTTTTTTCGTCCACTGTACTTTGTCCGGTTTGTAAAAAAATATTCAATGATTTTGTTCATACTTCACACTGTTGCTCATGAATCAAGGTCATAACTCCAAGATTAAGCTCACAGACCGTTCCCCCATTCTTACTTTGTCCACTTCATAAAAATTATCCAATGGGCATATCTTGTTCATTCTATACATAATGTTTACTCTTGGCCTAAGGGTGTGTCATGATCTTGATCCAATGTCATAACTTCAAGGTCAAGGGCACAAGAGGTGCGTCTGTTACAACATTGTCGGGCCCTTAAAACTATTGTAATGGACATGTCTTGTTCATAATTCACACAGCGTGCCCCGCGTTGTGTCCCTGGGCAAGGCGCTTAACCTCGATTTTCTTCATGGGGGCACGATGTCAATCTAACCCTGCCTGTGCTGTAGTGCGGAGTTACGATGTTGGGGAGCTGGCAGCTGTTTGTCGTTGCTCGGTGATTCTCTCTGGGTAAAACTGTCACCAACACGATATGACCTTGGCTGTTAAAGTGTCGTTAAACCTTAATAAATAAATAAATAAATAAATAAATAACACACAGCGTTTGCTTATGAACAAATGCGTGTGATGCCCGTGACTCAAGATTATAACTTAAAGGTCACATACCTTTCGCCTGTCGTGGCACAGAAAACGCTGTTTGCATACTCGTACACAATCTATTGGCAGCTACAATCTATTGCGTATCTCTCCATTGTATTGGAAATTATCAATGCCTTATCTTTTGTCCTCATATTCTCGAAGCATCCATCGGCTCCACTAATGCTGCCTTATCCTCCTATTTCAGCATAATTGTTCCTCCAAAATATGCCACGCTTCATCACTACCGGAAGTGTAGCCACATAAAGGAATGCCAGGTACCCGAGCATGAGAGAACTGTAATCACAGAATATGCGTCTATAGAAGATAAATGGTACAGTAATGCAAAGAAAGTGAAAGACATGTTTGGAGTGACAAATTAGTGACCTGTTGTAAACAATGAACAAAAAAGCAACTTTCCTTTTGGCATTGATAAAGTCAGAAGCTCTGTGTGTTTCTTTTAGAAAACTATTTTCCTTGGATGATTTCTCATTTAGTGAAGTTTAGGTACGTCAGGGGTGACGCAAAAGGGCAACTCGGGGTGAAGTTGTAACCCGCAGTGGTAGTTTTTCTAGTCGAGACATTTTTATCTTGATTGAGTCTTAGATATTGATTCGCTCTTGCCAGCTATGTATTTTCTTACAAGAGAAGATATCATATCGGATCATCAGGGACGCCGGAAGCAGCTGCCCTCCCTGCCCTCGAACCACGAGGGCGAGAGGGGCAGACAATGCCCTTTCCAGGTTCCCCACTCAATGTTTTTCAATGATTTATTCTTGAAGAAATGCTCAATACACCCAAAATCCGTCCTGGCGGCTTTCAAAATTTAATGGTTAAGTTTGGAGAGAGGGAGGTCTCCTCCCAAACTCCCCCATCCCGTGCCTTCGGGACATGCATGTTTTGGCATGTCATGACGGGGCTGCTAATGCGAGTAAATGCCTTTTTCCCGGGATCTGCCCGCTCCCCCCTCCGAAGTGCTGCTGGTGCCCCTGAAGATCCTACACACATTCAGTGATCCAAATGGAGGCCTCTACTAGGAGATTTGGGGTTTTAGTGGCCCTGCATGACTAATTTGTTGTACCGGTACGAAATTTAGTTGAGAATTGTGGCACGATCACTACATGCATATTTTATTTATTCACTAATAAATTTCCAAAAAGTTTTGAGGGGGTTTTGTTAACGATATTCCTCACTGATTAATATTCCTATTAATCACCAACTCGCGCCTTCAACAGACTTGTTTTGATGACGTAGTTGGAATATTTTATCAATCGAGCTATCACAGTTCAGACTTGAGCCATCACTGTCGGGGCAAATCAGGAGAAGCCCCCCCCCCCCCCCCCCCCCCCCCCTCCAGTCATCTTTGCGACGCCCCAGATCATCGAATGTTTAATCACTGATAAACAAGCTCCTGGAAATAATTATAATAAAACAGAACAGTGTGTCAGACTAATTCATTGGACAATTTCCACTCACTGAATTGAACTGTTTCTAAAAAGTGAAACGAGACAAAAACATTTCTGTTTATGAAAGATGTGGTCTCGTAACTCTTGGGGCATCGAAGTAAAGTTTAGGAATGAAAAAGAAAGTGTTTCTGTTGGACAACAGTGTAACTGTATAACCTGTGAGTTTTTCGCATTTCAGTGAAGCGATAGTGGGTGGCGCGGGTGTAATAACAGCTTGCCCTGACAAAAAATGACACACGTGGCAGTGGTAATTTTCTTTTCAATTGGCTGTATTTTTCATACATTATGCTCCAATGGGCTGTCTTTTTATACGCCCGTTTTAAAAAGAGAGTGTCATTCCGTTATTTTTTTCGTGTCCGTGCCCCAACTTTGAAATGAGATATCGCAATAAAACTTACACAGCAGATGTATCGGCACAAGACGCTGTTTCGCATTCAAAATTCCGGCCGGTCAATATCACAAACTGTCAACACCTGGAATCAGCATACACAGCAACATCTTCCTGTCGGGAATAACTTTTAGTGGATGGCGACATCACATAGAAACCTACACAACATGCGTACCACAACCACAACTAGACGTCGCGTACAAAATTCACGACCAGTCCACCAAGGTCGTGATTTCAGATAGAAAGCAACACATGAAATAACATGCACATCAATTTTTTCGAGTCTGGGACATTATTTTTTACTGGATGTAGATGAAACGTACACAACAATTGTACCACAACCAAACGGTGTGTAGCGTACAAAATCCACGACCGCCCACTAAGGTCACATATAAAGGTCAACACATTGAATCAGCATGCCCCTACAATTTCTTGTGTCCAGGACATAACTTTTAGTGGATAGTGATATAATGAAATGTTCACAATATACGTGTGTAGCACCAGAAGGTGTCTCGCGTAAAAAAATCAGTAGCCCACCCAGGTCAACGTCACAGAAAGAGGTTAACACATGGTTTCAGCGTGCTCTTGTTCTTAACCCAGAAGATAATTTTTTACTGGTCCAAGATATCACAATGAAACTTACACAAAAAAGAGCCCGTTTACCAGGTATGTCTTGTACAAAATTACAATCAATAGTCAGAGTCAATGATAGAGTCAGCTCACGAAATCAGCATGCATAACCGCTTTTTTAGTCTGGGCCATAACGTTTCAGTGGAAGGAGATACATGTATACCATCACTGGGCAAGTACACCACCACTTGGCAAAATTCTCGACTGACCCACCAAGGTCAAGGTCACATACAGAGATCAAGGCATGGAATCAGCATGCTCATCAGGACATTGTCACGTTTAGGGTCTTCCACAAAATGCCATATAGCGAGGTTTGATGCCCAGTTGAACGGTGCTGTTATTCATAAATGCTCCAGAAGGCTATATTTTTCATACAATGTGCCAACTGGCTATATGTTTCATACAATGCTCCAACCGGTTGTATTTTAGTCGATGTTCCAAGAGGCTGTATTTTTCAATCAGTGCTCAAACAGTCTGTTGTTTTCATACAATACACCAACAGGTTCTATTTTTCATACAATGCTCCAACGCACTTTATTTTTCAGACAGGCTGTATTTCTCACACAAAAGACCAACAGGCTCTATTTTTCATACAATGCTCCAACGCACTTTATTTTTCAGACAGGCTGTATTTCTCACACAAAAGACCAACAGGCTATATCTTCCATCCAACTCTTCAACAAGCTTTTTTTCATACAATGCTTCATCGGGCTGTATTTGTCATAAATGCTCCAGCAGGCTGTATTTTTCTTACAATGTTTCAATTGTCTGTAGTTTTCATACAATACTTCAATTGGCTGTAGTTTTCATACAGTACCCCAACACATGAATAGGGTGTATTTTTCAGACAATGCTCCAGCAGGCTGTACTTTTCATACAATGCTTCAATTGGCTGTAGTTTTCATACAATGCTTCAATTGACTGTAGTTTTCATACAGTACCCACAACACATGAATAGGGTGTATTTTCAGACAATGCTCCAATAAGCTGTACTTTTCATACAGAGCTTCAATTGGCTGTAGGGAGAGCGGTGGCTCAGTAGTAGACTGTTGGACTTCTGTGCTAGAGGTCCCAAGTTGGATCCCCGTCCAGGGCGACCCACGCTGTGTCCTTTGGCAAGGCACTTTATCCCGGTTGCCTACATGGGGGCACGATGACGCTGCGAACTAAGGCGTACTGCACGCCGATGGTGCGCATGTCTTCAACCGCTGTAACCCTGCTTGAACAGAGCTTGAACAGAGTTAGAATGTTGAGGAGCTGACAGTTGTTCGTCGATGCTTCTCTCCGGCTTCCTCCGCCCCTAAAACTGTCACAGTCACGATTAGCCATTGTGCATGAGTATGTGACCTTGAACACCAATATATAAATCATATAAATTACCTGTAGTTTTCATACAATGATCCAATTGGCTGTAGTTTTCATACAATGATCCAATTGGCTGTAGTTTTCATACAATACCCAAACACACGAATAGGATGTATATTTCAGACACTGCTCCAACAGGCTGTAATTGTCTGAGCTTGAGTCGTCATTCCAATGAGGGGTCGCATATGGTTTTGTTGAAATATTTTGAAAAATTTATTTTTTTCAACAGCTCAATTTGCAAATTACAAGGACAATTCGTTAGGTAAAGGATTAAAGGATTAAGATGCAACCAGACTTTCGGAGCTCGTTCCAATGAATGGTCATAACTTATGTTTTTGAAGCAAAAAATAATAAAATTTGAATGGTAATATCTGAGAATAGCACTGGCCGGTTTTGGCCTTTACATTGGGGAAAGGGTTAAGAAATTTTACATGCATATAGGCTACAACTTAGGGAAGCGAAGAGGGACAAACTAGAAACAGGGCATGCCGACCTACATTTTTAAAAAAAAATAGGTTTTGGCCATGTATCACATCCATCCGTCTGCACATCTGTCTCATATATCCTTTAGGACATGTGTTGGGATTACTAAACTTGAGATGCATGTACGTCTCAGTGATGGGGGAGTAGCTCACACTGTAAGTAAGTTGTGGTGGCCTATATGTTGGAGAACTGGTCATGCCATCTGGCAGGTCCCCCCCCCCCCCCCCCCCCCACACACACACCAGTTCGGCAATAACTGAGCATTTATTCTTGATAAAAAAGATTTATTTTGAATGTACAGAGGCCAAACAGGTCTATTGGAATGGGGAATTCATTGGTTTCTTCGTACTTCTTTGATGGAACACAAGATTTTTTTATTCAATTAACAAGAGTTTACTCCATAGTCCACATTCACTGAACCATTTACCCAATGCACAGGATATCAACATTTATTATTTGAACTGGTGTTTTTTTCAAATTTTTCAAAACATTTCAACAAAACCGTATCATGTGACCCCTCTCAGTAGAACGAGCTCAATGAGCTTGTTGCAGTGAGGGGTCACATGATATTGTTTTGTTTAAAAAGTTTTTCTCATGCTGAATTTGTATATTACACAACTGATTTGTAAGGTAAAGTGTTAATGGAATCCTGAAATAACAATTGGGGCCCAAATTGCAGGATACCAAGTCATTATAGCAGTAACCACAAGGTCAGACCATCTTCATTGATGTCACTTGGTAGAAGTTACAGGTACTGGACAGGAACACACCTTCTTGAATGCCAACTTGCCAAGAATGTATGACCATACACAAGTTCTTACATACACACAAGTCACATACATGTTGTTTTTTTATCTCATGCCCTGTATCATTCCTGAGATTGGGAACTTTTTTGGGTCAGGTGGAGTATACTTTAATTTATTAACATTGTGGTACAATGACATTCCAAAAATGGTTTTTATTCCTATTTTTTCTGTTGCAATTTAATACAGTGGAACCCTGTTAATTGAATAGCCACTTTGCCAATTAAAATTATTCAAATAACAGAAGTATTCAATTAACATAGATTGTGTCACTTGTCGATATTCTAGAGATAAACTTAGTATTTATTCTATTATATCTTGTTTGACAGAGCTCCATGAGCTTTGTCAAACAAGATATAATAGATTAACTGCCAGTATTGGATGTACTGAGGCCAAATAGGTCTATAAACAAAGAAAAACTTGGGAGTGTCCTTGTATTTTTTAGACAGGTTGCAATATTTTTTATTCAATAACAGGAGTTTACTCTATAACCTATATTCAATAAACAGGTCAAATTTGTACTGGAGATATAGTAAATGGTTTTGTGTTGGGAAATTATATTCAATTAACAGGGTTATCCAGTCAAGAGATATCCAATTACGTGAGCTCCACTGTAATATAAAAACTCATCACATTCTCTATCATAGAGCCTGAGGAGGAATGTGTTTCCTATCCTAGTATGAAAACGAAAACATATTGAGGACATTTTGGGTGATATGTAAACAGGGTCAATTTTACAAATGAAACACGGCTGATATAATTCACCAAAAGTGATGTTATTGAACTGGTAGAGTGCTAAATTGTTTCTCAAAGGTGATTCCTAACAGGAGTATTTTTTTTAGAAGATACTATGTCACCAAGATGGGAAGCCTTAGTTTTGCTAGATTTTGTCAATAAATATTTTATTATTTTGGCACTGTCCAATGAATTGCTAGAAAACAATTTTAGCAAACAACAAGCTATTGCATATGGTGTAAAGCCAGTGGTTTTCTGCACTTTTCAGTAGAGCTACATGTATGATAGTGGCTTCTAGCAATTAACCAGTTAATTTATTTAACAAGCTGTGAATGTGATGCTGGGTTATTATAAAATAAAAGGCAAACAAAACCTAAAGGAATTACCATCTGGATGTGCATTTTCAGAAAGAAAATTCCACTTTCCAACCAGCACCTACCCTGCAGTGCCTTGACACTAGATCATGTGACACATACCTAGATTTACACTTGATATGGAGAGAACACTATCAAAGATACTCCCGGGGATTCCTCTGTCCCTTTTGGGAAAGCGTCCAGGAATTTTCACATCATCAGATCTCTAGATGTTAATTAAACATACAATGAATAAAAAATTTTACCTTTGATTTGAACTGAGAACATCAATACAGAAGCAACTGCATGTATACAACCAGTTCAGCTATCGAAATACTATGGCTGCTCCACTACGTAGTGGGGGCAGCCACAGCATTTGGATAGCTGAACTGGTGGTACACATTAGAGCTAAAATGGTTAACCGATTAACTGATTAGTCAATGATCAACATTTTGATCGATCCAAAAGGTAATTGATCTATTAACTATTACTTTTGAACCAATGTTTTATGTGGGTTAACAAAGGAACAAACTTGCTCCAAAACAGGCAAACATTGTCACACTGACTCATATCAATTATACGAGACAGAGTAAAGCATGCAAGTTACTTGCTGACATACTTGCATGATTATCATACTGTGTCTGGAAATGGTCATTCTTAACCCTTTACCCACTGCAGGTAGCAGACAATACTTGCAAAATAAATTTAAGAATTACTAATAATTTAAATGTTTGTCTCAAAAACATAGCTTGTGACCCCTCATTGGTACGAGCTCAACAAACTCGTTCCAATGAGGGGTCACAAGCTATGTTTTTTTTTTTAGACAAAATTGAAAACATAACAAACTTGAATGGAGATTTTTGTGTATTGGCCTAGTCAGCTTTGTTTGTAACGTTGATTAAAGAGTCCATGCTGTAAATCATCAATGGTATGGCACTTATTCGGATATCTATTTGGACAAGTGATTAATCAGTTAACCCTTTACCCAACGTAACGGCCAAAACTGGCCAGCGCGATTCTCAAAAATCGCCAATTAATTTTTATTACTTTTTCATGTTTTGTCTCAAACACATAGGTTATGACCCCTCATTGGAACGAGCTCATTCCAATGATGGGCCATAATCTATGTTTTTGAGACAAAAAATGAAAAAAAATTAGTTATTCAAGAATTTTTTTTACAGGTGTCGTCTGCTTTTCATGTTAGGTAAAGGGTTAACCAAGGTTAATCCACGTGATTAATCAACCAAGAAAACCCCTTAACCATTTCAGTTCTAGTTTTATAATGAACAGTCACATGAAATCATGTTCCCTCCAGTCTCCATTAAACTGTTCTTACACTATCAAAGAAGGACCTGTCATTTGCCCTTGAATCCAGATCCTTTCTACAGTCTGTGAGGTTGGCAGTGTTCTAAGGGCTTCTGACCATCCAGTTCAGGAATTTTGAATGAAGTTTTTGTCCAAGCGAGCATTGAGATTCGGAAAATTTGCAGTTTGGGAGTTGGGGAAAAATCATGCCCAAATGCCATTGGGAAAGGGTCCAATATTTGACCCCTGTAGACACCCAAAGAATCCCTGACTTGATACTAGGCTTTGGGGATGACTAGCCTTGTGCTTCTTTGGGACTCAAACTTAAGTCATAAATAAGTTTCAGAAAAGCGTTTCTGAAGCAGAAGTTTTGCAAAATCTTCTTATATTATTAGAACTTCTCCGCAGAAGGGTTCAAGGGAAGACAAGTGGTAGTATTTTCAGAACATCTCAACAACTCCCATGTGAGAGCCTCAGGAAGTGAAGCAGTGCTTGTTTACTGAGATAAACATCTGTTTCAATAGTAAAATAGGACCCAGTCATTAATGCTTGGGATGGAAGTCCTCCAAAATGGGCAACATGGGTATAAATTATTGACTAAACTTGACTTAATCTCTCAGTTGCAGTCACAATCATCCAATGTGCAGAAATGTGTGACTTCAAATGCCAATAAATAAACAAATATATGAATAAAGAAATTTTGACAATTTGAAAATATCTGAATTGGTGCAACTAAAATACAATCGATGGGATGGTTTTGAATCAAATTTTAAAGCTTCACAGGGCCCTAATAATGTTGTATGACAAAATGTTTGGTCATCATCAATGATCATGATAGGCTACTTATTAACAAGATTTATGACCAATGAATCACTGGTCAGGTCAGGATCACAGCAACAGCAATTCATCTCAGTCATACTGGGGATGCAAGCACTCAAGCCACCGGTCTAAGTTTTAAATTTGATGCTGTTATGCGCTCTTTGAAAACCAACTTATCATGGAAATTTGCGTGCAGACCAATGTTAATGTATTGTGATGTCCTTTTACTCAGAAAGATATACCGATATTCTTTTGTGTCCCAGGAATAGATATTCCAAACAATAGGTATATAATTTAGCTTGAAAACACCAAGATATCAATTAATACAATTAGTGGAACTGCGGCTGTGGCGGGCCTTCATTTCTAATGGTAATGTCATCAAATATTCGTCAAATCAAATCTTGATTGAGCAATATTTCTACCGTTGATTCAATGAAAATGAATCTTTATGGTATTTTTTAGATTCAGTCATCTGGAATATATCAACTGGTCAGAAACGAAAGCCTGAAAATACACAGTCTGACATTTGCAGAATGAGATCCCCTGAGTGTGAATTTGATGATGCTATCCCATACAGTGGGCCAATTTATCCTCTGGGTACCTCTTTCTGTTTAGTTTTGAAACCCTGATTCAGATTGAGGTTCACAGAGGGTAAATTTAGTGATGCTACCCTGCTATGCAGGGTAGCATCACTAAATTCACCCTCTGAGGACCTCATTTTGCAGATGACAGTCTACTTATTTTCTGACTTGAACACAGGCGATGGTCTAGCTAAGGGCTAAACTGATTCCAGGCCATAACAGCATTGAATCCTCCCGGGAACACTGGGAAGTGAAGCATTACTTGTTTTCTGTAGTAAACAAGCTCTGTTTCACTGGTAAAATAGGACCCAGTCACTAACGCTTGTGGTGCAAGTCCTCTAAAATAGGCAACATGGGGTATAAAACGATTGACTGACCTTGACTTTATCTCTATATTGTGGTCATAATTAGCCATTGTGCAGAAGTATGTGACCTTAAACACCAATAAATAAATGAATAATAGCATTGAATTCCCTACAGAATTAGACTGGTGGCCTGAGAGCTTGATTAAGACACTGCTGGAATCAAGCTCCCCGGCTGGCAACTGGTCTAATTTGGAATTCAATGCTGACATGGGCTGGTTGTTTACCCATTTTTTGTGGAGTTTGTGTGCTGATGACCATTGATGCAGTGTGATGTTCCTTTACTCACAAAGATATACAGATATTCTTTCACACTCTAGAATAAATATTCCAATCAATAAATATTTATTTCACCTTGAAAACATCAAGATATAACACAATTAGTGGAACTATGCTGCGTAATCATAAAACTATAGTTGTGTTGAGTTTTTTTTATTGGTAAATGCCATCCAAGATTTGGTCAAATTAAGTTGGGATTGATATACATTATTGTGTTGATTCAAAGACAAGAGCAACACGAAATGTGACATATACCCTCGACCATGTTATTTTGTCTTCAACCGATGATCGGAACTGGCCACCACAATCAGCCAATTGTGGGCAATCAAATGACAATGGTAACGGAGTCTGGAAAATTCAACCAATTGTTGCCAAGCATATTCTGATGATTTATAAACCACATTTTATTATCTTCTGCAATTGTTCAATTGTTAATGTAAAATGATATTAATGATATCATTCAAAAAAGTTGAAAAACCACCACAATGTGTATTCTTAATCTCTCTAGACACCCCTTTATGGGATATACAAGTTAAATAACATGTAAGGCTTACAATTGAGCATACTTGCGGCAATCGCCAGTTGATACCGGAAAAGTGAAGGTTGCACTCTATTGACTCAAGTTGCAGTAAAAGTTACCTGTTGCACGCATTTGGGTGGTAAACGTGTCTCTTAGGGCTCCGTTTACCACCCAAGTGTGCGCGACTGATAATTTTACTGGGCTTGAGTCAAAGAAGTTTAATACTGCGAAATATGTTCAATTTAATGTATTTCTAGTAGTGAATGGACTGTAAACACTGTAAAATATGTTCAATTTAATGTAGTTCCTTTCAATCCTCGACTTGTCTAGTAGTGCACAGTATTTCAATTGGAATCAGCATCGGAATTGGGCGTTTTGGACCTCAAATAACCAGTAATCAGTCAGCAACTATTTTTGGTAATAGGTTGAAGACTAGTGTCATCATGCCATGATGGCTATAAAGAATTGGCGAGCTGGACAAAATCAAAAGGAAGAATTGTCTAGTCGTCCAAATGTAACCCCTAAAATTATGATTTGATCAGATAAGCTGTTCTTTAATTATTGGATAGAAACCAAATAAGAAAAGTAAAAATGCCTGAAGATCTGCATAGAGAGCGGTGAAAGCGCTAGCAGGAATATATTCAGTGATGTCATTGTATTTGTTTTGAACTTTAATAATTTGTTCTTATAACTACCAGCACAAGGATTTGTTTACAAACTTCTGATATATATATATATATATATATATATATATATATATATATATATATATATATAAAATATGGGCAAAAAAGTAAGCCATAAGTTCAGTTTAGACCAAATGAAACATTCTAGCCAATTGAATCTAAGCTAAGGTGATGGACTAATTCAGGGCTAAACTGATTCCAGGCCATAACAGTGTCAAATTCCTTAATGAATTGAACTGGTGGATTGAGAACTTGTGCTGAACCATCCAAAAGGCATGTTCCAGTAAACTGCCCAACACATGAAACTAAGTAACAAGTTGGACTGTTCCATCTAAACTTTTTATTTTATAAATAATTTTTTTCAGATTTTTTATATTTTAAATACATATACTCATTTTTGTTATACTTTACAAAATATTTTCACTTCATATACATGAAATGCATGTATTTATTTTTCAATTTCTTATTACAAAATTAATTTTGTGCATAGTTTGGAAACATCAGAACTTCAATTATGGTAGCATTTTCTGATTCATGGTATTTTGCAATTGTAACCTGGATTATTGGATAAATTAAGGGTTGACATATATTTCTGAACATTCATTTTCTGCAGTTATTGCCTGCCATCCGGGTTTTTGGATAAAGTGTTAAAATGTATTTTCTTTGGCATTTATTTTGTCTCCAAAACATGGCTTATAATACCTCAATTAAAATTTCCAAAGAGGCATCATATGCTGTGTTTTTGAGACTAAAAAGATGATTGAAAAAAAATTTGCATTGTATTTTTCATTTCTTGGCAAAGGCAGAAAATAAAAATTCTAGTTATTCAAGAATGTTTTCTCCAATTGTCACCTTTTATTCTGGTTGCTGAGTAAATGGTTAAAATGTCTTATTGTCTTTTTTCATTTTTTTTTGTCTCAAAAAATAGTTTATGAAGTTATGAACCTTATCTCCAACTGTGTGTGATGCACTTCTTTATTTACACTTTTTCCCTGTTTTTTTCATCTGAATTGTGAGTGTGTTGCATTTTTGGCCCTTTTATCACAGAAAAATATTCAATATTAAAAATAAAACTGTATAAAAATCGTTTTCAGGTTTGTCTCCTCTTTCATACCTGTTTCTCTTTCACCATATTGGGGTGCAGTGGTTTACTATGCAGAGGTGCAGGCTGCAAACTGTATGACATGAGGTGGCCCTGAAGGTCAAAAGCATCGTCAAATGCCAGACTGCAAGCCAAGAGGTCCTCAGTTCAAAACCCACTTGTGGCAACCGCGTTGTGTCCTTGAGCAAGACACTTCACCCCCACTGCCCACGTGGGGGCATGTTGTGTACTAAGGTGTACTGCACATCGATGGTGCACCTGACTTCAACCAATGCTAACCCTGCTTGAGTGGAGTTAGTATGTTAGGGCACTGACAGTTGCTCGCCATTGCTCGGTGGTTCTTTCCGGGTACTCTGGCTTCCTCACCCGTAAAACTGTCATGGACATGATTAGCCATTGTGTAGAACCCCAGACTGTAAGCCAAGAGGTCCTCAGTTCAAAACCCACTTGTGGCAACCGCGTTGTGTCCTTGGGCAAGACACTTCACCCCCACTGCCCACGTGGGGCATGTTGTGTACTAAGGTGTACTGCACATCGATGGTGCACCTGACTTCAACCAATGCTAACCATGCTTGAGTGGAGTTAGTATGTTGGGGAGCTGACAGTTGCTCGCCGTTGTTTGGTGGTTCTCTCTGGGTACTCTGGCTTCCTCACCCATAACACTGTCATGGACATGATTAGCCATTGTGCAGAAATATGTGACCTTAAACATCAATAAATAAATAAACAATATTTCACGAAATCACCTCGAAAAATTTGCCAAGACAAAAAAAAATCTCTCGGGGAAATTTCAAGTTGTGTTTTTTTCCCATAATACAACTACTGTTACTAAGAATTTCATCAACTGAATCTTGTTTTTTTCCCCATAATGCAACAAGGAATTTAACCAGTTCAATCTTCAATGTCTATATATACTCCACTGTTGACTATGTTCTCAACCCATCATGTCACTTACACATTATTGGGGGAATTTTTTTAATAAAAACTAAGACATAAATCCCTTGCCATCATTTGCCTGACCTTGAATCGAGGCAATTGATAGATCACTCATTTCCAATTTACTTGTTGAGAGCCCTGATAAAAAACTGTTTTGCTAAACTCAGAATTCACATCGCTATATACCTTGCACCTTTCTACAATTTTTAAACACACAATCATTTACCATACCTTAAGTGTAAATTTGACATGCCCATTGCATATAGGTTATAGAGTAAATGCATGTTAACCCTTTACCTAACGTGAAAAGCAGACGACACTTGCCCAAAAAATTCTTGAATAACTAATTTTTTTCATTTTTCATCTCAAAAACATAGGTTATGACCCCTCGTTGGAACGAGCTCGACGAGCTCGTTCCAACGAGGGGTCATAACCTATGTTTCTGAGACAAAAAATGAAAATATTTTGAAAATTAATTGGCGTTTTTTGAGAATAGCACTGGCCGGTTTTGGCCGTTACGTTGGGTAAAGGGTTAATTGAATGAACAAGAGCAACACCAAGGGTGGCTATGACTCTGCCCCCCCCCCCCTCCCCCATTTTCAAGCATGACTTTCTAGTCACTTTATCTTTGTTGATATTGAATTTATAAACATCTTATCTCCATTAAACCACAGCACCAATAAGGCAGGCCAGCGAATGTGTCCATGAAACACTAATGCCCGCGCTTATGAAAAACCTCAGAAAAAGGCCATAACTCTTCAAAAAATATTGGACCTAGTCCACTATCAATCCAAACCTATATTATGTGGTTATAAATATATGTATAAAATTTTCTTTCATCATTTCATTTAGTCAAACTAAAGTTATCATCTGGAAACCTTTTTTGAGAAGGACATGAGGACAGACATACAGAAAGATGAACAAGGTAACACTTAATGCTCCTTTGCCAACTTGGTTGAGGCATAAAAAATCTTTACTTGGACAAGCACATAATTCCTTGTGTTTATAGACCCATTTGACCTCAGTGTACCAAATATGAGAATTTTTTCTATTATATCTTGACAGAGCTCCATGAGTTCTGTCAAACAAGATATAATAGAATAAATGCTTATTTTATCACCAGAATTATAGAAAATTATCAAACTTCTTTTAATTGAATGCTCCTGTTAACTGAAGAATCTTTACTGGCAAAGTGGGTATTCAATTGACAGGGTTCTATTGAATCCGAGAATATTATTTTTTAAAATTTATTATTTTATTTATTGATGTATGTGTCATATCAGCCCATAAAGCTATATCAGGGTGAGCATTGGTTTTAAACACCATATGCAAGCTGAATATAAACTATATACGACCAGTCAAATTCTATACAGATGACAGTCAAGAGTGTAGTGCTGGTAGGTTATGAAATCTTTCCATGGTTTCGGTTTCTACTCGGTTTTTTTAAATGCATAGAATTGAAAGGTTGCCTGGGTAAATTTTTCATAGATTACAAGACACAAGATTGTTTTTTCAATTAACAGGAGCTTACTCCATTTACATGTACAAATTTGCAACTAAGAAGTCAAAGTTCTATTGAAGGAATGGAAAATGATCTGGCATTTGAAAGTCATATTCCATTAACAGGATTACTCAGTTAACTGGTAGAGTGCTGGAAGCCCATATTTGGGCTTTACTCTGAAGTGTCAGTACCAGCACTTAAAGGCTTCATATTTTGTGGATGTTGTTCATACCACCTGCGAAGTGAAATTATTTAGTCTGTTAGTATTTGCCTTGTTACAATTTATGGGAGAGTGCCTATTGGCACTCTCCCATAAATTGTAACAAGGCAAACATATGTGAACAAATTTTGATGACCAAAAATAATTCAGCACTCTGCCAGTTAAGAGATAGCCAATTTAGTGGGCTGTCTACTATATTAGGGTACCACAACATTCTGTAACTAATAAAAAATTAAACACAACCATTCTGTGCTCACCCCCTTTCCCTCTATCAGAACAAACTCGATGAGCCCATTCAAATGATGTACTTTTGTTGAAACGTTTTTGAAAAAATTTTTTTTAAGGCCACACCAAGTAAATCTTCTGTTTCTCGGGCCATTATTCATAAAATTGCATGTGGGCGAGCGGTTTTTTGTTTTATTTTTTATTTCTGTAATTATTTCTTTGCCATCAAAAGTTCATGTTATTGGTTTAGGTTTTAGGTCTCATAATACGGAATAGCATGGGTGGTGGTGTATTTCGTCCCTTGAGAGCAAGAAGGCTTTGCAATGCTAAAGCATTGCAAAGCCTTCTTGCTCTCAAGGGACAAATTTATCAATTTTTTTAACTTGGGTAAAATATCAGACATAATCCATTTAATTTTTTATTTTTTTTAAGTTTACATTGGTTATAAAAAGAGAGCATGCGGCTGCCAAAAGGACCAAGCGGGAGGGCCTGAGAAACAGAATTTTAATTTTTTTAGGCCTAAACTGCTCAATTTGTAAAATTTGTTAATTACATGGGGAGATGTGGAGATGTCATTAGGTGAAAGGTTAAATTGTTCTCCGGTAAGAAAGTGTCCATTCAAGTTCATTTCTTTTTCTTGGCTTTTTTCCCCTTCTTTCCACTCTTTTTTCTACCCTTTTTGCCTTTCCCTTTTTTCCCCTTCTTCCCTTTCTTCTTTTTTGCTTTACCCCCTGGTACAAGAAAGTCAGACAATTCAGGTACTTCACTGTACTCTTCAATTTCTGGCATATCTCCTCGAGAAGCATCGTGTAGTATTTGCCATGATTCTGAATTAGCTTTAGTGAACTCTATTGGACGAACTCCTGATAATGTCTCTGTGTCCAAAGCTGCTCCTGAAAGAATAAGCTGCCTAATGGTGTCCTCATGGTGTCCTAAAATCAAACAGAAATAAGTTATTACAAACAGTGTCATTTGGAGAGTAGCAATGAATAGCATTACCTGGTCGAGTTCTGGAAGCCCATATTTGGGCTTTATTCTAAAGAGATGGGAGGTATAGGAATTTTGAGTTTGGTATTGGTTTCGGAATTTTTAAGGGAGTATACCTTGGTATTGGTTCGTTATTTCTAAGGGAGTATACCTCAGTATTCGGTATTGGACTTAACTGAGATTTGCTGATAGTACCAAAGAGGAATTAAAATCAGGAAAAACAGAATAAGTTGGTTATTCTATCACAACACTATAAATGACACTGCCAATCAGCTCAACAGTGGCATTCTTTTATGATCACATATCATATCTAGAGCTGTAGATTAACTGAAAACCGAACCGAGGTTTTTAGTTTTTTAAAAAAACTGAAAACGAAACCGTCGACATCCCATAATCTAAGGTTTTTCTTTTTTTATTAAAAACTGTCTTGCTGCAGAAATTCACAGAATGTGGCCATCCCAGACAAGTGAGAGTACCTAGACACTGCCAATGGCAGTGTCTGGGTACTCTCACTACTCTGGGAAGGCTACATTCTGTGAATTTCCGACATTTCAGTTTACCGGTAGTGGTGTTTTCAGCTTTCCTCATGTTGTGTGTAGGTGTCAGACCTCGAAAAATGGCCAAGCACAATAAAAGTTCCTGTAGGCACTCTCCCATAAATTGTAACTAGGCAAAGACATGTGTACAAGATTTGATGGTCAAAAATAATTTAGCACTCTACCAGTTAACAAGCAGTCAAGACTTGACTAAAAATCCCTGCTAAGCAATTACACATGTTCAGGTTGTAGTCTAGTGGGAATTCAGGCCAGTTGCTGAGTCCACTGAGGGTTAACAGAACTGAAAAAAAAAATCAGTAATTCCTTTCATGAAAATGAACTTTCAACTGTTATCAAGCCTTGACAGGGACTTATAAATATAAAATCACGTTGTGTCCTTGGGCAAGACACTTCACCTCCACTGCCCACTTGGGGGCACAATGGCATTGTGTACTGAGGCGTACTGCATGTCAATGGTGCACTTGTCTTCAAACAATGCTAACCCTGCTTGTGTGGAGTTAGTATGTTGGGGAGCCTGACAGTTGCCTGCCAGGGACTTTATTTGAACAAACTGAATCTGAACCCTCAATTTCAAAGGATGCTGTATACCAAATATCCAAAGATTTTGATGGTAACTCAAGAGGCAAGTTTTTAAAGATTATTCCTCAAACTGAACTGAGTTAAAAATTGGGCTCCCTTAGAGAGCCCAAATATCAACTCAAGCACTTGATTTGAACAAACCTTAATCTGCCCCCCTCCCCTAGAGATATTGTATACCAAATATGAAAGGATTCTGACTGGTGAATCTAAATAGTGGTCAACCAATTACCAAAAATGGCCGCTGACCGATTACTGGTTATTTGAGCTCACAATCGGCCGATTCCAATTCCGATTGTAATACTGTGCACTACGAGACAAGTCAAGACTCGCAAAGAACTACAATAAATTAAACAGATTTTACAGTATTTACAATCTGTTCACTACCAGGTAAGTCGAGACTCGAAAGAACTACATTAAATTGAATATATTTCACAGTGTTAAACTCCACTGACTCAGATCGAGTAAAAATAAAAACAAGCCAAGACCAATACCGGGTCTGGACCTGCATCGCTGCATGCAATAAGTATCGGCAAATAGGAAGTGGCTGCACGGCAGATCTGAAAATTAGATACACGATACAACTCGTCATTATGAAGCAGCAGACCAAATATAAAATCATTCCCTTTCATAGAAGCCAAGAAAACTTTGACGGAAGAAGTTTTTCGGACAGACTGACGGACGGACTGACGGATGGAGTCGAGCGGTTACTAGACCTGCTCTGCCGCTGGCGACGCAGGTAACAATTTCAATGTTCAGTGGGTACAGTAAAATTTCAAAGTATGGGCAAACAGGAATTGGCTGCACGGCAGATCTGAAAATTGCATACACGATACAACTCAACATTATCAAGGTCCAGATGAAATATAAAATCAATCCCTCGCATAGAAGCTGAGAAGAGTTTGACGAAAAATTTCAATGTTCAGTGGGTACAGTAAAATTTCAAAGTACCGGCAAAGAGGAAATGGCTGCATGGCAGATCTGAACATTTCATACTCGATACAACTTAATATTATTAAGCTCCAGGTGAAGTATTGAATGAATCCGTCACACAGAAGCCGAGAAAAGTTTGACGAAAAATTTAAATGTTCAGTGGGTATAGTAAAATTTCAAAGTACCGGCAAAGAGGAAGTGGCTGCACGGCAGATCTGAAAATTGCATACACAATACAACTCAATATTATTAAGCTCCAGGTGAAATATTAAATGAATCCGTCACATAGAAGCCGAGAAAAGTGTGACGAAAAATTTCAATGTTCAGTGAGTACAGTCAAATTTCAAAGTATCGGCAAAGAGGAAGTGGCTGCCCGGCAGATCTGAAAATTGCATACACGATACAATTCAACATTAT
This sequence comes from Pictodentalium vernedei, assembly GCA_031216915.1. NCBI lineage: Eukaryota > Metazoa > Mollusca > Scaphopoda > Dentaliida > Dentaliidae > Pictodentalium > Pictodentalium vernedei. The sequence continues at coordinate 371,246,699 of CM062291.1, forward strand.
CAAGCTCCAGGTGAAATATTGAATGAATCCGTCGCATAGAAGCCGAGAAAAGTGTGACGAAAAATTTCAACGTTCAGTGAGTACAGTCAAATTTCAAAGAATCGGCAAACAGGAAGTGGCTGCACGGCAGATCTGAAAATTAGATACACTATACAACTCATCATTATAAAGCAGCCGACCAAATATAAAATCATTCCCTTTCATAGAAGCCAAGAAAACTTTGATGGAAGAAGTGTTTCGGACGGACTGACAGACGGAATCGAGCGGTTACTAGACCTGCTCTGCTAATGAAAATCAGAGATACGTTTACCACCCAAATGCATGCAACTGGTTATATTTACGGCGACCTGAGTCAATGGAATGCAACCTTCACTTTTCCAGTATCAACCTGGCTTGTCATTTTGAAAATTGCAGGAGGGCCTTATGGTTCGCCTCAAATCACCCCAGGAGGGTCATTTTGGGTTCGCCTAAAATACCCCCAGGAGGGTCATTTATGGTTTGTGGGGGCCATTTTGTTTCAGCCTGCTGGGTAGATAACTAATATCATTTTAAGGTACAGGGTTTGTGTAATTATGATGTACGTCATCACGTAATGTATAGATGCAGGCTTGAATACTTGGATGCAAGATACCAGATTACCCATCCATGACACTCACTAACAGTGAGTGTTATAGTTATCTGGCATCCAAATAACCAAGCCATGTGGGGGGGGGGGGGGGCAACTCGTCCCGGCTTTGATTTTGGGACGAAACGTCCCAGGCGAATCGTCAGGGGTCGAACTGCTTTGGGGGTGATACAACATATGAAAGGATTCTGACTGCCAAATCTAAAGTGCTGTAACTTTGAGCTCCAACAGAGAGCCCAAATATCAACCCAGCGGCCTGATTTGAACAATCTTCAATCTGAACCCGTTAGAGATGTTGTATACCAAATATGAAAGCATTCTGACTGGTGGATCTGAAGAAGATTTTTAAAAATTATCCCCCATATGGAAACTAAGATAAAATTTGGGATTCCATAGAAAGCCCAAATATTAACCTAGGAACTTGGTTTGAACAATCTTGAATCTGCCCCTCATAACAATGATGTATACCAAACATTATTTATTTATTATTTATTGATGTTTAAGGTCACATATTTATGCACAATGGCTAATCATGACCATGACAGTTTTACGGGTGGAGGAAGCCGGAGAGAACCACCGAGCAACAACGAGCAGCTGCCAGCTCCCCAACATCATAACTCTGCACTGCAGCACAGGCAGGGTTAGATTGGTTGAAGACATGCATACCATCGACGTGCAGTACGCCTTAGTACACAGCATCATCGTGCCCCCACATGGGCAATGGGGGTGAAGTGTCTTGCCCAAGGACACAACGCGGTTGCCGCAGGTGGGATTCGAACCGAGGACCTCTCGGCTTGCAGCCTGCACCTCTACCTACTGAGCCACTGCGCCCACATTCCAAACATTAAAAGATTCTGACTGGTGGTTCTGAAGAAGATTTTTAAAGAATTGTTCCCATATTGCCCCAAGTTAAAAATTCGGGGTCCAAATATGAACCAATGGGCTTTGTTTTAGAAACTTAATCTGACCCTCCCCCACCCCCATAGATGCTGTATACCGAATATCAAAGGATTCTGACCACTGGTTCTGGAGAAAACATTTTTTTAAAATTTTTGCAAATATGCTGACTCGGCATTATTTTGATGCCCTCTACAGAACACCCTAACATAACTGATGGCAATTTTTTTTACCATTCAATGCAATAATAGTTCTCTGTTCCGTGTGGTTTGGGAAATATGGGCGTTTGAAAATATTTCCATTTCTAGCTCCTGGAGATGTAGGAATGTTTTTTATTTTGCATGAGTCAAGTACTTATGACCCAATAATACCACATACCAAATTTGGTTCAAATTGGACCATCGGAACAGAAAATAGAAATTTGGGGCGAGGCCAAAAATCTTACCCCTCCCATTACAAAGCCAAATATTGCTTCACGAACTTCGTGCGAACAATCTTGAATCTACACCTCAAAAGGAAACTCCAAAACAAATATCAAGTCATTGTGGTCATTGCACCCACTGCTTCATGAGAAGATTTAAAAAATATTTTGGGGCATTTTCCCCCCACCCCCTCTCTATGGGGCTGGGCATGTTGAGTAGAACAAAAATGCAATGCCCCTTTGGGATCATCACTCACATAAACTTTCAATTGAATTGGCCCAATGGTTTTGGAGGAGAAGACCAAAGCATGGTGTTGATGGACGACGGACGGAGAGCGACGGGATTAGCTCAGCTTGACTTTGTCAAATACAAAATCATCTAATCTCTGTTGTGTTTTCAATGTCACATTTCCACCCTTATTAACTCATCCAATGGATAAGTCAATAGGGGTAAAAAATGTCACAATGACAACACGATGTATTTACCCCTTTGCTGGATAGACAAAGTAATGAGAATCAATAGAGGCCACTAGTCTAGTTTGGCAGTTCCTTCCCAGTAAAATAGTTTGATCAGTTCATGCATATAAACATAGTAAAACCATTCAGCTGGTTTTTGCTGGGTCTTGCAGTCTGTTTTTTTGGTTTGTCACAACATAAACAAGAAGGACGCCGACGCCCTATAGCTCACCAACATTCCTCATTGATAGTAACTTTGGCAAACACAAGAACTGTATCAAACAGGCTCATAACATGTGACAAAGCTTACCTAAACACAACCTCTTAAAAGTAAAACACAGAAACTGACATAAACACTAAGTTAAGCATGAAATTCTGGGCTAAACAGAAAAATAAACGCAACTAAAAATGTCAAGAAAAATGTTTAAAATGCAGGGTATGAGGGGTTAATCATGGAACAATAATACTGAGGAACATGTATGATGAATATAAGTGTCATGGGAAGAGAAGGAGCACAGCAGCTGACCTAAACACTAAGTAAAACATGAAATTCCGAGCTAAACAGAAAACTAAACGCAACTAAAAATGTCAAAAAAATGTTTAAAATGCAGGGTATGAGAGGTTAATCATGGAACAATGATACTGAGGAACATGTATGAGGAATATAAGTGCCATGGGAAGAAAAGGAGCACAGCAGCTGACCTAAACACTTAGTTAAACATGAAATTCTGAGCTAAACAGAAAACTAAACGCAACTAAAAATGTCAAGAAAAATGTTTAAAATGCAAGGTATGAGGGGTTAATCATGGAACAATGATACTGTGGAACATGTATGATGAATATGAGTGCCGTGGGAAGAACAGGAGCATAGCAGCTGACATAAACACTTAGTTAAACATGAAATTCCGAGCTAAACAGAAAACTAAATGCAACTAAAAATTCCAAGAAAAATGTTTAAAATGCAATGTATGAGGGGTTAATCATGGAACAATGATACTGAGGAATATGTATGATGAAAATAATTGCCATGGGAAGAGAAGGAGCACAGCAGCTGACCTAAACACTAAGTTAAACATGAAATTCCGAGCTAAACAGAAAACTAATCGCAACTAAAAATGTCAAGAAAAATGTTTAAAATGCAGGGTATGAGGGGTTAATCATGGAACAATGATACTGAGGAACATGTATGATGAATATAAGTGCCATGGGAAGAGAAGGAGCACAGCAGCTGACCTAAACACTAAGTTAAACATGAAATTCCGAGCTAAACAGAAAAATAAACGCAACTAAAAATGTCAAGAAAAATGTTTAAAATGCAGGGTATGAGGGGTTAATCATGGAACAATGATACTGAGGAACATGTATGATGAATATAAGTGTCATGGGAAGAGAAGGAGCACAGCAGCTGACCTAAACACTAAGTTAAACATGAAATTCCGAGCTAAACAGAAAACTAAACGCAACTAAAAATGTCAAAAAAATGTTTAAAATGCAGGGTATGAGAGGTTAATCATAGAACAATGATACTGAGGAACATGTATGAGGAATATAAGTGCCATGGGAAGAAAAGGAGCACAGCAGCTGACCTAAACACTTAGTTAAACATGAAATTCTGAGCTAAACAGAAAACTAAACGCAACTAAAAATGTCAAGAAAAATGTTTAAAATGCAGGGTATGAGGGGTTAATCATGGAACAATGATACTGAGGAACATGTATGATGAATATAAGTGACATGGGAAGAGAAGGAGCACAGCAACTGACCTAAACATCAAGTTAAACATGAAATTCCGAGCTAAACAGAAAACTAAACGCAACTAAAAATTTCAAGAAAAATGTTTAAAATGCAGGGTATGAGGGGTTAATCATGGAACAATGATACTGAGGAACATGTATGATGAATATAAGTGTCATGGGAAGAGAAGGAGCACAGCAGCTGACCTAAACACTAAGTTAAACATGAAATTCCGAGCTAAACAGAAAACTAAACGCAACTAAAAATGTAAAAAAAAATGTTTAAAATGCAGGGTATGAGGAGTTAATCATGGAACAATGATACTGAGGAACATGTATGATGAATATAAGTGCCATGGGAAGAGAAGAAGCACAGCAGCTGACCTAAACACTAAGATAAACATGAAATTCCGAGCTAAACAGAAAACTAAACACAAATAAAAATGTCAAGAAAAATGTTTAAAATGCAGGGTATGAGGGGTTAATCATGGAACAATGATACTGAGGAACATGTATGATGAATATAAGTGCCGTGGGAAGAACAGGAGCATAGCAGCTGACATAAACACTTAGTTAAACATGAAATTCCGAGCTAAACAGAAAACTAAACGCAACTAAAAATTTCAAGAAAAATGTTTAAAATGCAATGTATGAGGGTTTAATCATGGAACAATGATACTGAGGAACATGTATGATGAAAATAATTGCCATGGGAAGAGAAGGAGCACAGCAGCTGACCTAAACACTAAGTTAAACATGAAATTCCGAGCTAAACAGAAAACTAAACGCAACAAAAAATGTCAAGAAAAATGTTTAAAATGCAGGGTATGAGGGGTTAATCATGGAACAATGATACTGAGGAACATGTATGATGAATATAAGTGCCATGGGAAGAGAAGGAGCACAGCAGCTGACCTAAACACTAAGTTAAACATGAAATTCCGAGCTGAACAGAAAACTAAACGCAACTAAAAATGTCAAGAAAAATCTTTAAAATGCAGGGTATGAGGGGTTAATCATGGAACAATGATACTGAGGAACATGTATGATGAATATAAGTGTCATGGGAAGAGAAGGAGCACAGCAGCTGACCTAAACATTTAGTTAAACATGAAATTCTGAGCTAAACAGAAAACTAAACGCAACTAAAAATGTCAAGAAAAATGTTTAAAATGCAGGGTATGAGGAGTTAAATCATGGTATAATGATAATAATCATCATATAGCAGCATTATAAAGGCCATGATATGGAAATAGGGTGAGTAAGTGACCTAAACATAAGCTTTAACATTATTGGACACGTACGCTAACGCCGACGCTGATGCCGACCGATCGAGCCATGCCATAAGCTCACACAACTAAAGTTGGTGAGCTAAAAACTGGAGACAAACTGGAAAAAAAAAATTCCAACAGCAAAACGGCTAATGCTGCTTAAAGATATTATGTTAATGAACATTCGGTTCAAATTTCATCAAAATCTAAGCAGTCATTTTTAAGTTATAACGTGAACAGACATCTGAGTCCGGATGGACAGACGTACACACAGACTCACGAATGTATGGACAGGAACAATCCAGTATAACCCACTTTTTGAAAAAAGAGTGGGGGTATAAAATGCCAAGCTCTAATATTAAAGCAGTGATTCATGTTGCATCAAAAATTACATTCTGTCACTTTTATTTCATTCTTCACAGTGGTCTCATTAATGTTGTGAGTATTTGTGTTTGTTGCCCCAAGAGGTATCACATCATATAGAAATTGTAAAATAGCATGAAAGTCACATTTAGTGTATAACTAACAGGCCCATCCCCGTCCCAGGATGGGAAACCCTGTCCATACGATGGAAAATTTCTAGTTTCATTCCATATCAAGGAAGATAATCAAAGCGTGAATTTCTTGCTGGCCTGAATCACACTCTCCCCATTTATGTAACAGATTGCTATTAAAATCACATCGCCTCACTGTAATGAGCAAATTCTCCTTTGAAGTGTGAAAGATTTTTTGCAAAAGATTCCTTGGCAGAAATTTACATCTGAAAAAACTTCAAGTAGAAAGTTAAAAAATTTATAGTAATTTATATATTTTTTATACTTACCAATGACCCAGACATAGCTGGTGCTAACTCTTAAAATATAGGGCCAAACACAAATTTTGCCCCCCAATCCCCAAAATTTGCATCTAAAACTAAAGAAAACATGTCCTGAAAGGCCCTCCACACTTCGCCCCTACTGCGCATGCGCAGTGTCAAGGACGTTCCGAAATTGGCACCATTAATCATTCTAATAACCAGTGCCTGGTAAGCGCTATGTACTCAGCGGGGAGGCAAGAGTTCCCAACTCCTGGGAGGGCCATCCCCGTCTGGGTCATTGGTAAGTATAAAAAATATATAAATTACTATAAATTTTTTAACATTTTTATACTGTACCAATGACCCAGACATAGCTGAATAGTAAAAAGGCTGGAGGGCCAAGGACATAGAGCAAAATGGAATACGCTCAATAAAATAAAATAGAGTCATCCCCTGTAGGGAAAAGAAGTAATAGGCCTTACATGTATCTTTCTTATTTTATGTTAAATTAGAAAGATACAACACCTTCCAAAATTGAGCTTCATACATCCATGTACTCTATTAAAATCCAATATAATCCTTATACTAATAATTTTTAAAGCAAGCCAATAAATAAAGTAAGTCTAGAGAATAGAGACTCTTATACTCCTAAAAGTGTCTGAGGATTGCATAATCATGTCCGTTGACATATGCAATATTCAAAAGCTATACTTTAAAAACTAAGACTTGAATGAATTTTAAAAACCTAAACTTCTCACTAAACAACCATCCCAATAACAGCTCAGAATTACTAACTCCGGAGGAGGTATCCCCTTGTTTTCATAGTAAAACAGGTGACCCAAGGGAACACCCTCCCCCCCCCCCCCCTTTTTCTTGCCCTGGGTCAAATAGCCCAGAGCGAAGAGGGCAGCCGAACGGAGACACTGCCGAAACAGACAGCCTACCTAGCTATAGTAGCAACTGTTAAGTGAATGACATTCTGAGCAGTAGATAATAGACTTAACAATAGAGGCCTCCAGAAATGGATTCGATATTTCTGAGATAAAATTCATGAATGTGGATGGCTGAGCGCAATGAGCGGCCTTCAAAAATCTATAATAGCGAGACTATTAATGTAAGCCCAAGAAGTAGAAGAACTCTTACTTCATGAGCCGAAATCTTAAGCACAACTGCTAAGTCAATGATATACTATAAGCAGTACCGATAGTTAATAGAATCCATTAACAAAAAAAATAGAGCGTAACGTCCTTCTACTAGACATCAAAGACAGAAGAAGCTTACGCCCATAGTAATAAACAGAAATCTGTTTATAAATACATAAACTGTACCCGGAAAGAGTAAAGGCCTATGCCCATACGAAGACGGAAGGACCTTAAAATAATAGGTTCCGGATAATAGGAGCCTAACTCTTATGCAACAATCCAACCTAAATAGTAACGGAAGTATTGATTCCGAAACTATGAAAGTGAAAATCATCCATCGATAGTGCATGAAACTCACTGACTCTACAGTAAAAGAGAAACCAACAGAATTACTGTCTAAAAGGTCAGAATTTGAAAACTACTGTTTCCAGAGGCTCAAATGATTACTTAGCTAAATAAGAACCGAAGTTAAAATCCGTATAGGAATTTAATCTAAAGATTGTAAGTCTATTTATCAAAAAGTTACTAACTGACTTAGATAAAGAGACAAAAGACTCAATTGTAAACTATCGTAGAGTGCATAGGTATGAGGTAACATAAACCTATAACCTAAATAATAACAGGCTGCAGTAGATCTTGTGAAACAAGTATACTAAAAAATAGCAATGAGTAGTATGGAGGGATCAACAATATGAACATAATGATCCCTACACCACGACGGAAGAGCCTCCACTTTAGCCGCATAGAATAGCGAAGAAGAGGATCTCCTATAGTAAGAAATCGCGTCCAAAGCTCGTCCAGTACAGTGCTTACAATGCAATACGGACCACACAACGGAATACATGAAGGTTGCGACCTTGCAGGTTGTGATAAAGATGACACGATTTACCGAGTGAAAAAGATCCTCACATAGAGGAAGATTTCACGTTAAAACCCACAGTAGACAAGAGAGAAAATTACTCATGATCTCTGTGAAGATAGAGATGCTATCAACAGAAATGTATTGTGGTTGTTTATCTTAGCAATACCTGCTGAAACAACAGCGCCGGAGGATACGCGTATCCTATCATTCCGTCCTATAGATCAATAGAGCGTTAAGAATATTAGCTCAGAGATCTGGACAAGCCAACACATACGTCTGCAATTGATTAGCAAGCTGTGTCATAAATAAATCATCATTGGGCGCTCCCATAGATAGCAAATCTGATTGAATACTTGTTAGATGAGAGTCCATTCTGACAGCAACAAGCGACCCGTAAGAGAACGGGAGTCCGATAAAACAATCAGACGACCCGGAATATGACGGACCAAAACTGAACTTGGTGTACTATAACCAACAGACGGATTCTTTCCATTAAATTGAATAACGGAAACGAAAGAGTGCCTCCCTGGTTCCGGAGATACGCCACTACTGTCGAATTAAAGGACAGGAATTTGGGCATGCGTTTCTGAATAATGTTCATGCAATGACATAAAGCAAGCCTAAAAAACATTATTCCGCGGAAAAAAAAAAAACTGATTGCTAAAAGACTGCGGAACCCAAAGACCCTGGCACTTCGAATCCGTAGGGATCAGTATTATATCCCAATCTGTATGACTGGCAACCGTCATAACAGCCACACTCGGGTCTGGCAACTGCGGCGGCACTCTCTGAGTCAACCACCGAATGTTTGCCCCAGTCTGAATCTCTTGTAACAGTAGATAGACAAGAGAACGTGTAAATCGAGCAATTCATGGATTGCCGAAAAGTTGCCGTCGAAGAGAAGCTCCTCCGAGAACGAAGCGACTCTGAGAGAGTTCTTAACCTACTATCCACGCGAGTGGATGTAGCTAGGGCTGCGTCACGTCTAACTAACTCCAATCAGCCACTGAAGGGCGGAGTTATACGTGAACAAACTACTGCCCTCAAAAGAAATTACATTGAGAATAATATCCCGTAAATCTTTTCTTGAAGACGTAATGATAACGCCTCAGTAAGGCGGATTACGTATAATAAAGCGTCTAAGTTAAGTCTACTATACATAATGTCGTTCCCAACATTGAAATTGGAAAAGACATAAACGGCGAAAAAGAATATATGCAGTTTTTACTCACACCGTCTAGACGCATATGAACTCTCGGTATGCCCTGCTCTGCCAAAATAAACTATTTGTATAAATGATAAAATGGCAGAAATGAGCAACGCGGACAAGAAACTAAACTATCATGCTTAGTAGCAGGCTTGTATATATATATATATATAGCGTCGAAAAATAAAAACACATGTTGTAATGACAATATTGGACTACGTCGGTAAGTCAGGGACAATGTCCCCGAACCGATCGAAAAATCCGAGTCCAATGACGCTATAAGTCTCTTATCCAAGATCGCAGCAATGAAGTCTGAAATAATAATCACTGGAAGATAATGCCAAAAGATATGAAAGGCATCTTCCGATACTACTAAAGGGAAAACTCGAAATCTTTCGAATCCCTTTCGCCATCCTGTCGGACCCTATAAAGCGTTCGGTCGTCCGTACCTGATGCAACCGCGGACCGCACCGACCCAGCGCCGTCGGATAATTCCTGATTCGACCGAGAAACTGTCAATTGCTGGGATGCTGCGAAACAACTGTGCTAACTCGGATAGCACGTCCGTCACTGAGGCCTGAGGAGAAGCGGTCTTACGATGCATTGCCGCTGGAAGCTCCGTGATCGCTACCCCGTGCATACTACCAATATGCGAGCGAACGGAGTGTATAGGCCTCGTGTCCCTTGGCTACCGGATGGCGCGACCTATTCACCGTGGAATCACTGAATGCCGAAACTGATCGGATACTCGAGGTCACGTAGCCAATGTGCGGTCGTGTGCCCTGGTGTGAGGATGAGGAAGCATTAAAGACAGTCTCTCGGACTGTCAATATAACGGAGCGTCCCGACCAACGGACATATGCTCCGAATGTAAAATATCTGAACCACAACATGCGGTCCCCTATGTTGTTGGGCGAGAGAGGGACCTCTCTCGCTCACAGCCCGGACGGACCTGGACCAGCCAGGAACCGGACTAACAGGCTTCCTCCGATCTGCCCTCAATCTGCCGTCACTGGGTGAGTACTAAAGTAATTAAAGTGCTCGCATCACCCAAATCTCCTTCCTAGACCGCAATGGACGAACCCGGCAGCCGAACCATTCGATGAATGTACGCTACACCGGGTGAGCTAGCGAATGTCACTCCGTAGGCGATAGACATATTCCATGAGCACTTATTGCCGCTAACTCTTCATTAACTATGACGACAGAGGGACACTTTTGAAAGACATCTCCATAACTCTTCGAACAAGAAACCAGAAATGCTTGGTTAGCAAGCATAAAATAATAATATATATAGCGTCGTTCAATAATTCAAAAGTTTGTGTGACATTATTGGACTATGTCGGAACTGAGGGACGATGTCCCTGAACCGAACCAAAAATTTCTAAGTCCACCGACGCTATCAGTTTCTTATCCGGCATCGCAGCATTCTGGTCCGACGAAAGAAGCTGGAGAAGACCAAGTCAGATGACATACACAACAGCATATGTTGTTCCGAAAGGGAAAGCTCGAAATCCTCCGAATCCCTTTCGGTATCCCGTCGGACCGGATGAAACTTTCGGACGTCCGTACCCGCTTCCGCGGAGCGTCCCGACCCAGCATCGTCGGATAAAATATATGCGACAGATTCAGTTGATGCTGGGATGCTGCGATAAACTGTGCTATTAAGGAAAGCATGTCCGTTCCCGAGGCCTGTGCAGTAGCGGTCTTACGATGCATTGCCGCCGGAAGCTCCGTGTACGTTGACTCCCGCACACTTCCTATGCGAACGTCCGGAGTCTGCAGGCCTCGTGTCCCTGGCTACCGGATGGTGTGACCTGGTCGCCGAAGAATCCTTGATCGGCGAAGCTGGTAATATATCGGCGGTCACGCAGCCAAGGTGCGGTCGTGTGCGCTGACGAGAAGAGGAAGCCTTAGCAGTCTCAGCGAACTGCCTATACAACGGAGCGTCCCGAGCGACGGACGTATGCTCCGCTTACGACACATTTTGTACCACAACATCTGGGGCCAGATGTTGTTTTACGAGAGAGGGGCCTCTCTCGCTTGCCGTCCGGATGGACCGGAACGAGCTATGAACCGGACTAAAAGGCTTCCTGCGTTCTCCCTCCGATCCGCCGTCACTGGGTGTGCATTAGGTTAGTTTATAGTGCTCGCATCACCCCAAAATTCCTTCTAGACCGCAACGGACGGACCCGGCTGCCGAACCATTCGGTGAATGGACGCTACACCGGGCGAGCTAGCGGACGTCAAAGGCCGTCGAACCTACTAGGGTCCTCTTAGGCAATTGGCGTATTTACATGAGCACTTTTCCGCTAGCCCTTCATTAATTGTGACGACGGAGGCACACTGTTGGAAGACATCACAGATACATCACCCTAATCTTGATCGTCTGAAATAGAAATTGATAAAGTAGAGTGACCCTGCGGGGAAAGGACCGGAGTGTCCAAATCCCCAACAACATACCGTGACATACGCTTCCCATATTGTCATCGAAATCATACGATACAGAATAGGAGTTAATGCGAGTACACTGACCACATATAGAATGATAATAAAGTCAGAGGAAGACTTCCTCTTAAAACAATTGATCAATATCCTTTCAATGTGAAAAGAAAACAAGTCCTGGTACTCGCAGTAACCCCTGGCAATCAAAATACATAATAATAATATGATCCATTGATATAGAAAAAATAATTGAAATCAAAATATTTTGAAAAAATATTTTTTCAGAACAGCCCAAGTTTCTGAAAAGTAACGTTGAGCCCCAATGGATCCCAAGCCTAAGTGTGGACAAAAATTTTAAAAATATTTTAAACAATTTATTCAACACTTACGAACAATAATAATGTATCTAGTTATGATTAAAATAACATCAAGATATTATTTTTTAGAAATTCCCCCCTCACACAGAGGGCTGTTGAAAATGTAAACAATGAGTGTAAAAACACTAAAATAAGACTCCAGGCACCCAGGCCCGAAATCAGTTACCAAAATACACTATCTGATGCAAAACAGAGACTTCCAGGGAAGAAACTGCAGAACATCAGATGGTAGATGCAGAACACAACGCCTAACCACCCCTAGGTGAAGACGTAAACATGGGGAAAGAACAGAATTCATTGTTATTCAGCTAAAACTCCCAAGAAAATTTAGTAATAATAATTACAAAAACTATGCCAAAAGAATGGGAGAATAGCAAGGGGGAACTTAAAGGACAGGGAGAGAGGAAAACACTTAAAAAAAAAACAGTGTAACTAAATAATCAGAATGACAACAAAATGGCTGCTGCCTTGAAAATAGGTAACTTAACATAATTTCATTAAAAAATTTTAAGTTACAGCCCTGATAATATTCTGTCACACATTCTTTTCCTCTCCTCCTTTTCTATCCTCCTTAGAATCACCATTTCACTAATATTTATGTGTCAGGCATCATTTAAACTGAGATTTATAAGCACAAAGATCAGTCAGATGTTAACTGATGAAGGGCCAAACTTAGAATGATTAATGGCGCCAATTTCGGAACGTCCTTGACACTGCGCATGCGCAGTAGGGGCGAAGTGTGGAGGGCCTTTCAGGACATGTTTTCTTTAGTTTTAGATGCAAATTTTGGGGATTGGGGGGCAAAATTTGTGTTTGGCCCTATATTTTAAGAGTTAGCACCAGCTATGTCTGGGTCATTGGTACAGTATAAAAATATATATACAATCTAAAATATTATCTAGAGCTCTGCTTTGTAGTGTTTCATATTAATAGACCAAAAAGTTGGGTTTGGGTTCTTGGGCAATCCCTTGCTAAATTGCTCCCCCCCCCCCCCCCCCCCCCCCCCCCCCCCCCCCCTGGCTGAACAATTTTATTTGTGAGACTTTAAAGTTTTATATTTTTTTGGCTGATGTGTATTTATTTGTACATGCTTGCAACAAAAGCATGATTAAAATACAGTGCCTATTTATTATCCCCTGCCAATATGAAGTTTGCGGGTGATCTAGCAAAGAGGTCCGTCCGTCCATCCATCCATCTATCTGTCCATAACAATTTTAGACCTATGTATATCAGTCAGTGCAGGTCAGATTTGAATGACCTTTGGTATGCTGATGCAAACATCATGGGGGAGAGGATATTCACAAGTAAAAGGTTCCGTCCAATTATATTTTCTTGAGTTATGAGCCCTTTTTGACTTAGAAAATTTTCAATTTTTATGGTTTCTGGTTAGTAAACCACTTCTTGGTGAGGGATACCGGTGGCATTGCACTTTGTTATATTTGTTTTATAAACATCCAATTTGCTTTGTTCTGCAGAAAATAAATCACATATTGGTATGGATGGTTTTTATTTTCCAACGAACTGTGCATGAATATAAAAACCTCCCTTCCTCACTGATTTTAAAAATAGGCTGATTAATTTGTCAGATGTGTACCCATACATGCAACTAGTAGAAAGCTGTTATTATCTCGGGACCAATTTTTGGAGGAATTTTCAATTTGAAGGACAAAGTTTTAATATCTCAGGATCAAATTATCAGATTTACACCAAAAACTAGACAGCGTGGCACATCAGTAACCTGAAGATATATATAAAGTAACATGACAAATGGACTGATAATTTTTGAGTTATCTCATGCCAAAGGGATTGGAAGAATTCTCAATTTGAAGGATAAAGGGTTAATATCTCAGGATCAAATTATCAGATTTACACCAAAAACTATAGAGCTCGGCACATCAGTTACCTGAACACAAATATAAAGTAACATGACAATCCAAGCAATATTTTTCAAGTTATCGAATGCCAAAGAAATGGATACGGATGCTGGACGGACGGACAGACAGACAAAGGATGGATGAACAACGGAGGGCCACCCCAGACGCCGACATTATGTGTCCCGTACATGGTATGGGTACACATAAAAACCACAGATCTAAACACCACTTACTAGAAAATATGCATAAAATATGGCAATAGTATCAATATCTAGAGCTATTGAAAAATCTTCTAAATCCAGTATTTATATTTATTTATTGGTGTTTAAGGTCATATATTTCTGCACAATGGCTAATCATGACCGCAACACGGATATAAACTCAAGTTTAGCCAATCATTTATACTCATGCTGACCATTTTAGGGGACTTCTACCTCAAGCACTGGTTACCGGGTCCTATTCTACCAGCAAAACAGGGCCTGTTTACCACAGTGAACAAGCACTGCTTCACCCCCCCCCCCCCCCATAGGGATTCTAAATCCAGTGGATAAAGCATTAATATCTCAGGACTGAATGATCAGATTCACATCAAAAATTGTTTAGTTCAGCACATGAGTTGCAATACATATTTAAAATAGCTGACAATCACATCTCTGTTTTTCTAATTACTTGGAACTACTGGAAAAACTTCTAAATTCAGTATGTAAAGTGTTAATATATCAGATCTGGTTTGAAAACTGTACATTTCAAAACAGCAGCTACCTAAATGGATACATATAATATCAGTCAATTCAACTAATATCTTATAAGATAGTGAATGACAAATGGGTTAGAGATATACACTACGCTGCAAACGACGATTACATGAATCGCCCAGGTCCGAGTTAAGAGAAAAGATTTAAACCTGTCCGATATTACGCCGACTGAGTTAGCAATAATTAAATCCAGTGAGGCATTTCAAGAGAAAAGGATTAGCTCATGTCGCGTAATCTCGGAGATAATTGTGTAAAGGATTAGCGGTAATTAACTTCTGTACATCAACTCCACCTCAAGAAAACAAAGCAGTCTTATAGATACGTGCACATTTTATTCTGACAATTTCTGTCGACAATGTCACCTTGAAAATAACATTAATGAGCAATACATTACACTGACAATTCTTCTTGAATTTTTCAATCACCTCACGCTGAATTAACAAACAGTTTTAAAATGTTGAGAACAAAATACGTCATCATAATATTATACGTCAAGTTAATGTCATAGCGAACTCAGTCTCAATTATTTCTATTCAAACTTCGTTGTGACGGTGTTGTTCATTTTAAATAGTTTAGGCTACATGTTGGCCTTCAGTCCTCATTTTTCTGCATGTGTGCATTGGAAAACAGTGGTTAGAGTCGGCTTCTGAGTTTCGCATTTTTCCCCCGTATTGAATCTTCTAATTATCGATGATATCACCATCACACTGAATGCCAAAACAAACACAGGTACTCGGCACAAGCTTAGAAATCGAAAAAAAGGATATCTGACGGTATGTTTGGATCGATGCTGTCGTGCCCTTATTAATTATGGGTTATGGAAGCGCGGCAGCATCAAGCGCATAGTGATAACAAATTTATCCAACTGTCCCATTACAGCCCATTGCCTTCATTTCTCAGTTTAAATTAGGTTAAATGGGCGTAATAAGAGCCTCCATTGTAAGTATGTACAAGAAAATGAACCAGTTCAATGTTGTTTCACAGAGCTCAGTGAACTCTTGGCATGGTTAAATTCCCTGTGGATTAGGCCTAGTACTGGAACAATTTGCACCTTTCGAGTGGATCATAAAAAGTTAAACAGAAATCGTCAACTCGTCCTCAGTTTTCCGAAAATTACAGAACTTATCCAGTAAATTAGCCCAGACCTGATTTACATTCCAGAAGCCATCTATAAATCAACTCGGTTTGTGTGTGTGTGTGTGTGTGTGTGTGTGTGTGTGTGTGTGTGTGTGTGTGTGTGTGCGTTTGTCTTACCAACTTGACGAGGTAACTAGACAAAAGAGTTTGCGTGTTTCGCCTTACCGAGGTACAAAAGACAAAAGAAACCCTTTACCTCGGTTGTTTTCCCAGAACTGTACCGGCAAAACGAGGTTGAAACCGTTAGTCCACACAAAGGACAGACAATGGGGTACCTCGGTATGTAGGGAAAACAAGACTGTGTGTGTGTGTGTTTGAGGTTAAAAAATCGCACTGGCACAGACATTTCATACTGAAACGTTTTTTTCTTTTAATATGCCGCCGAAAAATTGTTTTCATTTACTGAACCCTGATTGGTTTCAAACATGACAAAAAAGTACACAAAATTGATTTAAACTAAGTGATGAGCTTAGGAACTGGTTAAACTGACTGGCAGAAATTGGTGTTATTCATTGATGGGCTCTAATTTAGTCCTTACAAGGATGTTACGCAAGCTTTTGTTTTTCTTATAGGCGATGACAGGTCGAAGATTCAAAGGTTCATTTAATTTAGCATTGGTAAAATTGAATTCATCTTTTAACATTTTTGCTATTTCGATATTCATTCTGTTGTACGTTAAAGTGAAAGGAATGATGGACCTCCTTTCGCATTCGCCCTCTGATATGTTCATACCAAATGGCCAGAGAGTTTGAAGCGTATTGATCCAAAAAGCTTCACGTTTTTTTCTAAATTCATCCGTTTCTTCTAATGTGTCTTTAATTGGTGGTTGTTCAATAGGATGGATTTCGAAATCGTCCAAAGAATGGCCAGGAAGGTTAAAATGTTGTGCTACTGGGGCATCAGCATTATGTTTTATATCCTGTTTGTGTCTAGTAGCACGTTCTCGAAAAGGATTTTGACTTTGACCAACATACTGTTTCCGACATCGCTTACAAGTGATAAGGTAAATAATGTTTGGTGAATCACAATGGAGGGGGTTACGGATCTGATAATGATTTTTCGTTTGTTCGGAGGAAAATTCCTCTTTCTGATCAGGCATAAAAGTATGCAGTCTACAACGAGGCTTTTTTCAATTAAATACCGCGCCACTACCATTCTGCAACGGTCTGTTGTGTTCAATCTTCAGTGGTTCGAAATCGGTAGTTTCAGCTGGACTTTCGAGCTTTTTCAGGGTTTGGGATTTCAGGCTACGCAAGAGACGCAGCGAGTACCCTCTCGATCTGAGGGCGCCAAATAGAGTAGAACAAGCCTCATTGAAATTTACCTTATCACTTGAATTGCGGTGGAAACGAATGAGTTGTGATTTGATGATACCTTTAAATGTATGTTGAGGATGAAATGATTTTGTGTGCAACAATTGATGTGAATCAGTTGGTTTAAAATACACTTTATAATCTAAATGACCGGACGCCTGAAATTGCTTGCCTTTATACACGGTCACATCGAGAAAATCAACAGAATTTTCACTGATAGTAGCTTTCAATTTAATATTTGGATCGTGATTGTTCAAAATTTCTAAAAATTCATCAAAATCTTCTTTTGAATGTTCCCAAATAATAAAAATGTCATCTAAATACCTGAGATATACGAGAGGATGCTTTGCACATTTGCTTAAGGCATTTTCCTCCCATTCCGCTACATAAATGCTTGCAAAATTAGGACTGAATCTTTTGCCCATAGGACAACCCATTATTTGTAGAAAATATTCTCCATTGAATTGAAAGTCATTACCTTTTAAGCTCAGCTCTAAAAGATCCAAAATTTGTTCATCCGGGCGTTTCGCATCCGGATATTTTTCAAATGCATTTTTAACTGATTTAACACCTTTATCAATATCAATGTTCGTATACATACTGTCGATATCCAAAGTAGCCAGAATTGCATTTTTCGATATTTTCAATTTCGAAATTTTTGACAGGAAATCCTGTGTATTTTTTAGATAGCTCGGATGTCTATTTGCTATAGGTTTCAGATGATAATCAATTAATTCCGAGATCGCATAAGATTCCGAATTACAATCTGATACAATTGGCCTCCCGGGTGGAGTTAAGTCATCCGTCCATGAAGAACGGTCCTTGTGGATCTTTGGTAGGATATAAAATTGTCTTGTTTGAGCACTGAGCTTAGCTGTTAAATATTTCAATTGTTTTTTGGTAATGTGACCTTCGTCGAGGAGAAATTTTAAGATCTTATTGAATTTTTCAATATTACTAGGCCAAATAAGTGAATCTATTTTCTTATAATGTTTAGTATTGCTGAGTTGTCTCATGGCTTCCTTTATATAATTATCCCGAGATAGAACAACTACCGACCCACCTTTGTCGGCTGGTTTAATTACTAATTTCTTATTTTTTCGAAGTTTCGTGAGGGCTCTCCGTTCACCAGCTGTTAAATTGTCTTTATCGGAGAGTATGTTCATGCTGAACACCTTTTGGATGATTCGTTTACTAGCCTCAATAATTTCGGGATCTACTTCACTATCTGGAGGTGACCAACCAGATGATTCTGTGAAAGGAAGTTTCCGACCGCTGGAGTTTCTAAAGCGGTCTGCTAATTTCATTTGCCTCAGAAAATTACAGTTGTATGATGGTAAATTTGTTTGGTTATCAGTTTTAGGCTTTGGTGCTGGTACAAAAGTTAAACCGCGATCTAGAAGAGATTTCTCTTGGGTTGTTAGGTCATTGGTGCCAGACAGGTTAACCACATTAGTTCCTAATCCCACATCTGTTAGGCGGCTGTTACCTTTGCCTTTACTTAGTTTAAATTTAGGTGGTTCAACCAGTGATCGTACATAATATTGGCGGTTCTCGTGGTCCAATGGATTAAATCCTGAGCAACATCAAACTTCGCGTCATCAATTTTTGGTATCACGTTAACGTCCTTCACTTTCCGAATGGTTTCGTTGATGATGCTCAGGGTTCTCCTCTCAGCCTGAGGGAGTTTTTGCGAAAAGTTTAGTTCAGCGAAATAAACGAGCCCCCACCCCATGTCCACCCCAGGTCCAATGGGTGGAAACCTTCCCAGGACCAAACTACATGTGCATGCCAAGTTTCGTCCCGATATGTCCAGACATTTTCGAGTCTATAGCAAACCCACAGACACACACACACACAGACACAGACAAATAAACAAATGTTTAATAGACCAGCTCGAGGCCCTACTCCGTACAGGAATGATTTACGTGGACAGCTGAGCCGAGCATGAGCAATTTGAGTGGCCCAGGACACTGCCGGATGGAACTTACATACAAATCTCAGGTTTTAAGCCAATCGGCACAGTAGTTTTCGTGATTGTCACTGCGCATGCGCTAAGACGGCCCCACCCACATGTCCGAATAGATTAAAACCTTCCCGGGTTGTGGTGGGGCCATCTTCGTGCATGCACAGTATTGATCGCGAAAACTACTGGGCCGATCGGCACAAAACTTGGTGTTTGTATGTAGGGTCATCGGTTAATTATTTGCCACCGTCGGGTATGGGGGGGGGGGACCTGTCTTCGCGCATGCGTAGTAACGATCTCGGAAACTACTGGGACGATCAGGACAAAACTTGGGATTTGTATCTGTGGTCTATCGGGTAGTGATTTGCCCCCATCGGCTCTGGAGTGGGGGACCTATCCTCGCGTATGCGCTATGACGATCTCGGTAACTACTGGCCCGATTTGAGCGAAACCTGGGATTTGTATGTCGGGAATTAACTGGCCTCTGTCGGCTCTGAGGTGACAGCCTATCTTTGTGCATGCGCAGTGACGATCTCGGAAACTACAAATCCGATTGGGATGAAACCTAGAATTTGTATGTACGTTCCACCGGGTAGTGATTTGCCACCGTCGGCTATGGCGTGTTAGCCAATCTTTGCGCATACGCAGTGACGATCTCTGTAGCCCGGATGAAGTCGGGCACCCCCAACTAGTTTATATATATATATTTGAGCGCATACGCAGTGACGATCTCTGTAGCCCGGATGAAGTCGGGCACCCCCAACTAGTTTATATATATATATTTGAGCTTGTGTGTCTCTGTGTGAGTGTGTGTGTGCGTGTGAGGGTGTGTGTGTGTGTGTCAGGGTGAGGGTGTGTGTGTGTGTGAGAGGGTGTGTGTGTGTGTGAGTGTGAGTGTGTGTGTGTGTGTGTGTGTGTGTGTGTGTGTGTGTGTGTGTGTGTGGGTTTGTCTTACCAACTTGACGAGGTAACTAGACAAAAGAGTTTGCGTGTTTCGCCTTACCGAGGTACAAAAGACAAAAGAAACCCTTTACCTCGGTTGTTTTCCCAGAACTGTACCGGCAAAACGAGGTTGAAACCGTTAGTCCACACAAAGGACAAACAATGGGGTACCTCGGTGTGTAGGGTAGACAAGACTGTGTGTGTGTGTGTGTTTGAGGTTAAAAAATCGCACTGGCACAGACATTTCCTACTGAAACGTTTTTTTCTTTTAATATGCCGCCGAAAAATTGTTTTCATTTACTGAACCCTGATGGGTTTCAAACATGACAAAAAATTACATAAAATTGATTTAAATTAAGTGATGAGCTTAGGAACTGGTTAAACTGACTGGCAAAAATTGATGTTATTCATTGATGGGCTCTAATTTAGTCCTTACAAGGATGTTACGCAAGCTTTTGTTTTTCTTATAGGCGATGACAGGTCGAAGATTCAAAGGTTCATTTAATTTAGCATTGGTAAAATTGAATTCATCTTTTAACATTTTTGCTATTTCGATATTCATTCTGTTGTACGTTAAAGTGAAAGGAATGATGGACCTCCTTTCGCATTCGCCCTCTGATATGTTCATACCAAATGGCCAGAGGGTTTGAAGCGTATTGATCCAAAAAGCTTCACGTTTTTTTCTAAATTCATCTGTTTCTTCTAATGTGTCTTTAATTGGTGGTTGTTCAATAGGATGGATTTCGAAATCGTCCAAAGAATGGCCAGGAAGGTTAAAATGTTGTGCTACTGGGGCATCAGCATTATGTTTTATATCCTGTTTGTGTCTAGTAGCACGTTCTCGAAAAGGATTTTGACTTTGACCAACATACTGTTTCCGACATCGCTTACAAGTGATAAGGTAAATAATGTTTGGTGAATCACAATGGAGGGGGTAACGGATCTGATAATGATTTTTCGTTTGTTCGGAGGAAAATTCCTCTTTCTGATCAGGCATAAATGTATGCAGTCTACAACGAGGCTTTTTGCAATTAAATACCGCGCCACTACTATTTTGCAACGGTCTGTTGTGTTCAATCTTCAGTGGTTCGAAATCGGTAGTTTCAGCTGGACTTTCGAGCTTCTTCAGGGTTTGGGATTTCAGGCTACGCAAAAGGCGCAGCGAGTACCCTCTCGATCTGAGGGCGCCAAATAGAGTAGAACAAGCCTCATTGAAATTTACCTTATCACTTGAATTGCGGTGGAAACGAATGAGCTGTGATTTGATGATACCTTTAAATGTATGTTGAGGATGAAATGATTTTGTGTGCAACAATTGATGTGAATCAGTTGGTTTAAAATATACTTTATAATCTAAATGACCGGACGCCTGAAATTGCTTGCCTTTATACACGGTCACATCGAGAAAATCAACAGAATTTTCACTGATAGTAGCTTTCAATTTAATATTTGGATCGTGATTGTTCAAAATTTCTAAAAATTTATCAAAATCTTCTTTTGAATGTTCCCAAATAATAAAAATGTCATCTAAATACCTGAGATATACGAGAGGATGCTTTGCACATTTGCTTAAGGCATTTTCCTCCCATTCCGCTACATAAATGCTTGCAAAATTAGGACTGAATCTTTTGCCCATAGGACAACCCATTATTTGTAGAAAATATTCTCCATTGAATTGAAAGTCATTACCTTTTAAGCTCAGCTCTAAAAGATCCAAAATTTGTTCATCCGGGCGTTTCGCATCCGGATATTTTTATATGTGTGTGTGTGTGTGTGTGTGTGGGGGGGGGGGGAGGGATACATACCCAGGGCCTACCTAGGAACTTAGTAATGAGTACAGTACCATTAAATCTGTTGGATCATTTTGGCAGGGCCATGAAGACCGTACGTTCTTCGATACTCGCCAAATGTGCTGGTGGATGGATGACAGGCTCTGCACCGGGCATGCAGATGAAACTAAGGTCCATTTAAAATAACCATTCCAAGAGAAACCTTAGGCTTAGAGGAGTACATACACACACCATGATTTAAATAAATGCACATCATTGTCGGGAAACCTTGGAAGCAAAGAGTGCTGATCTACAGATGTAGACATTTATTTACTGCACCAAAGAGATTGCGGAGTAGGGGTGGGCATACTGAAACTTACTCCACAGGCTTATTGTAGAGAGGGCTGCAATATTTTTTTTTTTTAAATAATTTAAAAAAAATATTTCGTGAGGGCATTTCAGTGGTGTTGCCGGGGGCGGGTTGGGGGAAGGGGAGGGGGGGGGAGTATGGGGGGGGGCTGATGGACACATAACCCTCCCCCATTTCAGTTGTGCCCCCACCCCAGTGATGTGGCCTAATTATTGATGCCTTCCACAACTTATAAATTATGGACACAAGCAGATTCAGTCAAGGAAATTGAGGGGGGGTTTTTTGTCTCGAATTTCACATTTGTTTCAGGGGCACACCTCTTGTGTTCGCCCCCGTCTCGCCGCTACATGAATTGGGTAAAAGGCTCAAACACTATATTCTTGCCGATGGGCTCCCCTTCCCTCACCATGCTCTCGCAAAATCCTTAGACTCAAAATGATAAGCGTTCGTATTAAGATGCAATGTAATTTCAATATTCAAATGCGCCATGAATTCAGAAAAAGGTAAGGCTGCTATTGAATGTGATGAGAATAAAATCATGTCACTGTGAGTGGGGGAGTTCTGCATTCCGGAAGGTAGCAGCAGACTTCTTAGTGTAGGAGAGACTAGTGACTATGAATACCTGGGGGTAAATATAAACATCACAGGAAGAGGCATCTACCGAAACCACACAAATAAATTGATTCTGAAGGGGAAGCGAATCCTTAACCAAATGAAACTTATAGGGAGAAACAGTCTCAATAAGATTTTCGTTGGGAAAACCATTTGGGAAATGGTGGGTCTGCCAAGTATAACATACGGTGCTGAAGTTGTACCCCTAAACCAGACAGCTGTTAAGAGCTTGGAAATCCTGCAGAACGATGCAGGCCGATGGATAACAGGCTCGAGTAATGCCGCAGCACTAGAAGCAATCAGGGGCGAGCTTGGGTGGATGAGAATCAAGGACAGGATAGACCTATTGAAACTCGGTTATCTTAATTATTTGGTAAATCTCCCTGATATCCGATGGTGCAAAGTAATGTTCCTGAGAACTTTCAACTCAAATATCAAGACGGGGTGGATGGTCCAAGTGAGGGAGCTAGTAGAAAACTACTCAATGGAGATCTCGGACCTTGACGTTGGGGCAAACCAGGGCAAAAAGATCGCCAGAGAAAGGGTCATGGAGGATTGTAACCGTAATTGGCGAGAGGGGGTCAAATCAAAGAGATCTTTGGGTGGCCTGCGTGATAAAGAGAAGCCTGGTTTTGAAGAGTACCTTGATGGCACCTTTGGGGGGTCACTGTTGTTCAAGCTGAGGTCGCGGTCCCTGGAGCTGAGGGGAAAAATTGGGAAACACAGTGAAAAGGAGTGCCAGATGTGTAACGTGGGTGTGGTGGAGACCCTGGAACACTTTCTAATAGAATGCCCAAAATACCAGTCTAAAAGAACAAGATTCACAGGGAGTATAATGGAGAAGTGGGATGGGAGAATGAAGGACATGTGGTTAGGGGGCGACTCAAAGGAGAGGGTTAATATACTAATCGGAGAGATTGGGAAGAATGGGGCAAGGGATGTCATCAAGCAGTTCGTCTCTGAGTGTTGGGAGGAGAGAAGAAGCACGGGAATAGGGGGAGACAGTTGGTAGAACATGGGTAACCAAGGCCTTCTCATACGAGAACCGCGACAAATCAGCGGCCGGCCGAAGTGTTATTATTATATTATTATGTGAGTACACTGAACTGAAGGAATGCAGAGTGTCAGGAAATTAAAATTTTTTAGTAAATTTTGTTTCTTAACATACCTACCACAATTGTTTACAATTGGCTGTAACATAAGTGCAAGCCCTACTTCGGAACTAACTCAAGCTTTTAGAATCTTTTCCAAACGAGTTGGAAAAGTACTAGAGTGCAAAAGCACGAAAAAGATCGAAAAAAGGGTCGAGCGAGACCAGCGCTCGAAATTACAGGTACTCTCTCTGCACACCTCTTGCGTTTACCGAGCGCATGCGCAACAACCGTGACGTCAATTCCGTATTTCCGCCAACGAGAAGTTTGTGATTTAGCGGGGAGGCATCGATATCAAAGATATCCCCAAGGAGGGTGGGCCTCCGGTAAACAATTGTGCTAGGTATGTTAAGAAACAAAATTTACTAAAAAATTTTAATTTCTTTTCAACCTACTCACAATTGTTTACAATTGGCTGAATAAACAATAGGAGGAGGTGAATCACATAACCAATACCAACAAGAGTAGCAGAACGAAAGCAAGGATGGCAGAGAACAAAAACTAAAACCTGTAATGAAGAAAGAGAGAAGGCACCTGAAAAGAACAAGGCTGAGAGAAGCGCAACCTCGACAAAAACAATTTAACGAGGGTGCACAACAGCCTGAGCAGCAACGAGAGGGCCTAAAGAATAAAGGTCCTCAGATTGCTGCTGAAGGTGGCGGAGATAAAAGGAGGAGAAGGTAGAAGCATTCCTCCAGTAAGCCGCATTCATAACATCACGGAGCGAAACAGAATTGGAGAACGCCCAGGATGTAGAAATGGCACGAACCTCGTGAGCATTAAGCCGGTTCGAAACAAGATCCGATGCAGACAAGCGAGAATAAGCCAGCTTGATTGCAAGACAGATCCACCTGGAAATAGAATGGGAAGAGACAGACTGCCGCTTAGGAATGAGAGACAGAAAGAATCTCTTCCGATCCCTCCTAATGAAATGAGTGCGAGTAATGTAAGTCTTGACCGCACGAACAGGACAAAGAAGAGGCCTCCGTCCATCTACAGCAGGGAGAGCCCGAATGCAGATGGGAGGAGGTACCGAATCGGGGAGTTGATTCTTAGCCAGAAAAGAGCAATCAGTAGTGAATGTGACACTGTTAGCCTCATTTCGGAAGAAGGCAGAATCAACAGATAGCGCATGAAGCTCACTGACTCGACGAGCAGAAGCAAACGCTAGAAGAAAAGCCGTCTTATAGGTGAGAAAACGCATGTCGGTCTCAGATAAAGGCTCGAAAGGCGCCCCCTCCAAACAGTGCAACACCCATGCCAAGTTCCACTTGGGTGTAAGATGCAAAACTCGAGGCCTCTTCAAAGAAAAGTGCCGAATAAGTTTGGAGAGGAAAAGATTACGACCGATACACCGCTTTCCCACATAAGAGAAAGTATCAGACAGCATAGACCGATAGCCCTTAATCGTAATAGGCTGGAGGCCCTTGGAGTCAAAAAGAAAAACCAGAAAATCCGCAATTTGAGCGATAGACGGATCACGGTAATTCACATTGTGATCTGAACACCAGCGGCAGAAAACCTTCCACTTGGCGGCATAAGTCATTCCAGTGGAAGGTCGCCGCGATGCAGAAATGCACTCCACTGATCGTCTCGAAAAACCTCTACGTCGGAGACTGGACCTGATAAAAGACAGGCGTGAAGGGACAGGCTCGCCAGGTTGTTGTGATACTTCCTGGGACGACCCTGTGAAAGAAGATCGCGACGTAGAGGTAGACGAATCGGTCGATCGGCCAATAGAGGCCGCAGCAGATTGATCCACACCCTCTGTGGAGACAGGGGTGTGATCAGAATGATCCTGCAACTGCAAGCACAAATCTTCGCTAAAACTTGAGGAAGAATCGGTGCAGGAGGAAAGGCATAGCCGACCCAGCCTGTCCAGTCCAGAGACAGAGCGTCTACTGCAAATGCCAGAGGATCTGGACAAGGGGAGACAAAAGTCTCTACCTGATGATTCCAGCGAGTAGCGAAAAGGTCGACCTGAGGACGACCCCACTGCTCGCAAATCGCCTGAAACACCGACCGATGTAGCATCCATTCGGTTGGAAGGACACTGTCGCGTCGGGACAGGGAGTCTGCTAGGAAGTTGAGACGCCCGGGAATGTGTCGAATGGACACCCGAGCGTTCACATCCCGCGCCAACAGAAGAAGATCCCGAGACAGCCGATACATGGGAATCGAATGAGTGCCTCCCTGATTCCGTATGTAGGCCACTACTGTCGAATTGTCCGAAAGAAGTAGGACAACATGGTCCGACAGATGAGGGATCCAAAGCCGAAAACTCAACAGAAGAGCAAGGAGCTCCTTCTGGTTGATATGAAGGCCCACCTGCTCGCTGTCCCACTCTCCGTGAGTAGACAGACCAAGAGGGTCCAACGTCGCACCCCAGCCCCGATCGCTGGCATCCGCAGTAAGGATGCGATCGGCCAAAGGAAGATCCAACGGAACACCCTGTGTCAGCCAGGGAATATCTGCCCAAGGGCGGAGGTGACAAAGCAGAGACCGAGGAATAGTGAGTTCCAGGTCCAGAGGATCTACATTCGGACGCCAATGATCCAACAGGAAGTGTTGGAGAGGTCGGACAAACAAGCGACCGAGCGGAATGAGATCGGTCACCGAACCGCAAAGGCCCAGCATCCGAAGGAAAGTCCTGGCCGAGACCGAGGAAGATTGAAGCAGGTCCCGAGTCAAGGCGGAAAGAATCGTCGCCCAAGCCTGGGGGACCGACACTACATTGTGAAGAGTGTCGAAATCCATCCCCAAATGACGGAATCGCTGAGAAGGAAGAAGATCCGACTTCTCGCGATTGACTCTGAAACCCAGCGACGCTAGCAGGCAAAGAAACTGCCGGACATCGAACTCCAGAACAGCAGCATCGTGGTGCCGTTGGAGGATGTCGTCTAGGTAGGCGGACGAAGTCACCGCCGACTGAGTGCGATGGAAAGCAAGCACATGTGACATCAGTCGGGTGAAGGCCCAAGGAGCCAGGTTCAAACCGAACGGGAGAGCTCTGAATTGAAAAACTTGATCCCGAAACGAGAACCGAAGGTATTTCCGTGACGCCAGATGAATGGGTACATGGAAGTAGGCATCCTTCAGGTCGATACTGGCCGCAAAATCGCCCTGATGAACTGAACGTCGAACCGACCGGAAAGTCTCCATACTGAAACGAGGAGCAATTATGTACTCGTTCAGGGTACTCAGATCGATGACAGGACGAAATTGCACCAAGAAAAGTCTCGAGTAAAACCCCGGTGAAAGGGTGTTCCTGACCACCTCGATCGCCCCTCGATCTCCTGCACCAGAAGGTCCCGACGCAGAGAATCTGAAGGGACCTGAGTCGGAAGGGGCACCCGAGATAAACTGGGGTGCCGATGGAAGGACAGTCGCAGACCGGAATGAATGACGTCGAGGACCCAAGAGTCCGACGTTATCTCTGTCCAACGGTCGTAAAACAGCGACAGCCTTCCTCCGACTGGAGGCGAATCGAGGTGAGAACCTTCACTTGCGGCCTCGACGAGGCCCCCGAGAGGAGAAACCACCTCGGGAAGTGACAGAGTCCTGAGACTTTCCAGCCTGAGGCTGCCAGCGGGCCTGGCCACGTCGGCGCTTCTTATGAGCAGAAGGAGCAGACGGAGCCGAAGGCGTAGCCGACGTCGCCGACGAGGCAGACGCAGCAGCACGCTTGGCGGGCCTGGAACGACCCCCACCCGCAGCAGCAGGTGGGTCAAGCTGTCTCAGCAAAAGCTGGTCCTTCGAATGACGAAGAACTTCGCCACGAACAGCTTCCACGGAACCATGGAACAACTGAGGTCCTACCAAAGAGGCAGACCTCAGAACAGCACGTTGCTCAGAAGGAAGGGATGGTAAAGAATCCAAAACCGCATCCCGGCGTGCCAGCTCCAAATTGGCCGTGTTACAGGCGTGAGCGTGAGTCAAGTTCATAAGAGCCTGTGACAAAACGCGAAAAGGCGCCTGAGCGTCATCAAACTCCCCTGGTGGAAAATATTCAGCCAGAGCAGCGACGACATGGTCCGCGAGAGATAACATACCCAGCATCTCTCGGGACAGGCCCACCATAGACTCAACTACCGACATCGGGAGAACTGCCGACTTAGGCTTAGTCAACCCGAGGGAAGAAGAATCCTCATCCACAGTAGTCATCCCTTGGAAGACTGGTGGAGAGACGGAATCGTAAACACGAAACTGCGATGGAGGCAGAAAGGCATCAGCTCTAGAAAAGAAGGAACCCTTGAGGGCCTTAGAACGCATTTTGGCGTCTAAGCCCTGGAAGGACTCAACCACCTGAGCCGATTGCAGAGGACGCAAAGCCCCGGAGCTAGAAGGCTCAACAGGGTTACGGCGCTCCACAGTGGACCGCGGCCGGACGGTCACAGAAGGCTGGTCGGAAGGTAGAACGTCCGGCAATAAGCCAAAGACGAAATCCAAAGCCTGCCCCAAGACTGACGAGGGGGGACCATCACCTTCAAGATACTCGTCATCCTCCGTAGCAGAGGAGACGTAGCCCAACTCGGGCTGACCAGCAGAAACCTCCTGTGAATACTGTGCAGTATCCAAGGGGCCAGGCGAGACATCTCGGCGACCGACCAAAGGAGGTTGTGCCTCAGGAGGCACAGGGAGGCCAACTTGAGGGTTGCCAGAAAGCAACCGGGTGAGCGCCAAAACGGCCTGGCGCAGGTCACCCTGAGAATCCGTCGCAGCAGAATCGCCCGACGGAGTGTCCTCCCAATGGACCCTTCTGGTAGAAGAACCCAAATCCTCAGAAGAGACCGACGGCGAACGTCGATCGGCAGACAGAATAGGAGCACGGTGAGAAGACACCGGAGGATAGTCCCGATTGTGACGCCCAGGAGCCATCACTGGCCTCTGCGAAACAGAAGGCCCTGCCTGCAAATCCTCGAAAGGGACCGACGGCGCACGTCGATCGGTAGCTGGACCTAGGACACGGTGAGAAGACACCGGAGGATTGTCCCAAGAATGACAGGAACCTGTCATTGACCTCTGCGCAGCAGACGGCCCCAACTGCCTATCCTCTGAGACCGACGGCAAGCATCGATCGACACCCAGACTCGGAACACAGTGAGGAATCACCGGAGGAAGGTTCCGAGAGTGACAGCTAACCGGGGCTGTCACTGACCGCTGCCGAACAGCAGGCCCTGGATGCCAACGTCCCAACACCATCCCGCTAGCCGGCACACTAGCAGGCGAAGGTGGAACAATAAACGATTCACTCGAGGGACGAGGAATCGCTGCCGAAGCGACCGGCCGGCTCAACCGACTAGGAGCAAACCTAGCCAGATGAGACGGAGCAGACAGCAAACCCGCACAGCCTCACCGCGAGGCTGGGGGAGGCTGAGAACACACAGACACACCAGCAGATACAGCCTCGGTCCCCCGAGACTGTAGACCATCCCCAGAGGAGATGGAAGAGCCACCATCAGACAGAATAGGATCTGGAGTAGCAACCCCCTCAACAACGGTCGACGGTGTAGGAGGCAGATCGGAGAGGGTTACCGAGCTGACCTCGGAAAAGCTCTCAACGAAAACAGACGCCTCAATAGTGACATCCGAAGACAAAGAGACCGCGGTCTCCTCATCAGGTATCACTGAACAAACACCATCAACAGTTGCAGAGGAGCTCGCCACAGAAGTCAGATCCGAATCCTGTGTGACAGAGTCACCACGTGCACCAGCAGAAATGTCTGCAACGGCACGGCTACCCTTACCCCGAGAACGAGGGGTTCTAGCTCTGGAAAGAACCACCTTGTTAACAGAAGCCCAAAATTTAGAGGACCAAACCCCACAGATACCACATGATTGGGCCTGAGTGCAATTGTTGCAAGTGACACATGTGGTATGGGAATCGTCCACATGTTTCACCTGCAAACAAGAGGTACAAGGAATAGTCTTAGGCATGATATAAATACAATAATCAAGCTTCCCGCCGACGGAAAACAGAACGAAGGTCGTGTTCACACGTGGGGGAAAGGCAAGATAAAGTGTGAAAAGAACAGCAATAATAATACAAATTAACATTAAATGAGAATAATAATTTGGTAGCTTGAAAAAGGATACAATCCAGTAGCACACTAAAGATGATTAATAAGTTGTTCACGAAGAATTAATAGCATAAACAGCACGAGTCACAAAAATTTCCGACCATGAACAATGGCGGAAAATAAAGGAATTGACGTCACGGTTGTTGCGCATGCGCTCGGTAAACGCAAGAGGTGTGCAGAGAGAGTACCTGTAATTTCGAGCGCTGGTCTCGCTCGACCCTTTTTTCGATCTTTTTCGTGCTTTTGCACTCTAGTACTTTTCCAACTCGTTTGGAAAAGATTCTAAAAGCTTGAGTTAGTTCCGAAGTAGGGCTTGCACTTATGTTACAGCCAATTGTAAACAATTGTGAGTAGGTTGAAAAGAAACAATACACAAGTCGGGAATGGATTAATTGACGCCATTCTCAAAATATTTAATTCAATTTCATGAATACTTAATCACTTTTCGGGGTGCATTGTGAGATCAGAGCATTGTTTTTGTAAACAATAACTTCAGAAGGCCTGCACAATAAAAGGAAGCTGATTGATTTGTATGCCTGGCACTTAATCCAATTTCAGTGAGCGTCTAATTGCCAGCAGTTTAATTACAAAACAAACTACTGTAATTAAGCACCTGTGAAAACATGAAAGGGGGACGGTTACTGCTAGTCTAAGAGTGCCTTTTCCATTGTTTTTTTTTTTTTTTTATCTGAACTACCCACTATTTGAATGGCAGAACTACCCACTATTTGAATGGCAAAAGGAGATTTGCTGTATTTAAATGATTGACATTTTTTAAAATGTTGCACCCACAGCCACTGAAATATTTTGTAATGCACAATATACCAGGGTACCGAAGCCTTTATTAAGTGGTAAATGACATCCGACGTAGCTAAGAGTATTACGGCATCAAGTCATTCAAGAAATCACTGAGGCGATAAATAGAAAGTATTTTTTCTATCAAATTGGAAACTTCGGGGCATTCAATCTCCAGAGTTTTGGGGAATGGTGCAATAGACGGCGGAGAAGTGAAATGGGGTATTGAGAGTTGGTGGGAGGGACAATTGATGCATAACTATGTTCATGTCGTTTCATGACCCAGGGTAAATTGAAACGTCTCGGACTCCAATGGGCCGACCTCCCGACCTCCCCCCCCCCCCCCCCATCCATCTATAACTATGGCCAGTGTATTGAACGAAAATGAAATGGACTTGTTGGTACGATCGTTTTCATGCAGATAACGTGTGCGGTAATTTTTATTTTTTCTAAAATTGGATGCACATCTATTCGTCACAATGAGACATCACCAGTTTGAATCTACACCCGTTTAAATAGGCTTAGCCTGTTCACCAAACCCCATTTCAACTCACGTTTTTGCAGTAGAGCAATTGGTAACCAGTTAATTATATTAACAAGAAAGAAATAATCCTCTTCACATTGAATCACCATTGCAACAGTGATTTATCAAGAAGGAGATAATCTTTTCCACATCTAAAGACCGTTTGCACACATTGTTTTATTTGGTCAAATTACACCGTGTGACACTGTGTTGGCCGGTGATTTTCAGAAAATCGTCCACCGTGTCGGGTGTTTGAGACAGGATACACTTGGCACGTACTGTATATGATAAGAAACATGGACTGTTGCATGGGGTGAAATGTAAAGGTCCGGATGAGTGAAAACGTTTTTTTTTATTTCGAACTACCACGTGTATATTATCACTGTATATGAGCGAATATAAGTTCAAAACGTTTATTTCTTTTATTTTGTAGTGTTGAATAAGTATAAATAAATGAGTATTTGAATCTTCGTTCTGCTCTTTTTAATTATACCGGCAGTACTCCTTGATTGAAAGCTTTTCCCAAGAATGAAAATTATCAATTTACCCCAAAGAGCATGTAGCGGTCGGTCGATTGAGACTGAGAAAGAATGGCGACTATTGTTTGGAAACTCGCATTCAGTGGCATAATTGGCACAAAAATGGATTTGTTTGTTTGGGGGGGGGGGGGGGGGAGGGGGGGGGGCACTGAGGAGTGATGGCCACTGCAAAACGCGTTACGTGGGAAATTTATGCACTTAAGCCTAGTGTAATGCAGGGGGGGGGCCTGGATTCAACGTAAATAGGCATATTTATAGGATGGCGGAGGTAAGGGTGGTACAGTATCATGTCACATTTCGAAGGGCTCTGAGCCACTAATGTTGATTTTATTTTCTCGGTTATTGTTTCTCAGCCTATCCAATTCATTTTTTTTTTAAATGTAATCTCCGAACAGAAGAGATTACGCTCTCTGCGAAAAACGCCTATAGAAATATATAAATTTATATTAAATAAGGTTGTGCTTATTTAATATTAATTTATATATATACATGTAATCTTGTTTTCACAATTATGGGGAAATCGAGTGTTTATTTTGAAATTGTTGTTTAAATGGGTAATAATAAATTGTGAAGCGTTTCGCAACGAGTTAAAAATGGTCGGCGAAACTTGATTTAGTTTTAATATTTTCATAATTTCCTTTTGCAACTTGAGAGAAAAGTTGTCCAAATCTGCTGTGAATAATTGTCAAGCTTAATCTTTTTCATAGTACGGTCCGAGAAACCAATCAAGTCGCTAATCCATTTGTCTCATACTGTCCGAGTTTTTAATCAAATGTCGGACACAGATCACAGACATACTCTCCGACAATCGTCGGCAATTTGTGAGTGATCTTGAGACACAGTTCCTCGAACCTGGGAGATTCATGTAATCGTCGCTTGCAGCATAGTGTAACAAGGGAGGAATTCTTAATTTGTTGGGTAAAGTGTCAATATCTCAGGACTGAACAATTGGATTTATTTTACTTGAACCCATATATAAAGTAATAAAATAACTTTGATCAATATTTTTGAGTTATCGCATTCCAAAGAAACTGATTGGAGTAAATTTTTAATTTGATGGATAAAGGGTTGATATCAGAGGATCAAAATAACAGATTTACATCCAAAACTATACAGCTCAGAACATCAGTAACCTAAACAGAAATTTAAAGTAACAACACAATCTGATTAATATTATTTGAGGTACTGCATGTCAAAGAAATAGATTGAAAAATTTTTATTATGTGGATCAAGGGTTAATACCTCAGGATCAAATGATCAGATTTATATAAAAAACTATACAGCTCGGCAAATCAGTAATCTGAACATCTATATGAAGTAACAAGACAATCAGATTGATATTCTTTGAGTTATCGCATGTCAAAGAAACAGATTGGAAAAATGCACAATTTGATAGATAGAGGGTTAAAATCTCAGGATCAAACTACCAGATTTACACCAAAATCTACACAGCTTGGCACATCGGAAACCTGACCACACATGTGAAGTAACAAGGCAACCTAATCAATATTTTTTAGGTTACCGCATGCCAAAGAAATGGATTGGAGTAATGCTTAATTTGATGGATAAAGGGTTAGTACCTCAGGATCACATCATCAGATTTACATCAAAAACTATACAGCTCGGCACATTACAATATGGACAACATGACACATAGGATTGATATTTTTTTAGTTATCGCATGCCAAAGAAATGGATTGGAATAATTCTTAATTGGGTGGGTAAAGGGTTAATATCTCAGTATTGAATAATCAGATTTACACCAAAAACTTTTCAGCTTGGCGCATTAGTAACCTGAACACAAATATAAAGTATCATGACAATCTAAGCAATAGTTTTCAAGTTATCGAATGCCAAAGAAATGGATACAGAAGACGGATGGACGGACAAACAAAGGATGGACGAACAACAGAGGGCCACCCTGGATGCCAGCATTATGTGTACCATACATGGTATGGGTACACATAAAAATCAGTTGCCGAGAACCAAATCAATTTTTTATTCACCTTTGAGATTATATTACAGTGAAGCCCATTTAACTGAATATCTCTTAACTGAATAGCCCTGTTAATTGAAAACCATTTACCATACCTCCAGTACAAATTCGACCTGTTAATTGAATATAGGTTATAGAGTAAACTCCTGTTAATTGAATAAAAATCTTGCAACCTGTCGCCAAATTAACCTGACACTCCCCTGTTTTCCATTATTTATAGACCTATTTGGCCTCAGTACAGGCATTTAATTTATTATATATTGTTTGACAGAGCTCATAGAGCTCTGTCAAACAGTATATAATAAAATTAATAATAAGTTTATCTCTAGAATACAGGAAAGCGGCACAACCCCTGTTAATTGAATACTCCTGTTAACTGAATAATTTTCATTGACAAAGTGGCTATTCAATTAACAGGGTTCCACTGTATCCTCTTAACAAAAATTCAACATCACCTGTGGAATAAATATGACATCGATGTCAACAAACTGATTGCATGTCTTACCTTTGGCCGCTAGATGCAGAGGTGTCACTCGAGATCCAGAACATGCATTAACATCTGCTCCAGCCTCTAGTAACATTTTAACTATTTCATGATGGCCACCTGAAGTAATAAATTGGAAAAATAAGAAATTATGAAATCTGTAATCTAATATATAAATGTGAATG
Organism: Pictodentalium vernedei; assembly: GCA_031216915.1. Classification (NCBI taxonomy): domain Eukaryota; kingdom Metazoa; phylum Mollusca; class Scaphopoda; order Dentaliida; family Dentaliidae; genus Pictodentalium; species Pictodentalium vernedei. The sequence continues at coordinate 371,281,422 of CM062291.1, forward strand.
TCTGTATCTATATCTCTATCTCTCTCTCTCTATCTTTGTTCTGGTTGAACTCCTCCGTTTCTCGATTGATCGGTCTCAAATTTTGTACACAGGGGTAATTCGTCCCTGCGAGTAACATGGGATGGGTACAGTGCCCGTGCGAGGTGACCTTGACCTTGAAATTGATGACCTTGACCTTTTATTTCGAAAACGGCTAGGCCGATCTGACTAAAATTTCATATGTGCGGGGATATTGACCCATCGATCATTTTCACTTTATCAGGGGGCCCATGTGGGATGACCTTGAAATTGGTGACCATCTTCTCCCGTGCAATGCCGGGTATTCACCCGCTAGTGTTTCAATATGCAAAATATTTTGTCGAGTGGATGGTTTGGAAAAAGGGAAAGTAGGAAAATCACAAATTTCATTATCCATCCATTGATAAATAAATTTGCCAAAATAGATGTCTTAATCACATACTTGTTCAGTTTTTCTGTGACCATTTCACATTTAATTCTCTGAGTTAACACTAATGGCAAACAAAATAAGAAATAGGGAGAAAACAGTCATGGGGACTAATGGGTAAAGGGTTATTATTCATATTTTTGACAGAGAAAAAAAAATGTGATGGTTCATGTTCTCAACCTTAATCCTTTTACAAGCACTTGACAGAAAAGACTGTATTCATTTCAAATGATATCTGAAGATATTTAGGGGTCTGACGTCAAATAGATATATACCATGAATATTGGCCATATATTTTACCCAACCTGAACAGATGACATTTCTCAAAATAAGCCTGAAAAAAAAGAGATAAAAATCTGCTTCTCAGGCCTCCCCAGATGTTTATTTTGGTTGCGGCATGCTATCTTTTTATTAACAAAGCAAACTTAAAAAAAAAAATTAATTGGTGTCTTCCAGATAAATTACTTAATTTAATGAAATGAATAAAATACACCTCTACTCTTTGTTACTCTGTAAATTAACCATTTACCCAATGCAAACGATATCAAAATTTATTATTTTAAATATCATTTTTGAAAATTTTTCAAAAAATTTCAACAAAACCATATCATGTGACCCTCGTTGGAACGAGCTCATTGAGCTTGTTCCAACGAGGGTCACATGATATGGTTTTGTAGAAATTTTTTGAAAAATAATATTTATTCCAACTGCTGAATTTGCATATTACGCGGGTAGATGCAGCCAATTTGTTGTGTAAAGGGTTAAGAGGCCCAAAACAAAACACAAACCAAGTATGTGCATCTCTGAGTGTAAAGAAATTATAATGATTTCAAAAATAAAAATAAAATAAAATACACCTTCATGCATTTTTATACAAAAAAAAAAACGCCCTGAGATGCAGACAATCTCCCTTGCTATATATAGCCCAACTAAAAATTTGCATTTTTGTCTCAAAAACACAACTCATGGCCTCTTATTGCAACAAGCTCAATGAGCTTATTCCAATGTGGGGTCATAAGCTATCTTCAAAGGTGGAGTATATTTATCATTGCACTTACCACCCCACCTACTCACAATTCATAACACTTTCCATTCCACTCTTCAAAAACTGACAATCAAGGAAATACAGCACTGTGATCACAAAACTGGACAGAGAATTTCAATTGGATCATGACTGGGTCACAATTGGATCCAATCAAATTCCCTGTCCACTTATCTCTCAGAACAGGCTTGTCATTTTGAAAATTGCAGGAGGGCCATTTTGGTTGGCCTCAAATCATCACAGAAAGGCCATTTTGGGTTCACATAAAATGACCCCAGGAGGGTCATTTATGATTTGCAGGGGCCATTTTGTTTTAGCCTGATGGGTAGACAACTAATATTATTTTAAGGTACAGTACATAGAGAGTGGATTGTAACTAAATCACCCACAGAGTGGAGTTATCACCCAAACTATAACTTTCAAATTTTATACATACTGACAAAAAGCACAAGCAATGTTTCAGCCAATGGACCTCCGGATTTAACCCGGAGGTCCAATGGTTGAAACTTTGCCTGTGCTTGTTATGCTTTGCAACAAATTTACAATTATTGCTTGGGTGGAATCTCCACTCTGTGGGTGATTTAGTGATAATACACTCTCCATTTACTTTACATGGTTTGTGCAATTATGATGTATGTCATCACGTAATGTATATTTAGAAAGTTACTTACTGTCTCTAGGTGACTGCGTTGATGACACACTACGAACTGCGCTTTTGTTACATGCACCTCCTTCAATCGCGAAAATTGCCGTTTAAGGCGGCTGATTTTGAGGTGCCCTCGACTGAATTAATGGGCCGCAGAAATCGGAGTCAGACAGACATTTAACGTCCACAGAGTTTTTAACTCAGGCAGACGACTGCGGCCTGGGGCGATCGCCCGCCTCAAAATGACAAGCCTGTCAGAAGCACTATAATATCTCACCTTTCAAAAAAGAAATACAAGAACACTGAATCAGAGATACTATTAACATTTGTGTTTTGTTGATGTGGTCCGGATTTTGCATTATTTTATATGAGGAAAGATGATCCAATTATACACTACAGTCACTGTGGAGTGATCATAATCCATGCGTGGGCAGTGATACCCACGCATGCATTTACAGGCCAGGCATTCTGAAAAATGCAGGAGGGCAAAAAATCGCTCTCCTCAATCAGCTCAGGAGAGCAATTAGCTTTACACAGCATTTTAAGTATCCAATTGAACGAACTCATTGAAACTGAAACCAACAGACTACATCAGTGATTTTATTAACTTTACTAAGGTAAAGCGAAATCTCTTAGACATCTAGATGTCTCACTCAACAACCGAACACACACTTGATAAGACCTGTGTGTGTACCAAGACCTGTTGTCCAAGAATGTCATACGCCTACCACTACCACCTTCAACCCCCCCCCCCCCCCCCAAAGGGGTTGAAGGTGGTAGTGGTAGGCGTATGACTTTCTTGGACATCAGGTCTGCTTGAATCTACAGTCACATCTTGGTGCAAGTGCTTCAAGTGACAGGATAGTAGTAATGGTAGTATATTATAGTTAAATTACATTTTTGCTTTACAACAAAAATTTAATGTGAGCATAATACATGTAATCTCAATCATCCCAGACCAAAATATTTAGGAGGGCAATTTTTCACTCTCCTTAATTCTTTCAGGAGGGCAGTAAGGAGAGCAAAAAAATCGCTCTCCTGAAATTGCCAAGCCTGCTTTTACCAGATAACTTAGATGTGAGTCTTCCATGGAAGACGTGTGTCACCTGCACTATATTTTAATAGCGTGTCTTCAAATATTTACCTCAAACCTTGTTAATCAAGTTCTTCTATGTAAGTTATATGGAATTTCAAGTCGAAAAAGGGACATAACTCTGAAAAAATGTGTGGATGATAACTGTTGTATGTGGATATCCTTTCTCCCATCCTGGTTCATGTGCATACCAAATATCATTAAAATCCGCCTGACAATGATTGAGATATATACACTCCAAGGCGTTTCAGACAGAATTCTAAGTTGAAAAGGGGCATAACTCTGGAAAAAATACAGCGGATCAAAAAATAAAATAGGAGGTGCACAATGCCATTATGTGATAAACAATCACTGAAAGTTTCATCAAAATCCATTCATAGGTTAAAGAGGAGTGGCGGATAAGAGAAAGTGTGACGCGGACGACGACTCAGACGACGCGGACGACGCAAGACGACAAAAGTAATCCCTATATGTCGCTCCCACTTTGTGGGGCAGGCGACACAATAAAAATCATCATCAGAAAAATTTTAATTAATGAAGAAGTGTTTGGAATCTAATATTATTGCATCTGTAGAAATATTGTCCACCCATTGAAAAGTGACCAGTCCTCAGTGACTGTACTGTAAAAGTGTTTCATGATCGAATGATGCTCTGATCACAAAAAAGACTGCTTTCTCCCACTGGACCAGACCTTAGTCGACCTGGCACATCTTGAACATTTGGACTCCAACCACTTTCACACCTGAGATGATGATTTAGTTTGCTTGACCTGAATTTGAATATTGAGTAGAACAACAGCAAAACTGAAGTCACTATTACAAGTATGGTGAATTTAATAACTTAAGATCCTAATGAGTAACGACTAAACTATGCACTCTCAAAATGTAGAAAGTTCAATGCAGCCCCCTTACTAGTAAATACAAACAAAATTAAATAATTGATTCTCAGACAATTTTTTTTTTAAAACGAATGAGAGAGGGCGGTTTTTATTTTTATTGTTTATTCCTGATGGAATGGTTGCCAATGCCTAAAATCTAGTTGAAAGAGCCTAAAATTAAATACTAGAGCATTCATGTTGATTTCACAGATTGTTTTTTTTTCTGTAACAGTGATCATACAACCCAAAATCAATATAGAACAACAAAAATGGATATAAAAAGTAATGAGTTTAACTGGTTGAGAGCTAGAAGCCACAATTAGGCCTTCCAAAAAATGAGGATACAAGTGCTAAAGCCAATATTTTCCTTACCCATGTTTTGTATTTAGTAAAACATAAATAATAGTTTGTTTATACAAATTTGTTCTATTACAAATTATTGGAGAGTAACTGTTGGCACTCTCTAATAATTTAAATAAAACAATTTTTGATGAACAAATTCAGACCACCAAAACTAATCTAGCTCTCAGTTGAATAAATATTCATTTTGTACATACATATGAGAATCGTGTCGCATTTCGCGAAGAGAATAACAATACTGTATCAGTGTATACATCAAGATTATTACCATTATGTGGATGTACAAAATATGTATCCGTGTCGAGCTCCGGGTTCTAAGGGCAGATCACGATGAGTCGAAGATGAGTTGTGATCTATCCTTAGAACCCGGAGCGTGACTCGGATACATATTTTCTTGGGGGTTGGGGGTATAATTTGATTGATTGACTGGACTACTGAAATAAATATGACGAATGCGGGTAGAGAATGTGCCACTGCTTGAGAAGCAAAAGATTCAGTTTCTTTAGCCTAATTGGATATTTCTTGACTGAATAACTCAGTTAACCAAATATAACTTACAAACAAAACCATTTACCATACCTTCAATTTAAATGTAACCTGTTAATTGCATGACGGTTAGCCAAAATCAAAATTTAAAATTTGTTATTTCAATTATTTTTTCTAAATTCAACAAAACTATACCATGAGCTTGTTCCAATGAGGAGTCACACAATGCATTTGTTTTTAATTTTCTTTTTCAGCAGCCTGATTTGTACATTATGCAAGTGGATGTAGCCAATTCATTAAGTAAATGAAAAGGGTACCGGAAGCATCCAAAGGCCATGATATCAAACAGGGCATTTGAGTTAACTAAGACCAGGAGTTTACAGCGTTTCATAAATTGTAATATGAGACTCAATAGGACTGACATTATATATATATATATATATGATGTCAATAATCTGTTCTCCGTATTTAAAGCTTTACCTCATCCCTTGAGTGCAAAAAAGTGCCATCTTCAATGCAATATATATATGGCACTTTGTTGCACTCAAGGGATAAGGTAAATAGGGCTGCCCGATATTCAAAAATGAATACCGGTTTCGGTATTCAAAAACATACCGCAGTATACCGGTATATCGAAAACTGCTCAGATATATGAACATAGGTACCACAATCACATGCCTTGATGATGCGGTTTGAAAAACATTCACCCAATGCAGACGATATCAAAATTTATTATTTTAAAAATCTGTTTATCAGATTTCCCCAAAAAACTTCTACAAGACAATATCATGTGACCCCTCATTGGAATGAGCTCAACGAGCTCGTTCCAATGAGGGGTCACATGATATAGTTTTGTAGAAATTTTTGAAAATTATCTTTTCAACTGGGGAATTTGTATATTATGTGGGCACATGCAGACGATTCCTTGGGTAAAGGGAGAATATTCATTCGGGGCTACAGTTAAAAAACTCAAGCCATCTTGAAAATTAAATTGTGGATGAACAAAAAATGACGATAAACCGATATTTTTGTAATTACACCGGTATTCGGTATTCAATCGATATTGGTTTGAATACCCGTATATATCAGTTTATCGATATACCCTAGAGGTAAAGCTTTAGAACTCAGCCTGCTGATTGTATAGTTTCTTTGTGTGATAATTATCGACTGAACTCCATCATTATACCTCCTCACCGCGCCCTCCCCACCTCAGTGCCGGCATTATTGGCACACGTAAAATATGGTCAGAAACAAATATTCAAGAGTTTCTCGGTTAGAGTTCTCTGAAAGTAAAGTCATTTCCACTGGTGCACTTCAGAAGAAAAATGCCACGTGCTGCTCCCTTATCCTCAGGGCAAAGGGAACAGCTGCCCCATACACTAGATTCATCTGTACAATCTGGAAGGGAGGAATGAACAAGAATTGGGGCAAAATGATCCGACACCTATTGGGTACTGTACCCATTCCCCACCCCCACCCAGTGACTGCCGGGAAGAAAATGCAGGCAAGTGAATGATCACTCTCCTCATTTTGACTTTGCTAAAGTGAAAAATTCAGAAGAGTGATTTTAACCCCTTATCTATGACAGCCCAAACTCACTAGCACTATGCACGAAAATGATCATACAACTTTTGCTATTTTTTTAATTTTTCTCTAAAAACGTAGCTTATGACTCATTGAGCTAGTTCCAATGAGGAGTCATAAGATATGTTTTAAGGATGAGCTCATTCCAGTGAGGAATCATAAGCTATGTTTTTAGCAAAAACTTAAAAGATTTTAGTTATGCAAGATAATGTTTTACAAGTATCGTCTTTTAGTTGAGTCAGTTAACAGGTGATTGAAATGCAATATATAACTTGATGTTCAGACCTATATATTTCTACACACATCATTAAGTGAATACACCCAAACCGGTCTCCAACCAAACTGGCCACCAACATTTTTACCCAAACCGGCCTCCAATGAACCCAAACCAGCCTCTACATTTTACCCAAACCAGCCTCCAAAATTTTATCCTGTATGACCGCCACAATTTTACCCAAACTGGCCTCCAAGAATGTCTGCCACAATTTTACACAAACCGGCCTCCAAGAATTTTACGAGCAGGGAAACTGAAAGGGGCAATGTGGGATTTAAAAGATAAAAACACAGACTTTTTAAAGTATGGATACACATTTATTAACAGAACTCAAAAGGCTATTCAAACACAAACATGATCTGTGACCAGTGGCGTAGCAGAAAATCTTGTGTGCCCCCCCCCCCCCCCCCTGCGAGATAGAGACGGGGGCCCTTTCATAATGGTGGTTGCTTTTATAACGGGAGCAAATTTAGTGTTGTTACCGTGCACAGCACACAGGATTTCACGTAGTACATACGCCATAAATTAAATGAAGGTATAGCCTACATGTATAGGATCGATTCTAAAAGTACGACTCTGTAGATTTTTTCATTACATGTTTTAAGTTTCACCCCCACCATCCAATGATACACACATACACGCCCAACATGTGTGACTTGAGAGGCACCATGTATGTATATTGTTCATTTCTCACCCCTATCAGTTACAATGATGTAGCGTTCACTTAACTCTTTACCTAACCTGAAAAGCAGATGCCACTTGCAAAAATAATTCTGGAATAACTAATTTTTGGCCTCAAAAACATAGGTTATGACCCCTCGTTGAAACGAGCTCGATGAGCTCGTTGGACCTCAAAAACATAGGTTATGACCCCTCGTTGGAACGAGCTCAATGAGCTCGTTCCAACGAGGGGTCATAACCTATGTGTTTGAGACAAAAAAATACTGAAAGTTAATTGGCGATTTTTGAGAATAGCGCTGGCCGGTTTTGGCTGTTATGTTAGGTAAAGGGTTAAAAAAAATAATACATAGACTACAAAGAGTATGTCGTGTGGAAGTGAGAGTTTGAAATTATGTGTATTTGGTACACAGTCTCGCTCTCTCTCTCCCTTTCCCTCTTTCTTCCAGCGTTGGGACGTCCTTGTCCTTCAATACAGCCCCCCGCTCCGCAATGCGGGCCCTGTGGGCCCATCCCCTACACCACTGTCTGTTACACATAATCAAATCAAATGACTATACTAACAAAAAGCTCAAAAAACAAACATTATCTGTGACACATAATCAAATCAAATGGCAATACTAACAAAAAGCTATACAAACACAAACATCATCTGTAACACATGACACATAGGATAGCAAATGAAAAGGTTGTATATACCGAATCGAACCAAATCAGGTATAGCAGGTTCTCATTTGCTTCTAACTTCCCTTGACGCTACTGTAGTGCTTTGGCAATGTTTTAAAAACATGGCCACTAACATTACAGGAACATCATTAACTGATGTTGGCAAGTTATCTGGTTGTAATTTATAGTTATATTTATCTGTTGAAATTACCATTTCTGTTGCATAAAGAATTGAGAATAACAATTATTACTCATTCCCAGCTACTTTTTCGACATTCGTTATCAACCCATAACATCGGTTGATAACGACTGTTGAATAAGGAACTTGGAATAAGTAAGGCATATAAGTTACTTGATTGCGATTTATACTTATATTTATCTGTCGAAATTACCGCTTCTCATTACAAAGTGTTGGGATTATCTTGGGTTGGGAGGGGGCGCGGTGGCTCAGTTGGTAGAGGTGCAGGCTGCAAGCCGAGAGGTCCTCGGTTCGAATCCCACCTGCGGCAACCGCGTTGTGTCCTTGGGCAAGACACTTCACCCCGATTGCCTACATGGGGGCACGATGACGCTGTGTACCGAGGCGTACTGCACGTCGATGGTGCGCATGTCTTCAACCAATCTAACCCTGCCTGTGCTGCAGTGCAGAGTTCAGAGTTACGATGTTGGAGAGCTGACAGCTGCTCGTCGTTGCTCGGTGGTTCTCTCCGGCTTCCTCCACCCATAAAACTGTCACAGTCATGATTAGCCATTGTGCATAAGTATGTGACCTTAAACACCAATAAATAAATAAATAAATAATCTTGGGTTGGGAACTTGGGACTAAGGGTTAGGTTGTGTAATAAATACAGAACGATACTTATGAATGAACATGTGGTTCTGTATTTATTACCCACCCGACCCAAACCCCAACAGAAGCGAAATAAATTGGGACTTTTTTTATATATATACTGGCTGAAAGAATCAGTCGGATTCGGTATATACGGAGACTCATCAAAATTCAATGATAATTCAAATTTTTCCTCATTAAAACAGCGACAGATGACAGAGTTTGTCTTGCAGTTTTTTCATTGCTTTCATACTCAGTCCAAATTTTTTCCAACTATCTGTAAAATTTTTTCGTTTCACTACTAACATGTCTCCTCATCCGTCCCCAACTTATGAATTCCCAAACTGAGGGAAGTAATCTACAAGTAAAAAGAACTGTAGATTTCTATGTCCAGCTGAAATATTTATCCTTTTATGCCAGCCTTCACAGTCATTATTTGTCCTCACTGACATTCCAAACACTGACCAGAGGTGTGTTGGCCACATATTTGAACAAATCCATTGATTTTCGGCATAGGAAAATAACTGTTCAAGAGCGGAACTGCTTGCTTGCTCTTTCAGGTGTAGAAATTCCTGATGGATACGTGTGTGATAAAGATATGGTAAAGCCTCAGCTTTTTAATTAATTTATACACTTCTGTGCGGCAACTAAACTTCACTTCTAAATCAAAACTCTGTACTTTATGATAAACAGCTTGTTGCCAATGAAAAGCACAGCCTCTGAATTCAACATTTGGCATACAAGTCACGAACAGCAAGCCAGACACCTCTTTCAAAGTCTGCCATACAGCGTCTCACTTTTACACAAATAACTCCACCCAACTTGTCTAAAACAGCACTGAATACAGCTTTGAAGTCACTTTCACGACATCCAGACATGAAAATAAAAACAGTTGGCATCTGCTTTGTTCCACCAGTTTCTGACTTAATAAATGTGTGAACTGTATATAACTGTGTGAAAGGTGATCTAACCACACGGAATGTACCATCCATACACCAAGTTTTTGCACTCTGCATCATTTCTAACTGATCTTCTGTTGCAAAAATCAAATGCCTTGCATTATTCACATTAACGTTGTTAATCCAAAAATTTGCTGGGAATTGACTTTCCTGAAATTCATATTCTATGTCCTTAGGTTCAGGAGGTTTCATGGCCTTATGACTTCAATAAGGCTATCACGATTAATCGATTGATCAATCGGTCATGCCAAAATCAATTAGTATTTTTCGTTGTCAAAGAATCGGTAAATTTTACCTTGTTTTAGACGTTCAATACTTAAAAAAACATTGATGAAAAAACTATTGTTTCTGAAGGTAAAAGGTCAAGAACGTAGACGTTAAACCTCAAAAGGCTGTTAGATACATTTGATAGGGAGAAGGGGTCATCTAGGTATAATTAATTGATTATTTGCAACGATTAATTGATTCTTAAATTAAATGAAAGTGTCAATGACACTGTAGCTCAACTCGTCAAGACGAAGACATGTACATGTATAGTATGTGACACAGCAATGACAAACATCTAGGTAATGACTTGATAACAAAGGTACATATAAAGTATTGTAATGGTCTGTACATAAATACTGACCGTTGCCTGTAACAAAGGTATAGGTAAAGTATTGTAAAGATGCTAAACTAGAAAAAAATCTTTGAGTCCCAGAGTGGGTAAGACTGAACCCCAAAATATTTGTTCTCATAGAACAGTGATAACAAAGGCACCCCAAAACACACTCGTTCCTGTCCCAAGGTGAAAACAAAGGTACCCAAGAAGTTTTGTGAAGATCAGTTCATAAATACAAGCTGTATAGAACTTGTGACAAAAAACTGATTGGACCTAATTTCGGTACAAAATGGCCACTGGCAGCCATCTTGAATTTTGGACCGCAGCCAGAAACACTCATTCTCGTCCCAAGGTGATAACAAAGGTACCCACGAAGTTTTGTGAAGATCGGTTCATAAATACAACCTCTACCCTGAGCCGAATTGACATGTGTGCTTACGTTGTGTAAGTAGCACTGAATAAATCAAAGTTCATCTAATTTGCATAATTTCTGCACGAAAAAAAACACCTTACAATATGTGATGTATCCATGTTACTAAACATTCATACAAAAATTTATTCAAATCAGAACTTTCATACAGAAGTTCTGTACAAAAGACTGATTGCACTAATTTTGGTACAAAATGGCTGCTGGTGGCCATCTTGAATTTCGGACCACACCCAAAAACACTCGCTCTCATCCCACGGTGATAACAAAGGTACCCAAGAAGTTTTGTAAAGATTGGTTCATAAATATGGCCTCTAGTCTGAGCCGTAGAGAGGTTGTGTACAAAAAACTGATTAGACCTAATTTTGGTACAAAATGGCCACTGGCAGCCATCTTGAATTTTAGACCGCACCCAGAAACACTCGTTCTCGTCCCAAGGTGATAACAAAGGTACCCAAGACATTTCATGAAGATCAGTTCATAAATACAGACTCCAGCCCGAGCCGTATTGACATGTGTACTTACTGTGTGTAAGTCGCACTGAAAAAATCAATGTTCATCTAATTTGCATAATTTCTGCACGAGAAAAGAACCTGTATTATATGTTATGTATCCCATGGTACTAAACATTCACACAAAAAATTATTCAAATCAGCGCTTTCATATGGAAGTTCTGTGCAAAAATCTGATTGCACCTAATTTTGTACAAAATGGCTGCCATTGGCCATCTTGAATTTTGGACCGGACCCAAAAACACTCGTTCTCATCCCACGGTGATACCAAAGGTACCTAAGAAGTTTTGTAGAGATTGGTTCATAAATACGGCCTCTAGCCCGAGCCGTATTGGCATTTGCACTTACAGTGCTGAAAGTAACACCAAAAAAAACATCAAAATTAGTCTAATTTGCACAATTTACGCACGAGAAAAAAACCCGTACTATATCTGATGTATCCCATGGTACTAAACATTCATACAAAAAATTATTCAAATCAGAGCTTTCATATGGAAGTTCTGTACAAAAAACAAATTTCTGCATCGTCGGTACAAAATGGCGGGTGGCAGCCATCTTGAATTTCGGACCACACCCAAAAACACTAGTTCTCATCCCACGGTCATAACAAAGGTACCCAAGAAGTTTCGTAAAGATCGGCTCATAAATACGGCCTCTAGCCCGAGCCGTATCCAATTGTTGACGTACAGACAGACGGACGACGGGCCATGACAAAAGCTTCGCCAAAGTTGAGCTAAAAATCATGACAGCCCTCGACTTCAATTTGCCTGTTGACACAAATTAACTATGGAAGATAGCACCATGGACTGAGCTGATTCACTGTCTCTTAAATATCCTTCCACTATCTGTTGTGCAGGTTTGAATAAGTCTGTTTTTGCTACCTTTTGAATTTCTGTTGCAACATGACTAGCCTCGAACATCTCTGGTTTCTCATGTGAGTGTTGCCATAGACCCAGTTCAAATATTTCACCTGACTGCTTAACTGTTGCTAAAGATATCACCAGTATATCACTCTTTTCTTTTCATATTTCTTCGTGTAAGCAAACCCTAAACTGTCTAGTTACTAGACTTTTTTTCCACTAACTGCGTACCACTATCTATTATCTTATTCGTTGCTGCCATCACCCGTCGCATAAACGATTTGCTGAACAACTCTCATCTAAAGTTGGTGGTCGTGTAAATTCTTCAGCCGCAGATGGCCCCATTTCTTCAGATACCTCTTCAACGACAACTTCCCCTGCATGCACAGTTAAATTTTCTATCTGCGTAGATATTGATACTTCTTTGGCAAGAATTGTGGTGCAGAATTTGTAGATGTACATCTGTAGCAAAGCCAGTTTGGCAATTCTTCCAAACCATTATTCATATGTCTGTAAAACGCTTGCATTATGCCAGTGTTGCATATCCTGTGTTGCCAGCACAAACACTGGTCATACTTAAGACATTGTTGTCCTTCTCTGCATCGCCTTGCACAATATATGCATAACTCAGATTCAACCTCCATTTTTGAATGAAGGGAAACATTGGCACATGATTTTATAGCATCGTAAAAAGAGCCACAAGAACAAAAATACACAAAAAATATTTTGATCTATTGTTCATGGTAGAAGATATGATTTCAGTGATTTTCTTCAAAGCACCCTTTGAAGTCCTGTTAAGGTTAATCACGGAGAACACTTTTAAAAAACTGCAAAATCTTGTAAAAACAATTGTCTGTTCCATTCTTGTTTGATTTGAGATGACATGTTTTGATAAACAGTGTGTTAGGTCACATCAAGGTTTTGGGAATACGTGTTTGAAAAAGAGGAACCAATCAGCACACAGTTTGGATAGTGCCAACTTGTCAGTGTGTCAGTGACCTTTTCAGGAATTTTAGGGAGCTGGAAATGACAAGTTGTGTTTTTTTATTTGTGGGTTAAATGGATAATTATTGTATTTTCTATACCGGTATGCAGATAAACGTTTTGGAAAAGGAGGTTGACCAAAATTTTGCTTTCACAATTTTATCATTTAATTTTTTGAAATTTTTCTTCAAGTACAATGTCATGAAAGGCTACTAATAGGAGTGTGGTGAAAAATGCACAGAGGCCAGTTTGGGTAAAATTGTGGAGGTGGGTTTGGTTGGAGGCCGGTTTGGGTGCAATTCTCATGAAGGCGAGTGATTAATTGCTTCCCAAGTGAAACACTTGGGAGAGTGATGGCGAGTGAGAGTGATCACTATTATTTCCCCCCTCAGTCCCTGCCTGGGAACATTCAGCCGCAGGTGGTGGGCCGAATCTTCTGACTTTGAGTTTAATTTTTTGAAATTTTCAATTTATTCAGTTATTTAGAAAAGTTATTATTTGAATATATTTTAATGATTTTTTTATCAGAATTTTGCATATTTTGTGGGAAAAAATTGCTTTAATGAGTTTTGATAAGAACTTGGTCTATTTTGTGACAATTTCTTTTACGCAGATGTTAGAACGACCGAATGCCTCTGTGTTTACAAATAAAATTTATAGACTTGGAAAAACTAAAAAAATAACTTTTGTAATTACATCTATAGAGATCAGGACAACTCCTGTCAAAGACAACTCGGACCAAGACAACTCAGACCACTTTTGAAGACAACTCGGATCAACCTGAAAGACAACTCAGATCAACTTTGAAGACAAGTCGTCCCAAGACAACTCGGACCACTTTTGAAGGCAACTCGGACCACCTTTCAAGACAAGTTGTAACGACAATAAGACAGGTTTGACCAACTATGAAGAAAAGAATGATGTAGAAAATAATTAAATGTGATCTCAAAGAACTCAATAGATGCGATGGAACGCTTTTCAGTGCAGCTTGTGTTGTCTTTGAAGTTATTCTGTAAAATGAAAATGCTTCTCATCACAAACTTTGATATGTGATGAAAGTTTGCTTTGCAATTAAACAAGTAATCACACAGAAATCATGTGTGAAAGTTTGTTACTTGTTTCTTACTAGCTTGTCCTTTCAAAGGGCGGCTCAAAAGATTACCGACATGTTGTTTTAGGCACTAGCTTTTCTATATATTATGTTCCTTTCGAGAATTTTAATCATTCAATCATGACTGATGACTGTATAGAGTGTAAGGCAACAGTCCGTCCTCGACAAGAGGCTATACTTTGTGACACATACAACAGGAGCAATTTCCTGTCTTTGTCCCATGGAAAGACTCTGTTTGCGAGAGAATTTCTCCTACTTTCAATTACCAGTAATCACTTGAAATTTAACCTGCTATTGAAGACAGATAATCTCTTTTGTTAATTAGTTAATGTTCGTATTGTCATAGTTGTGTATAATCTGTGTGTTGAATAAACACCTCAAATATAACAATAGAGACTCAGTCATGGGATTATCACTGGCAGATAAAATGGATCAAAATGGTGAAAACTGAAAAACAGTGTCTGAAATTTTTGGGAGGGGGAGTGCGGGGGGCAAAAATGTTTCAGGGGGGGGGGGGGGGGGGGTCGACCCCTTGCCACCCATGGTTGCAGGCCTGATTTGTCAGAAATAAGCATATGAAATTTGAAACTGATCGGTTCAGCCATACAATTTTAAATGAACGCGAACCAAATTGGTTAGGGAGGTAAGGAGGGAGGGAGGGATGTATGTCAATTGAATTCAATGTCATACCTATTTTAACCTCATTTCTCGTTTCATTTTTGTAGTTCACTGACAGATGAGACCATGATTGGTTGTTCTGTGACTTTACCCACCAACCCTGAATCTTCGTTTGTCCACTATTCAGGTTCGAATTATTCACCGAGTCAGTCCAAGATGCCTAGAAAGTTGGTCTGACTAGAAACTTGGGTCGACTTCTTCAAAAATTGGGCCGAGTTGTCTTGAAAGATGGTCAGAGTTGTCTTCAAAAGTGGTCTGAGTTGTCCTGAATGTAGGGCCGTCTTGTCTTCAAAGTTAGTCCGAGTTGTCTTCGAAAGTGGTCTGAGTTGTCTTTGGTCCGAGTTGTCTGTAATTCCATCAATAGACTATATATCTATCTATATATATCTTTATATGATTATAATTGTAGTTGTACCACCACCAGTATTTTGTATGACATTTTGTATAATGTATGTAAAATTGTAGTGTTTGAGTTTTTGTGTTAAGTTGTCAAATAATGTTATCTAATGTTATTAGAATTAATAAATAAGTACCTTAGCAGACCATCAGGCATCACTGAGGGTTCAGGGTCAATTCGGCCTTGAGTCGATTCGGCTGAGTCGATTCGGCCTAAGTTTAGACAGAATCGACTCACCTTTTAGGCCGAATCGACTCACTTTTTAGACAAAACTTGTAAACTGTTTAAAAGTGTATTTCTATAAAATAAGTAACAATTGACAAAAAAATGGAATTTCTTCACTTTTTTATTTGATACGAATAATACCTTTTATGCCAAGAATAAAAAATCCACCAGATCCGAGGCCGGGTGAAATAAATTAAAATCCATTATATGAGGGAAGAAAGAATTCACTGACACACCAGACAAAATAAACCAGAACTGATTGCTTTTCAAATTAATTTTGCTAATTTTCGATTCATAACCGCGGAGAAATTGATCATATGTTGAGTTCTTTTCAGAGCAGTAATGCCATTCAAAAATTACTAAATTTAATCGAAAATTATCCACAATCCACATTGATCCGATTTTTGTATGCTATTTTAAAAAAAAAAATGGGGAGATGGTAATATATAAAAATGATTTTTATTCACTTTTTTATCGAAAATTATCCAGATTTAATGAAAATAATCTGCAATCCTCTTAACACATCCCATAATAACTGAATCAAACTAATAATACTTCTAAACTGAATTGGTAGCATTGTAGACACCAGTCAGAATTGGCGTGTTGTTTTAGACATGTTGTTTCAGTCGGGTACCCTCTAGGAGAAATGATACTTGTTTGATGAGCAAAAATCAAATGACAGGACATGTTGTTTTAGAGTGATATGGATTCATCACAGCGTTGATCTCTTTTCCTTTATCTAAGACTAAGACAATAAATGTGTTTTTTAGCTGTTGACAATCATCATATCATCATGTTGCTTCTCTTTGAATTATACCAGGTTGTCCCTTATACCCCGACGCGTATTTATTATTATGATCGTATCATAAGTAATAACAGGTGAAAAATTCATTCTGAATTATTCACGTGTTATTACTTACAATACAATCATAATTCAAATGACAGTCAGGTTGTCCCTTATATACCGATGCGTATCTGTTATTATGATCGTATCATAAATAATAACAGGTGAAAAATTCATTCTGAATTATTCACGTGTTATTACTTACAATACAATCATGAAGAATGTTTTATTTTGATAGCAACAAACCAAGTACATTCAGGTAGGTGTGTGTTATGACAGCAACAAACCAAGTTCATTCAGGTAATACATCTTGTTTCCAATCGGTTATCAGAAAATGTATTAAAATCGAAACTAATGGACAATAAGCCAATTTCGAATCTGACATCTTTGATGTGAATGTCAAGTTCACGAGATGCAAACCACGTGACTAGCAGTTTACTTCCGTGTTTACAGTGTTAAGTTCGGTGTCCACCAAACTTAGTTGTTATGTGTAATATTAAGTTTTTATTTATCAGAATCGATGTCATCTTTTGAACTAACTGACGAGTCAAGCATAGAGGACTTTAAACTGTGGGATATCGCCGGTTTAAAGACGTTTTTACAGAGACAGGGCTCATTGTGAGTGGCAACAAGGAAACACTTGTTGCATGAAGCTTCTCGGCTTGGGAGATGAAAGTCCCAACACTTCCAACTGCACAGGAAAAAGAAGCCGAACGGCATGACATGTACAGAAGTTTACTGAAAACAGACTAAGGCTACCTCCTCGACCCCATCACGGAGCTAAAAGAAGGATGGATAAAGGAAACCGATGGAATAGACAAATGGTCACCGGTCATGATATAGGACATAAGTGTTTTCATTTCAAAACACGACACTAATATCGAAAAAGTTTCCTTAACAAAATGACTTCTTTGTGACTATAAGGAACAAAAAGCGTACAGTTATTTTTCTTCTAACTTTATTATGAATATTGAATTCCACAACATAAAAGAGGAATCAAATTATTGTTATCTAAAGGCACAATGCATGCCTTCACAGAGGATAAACGAACCACCACACCTGGTGTGGGTGTGTGCTTCCAAGGACACAGGAGAAATAATAAATGCATTTTGCAGCTGTGTTGCTGGTTGAATGTAGTTACAATTTACCAAACAAGTCCAAATAAGTTGTAATATAACCATTATAAACCATGTGTCCTCCTTCTACGATAACACCAGGTTCTGACATTATTGTTTAGAAAGCCCCACAAAGGGGGGTGGGGGGGGGGGGGGGATTCAAAAAAATATCTGGTGTTATCAACATAGGACATACAGTTCATAGTGGTACACTTGCAGCTTATTTTTCTTGCACTAGATGTATATTAATTTTTTCAATTTTAGCAAATTAGCATCAAGTCTTGAAAATGACTGATGAATGGATTGTTATGCAGACAGACATGTATAGAATGGGATTCAATAGAAAAGAAAGCAGGCATACTACATGTAAATGTGAAGAGTGAATTGGCATCGACATCAAATCCCACCTCAAGTGGAGTTATCACCCAAACTACTACAGTACTCTCAATTTTAAATGTCAAATGTACATGTACAAAGTTCAGGCAAAGTTTTAGCCAGTGGAACACCAGGTTTAACCAGAGGTCCATTGGCTGAAACCTTGCATGTGCCTGCCATGCTTTGCAACAAATTATCAATAATTGCTCTTCTACTCTTTCATTGATTTACTGGTAATACACTCCTTGTGACCTGTAACTGTATTTCAAAAAAAAAAAGTTTGATGTATTTCTGAATTCTGACATGCCAGGAATAGAAGGGTTTCTGCTTGTGGATCACAAATAAAAACTCAGTGCAACGATGACACATTTTACTTTTCCTTACTGGATCATCTTGTATGAACAAGACATATACAGGCTTTTCCTTCCAAAGAATACATGTACATGTAGTTTACCCCTCCTCCATCCCTGGACCGATCGCTATGTTTTTTTAATGAAGGGCAACATACTCTACCCCCCCCCCCGACCCCTGAGTCATCTGATGGTGGGTTCCCCCACTTCAGCCCCCCCCCCCCCTGCCCCTCCCCTATGGCTGGATCAAGTGCTACCCGTTTTTTTTAAATGACGGGCAACATACTCTATCCCCCCCCCTATTTCATCCGATGGCGCGTGCCCCCACCTGAGCTGCCACCTCCCCCCATCCCCCACAGGCCTCCCTACACCCTGCATAGGTGGTGTTGTGGCCTAAGTCTTAAAAGACATAACTTCATGGGTCACCACTTTTTATTCTTCATCCAAACTGCGGCTGAGATGACATGTTGAGTAGGAAAAGATTCCTGTTGTTCCTCAGCCTGAAATTTTTGATCAGGTCATGCGATGGACTAAAGATTGTATTTAAACCGGCGATATCCCCGTTTAAAGACCTCTATGCTTTGTGTCGTCGGCTAATTCAAAAGATGACATAGATTCTAAAAAATTGAAACTTAATATTACGCAAAACAACTCTGTTTGGTGGACACTGAACTCAACACTGTAAACACGGAAGTAAACTGCTAGTCACGTGGTTTACACCTCGTGAACTTGACCTTCACATCAAAGATGTCAGATTCGAAATTGGCTTATTATATTACCAGGTTGGGATAGTAAGAAAATGAAAGTCTGTTAATGGAAGTTGTTACTTTTATTACTACTTTTGAACTTGTCTTTGTATATGTGTACGATATGGAATAAATTACAGATAAAAGTCAAGTGTCTGTTCTTTTTTGTCCCAATATGGTCTAAAGTAAAATCCCATTCAACTTACCTTGGGGCCGAATCGACTCAAGGCCGAATCGACTCGGGGCCGAATCGACTCAAGGCCGAATCGACCCGTTCCCTGAGTACACGGGCTGAATAATCCTCGGCCGAATCTTCCAGACCCCTACTTCCCCAACCCCATACACACACTCCCATTTCCCACCAAAGTTAAATTGACGGTGACTCTAATAAGTCCTCGTCAAAATATAATTTTAGATTTTGTTCATAATTCATAAAGAACACTTTGGCAGAGTCGGGTGCCCACCTGCCGCTGCTTTTGCAAGCGCGGTGATTTGAAGTTCGTCTTTCACATTTGGATTCACATTTTTCTTCAGTAATTTCTTCACTGTGGCAACTTCCCCTAACTGGGCTGATGTCAATAATCTGTTTTCGGTATCTTTGTCTATATATACGGACGATATAAACACACTAGTCATTGCAATACGTTAAGATTCGTTAGTCTCCAATATTATTAATTTCTCAATTCGCGCACATGGTTGTCAAGCCCTTGTTTACATATTTGATTAAAAAGTACGGAATAGTATACTGAAAGAAAATACGGACTGGGAAAAGAAACTGTTGTGCAGAATGTTAACCAGTCTATCATGTTGTGGCACTGAAAGATGTTTGAATGAATGCCAAAGATAATCTCTTGAGTGTTACGGAAGA
This sequence comes from Pictodentalium vernedei, assembly GCA_031216915.1. Taxonomy (NCBI): domain Eukaryota; kingdom Metazoa; phylum Mollusca; class Scaphopoda; order Dentaliida; family Dentaliidae; genus Pictodentalium; species Pictodentalium vernedei. The sequence continues at coordinate 371,301,454 of CM062291.1, forward strand.
TTCTGCCCCCAAAAGGGCCGAATCTTCTCATTTCGGCACATTTAGGGGGCTGAATCTTCTCACCTCAGAGCATTTTTTTCTGCTAAAATCTAATTTTTTTTTCGTACTTATTAATATTATTTGGAAATATATGTTGTTTTGGATTTTTAATACGTTTTATTGGTAATGCAAAATATTTCATATGTAATTTTTACGGTGGCTGATTTAGGACACTCAAATATTTATTTTTATCTCGTTATAACGAGATACGATCTCGTTATAACGAGAAAACATCTCGTTATAACGAGATACCTATCTCGTTATAACGAGATACTATCTCGTTATAAACTAGAAAACATCTCGTTATAACGAGAAAGTATCTCGTTATACAAGAAAACATCTTGTTATGACGAGAAAACATCTCGTTATAACGAGAAAAGATCTCGTTGTAACGAGAAAGTATCTCGTTATAACGAGAAAAGATCTCGTAATAACGAGAAAAGATCTCGTTATAACGAGAAAAGATCTCGTTATAACGCGAAAACATCTTGTTATCTCGAGATAAAATCACGTGACTCTGATGACATGAAACATATAGCCCCACCACCAAAACAGTTTATATATCTCGCGGGTGTTTTCAGTATTCTGGATGTAATCCATGGGAAAAACACCTACCCACCCCACCCCCAAGCATCCCGACCATGTCTGTGAAATACCGCTCCTCTCCCTCGCACATGTTGTCAACGATAATTACGACAAGCGCATATAACTCTCATACCAAAAAACACAGAAAATGAGATGGAATTCACACAAACAAATGAAACAACTATAGCGTAATAAACTCGCTGCCCCCCCCCCCCCCCCGCCCCTCCGCCACATCGTATGTGGAACACTTTTTCGACACATGGCACTCAAAACACGACTATAGCCTCAGCCCCAAAACAGTGTACATATCTTACGCGTGTGTTTAATACTGTGAATGTAATACACGGGAAACACTCCTACCCCTCTCCTTTCCAAAACATCCCACCAATGCCCGCGAAATACCTCCCCTCCCCCTCGCACATGTTGTAAAAGATAATTACGACAAGTGTAGTTAACGCTCGTACTAATAGAACAAGGACAGGGACGTGAGAAGGTAAAAATATTGGGAGAGGGGTATCAAGGCGGAGATCTATGCAAAAGGGGCGCCCATTGTGCTGACAGTAGCATGATTCGAGTCGCGCAGTGGCGAGGTGGGGGAGAGCACCAGATGTGGTATCCTCTTCTCGTTGGCGGGGTCTGGAGGCCCTTCCCTGGGAAAATTGTGAAAAATATGAGGGCCAAAACTCGCGTTCTCAGTGGTTCTGAGGCCGCTGTGACACTACCAATTCGAATTCTCTGCTTGTTTCGTAAGTAGGCAAGCTTCTGAATTTGTCCGTTTGGTCAACCTCTTCGTTTGTGTTTTGTTTTGGACTGACTTCAAACATCTCCACGAGTTTAATCGGGACCATGGGTTAATAATTTCTTGATTTTTTGTTTTTTTTTTTTTGGGGGGGGGGGGGGGGTGGGTGGGTGGGTGGTAAATATCCCCCTTACATTCCCCCGGCCGGGTTTAACGCCACTGAGAAAGGATGGAAAGCAGAAAAATGAGATGGAATTCACACAGACAAATTAAACAACAAAAGCGTAATAAACTTACTGCCACCCCTCCCCACACTCTTCCCTCCACACACAAGGAGAGATTTATTTATTTATTTATTTATTTATTTATTTTTTATTTATTTATTTATTGGAATTTGACGACTCTTTCGGCAGCCGGGGTCATGTCGTGTAATGTAGTTCTACGGGTGGAGGAAGAACCGAAGAATCGAAGAGAACCACTGAGCAGCGGCGAGCAACCGTCGAACTCTCCAACATACTAACCCGGCAGAATTTGAGTTACATATAGAGTTTCTAACGCAAGTTGAAGACGACAGTATATAGCTTCACAAAAGTGACTTTAAACACCAATAAATAATTAAATAATTTCCCTATACCAGTGATGACTATAGTCGTCATGCTTCATATTCCATGTTCAGCTCAATCTGTCAGTGAACAAAATGAGAAGTTTATTGAAAAACTTACTGCTGAAGCGGCATGGGGGGGGGGAGGTGGGAGGGGGACACCCCATCCAATAACATTGACCCCCCACCCCACCCCCACAAAAATCAAACTGCCACTTATAATTCCCAAACGTCCTTTCTCTCAAGATGCCCAGAATGGGCCTCAGAGCTTTATAATTTGAAAAAAAATCACCCCCCGGACCCCACCAATGGGAGGGCGTACCTCCCAAACTCTCCGTCCCCTGCCTCAAACCTCGAGACATGCCCGTGGTATGTCGTTCTCGACCCTCGCGATATTACTGCCCCCCCCCCCCCCCCCCAACACACACACAATTTGGGATCCTAGCTCTACACAGTAAAAAGCAATTTTCTAGGGCTTCAGTATTCATGCATTGCATTATTGTTATATTATTCGCACCATTTAATTCTATTTCTAAGAAGTGCACAAGTTATCGGTATACCGTATATATTGGCCTAATCATGATAACCCTTTTATCCACCGCAGCGACACAAACCGTCCGTGTAATATACAAAACTCGCCACTCAAAATTTATGTGCATAATTTTTTCTCCCAAACCATAGTTTATGATATCGCATCGAAAAGAGCTCGACGAGCTCGTTCAAATGAGTGTCATAAGCCGTTTAGTTTGGAAGAAAAAAATGAATTTCATTTATTTTTTTGTGCAAAAATAATTGTGGGCCTACTGTTGTCTTCAACTCGCGTTTGGTAAAAGGTTAATGACGCCGCAATGTGTTCCCACGACAAACATGTACAGCTACCTACTATATTAATTACGAGAGCGCGGTAGCTCGCGCGGTAGCTCGGCGCGGTAGCTCATTTGTTAGAGTATCGAGCTTGAAACATAGAGATCGACGGTTCGATTCTGACCCTCGTTGTGTCTTTAGGCAAGACACTTAATCCCAATTGTCCACGTGGCCTGACGTGGGGTCACGGTGGCATTATGTGCTAGGGTGTACTGCACGTCGATGGTGCACGTGCCTTCAGGCTTCAACCGCTCTAACTTAAATTCTGTCGGGTTAGTATGTTGGAGAACTTGACGGTTGCTCGCCGCTGCTCAGTAGTTGTCTCCGGTTCTTCCTCCACCAAGGGAACTACCCTACATGACATGCCCCTGGCTGTTGAAAGCGTCGATAATAAATAAATCTCTCATTGTGTGTGGTGGTGGTGGTGGGGGGGGGGGGGGGGGGTGGCAGTAAGTTTATAAAGCTATAGTTGTTTAATTTGTCTATGAAAATTCCATCTTATTTTCTGTTTTTCATCCTTTCTCAGTGGCGTTTAAAACCGGGTAAGGGGGGTGGTAGGGGGTATTTACCACCCCCACCCCACCTCTTCAATAAAAAAAATTATTAACCGATGGTTCCGATTAAACTCGTGGAGATGTTTGAAGTCAGTCCAAAACAAAACACAAACGAAGAAAGGTAACCAAGCGGATAAATTCAGAAGCGCGCCTATTTAAGAAACGAGCAGAGAATTCGAATTCGTAGTGTCACAGCGGTCTCAGAATCACTGAGAACGCGAGTTTTGGCCCTCATATTTTTCAAAATTTTCCCAGGGAAGGGCCACCGGACCCCGCCAACGAGAAGGGGATAGGCCTACCACATCTGGTGCTCTTCCCCGCTTCGCCACTGCGCGACTCGAATCATGCTACTGTCAGCACAATGGGCGCCCCTTTGCATGGATCTCCGCCTTGATACCCCCCTCTCACAATATTTTTACCTTCTCACGTCCTTGTCCTTGTTCTATTGTCGTAATTATCTTTTACAACATGTGCGAGGGGGAGGGGAGGTATTTCGCAGCCATTGGTGGGATGCTTTGGGTAGGAGAGGGGTAGGAGTATTTCCTGTGTATTACATCCACAGTATTAAACACACGCGTAAGATATGTACACTGTTTTGGGGCTGAGGCTATAGTCGTGTTTTGAGTGCCGTGTGTCGAAAAAGTGTTCCACATACGATGTGGGGGAGAGGCGGGGGGGGGGGGGGGAGTTTATTACGCTATAGTTGTTTCATGGGGAGTTTATTACGCTATAGTTGTTTCATTTGTATGTGCGAGGGAGAGGAGCGGTATTTCACGGGCATGGTTGGGATGCTTGGGGGTGGGGGTGGGGGTGGGTAAGTGTTTTTCCCATGTATTACATCCAGAATATTGAAAACACCCGCGAGATATATAAACTGTTTTGGTGGTGGGGGCTATATGTTTCATGTCATCAGAGTCACGTGATTTTATCTCGAGATAACGAGATGTTTTCTCATTATAACGAGATCTTTTTGTCGTTATAACGAGATACTTTCTCGTTATAACGAGATCTTTTCTCGTTATAACGAGATACTTTCTCGTTATAACGAGATGTTTTCTCGTTATAACGAGATGTTTTCTTGTTATAACGAGATGTTGTCTCGTTATAACGAGATAGTATCTCGTTATAACGAGATGTGTTCTCGTTATAACGAGATAGTATCTCGTTATAACGAGATGTTTTCTCGTTATAACGAGATCGTATCTCGTTATAACGAGATCGTATCTCGTTATAACGAGATAAAAATAAATATTTGAGTGTCCTAAATCAGCCACCGTAAATTTTCGTGTTGAAAAATGTTTTTTTTTTGTGCTGATATTGTTTGTATTGCCTAAGATATGTTAGCAGTATGTCATTTCGGCACATTTAGGGGGCTGAATCTTCTCACCTCAGAGCATTTTTTTCTGTTAAAATCTAATTTTTTTGGTACTTATTAATAGCGAACGTAGTGAGCGGCCGAAGGCCGCGAACGAAGAGAAAAAGTCCCCCATAGCTTACCTAAGCCCCTCCCCCCTCCAAAAAAAAAAATATATTGAAATCTTGGCACCGTCACTGTAGCGATCAGTCGGTATCAAGAAAACCTGTGATGGAAAGACAATGTGTTGATCAAATTTGCAGAAAGGGCTACATAAAATTAAGCTACATAATGTTCTAACCAACTTGCAAGTTAAAAATACAACCACAGATTTGGGTTCGATAAGGGGTGATTGATGCCCCCCCCCATCCCCCCCCCCCCCAAAAGACCCTTTCCAACCTACTTAGAACCTGAAGTGTTGAGGTTGAATGGGTGAGTGTATTTGTTGCACCCCTCTCCCCACCCCTCCCCCACCCCACCTTTCAGAAAATTTCAACCTGCTTGCACTACATGTAGGCCTACTTGAAAATACAAGAAGTGATATGGAGGCAGAGTGTGGGTATTTTAATTAATGCCTCCACCCAAATCCCATCACAGATTGCTGAGTTATGAAATTTAAAAGTGATAAAAAGTCAGAAATCTTCGCAAAAAAATTGGGAAAACAATCTTTTCTTGCTGCTAAGAATTCACCATAATTAGGAAATTTTCAAACACAAAAAGAAAAGATGCGATCAGAAATTCACGCTTTCAAGACCATGAAGAAATATTTGAAAGGGGTAACAGCATGCGCTGCTAGAAAACCTCTGTGTGGATGGTGGGGGCGGGGCATAGAGAATAAACTAGAATTTCACAACAAGACCATAAAAATATACAGAGTCGTGGCAAGTAACTAGATTTTTTGGTGAATAGTAATTACTGTGAGCACTAGTTAGAACATATTGGCTGTGGTGATTGCTGGGGGGGGGGGGGGGGGGGGGGGAATTGTAATTTTGAAGGACCATAACAAATTTATTTGAAAAGAATGTTATGATGGGCAACAAAACTTTTGCCAAATTGTATTTATTGATGTCGGAAGTAGAAAATCACAGGGCTGTGATGCTGCTGCATTATTTTCTTATGACTTGGGTCTAAATCCTCCTAAGCAAGTCCCTTCAGGGGTGAAATCACAGCATACTACTCTGAATTTATCAAGTTTTTTGCAGGATACTATATTTTTTTAGAAACTACTGTATAATTATTTATTTATTGTTGTTTAAGGTCACATACTTATGCATAATGGATAATCAGAGAACCACCGAGCAACGATGAGCAGCTGCCATCTCCCCAACCTCGTAACTCCGCAATGCATCACACGCAGAGTTAGATTGGTTGAAGACATGCGCACCATCAACGTGCAGTACGCCTTAGTACACGGCGTCATCGTGCCCCCATGTGGACAATCGGGGTTAAGTGCCTTTCCCAAGGACACAACGCGGGAGTCCGAATTGATCGCTCAGACGGTCACCCATCCGAGGACAAACCAGGCTCGACGTTGCTTAACTTCGGCGATCTTGACGAAAATCGGTTACTGCAACGCCACCGCGCCCCAACTACTGTATAAGAACCTGTTCAACTCATAGACGGATTGCACCCCAGGGATTTGTGTTGTAACTTTTATTGTTTTGTGAGTTCTGTTCTCTAAAAGTGTGCACAATAATTGTTGTAAAGGTTTGTGATTTAATGATGATCTGCTCTCTCCAGGATGTATCTCTTCTCCAACTCCAAGCTTCTCCAATTCCCACCTCAGTAAAGTCTCTTAAACAAGCCTTTGGCCTGGACAGACTTTTCGGTCTGATTCAGTAGGGACATGCTCACCATAAAGGTGTTGAGGAATTCTATTAGCATCAAACTGTAGTTCTTCTTTTCATTGCATGGATGGGTCACAGTGAAATTGGTGGTGTGTTGGCAGTGTGGTTGTGGGTGGGGGGCTGGGGGTTGTTGAGAAATGTGGTGACTGGTGAGAGCGATCTGTATTCCATATTCTAATTCTATATGCATATTCATCCATTGACCAATGTCATCATGTTTCTTGTGTCAACTTTATTGGGAATATGATAGGGGGGTATACTCCTGTGACTGTCATCCATATAATAGCATGATGAGGACTAATAGTACAGGGTGGAATATTATACTGAAGTTACAAACTGACTTCATAATACACAAACCAGTGCATTATGAGAATTAGACTGCAGTCCAGCCTGGTGAAATGAATAAAAATAGGGGATCAAATCAGAATAATATGGAATAGAAAATACAAAAAAATATCAGTACTACAGATATGATCATTTAGAACATAGGAGTAGGAATCAAGTACTTTCCCGACTGATGCACCATTTCATTCTTCTGTTGTCTTTTTCACTCAAGGATTTATTGTCAATCCCAGTCAGCAGCCTCTTTCGGATTCTGTACTGCTTCTCAAAGCTATCAAACTTTCTCATGCAATGGGTGTTACATGTTCCAAGCAGCACAGTGAGCACACTGCTCTGGTACGCATGGACAGTCCAGCCAGCTGAAAGAAAGGTTGCCAGCTTTGAGAGAGTGGCCTTTTGGAAGTATCAGTCACAAGTATTTAACATTATTTTCCCCACTGTGCAGCCTGAGTTGTGCATGATATTACAAAACAAATAGTTGTTGGTTTGAACAATGAATAATAGTACAAAATGAAACCAAAATGAATGAATGTGCATATTTATTAAATAAAAAATTTAATTGAATTATATTTTGTCACCTCATGAAATAGGAGACCCATCAGTTCAATATAAAAGAGTTTAGATTTTATTTTCCCGCTCTGACCGACTTGGACCCCGTAAAACTGTCACGGTCACGATTACCTATTGTGCATAAGTATGTGACATTAAAAACCAATAAATAAATAATTAATTCTAAAGGCGGTGGATTGATTACTTAATGCTATGCTGTGATCAGTTTTGCTTATAAATGTTAAATTCAATACCTATTTTTTTCAAATTATACCCCTGGCAAATAAACTGCTATGAATATTGCCATGAACATTCCATTATTATTGTTTGGGCACAAATTTACTTTTTTCTGAAGTGTTCAGAATGGTTTTGGGTACGAAATCACTTGGATACGAAATGATTTTGGTGATGGGTACGGAATTACACACACCCAATGACATCCTCTGTATATTTTTTATTCAAATTTACAAAATACAGTACGTGGAGAGTGGATTGTAACAAAATGACCCGTGGGGTGGCGTTATCACCCAAAGTATTACTTTCAAATTCTGCACACACGGCCAAAAAACACAAGCAGTGCTTCAGCCAATGGCCCTTCGAGTGTAACCCAGGGATTTATTGGCTGGAACTTTGCTTGTGCTTGTTATGCTTTGCAACAAATTTGCAATTATTGCTTGGGTGGAATCTCCACTCTGCGGGTGATTTAGTGATAATACACTCTATACGTACTGTAAGTTGTAACTACGTTCGCACTTTAGGTAGCACCTATTTCATATTATTATTTGGAAATATATGTTGTTTTTGATACGTTTTATTGGTAGTGCTAAATATTTCATATGTAATTTTCGTGTTGAAAAATGTTTTTTTTTATGCTGGTATTGTTTGTATTGCCTAAGATATGTTTGCAGTATGTCATGTACCCAGACAAGGATGGTTTACAGTATGTCATGTAACCTCATTGTCACGTGACCAAGTGGCGCCATGTTGTGTCTTCATGGTAACCCGCATGAGCGGCCATCTTGTGACGTCATCCACATAGTGATACGTGCTGTTAGTGCCCATGCGCTGCGCGTGTTTCTAAGGTGAAGCACTCTTCCGTCATCCATTCTGTATGCTGGAGGCTGCCATCTTGGTTTCTATGGTAGTACGTGTTTGCTATGTTTCCAAAAGGCTTCTTATACGACAAGGGTATGTTTGGAAGATGTGTTCCTTTGTACAAGGGTAAATCTAATTACCACAAACAACTCGACAATCCCTCCAAATAACCAAAAACGACTTTAGTTACTACGGATTCTCGAAGAATCCCTTTTAGGACTGCCATACCATGGATTTTAATTGTAGCACGTAGTATTATAGTACCGAGGGGATACGGGGGTAAGTTTGATTGAATGGGAGTAGATTATCTGGATCGCTTTCCTGCAGAATCCTCGTTTACTTCGTAGAATTACCCAAAACAGACGAACAGTTGTTTATTTGGCTTGGATCCACCAGAATCCTTTCTATGACCGCTATACCATGGATTTTAACAGTAGCAGGTGGTGTTATAGTACCGAGGGGGTAAGTTCGATTAAACAAGAGTAGTTTTTGTGGCTCAGATTTCCCAAGAATCCTTTTTTGGAAAACGTCTGTGGCTATGGAATCCCTCTTTTATTGTATAAGACCATGAGGGCTGTGAGAAAATCCTCAGTGAGGTCTAATTCACTATCCATTTTAGCCTCATTTCGATATTTGAGAATACCTATTACAGGATTATTACTATACGTTCCAGTAATATACTTTTATTTCATTTCAGATAACTGTGGTCATTGTTTGAGATCCAATACAATACACAGCTTAGACAAATAGAGAGAGTTCTTATTTATGACCACAGACTGGTTTCTACAACTCCAGTAAAGTCGACACGACAACAAAGCTACCATGCATGCGGTGCAATGTCCAATCCCTGGCTGTACTTCCGTTACAGATGACCTCGATGCCGTTATATTAGCTGCTTTGATCACCGCCCATAGTACAACGTATGCGCCTGGATCTCCTACCACCTTTAAAGTGGAAAAAGTGAAAACACCTACAATATCTGCAGCAGGTACCAGCGAAGACTGGACCTACTTCACAGCACGCTGGTCAGAATGTGTCGAGGCCACCAAAGTTACTGGTCGTGACAAAGTTGTGCGGAAGTTGTCAGAATGCTGTGACGACCAACTTAGAAAAGACCTGACAAGATCAGCTGGTGGAAGCCTCACGACTAAACCCGAAGATGACGTTTTTGCCGTCACCAAAATGCTATCTGTCCGTGAAGACAATACCATGGTTGCATGTGTGACTCTGCACAACATGCGCCAAGACAAAGACGAAGCAATACATAGTTTTGGTGCGCGACTTCGAGGACAAGCCAGTGTGTGCAAATTTGTATTGAAGTGCCCTGGATGTGACAGCGATGTTAACTACGCCGAAGAAATACTTCGTGATGTTCTTTCGCGAGGACTCGCCGACCCAGAGATTCAACTTGACCTTCTTGGTGACAAAAATCAAGACATGAGTCTGGAGGAGGTCTTCCAGTTTGTCGAAGCCAAGGAAGCTGGTAAACGTTCAGCTTCTCGTCCCCTGGATTCTCACGCAGTGGAAACAGGTCACTGTTCTTATAAATACAACAAACAATTAGACCTGAAAGACAAACATGACCCATGTTCATACTGTGGCAAGATAGGACACGGCAAACACGCCCAGCCCGCCTTCGTAAAAAAACAGTGCTCAGCATATGGTCACCAGTGCCAGTTCTGCAATCGTAACCATAATCTGGAAAGTGTTTGCCGCAGCAAAGACAAGTCGAAAGTGCAAAAGCCCACTGCTTCTAGCATGGGTGAATGTGATGGAGCTGTGTTCGATACTTTATGTGCCGCGAGTGCTTCTCATTACAAGAAAACTGACAAAACCATTGCCCCCGAACACCATGTATATGATAAGCTCTCAGCTACTTGGTTCAGGAAAAGTTCAAAGCCACAACCTTTTGTTAAACTCACAGCTAAAGTCCTTCCTGAAGATTACGGGACATTTGGTTTTACATCTACCGCTCTGCGAAAGGCCGGTGTCAGAGCTGCCTAGCTGGTATAAAAATTATTCACCGTCTTGGCCTTTGACAATGTGATCTAATTCCCGCCACTATGAAAATGTATGCAGCTAACAGAAAAGGCATCAGAATTATCGGTGTCACTGTAATTCGTCTTTCGGGTGTTAATGGACAAGGACATTCTGTCGACACTCGACAAATGACTTATGTGACCGAAGCTTTGGACAAATTGCTTCTTAGCAGAGAGGCATGCATCGACCTTGGCATCATTTCCACAACATGTCATTTGGTGGGCGAGACACGCGGCATGTCAACTAGAGTCGACGCTCTGCTTACCAGTGTTGATGGCCAAAGCGATGGTATGAATAGAAATGAGATATCTGCGTTATGTGACTGTCCACTTCGTCAGCAACCCCCACCCCCCCCCCCCACCGCCTCCAACCAAACTTACATTTCCTGCTACTGAAGACAACAGGAAAAAGCTACAAGGCTATCTTCTAAACTACTACAAATCTAGCACATTCAACACATGTGAGTACCAACCTTTGCCTCTCATGGATGGACCTCGTATGCGACTGAAGGTGGTCCCGAAAGCCACACCAGTTGCCTATCACACACCTTTTTTCTGCCCCCCCCCCCCCTTCACTGGCAAGATAAAGTCAAGTCAGGACTTGATCAAGACGTTAGACTGGGCGTGCTAGAACCAGTGCCTGTTGGTGAACCCGTTATTTGGTGTCATAGAATGGTCGTCTGTGCAAAGAAAAATGGCATGCCGTGCCGCACTATGGATTTCCAGCCACTTAATGTTCATGGTACTTGGGAAACACACCAGACTCCATCACCGTTTCACCAAGCAAGATCAATCCCACACAGTAAAAAGAAGACAGTTTTCGATGCCAACAATGGATATCACAGCGAGCCACTACATGAAGCAGACCATCACTTTACAACTTTCATTACATCGTGGGGCAGGTATCGCTACAAGACTGCACCACAAGGCTATATAGTTTCCGGTGATGGCTACACCAGACGATATGACGAAATAGTATCAGACTTTGCCAATAAAACAAAATGCATCGATGACGTATTGCTTTGGTCTGATTCAATCGAAGAGATCGTCTTCCAAGCAGCAGAATGGCTTGACATTTGCGGTCAACATGGCATCATCCTCAACTCAGATAAGTTGTGTTTGGTCAAGATGTGGTTGAATTCGCGGGCTTTGATATAACACCTGACAATGTTCGGCCTTCAATGAAGTATCTCCGTACGATTCTGGACTTCCCAGTACCCAAGAACATTACAGACGTCCGTTCCTGGTTTGGTCTAGTTAACCAGGTGTCTTATGCTTTTAGCATGGCTGAAAAGATGTTGCCCTCCCAACAACAACTGAAACCGAGAACACCATTCAGATGGGACGAAGACATCAACAATTTGTTCGAGGAGTCGAAAAAAAATTATCGTCCAAGAGATTGAAAAAGGTGTTAAGATCTTCGACAAAAACAGACCGACATGCCTTGCTACAGATTGGTCTAAAGAAGGCATCGGTTTCTGCCTCCTACAAAAACACTGCAAATACCCAAACACAGAACCCTTTTGGTGCCCAACAGGATGGAAAATCACTCTTATTGGCAGTCGTTTCACACACTCATCTGAATCAAGATATGCACCAGTGGAGGGTGAGGCGTTAGCAGTCGCCGATGCCCTTGACAAAGCAAGATACTTTGTATTGGGCTGCAAGAATCTTATTGTTGCGGTAGATCACAAACGCCTCCTGAAAATATTTGGTTATCGATCCTTGGAAGACATCTCCAACCCTCGGCTACAGAACCTGAAAGAGAAAACTCTCAGATACCGATTCCGCATGATTCACATTCGAGGTGGAAAGCACCATGCTGCTGACGCATTGTCTTGACGTCCTATTGGTGACCCTGTGAAGATGCAACCTCCAGATGACATTGACACCACCCTAACAAATGACACTGCTACTCGTACAATGTAACTACCTTCATCCTTTCTCGCTGGAATTTGTGTACCTTCAAGAGATTCTAACCACCTTGAGGAATGTATCGTCTCAGTGGCTGTTTCAGACATTGAATCTCTTGCAATAAAATCTGTGACTTGGGATAGGGTGCGTATCACGACAGCCATTGACGGCGACATGAACGAACTAGCTGAACTGATCGAGTCTGGCATCCCCGACTGTCGACCAAAATTCCCTGCACCATTGCGAGACTACTTTCAATTTCGCGAAGACCATTATACTGTACAAAGATCGTGTAGTCATACCGCCAACCCTCTGTTATTTATTTATTATTATTTATTTATTGGTGCTTTACGCCACATCAGCAGCTTAGGCTATATCGTGGCGATGAAAGTGTATATTTCAAAAAGACCATTGATTAAAATATGAAACAAATTGAATAAGAGGTTTAAAAATGATGAGTGTGAAACATAATGAGAAAGTGAGACCAGTAGTACAAAAATACTGTGTAAATCAACCTGTGAAATAAATATAGATAGAAGAAAATTAAAATGGTAAAAACAATTTAAAATTTATTAAAAAGGTTGATTACTTTCAAGAATGAGATGACTTTTTGCGGGCTCGTATGATAAAATAAATCTCTCAAAGATATGATTGTAAAATACTGCCCTCTAACATGATTAAAATCAGTACAATTCAAAAGAATGTTTTCCACTGACAACACCTGCTGGCAGGGAACACATTCTGGTCGCAAATTACCCTCCAACAAAAAGGAATGTGTAAGTCGTGTATGACCAATATGACACCGCGTCAAAACTGCATGATCCTTTCTACAAAGGTTACTAGACAGGTAGTGATCTGAAATAGTTGGTCGGAAGCGATGAAGCTTGTTATTTGTCGCTCCATCCCATCCCGCCTGCCACATAGATTTGATGTAACTGCTAATATGAGGCTTAAAATCACTGAAAGGGACCTTAAAATCAGTGAGAGGCTTTGTTAAAGCCTGTTTTGCTGCACTGTCTACTTTGGTGTTACCAGCGATACCTACATGTCCGGGTAACCAGCAAAACACGATATCATATTGGTCAGACATGAGAGTTGTTAACTTCTCACGAAGTTCCAAAATGAGAGGGTTCTTCAACATGGGGTTGAGTAAAGCAAGTAAAGAGGTGCCAACCCTCTGACAAGAAGTCCTGGCTGCCTTACATTCTGCACACCAAGGTGTCACATCAATGTCATCTAGAGCTGAGTCGTCGGTATTCTGGCCAGGTATCACTCCAGCAATCACAACAGTCAGAGCCGCGTTTAATCACTGCAATCGAATGAGTCCATCACAACCAATGGCACCCCCAACTCCACTAACATCTCATGACTATCCATTTCAATGTGTCTGCGCAGACTTTTTCATTACCAGATACTTAATTATCTTGTTGTCGTCGACCGATATTCTAACTGGCCGATTTGTTACGGAATAGAAGGAAAATGTTTATCGATCTGTGATCGTAAGATGTTGATTTCCGCGTTGTGATTACTGGTAGTTCTGTGAGGTTCCACCAGCACGTGACCATTTGGGATTCCTTCAGACGATATCAGACACAGGCTCCAGATTCTGGGTTCAGTAACTTCACAAACTTGTCATGTGCAGCACAACGAAGACCAGGTCCAAATTATCTACTATTTTATTAAGCTAAACTATTAACATTACGACTTACCGTCGTTGTCTCTGGTTGGCATCAAATATATATTATTTATACAACAAAGCTCATACCTTCAACACAGTGGCGGCATCCAGGTTTCTTCTTGTGGAGTTGATCAGCATACATCAGGAGCCCAGAGACAACTTTTCTAAGCAGTCAGAAATTGGTGCTTATATACACCAAATTTCTGATGCAATTCTTGGGGTATGTGACGTCAGCAGTTTCTACCTGACCTGAGGGAAACTAAGGAAACGTTCCCTGTCGTGGCAATCTCCATTTTGTAGACTCTTATACTGCCATGCAGACTGTCGGTGGAATCTCGGCTCGCAAATAGTATTCCGCCAGGCGCCAGTTAACCGGCGGAATGTCCCGGTGACTGATGCGAAAATGCAACCCAGCGTTCCCAGTTCAATGGGGAGTTTCAACAGGTACAAGTAATGATTTGTTAGACAGTTCGAACACCAACATCGCAGTAATACTGCCAAATGTTGTTGTCCCATCTGTCAACAAATCCTCAAATGTTACTGCTTGTTGACAATATTGGCTCGCAAAGGTATGCCTGATATTGTCAACAGAACATCTGGCGTGTACCCACAGAGTACGCCTGTACTCTGGTCGCCAGTTTCATACAATTCCATGTAATTTAGATGTCATGTTTAAATCTGTTCCAAAACTGTGGAAATCAGATAAAAAGTTAAATAAACTCGAGTCTATTGAATTCCCAAACAAAAACCCCAAGAGCTCGAGCTCTTACCCGAGCTGACAAGTTTACTTAACCCCTGTGGGCTCACTTTGCAACATTCCTCCCCAACCGAGGATCAAAACCCAGAGTGACTTGATCACTCAGAAAGGAAAATGATCTGCGAAGAGACAACACAGGGTTAATGAACTGTGTCCATTCCAAGAACAGGGAATGGATGCCATGCACAATTCGAAAAATGCCCATTTCCCCCCCCCCCCCCCCCCCCCCCCATTAAATGCAAGGTAACATTTAAAACCATTTTCTCATGTAAACTCATCCTCTTCAGGATTCTGTTTAACCCCAAAATATAAAATTATTAATCACTTGTGCATCGGTACCGAGGAACATAGTCTACTCACACATGACCAAAGAGTAGTTTACCACAATGGCAGAAGGACGAATTCATAGGGTTTCAAACGCTCTCTCCACTTCACATCCATGCGACATGTTGGACATGTTTTTGACGGCGAGGTGAACTTTTGCTTTACGGCGAGGACATTCATAAGCAAAAGCTTCGCCATGAATGTCCTCCAAACAAACACAACAATGCCTGGTTTCACCACTAGTACACTGTTCATAGTGTATAGTGTTTAAACGAATTTTGTGGTCGTCGAGTGCTTCCTTTAATAATTGGTATGAGGGTTGAGCTTTCTCCCACTCCAATGTTTCAAAAAACATTCCAGTGTTCTGAGCTCAACTCCACATACGTTGGGTGACCATCACTGAAGTTCTTAACCTCGTGTAGAGGCCAGTCCTGGACTGGTCATTCCAGTACCTGATCACCTTTTCAGGGCAGCTGGCTGGCTGACCTACTCGTTGGTCACCAGTCAACCACAAACACTCAGCTTCTTCTGCATCGCGGGCACCAATTTGGCTCACATGCAAGTGTGGAAAGACATTGTCATCTTCGGTTATCAAACACCAGAGATGTACTTCATAGCGTCGTACGCTAACACTGTTAAATGCTGTCTCGAAGAACATCTCATCCCAGAACCGGAGCAAACGCTGTCCCATTCGACCCATTCGAAGCACTGATTTTGTTTCGTGTGGACCCGCAGAGACATGCAGTTCTTGATCGAAATAGAAATTCTGTTCCTCATCAAAATTTTCACTTTCATTTACATATACAGCGGGTAACAATGACATTTTTACTTGTTTGCAGCCTTACACTACTAAGTTATTTTAATACTAATTTAAAAGATTCTAAATACAAAAACGAAACCACCAAATGATCATAATATTATAAAACTATATAAATAAACTAACTCAATCGTCACGTCCCCTGGGTATATGTGCTTCTAGTATCCTCCTTGACAGTCAAGTCACACACATACTAGTTTTGAGATTGTGTTATGTGGGGTACTGGTGAGTACCTATCTAAACCCTGCCAGATTCCCCACTTTTAGATTCTGTAAACTTTTTGTTGTTTTTTTTACTTTAAACCGAAAAGACGTTCAGTAATTGTTTAGAGATGATCAAAAAGACAAACACACACAACCGCAATTTCTATTGGGTTTTCTCCACAGTCTGCAGAATGTTACTAACAGACTTTGGAAGAACTCCAGAAGAAATAATCACAATGGCTATTATTATTCTTCTTCCCCCTCCCCATCGAGGGCACTACCAAATTCTCTAAAATGCCTCCAGATCCACCAATTATCGTGGTTATTATTATGGTTAACTGGAGACGAGGATTCATGTATTCTCGTCCTGGCCAGCAAGGATGTTTCCATTTATACAACAGTGTGAACGTCGGCACACCCCAGGAAGAAGCTTCTTCTTCCCGTCGATGTACTATCGACGTCCTCACTGTGGGTAGGAAGAATCTTTCACTGTAATATTGATTATAAAATAGTTCCAAAAATTTGATTTCTTCCAAAATATATTTCTTTTCCATCTGGGGATACTGCATTTGGAACACTCGATGTTCCATGGGCCATTTGACTCTTTCTGGAATGGGTTCGCCATGCAATAGGCGTCAACATCCAGAGACTAACTGCTCGAAATAGTCTCTGGCGTCACGAAGCTTATGCCCTAACATTCCCTCGACCTCGGCTTTGGTTAAACTACCTGAAAGGTCGGTAGCCATTGTTTGTGCATATGATTGTTGAGCTCTCCTTGCTTGGGCATAACTGTCTTCAACACTATTCTCTTCTTCTGCCATCTTATAATTAAAGAAATTAAACACAATATACTCAACAATAAGAATCAAAATAAGAATAAAAGTCTCAAGGAACAAAATCCCTTAACTGTTAGGATTTCACCATCAAAGTTCTGTAACTGGTTCTATCTACAATTCTCGTATTTGAGATGGCACGATGTAGGATTGGTAAATGGTATTAGGTCCCGTCCTAAAATTAAAAATACCACCATCAAAATCAGGATGGGTAAATTTATACAACACATAATACTGGTTATGTCTCTGGAGTCCATTTAACCTAAAACGAGCTCGTCGTCGAGCTCTCCAATTAAGAAATCTTCCCCATGGGTTACACCTTTCGATGTGTCTTCTTACAGACCACATCTCATGAATTAAATGGTTTACCATTATTCTGTGACTATGATAATGTCTTGCAAAATCTCGTCCTGAACATACTAAATCTGGACAATTTAAGATACTCAAAACTCGAGAGCGGCTTTTAAACAGAGTGTATGTTGGACAAGCAGAATCATACTAATAAACTATATCTCGTTCAATTTCAATAGTGACTGCAACATTTTGAAAATCATAGTAAACACATCCGAAGGTATCCTCGGATGTGAAAGCACGATGAGTTTGAAAATATCTTAGTTCATAAGTATTTGGTTGAACCGCACTACTAATAACTGCAGGTCTTCAGCCAGTCCAAGGGCAAATGGCAGGGAGAGGTTCACCATTGTTCATATATTCATCAGCAGCATATTCCCAGGGTAATGGGTACATAGTGTCTACAAAGGGAGTGACAGAAATTTCTTCCTGATCACTCAGTTGATGTTCTGCCTCCTCATCCGTTTGACCCCTACAATGATGCTCTGTACCAATTGTTTCACTTCCGTCAGTATTTACTGTGTCACTACTACTTGAGTCACTCAGTGTAATCACTGAAAACACAAATAATATTGTTCAACGTTAGTTCGATAGTTAAGTTAAATTAATAATTGCCATAGTATTGTCTCGCATTCTTAAGTTCGCACATGCTTCTCTAGTATTTATGTCATAGTTCACTGTCGGGTATAATTGAGAGGGAGATGAGGACGTTTGAGGTTGGTCCTGTCTCACTTTTGTCTTTGAGTCTTGATCTTTCACTAATTGTTTCATGATTGTCACTGTTTCCTCTGAAGGTAGTGTCATCGGTCGTGGAGTGGTTGTTGGTTGTCTCATAGTCGTATATAAAGGATCATCATCATCATTAAATGCAACATTAGACATTCCACATACATCAGCAGAAAAATTAGAATTTCGCTTTCGTTTATTCTTATAGCATAAGATAATGTTCCGCAACTGAATATGGCCATGTGCTCTGATACATTTTATCGATAAAGATATCCCCACGATAAGACACATACATCCCACAAAATAAGCCCACTTTGGTACTTCAAATGGTTCTACCGGGTTAATTGTAGTTTATCTAGTTCACTTAGTAGGTCATCCATTTTTAATTCATCTAAATGTTTAATAGATTTCGGAATCACAAAATTTGTTATGTTCACTTTATTGAACACAGGTTGCCAAACTTGTCGTTGAGTCAACGAGAAATTGGGCAAGACTGTCTTTGATACTAAATGATACGTGATGTTATCGTGGCTATGAAAATAACTATTCAACAATAGTTGTCCACTTGTGGCAATTCATGACGGATTCAGTTCTGAGATACCAATTGGCAGCATGATTTGACATGGTTTTGGATTCTTACGTCTTGGACACATAATTGAGAATCGCAATGGCATGTCAGTAGTGATGTACCAAAGACCTTCCTCAATACGTGTCACAAAAGGTAAATCCATATTCAATTTAACATCGGTCGTACATAATTTCTTTATTTCGGGTTTCATATTAAAAAATAATGCCAACAAGCAACTAGAAGTTGTGTGTATAGTTCTGACTGCACCTCACAATGGACAGAACAATTTCTTATCATCTATACAATGATCATGACCTAATTCCGGTATATATCGGGTTCTTTGTTTGTCAACAAGTAATGTATCGGTTTCAAGTCGATAAATAGCTACCATTTTATTCGCACTATGGGATGCCTTTTTACTTACATTCATGAATGGGATGGGCAAGGCTTGTACTTTGAAAATTTCAAATTGAAAATTGGTGTCAATCAACGGAACTTTCACTAGAATGACTAGTTTAGCATTGACAAAGACTGTCGCCGTTGTCAATAAATGATAGTATTGCCATAACTCCTTCTGAAGTTTCAATGGAAGTTGGGTGTGTTCGTCAAGCCTATCCTGAATGCTCGTTAACACCAAAGTCAATAAGGTAGGATTGACGACCCTGGGTGACAATTTTTCATCTGCAGGCACATCCATTTGCTCATTCAGATCTTCCATATAATTTTCTGCGGTGATTAACATTAATTCAATTTGGGTTAATACTGTTTCCAATTGATGAAAGGACTGTACAAAATGCTCTAAAAGAGTTAATCAATTTTCGAGCCCCTGAAATTCCAATGCCACTTCGTCACGAAAAAGCGATACTACTCATGATAAAGTTACCATAAATTCTCTGTTCTCTTGTACGTCATGATACGTTAATTTTATTAAACTTAAACTTAGTTTCTGAACATGTGGAACAAACATCTTAAATTATCTTTCATTCCCTTTAAATCAGATTCAGTGGCGAGCCAAATAAGAAACTCATTCCTTCACCTATGAAATTTGCTAAACCATGCTTATTTCGAGATGAGGGTGTATGCCCTTTTAACTTGTGATAATCATCCAGGTCCCCTTTTACTCGTACAAAACGATTATTTATAAACCTGACCTCCTGGTACATATCCACATATATCAAATGTAACACAAGATTAAAAGTATTATTTTCAGTCATGTTTCTATTTTGTTTAGATTTTTCTAAAATTTACATCGAGTTCCTGATAAAATTGATTCACAAAGTGTATGTTAATGTCCACTCTCTGCATGTAGTGGATAAATGGCGCCACTTCTGCCACAAACATGGTTGTCCATTCACTGTTAACCATATAAATTTCTTTTACCTTTGTAAAGATAACGTTGTTTCGGATTATGGTATTCCCACTAACTGTTAATGTTAATAAACTTCCCATGAACCAAATCAATAACATCTTGCTCCTACAACAAGGAAGACATGGATTAGCATCATGAGTGATTCTCAAAACTGAGTTCCAATTTACTCTCTCATTTTAAAGCCGGTCAGTAAAACTCGAGAAATTTTACCACACAGAGAAATTGCCAGACTGGTTGCGCAGGACAGCAAATGACTCCACCATGTTACTTTTCTTGTCAAATTATAAGTCAATATATTTTAGTCTCTCATGATGCATATCCTATCCTCCCCATAGTCATACAGCATTTTTATTTTATTCTTACTTTACTCCTGGGTGCTCCAGGGTTGATAATCTATTCCACAAATTTCTTGCCACCCACCCTCTCTAAGGGTGGTGCGAATATTTTCAATCAGATTACCAATTTGTGTCCCATTGGATGGTCATACAGCAAGCTGAACGTCTGTCACTGGGATTTTCTTTTTCTTTCTTTGGTTAATACTGCAGTCAGAGAAACACTCTGACTCAGAATTGAAGTTTTCTACTTGTGACTCAACGTTTAACATTTCTACTTCCATCGGCTCCTGTGCCGATGTAGAAGCTTGAGCAGCTTTCTTCTGCTCTCGGTATTGTCATAATCAATGACATAATTCTTCCATAGGCACTCCTTCCTCTTCTGAAGATGAGTTTTGTCTAACTTATCATTTTACTCGGATTAAAGGAGCCATAGGTATAGGCTCCTCCTCGTCACTATCACTACTGCTTTTTTTTCTGCTTGGGGTGCTACATATCTTAAGCGGCATTTCGCTCTCACCAGTTCAGGCATTTCCCACTCTTGTGGAGCCAAACTTAGATTTTCCCCATGACATTTAATGAGTCTACACGTCATTTGATCTCTGATCCTGTAGCTTACAGGTCCAGTCTTTTCAATGACACAAAATGGGTACTCCCATTTCTGTTCTAATTTTCTCTTTTGTCTACCATCCTTGTACATTACAGGGTCTCCCACATTGAATGTAATTTGTTTTGCTTTTACGTCTCCAAGATGTTTCCGTTTTTCTACTCACTTTTGTTGCATTTTCTGTTGTCTCACAAATGCTTTATGTTGTTCTTGTAAAGCTATTTTGTGGGCTTCTTCTCCCACACATTTTTTGTCTAGGTTTTAAAACTGTGTCTAATGGGAGAACCACATCTCTGGCATATAATAAATAATAGAGCGAGAACCCGGAGGACTCGCTTCCATTAAATCTGAAAGCTGCCAATGATTGATTCAAGAATAAGTCCCAGGTCTCCAATTCTTTGTGAGACATTTTTGCCAAAACGTCATTCAAAGTCCGATGGAAACATTTGACCTTCCCATTGGATTGGGGTTGTTAATAAGACGTTTTCACATGATGAATCTTTAATTGGTCAGTCAAATATCTCATTATCTCATTACAGTTCTCTGATCCATTATCAGTTAATAGTTCAAGTGGACAGCTAAATCTTGGGAAAATTTGATCGATCAACAAATCTGCAACTGTTTTTGCTCGTTTATCAGGTACTGGAAATGCTTCAGGCCATCCTGAGTACAAGTAACTATGTACTTATTTCCAGATAAAGTAGTTGGAAAAGGTCCACTGATATTCAAAGCAATTTTAGCAAATGGATAAGGTGGTCTATCTGCTTCTTGCATAGGTAATGTAACCCTCTTTGTGTTTCTTGCCCTACACGTAAGGCATTTTTCAACATATTGGTATATCTTTTTGTATAAATCAGGCCAATAATATTTCCTACTAATATTCCAGTACACTTTATCTATTCCCAAATGTCCTAGGTCATCATGGTGTTGTCTTAGTACGTCCCCCTGTAAGTGTTTGGGTATGTATAACCTCACCCTGGGGTTGTCGTCAGTAGCACTTATGTAGTATAATATTCCCCTTATCATCAAGTCCCTACTACTTATGTTAGCTGGGGTATTATCACTTAAGTATTTCTCTTGTACTTCCATTAGTCGAGCATCTTTTTCTTGCTCTACTTTCATGTCTAGATCTTTATAAACTATTTCCTCAGGTTCCATAGGGGAACCTTGTTGTTCAATTGTGACATGTGCATATTGCTTAGGGTTAATTCTATCACTGTTTATTACTCCTACCCTTCATATTTTCTCAGACTCTACTTGATCCATCTGGTAATCTGGACCTGCATTTGCAATTCCTTCAGGTAGCCTTGACAGCAAGTCAGCACAGGTGTTTTGTTTTCCAGGTAAATATTCAATTTTGCTATTATAACTAGCTATTTTTAATGCCCACCTTTGAACTTTTGGATTATTTTGGGGTCATTTCAATATGTATTGTAATGGAGCGTGGTCTGTTTTAATAACAAACCAGGCTCCATGCAAATAATTGTCAAACTTGTCCAGTGCATAAGATATAGCAAAAGCTTCCTTTTCAAAGTTTGAACATTTCTATTGGATGTCACCTAATTTGTGTGACAAAAATACAATTGGTTTCTCATCTGGTACACCTGGAATTTGACCTTCCTCACCTTCACAAGGTTGAGTTAATACTGCTCCCACACACGAATGAGATGCGTCCATATACAATGTAACAGAGTCAACGTGGACTGAGCCATTTGGAAGGGTTTTCAAAGGGTTAGCCGAGTTTTGCTTAGTCGCACATATTTTATTATTTTAGAAGTAGCGCTTGTAAGGTTAAAACCACAAGATGGGAAAGTTATTAAAAACTTATTAAAACTAAATACAAGTTTAAACTGCTTATGGCGGGGAGAGTTTATCTATCATTTGTGATGTTGATATATGTTCCACACGAACAAGGAAGTATTTAAACAGAGCTGATAAAATTCGGAAGTGTCAATACCACCTGACGTCTGTAAACGGATGCCCGCATCCTCTTCAAACTTAAAGTCTAAGTAACAGAAGATATATGCCCTGAAGGACATGGGACTGGTCACAACAGTCAATATCCTGTTACTCAGGATGTTGGCTGAAAGGCACATTTCATGTTATGTACGTCATTCATATTATTGTGAAATACTGTGTGGGCAGTTGGTACAGCTCAACACAGAAGTAGGGTAACATCATTTAAACACCCATATGATGTTCCTGTGGTTTGTCAGTTTCTGTACAGGACATTTCAGAAACTCTCAACCCACGCTGTTGAATTTGTGACGTCATAGACAAAGTCCACAGTAGGTGTGGGCTGGTTGTTTGTGATATAAGTCGATGTTTGCCACAATTTTGGCAGTGCGTTTTCCACCGAGCACCCAAGTGTATCTTCGACATCGAACACTTGTAGTAGCACTTAGACCTTGATGAGAGATTGAGAGAGAGAGCGCACTAGAACCTAGTATTCTTGACTTATTAAAATATACTATACCAGCCACTTTCCGAGTTGTCGAGTTGTCTTGACTGAAGCTGAAAAGAACCTGCAGAAACCTAAAGCAACGTGCAGCACTTGGAGGAGAGATTGGGACAGCAAGCTGGGCAAAACCCTAAGGGAGTCCCTCCACAGTTCCAGACGATCACAGAAATAAAGAAACCATTAATACTTTGGTGGGGAGTCACGGCCCTATCGAAGGAGGTTTCGAGTATTAACCCTCACATATCCAGTGGCCTGGTGTCACAACGGCCAGCCCAGCTGTCCATTTGAAAGTGACCTCACGTTCCATAGTGTCATACAACGTTTTTGATGGTGCCTTAGCCCAGGATTCAGTCCAGATTTAACCACAGAGGATCCAGGAATCAGCGCATAACAGGTTAGTGTATTTTTTTCTTTTGCCGAAGAACTTGAGTTGGCTGGTTAACAGAAATTTGAAATTTGTTATCAAATGATTAAGAAAGTCAATGTGCAACACTGAGCCTACCGCATTTTCATGTAAAAGTGATGACCCTTTGACTGTAGCCTTTGTAGAATTTTGTGACATTGTAAAACCAAAATATTTTGAGTTTCAAACCAATTTGGTATCTGTTAAAAAGACTGTATTAGTCAGTAAAACCTCATCCCTTTGTCTGCTGATTCGATTTAGAAATTCAGTGTACAACAGGGAGAATAAAACTATCATTGACGTTAGTGCCACAACCCAGAAATTTAAATATCCCTTCACGGACGGAGAAATTGAGGATCCTGAGAAAACCTTAATGCACATAATTAAAAACTTCAGATCCAATGCTTCCACTTCCACTGAGAATTGAGCCTAATGATCCAAATTCACCCTATATTACTTATGTACAACTTTTATACATTGTGACAGTTTGTAGTCAGTGTGATATAATATTCGAACGGTATATAACAGTAAACAAAGCAGACAGAACAATAGTATATAGCGATGTAAAAATTCGAAGTATCCCTAAATACACCATCCCAACCAGTGAACCACCATTAGCTGAACCACCATTAAAGAAATTTAGGAAGTGTTAACCCAAACAGACAATTAACATGGATGACTATGGTGAGCTGGTTAATGAAATTCAAAATGTGCAACATCAACAACAACTAAATCATGAACAACAACAACAACAACAACAATTACTTGCCCAACAAGCACAACAAGCTTAAATGCAGGCACAACAACAAGCGCCACAACAATCAATTGGCCCACTTAACCGAGTTGATGCAATGCAACAGCAAATTAATATCTTAATAGGGAGTGTTGCCACACAAGCTGATTCAGCCAGAAAGCAGGTAGCCACTGTAAGCGCCCAAACTTTGGCAAATACGGTAGACAAATTTGATGGTGACACTAAAAAATTTAAGGATTGGATCAAGCAGATTGAACGACATGCTAGGTCCATGGGAAATGAGGTAGACGAATTGAAATTTATGGCTTTACACAGGTCGGGTGGAGTCATAGCTGACTATATTCAGAGAAAACTTACAATCACCCCTGAAATTGCTTGGGAGGATCTAAAGAGGAAAATGAAAATCCGATTTAGTGATGTGACCGAGCCCCAATATGCCTTGTCTGTGCTACGGACAATTAAACAACACCCGAATGATAGTGTACAGATTTACCATGCCAAGTTATTGGATTTGGCAGAGGATGCATTTGAAAGTGACATGTTCACTCCTGTGGTTCAAAAACAACTAGTAAACTTCTTTATCGATGGTTTAAGGGAGCCTGCAATTAAAATGTGATTGCTTCGCGCAGAGCCAGAAGACTTAGAGTCCACAGCCAGTAAGAGAACAAAGGAAGAAAATGTTAAGAAATGGTATAAACTACAATATGGCAGTGACTTTCGTGATAGAGAAATATATCAAGGCCCCTCTCATGAATGCATGGAAGTTGACCACTATCGGTGACCGCATGGTCATGTGCATGGTTTTAATCAGGGAACTGAACAGAAGTTTGATAGTTTTGGTAGGGGCCATGGAAGGCCTTTCAGAGCTCGAAGCAATGTGCATGTAATAAATCAACAGAGGCCAGATTATAGTGGAATACAATGCTACAATTGTAGACAATTTGAACACCTGCGACGCGATTGTAGATTACCAAGACAGGAAAGAAAGAAACAGGAAAACTAAAACGTTCCGTGTTGAAACCCGGAACGCGGAACTACAGCAATAAAAGGGTAAAAAGGGTTATTTAGATCAGGTTAAGATGAAAAACAGAGTATATGTAAATAAAAATAAAAGTATAGATCAAAGTGTGCAGAACATTGGTAAACAAAGTAACAACCCTCTCTCAAGTAAAATTAGTAATAATAATCATAGTGATGATAAAGCAAAACAGGAAGTAAAAGAATTAAATGTGAGTGGAACACCAATCTCAACTTCCATGGTTTTAAAAATAAATAAACAGAAATTAAGAGATTTAGTGGACACTGGTACAAGGTATAGTTTAATTAGTTATCAGTTGTATAAGAATTTGAAGGATAAACCAAGGCTTGTTAAGAAGTCCTTGTCCTTAAAAAGAGTTGGAGGTACTCTTCTTGATGTTAAGGGAGTAGTCCAGCTAAGCTTTCAGATTAGTAACATCTGGTTAACTCACAAGATTTGGGTCATTGATATTGAGTGAAACCTGATACTTGGTATTGATTGGCTAGCTAAAAATGGAGTTAGAATCTATTATGATCTGGAATGTTTTCGACTCAAAAACAAGGTAATTCCATTAGTGCCGGATATTCATATATCATCACTAGTAAGAAGCAAAAGTCAGGTAATAATTACACCTCAAACCGGTACTGTTTGCACAGCAAAAATAGTAGGTGGTAAACGGCTTTATGAGTCAGATTTATTAGAAGTGAGTCCTATAGAAACAGGATATGTTAGTGAACAATCAGGATCGATGATAGCAAATACAGTCGTGAACAATAGTGACCGAGTAGTGCTGGTCATGATTTGTAACAGCACGGATAAGCATTATAAAATAAGAAGGGGATGTGTACTGGCTAGAGTATCACCGGTAATAAATCTGAGTGTGAAGACTGTCAATGAAGTGGTAAAAAACAGCTTCCCGACTGGGGAAATGAATTATGATGAAATAAATGCCCCCGCAGATAAGAAAGGTGAAGTAGAAAAGTTATTGAGGAATAACAAAGATTTATTTGCTGCAATGGATGCACAATTGGGGCGTACTGATGCAGTGCAAATGAAAATAGACACACAAGGTCATGAACCAATAAAATTGAAGGCTTATAGGGTTCATTTGACAAAGAGAAAAATTATGGATGCTGCCATAGACGATATGTTAAAAGCAGGTGTTATTAAAAATCTAGGTCACCATGGAGTTTTCCATGTTTACTTGTTGCAAAGAAAGATGGATCAGGACGGTTCTGCATGGACTACAGACAATTAAATAAAATTACGAAACACATTAGTTGGCCTCTTCCAGTGATCGATGATCTTTTGAGTTTGTTGACTGGATCAGTTTACTTTTCGGCTTTGGATTTGAAGTTCGGATATTGGCAAATTGCGTGGCCCCTGAGGACAAGGAAAAGATGGCATTTACCTGTCACCGAGGTTTATTTGAGCATAACGTGATGGGGTTTGGTTTACATAATGTGCCCTCTGTGTTCCAGGAGCTGATGTCAGTAGTCCTACAGGACTCTGAGGACTTTGCCCTAGCTTATTTGGATGATATTTTTATCTTTTCA
This sequence comes from Pictodentalium vernedei, assembly GCA_031216915.1. NCBI lineage: Eukaryota > Metazoa > Mollusca > Scaphopoda > Dentaliida > Dentaliidae > Pictodentalium > Pictodentalium vernedei. The sequence continues at coordinate 371,328,733 of CM062291.1, forward strand.
AAGACTGAGCGGGATCATCTCAATCACTTGGAGGTGGTGTTTCAAAAATTAAGAAAACGTAGTCTGAAATTAAAATTGAAGAAGTGTTTCTTCTTCCAAAGGGAGACAAATTATTTAGGTTATATAGTAAATGAACATGGAATAAAACCAGACATGCAAAAAGTTGAAGTAATTAGAAGATTGGAGGCCCCAATGACAGTAAAGGGAGTACGATCTTTCGTGGGGATGATAAGTTTCTACCGTAGGTTCGTTTCAAATTTTAGTGAAATTGCAAAACCAATAATAGATTTGACAAGAAAATACGCAAAATTTAAATGGACGGAAGGGTGTCAAAAGGCTTTTGAATATTTAAAAGAAAGTTTAACAGTGGTACCATGCCTAGGGTACCTTGATATAAATACGGAGTATATATTATATACGGATGCTAGTAACACCTGTATAGGAGCTTGCCTCACTCAGCATTGTGACGAGCATCAAGACGAAGCTCTATATGGAGTCAAAAATGAGAAACCAATTTATTTTCTGTCTCATAAATTAAGTGATACCCAATGTCGCTGGTCAGCCATAGAAAAAGAATGTTATGCAATCCATTATTTGTTACAGAAGCTGAATCAGTATTTAAATGGAGCAAGATTTACTATTAAGACTGACCATCAGCCTTTGAAATACGTGCTTAGCTCTCCTATGAATAATAGAAAAATTCAGACTTGAGCATTGAATATAACAAGGTACAATTGTAAAATTGAATATATTAAGGGTACAGAAAATACCTGTGCAGACTTGCTGTCTCAGCTGCCACATGGAACAGAAAGTGCTGAGACCAAAACTGAAGACTTGGAAGTAGACATTTCAGATAAAACTTATGAGGTAGGAGCGTTAAATTCAAATGAATTTAGACCTAGAGATTTTGTTGAGTGTGAGATTGAACATGAGAAATGAACAGCAAAATGATGAAGAAATCAAATAAATAATTAAATTATATGAAGGCAATGACCCACCCCCGGCAGTTAGTAGTAGAAACATAATGATAAAAGGAATTCTATATTACATTGGTAATTTAAATGATGATCCCACCTTGAGGATGTATATCCCAAAACATCTGCAAATAAGAGTGTTAAAACAGTATCATAATGACGCTGGCCATTTAGGCATAGACAAAATATTTGCATCTTTGGTACGTAAATATTACTGGAAAAACTTGTATAAAGATATTTATAAACATTGTGAGCAGTGTATCACTTGTAAGGCTAGAAATTTACAAAAAGTGAAGCCACCATTGCAATTAACCGACATTCCACCTTACGCCTTTGCAAAGGTAGGTTTAGATGTCAGTGGACCATATCCAACAACACTAAGTGGAAATAAATACATAGTTAGTTTTATAGATATTTATAGTGGATGGCCTGAGAGCTTTGCCACCCCTGATAAAAAGGCAGACATGATAGCCCAATTGTTACTAGAGGAAATTTTCCCGAGGTTTGGTGTGCCTTTACAAATATTGACTGACATTGGTACTGAAAATGTAAACCACATAATACAGGAAGTGTTGACCAAACTAAATGTAAGTCATGCTGTGACCTCATTCTACCACCCTCAGCCTAATGCTAAGGTTGAGCGGTTCCACCAAACCTTACACGATATACTGGTAAAACAGAGTAAAGATCAACTACAAACTTGGGATTTGCACTTAAATCAAACATTGGCTGCTATTAGGTTTCACCCCAATGAATCAACCAAATATTCCCCCTTTTATTTGTTATATAATAGGGATGTTGTCCTGCCATTGGACAACCTATTACAACCACACCGTAAATATTTGGGAGAAGAATTTCATAAGGTGGCACTGGAGGAACAACATAAGGCTTTTTGGCTAGTCCATCAAAATTTGAAGAAAGCCAAAACTAAACAAAAGAAATATGCAGATAAAAATTGCAGAGAAATTAACTATGAAATTGGCGACCCAGTTTATTATAAGGATAATCAGAGACACAGTAAATTACAAAATAAATGGAAGCCATATTATAGGATTATTGAAAAAAATGGGCCAGTAAGTTTTAGGCTTAGGGATCAATTAACAGGTAAAATTACTAAATGTCATGCAGAAAACATTAGGAAGGCAAATTTGGAATGGAAAATGCCCAAGAAAGGTGAGCTAGATAGGGCATTAAGACAACAAAGGTATGTTGTGCCCCCGACCCCCAGAAATTAGTGAATCTGATTCGGATACGGATTCCGAGAATATTCCATTGAAAAGACTAACTCATAGGTAAAGGCGTGTGTGAGAAAATTCTTCATCTGAAGACGATATTCCCTTGGCAGAATATGCGCAAGCGAATACGTAAAAATCTGATAAAAGATAGGGAGATGGAAGCTGAAGAGTTAACTTCTACAAGTATGAATATTGACAGTTCTTCTGAAAACGAATACCAAATAAATGCAATAGAACAGCGAGAAGTTGAACAAAGTAAAAATTCAGAAAATAATCTAAGTGCTACAAATACAGTTGATGGTCAAACATGCGCCACCAGCACTCTAGCTGAGATAATTAAAGGTAAACAGAGTGGTGAGACACCACAAGAAAATAAAATAAACAGGACTGCAGTATTAACTACAGTCCTGGAGGTACTACAATCGATTGTATAATTGGCTGAAATCGAAGAGACTAGGCTTCCATGAGCAAGCAGAGCTCCGAAAAAAGTAAATAAAATGCTACATGATTTTGACATGTCACTGATAAGAAACAGTGGGAGATCTTGTTTGCTGTGATGAATGCGGGTGTATAAACCAAACGATAATTTAACCTTGTGTTAATAACGTTGTAGTAAGTTATGGAATAATTTACTAATTAGTGTTGGTGAGGTTTAGGGCCCTAATTAGACTTCGCTACACATGATACCGGTTGAGAAATAGGACAGAAATAGGATAATAGTTGAAATTAAGGGGACAGAAATGCATTCATCAGTGATTAAGTGAATTAGAGTAATACAGTTAGAATTGAAAATATAAACATTCAGCCATCGATCGACTTAGAGAATAATGGAATGGGAACTAAAGGAATCCTACTTTCTCTCTTACAGAGAAAGATGATGAAGTTATTAAAGTTTTTGGTCCTAATACAATTGTTGGCATGCAGTTATAGAACTGAATCAAAGAATTTTATAGTGAGGCATAACATTATTTTCCACAAGGAAAAAGAGATTAATTTGGTAAATTCCAACTGGAAAATAGTCTTTTATATAGATTTGGGTATTTTTGAGACATATTTGCAAGACGTAAGTAGGAGCATAGAAGGTGTAAGAAAAGCATTTCACCAGGTACCAGAAAAGATTCATGACATAACAAAATTGTGGACCATCCCGGCCCCAGTAGTAACGACCACCCAACGACCGGATTCCACAAAACAAATAAATCATGGCTGGTGAGTGAAGCAACTATTGCATTCTGGTTTTGACGACTTGTTTCAGGAACTAGTTCGTGACATAAATTTTGTGATGCAAAAATATGTGTCGGTACTCAAGCAGTTTGATGGTTACAAACAATTGCACAAGACCCAGATGAGCTGTAATCCCATTCATAGGCGACGCCCTTTCATTTTTATTTGGCACAGCTAGCATGTCTGACCTAAATACCATTAACCATAATATTGGCATTCTGTCGAAAAATCAGAAAACGCTACAGCATCTAGTTAAAAAGGGTTTTACCATAATGAATATTACATGTAAACAGGTACGACAGAACAGACATTCAATTAATAATATCAAAACATCACTGAGAACTCTGTCCGCCCAGATAACTAATATTTACAAGGCCGTGTCCAGGCGACTTGCTTTCCTGGAATTTTATACACAGTAACACCATAAATTGCAGTTTTTGGTTCCCGAGGTGGATCAAATGGCTAATCAAGCGTGATTTTATATCGAACATTTACACACACAGTTCAACTTGTTGATAGCACAACAGTTAGCACCTAGTGTAATTGAACTAAAAACATTGCAGAAAGTTCTAATAGATCTAAAAACACACCTATCTCCGTACTTAAAGTTGCCATTTGATGAAACAGTAGAATTGTGGAAATATTATAAGTACTTGTCCAGTAGCGCTGTTTTTAAGAATCATCAGTTAATTATTGTTGTGAAGCTACCGTTGGTAGATATCCGTAAGAAATTTGAGTCATATAAAATATATTCATTGCCTTATCCATTGGTCAATGAAACCATGCAAGTAAATCAGCAATTTAAAACATTAACAGCACAGCATAAATTAGATGCAAAATATCTGACCATAAATAAAGAATGCACACACGTGGCTTCCCTGATAAATGCACACACCTGTCTGAGTAATACATTGGAATTTTGTTCTTTGGATGGCGATATACAAACACTGCGACCTGACACTTTTTGTAGTCAGGCTCTCTTTGTGGGAAATGAAAAATCAATTCAACAAGCTTGTCCAGTGGAAGTGAAAGTAAATACGATCTTGCCCAGCGCAATGCAAATTGCCCATGGAGTCTGGTTTGTTAGCACACGTGACCCTTTGCCATTCACAGTCTCATGTGCTGATATTTCCACTACTCGTACTATTTCCATTGCCCCACCTATTGGAATGTTACAATTACCCCCCAAAATGTTCTGCACCTAATAGTACCATCCAAATGCTAGCATATTTACATGGAAATAATGAAGAATTTTCTGACACCATGCAAACCAAATTATTGATTGATTATAACGTCACAAACTTCTGATTGTGGTCCCCATTGTTTCTGAAATTCCCCTCTTTGGCGAAAATATCTTTTCCCCCCAAATTAAAGGACATCGATTTTATCCCAATCGATTCATTTCTTGATCAACTTGATCAGTTGGATACAATATCAGAGATTGATTCCAAGTCCCGGTTCTGGGGTTATGGCATCAGTTCTATGGTATTCATTTTGGTAGTTATAGGTTGTGTTGCATATTGCTGCTATAGAAAACAGCTGTGTTCAAGGCTGCATATTTGGTGTGGGAGGCGTAAAGCTGCTCGTTCTCGAGCTTGCAGACCTGCTATGATTCGGCGTTATTTAGAAGAAAACAATGACTGCCAACGTAAGGTTCTTCAGCAATTGAATGAATTGCGCAAAATCACACGTGCAGGACCTGGTTCAGAGGCTCAGCGGACCGCTGACCCCAATGCTTTTATGCCAGAAGTGTTTGAGATGATGGAGAGACCACCCGTACAGGATATGGAGACCCTCGAGGAAAGTAGTGAAGATGAGCCTCCATTTGCAGAAGCTTTTGTTCTGTATGTGTCTGACTCAGGTTATGATTCCGGTTATATCCAACCAGTTCCGTAGAAAGTGAAGTGCAGTGTACATACACATAGACTTTGGTTGACAAAGCAATCATACACAATCAGATTTTATGTTATAACAATGTTTTATGTACATCCTAGTCATGAGAGTGGAGTGAGAGTGACCAGACCTTTTTTAACCTGTTTTAAAGGTAGTCGGTATATTCGATGTAGTAGTCGGTAGGATTCTGTCAGTGAATCCATCACGATGTGATGATAATCCTGCGTTACATTTGCATATAATGAAGTATCTTGATCGGGTATCATCCTGATTCCCGTTTTGTGGCATTCTGGTTGAATGCCCATTGTTGTAAAACAATCCTGGTCACAGAGTGGTATTGTATCAAATGGGTTATGTACAGTTGAACCCAGTTTGAGTTTGTTTTGTCAAAGTATTTTTTTTTGCTTAAATTCATATGCTTGTATCCACATGACAGATGCATTCGTTGACACTGTTAATTTTCGTTTTCCAAAGTTTTCTTGTCCCACAATAAAACTTTGATTAGGGGAGCTGTGTAACAGCGTCAACATGGACTGAGCCATTTGGAAGGGTTTTAGAAGCGCTAGGCGAGTTTTGCTTAACCACACATATTTTATTATTTTAGAAGTAGCGCTCGTAAGGTTAAAACCACAAGATGGGAAAGTTATTAAAAATTTATTAAAACTAAATACAAGTTTAAACTGCTTATGGCGGGGAGAGTTTATCTATCATTTGTGATGTTGATATATGTTCCACACGAACAAGGAAGTATTTAAACAGAGCTGATGAAATTCGGAAGTGTCAATACCACCTGACATCTGTAAATGGATGCCTGCATCCTTTTCAAACTTAAAGTCTAAGTAACAGAAGATATATGCCCTGAAGGACATGGGACTGGTCACAACAGTCAATATCCTGTTACTCAGGATATTGGCTGAACGACACGTTTCATGTTATGTATGTCATTCATATTATTGTGAAATACTGTGTGGGCAGATGGTACAGCTCAACACAGAAGTAGGGTAACATCATTTAAACACCCATATGATGTTCCTGTGGTTTGTCAGTTTCTGTACAGGACATTTCAGAAACTCTCAACCCACGCTGTTGAATTTGTGACGCACATGATTGACGTCATAGACAAAGTCCACAGTAGGTGTGGGCTGGTTGTTTGTGATATAAGTCGATGTTCGCCACAATTTTGGCAGTGCGTTTTCCACCAAGCACCCAAGTGTATCTCTGACATCGAACACTTGTAGTAGCACTTAGACCTTGATGAGAGATTGAGAGAGAGAGCACACTAGAACCTAGTATTCTTGACTTATTAAAATATACCATACCAGCCACTTTCCGAGTTGTCGAGTTGTCTTGACTGAAGCTGAAAAGAACCTGCAGAAACCTAAAGCAACGTGCAGCACTTGGAGGAGAGATCGGGACAGCAAGCTGGGCAAAACCCTAAGGGAGTCCCTCCACAGTTCCAGACGATCACAGAAATAAAGAAACTGTTAATACTTTGGTGGGGAGTCACGGCCCCATCAAAGGAGGTTTCAAGTATTAACCCTCATGTATCCAGTGGCCTGGTGTCACAATGGCCAGACAGGCTGTCCATTTGAAGGTGACCTCACGTTCCATAGTGTCACAATAAAACATAAGGTTTTCGTGGGTTGGGATATGAAAGATGTGCTACTTGTGTCAAACTCTCCTTCAGGTATTCAAATGCTTTTTGATGGGTATCTCACCAATGAAATCGGGCATGCTTTTTAGTCAGTCCTATCAATGGTTGTGCTATTTCGCTAAAATTGGGTATAAATCTTTGATAGTAAGAAACCATACCCATGAAACTTCTAACCTCGGTCACAGTTTTTGAAGGCACTAATTTTCTAATGACTTCGACCTTTGTGGGTTCAGGTTTGATACCATCTTGACTTATAAAAAAGCCAAGATAAGCTGTTTCACTCTCAAAGAAGGTACACTTTTAGCCTTTAGTTTTAACTTGTGTTGTCTCAGTCAGTTAAATACTTGCCAAATATGTTCAATATGCAACTTTGCATCTTTACTAAAAATCAAAATATTGTCCAAATATGCAAGTGAAAAGACCTCTAGTCCTTGCAGGACTATGGTCATCAGGTGTTGGAACCCACTTGATGCATTGACAAGGCCAAAGGTCATGACATTGAACTCATATAACCCTTTGTGACATGTGAATGCAGTCTTCGGTCTATCAGCTTTGCTCATCTTGACTTGCCAATAACTGGACTTCATGGCAAGTGTCTTAAAGTATTTACAACCATTAAGTAGAGTAAAAATATCATCAATCAGAGGGAGTGGCCAACACGTAGTTCTGGTAACTTGATTCAGCTGGCGGAAATCCATGCAGAACCGTTTAGAGCCATCTTTCTTGTCCACTAAGAGGCAAGGGAAGCTCCAAGCACTGTTTGAGCGTTGGATTATGCCAGTGTCAAGTATCTCTTGGATTGCATCATCCATAATTATTCGTTTTGTAAGTGGTACCCTATATGGTCAATTTTTAATTGGCTTGGCATCACCTGTATCAATCTTCATGGTGACTGTGTCTGTTTGGGTTAAGTCCTTGTCATTTTGAGCAAATAAATCTTGATTCTCATTAATTAATTTTAGAGTTATGTCCCTTTTATCAACTGGTAGCTTGATATCTATTTCATCAAGTGTTTTCTCTTGTTTCGGCCCATCTGAATTTAATTTTCTCAAAACTTTTTCCATTTCTACTAACTTTTTATCTTGTGCTACAGGTTCTAACTTTCCCACAATACATCACCTCGTTAAAATATAGTGTTTATTAGTGCCATTCACTAACATCACAGGAATATATCCTTCATTGTTACTCACTACACTATTGCTGACAAGTAAACCTGGTTGTTCAGCTATGTAGCCTTGCTTTAAACCATGATATTCTAAATAATCAGAGTCAAAAGTCGAGCAGGCCCCTATGGCCTTTGCTGTACAGACACAAGTGGTCTGAGGTTTAAGTTCAATTTGATTTACCAACTGAGTCAAACAACTAACATGTAAGTCTTTCACTATAGGTATAAGCTGTCCCTGTAATTTCAATTTTCTAAGTTCAAAGTAAATGTTCACTCCAATATCATTGATCTAATCTAAACCAAGTAATATACTTTGATTAAGTTCATCTAAGACTAAGAATTCATGCACCTGAGAAATTCCATTGATCGAAAAATAAAGTTTCACTAGACCCCTGGGTCTAACACCATTTCCTGTTACTCCTTCAATTTGAAGTAAAGTATTTCTATCTCCCAATAACCTTGGCCTACGCCTCAAATTTTTCCAAACTTTTGTTCTAATACAAGACATTTGAGCTCCTGAATCTAATAAAGCTCTAACTCGTTGCATCCCTATGTTAATCATGATACTATCCTAAGAAGCCGGTCCATAATTAACTTTTACTGTTTGTGAAATCTGTTTTGGATGTTTAGTTCTACTTCCTGTTGCAGTAGGAAGTTGATTTGATTGACTTCCTGTTCCATTTTTAGTAATTTCAGAATTTTGATGAAGTTTTGGTTTCACTTCCTGTTTACTATTAACTTTCCCATCTACGTTTGGTTTTGCATTCTGCTGAACTTTTCCCTCTTTTGGTTTCAGTTTAGTCTGAATGTTTACTTCCTGTTTCTGTTTCTGATTTCCACGGGTATTCCCTTGAGATTTTATCTCTGTTACTGGTTTTTGATTCTCTGACAATTTCTGCTTTTGATTTTCCCTGGTCAGTGGATGATTTCTGGGATATCTTTCATAATAATAATTATTTTTCTTCATATTTGCCAGTTGTATTGGACTGAAATGTTTTTCGGGTAAAATTCTGGTACAACCTTTTGTAAAATGTGTGCCCTGCTCCCATTGTGGGCACCTGTTGCACATTTTAATCCCTTCACAACACCGTGTATAGTGATTCTCACTTACACATTTTTCACACTCATGGTTTACCCTTTGAGATTCATTTCAATAGGATCTATCTTTACACTTGGGGTGGGGTCCATCCATGTTCTAGCAATTGGCTCAGCAATTGGGTCTAGAACAGATTTAGCAGTTTGTGTTTTATTAGGTTTTGGGTTAACATTTACACTAGAATTTGAAACTTTCTTTGTTTTACTGCTAGGCTTAGTTTCCTTCCTTACTTTCTTAACTTGTTGTCTATTAGTTAAAGGAATAGTTCTTAATTTCACCTTGCAAGTGTTAATATTATGTCCCTCAGTATTACACCTTTTACAGTATACCAATTTTCCTTGTTTTACAGTAGGGGTTACTATTTGTTGGACATTGAGTTCCTGTTTTGTAGGTTGCCTATTTCTAGGTCCTGGGTTTCTAACATGCCTCTTTCCATTAATTTCACAATTTTGTTTATTAGTATATATTAATTTTTCAGATTTTACAGTTGGTGAACTTGAGTGTCCTGAAGGTGACTCGGATTTTAAACTTTTGACTTCCGGTGACTTATGTATCTGTCCCACTTTTCTACTATTTCTACTATATTCTCTGTTATGTAACTCATTACATGTATTATTTTGTGCTAATTGTGTTCTATTCCAATTCTGATTTCTATGAACATTATTTTTTGATTATTTCACAGAACTGGATTTACTGGATTTATCTGAATATGGATCACATAAATATCACTGAGGTAATTATTTGAATACTGCCTTTTGCAATTGTGAACAGAATAATTAGAGTCTGATCGTATTATCTCCTTACACTTTTGACATTTTCTTAGGGTGACTGTGTTGATTGAGACTCGACCCTTTACCGTACAAGGATCGAGTTTTACTCGTTTAAGTTAACTCTGCAAGAGGCGGCGTAGTGCCCTACCTGACCACAGCGAAAACAAGCTCCTGGACTGAATATAGTCTGTCCCACACCATCAGTATGCATTTGTTGTTGTTGGGGTGGGGTCTGCACCTCTAACGTTCTCACTTGTCATGTGATTTTCACTCTACAATCGCATTTGTAGTGCCCTGGTCTCCCACAGGGATGGCAAATGGGTCTGGGGTATCTGGGGTATTGATTAACCCTCTGCTGAACAAACTTTTTGTTTTGATATTGTTGATTTTGATATCTCGGCTGACCTTGCCTATATTGTTGACCTGCTTATACGGCTTTTGGTAATTTTGTCTTCCAGTAGTCGCTAAATGCACGCGATTTTTCCGTTGGGTTGTGTCAACCTCCATGGGGACACCTACATTCCCCGGGCTGTCATCCCTTTTTGAATATTCATAGTTTTGTAGTCCTCCTGCCTCTCCCCGGGCTTCATGCTTGTGTTTCACTCCTGCTTCAAATATTGTCATCGACATCATGGCTTTGTCGAACGTCGATGGCTCCTTTCTAATTAATTTTAACTGCTTGTCAGGCTGACACAGCCTGTCAGTGAAATAATCTGCCAACATTTTCAGTTCGGATACCCCATCAATTTGTTTTCCATATACGTCTTTGGCGAGATCGAGTAATCGTTCGCCATAAGACACTATGGTTTCATTTTTCTCTTGTTTCATATGGCGCAAATAACTCCTTGCCATACTCTTATCAATGATTTCAGAATATCTCCCTTTGAATTCCTTCTGGAGCTCTTCCCACTGTATCTTGGGATTTCGTTCAATTTGCCGTAAAATAAAATCACTGACTACACAGTCACTAGTTTGAGCAGCAATGAATTTTCTTTGTGACGGAGAAATGTTATTAGTTGTCCAATACAGGTTCAAGCTTTTAATCCACGCACGATTATTCTTTGGGTTACCTTCAAATCTGTGGATATGGGGATGGAGGGCCTGAGTTTGCGTCATGTGAGCTGTGATAGCAGCATTTCTGCTACTAGCCAGAATGGTTTTGTGCATTTTAGTGATAGCCTGAGTGGCTGTGTCACTGTTTGCTTGGCCTAAATTGAGCTCAGTAATCTCATGTTCACTGTCCTCCCGCGTTTTTCATGTTCGAAAGGTGAATTTGTAACTCAACGATCTGGTGATTCATGACTTGCGTTTGTTCCTGAAAAACTTTTGCCTGGTTCGTGTTTTGCTCGTGTAAGTCACGTTCAGGTTTTTGCAATTGTTCTTGCAAGGAAGCCCTTTCAGCATCCAACAGCCTCTGGTGATGTGAGGTCACATGATGCAGTTGCTGCTGCATTTCCTGAAGTTGCTGGCTTGTAATAGCCTCCGCCCTTTGCCTAATTGCTACTGCATCCATTTTTCTGCTGATAATATATGTAAAATATCAAAAATTTTACATTTACAGTTTGTTGACTGTTCTGGCTGTTTGTCGAATGTTGTTCCACCACGTTCCTCCTTCTAGGAATTTGCACTTTTTCATGAGTACTACACAATTCGTACTACCATGCACTATTACTATGAAACGTTTTTGTTTTCCACCACTGCGTGTATTTGCTTCCACCACTGTGCATGGTCTGTTACCTGTATGGTTGTTGGTACTGTTGAGCTCTGCAGGCTCAGATGAGTCACTGGCTACAGGTACGTCATTGCTCATGGGTATTGGACTGGTTATGGTCACTGATTTTTTTCGCAAAATCCTGGTCATGGCACCAATATAAATATTCATTTGTTGTGGAATAGAAGGAAAATGTTTATCGATCTGTGATCGTAAGATGTTGATTTCCACGTTGTGATTACTGGTAGTTCTGTGAGGTCCCACCAGCCTGTGACCATTTGGGATCACTTCAGATGATATCAGACACATGTTTCAGATTCTGGGTTCAGTAACTTCACGAACTTGTCGTGTACAGCACAACGAAGACCAGATCCAAATAATCTACTATTTTATTAAGCTAAACTATTAACATTACAACTAACCATCAATGTCTCTGGTTGGCATCAAATATATATTATTTATACAACAAAGTTCATACCTTCAACACAGTGGCGGCATCCAGGTTTCTTCTTGTGGAGTTGATCAGCATACATCAGGAGCCCAGAGACAACTTGTCTAAGCAGTCAGAAATTGGTGCTTATATACACCAAATTTCTGATGCAATACTTGGGGTACGTGACAACCATCAGCAGTTTCTCTCTGACCTCAGGGAAACTAAGGGAAAGTCCCCTGATGTGGCAGTCACCATTTTGTAGACTCTTATACTGCCATGCAGACTGTCGGTCAGTCTGCATGCAGTCCATGGAAATAGTATTCTGCAGGGCACCAGTTAACCGGCGGAATGTCCAGGTGACTGATGCAAAAATGCAACCCAGCGTCCCCAGTTCAATGGGGAGTTTCACCAGGTACAAGTTATGATTTGTTAGACAGTTCGAACACCAACATCCCAGTAATACTGCCGAATGTTATTGTCTCATCTGTCAACAAATCCTCAAATGTTACTGCTTGTTGACAATATTGGCTCGCAAAGGTTTGCCTGATATTGTCAACAGAACATCTGGTGTGTACCCACAGAGTACGCCTGTACTCTGGTCGCCAGTTTCATACAATTCCATGTAATTTAGTTGCAATGCTTAAATCTGTTCCAAAACGATGGAAATCAGGTAAAAAGTTAAATAAACTCTAGTCTATTGAATTCCCAAACAAAACCCCCAGAAGCTCACACTCTTACCAGAGCTGACAAGTTTACTTAACCCCTGTGGGCTCACTTCACAACAGATTGTAGAAATGTCAACTTCTGATGCAGCTGGACTGATCACTTGTTTATGGAGCATATTTGTTACTTTTGGCATTCCAGATGAACTGTCGCCTGATGGTGGACCAGAGTTCACTTCCACAGCAACAAGGCAGTTCCTGAAAGACTGTGGTGTACACCATAGACTCTCTTCCGTCGCCCATCCACACAGCAATTGTCGCACAGAAGTAGCAGTGAAAACCATGAAATGCTTGATTACTGACAACACAAGTGCAAGTGGAGATCTCATGACAGATTCATTTCAACGAGCTATGCTCCAATACAGGAATACTCCTGACAGAGACACAAAACTATCTCCAGCAATGTGCGTATTTGGTCGACCAATATGAGACTTCATTCCAATTCCACCTGGACGATACCATCCCCACAATACATGGGCATGAAACCTCAGCCAACCACGAAGAAGCGCTACAAAATCGTCACATGAGAGAAGCAGAATGCTTATCAGAGCATACCAAGTGACTCCTGCCACTCTCAGTAGGAGACTATGTTCGTATCCAGAACCAAGTAGGACCTCATCCTCTGAAATGAGACAAGACTGGTGTAATTATAGAAGTTCGTCAGTTCGATCAGTACGTTGTCAAGGTTGATGGTTCTGGAAGAGTAACACTGCGCAACAGGAAATTCCTTCGGAAGTAGACTGTGGCCCGACTACCTCCACTAAAGCGAGTGATCGTGACGGATATTGTCTTGAAACAACAAGGAATCAACCCGCCTCCAGTAACACGCTCGTTCACAGTCTCGTCAAAAAGACCTATAGTCCAGTCTGCAAATCATGACCCTCTGGCGGGTGACAATAGTGACAGCGATGACCACTTTCCAGGTTTTACCAGACTCACGCCTCAATCTCGAGATAGAAGCCAGCTTCCCACTGATTCTGAAAGGTTGCCAATACCCAGGATGATGTCTCTGACTATACCTACCAGCACTGGCACACCAGTGCCTTCCGTAACTCCAAGACGATCAGAACGTACCAGACGACCTCCTACGTGGACAACAGATTATGACATGAGTTCATGAACATTACTTGTGCACCGACACTTTTATAGAATTTCATTTCACTTTGTGTGTTTCCTGCAGATGTGGACATTGACATCACGTTTAACAAAATATTATCTTTCGTTCTTCATGGATACAGACCACCTCATTCTTTGCCAATTTAATTTCAGTTTTAATTCTCCTGTACCAAAGACTCAGGGGGGAGATACTGGATTATTACTACACGTTCCAGTAATATACTTTTATTTCATTCCAGATAACTGTGGTCATTGTTTGAGATTCAATACAATACATAGCTTAGACAAATAGACAGAGTTCTTATTTACCTATGACATGGCGACGCACTATTGGAGGATTGTGTGACCTTTCTCGGATACCTTTTGGAGAACCCTTTTTTAGTCGTACGAGGGCTATGAGAAAATCCTTCAATGAAGTCTAATTTACTATCCCTCTTAGACTCATTTCGGTTAAGGCCATGAAAAAACCCTTCATTGAGGTCTAATTTACAATCCCTCTTAGCCTCATTTCGGTATTTGAGGTTACCTTTCGAGGATACCGTCGTATGAGGGCACAAGTATCAAGGACATGTGCATATCATCCAAGTCTCATTTGCTTTCTGACCCGTAAAGAATAAAAAGATGCTGAGCCATTATTGCAAAGTTTATGGGAAAGAATTTGCCAGAGCTTCAAACAAAAAGGCATGAAGATAGTTATTGTCCCGAGAGACACAATAGGAATGGGACTTCAAAAACGAAGGCATAGAGAGGGGGAGACTGAAAAGACCAGAGCCAATTTTCAATTTAAATTGGTGTGTGTGAGGGGGGGGGGGGGGTGGTTATACCCCTGCCACTCAAGATAATATTTCTCAATCATGGACTTCCTCGGGGAAAGGTTGGGCTAGAAATTATGAAATATTAAGTTGGAAAGACATCCTTGCATGCCTGACGAAAATACACGTAGATTAGAAAGTGCTATAAATTCCAGACTTGGTATATCGGTAGGATTCCACATCCAGTGAAAGGGTAATGAATAACAAATGATTTCTATGACTGTGACTTGTTGAAAGCACCCATGCACAAGGTGGGACGCCTCTACCAAGCTGGTGTGTAATTGTTTTTTGTATAAAATGCAGTATTTTGCCAATGGAAAGTATATCTGTAGCTTGTAAGTCATTTAAAAAGGCAATTAGTTATGTTTCAAACAACTGGTCGATATGACCGAGCCGCCGACCCCCAACGTCCTAACCCCCCCCCCCCCCCCCCCCACCGCTCCCTCAAACAAATTCTTTGTTACGGCCCTAGTAATGGTATGATTTGATGCATATGTGATTGTGCCGTGAACCCCTTGGACTTTAATATGCCAGTGGCAGAGAGAGCTCAACTCATTCCACAAAAGTACGAAATCAGAAGAAATATCTCAGAAATTACCCAGACGGACAAACGAATTATATATACATCTGGAACTTAATTAAGCAGCCCCTGTTTTTTCGCAGTGGTGTTAATAGCAACTTCATTACCTTCGTGCTATCTTTCAGAGGGCCAAAAGTGATTTTTTATTGAAAAATGGAAGACAACACAGTGATGACAATATGCAGTATTTTAATGGCGTGAATTACACATATCTCTCACTGATGTTTTTGATGGAAAATGTATGGTGCTGGAACAGTCCATGATGAAACAATAACGGTAATTACTGTCAAAAATGTAACCTGCCATGTCTTGAACACAATAGCAGTGTCTGACGTCAGCAGCGAGTGTATCCACCACGTGTCCGGATGACAGCCTGAACCCTCCCCCTAATGCTACCACTGAGCCTTCTGATACGGTTCAGAGGCAACTGCTGCCACTCCACATACAATGCAGCTTTTAAATCGGCCAAATTATGTACAGACGGATCCCTTACTTGCACACGACGTCCAAGAAAGTTCCAGGTGTGTTCTAATGGATTCAAATCGGGGCTCATTGCGGGCCAAGGTAGTGTTGTAATAGCGTTGTTCTGTAGAAATACTCTCACAGCATGGGGACAATGTGGCCTTGAATTGTCGTCCATGAATACAGGGCGAGTAGCCAACGGGTGGTTGTCAAAAAGGGGTTACGACAACCGGATTGAGAATGTCCCGGATATACTGATGACCATTGAGATTCCCACGTACATTCACCGTATCAAGTGTACAATCACGAGAGAAGCATCCCCAGATCATTACTGACCCTCTACCATAAAAAGAAGGTCTGATTATCCTGGGCAGGTAAGCAGTATTTATATGCCTCCATACGCCCATGCGACCAACTGTGACGTGAAGCAGGAACTAACTCTCGTCTGACCAATGGACTCTCCTCCACGTCCTGAGATTCCAATGTTGTTCTGCCATACACCACTCCAAACGTCGTCTTTGATGCTGATCAGACAGAGCTGGGCGCTTGATGACCCTTCAGGACCTCATACCCAGTGCTTTGAGACGAGACGGTTTCGGACAGTTCTGTTGGACAAACGCCTGTTGGGGAGCCTCTTGAAGCAAAGGGTTCACGCCTAACGAGGCATGCCAGACTTCAATCTTCCAGAGGAGAGGTCTTTTGGGGTTGACCAGGCCTTGGTCGGTCCTTAACATTGTTGGTTTGTTGATGTTTTCGGGCAAGTCTGCTGATTACAGAATGACTATTGCTAAGTTGTCTTCCAGTAGCTTTGAATGACATGCCTGTTGCATGCATGCCAACGATTTGCCATCTTAGTGCCTCTCACAGTCTCCTCCTTGCCATGTCAACATTTACTGATAAAAAGGAGCAAATTTTCTTGTTTTATACCCAGATATTGCATGTGGATGACAGTGGGTTTTTGTGTTTTGTGACATTCGTGGGAAGCATGCTTCACGTGGACGACGGTATGTGTTTGGAATACGCTATCAACCAGAATCATCATGTTTCACTAGAAGAAATGTACTGCAAGACATACAATCATTAAAACATAATAATAAGTAGCAGCAACTTCACTGTCATGAAACATTTCAGGGGGTGCTTAATTAAGTTCTACACGCTAAAAACTAAAGTGTTAAAAACTACACTTGAAGTGCTGTATTTAACACTTACTAAGTGCTGAACTAGCACTTTGTTCAAGTGTAGATATCCCAGAACTTGACAGGTGTTGACAATAATACCACTTGACAAGTGTAATGTCGCGACACTTAAAAGGAAACAACGCAGATGACGCGGATCAGACTCGAACTCTCGAGCCTGATCCGCGTTATCTGCGTTGTGTCCTTTTAATTATGTACCCACCAAGCGTAAATCAAATTATGGACGATTCTGGAAGAACCACCAATGCTAGAAACATGGGAAGTGCCATCCATTCAAGTTTCAGATGTCTGACGATTGTAATGTCTAAGTGCCTAAAGCATTGCACTTTGAGTGTTAAAATCAAACCCTAAGAGTTAGAATGGGTTTAACACCTTGAAAGTGTCAGTTTTAACACTTTAGTTTTTAGTGTGTAGGTGTATAGAAAGGTGGCATTTTAGGAAAGTTGCTGAAACCAGTCGTCTGTGGACTATCAACGATCCTTGAAGAAATTATATAAAAGGGACGTGTACATAATAAAGTTATTTTTGTGTCTTGAATGCCGGAGAATGAAGACGCAATGCAATACTGCTGCGCTGAAGATACTTTCAGTGAGGAATCAGAAGAGTCTGAAATCGAAGAAGATACGACGAATTCAGAATCAAGCGTAGATTCTAAGGAAGAATTAATGGACGACGACGACTCTGCCGATCCGATGGCGTTCATCATCAGATGTGCCTATAAATATTACCAAGAGGAATTTGAGAAACTCCTGAGCGGTCACATAAAAATTGATTGACCAGCGATGAAGCGACCAAATAAGCAGTTGCATATCTTAGAAGTAATGTTAGAGAAGCAGCCAGCGCATGGTATTCAAATACGCTTAAGTACCCGTATATTCTGAATGTTTGGACAGACCTCATTCATACAAAAATCCAAGAAATTGCAAAATCAAGGAAGCTGCAAAATGCGTTAGAGACTGTGCCCTTATTGAATTCCAGAAGTATTCTCGAGAAAGGAAGTTTTGGTTGATCAATACAGTTTTGCAATGGTAGAATGAAATGATGAGTCGGAATTCGATGTGGAGGGAGAGTGTGATAATATCATTAAAAGTGTTATGGTGTAATCTACGGTGACACCAGATGTCACTAGTTTTGGGAAACAAAATCTCTCATGACCTGGGAGCCAAGAGCCACGATGTCCGCATTTGAGGAGCAAGAAGTTCCTGGGTTGACTTAGGAGCCAAAACCTCTATGGGGTATGTTGAAACGAGGAGCCAATGGCCATATGTGTCCATGTTCTGTATGTGTCGTGATCACAGTGTGTACTAGCACACGAGCATATGCGACAAATGGGAGCCTAAATGCTAAGATTTGGGAGCTATGAGTCAAAGAGCTGCATATGCCTATTTGCTACAAGTTTTTAGGCACACATTGTGTATATTCACCCACAAGCAGGTACGACAAAAAATGTTGTAGTGATCTTGGAGCTATGAGCCACTTTGTAAGGAACAAGAGGAGTACTTTCCGAACGTATTCATTGCGCTCCTAACCAATAATGGGCAAACATCAGTGCGATTTTTGTATTAACCGGACGAAAAAATATTTTGCGGCACGAGAGAATATTCAATTCATGAACCTTTCAGAAGTAAAACAAAGGTACTACTAAATCATACAAAATCTGATCCCAGTCTGTGGCGGAATGAGAAGAGAGAGTTGATTTATTGGGGCGAGACAGTACATGGTTCCAACATCACGGAACTTTTGAACGCTCTTCAGAAAAACGGAAACGTTCTAACCTAAAGGGTGGCAAGTACTGGCCCATGCACCTAAAGAAGGAAACATTCCCGGTGAGCTGGTCAGTCATAAAGAGCGATGGGGTTGAAAATCATTGCGTGGCGTTAATAAACCACGTTCTAAAGTTTCAAAACGAAGGAGTCAAAAACAAAAATTCACTGGTCAACCCATTATACATGATCGCGAAAAAAGGGCATCTCGCAGTTTGAACTACAGTAAATGAATGTTTTGTCATTTCAATCGAAAGATAAAAATGCATCGATAGGCGGCACTCGTTTAAAAATGTAAGGCAGGCGATATCGAAAGACAAATTCAGTTGTGATCTGGTCGTCGAAGTGTCAAAAAGTTTGACAAAATGTACGCAGTTGTATTCAAGTATGACAATGACATTCAAATACAATTTTTTTTAAAAAATTCTGCCGAATTAAAATTCACATCTAAAAGAATTTGAACTATTGCATAACACGGTGGAAAGAGACAAAAGGAGAACGCTTGAACCAAATCTAGCTATAGAAACCAAAGCGTGACAATCAACGAAAAACGAAGGTTCACCTCAGAAGACTGGACAGTTGAGAAAGCAAAACACAAAGGAAGTCGCCACCCAAACATGCCAAAGTTCTGTACTCAAATACTGGACCAAACAAAGACTTAAGTTGTAAATGCAGACCAAAGCGGAGTTTCAGCTAAAACTATTGGCCGATAGGCCCCCGAAGAAAACAACAAAGCCAAGCTGCCTATATTAAAAGCAACCAGCAAAACAAGCTGTCAGCTTTTAAAAATCGAACACATGAAAAGGAAGTTCTCATTCCGAAAGAAGACCATACTGCATTCAAGGAAAACAAAAAGTTAAGGATTTAACAAACCACTGGAAACGAAGACACCGCCAATGAGCAGATGGTTTTCCACCATTCCACGTAAAAAGGTCCAAGGGCCAAAACCAAGACACCATTCAAAGATGTCTTTGGTGACGAGGATATCCTGAACGAATGACTTTGCATATCATGAATCATAATGTGCTCGTATGCATAATGTAACGAACAGTAAACAAATAAATGGAATTGACTGCCATGTGTTTTTTATGTTTTCTGTTTACCCTTGACGATGCAGTACTCCATCCAATAATAGTATAAGTAGTTCTTCGGCGGGTCCTTCGACGCGCAACAACATTGGCTCTCGGATCTGGTGGGTGAAAAATAGTTTCTCATCCTGGCATCCAAAACTATCGGACGTTTCGCCCAAACCGTCTGACGTTTCGTTCAATTCCTTCTAACGTTTTGTCCAGTACCACCACCTGACTGACATTCCAGAATGTATTTTTCATTCCCGTCATTGTCACAATCAACGAAAATAGAAGGTTTTCGTTCTCCTTGCATCTTTGATTCTTATTTAAGGCAGAATGTTCCAAGTGTCCAAATTTAGAAATGTTTGTCTTTGTTATGCCACACACACTGAAAAGGCCCCAGTTAATGCCTGTATTTCACAATTATAGGTCAAGGCACTTAATCCCGGTTGCCCACATGGGGGCACGTCGGCGCAATGCACAAAGGCGTACTTTGCATGTCGTTAGTGCACATGATTTCATCCAATGCTAACTCTGCATTTCGGAGCCGGGCAGTTGCTCGCCGCTGCTCGGTGGTTCTCTCCGAATACCCCTGCTTCCTCCGCCCTTAAAACTGTCCTACACGGGGAGAACCTGGCCGTCGAAGTGCCGTTCAACCCCAATAAAGCAACAAACAAACACAATGAGTTGTCTGAAAGACCTGAAAATAATTTTGTGGGTACTTTCAAGTGAGGAAGTGAGGTGGCGAGTGAAGCGAATTATCGATGGGTAAGGAACGTCAATGTGGGGCACTCAGACGACCTCAAGAGTAATTGCAAAAGGGGAGGCAGAAACAAAGGCATGCAGACAGGTAGTTATGGGAGTCCGTTACATGACTTTTTGTAGAGAGAGTTTGGATGTCTCAAGAGCTAGTCTTGTGGTGGCTGCATGTTCACCACTGCACGTTCAGTGCGAGGCATTCGGTGGGTCGGGCCTAGTGTGTATACTCTTACATAATACGGCCATGACTCTCTGTACGCTGAATTTTGGGGTAGAAAATTGCTTTTGATTTTGGTACATGTTTTGAACACTCATATGGGTGGACTTCCACTCCTTGGAGTTATGTAACGTTTCACTGCTTATGAAAATAGATTGCGCTCTATCAGCTGTAGGTTGAGCTTAGTTACGGGTTACTCATTTGGCGCCTGATACTGTGCGTTGTTTGAATTTTGAGTAACTGCTGCGTGTGCGGATATGTGTTTCACAAATTGGATGCAGTTCGAATATACACTGTTTTATTTGTGAGATCGTATCAGTATCTAGCATGCGTGATGGTCGATGACACTGGTGGAAGACTAAAGGTGAATGGTTTAGCTACCCGTTTCCTCCATCCACCACTAGCCCTCGTTCTAAGGCTCATCTATAAGTGCATGTTACATTGCTGAATGCAAGTTTTTCCATGATACGACGTCGAGGCCGTCAGTGATTCCAATAAAATGATTCGGCCCTTGTTTGAGGTCGGTATAATGTTGAGAGTGTAAAATCATATCAGTGTCGGCACGCAGTATGAGATACGGACGTATTAAAGGCTCATTAGCATGTGCGTGCTGTATTGTGGGTGTGTGTCGGCACGCAGTATGAGATACGGACGTATTAAAGGCTCATTAGCATGTGCGTGCTGTATTGTGGGTGTGCGCTTTCCAATCCTCAGGATCAGTCTGTTATCTGAGTAATTAACTGCCGACAATCAAAGGATATTGTCGGTAAATTGAAAGCAAGTGCGCAATGTACGTCGTTCTTTGTCAGATTGTGCCCTTTATTTGCACTTAAATCTTGCTGAACAACTATGTGGGTGGATTTCCACTCATTGGGATTATATAACCATTTACTGCTGTTAAGAACAGACTATGCTGTATCAGATGTCAACGCCCTTATTTATTGGGTTCTTGGCTGCTTTGTCGAAGAGCTTGGCTGCTTTATCGACTAGCTTGGTAGCGTAATCGTAGTGTTTGGCTGCTTTATAGAAGAGCTTCGCTCATTCATTATTTCAACACTTCACTTATCATATTTGAAGGAGTTTGCGGGTATGAAGTCTATGGTTCATGCCCTCGTATCGTTTTCAGGATTTGTGACAAGATAGGCTTGTGCATATACTATTGTGTTTTGCGAACCGACCATTATATTTTGTATTTTCTCATTCAGTTTGTTCCATGGATGTCACTTGGAAAGGCATGGAGATGTTGCATTTCTCATAGTCAGTCGGGTGTTTTTTGACCAAGCTCTCCTTTGATCTGAAATATTTATTTTTGAGCGCGGCATAGCATCCCAGCATATATATCGGAAAGTAGACCCGGCACCCGTCATTTTGACACCAACGACACCACTGTGCTGCAATTAGTTCAAACGTTACAACTGATTTTATCTTTTCGAACACCCCCCCCCCCCCTCCCCCGGGTAGGCCTCACCCATAGGACGGTGGATGTATGGGATTTCGCGTACAACGTGATACGGTATGGCGAAAGGACACAATTTCTCACTTTAAAATAAAAAAGTTATAAATACCTTCAATGATGAATAAAAATCCCGGTCCAATTCCCAAGTACAGGCACCAGGAGTTTCAAATGTTTATTTTCATATTCCAGGTGTGGTATCACGTCCTCACATGACGTATCTGAAAATAAGGTCCATGGCTGTTTTAGTGATACCATTGGGCCTCTGCTACTAAAGTAGAATCCATTCCGTCACACTGGCTTCAACCATCAAACGTTTCTATCACAATATTTCTAGCCTTTGAACCCTTTGCACGACCTTTTTGGAAATTGCTTGCACATAACAGTACGACGAAGGTTTATTAGCTTGTACTCTATCCTCAACTGCTACTGGTCGCTACCATTCTCACTTCTACTGTTGGGCTTCCCCATTTCTGCTGCTAGGCTCTCGCCACACAACTATTGCTGGTAAAAACTACGTGCTTCTCTAAAACCTATGACGGCAATGAGCTATCACTTTTGACGTGAGCCACCCTTATCATGAGAATGAATCGGATTTCGCAACTCTTACCTCTCCCGTTACTGCCGGCAACCACGAGCTCTTCAACAATTTTCATTTTCTTCCACAAACTTTTCTTATCCCCATGTCAGTTTCCGTGCTCTGTTAGCTTCTATGACCTCCAACCCCACAGCTCGCTCCTACCCCCAGTACCGTATTTTGCTTCTATACGAATCATTTTAACCCAGTAGGCATCTGTTAGTTTCTATAGTATAAATATATAAATATTGCACAGCTTGGAGTTGACTGTGGCAAATTAGTGGTCCTAGAGGCAGAATAGTGCACGTGCTGAAGGCGAGTGAAATCTTCTTCCACAAGGACCAGTTAACACATGGGCACACACTGGGTGCGCTAATATGACCCTGTGTGCTAATGCACAATATGTTCACATCACATACGGTGAAAAATGATTCTCTGGGCAAAGGAAGAACATAGAAGGGTTGCAGGAACGTGGGCTTGTTTTTGGTCGAACGTACTAGTGAGCTAATGCACACTGTGCGCACATCACATACAGAACATGGACACATGCTAGATGTGCGGATGTGTGCTTGTACACAATCTGGGCACATACGACGAAAAAGGGATTCTGTAACCAGACACGTTTTTCAAAAAGGGATTCTCCTAGTGGGATTCCGCAAGAAGGATATCGAGGATATCTATTTGAGGATAGGTCTGGCCCCTAGCACCTGATCGGCTTCTGGTTTCTTTCTAGATCATCAACACCTTCAAAGGTCTAAGTCCGTGACTTGTCCAAATTCGCCATCCTCTGTGTATCCTATGATTAGCTTCTAATGTAGTCTCGCAATACTCTAGTCTTCTACCGCCCTTGCAGCCTTGCAGACAGCATGTGTAATTGTGTGAAAATGCACAAGGTGCGCACAACACACGTACAAACGGTGAAATGAAAGAGGATTATATAAGCATAGACAGACTAAAGAAGGGATTCCACGAAACGTGGGATTGATATTTGGTGAGTTGGCCTTGTGAGCTAATGCACAATGTGTACACATTGCATGCAGCACATGGGCTCATGTCAGATGTGCCGATATGTGCTTATGTGAAAATGCACAATGTGCACACAACATCTGCAGCACATGGATTTAGTAACCAGGCATTCCCAAAAGGGGAATTAACATAGTGGGATTCCGTAAAAGGGGTTCCAAGTTCCTGAAAAGGTAGCATTACCATTGGCGTCCACCATGTGTTCAACTATCTATCCTATGATTAGCTTCCACTGTATTCACCCATTACTATAGTCTTCTGCCACCCTTGCAGCTTTGTACGACTACTACTGACTTGTAGCTCTACTACAGGACTACTAGCTGTCTCTGATCCTCTATCGACTCCTTCGTCGACCAATCCATTTATCTTTGCCCGTATCAGTCTCAGAACCAGTGTATTGTAAGGATGGCTTGCATATAAGAAACTGTCTGTTGATCTTATCGAGACTTGTTTATGTGCTACTATTATTCTCCAGACATCAGAACTAAATAAAGAAATGTGGGGTGATTTGAGGACTGATGGGGACTAGTGGAGAATACCTATGGTGTGGTAGTATACTACTGGAGGCTATTTGTTGTAAAAACCCGTGATTTTTACGACCGGGATCCACATCTCCTACTACTTCCCTCCCCTGGTTCCCTGTGGTGCTGGGACAATCTGGGCCGATGGCCACATCTCCTACTATTTCCCTTCCTTGGTCCCCTGCAGGGTCCGACCAATCTGGGCCGATCTCCAAATCTCCTACTATTTCCCTTTCTTGGTCCCCTGCAGGGTCCAGCCTATCTGAGCCAATCTCCACAGGAAACATGGAATGCGAAAATGAAGAATAACATGTACTGAATAATCCAAACTTAAAAAAAATCATTTGAAATTAAAAAAAAAAAATTCTTCCTCATACTTCACAGGATCGAGAAGTTTGAAAACAGTAGAAAACATTGGTTCTGTCATACGAATGTCTTAGAGTCAAGCGAATGTCTTAGAGTCAAGCGGTGGTGGCATCCACTATGTTTTTTATTGGAATTAAAGGAATTATGATTAAAGGAATTTGGATTTTTGAATGCTGATGACATTCTCTGCTGTCTCTGGTCTTGAGAACCTTCCACATGGAAATTCTGATGGATTGCTTTAAACAGAGATGTTAGTGGTTATTTGCCCGGGAATTTGGTAATACATGGCCTCTTTGGGCCTACCTGGCTCATGGACTAATTGGCGTACAACTCTACCTGAGTTGGAGTTCAATAAATACAGAACACAACTCAGGTACAGTAGCTCGGTATTGGGGACAAGAACCAATGGCCCTTATTGGAGTTCCTTTCCTCACGCCTACGGCGTTTGTGAAACACTTGGAAAAACTTCAACTCAGATCTTTGATTCCTGTCCCCCGTATTCCACTCTCGTTGTGTTGACTTACTACCAACTGATCGTGCTATAACAACTAAACATTAACACTGACTATCACCATTACGTCTGTTATTTATCTCTACTGCTTCAAGGTACAGTAGCCACAAAATCACCTTTTATTGCACGTCTGTTCTTTGAAACTTTCCTCTACAGAAACATAAAACCATGCAGAAAATGAAAATCCGTTCCGCTCACATGTGCGGAACGAAAATCGTTGACGGACTATTTTTAAATAAAAGCCTTAATTCACTGTAATTTTCTACAAATCGTGCACCTCCGTTAAAATTTGGATCGCTAACGATAACTCCCTCGCAAATCTGGTTGGCGATAAAATGTGTTCTTTTTGGTGATAGTTCATACTTCGAGTTCCAATGTCTTCTATGTGACTACTGCCACACAGAACACATTGGAACTCGGGGGACGAGTTGTCAAATGGATTACTGTGTGTCCTTCTAATAATTGCTTTTGGAGACGCGAAGGCGTGTAATAAACACAGAACGGCACACGCGTGTGAATGGATTAATCGATATGGCACTTATGCCACCGCGGAAAGATAAAACTCGAGGCCGGCGCTTTAGGTGTCACAAAAATAATAAAAATGTGCTATAAAATACTGTCTTGAGATATTGTGCTGTATGTGTTGTGAAAAAAAAAACATTTCGTTTGATGGCCCGGTGTTGTGTGTGTGTTTTTTTTTCATTTGCAATATAGAATAACATCAATATAACTGAAAACATTATTACTGTCTCATTTATACGCTATCTTTAAGGAAGGGGAATTGTTTGTTTGTTTGTTTGTTGGTGGTTAACGTCACATATTTATGCACCATGGCTAATCGTGACACAACATGGAGATGAAGTCAAGTTTAGTCAATCGTTGATCTACATGTTGCCCATTTTAGAGGACTTTCACCCCAAGCATTGGTGACTGGGTCCTATTTTACTAGTAAAGCGGAACTGGTTTACCACAGTAAACAAGTGCTGCTTACTTCCCGGGGTTCCCACGGCGATAAGGAAGGGGAAATGTGCGGTGTCATGACCAGAGATTTTGAGGAAGTGTTTTTGTGTCACTGTGAAAAAAAAACAAGCCGTTTGATAGTATTGTGTTTTTCTTTTTACTTGAAATATAGAATGCAAATATAACTTTGAAAGTGTTGTTACTATCTCATAATGACCGCCCATCTATGAGGAAACGTCTTGGATAACGTCCTTCACACTGGAGAAAAGTCCGCCCGCACTGGAGAAATGTCCATCCATACTAGGGAAGTGTCCACTTGAGGGTAATTCCCACTGGGGAAATGTCCGGCATTAAGGAATCAATGCTCCACTCCCCGGGGATTTGTAAATAAGTGCATACAAATATGGACATCACCTGAGACAGCTCTCTCAGCATGTTCCAATGACATTCATATTTGAAGGGGTTTTTTTTGACAACGTTCTAAGATATTCCAGGGCTTCTTACAGACTTGTGTCAATTTCAGCCTCTGTGTTTGGAAAAAGATTCAATAATTCTGCAATCACACAAAGGGCAAATGAATATAGGTGGCTAGTCATGGATAAAGGGGATATGGAGTAGGAATGATCTCATATTTCACTGAAACATGAACATTATATCACAAGAATTCCTTCTTTGTTTATATAATTTAATAATATAAATACCAATTTTCAATGATTTATTTTCACCCAAAATACAATTTCTTTCATAATCTACCTTATAACATTGTGAATTCTAGAATATTTTCAGTTTATTCTAAATTGCCACAACTCATTTGAATCAGAATTTCATCTGCAAACACTTCTGCAAAATTTGAAAAATAAACTGGAATGTTTGCTGTTTTTCTGTGATCAGCTTGGAAACTTGTTTTAGTTTAAAAATACAACACAAGATCAGATATTAGGGAAGAAGGTGGAATTCGTGTAGAAGTGATGACAATGATGATGTTTCACACAAACTGCAATAATCTTATACTTGGAAACACACAAAAATGTAATGGATTGGGGAATAGCTATTTTGAAAGTCAAAGGGTAGAAAATAGGAGATTGGGCATCAAACAGAGTCTCCCCCAGTGAAATCAGGAGAGATTACAGGTCCGCTGGTGGTGCATTGTGCCTTCCACCTGTTCAATCATAACACAGCTCCCACATGGACCCAGTCAGTTAGTTAATTTATTGGTGTTAAAGATCATTTTCTGCATTAATGGCCAATCATGTGGCATCCTAGTTAAGTCAAGTTTAGCAAGCTATTTATACCTCTGCTGTCTATTTGAAGAACATCCACTACAAGCGTTGGTTGCCAGGTACTGTTTCACCAATAAAGCCGAACTTGTTTACCACAAAAAACATGCACCACTCCATTTCCCATGGTTTACAGCATATTACCCCATATTTCTGTCACTCATTACATCTACTAAAAGTAGCATCACAGCCACTGCAGTCTCCCTACATTCACCCCCCATCCCCCCCCCCCCCCAAAAAAAACAACCTTATCGCTAACAAACCATTAATTGAAAACAGAATATGTTTCATTGTCAGAATTCACAAAAAAAAAACACTGAGGGGTCTCGTGCTGAGTCTGAATAGAATTGGCTTGGCTAGCCATTAAGTTGGGCAAATGGTTGATTTAGATGATGTTTACATTAAGGCTGAACAGTGCACAGGGTTATTCAGTTCAAAATGAATTTTTTTTTATAACCAAATGCAATGCACAGGGTTAATCACATTTTCTGGTTATAAAAAATGGAAACTGCCATATCACACACTACATGAAAACAGGGTTAGTATTATTTATTTATTAATTTACTGGTGTTTAAGGTCACATATTTCTGCACAATGGCTAATCATGACCATGACAGTTTTTCGGGTGGAGGAAGCCAGAGTACCCAGAGAGAAACACCGAGCAACGGCAAGCAACTGTCAGCTCCCCAACATACTAACTCCACACAAGCAGGGTTAGCATGGGTTGAAGACAGGTGCACCATCGACGTGCAGTACGCCTTAGTGCACAGTGGCACCGTACCCCCACATGGGCAATGGGGGTGAAGTGTCTTGCTGAAGGACACAACGCGGTTGCCGCAGTTAGGATTCGAACCGAGGACCTCTCCACTTGCAGCCTGCACGTCTACCTACTGATCCACCACACCCCCTAAACAGAGTTAGTTGGTTACATGTAGTTGCATGGGGTGCAGGATTTAAGAAACTAAAGGAAATACTTATACGGGATTGTGGAACTGTTTTCAAGTGAATTCTAAAAATAAAAACACATTCTATTTTCAATTAATAGCTTGTTCACTGCTACCATTTATTTCCAATATGATATTCTGTTGCCACCAAATGTTTTTACATGTACATGTTTTGTTACTAGATAGTCCATCACTATAATGTCTTCCAACATTTACTTCAACTACCACTATCTTTCCTCTCATTCACTTACATAACTTCTATTGCAGCTCCCGTCTTTTATCCCCAAATCAGTCTTTTATCGCCAAGACAGTCTTCTAACATCAGTCCCCAATAGACCACAAACCAACAGTCCTTAACTCCAATACCCAGGCCCCCAACCCAACACTATGTTCAGACCACAAAGGTCTACATTATTACTCCATGATTGGTGTATTAATCAATGTTACTGGGCACAATACTGGCATTGAGAAATGTGCTAGATATGCCATGCATGGAATCTGGGATATGTGTACATTTAAGAATGCATGTGAGAATGCATCTGATTGGTCATTAACCCTTAAACCAATGTATTGGTCAAAACCAGCCAGCAGTATTCACAAACATCAACATTTAATTTTAATTAGTTTTTTTCATTTTTTGTCATAAAAACATAGCTTATGACCCCTCTTTGGAACGAGCTCGTTCCAAGGAGGGGCCATAACCTATGTTTTTGATGCAAAAATGAAAAAAATTAGTTAATCAAGAAATTTATTTGCAAGTGTCATCTTCCTTTTGTTTTAGGTAAAGGGTTAAGCAGACTGTCGCATGTGATATTTTTTCTCCAAAAAAATATTGGCATCATACACTTTATTCAATTCAAAGGTGGTATAAAGAAAGAACACAACTCGGGTAGAGAACAGGAATCAACGACCCTTGTAGCGAACTTTCCTGTATTTCATGCGTGCCTTTTTCACCCACGAAGTGCAGGAAAAACTCCAACTCAGGTCGTTGATTTCTGTCCCTTGTACTCCTTCATCCCTGTGTTCTTCCTTACTCCACCTCAGTCCACACCAATCAATGGATGAGTTCAGAATGTTCAATAGTGTGACAACTGCTTACTGTAGCTTAGTAATTCTCTCTGGATACTCTGGTATTCTCTACACATCCCACAGACCACCCCCTCCCCCAAAAAGAAAAAAGAAAGCACTTGAATTATGACTTACTGTTTTAAGTATTTATTATTTATTTATTGGTGTTTAAGGTCACATATTTCTGCACAATGGCTAATCATGACCTCGACAATTTTATGGGTGGAGGAAGCCGGAGAACCCAGAGAGCACCACCGAGCAATGGCAAGCAACTGTCAGCTCCCCAACATACTAATGCCACACAAGCAGGGTTAGCACTGGTTGAAGACAGGTGCACCATCGATGTGCAGTACGCCTTAGTACACAGCATCACCGTGACCCCACGTGGGCATTGGGGGTGAAGTGTCTTGCCCAAGGACACAACGCGATTGCATCAGGTGGGATTCGAACTGAGGACCTCTCGGCTTGCAGCCTAGCCTGCACCTCTACCTACTGAGCCATCACACCCCCTATTGTTTTAAGTTAAAAAATTATTTAAATTTCAAAATATAACTAATTAAAATAAAATACTAGCTTTTTTAAATATACAACTTTTGTGCTCTGGAGTTTCTCAGAAAGAAAAGGAAATTCATCTGCAAATTGGAAAAAATATTGTTATGTTGCTCTTCCAAACAAGAATGATTGTTTTTGGAAGTACACATTTTTTCCAATTTTTTTTTAACACTGCCACTTTATTCTCCCCTTGCATTTTTGCTACTGTCATTTTCACAATAAATTTGTTGAAATGTTTTGATCCACAAATTTAGTCCATCCACTGAGCACCTGTATTTGCTTATACTGTTCATTATTCTTACTTACAATGCACTAAAATGCAAAAAGAAGGTAATGATTATATAATAATGCTAGTGTTCATCGGTTCAGGAAACTGACTCCCAATATTTTCAAAAGAAGCCCCTGGTCTAACTTCCAGTTGGACACATCCTTCAGCAAATGGAAAAGTAAATCAGCAAGTATACAAATTCACAGATGAAAAGTTGAACAATTATGTTTATTGGTCCCCTCAATAAATTTTACACCATTACAAACTTTATAAAAAATAATAGTAATAATAATAATAACAAGAGGCCCCACGTGGCCTTAATCGCTCACCTGACAAAGTGACTCTAAGAAGTATTTTAGGTCACCTTCACCATGTCATGCCTCATCAACATTAACTGGTTGAGTGATAGATTTTGTTTGAAGTTCAACATTTGTTACCTAAAATTAGTTTTATTTAAAATCATTGGTGTGTGGACAATCTCCAATGATTTTTAATAAAGCAAATTTATCTCTGCAGACAAACTGGTTTAGCATGAAGCACAAACAAGGAATGTGAAGAGATAGCCTTGGACATCTCTCCCCAACTGTGGATATCTTCCATGTGCTACATGTACATATTTGCATGCAAGAAAACAAAAATTTTCACAAATTTTCCAAAATATTAGTTTTTTTTATCATCATTGGAACAAGCTCAAACAGCTTATTCCAATAGGGGTATGGGAAGATCAGGTATATTTTTGAGACAGAAATGTGAATATATAAATAATGGAGGGAGCGCAGTGGCTCAGTTTGTAGAGGTGCAGGCTGCAAGCCGAGAGGTCCTCGGTTCGAATCCCACCTGCGGCAACCGCGTTGTGTCCTTGGGCAAGACACTTCATCTCCCGCGTGGGGGCACGATGACGCCGTGTACTAAGGCGTACTGCACGTCGATGGTACGCATGTCTTCAACCAATCTAACCCTGCCTGTGCTGCAGTGCGGAGTTACGATGTTGGGGAGCTGGCAGCTGCTCGTCGTTGCTCGGTGGTTCTCTCCGGGTACTCCGGCTTCCTCCACTTGTAAAACTGTCACGGTCATGATTAGCCATTGTGCATAAATATGTGACCTTAAACATCAATAAATAAATAAATAAATAATGGTGTTTTTTTGTGAATGATGCTGGAGAATTTTGCGTAAAGATATGGTAAATGGTTTGTTCTAGATACAGAATGATGCAAAAGTATTTAAATTTGATTAGGCAAGTTGTTCCTATAATGCATTTAAAAATTGAAGTAACTGTTTTTTTGCTGCCGAACTTTTAGATGTGTGTGCCTGTGTTTGTGTGTGTGTGTGTGTGTGGACAGGGGGGGGGGGGGAGGGGGAGAAGGGGGGGGAACAAGAGTGTTCTTGCAAACAAAATTCCTGAATAAATGGAAAATTTTACTTTTTGTGTGAAAGACATAGTGCGTGAATGTTGATTGGAACAAGCTTAGAGAGCTCATTTTAATGTGAAGTCATAAAGCTGTGTTTTACGTACGAAATTCTGGAATAACTAAAAAATTGCTTTTTTGACTCAAAAAGCATGGTGTGCGACCTCTCATTGGAATGAGCTCAAAAAGCTCATTCCAATGGGGTATTTACAAGCGATAAGTACATGTATGTTTAAGAGACAAAAATTAAAATTTGAATAGCGATTTTTGCGAAGAATGCTGACAAGTTTTGGCAGTTATGCTGGTAAAAAGGTAAGATATGCAAAGTGGTTGTTTTTTAGAGGCGACATTTAATTAAGGGGAATTAACCCTTGATTACTGAGGTAACTTCTAAAAGTACTGAAATTTCATGAAGCAATGTGAATAACAGACAACAGTTGCCTAAAAATTTCATGAATAACTAAAATTTTTATTCTTTTGTCTCGAAAACATGGCATATGACCTTTGTTGGAATGAGCTGAATGCGTGTGTTCCAATGAGGGGTCATAAAATTTGAACGGAGATTTGTGTGAATAATGCATTAGTACTGTTAGATTTGGGTAAACGGTTCACCCTGGATACCACCCCTTCTATAGTAGATCTTTCCTGCAAATTTTGTCTAAGAGTCTATCAACTTTACAAATAAATACGTTCATGAATCACAATCAGATCCACCCCACAATGTTGCATACCAAATATCAAAAGATTCTGCCTGCTGGATCTGGAGGAGAAGATTTTTTAAGAAATATGCCTGAAATGCACTAAGTTGAAATTTGGGCTCCTATACGGAGCCCAAATATAAACCCAGGGGGCCGATTTGAACAAACTTGAATCAGATCCACCCCACAATGTTGCTTACCAAATATGAAAAGATTCTGAAGCTGGATCTGGAGAAGAAGATTTTTTAAGAAATTTGCCTGAAATGCACTAAGTTCGAATTCGAGCTTCTATAGTGAGCCCAAATATGAATCCAGGGGGGCCGATTTGAACAAACTTGAATCAGATCCACCCCGCAATGTTGCATACCAAATATCAAAAGATTCTGCCTGCTGGATCTGGAGAAGAAGATTTTTGAAGAAATTTGCCCGAAATGCACTAAGTTTGAATTCGAGCTTCTATAGTGAGCCCAAATATGAATCCAGGGGGCCGATTTGAACAAACTTGAATCAGATCCACCCCGCAATGTTGCATACCAAATATCAAAAGATTCTGCCTGCTGGATCTGGAGAAGATGATTTTTTAAGAAATTTGCCTGAAATGCACTAAGTTCGAATTCGAGCTTCTATAGTAAGCCCAAATATGAATCTAGGGAGCCGATTTGAACAAATTTGCATCAGATCCATCCCACAATGTTGCATACCAAATATCAAAAGATTCTGCCTGCTGGATCTGGAGAAGAAAATTTTTTAAGAAATTTGCTTGAAATGCACTAAGTTCAAATTCGAGCTTCTATAGTGAGCCCAAATATGAATCTAGGAAGCAGATTTGAACTTGAATCAGATCCATCCCACAATGTTGCATACCAAATATCAAAAGATTCTGCCTGCTGGATCTGGAGAAGAAGATTTTTTAAGAAATATGCCTGAAATGCACTAAGTTCAAATTTGGGCTCCTATACTGAGCCCAAATATAAACCCAGGGGGCCGATTTGAACAAACTTGAATCAGATCCACCCCACAATGTTGCTTACCAAATATGAAAAGATTCTGCCTGCTGGATCTGGAGAAGAAGATTTTTTAAGAAATTTGCATGAAATGCACTAAGTTCAAATTCGAGCTTCTATAGTGAGCCCAAATATGAATCTAGGAAGCAGATTTGAACTTGAATCAGATCCATCCCACAATGTTGCATACCAAATATCAAAAGATTCTGCCTGCTGGATCTGGAGAAGAAGATTTTTTAATAAATTTGCTTGAAATGCACTAAGTTCAAATTTGGGCTCCTATACTGAGCCCAAATATAAACCCAGGGGGCCGATTTGAACAAACTTGAATCAGATCCACCCCACAATGTTGCTTACCAAATATGAAAAGATTCTGCCTGCTGGATCTGGAGAAGAAGATTTTTTAAGAAATTTGCATGAAATGCACTAAGTTCAAATTCGAGCTTCTATAGTGAGCCCAAATATGAATCTAGGAAGCCGATTTGAACAAACTTGAATCAGATCCACCCCACAATGTTGCATACCAAATATCAAAAGATTCTGCCTGCTGGATCTGGAGAAGAAGATTTTTTAAGAAATTTGTCTAAATGCACTATGTTCGAAATCGGGCTTCTATACTGAGCCCAAATATGAACCCAGGGGGCCGATTTGAACAAACTTGAATCAGATCCACCCTACAATGTTGCATACCAAATATCAAAAGATTCTGCCTGCTGGATCTGGAGAAGAAGATTTTTTAAGAAATTTGCCTGAAATGCACTAAGTTCGAAATTGGGCTCCTATACTGAGCCCAAATATTAACCCAGGGATCCGATTTGAACAAACTTGAATCAGATCCACCCCACAATGTTGCTTACCAAATATCAAAAGATTCTGCCTGCTGGATCTGGAGAAGAAGATTTTTTAAGAAATTTGCCTGAAATGCACTAAGTTCGAATTCGGGCTTCTATAGTAAGCCCAAATATGAATCCAGGGGGCCGATTTGAACAAACTTGAATCAGATGTACCCCGCAACGTTGCATACCAAATATCAAAAGATTCTGCCTGCTGGATCTGGAGAAGAAGATTTTTGAAGAAATGTGCCTGAAATGCACTAAGTTCGAATTCAAGCTCCTATAGTGAGCCCAAATATGAATCTAGGGAGCCGATTTGAACAAACTTGAATCAGATCCACCCTACAATGTTGCATGCCAAATATCAAAAGATTCTGCCTGCTGGATCTGGAGAAGAAGATTTTCAAAGAAATTTGCCTGAAATGCAGTAAGTTCAAATTTGGGCTCCTATACTGAGCCCAAATATAAACCCAGAGGGCCGATTTGAACAAACTTGAATCAGATCCACCCCGCAATGTTGCATACCAAATATCAAAAGATTCTGCCTGCTGGATCTGGAGAAGATTTTTTAAGAAATTTGCCTGAAATGCACTAAGTTCGAAATCGGGCTCCTATACTGAGCCCAAATATGAACCCAGGGGGCCGATTTGAACAAACTTGAATCAGATCCACCCTACAATGTTGCATACCAAATATCAAAAGATTCTGCCTGCTGGATCTGGAGAAGAAGATTTTTTAATGTTTTTCCCATTGCCTACAGTGTTAAAAAGTGCTGACTCAGCACTTTTTCAAAGTCCCGAAACTGTACCCTATGATAAAACCGATGGCAATTTTTTTTTACCAATCCTTTCTGTTGGTCCTAAGGAAGCTGCACACCAAATAAAAATTCTCAGTGCCATGCAGTTTTGGAGATATGGGCGTTTTAAATTTTTTCTATTTTTAGCTCCTGCGGTTCCCACGGGGCTGCGGGAAAATTTTTTTTTGCATAAATCAAGTACTCATGACCCAATAAGCCCTCACATAAAATTTGGTTCAAATCAGCCTCTCGGTTTGGAAAATAGAAATTTTGGGCGGGGCAAAAAATTTTGCCCCTCCCATAACGACGCCAAGTATAGCCCCACAAACTTCTCTTGAACAAATCTGAGTCTACACCTCAAAAGGAAGCTGCACACCAAATATCAAGTCTCTGCTACTGCTGGTTCATGAGAAGAAGATTTACAAAGATTTTGGTGCCCCTTGGGGGCGTGGCACCACCCAGGAGGAGGGGCAACTTCATTTGAACAAATCTGAATTGGCATTAGGTAATAAACATTTAGCCAACATTTGAATAAAATTGGGCTAGTGGTTTAGGAGGAGAAGTCGATAATGTAAAGTTAACGCCGGACGGACGACGACGGACGACGGACGCCGGACAGAAAGTGATTAGTAAAGCTCCCCTTGAGCTTCGCTCAGGTGAGCTAATAATAAAAATACTTAGAAATACGAAGATAAATACAAAATGTAGGTTACATTCAAACAAAGAAACAATAAGCTGTGCAAACAATGAGGTCAGCTGCCCAATCTGTCCAAGTGACAGGAAAACCTTAAAACATGTAATACATTTTATTTCTCAATGCAAGTTGCCAGCACAAAAGATGTTCAAGCAATTGGAAAACTATAAAAACATATAATAGATTTTATTTCATAATGCAAGTTCCCAGCACCAAAGATGTTAATACTATATTCACATTTAAGAACTATATTTCAAGCCATGAAGTAATATCAATTTAACCCTTTGAGACATTAATTATCCTGACTGGTAATTCAGTTTCTTCAATGTTTTTCAAAATGTGACGTCAAACATCAAAAAGTACACAGAAGATATTTTTCAGTGAGGAGGTAAGTGATTATCTGGTTGAGGGCTAGATTATTTTTGGTGGTCTGAACTTGTTATTCAAAACCTGTTTTATTACAAATTATAGGAGTGTGCCCACAGGCACTCTCCAATAATTTGTAACAAAACAAATTTATATGAACAATATATTATTTGTGTCTGACGGAATATGAAATATAAGGAAGGAAAGTGTTGGCTTTTGCTCTGATATCTTCATTATTTGAAAGCCCTGATAGTGGCTTCTAGCACTCAACCAGTTAAGAATTCTTGACAGCAGGATTATATAAGTATTTTAAGCTGCAATAACATTTGGCTCAACGGTTGTCACTGAGTACTATTCGGGAGAAAATAGGAATTGAGGTTAAAACTTTAAAAAATCGAAAAATAATAACAAAACAAATAACCACAAAGTATCAACATGCTTTTTAATTTCATAAGTCATAAGACGTACAAAAGTATCAAAAGGTTAAAATGTACACAAACAATGCCCAAACAATGGTTATTTTTGCCAACCCACAGAAGCCTGATGACAATACAAGAAAACCTGCAATTTTTGAAATATGAGACAGTTTTTCAGTTGGTTATGAAATTTAAGGTTGCTTGAAGTATAAAGTCCTCAAGCAAGTAATAGTATTTTTTTCATTTGGTGAACATCAGAATATGGATTAAATTATCTATATTTCTGTCTTGACTGGATTTCGATCCCTGGCATTGGTTATTGCATACTGTTTTACCAGTAACACAGAGCTTGTATACGAAAGTAAACAATAAGGACCCTGCATTTGTCATGAAAGTGTAGAGTAAGTTTCATTTTGTCAACTCTGTTACCTGTCCCAAATCAATCTGAAAAAGTTCTAAACACCATTTTGTTACCTCCCTTTAGAGAAGGTGTATTATGCTGTAAAAATGATTACATCTTGCAATCTCAAGAATTGACAATTAACCCTTTACCCAACGAATTGGCTACATCTGACCACGTAATATGCAAATTCAGCAGCTGAAAAAATACTTTTTTTCAAAAACTTTCAACATTGAGCTCATTCCAATGAGGGGCCAAATGATATGGTTTTGTTGACTTTGAAATATTGAAAAAATTGATATTTAAAATAATAAATTTTGATATCGTCTGTTTTGGATGAAGGGTTAAGGAATGTCCTATGTTTTTCAGTCAACAACATTACTGACTCCCTTATATCAAGTACATTAGCCAATAGGTGTCCCATCGTTTAGAGAGTTGTTGTCAGTACTGTCCACCATTTTGAAGAATGAAAAGTAAAACCATTTGTAGCCATAAGAGGAAATGAAAGTGTCAATGACACTGTAGCTCAACTTGTCAAGACAAAGACATGTACATGTATAGTATGTGACACAGCAATGACAAACATCTAGGTAATGACCTGATAACAAAGGTACATATAAAGTATTGTAATGGTCTAAATACTGACCGTTGCCTGTAACAAATGTATAGGTAAAGTATTGTAAAGGTGGGTGACAGTCAGATGCTAAACTAGAAAAGAAATCTTTGAGTCCCAGAGTGGGTCTGACTGAACCCCAAAATATTTTTTCCCATAGCACAGTGATAACAAAGGCACCCCAAAACACACTCGTTCCTGTCCCAAGGTGAAGACAAAAGTGCCCAAGAAGTTTTGTGAAGATCAGTTCAAAAATACGAGCTGTATAGAACTTGTGACAAAAAACTGATTGGACCTAATTTCGGTACAAAATGGCCACTGGCAGCCATCTTGAATTTTGGACCGTACCCAGAAACCCTCATTCTCATCCCAAGGTGATAACAAAGGTACCCAAGACATTTTGTGAAGATCAGTTCATAAATACAGACTCTAGTCTGAGCCGTATTGACATGTGTACTTACTGAGTGTAAGTCGCACTGAAAAAATCAAAGTTCATCTAATTTGCATAATTTCTGCACGAGAAAAAAACCCGTATTATATGTGATGTATCCCTTGGTACCAAACATTCACACAAAAAATTATTCAAATCAGCGCTTTCATATGGAAGTTCTGTGCAAAAATCTGAAGTTTTGTGAAGATCGGTTCATAAATACAGCCTCTACCCTGAGCCGTATTGACATGTGTGCTTACATTGGGTAAGTAGCACTGAATACATCAAAGTTCATCTAATTTGCATAATTTCTGCACGAAAAAAAAACCCTTAAAATATGTGATGTATTCCATGTTACTAAACATTCATACAAACAGTTATTCAAATCAGAACTTTCATACAGAAGTTCTGTACAAAAGACTGATTGCACTAATTTTGGTACAAAATGGCTGCTGGTGGCCATCTTGAATTTTCGGACCACACCCAAAAACACTCACTCTCATCCCACGGTGATAACAAAGGTACCCAAGAAGTTTCGTAAAGATTGGTTCATAAATATGGCCTCTAGTCTGAGCTGTATAGAAGTTGTGTACAAAAAACTGATTAGACCTAATTTCGGTACAAAATGGCCACTGGCAGCCATCTTGAATTTTAGACCACACCCAGAAACACTCGTTCTCATCCCAAGGTGATAACAAAGGTACCCAAGACATTTTGTGAAGATCAGTTCATAAATACAGACTCTAGTCTGAGCCGTATTGACATGTGTACTTACTGTGTGTAAGTCGCACTGAAAAAATCAAAGTTCATCTAATTTGCATAATTTCTGCACGAGAAAAAAAACCGTACTATATGTGATGTATCCCTTGGTACTAAACATTCACACAAAAAATTATTCAAATCAGCGCTTTCATATGGAAGTTCTGTGCAAAAATCTGATTGCACCTAATTTTGTACAAAATGGCTGCCATCGGCCATCCTGAATTTCGGACCGGACCCCAAAACACTCGTTCTCGTCCCACGGTGATACCAAAGGTACCCAAGAAGTTTCGTAAAGATCGGTTCATAAATACGGCCTCTAGCCCGAGCCGTATTGGCATTTGCACTTACAGTGCTGAAAGTAACCCCAAAAAACATCAAAATTAGTCTAATTTGCACAATTTACGCACGAGAAAAAAACCCATATTATATGTGATGTATCCCATGGTACTAAACATTCATACAAAAAATTATTCAAATCAGAGCTTTCATATGGAAGTTCTGTACAAAAAACAGATTTCTACATCGTCGGTACAAAATGGCGGCTGGCAGCCATCTTGAATTTCGGACCGCACCCAAAAACACTTGTTCTCGTCCCACGGTCATAACAAAGGTACCCAAGAAGTTTCGTAAAGATCGGTCCATAAATACGGCCTCTAGCCCGAGCCATAGCAGCTTGGCACTTACAGCTCTGAAAGTAACACTAAATAAATCAAAGTCAGTCTAATTTGCATAATTTACGCACGAGAAAAAAACCCGTATTATATGTGATGTATCCCATGGTACTAAACATTTATACAAAACTTTATTCAAATCAGAACTTTCATACAGAAGTTCTGTACAAAAAACTGATTTTTGCATCATCGGTACAAAATGGCCGCTGGCAGCCATCTTGAATTTCGCACCACACCTAAAAACACTCGTTCCCGTCCCAGGGTCATAACAAAGGTATACAAGAAGTTTCGTAAAGATCGGTTCATAAATACGACCTCTAGCCCGAGCCATAGCCAATTGTTGACGTACGGACAGACGGACGGACGGACGGACGGACGGACGGACAGACGGACGACGGGCCATGACAATAGCTCAAATTTGACTTCGTCAAAGTTGAGCTAAAAACAGACTTTCTCTCCAGGCACTGAGCAGACTTTTTTTTTCCAAGTCAACACAATTACCATGTGAAAAGCATTAACTGGTGAAGTGCTAGAAGCCACTATCAGAGCTTTCATAAAAATGGGGGTACAAAAGCAAAAGCCAATATTTACCTTGCTCGTGTGTTTTAAATTCAGTCAAAAGCAAATATTTTGTTTATATAAATTTGTTTTATGATTAGTGTTTATGAACACTCTCTAATAATTTATAATAAAACAAATTTTGAACAACGAATTCAGACCACAAAATAATTTAGCCCCTAACCAGTTAAAAACTACTCATGCAGATTAGATTATTTATTTTTTATACAACAAATTATCCATAAATTATAAAAACATAAAAAATGATTTGATATTCCAACTATTGAGAGAACAAATATTCTACAATTAAATGTTTTC
Source organism: Pictodentalium vernedei (assembly GCA_031216915.1). Taxonomy (NCBI): domain Eukaryota; kingdom Metazoa; phylum Mollusca; class Scaphopoda; order Dentaliida; family Dentaliidae; genus Pictodentalium; species Pictodentalium vernedei. The sequence goes on from CM062291.1 coordinate 371,369,070, forward strand.
AACTCCATTACCAGCCAACTCTGTTACTAGAAGAGTGTAATAGCGCTGACAGATAACTCCTACAGTAATGGAGTTGACTTGAATTTTACCGAGAATTCATGTATCAAGTCATTAATTCAAAATTAGATCTGCTGGTCCTATGATTGTCTGTTCATAAGCTTTAATTGTGTGTGTTTGTGGGTTTATAATCACCAAAATCACAGACACTTTTACGCTTTATTCTCAATAAACAGGAACAACGAACAACCGAGGTTGTAGGTTGTAGAAGTGGCTGTGAAAACTTTCCATATTAAAATTATTTTTAATATATACTACTCACAATTTGCTGAGGATCACCCCTACTAAGGCCCCACAAAATAGATCTTCTGTTTATCAGGTAATTTTTTGTAAAATTGCATGCGGGCGGGCAGGCTTTTAATTTTTTATCGTTATTTCTTTGTCACCAGAAGTTCATATTTTTGGTTTGTTTTATGTTTTAGGCCTCATAATCAACAGAATAGCATAGGTGGTGGTGTATTTCGGCCCTTGGGTGCAAGAAGGCTTTGCAATGCAAAAGCCTTCTTGCACTTAAGAGACAAACTTTTTCAAGTTTGCCTTGGTTATAAAAAGTGAGCATGCGGCAGCCAAAAGGACCACGTGGGAGGGCCTGAGAAACAGTTTTTTAACTTTTTTAGGCCTAATGGACATATCTGTAAGTAAAAGTTAAATATGTACACTTTATGTTTGTTAATTCAATGGGGGTTTAACGGAACCAGAACAGCCTTGGTAAGATTGTGTTACACAATTGTCTGTGGAGAAAGCCAGTACTATAAGAAATTAATTAATTTATTGGTGTTTAAGGACACATATTTTTGCACAATGGCTAATCGTGACCACAACATGAGTATCAACTCAAGACCAGGGGTGTGCGTTAATAAGCCATGTTGCCCATTTTAGAGAGGGTTCGCACCTCCCAAGCATTGGTGACTGGGTCCTATTTTACCAGTAAAACAGAGCCTGTTTACCGCAGTGAACAGGGACGGTTTCACTTTCCAGGGTTCCCGTGGCAAATTATGAGAAATAGTTTACTATTTCAGCACAAGGTTCAGAATTAACTAATTAACTGGTTGAGTGCTACATTATTTTTGTGATCTGAATTTGTTTATCTATCTATTTATTTATTTATAATTATTTATTTATTTATTTATTGGTGTTTAAGGTCACACATTTCTGCGCAATGCCTAATCATGACCTCAACAGTTTTACAGGTGGAAGAAGCTGGAGTACCTGGAGAGAACCACTGAGCAACTGTCAACTCCACTAACTCCACACAAGCAGAGTTAGCATTGGTTGACGACAGGTGCACCAGCGACGTGCAGTACAGACATGTTAACTCTCCCAGAATGCCTGAGAAAATCCAGAAATTTCAGTGTAGTTCCCAGCCTCCCGGACGGGAATTAGTTTTGGACCCAAAATCCTGGAAAACAACAGTCGAATATTTCTTTCCCATTGTAACTTATGTAAAGCCCCACAAAGCAGTAAAATAAGGATTTAAGTCAAATTTATTTAAGAAAAGGTTATTTTATGATATATATTTCAGCTGTGTTCATTTTATTTCTGTATTTTTCTTCGCAATCGGAGATTCATGATCAATGTGCGAGCGTTGAATTGAAAATAGGTGACTTACTTTAAAAGAATTGAAAACTCCACCTTCATTTAAATGCAGTTTTGGGGAAAATAAAATATATGAAAAGGAATTAAATAATATATATTTATTATCTATTTATTTATTCAAAGAATGACTTTAATTCTCATCCCTTTTCCAAACACAATTAAAACGTAAACAACACCTTGACCTCAACTATTGTAGTTTAAAAATAGGTTAAAGCTGCTTAGGATGTCGAAAAATTATGACTGCAGATTTATACACAATGGACTTATTTTCAAACAATACATTTGTGCCGTTGTGCTGACAACAGAACTGTTAAGTCTTTGGCCATCAGAAAATTTCGAATGGAATTAAAAAAACCCAAATCCTTCAATGATGAAAAGAAAAGTTTTGGTTAGGGCACAAACGTCCACACATGCATGAAGGATTTTGATAAAAATACTTTCCAAAAACAAATCTTCTCAAAGTTACTGAACATTGGGACATCTTTTCCTGTTAACATTTCCAGACTTTGAAAATTATTATCAGAGCAGACATTGATAAAAGTAAACCACAGGTAGTATTATCTGGAGTGGGTGGTGTGTTGGGGGTGGCTGGGGGGGTGGCCAGTTATGAACACAATTATTTTATGTTTTAACATGGCATAAATGCATCAGCATAATTGACAACTAGATCTGGATATAAGCTGGTGTTAATGTTGGTCTATGAGCTGAAAATTTGCAAGTTTTTTCTTCTGTTTTGTCCCCACAAAAACTTTCCCCTGAAATCCATCCCATTTCCCTGAAAATCACCCTTAAGTTCCCTGAAAAATTATTCTGGAGGTTAACATGTCTGGTGCAGTATGCCTTACTACATATCACCATGCCCCATGTTGGCAATGGGGGTGAAGTGTCTAGCCCAAGGACACAATGCATTTTCTGCAGGTGGGATTCCTGGAAGTGACAGATTTTATGGCCAACCCAGAATTTCAGTGTTTTGAACTCAGTTACTCCATACAGTTAACTACAGTAATGGGGTTGACACATGGACAACAAAGATGTTGTTAAAAAAAAATCTCTTAGTACAGTGGTACTAGAGAATCTCAACTGTCAGAAAATACAAGAACATTGAATCTGAGATGCTGTTTTCATTTTTCTTTTGTTGATTTTTGCAGTTTGTCACCCCATTACCGGTTAGAAAAATGTTGCTAAATTTGAAGATATGAGGTGTTGATAAATAAATCGAAGATAGAGCCAAGTTTATTAAAGAACTGATAGGCTTTACCAGATGTCACCCTATTTCCAATCAGAAGCATATTGCCACATTTGAAGATATGAGGTGTTCATAAATAAATCAAAGAGAGTGCCAAGTTTATTAAAGGGCTGATTGGCTCTTATTGGTTTTAAGGATTTTTGTTCTGTAATTATTAAATATATTTGATTTTTTATGAATCTATTTTACATTTTTTGTAATATTTGTCAAGCAACACTCCTAATGTTTTATGTATTTTTTCTCAAAATAGTTTTTATGGTTCAACAAAAAACCCCCCTTAAAACTGATAATGTAAAGAATTTAATATTAGACATTTCTTATGAAGACTTTGGACAACATAATGAGTTAACAGAGTTGACAAAACAATTACCCCAATTAACCTAGGTCAACTACAAAAAAAATATTCCATAGAAACCTGTGCTGCTGTTGATTGAAAAGAATCTTGCTAACACATACCTGTAAAAATAAGGGTGGATTTTTGCTGTTTCTAGTTGGGCAAATTTTCAAATGTTTCAAATTCTCATTTTATTCCATTTTCTAATATTCACCCTTCTGGGCTTTAACATTACTACCCACATCTTTGGCTACATCACACTTCACAGTACAAGAATAAAATCATTTCAACAATCATTTATAATTATGTTGCTGATTTTCGAGTTGCCGTGACCAAGTCATCCAGTAAGGTTTTTCACCACAGTTAACAAGCACTGTTCAACTTCCCACAGCAGAGTACCAAATCACTCTAAAATTCAGTACTGTGATCACAAAAGTGGGCAGAGAATTTCAATTGGATTGCAACAGGGTAGAGATCCAGTTGAAATTCTCATAACCCATTTATCCAGTAAAGTTTTTTACCACAGTTAACAAGCACTGTTCAACTTCCCACAGCAGAGTACCAAATCACCATCTAAATTCAGTACTGTGATCACAAAAGTGGGCAGAGAATTTCAATTGGATTGCAATTGGGTTAGGATCCAGTTGAAATTGTAGGTCTGCTTATCTCACAGTGGTACTAGAGAATCTCAACTGTCAGAAAATACAAGAACATTGAATCTGAGATGCTGTTTTCATTTGTCTTTTGTTGATTTTGCAGTTTGTTTATTAGGCTTTAACAATACTTTCAACAACTATGGTGACATCATGTCAGGCAGTTTTACTGGTTGACTAAGGTGTAGTACCCAGAGAACAACAGGGTAGTGACAAGCAACTGTCAGACTCTCCAACTAACTAACCCAGCACAAGCAGAATTAACAATGGCTGAAGGCAAATGCACCATTGATGTGCAATATGCCTTTGTTTCTTGTAGATGCAGTCTTGATTTCACAGTTGTTTTTGGGGATTTAGTGGTACTTTCAACATCTGGAGTACCCAGAGAGAGCCACCAAGCAGTGGCGAGTAGGGGATTAGCCTGGGAACGTGAATTCCTGGTTCCGAAAGCCGGCCCCCGATACCTGGGAAATTTACAGCATGGAACCGGGAATGAAGCAGGGCACTGTTTGCATATTGAACTGAAGTTTTCTGAATTGAAACTTTGTAGGATTTTGTCAGCCCTTCCACGTATGAAATTTTTACAGTCCTGATTCCTGACGAACCATTTTCAACGAATCACTGTAGCACTCAACCAGTTCTTATTCACCCACTTCAAAGTCCAAACTCAGCTTCATTTTCAGAATCACTAGTATCACTATTCAGTACCTCCTCCCAACATCAACAACTTCTTCACAGCCATCACCAGTCTCCTCTGCTTAAAGCAGAGAAGACTGGTGAAGGCAGTGAAGGGAAGGATGTTGAAGTTGGAGATGGTAGAGGTGATAATGCGGGTGATTCTGAAAATAAAGACGATATTGAAGCGGGTTTGGGTTTTCATACTTAGGAAAAAAACTTTTCCGTTTGGACATGGGGGATTGCCAATGAAATATGCTGTTTATCATTAAAAAGTTACCCTCATAAATTTGCTTGATAAAAACCCGGGAAATTTCCCGGTTCCTGGTTGTGAAGAGTAATTTCATTCCAATTCCCGATTCCTAGAAAACCATGGGATATATTAAACCCTAGTGGTGAGTAACTGACAGAGTCTCTAACTTACCAACTCTGTACACATGGAGTTAACAGTGATTGAAAGCAAGTGCACCATTAACCCTTTATCCAAAGTAACGGCCAAAATCGGTCAGCGTGATTCACAAAAATCACCAATTAATTTTCATTATGTTTCATTTTTTGTCTCAAAAGCATAGGTTATGACCCCTCTTTGGAACAAGCTCGTTCCAATGAGGGGTCATAACTTGTTTTTGAGACAAAAAATGAAAAAAATTAGTTATTCAAGAATTTTGTTTGCAAGTGTTTTATGCTTGGTGCACAGTGCCCCTAAAAATTTTGGTTTTCAAGAGCTTTCAAGAATCACCCTAACAAACTGTCCACTTTTCCTTGGAATTTAAAAATGCTAAATTTCCAGAAGTTTCAAGATTCCAGAACCTGCATGCACTCTGCATCACAAAATTTCGAAATCCGAATCTCTTTACTTTCTCAATAAATTAATTTTAGAACTGAGAGTGAATTAAGGAAAATAACAAATAAAAACAGCATTTGTGATGCAGTGTTTTCTTGTTATGTTTCCAATTTGTAATTCTTCAATGTTGTGGACTGAAAAGCCAACAGAAAATTTTGACCACATTGCAGACCAGCTGTGATCTGGTCAAAATTGTTTTTTGGCAACAACCATCTTTAACAGTCTAGAGGCTAGACTTTGGCCTTAAAGATGGCTTCAGTTGAAGGAACAGACCAAACCATAAGATACTCACCAATGAAAGTGTCAATGACACTGTAGCTTAACTTGTCTGTGTTGTATTTGATGAAAAGGATAATGTTCAATGTTTATGAAAGGATAATGAAATAAGAAATAAGACAAGAATTGTGATACTTGGGAATATGTTAATTTCTGTTCCCTGTATGCTATGTTTTTAATAAAAATAACATGAGGTGTAGACTGTACTAAAGAACTGAGGGGTGGGTTAATGTGAACCCTCACAGTTAATGTATGTGACCCTCACAGTTAACGTATGTCAATGAAAGTTACAGTGAAATTATTCCAAAACGAGTCATCCTATCAAGTTACATTGAAATCCCTTCATAAATATGGCCTGTAGACTGTGCTAAAGGTTTTTGGGCTTCAGGCCTGTGTAGCCATCACGGTTGACCAATTGCAACTAAAAGGGGACGTCCTCATCTCAACATTATACTGAGTCATTCTCCAAGTTACAATGAAATCCCTTCACAAATACGACCTATAGTCTGTACTAAAGTTTTTTGGGTTCTGGGCTCGGGCAGCCATCATGGTTGAATGATCGCGACCATAGGGGCACGTTCTCATCTGGGCATTATCTGGAGTGATCCCATGAAGTTACAATGAAATCCCTTCATAAATATGACCTGCAGACTGTGCTCAAGGTTTTTTGGGCTTCGGGCACCTGTACCCATCACAGTTGACCAATCATGACCAAAAGGAAATGTCACCATTATATGGAGTCAACCTAACAAGTTACAATGAAATACTTCCATAAATGCGACCTATAGATTATGCTAAAGGTTTTTGTGTTTTTGGGCTCGGGCAGCCATCAAGGCTGAATGATTGCGACCAAAAGGGGACGGTCTCATCTAGACATTATTAGGAATCATCCTACCAAGTTACAATGAAATCCCTTCATAAATATGACCTGTAGACTGTGCTAAAGGTTTTCAGGCTTCGGGCTCCTCTAGCCATCACAGCTGCCCAATTGCATCCAAAAGGGGACGTTCTTATCTAGACATTATATGAAGTCAACTTACCAAATTACAATAAAATCCCTCCATAAATATGACCTGCAGACTGTACTAAAGGTTTTCGGATTTTGGGCTGGGGCAGTCATCACGGCTGACAGATCCCAGCCAAATGGGGAAGTTCTCATCTAGACATCATGTGGAGTCATCCTACCAAGTTACAATGAAATCCCTCCATATTAAATATGAGCTGCAGACTGTGCTAAAAGTTTTGGGGTTTTGGGCTTGCGCAGCCATCACGGTTGACAGATCATGACCAAAAGGGGACGTTCTCATCTATACATTATCCAGAGGCATCATACCATGTTACAATGAAATCCCTTCATAAATACTACCTGTAGACTGCGCTAATGGTTTTCAAGTTTTGGGCTTTTGAGGTCCCCAGAGGGTGAATTTGCTGATGTTATCCCATACAGTGGGCCAATTTATACTCTAGGTTCATCTTTCTGTTCTGGCTTCTGACCTTGATTCAGACTGAGGTTCAGAGGGTAAATTTTGTGATACTACCCTGCTGTGCAGGGTAGCATCACCAAATTCACCCTCTGGGGACACCATTTTGCAGATAACTGTCCGCTTGTTTTCAAGCTTTCCTGGAGCAGTGTGCTATGAAATGTCACATTGTTGTACACATCTTCAAGCATTGCGAATCAGGTCCAAGTTCCTACAAGTAAGTATTGATAAAATTCAAATCTATTCAATTTGCGATATATTTAGAGCTGAAACGGTTAACCGATTAATCAATTAATCTATGATCAACATCTTGATTGATCCAAAAAGTAATTGTTCGATTAACCGTTACTTTTGAACTACTGTATTATATGGTATGGGTCAACAAAGGAACAAACTTGCTCCAAAACGGGCAAACACTGTCACACTGACTCACATCAATTATATGAGACAGAGTAGAGCATGCAAGTTACTTGCTGACTTACTTGTTTACTTGCATGATCATCATACTGTATCAGTAGCTGGAAATAGTCATTCTTCATCCTTTAAACATTGCGGGTAACTGACGATACTTGAAAAATAAATTCATGAATTACTAAATGTTTTCGATTTTTGTCTCAAAAACATAGCTTATGACCCCTCATTGGAATGAGCTCAACGAGTTTGTTCCAATGAGGGGTCATAAGCTATGGTTTTGAGACAAAAATTGAAAACATAAATTTGAATGGAGATTTTTGTATATAGGCCTTGTCGATTTTGTTTGTTACGTTGGGTAAAGGGTTCATGCTGTAAATCAGCAATGGTATGGCATTTAATCAGATATCTATTTGGACAAGTGATTAATCAGTTAACCAAGGTTAATCAATCAAGAAAATCCCTTAACCGTTTCAGCTCTAGATATACAGTAGAATCCTCTAAATTGAATATCCATTTTGCCAATGAAAAGTATTCAATTAACAAGAGTATACAATTAACAGGAATTTGGTCAGTTTCCTGTGTTCTGGAGGTAAACTGAGCATTTATTCTATTATATCTTGTTTGACAGAGCTCATAGAGCTCTGTCAAACAAGATATAATAGAATAAATACCTTTATTGGATGCAGTGAGGCCAAAAAGGTGTTACAGTAATTTTTTCGACATATTACAAAAATTTATATACAATTAACAGGAGTTTACTCTAGAACCCATATGCAATTAACAGATCAAATTTGTACTGAAGGTATGGTAAATGGTTTTGTGTTTGAAAATTATATTCAATTAACAGGGATATACAATTAAGAGATATCCAATTAAGTGGGCTCCACTGTCTTTCAATTCTTAACCGTTTCAGCTCTCGATATATTTCAATTCAAGGACTTGACCTGCCTTCACTAGTCCTAACATGGGCTTCCGATCATTTCCTCTCCTCACACTTCCCTACAAGCAAAGTGCAAGGGAGGGGTAATGACTTTAGGCCCTAGTTAGGACAATGCCTTCATGAATTCTGGCATATAAAACTATATAGTTATGATTACGTGTTTCGTCAACATTTTTATTTCATGAATATTTAAAACTTTTCAAGCGCCCCTCCCCCCACACATGTTCCAGGATTTCGAGACCTTGAATGACCCTCAGTTAAATCCAAGGCCATTCCTTGAATCCAAATTCCCCACGGAAAACCTGGAGTTTTAAGAGCTGCTTATGATCAATTAAGAAGTTAGAAAGTCTGCCAGTTACTTTCCACTGCCTGCAGGTTCAGTCTGGGCACTCAGACTTTCTCCTCATGAAAGACTATATACCTTGATATGACTAAGGCTATTGATAGTGTCATTAATCCTGTACATAATGTAAGGACCCAAATTGGTCAGGGCTATTCAAAAACATCGCTATTCAAATTTAATACTTTTTTAATTTTTTGCTTCAAAAACATTCCTTATGATCCTCATTAACCCTTTACCCAATGGAGACGATATAAAAATTTATTATTTTAAAAATCATTTTTTCAAATTTTTCAAAAAATTTCAACAAAACCATATCATGTGATCCCTCTTTGGAATGAGTTAGTCAAGCTCGTTCCAAAGAGTGGTCACATGATATGGTTTTGCTGAAATTTTTTGAAAAATAGTATTTTTCTGCTGCTGAATTTGCATATTACATAGGCAGACGCCTGTCAATGCCACTGAGACCCCATGTGGGCAATTGGGATTGAAGTGTCTTGCCCAACTGTCCACGTGGGGGCACGGTGATTCTGATTGGTAGTCCTGGTGTCCTAAAACACGGCTGCCGCAGATGGGATTTGAACAGAAGACCTCTTGGCATGCAGCCTGAATCTCTACCTACTGAGCCACCATGCTCCCTAGCACAGCAATACTGAACCACTACATCACTAAGCCATGTTGTGTGCACTTCATGTACAGGCCTGAAAATAAGCCGTCTGACATTTGCAGATTGAGATCCCCAGAGGGTGAATTTGATCATGCTATCCCATACAGTGGGCCAATTTATCCTTTGGGTACCTCATTCTGATTAGTTTTGAGACTCCGATGCAGATTGAGGTTCACAGAGGGTAAATTTAGTGATGCTACCCTGCCGTGAACGGTAGCATCACTAAATTCACCCTCTGGGGACCTCATTTAGCAGATGTCAGTCTGCTTATTTTCTGGCTTGTTCATGTAGTTTTGGTAGATGAAAGGGTATAATCCATGGGTTGGAAAGGTATAATCTGTGGTGCAGTATAGTTTCCTGAGGCAGATCGTGTTGAATGAAACTCTTCACAGGTTTGAATTTTGCAACATCATTTGCAGTATAAGAATAGAACTGTTTACAGAATTTGATACAGTATGATGAATATTTAGAATCGTATTTTTCCATCACAGATATCTGAGTATACTTGAGGTGTTAGTTGTATATATTGCTTTGATTTCAAGTCAAGGTAGTACAGTTTGTCTTTCACAACAGCAGGGTTGTACCCTTCCTTCCGCAAATCTGTCTTCATCAACTTGTATGTTCCTGTAATGGATAAAAATACTCCTCATTTAGTCTTTGAACAGTGGAACCATGTTAACTGGTAAAGTGCTGGAAGTCCATATTTGAGCTTTATTCTGGAGTGCAGGTACCCCAACTTAAAGGCTTCAAATTCAGTGGCTGTGCTTCATATTATCTTTGAAGTGATATTAAAGTCGGTTAGGATTTGCCTTGTTACAATTCATGGGAGAGTGCCCACAGGCACTCTCCCATGAATTGAAACAAGGCAATGACAACTGAACAAATTTTGATCCAAAATAATTTAGCACTCTAAATAATTCTTAACACAATAGTCAATATGTCAGTGTAAATTTTCAGTTAACAGGAGTATTCTATTAACAGGTAAGTCGCCTTTTGCCAGTATTCTAGAGATAAACAGAGCATTTATTGTACTGTATTGTATCAGGTACGACAGCTCTGCTCACATCCCCTCTATTCACCACTAAAGATGAATCTGCCACCCTAAGGATGCTGTATGCCAAATATGAAGAGATTCTGCCACATGGTTTTGAAGAAGATTTTTTTAAAAAATTTCCCCTGTTGCACCAAGTTAAAATTTGGGTTATCATGAGGACCTAAAATTTAAAGAACATCTATCATAGTGCACTTAGTTAAAATTTCACCTCCATAGGTTACCCAAATATGAACACAGGGACTTGATTGATTAAACCTGTGTGAATCTGCACCCCTCCCCACCCCCCCCCCCCCCCCCCCCCCCCCACCACCACCACCAAATGCTGGGTACCGAATATGAAACGTTTAATCCTGGTGGATCTAAAGAACATTTTAGTAAAATAATTTTACTCAAATTGTACAAAGTTAAAATTTGGGTTGCCATTAGGAACCAAAATCTGAATCCATAAACATGACATGAACAAATTTCAATTTGACCTCTATAGGGATGCTGTATACCAATATCAAACTGACTGGTGGATCTGAAGAAGATTTTTAAAGGATATTCCTTATATTGCCTTAAGTTGAAACCTGGGCTACCATACGGAATCCAAATATGAACCAACAGCCTTGCTTTGAACAAACTTAAATCTTGCTTAAGGATTCCGTATACCAAATATCAAAATATTTTAACTGGTGGTTCTGGCTGACATTTTAAAAGAAGTTAAAAAATTTATAGTAATTTATATATTTTTTATACTTACCAATGACCCAGACTTAGCTGGTGCTAACTCTAACAAAACCAGGGCCAAACACAAATTTTGCCCCCCAATCCCCAAAATTTGCATCCAAAACAAAAAGAAATCATGTCCTATAGGACCTCCATACTACGCCCCCACTGAGCATGCGCAGTGTCAAGGACGTCCCAAAATTGGCGCCAATTATCATTCTTACTGGCAGTGCCTGGTCAGCGCTATGTACTCAGTGGGGAGGCAAGAGTTCCCAACTCCTGGGAGGGCCATCCCCATCTGGGTCATTGGTAAGTATAAAAAATATATAAATTACTATAAATTTTTTAACATTTTTATACTGTACCAATGACCCAGACTTAGCTGAATAGTAAACAGGCTGGAGGGCCTAGGACATAAAGGAAAATCCAATAAGCTCAACTATATAATAAAGAGATAACCCCTTAAGGAGAAAAGGAGTATTAGGCTTTACATGTATCTTTCTTATTTAATATTAAATTAGAAAGATACAATACCCTTAATAATTGAGCACAATAATATTCATGTTCTCTATTAACATCCAGTATAACCCTTATACTAATTATTTTTAAAGTAAGCCAATAAATAAAGTAGTCCAGAGAATTGAGACTCTTTATAGTCATTTAAAAGTGTCCGAGTATTGTATATTAAAGCCCGTTTGACACTTGACATATACAAATGCTTCACACCGAGCTACACTTTAAAAATAAGACATGAATGAATTTTAACATTAATATTACACTTTAACACCATCCCGGAAGCGACTCAGAAATACTGACTTGGAGGAGGCATTCCCTTGCTTTTCACTATAAAGCAGGTGACCTAAGGGAACACCCAAAAAGGCCCCCCCCCCACCCCCCTTCCCCTTGCCCTGGGTCAAATAGCCCAGAGCGAAGAGGGCAGCCGGACGGAGTCACTGCCGGAACAGAAAGCCTGCATAACTATAGTTGCAACTGTTTAGTGGACGACATTCTGAGCAACAGATAACGGACCTAAACAATGCAGGTCTCCAGAAATGGACTCAATATTTCTGAGATAAAAATTCGTGAATGTGGATGGCTGAGACCAATAAGCAGCCTTCATTAAATCTGTAATAGCAACACTATTAGCATAAGCCCAAGAAGTAGTAAGAGCTCTTACTTCATGAGCGGAAATCTTAAGCACAGACTGCTGAGAAGAAGATAAACTCTCATAAGCAGTACGGATAGTTAATTGAATCCATCTAGCAATAGAATGGACTGAAATGTCCTTCTATTAGGCATCAAAGACAGAAAGAAACGTTTCCGTCCCTTTCTGATAAACTGAGATCTCTGTTTATAGATACGTAACGCTCTAACAGGACAGAGTAAAGGCCTACGCCCGTCTGAAGACGGAAGAGCCTTAATAACAATAGGTTCCGGATATTTATTAGGAGCCTGATTCTTAGCTAAAAAACCCACATTAATAGTGAAGGTGATAGTGTTCCCGACACTACGATAGTGAGGATCATCCACCGACAGTGCATGAAGCTCACTGACTCTTCTAGCAGAAGAGAAAGCTAAGAGAAAAGCTGTCTTATAAGATAAGAATTTGAAATCTACTGTCCCAAGAGGTTCAAATGGCTTTTCCTTCAATTTAAGAAGAACCCAAGCTAAATTCCATTTAGGAATTAATCTAAGAGTTCTGGGTCTATTTATCGAGAAGTTTCTAACCAACTTAGATAAAGAGACATTAGATCCAATTTGTAAACTATCATGATGTGCATAGGTATCAGATAACATAGACCTATAACCCTTAATAGTAACAGGCTGCAGTTTGATTACGTCAAACAAGTATACTAGAAAGTTTGCAATGTCTGGTATAAAGGGATCAAAAATATCTACAGAATGATCCCTACACCAACGACGAAAAACCTTCCACTTAGCCGCATAGTTTAGCGAAGAGGAGGTCCTCCTACAGTTAGAAATCGCGTCCACTGCTCGTCCTGTAAAGTGCTTGCCATGCAAGAAGGACCGCACAACGGAAAAACGTGAAGGTTGAGACCTTGCGGGTTGTGAAGGAGTTGACGCAATTTCCCCTGCGAAAGAAGATCCTCCCGTGGAGGAAGCTTTCGCAGTAGGTCCCACAACAGACACCTGAGTAGATTTATCCACGGTCTCTGTGGCGACAGAGATGCTACCAACAGAATCTTGCATTGAGATTGTTTTATCTTTAGTAATACTTGTTGAATTAACGGCGCTGGAGGATACGCATATCCTATCATTCCGTCCCAAGGGATCGACAGAGCGTCTACTGCAAATGCTCTCGGATCCGGACACGGAGACACATACGTCTGCAACTGATTGTTGAGATGTGTCGCAAATAAGTCTATCATTGGCCATTCCCATTGGTAGCAAATCTGATTGAATACTTGTTTGTTGAGAGTCCACTCCGACGGCAACAAGCAACCCTTTCGTGAAAGGGAGTCTGCTAGCACATTCAGACGACCCGGTATGTGACGGACCGAAAGAAGAACCTGATGTTCTAGCGCAAACAGAAGGATTCTTTCCGTTAGATTGAACAACGGAACTGAATGAGTGCCTCCCTGATTCCGTATATACGCCACTACTGTCGTATTGTCGGATAGGATTTGGACATGAGCATTGTGAATAATGTCCATCCAATGATGTAACGCAAGCCAAATTGACATCATTTCTTTGATGTTTATGTGCTTGCACAGGAATTGCGGATCCCAAAGACCCTGGCATCTCGAATCCGTTGGGATCAATGATGCACCCCAACATGTTTGACTGGCATCTGTCATAATGGTAAAACTCGGATCCGGCAACTGCAGCGGAACTCCCTGAGTTAACCACTGAATGTTTGCCCAAGTCTGAATCTCTTGTTTCACTTGATCTGACAAGAGAACGTCTACGTCGAGCAAATGAATTTTCACACTCCAATTCTGAGTCAAGAAAATTTGGAGAGGACGCGTGCGTAACCGCCCCATCGGAATGAGATCCGCAGCGGCTCCGCACAGACCTATCAGTCTCATAAATTCTCTCGCTGTGACTTTGTCTGCGTGCAGACAATAGCGAGCGTAACAACTGACTAATTTCGCTCTGGTTAACGGCAGACGAACGAGATTGTTGTGCGTCTCGAAGCTCATTCCCAGATGAGTGAATGACTTGGACGGCACCAGATCCGACTTCTCCTCGTTTACTATAAAACCGAGACGTCGGAGCAATAGAAGTAGATTCTGAACATCGTTCTGAAGCGTTAACTCGTTGCCGTACCTCTGAAGAATGTCGTCCAGGTAGGCCGACGTTACCGCAGACGAATGAGCTCGGAAATAGATCATTACCGAGTTCATTACCCGAGTGAAAGCCCAGGGTGCTAGATTCAGTCCGAAGCACATCGCCCGGAATTGATACACCACTCCTAAGACTGCGAAGCACTGATACTTTCTGAATGTCGGATGTACCATGACGTGAAAGTATGCATCTTTGAGATCTATGCTTGTTGCATAATCGTTCACCCAAATACTCGCTCTGACCGACCGAATCGTCTCCATATAAAATTTTGGAGTGACGATCAGCTTGTTTATCCAGCTCAAATCTATGACTGGACGGAACGAGCCGTCTGGTTTCGGAACCAGAAACAGATGGCTGTAGAATCCCGGAGTCTCCTGGTTTTCTACGACCTCTACCGCGTTCTTCATTAAAAGAGACTGCACCTCTGATAGCAGAGCGTCTCTTTTCTGCGGATTTGACGGAAGTTGAGTCCACTTTGGACTTCGAGTTAATGGAGGCTTTCGTTTGAAGGATATCTTTAGGCCTTCCGAAGTCACTCCTCTCACCCAAGGGTCGTCCGTAATCGACGCCCATTCTTGTGAAAAGCTCGACAACCTTCCGCCAACCGGTACGCGATAGAGGTTTAAGCCATCACCTCCTGGACCTGCGAGGCCTGCGGTAGGAGAAACCACGTCCTCCACGACCCGCACCTTGTCCCGTCGACCTCGGGGCGTCCGACTGGTTGTCCCGGCCCGAAGGACGTCCCGAACGAGAGTCGCTACCCTGACGGTCTCTCGAATAAGACCAAGAGGACGCACCGGAACCTCTATAGGAACCTCTCTTGGGCGCATTAGACCCAGAAGTGCCTGTCTTATTCTTGTCTGCTGTATCCGACTTCTTAGAAGCAGATTTGAACAACAGAGAATCCGAAGCTTTCTTTGTAATTTTATCATGAATAGCAGAAAGCTTGCCGTCAAAGAGAAGTTCTCCTGAGACCGAAGCGACTCTAAGAGAGTTCTTCACCTTAGTATCCACGAGTGTGGATGTAGCTAGGGCTGCGTCACGTCTAACCAACTCCAGGTTTGCCACAGAAAGGGCGGAGTTACACGTGGAATAAGCTACTGCCCTTGAAAGAAGTCTTAAAGAGGATTGTATATCCTGAAATTCTTTCCCTTGAAGGCGCAGTGATAACGCCTTAGTAAGGTGATCTGCGTAAGATAAGGCATCTAAATTGGCTCTGTTAGACGAAATGGCTGTTTCCAACACCGCGGTTGGAATAGAAGCCGACAACGGTAATGATAGCTCTAAGTCTTCCGCCTCATCGTCCATACGCAGAGGAACTCTCGGGATACCCTGTCCTGCTGTGTCGAATTTATTCCTTGCATTAATGAAAGGCAGGTTGAGAGTATTGACGGACAAGAAACCTGCTTTCCCCGTCTTGGAAGCAAGTTTAAATATAGCGTCGTTCAATAATTCAAATGTTCTTGCAACATTATTGGACTGCGGCGGAAACTCGGGAGCGATGTCCCTGAACCGCTCAAAAAATTCAGAGTCCAATGACGCTATAATCCTCTTGTCCGGAACCGCAGCAGTCTGGCCCGACGGAACAACTTGAGGGAGAAAGTGCCGGATGAAGTCCACGGCAGCTTTATGTTGTTCCGAAAGGGATAGCTCCAAATCATCCGTATCCCTTTCACCATCAGGTCGGACCTCATGATGCTCCCGGTCGTCCGCCCCCGATGCTTCGGCGGAGCGTACCGACCCAGCGCCGTCGGATAATTCTCGATCCGACATCGTTTCTGTCGGCTGCTGGGATAAAGCGATAAGCTGTGCTATCTGCACAAGAATGTCTGGCGTCGAGACCTGCGGAGACGCAGTCTTTCGCTGCTTCGCCGAGGGCAGCTCCGCATCGGATGGCTCCCGCATACTTTTTCTATGCGAACGTCCGGAGTCCATCGGCCTCGTGTCCCTGGCTGCCGGATGGTGTGACCTGGTCGCCGAAGTATCCTTGATCGACGAAGCTGGTAATATATCGGCGGTCACGCAGCCAAGGTGCGGTCGTGTGCGCTGACGAGAAGAAGAAGCCTTAGCAGTCTCCGCGGACTGCCTATACAACGGAGCGTCCCGAGCGACGGACGTATGCTCCGCTTGCGACACATTTTGTACCACAACATCTGCGGTCGTGTGCGCTGACGAGAAGAAGAAGCCTTAGCAGTCTCCGCGGACTGCCTATACAACGGAGCGTCCCGAGCGACGGACGTATGCTCCGCTTGCGACACATTTTGTACCACAACATCTGGTCCCAGATGTTGTTGTACGAGAGAGGGGCCTCTCTGGCTCGCAGCCCGGCTGGACCTGGACGAGCTAGGAACCGGACTCAAAGGCTTCCTCCGATCTCGCTTACTATCCGCCGTCACTGGGTGTGCACATTGAATGTTTATAGTGCTCGCATCACCCAACATTTCCTCCTGGACCGCATCGGACGAACCCGGCTGCCGAACCATTCGGTGAATGGACGCTACACCGGGCGAGCTAGCGGACGACATTTGTCTAATCTCCATGAGCACTTTTGCCGCTAGCTCTGAATTCATTTGTGACGACGGAAGCGCACTTGCAGAAGATAACATGGAAACATCACACTGTTCTTGTTCCTCTGAAATAGAAACTGAGATAGTAGAGTGACCTTGCGAAGAAAGAGCCGGCATAGCCCTTTCTCCAGTAACAACATACCGTGACACACGTTTCCAATGTTTGTCATCCCAATATTGACATATAGAACAGGGATTAGTGTGAGAACACTGACTACAATTAATACAATGATCATGAAATTCAGAGGAAGATTTCTTCCCATTACAATTTGAACAATATCCTTTCATTGTGAAAAGTCAACAACAAGTCCAAGTTACTCGCACAAACCCCTGACACAAAGATACATAATAACATGATCCATTAATAAATGAAAAAACAATTGCAAATCAAAATAATTTTGAAAAAATATTTTTTCAGCGAAGCCCAAGTTTCTGAAAAGTAACGTTGAGCCCCGATGGATCCGATGGCAAAGTGTGGTCAAAAATTTTAAATTTATATTAAATAATTAATGAGACACTTTCGGATAATATAAATGTATCTTATAGTGAGATAAACTACACCAAAGGCCAACAGCCCCCCTCAAAAAAGGCTGTTGCCAATGTAAACAAACAGTGTAAAATACCAGAAAACATGACTCCAGGCACTGAAAAAACTGGCCCGAAATCAGTCATCAAAATTACACTCTATCTGATGCAAGACAGAGACTCCCAGGGGAGAATCTGCAGAACATCAGATGGAAGATGCAGAACACAACGTTTATACACCCATGGGTGAAAACGTAACTGTGGGGAAAAAAACAGAAAACATTCTGTAACCAAGCAACTCTCCCAAGAGAATTTTAGAAATGAACTTTCTCAAAAATATGTCAAAAGCATGGGAGAATTGCAAGGGGGGACTTAGAAGGCTAGGGGAGAGGAAACACTGAATAAGCAGTGCAACATTTTAGCAAGAATGACAACAAGAGGCCCATGCCTTGAAAATAGGCAACTTAACATAATTTCATAAAAATTTTTAAGTACAGCCCTGATTATTTTTTGTCACTTCTTTTTCCTCTCCTCCTTCTATATCCTCCTTAGAATCACCATTTCTCCAAAAATTACGTGTCTGGCATCCTTTAAACTGAGATTTACAAGCACAAAGATCAGTGAGATGTTGACTGATGAAGGGCCAAACAGAGAATGATAATTGGCGCCAATTTCGGGACGTCCTTGACACTGCGCATGCGCAGTGGGGGCGTAGTATGGAGGTCCTATAGGACATGATTTCTTTTTGTTTTGGATGCAAATTTTGGGGATTGGGGGGCAAAATTTGTGTTTGGCCCTGGTTTTGTTAGAGTTAGCACCAGCTAAGTCTGGGTCATTGGTACAGTATAAAAATATTTCCTCATATTGCACTCAACCCAAATAAGAACTCATGGACTTGATTTGCACCAATCTGAATTGGATCCCCAAGGGCTGTTGTATACAAAATATTAGAAGATTCTGATTGTTAGTCCTGGAGATTTAAATTTAGACAAGTGCTGACTCAGCATCTTTTTATTCCTCCTGCCCCCACCCCCCTCCACATTACACATCACAACATAATCAATTGAAATTTTTATGACTCATCCTAAGGATGCTTTATACCAACAGGTCTCTGTTTCATGCAGTCTGGTAAATATGGGCATTTGAATTTTTAGCTCCTGGGATTCAAATGGGGAAGTGAAAATTTCTTTTCAGCATAAATCAAGCATATCTCCTAAAGTTACTGCACACCAAATTTGGTTCTAATTGGCCCACCAGTTCAGAAAACCAAAATTTTGGGCAGGACCAAAAAATTTTCGCCACCCAGCATAAGACGAAATATTGACCGAGAAACTTTCTTTGAACAAATATGAATCTAGAGCGCATGAAAAAGTTGTATACCATATTTTAAAGCACTGTAACTGGTGGTTTATGAGAAGTTTTTTACTGAATTTCAGGTTCTTTGTACACTGCTCCAAGCCCATCACACTTCGGTACTTCTTTCAAACAAACTTAGAAGATTACAGTTAAAACTAGAAGTCCTGTCACGAATAGTGCGCTTATCTAGGCTTAATTGCGCGTTGGCATTGCGCACAATTGCCATATCGAATGGCACCCAAAGCACAGCAGGTTCTCCTGGTTACTCACAGCAAACACATGCAATGTTTCTGCCAATGGAGGTCCATTGGCTGAAACAGTGCTTGTGCACAGGCCATATGTACAGAATTTGATAGCTTTACTATGGACATGACGCGTACAATAACGTGCAGATTAACGTGCTATTTAAGCGCATTTCGTGACAGGACTTCTAGTTTTAACTGTATCCCCCAAAGATAATTTGTGCCAAGTGTGGTTGGGTTTGCATGAATGCTTCTGAAAGCTAACGGAAGACAGACATCAAAGTAATGGCAATAGTTCACACTGACTCAGGGTTCCTACTCTACTGATATCAAAGAATCAAATTCAAGCACTTTTCAAGGAATTTGACAATGATTTTCAACGACTATCAGCACTAGGGCTGCACAATATTCAAATCAGAATACCTGAATCGGTATTAAAAAAAAATACCGCGATATACCGGTATATCGAAAACTGTTCAGATATCTGAACATAAGTACTACAATCGAGACTTGAGGCATCACAGTCGGTACGAATCCGCATGCCTTGATGATGCGGTTCGAAAAACCTTTGCACAACGCAGACGATATCAAAATTTATTATTTTGAATCAAATGTGTCCGACAATTTCTACAAAACTATATCAAGTGACCCCTCATTGGAACGAGCTCGTTGAGCTCGTTCCAATGAGGGGTCACATGATATTATTTTGTTGAAATTTTTGAAAATAATTTTTTTCAACTGCTGAATTTGTATATTACGAGGGCACAAGCAGACGATTCCTTGTATAAAGGGATTATATTATTCCTTTGGGACTACAGTTAAAGACATCTTGAAAATTAAATTGTGGGTAAATAAATAATGACGATAAACCGATATTTTTGTAATTACACCGGTATTCAATCGATATTGGTTTGAATACCGGTATATATCGGTTTATCGAAATACCGTGCAGCCCCAATCAGCACAGTTCATATAGGACAAATGATCATTTCATTTGCTTATCGTTAACCTAGAAATAAGGTCACCATTTTTTTGTTCAACTACATTACTAGACCTTCGAAAAGTATCTTGACTTGAATTGTCATTTTATTCATCTTTTAACTATCGCAGAACTGTCGTCTACATTGTAATGACGATAAAACTTACTGCTATGATGACTTAATGATGAAATGCTGTGGTGTAGCACACTATTGGAAAGTGCTCTCTGAGCCCTTTCCAACAGTTTATCTAACAATCATATAGATTTTGGCCTGAAAACCATGAGAAACGGTATGTATATGTTTGTTTGTTTGTTAGCTGGTGGTTAACGTCACATATTTATGCACCATGGCTAATCGTGACACAACATGGAGATGAAACGGTATGTATAACATAATGTGTTCCGATTCCGTATCATATAGACGACTCATTCTGATTGCGTATCATACAGACAACTTGTTTCCGGTAATGCTACGGGCTGTCATAACAGGCACTTGGATACATTCTGTGTGCGTTTCAGTGATCGACCGAACATTATGTCCCAAAAATGTTTGAAAATAATTTAACCCTTTACCTAACATGAAAAGCAGACGACACTTGCAAAAAAAATTCTTGAATAACTAATTTTTTTCTTTTTTTTGTCTCAAACGAGGGGTCATAGCCTATGTTTTTGAGACAAAAAATGAAAAAATAATGAAAATTAATTGGCGATTTTTTGAGAATAACATTGGCCAGTTTTGGCTGTTACGTTTCTTAAAGGGTTAAGATTTCATCTGTTTATGTGATAGAATTGTCAGATAAATGAATTCTCATGATAATGTGCATGTCCTGTGATTTGTATCAGATTCTCGGTCGTGTCCAAAAATGGGATCACAAATCGCCGGCAAAGCCGGCTCGTTGAGATCCCATTCTAGACACCACCTCGAATCTGATACAATTCACAGGACATGCACATTATCATGACAATCTGTATTACATTACAGCATATTATCAGATTACTGACAGAAACTTATGAAATAAACTGCAATGGTCTAGAATCTACACACCAGATTGAGGTGGGTTATCATGAAACTTCTTGTCTCATAAGTTATAGGTAAATTGAATTCAAGTATTTTTCAAGAAAAGTGTAGAAAGTTAAAAAATTTATAGTAATTTATATATTTTTTATACTTACCAATGACCCAGACTTAGCTGGTGCTAACTCTAACAAAACCAGGGCCAAACACAAATTTTGCCCCCCAATCCCCAAAATTTGCATCCAAAACAAAAAGAAATCATGTCCTAAAGGACCTCCATACTACGCCTCTACTGCGCATGCGCAGTGACGCAGTCGTCCCGAAATTGGCGCCAATTATCATTCTTACTGGCAGTGCCTGGTCAGCACTATGTACTCAGCGGGGAGGCAAGAGTTCCCAACTCCAGGGAGGGCCATCCCCGTCTGGGTCATTGGTAAGTATAAAAAATATATAAATTACTATAAATTTTTTAACATTTTTATACTGTACCAATGACCCAGACTTAGCTGAATAGTAAACAGGCTGGAGGGCCTAGGACATAGAGGAAAATCCAATAAGCTCAACTATATAGTAAAGACGTAACCCCTTGAGAAAAGGAGTATTAGGCTTTACATGTATCTTTCTTATTTAATATTAAATTAGAAAGATACACTACCCTTAATAATTGAGCACAATAACATTCATGTTCTCTATTAACATCCAGTATAACCCTTATACCAGGGCTTGATTTAATCTGAAAATTTTGAATAGCAATTTACTGTTCACCCTGGAAAATTGATTAGCAGTTGATCCAAAAGCACTTGAAACTAATAAATCTTGAATAGCAAAATTCAGAAATTGGAGAGCAAAGTGCTATGCTAATCCAGTTAAATCGAGCCCTGCCTTATACTAATTATTTTTAAAGCAAGCCAATAAATAAAGTAGTCCAGAGAATTGAGACTCTTTATAGTCATTTAAAAGTGTCCGAGTATTGTATATTAAAGCCCGTTTGACACTTGACATATACAAATGCTTCACACCGAGCTACACTTTAAAAATAAGACATGAATGAATTTAAACATTAATATTACACTTTAAAACCATCCCGGAAGCGACTCAGAAATACTGACTTGGAGGAGGCATTCCCTTGCTTTTCACTATAAAGAAGGTGACCTAAGGGAACACCCGCCTCCCCCCCCCCCACCTTCCCCTTGCCCTGGGTCAAATAGCCCAGAGCGAAGAGGGCAGCCGGACGGAGTCACTGCCGGAACAGAAAGCCTGCATAACTATAGTTGCAACTGTTTAGTGGACGACATTCTGAGCAACAGATAACGGACCTAAACAATGCAGGTCTCCAGAAATGGACTCAATATTTCTGAGATAAAAATTCGTAAATGTGGATGGCTGAGACCAATAAGCAGCCTTCATTAAATCTGTAATAGCAACACTATTAGCATAAGCCCAGGAAGTAGAAAGAGCTCTTACTTCATGAGCAGAAATCTTAAGCACAGACTGCTGAGAAGAAGATAAATCTTCATAAGCAGTACGGATAGTTAACTGAATCCATCTAGCAATAGAATGGACTGAAATGTCCTTTCTATTAGGCATCAAAGACAGAAAGAAACGTTTCCGTCCCTTTCTGATAAACTGAGATCTCTGTTTATAGATACGTAGTGCTCTAACAGGACAGAGTAAAGGCCTACGCCCGTCTGATGACGGAAGAGCCTTAATAACAATAGGTTCCGGATATTTATTAGGAACCTGATTCTTAACTAAAAAACCCACATTAGTAGTGAAGGTGATAGTGTTCCCAACACTACGATAATGAGAATCATCCACCGATAGTGCATGAAGCTCACTGACTCTTCTGGCAGAAGAGAAAGCTAAGAGAAAAGCTGTCTTATAAGATAAGAATTTGAAATCTACTGTCCCAAGAGGTTCAAATGGCTTTTCCTTCAATTTAAGGAGAACCCAAGCTAAATTCCACTTAGGAATTAATCTAAGAGTTCTGGGTCTATTTATCGAAAAGTTTCTAACCAACTTCGATAAAGAGACATTAGATCCAATTTGTAAACTATCATGATGTGCATAGGTATCAGATAACATAGATCTATAACCCTTTATAGTAACAGGCTGCAGCTTGATTTCGTCAAACAAGTATACTAGAAAGTTTGCAATGTCTGGTATAGAGGGATCAAATATATCTACAGAATGATCCCTACACCAACGACAAAAAACCTTCCACTTAGCCGCATAGTTTAGCGAAGAGGAGGTCCTCCTACAGTTAGAAATCGCGTCCACTGCTCGTCCTGTAAAGTGCTTGCCATGCAAGAAGGACCGCACAACGGAAAAACGTGAAGGTTGAGACCTTGCAGGTTGTGATGGAGTTGGCGCGATTTCCCCTGCGAAAGAAAATCCTCTCGTGGAGGAAGCTTCCGCAGTAGGTCCCACAACAGACACCTGAGTAGATTTATCCACGGTCTCTGTGGCGACAGAGATGCTACCAACAGAATCTTGCATTGAGATTGTTTTATCTTTAGCAATACTTGTTGAATTAAAGGCGCTGGAGGATACGCATTTTCTATCATTCCGTCCCAAGGGATCGACAGAGCGTCTACTGCAAATGCTCTTGGATCCGGACACGGAGACACATACGTCTGCAACTGATTGTTGAGATGTGTCGCAAATAAGTCTATCATTGGCCGTTCCCATTGGTAGCAAATCTGATTGAATACTTGTTTGTTGAGAGTCCACTCCGACGGCAACAAACGACCCTTTCGTGAAAGGGAGTCTGCTAGCACATTCAGACGACCCGGTATGTGACGGACCGAAAGAAGAACGTGATGTTCTAACGCAAACAGAAGGATTCTTTCCGTTAGATTGAACAACAGAACTGAATGAGTGCCTCCCTGATTCCGTATATACGCCACTACTGTCGTATTGTCGGATAGGATTTGGACATGAGCATCGTGAATAATGTCCATCCAGTGACGTAACGCAAGCCAAATTGACATCATTTCCTTGATGTTTATGTGCTTGCACAGGAATTGCGGATCCCAAAGACCCTGGCATCTCGAATCCGTTGGGATTAATGATGCACCCCAACCTGTTTGACTGGCATCCGTCATAACGGTAAAACTCGGATCCGGCAACTGCAACGGAACTCCTTGAGTTAACCACTGAATGTTTGCCCAAGTCTGAATCTCTCGTTTCACTTGATCTGACAAGAGAACGTCTACATCGAGCGAATGAATTTTCACACTCCAATTCTAACAACTGACTAATTTCGCTCTGGTTAACGGCAGACGAACGAGATTGTTGTGCGTCTCGAAGCTCATTCCCAGATGAGTGAATGACTTGGACGGCACCAGATCCGACTTCTCCTCGTTTTCTATAAAACCGAGACGTCGGAGCAATAGAAGAAGATTCTGAACATCGTTCTGAAGCGTTAACTCGTTGCCGTACCTCTGAAGAATGTCGTCCAGGTAGGCCGACGTTACCGCAGACGAATGAGCTCGGAAGTAGATCATTACCGAGTTCATTACCCGAGTGAAAGCCCAGGGTGCTAGATTCAATCCGAAGCACATCGCCCGGAATTGATACACCACTCCAAGGACTGCGAAGCGTAGATACTTTCGGAATGTCGGATGTACCATGACGTGAAAGTACGCATCTTGAGATCTATGCTCGTTGCATAATCGTTCACCCGAATACTCGCTCTGACCGATCGAATCGTCTCCATATAAAACTTCGGAGCGACGATCAGCTTGCTTATCCAGCTCAAATCTATGACTGGACGGAACGAGCCGTCTGGTTTCGGAACCAGAAACAGATGGCTGTAGAATCCCAGAGAATCCTGGTTTTCTACGACCTCTACCGCGTTCTTCATTAAAAGAGACTGCACCTCTGATAACAGAGCGTCTCTTTTCTGTGGATTTGACGGAAGATGAGTCCACTTTGGACTTCGAGTTAATGGAGGCTTTCGTTTGAAGGATATCTTCAGACCTTCCGAAGTCACTCCTCTCACCCAAGGGTCGTCCGTAATCGACGCCCACTCTTGTGAAAAACTCGACAACCTTCCGCCAACCGGAACGCGATAGAGGTTTAAGCCATCACTTCCTGGACCTGCGAGGCCTGCGGTAGGAGAAACCACGTCTTCCACGACCCGCACCTCGCCTCGTTGACCTAGGGCGTCCGACCGATTGTCCCGGCCTGAAGGACGTCCCGAACGAGAGTCGCTATCCTGACGGTCTCTCGAATAAGACCAAGAGGACGCACCGGAACCTCTATAGGAACCTCTCTTGGGCGCATTAGACCCAGAAGTGCCTGTCTTATTCGTGTCTGCTGTATCCGACTTCTTAGGAGCCAATCTGAACAACAGAGAATCATTAGCTTTCTTTTTAATTTTATCATAAATAGCGGAAAGCTTGCCGTCAAAGAGAAGTTCTCCTGAGACCAAAGCGACTCTAAGAGAGTTCTTCACCTTAGAATCCACTAGTGTGGATGTAGCTAGGGCTGCGTCACGTCTAACCAACTCCAGATTTGCCACTGAAAGGGCGGAGTTACACGTGGAATAAGCTACTGCCCTTGAAAGAAGTCTTAAAGAGGATTGTATATCCTGAAACTCTTCCCCTTGAAGGCACAGTGATAACGCCTTAGTAAGGTGATCTGCGTAAGATAAGGCATCTAAATTGGCTCTGTTAGACGCAATAGCTGTTTCCAACACCGCGGTTGGAATAGAAGCTGACGAGGGTAATGATAGCTCTAAGTCTTCCGCCTCGTCGTCCATACGCAGAGGAACTCTCGGTATACCCTGTCCTGCCGTATCGAATTTATTCCTTGCATTAATGAAAGGCAGGTTGAGAGTATTAGCGGACAAGAAACCTGCTTTCCCCGTCCTGGAAGCAAGTTTAAATATAGCGTCGTTCAATAATTCAAATGTTCTAGCAACATTATTGGACTGCGACGGAAACTCGGGAGCGATGTCCCTGAACCGCTCAAAAAATTCAGAGTCCAATGACGCTATAATTCTCTTGTCCGGAAGCGCAGCAGTCTGGCCCGACGGAACAACTTGAGGGAGAAAGTGCCGGATGAAGTCCACGGCAGCTTTATGTTGTTCCGAAAGGGATAGCTCCAAGTCATCCGTATCCCTTTCACCATCCGGTCGGACCTCATGATGTTCCCGGTCGTCCGCCCCCGATGCTTCGGCGGAGCGTACCGACCCAGCGCCGTCGGATAATTCTCGATCCGACACCATTTCTGTCGGCTGCTGGGATGCTGCGATAAGCTGTGCTATCTGCACAAGAATGTCCGGCGTCGAGACCTGCGGAGGCGCAGTCTTTCGCTGCTTCGCCGAGGGCAGCTCCGCATCAGATGGCTCCCGCATACTTTTCCTATGCGAACGTCCAGAGTCCATCGGTCTCGAATCCCTGACTGCCGGATGGTGTGACCTGGTCGCCGAAGAATCCTTCATCGGCGAAGCTGGTAATATATCGGCGGTCACGCAGCCAAGGTGCGGTCGTGTGCGCTGACGAGAAGAGGAAGCCTTAACAGTCTCTGCGGACTGCTTATACAACGGAGCGTCCCGAGCGACGGACGTATGCTCCGCTAAAGACACATTTTGTACCACAACATCTGGTCCCAGATGTTGTTGTACGAGAGAGGGGCCTCTCTCGCTCGCGGCCCGGCTGGACCTGGACGAGCTAGGAACCGGACTAAAAGGCTTCCTCCGTTCTCGCTTACTATCCGCCGTCACTGGGTGTGCATCTATTATGTTTATAGTGCTCGCATCACCCAAAATTTCCTCTTGGACCGCATCGGACGAACCCGGCTGCCGAACCATTCGGTGAATGGACGCTACACCGGGCGAGCTAGCGGACGACATTTGTCTAATCTCCATGAGCACTTTTGCCGCTAGCTCTGAATTCATTTGTGACGAAGGACGCACACTTGAAGAAGATAACATGGAAACATCACCCTGTTCTGGTTCCTCTGAAATAGAAACTGAGAGAGTAGAGTGACCTTGCGGAGAAAGAGCCGGCATCGCTCTTTCTCCAGAAACAACATATCGTGACACACGTTTCCAATGTTTCTCATCCCAATGTTCACATATAGGACAGGGATTAATGCGAGAACACTGACTACAATTAATACAATGATCATGAAAGTCAGAGGAAGATTTCTTCCTATTACAATTTGAACAACGTCCCTTCATTGTGAAAGAACAACAATAAGTCCTAGTTACTCGCAAAAACCCCTGACACAAAGATACATAATAACATGATCCATTAATAAATGAAAAAACAATTGCAAAACAAAATAATTTTGAAAAAATATTTTTTCAGCGAAGCCCAAGTTGCTGAAAAGTAACGTTGAGCCCCGATGGATCCGATGGCAAAGTGTGGTCAAAAATTTTAAATTTATATAAAATAATTAATGAGACACTTTCGGATAATATAAATGTATCTTATAATGAGATAAACTACAACAAAGGCAAACAGCCCCCCTCAAAAAAGGCTGTTGCCAATGAAAACAAACAGTGTAAACACACTAGAAAACATGACTCCAGGCACTGAAAAAACTGGCCCGGAATCAGTCATCAATTACACTCTATCTGATGCAAAACAGAGACTCCCAGGGGAGAATCTGTAGAACATCAGATGGAAGATGCAGAACACAAACGTTATACACCCATGGGTGAAAACGTAACTATGGGGAAAATAACAGAAAACATTCTGTAACCAAGCAACTCTCCCAGGAAATTTTAGAAATGAAATTTCTCAAAAATATGCCAAAAGCATGGGAGAATTGCAAGGGGGGACTTTAGAAGGCTAGGGGAGAGGAAACACTGAATAAGCAGTGCAACAATTACCAAGAATGACAACAAGAGGCCCATGCCTCGAAAATAGGCAACTTAACATAATTTCATCAAAAAATTTTAAGTACAGCCCTGATTATTTTTTGCCACTTCTTTTTCCTCTCAACCTTCTATCCTCCTTAGAATCACATTTTCTCCAAAAATTACGTGTCTGGCATCCTTTAAACTGAGATTTACAAGCACAAAGATCAGTGAGATGTTGACTGATGAAGGGCCAAACAGAGAATGATAATTGGCACCAATTTCGGGACGACTGCGTCACTGCGCATGCGCAGTAGAGGCGTAGTATGGAGGTCCTTTAGGACATGATTTCTTTTTGTTTTGGATGCAAATTTTGGGGATTGGGGGGCAAAATTTGTGTTTGGCCCTGGTTTTGTTAGAGTTAGCACCAGCTAAGTCTGGGTCATTGGTACAGTATAAAAATATCAAATACTTTTCAAGAACAGAAACAAATTCAAGCACTTCTCAAGGAAGGGGCTGAAATTCACGGACTTTTCATTTGAGTTGGGAACCCTGTGACATGCAGTCAGAGGCGTACATGGCTTGGAAAATATCAAGGAAAGGAATATACTTGTTATATTTTGTGAGTACATTTTCACCCATCACTTAGTGAAGGGTAAAAATTATACCCATCAATTACAGTCCGGGGAAAAATACACTGTTAATTCTGTTATAAAGTTAAAATATACAATGCATTTATTATTTACATAAAGAAAAACTCAGTTTTTTAGTAGCTAATAAATTTTTTTCATCCCCCCGATTTTTTATGTCAATTAATGTATTTAACAGGACACCATATAGGAAATGCAGTAATTAAGCCCTACAAAGTAGATCTTCTGTTTCTAAGGCCAATTTTTCTAAAATTGCATGCAGGCAGGTATTTTTTTTATTTTTTACTTTTGTAATTATTTCTTTGCCATCAAAAGTTCATGTTCTTGGTTTGTTTTACATTTTAGGCCTCATAATCTACAGAATAGCATGGATGGTAGTGTATTTCATCGTTTGAGTGCAAGAAGGCTTTGCAAATTTATCAATTTTATTAACTTGGGTAAAAAATCAGACATAAGCATTTTAAGTTTTTTTTTAAAGTTTGCATTGGTTATAAAAAGAGCATGCGGCAGCAAAAAGGGCCATGATGGAGGGCCTGAGAAACAGATTTTTAACTTTTTTTAGGCCTTACCTGTAGTAGATACTGTTCGGCATATTCTAAGGAAGATTGGTCTTGCATAAGGTGGAAGAGAACGTTGCAAAGCATTATTCAATTCACTGAGGTCAAGAGTCAGATTTTCATCAACAATGGCAACCATTCCAGCACATCCCTCAATACCTAAAATCATATAAAAAAAATCACAAAATAGGCTCAGTGTCATCTCTCTCAGGCCTAAAATTTGTCCCAGATTCACTGATACATAATTGGTTTTGATTCCCATGAACTCCTGCTGCGAGAATCACTTTTCAGTTCTGGAAAAATTTAGAATCTGGAAGTACAGTGGAGCTTACTTAATTGGATATCTCTTAAATTAATAACCCTGTTAATTGAATATAATTTCTCAACACAAAACCATTTACCACACTTCCAGTACAAATTTGACCTGTTAACTGAATATAGGTTATAGAGTAAACTCCTTTTAATTGAATAAAAAAACCTGTGTAATCTGTCGAGAAATTGCCCTAAATCTTCTTAGTTTTCCTTTGTTTATAGACCTATTTGGCCTCAGTACATGCAATACATCAAGTTAATCTATTCTATCTTGTTTCACAGAGCTCATGGAGTGCTGTCAAACAATAAATAATAGAACAAGGTCAACGCAAAGTGTGGGCCACTACCCTGACCCGTATGTAAGTTCAAAGTACCCTTAGATGGTATTGCGGGACAGAAAAATTGTGGAAAAAGTGAAGACAGAAAAAACTTCCAAGTTGAAAAAGTGCCATAACTCTAGGTAAAAGTATTGCACGGAATCCATTCCTTGTGCATATCTGTTCCCACATGCAGGTCTATCAGCATACCAAAGGAGATTCAAATCCGAGTGATGGCTTTGAAATTACAATGCAAAATGTTCGTATGGACAGGCAGATGGACAGAGAGATGGAGAGCTTCACTAGATACCCCCGAATCATCTTTTGGAGGTCAGGGGCATAATAAATGCTAAGCTTCTCTCTGGAATACAAGAAAGTGACACAGTCCCTGTTAATTGAATACTCCTGTTAACTGAATAAATTTCATTTTCATTACCAAAGTAGCCATTCAATTAACAGTGTTTCACTGTACTGTTATACCCTTGTGAGTGCAGTGAGTACATATTTATTATTATTAATTTATTTACTGATGTATGACATCACTTTCTGCATCTTTTACCATCTCATGACCGTAAAAAAGCAATGAAGTCTGGTTAAACCAACTGTTTATATGTGGCTGTCTACATTATAGGACTTCCCCTGTAGGTATTGATTCTCGGTCCTATTTTACCAGTAGAGCAGATCTTGTTTGCTGCAGTAAACAAGCACTGCTACACTTTCCTTGGTTCCCATAGTAAAAAAAAAACAAACATTATGTTTATTTATTTACTATACTTTAATCCTTAGCTGGTAGAGTGCTGAAAGCGCATATTTAAGATTTATTCTGAAATCCAGGTACCCCAAATTAAAGGCTTCATATTCTGTGGATGTGCTTCATAAATATAATTTTTGAAATGAAATTATTTGATTTGTATGAATTTGCATTGTTACAATTTATGGGAGAGTGCCTATAGGCACTCTCCCATAAATTGTAACAAGGCAAAGACACATGGCAAAAAATAATTTCACACTCTACCAGTTAAAGCCATATTTCCAGACTCATCGGTCAGCGCATTTGTCGAGCACTCTTGAAAATGTACTCCCCGAATGTGCTAACCGACGTGGACTCAGTACTAAAACATACCGACCAAGTGTGCTGTCAATGCTTGCACTGCAACTAGTTAACACCGGAACACGGTGCTAGCTGGAATAGTGGAGTGGACACGACAAGCTGGTTACCATCCTTCATATTGAAATCACCGGTCTCCAGCTGGAAAAGGTGTGGGACAGTATTTTTCGGGGACATTAGTATGGCCCAATGCCATGACATTACTCGAGTTCCATTCCCCCTTTATATATTGTACATGATCTGCTACATGTGAAACTTCTGTAACAATTTTGATCACAGTCTGTTTGCAATTTTAAGGGGGGTGACAGGTAGACAGCCAATCTGGCTATGTCATCTCCCTCAGTATGCATACCAACAATTTTAAAAAATATATTTGTAATCGCTTTTTTATGTATACTGAAATAAAGAATATCTATCTATCTATCCAAATTTGGTGTTTGTTTTCTCCTTGTACAAAATATACTGTCCAAAAAAAGTTACACCCCCCTCCCCGCTACCTCCCTATAATACCAGTGGGTATACAGTAAATGGGTGAATTCTCCTGAGAAAACCTGCTATCTGCAGTTGGGGGAATATGCCTTATTGGTGAAGCAAGGGTTTCTAGAGCTTTCTTTTTTATTGAATGAATATTAGGCACCGTGAACGTCATCACAACGTTAAAAAATGTTATGTTGATCAGTACCTGATGGAACAGACTCGAGAACATCTAACACATCTTAACCCTTTACCTAACATGAAAAGCAGATGACACTTGCAAACAAAATTCTTGAATAACTAATTTTTAAAAATTTTTATCTCAAAAGCATAGGTTATGACCCCTCATGAAAATTAATCGGCAATTTTTGAGAATAGTGCTGGTCGGTTTTGGTCGTAAAGTTGGGAAAGGGTTAATTGGTGTGGCATTATGTCCATGACCTTTCAAATTTCTCTCACTGTGATGTTGTCTCATTTTTCTATGAGCACACGGCAGTGAATTGGTCAATAGCCAGCAAATATTCATGACTTTTAAGTATGTATGCCCGATCCGATAGAGGAATGTAGAATGTCATAATATGAGCTATTCGTATACCCACCCACAGGTATTATAGGGAGGGGGGGGGGGGTGCTTAACTTGTTTTGGACAGTATATGTTTATAGACACAGCCTTCTGGTGGTTTTACTCATGGGATCTACAACACCTAGACAGTAATTTCTAGTGATGTCTTGGCTGCCTATACTAAACATCACTGATAAGTCAAGGTGTTATCTCATTATGAAGTAGCAAAAAAAATGTAGAATTCCTCAGGCCTTTAAGGACAACTTTCAGAATCTACAACAATAATCAAATAAACATTTTGACCCTTTACCCAACGTAACAGACAAAACCGGTCAGCGCTATTTTCAAAAATCGCCAATTAATTTTCATTATTTTTTCATTTTTTGTCTCAAAAACATAGGTTATGACCCATCGTTGGAACGCGCTCGTCGAGCTCGTTCCAATGAGCGGTCATAATCTATGTTTTTGAGACAAAAAATGAAAAAAATTAGTTATTCAAGAATTATTTTTGCTAGTGTCGTCTGCTTTTCATGTTAGGTAAAGGGTTAAGAGAATCAAAGTTGATTCTAATTATTTCCTTGTGAGAATCATTTACAAGAATTGATTTTGATTTTCACAATTTGGGTTTAAAACCACAAATCTGTTTAATTCTTTGAACCCCAAAGACCACTTTCTGGGATTGTGATACAATCTAAATTAATAAAGTAGGAAGTAGCTCAGTAAATCTGTGTGGTAAACCAATGTAGATTTTCAACATGCAACCCCAACCCTGCAGAACAAATGAACAGGTTACTATTACTTTTTAATGGAAAGTATTTCAAAATTATCTCTATTTCCTTGAAACAAGAGCACCGCCAGGCGTGGCTAAATACGCCCGTTCTAAGTCGATGTAACTCATGTAAAATTAATTGGATGGAACCGATATTCAAACTTGGTCAGTATTATAGCTAGAAAATACACATAACAACTCTGATTGAGATCAAATAATCCAAACTGGAGTTATTGATCGGATACCAAAAATGTTAATAGAATTCTAAGTCAAAAAGGTTTGTAACTCATTTAAAAATAAATGGACATAACCCATAATAGTACTTGTCCTGTATTACTAGCTGGGCAATACACATACCAACTTTGGGGAAGATCAAATAATCCAAACTGGAGTTATTGGTCAGAAACTAAAAATTTTGATAGACAGTCGATTTCTAAGTAAAATAAAAAAAATGCCGCTCAGGATCACAGATCCAATGTCGAGTTGTGACCTTGACCTTTGACCTGGCGAGTCCAAGGTCAATAGGGTTCTTCCTCGCACCAAGGCCAACACACCTATGAAGTTTCATGACTCTAGGTTGAACCACTATCAAGTTCTCATCCGGAAACCAATTGTTGCGATATACTATGTTCAAGGTCACTGTGACCTTGACCTTTGACCTGGTGAGTCCAACATCAATAGGGTTCTTCCTCGCACCAAGGCCAACACGCCTGTAAAGTTTCATGGCTCTAGGTTGAACCACTATCAAGTTATCATCCGGAAACCAATTGTTGCGATACACTATGTTCAAGGTCACTGTGACCTTGACCTTTGACCTGGTGAGTCCAAGATCAATAGGGTTCTTCCTTGCACCAAGGCCAACATACCTATGAAGTTTCATGACTCTAGGTTGAACCACTATCAAGTTATCATCCGGAAACCAATTGTTGCGATATACTATGTTCAAGGCCACTGTGACCTTGACCTTTGACCTGGTGAGTCCAAGATCAATAGGGTTCTTCCTCGCACCAAGGCCAACACACCTATAAAGTTTCATGACTCTAGGTTGAACCACTATCAAGTTATCATCCGGAAACCAATTGTTGCGATATACTATGTTCAAGGTCACTGTGACCTTGACCTTTGACCTGGTGAGTCCAAGATCAATAGGGTTCTTCCTCGCACCAAGGCCAACACACCTATGAAGTTTCATGACTCTAGGTTGAACCACTATCAAGTTATCATCCGGAAACCAATTGTTGCGATATACTATGTTAAAGGTCACTGTGACCTTGACCTTTGACGTAGCGAGTCCAAAATCAATAGGGTTCTTCCCCTCACCAAGGCCAATCTACCTATGAAGTTTCATGAATGTGAGTTGAACCATTATCAAGTTATCATCCGGAAACCAATTGTTTAAGATTTACTACGTTCAAGGTCACTGTGACCTTGACCTTCGACGTAGCATGTCCAAAATCAATAGGGTTCTTCCTCCCACCAAGACCAACCTACGTATGAAGTTTAATGAATGTGAGTTGAACCACTATCAAGTTATCATCCGGAAACCAATTGTTTACGCCCGCCCGCCCGCCCGCCCACCCGCCAGCCCGCCCGCCATTCACCAAACTATAAGTTGAGTTTGACTTCGTCACAACTCGACTAAAAAGGACTGTAACTCATGTAAAAATAATTGGATGGAACCCATATTCAAACTTGGCCTGTATTACTAGCTGAGTAATACCTATACCAACTTTGGTTGAGATCAAATAATCCAAACTGGAGTTAGCGGTCGGAAACCAAAAATGCTAATAGAAGGTTAAATTCTGAGGCGAAAAAGGGCTATAACTCAAGTAAAAAGAATTGGACAGAACCCATATTCGAACTTGGCCTGTATTACTAGCTGGAGAATCCACACACACACTTTGGTTGAAATCAAATAATCCAAACTGGAGTTATCGGTTGGAAACCAATTACAGACAGACCATTTATATAATATGACCGTTTTTACAAACAGGAGAATAAAAATTAAACAAGAGGCCCCAGGGGGCCTTAAGGCACTCACCTGACATGGTAGTCTAAATAACAAACCAGGGACTTTACTTGAATAAGCTACATACGTCCCTCCTAAGAAAAGCATATACCAACTAGACGAAGCTATTGTGTCCACACAAAACACAGGATTTTCCTTCTATTTTCACGTCCCAAAATTGAGATAAACGCATAAAAAGATTTTTTTTATTTTTGTTCGAAAAATTTCGAAGTCGTAAACAAAATTTTTTCAGACTAAAATCTTTTTTTCTTCTTCTTAAAATGGACCAAATCGCATAAAAAACCAAAGAACTAATTTCTGGATTTTGGTCCAAAATTTCTAAGTCTGGACCAGGACGCAAAATTTTCATCAGCCCAAATATGAACCCAGGGATTTGGCTTGAACAAACTTGAATCTCACCTCCCTAAGCATGCTGCATAACAAATATCAAAAGATTCCTATTGATAGATCTGAAGAAGAAGATTTTTAAAGAATATTCCTCATACTGCACTAATTTAAACATTTGGGCTCCCATACAGAGCCCAAATATGGACCCAGGGAATTGATTTCAATAAACATGTGAAACAATCTTCCAAAGATGTTATATGTGAAATTAGAAAGCTTTTGGAGCAGTGGTTTGGGAGAAAATAGTGTTAAATGTTTTTCCCATTACCCACAGTGTTAAAAAATGCTGACTCAGCACTTTTTCAGAAGTCAAAAAAAAGTACCCCATGATAAAACCGATAGCAATTTTTTTTGACCACTCCATTCTGTTGGTTCTAAGGAAGCTTCACACCAAATAAGAATTCTCATTGCCGTGTGGAGATATGGGTGTTTTAATTTTTTTCTATTTTTAGCTCCTGTGGTTCCCATGGGGCGACAGGGAAAACAATTTTGGCATAAACTTATGACCCAATAAGCCCTCATATCAATTTTGGTTCAAATCTGCTTCTGGGTTTGGAAAGTTAAAAAATTTATAGTAATTTATATATTTTTTATACTTACCAATGACCCAGACTTAGCTGGTGCTAACTCTAACAAAACCAGGGCCAAACACAAATTTTGCCCCCCAATCCCCAAAATTTGCATCCAAAACAAAAAGAAATCATGTCCTAAAGGACCTCCATACTACGCCTCTACTGCGCATGCACAGTGACGCAGACGTCCCGAAATTGGTGCCAATTATCATTCTTACTGGCAGTGCCTGGTCAGCGCTATGTACTCAGCGGGGAGGCAAGAGTTCCCAACTCCAGGGAGGGCCATCCCCGTCTGGGTCATTGGTAAGTATAAAAAATATATAAATTACTGTAAATTTTTTAACATTTTTATACTGTACCAATGACCCAGACTTAGCTGAATAGTAAACAGGCTGGAGGGCCTAGGACATAGAGGAAAATCCAATAAGCTCAACTATATAGTAAAGAGGTAACCCCTTAAGGAGAAAAGGAGTATTAGGCTTTACATGTATCTTTCTTATTTAATATTAAATTAGAAAGATACACTACACTTAATAATTGAGCACAATAACATTCATGTTCTCTATTAACATCCAGTATATCCCTTATACTAATTATTTTTAAAGCAAGCCAATAAATAAAGTAGTCCAGAGAATTGAGACTCTTTATAGACATTTAAAAGTGTCCGAGTATTGTATATTAAAGCCCGTTTGACACTTGACATATACAAATGCTTCACACCGAGCTACACTTTAAAAATAAGACATGAATGAATTTTAACATTAATATTACACTTTAAAACCATCCCGGAAGCGACTCAGAAATACTGACTTGGAGGAGGCATTCCCTTGCTTTTCACTATAAAGCAGGTGACCTAAGGGAACACCCACCCCCCCCCACCCCCCTTCCCCTGGGTCAAATAGCCCAGAGCGAAGAGGGCAGCCGGATGGAGTCACTGCCGGAACAGAAAGCCTGCATAACTATAGTTGCAACTGTTTAGTGGACGACATTCTGAGCAACAGATAACGGACCTAAACAATGCAGGTCTCCAGAAATGGACTCAATATTTCTGAGATAAAAATTCGTAAATGTGGATGGCTGAGACCAATAAGCAGCCTTCATTAAATCTGTAATAGCAACACTATTAGCATAAGCCCAGGAAGTAGAAAGAGCTCTTACTTCATGAGCAGAAATCTTAAGCACAGACTGCTGAGAAGAAGATAAATCTTCATAAGCAGTACGGATAGTTAATTGAATCCATCTAGCAATAGAATGGACCGAAATGTCCTTTCTATTAGGCATGAAAGACAGAAAGAAACGTTTCCGTCCCTTTCTGATAAACTGAGATCTCTGTTTATAGATACGTAACGCTCTAACAGGACAGAGTAAAGGCCTACGCCCGTCTGAAGACGGAAGAGCCTTAATAACAATAGGTTCCGGATATTTATTAGGAGCCTGATTCTTAACTAAAAAACCCACATTAGTAGTGAAGGTGATAGTGTTCCCAACACTACGATAGTGAGAATCATCCACCGACAGTGCATGAAGCTCACTGACTCTTCTAGCAGAAGAGAAAGCTAAGAGAAAAGCTGTCTTATAAGATAAGAATTTGAAATCTACTGTCCCAAGAGGTTCAAATGGCTTTTCCTTCAATTTAAGAAGAAGCCAAGCTAAATTCCACTTAGGAATTAATCTAAGAGTTCTGGGTCTATTTATCGAAAAGTTTCTAACCAACTTAGATAAAGAGACATTAGATCCAATTTGTAAACTATCATGATGTGCATAGGTATCAGATAACATAGATCTATAACCCTTTATAGTAACAGGCTGCAGTTTGATTTCGTCAAACAAGTATACTAGAAAGTTTGCAATGTCTGGTATAGAGGGATCGAATATATCTACAGAATGATCCCTACACCAACGACGAAAAACCTTCCACTTAGCCGCATAGTTTAGCGAAGAGGAGGTCCTCCTACAGTTAGAAATCGCGTTCACTGCTCGTCCTGTAAAGTGTTTGCCATGCAAGAAGGACCGCACAATGGAAAAACGTGAAGGTTGAGACCTTGCGGGTTGTGATGGAGTTGGCGCGATTTCCCCTGCGAAAGAAGATCCTCCCGTGGAGGAAGCTTTCGCGGTAGGTCCCACAACAGACACCTGAGTAGATTTATCCACGGTCTCTGTGGCGACAGAGATGCTACCAACAGAATCTTGCATTGAGATTGTTTTATCTTTAGCAATACTTGTTGAATTAACAGCGCTGGAGGATACGCATATCCTATCATTCCGTCCCAAGGGATCGACAGAGCGTCTACTGCAAATGCTCTTGGATCCGGACACGGAGACACATACGTCTGCAACTGATTGTTGAGATGTGTCGCAAATAAGTCTATCATTGGCCGTTCCCATTGGTAGCAAATCTGATTGAATACTTGTTTGTTGAGAGTCCACTCCGACGGCAACAAGCGACCCTTTCGTGAAAGGGAGTCTGCTAGCACATTCAGACGACCCGGTATGTGACGGACCGAAAGAAGAACGTGATGTTCTAGCGCAAACAGAAGGATTCTTTCCGTTAGATTGAACAACGGAACTAATGAGTGCCTCCCTGATTCCGTATATACGCCACTACTGTCGTATTGTCGGATAGGATTTGGACATGAACATTGTGAATAATGTCCATCCAGTGACGTAACGCAAGCCAAATTGACATCATTTCCTTGATGTTTATGTGCTTGCACAGGAATTGCGGATCCCAAAGACCCTGGCATCTCGAATCCGTTGGGATTAATGATGCACCCCAACCTCCCTGAGTTAACCACTGAATGTTTGCCCAAGTCTGAATCTCTTGTTTCACTTGATCTGACAAGAGAACGTCTACATCGAGCGAATGAATTTTCACACTCCAATTATGAGTCAAGAAAATTTGAAGAGGACGTGTGCGTAACCGCCCCATCGGAATGAGATCCGCGGCGGCTCCGCACAGACCTATCAGTCTCATAAATTCTCTCGCCGTGACTTTGTCTGCGTGCAGACAATAGCGAGCGTAACAACTGACTAATTTCGCTCTGGTTAACGGCAGACGAACGAGATAGTTGTGCGTCTCGAAGCTCATTTCCAGATGAGTGAATGACTTGGACGGCACCAGATCCGACTTCTCCTCGTTTACTATAAAACCGAGACGTCGGAGCAATAGAAGAAGATTCTGAACATCGTTCTGAAGCGTTAACTCGTTGCCGTACCTCTGAAGAATGTCGTCCAGGTAGGCCGACGTTACTGCAGACGAATGAGCTCGGAAATAGATCATTACCGAGTTCATTACCCGAGTGAAAGCCCAGGGTGCTAGATTCAATCCGAAGCACATCGCCCGGAATTGATACACCACTCCTAGGACTGCGAAGCATAGGTACTTTCGGAATGTCGGATGTACCATGACGTGAAAGTACGCATCTTTGAGATCTATGCTCGTTGCATAATCGTTCACCCGAATACTCGCTCTGACCGATCGAATCGTCTCCATATAAAACTTCGGAGCGACGATCAGCTTGTTTATCCAGATCAAATCTATGACTGGACGGAACGAGCCGTCTGGTTTCGGAACCAGAAACAGATGGCTGTAGAATCCCGGAGATTCCTGGTTTTCTACGACCTCTACCGCGTTCTTCATTAAAAGAGACTGCACCTCTGATAGCAGAGCGTCTCTTTTCTGCGGATTTGACGGAAGATGAGTCCACTTTGGACTTCGAGTTAATGGAGGCTTTCGTTTGAAGGATATCTTTAGACCTTCCGAAGTCACTCCTCTCACCCAAGGGTCGTCCGTAATCGACGCCCATTCTTATGAAAAGCTCGACAACCTTCCGCCAACCGGTACGCGATAGAGGTTTAAGCCATCACCTCCTGGACCTGCGAGGCCTGCGGTAGGAGAAACCACGTCCTCCACGGCCCGCACCTCGCCCCGTCGACCTCGGGGCGTCCGACCGATTGTCCCGGCCTGAAGGACGTCCCGAACGAGAGTCGCTACCCTGACGGTCTCTCGAATAAGACCAAGAGGACGCACCGGAACCTCTATAGGAACCTCTCTTGGGCGCATTAGACCCAGAAGTGCCTGTCTTATTCGTGTCTGCTGTATCCGACTTCTTAGGAGCAGATTTGAACAACAGAGAATCCTTAGCTTTCTTTGTAATTTTATCATAAATAGCAGAAAGCTTGCCGTCAAAGAGAAGTTCTCCTGAGACCGAAGCGACTCTAAGAGAGTTCTTCACCTTAGTATCCACTAGTGTGGATGTAGCTAGGGCTGCGTCATGTCTAACCAACTCCAGATTTGCCACTGAAAGAGCAGAGTTACACGTGGAATAAGCTACTGCCCTTGAAAGAAGTCTTAAAGAGGATTGTATATCCTGAAACTCTTTCCCCTGAAGGCGCAGTGATAACGCCTTAGTAAGGTGATCTGCGTAAGATAAGGCATCTAAATTGGCTCTGTTAGACGCAATAGCGGTTTCCAACACCGCGGTTGGAATAGAAGCCGACGACGGTAATGATAGCTCTAAGTCTTCCGCCTCGTCGTCCATACGCAGAGGAACTCTCGGTATACCCTGTCCTGCCGTATAGAATTTATTCCTTGCATTAATGAAAGGCAGGTTGAGAGTATTAGCAGACAAGAAACCTGCTTTCCCCGTCCTGGAAGCAAGTTTAAATATAGCGTCGTTCAATAATTCAAATGTTCTTGCAACATTATTGGACTGCGACGGAAACTCGGGAGCGATGTCCCTCAACCGCTCAAAAAATTCAGAGTCCAATGACGCTATAATTCTCTTGTCCAGAACCGCAGCAGTCTGGCCCGACGGAACAACTTGAGGGAGAAAGTGCCGGATGAAGTCCACGGCAGCTTTATGTTGTTCCGAAAGGGATAGCTCCAAGTCATCCGTATCCCTTTCACCATCCGGTCGGACCTCATGATGTTCCCGGTCGTCCGCCCCCGATGCTTCGGCGGAGCGTACCGACCCAGCGCCGTCGGATAATTCTCGATCCGACACCGTTTCTGTCGGCTGCTGGGATGCTGCGATAAGCTGTGCTATCTGCACAAGAATGTCCGGCGTCGAGACCTGCGGAGGCGCAGTCTTTCGCTGCTTCGCCGAGGGCAGCTCCGCATCAGATGGCTCCCGCATACTTTTCCTATGCGAACGTCCGGAGTCCATCGGTCTCGAATCCCTGGCTGCCGGATGGTGTGACCTGGTCGCCGAAGAATCCTTGATCGGCGAAGCTGGTAATATATCGGCGGTCACGCAGCCAAGGTGCGGTCGTGTGCGCTGACGAGAAGAGGAAGCCTTAACAGTCTCCGCGGACTGCTTATACAACGGAGCATCCCGAGCGACGGACGTATGCTCCGCTAAAGACACATTTTGTACCACAACATCTGGTCCCAAATGTTGTTGTACGAGAGAGGGGCCTCTCTCGCTCGCGGCCCGGCTGGACCTGGACGAGCTAGGAACCGGACTCAAAGGCTTCCTCCGTTCTCGCTCACTATCCGCCGTCACTGGGTGTGCATCTATTATGTTTATAGTGCTCGCATCACCCAAAATTTCCTCCAGGACCGCATCGGACGTACCCGGCTGCCGAACCATTCGGTGAATGGACGCTACACCGGGCGAGCTAGCGGACGACATTTGTCTAATCTCCATGAGCACTTTTGCCGCTAGCTCTGAATTCATTTGTGACGACGGACGCACACTTGTAGAAGATAACATGGAAACATCACCCTGTTCTGGTTCCTCTGAAATAGAAACTGAGAGAGTAGAGTGACCTTGCGGAGAAAGAGCCGGCATAGCCCTTTCTCCAGAAACAACATATCGTGACACACGTTTCCAATGTTTCTCATCCCAATATTCACATATAGGACAGGGATTAATGCGAGAACACTGACTACAATTAATACAATGATCATGAAAGTCAGAGGAAGATTTCTTCCTATTACAATTTGAACAATGTCCCTTCATTGTGAAAGAACAACAATAAGTCCTAGTTACTCGCAAAAACCCCTGACACAAAGATTCATAATAACATGATCCATTAATAAATGAAAAAACAATTGCAAATCAAAATAATTTTGAAAAAATATTTTTTCAGCGAAGCCAAAGTTGCTGAAAAGTAACGTTGAGCCCCGATGGATCCGATGGCAAAGTGTGGTCAAAAATTTTAAATTTATATTAAATAATTAATGAGACACTTACGGATAATATAAATGTATCTTATAGTGAGATAAACTACAGCAAAGGCAAACTGCCCCCGTCAAAAAAGGCTGTTGCCAATGTAAACAAACAGTGTAAAAACACCAGAAAACATGACTCCAGGCACTGAAAAAACTGGCCCGGAATCAGTCATCAAATTACACTCTATCTGATGCAAAACAGAGACTCCCAGGGGAGAATCTGCAGAACATCAGATGGAAGATGCAGAACACAAACGTTATACACCCATGGGTGAAAACGTAACTATGGGGAAAATAACAGAAAACATTCTGTAACCAAGCAACTCTCCCAGGAAATTTTAGAAATGAAATTTCTCAAAAATATGCCAAAAGCATGGGAGAATTGCAAGGGGGGACTTTAGAAGGCTAGGGGAGAGGAAACACTGAATAAGCAGTGCAACATTTAGCAAGAATGACAACAAGAGGCCCATGCCTCGAAAATAGGCAACTTAACATAATTTCATCCAAAAATTTTAAGTACAGCCCTGATTATTTTTTGTCACTTCTTTTTCCTCTCCTCCTTCTATCCTCCTTAGAATCACATTTTCTCCAAAAATTACGTGTCTGGCATCCTTTAAACTGAGATTTACAAGCACATAGATCAGTGAGATGTTGACTGATGAAGGGCCAAACAGAGAATGATAATTGGCGCCAATTTTGGGACGTCTGCGTCACTGCGCATGCGCAGTAGAGGCGTAGTATGGAGGTCCTTTAGGACATGATTTCTTTTTGTTTTGGATGCAAATTTTGGGGATTGGGGGCAAAATTTGTGTTTGGCCCTGGTTTTGTTAGAGTTAGCACCAGCTAAGTCTGGGTCATTGGTACAGTATAAAAATATAGAAATTTTGGGCGGGGCGAAAATTCTTGTCCCTCCCATAACGAAGGCAAATATAGCTCCTCGAACTTCTCTTGAACAAATCTGAGTCTACACCTCAAAAGGAAGCTGCACACCAAATATCAAGTCTCTGCTACTGCTGGTTCATCAGAAGAAGATTTTTTAAGATTTAAGCACACTTTTAGGCGTGTCCCTACCGAGGGGTGGGTCAACTTGATTTGAACAAACTTGAATTGACATATGAGAGGGTACATGCACAGAAAATTTTGTTGAATTTGGTCCAGTAGTTTGTTAGAAGAAGTCGATAATGTAAAGTTAACACCGGATGGATGACGGACGGAAAGTGATTAGTAAAGCTCCCCTTGAGCTGTGCTCAGGTGAGCTGAAAAGGACAAATCTGAAAAAGGGTCTAACAGGAAGAAACCAGGAAACCCACTCCTGGATAGCCTATTTTTCTTATCAGCAGTAGTGCTGAAACGGATATCCAGTTAACAATTGGTTGCCAGCTTAACTGGCTGAAAAAGCGGCCAACCAGTTAACCACACAGTTAAAACTGAAAATGAAGCTACATGTAATATTTAAGCTATTAACTTTGCAATGTTACATACATATTCACATTTGCGGGCACAGGCAATTGAATGAATTTCAGTCAGTACTGTAAAAGCTCTGGACACGCTCATATTTCACTTATAAAGTCAAGCACCTGAACCCTATTCAGCAAACCATCAAAGACTTGCAAACTTGTGGGGTTGGTTTATTGCCTGTGGAACATGTGAGTGGGCTTTTTGTTTTTCAAGAGATCAAGACAATCATTGTAATAATGTAGTTGTCGGGCATGTCATGTAATTCGACTGCATGACACTCTGCGACTGTTTTGCTTTCGTTCTTTCATTTTTATTATAATTATTTGCTTATTGATTGAAAATTTCTTTCGTTTTGAGGCAATAAAATCAGGAGCTGATCAACTGATGCCCTGACAAATGGACCCATAATTGCTCACTGACTGACACAACAATACACAGGAAAGTCAACTCCATCTTAAATGGAAAAACACAATTGACAACCAATGAAAAATTAGAATTTGTTGACCTTGTATGTCGATTGGTGCTATAGCATATTCTACATCCTATGACTTTGCTGCCATTTTTTGGCAAGTCTTGGCTGACTACACAGGCAGCCGAGACTTGCCTAAAAACAACTAGCAAAGTGCCTGGAATGTAACTTGTGACTTAATCTAAAGGCAGCATGTAGGAGCACCTGGCTTGTCGCAAATAAATGTGATCAAAGTTGGAATTAGGCCCTTAAGGGTCAAAATCACTTTCAGGATCTTTTTCTATATAATATCCACAGCAAAAATATCAAGTAAAGTTTAGGTGTTGTTAAAGGTCACATTTTTTATTGAAGTAACAGGAGTTCACTCTATTAAATAGCCTACATGCAATGAACAGATCAAATCTGTTCTGAAGGCAGGGACCGACCTGGGCATGCGCCAGTGCGTATTTGGTTCTGAAACATCAGGACCTGGCTCTTAAATCTCAGAAATAGGCT
The DNA here is from genome assembly GCA_031216915.1 of Pictodentalium vernedei. Lineage (NCBI taxonomy): Eukaryota > Metazoa > Mollusca > Scaphopoda > Dentaliida > Dentaliidae > Pictodentalium > Pictodentalium vernedei. The sequence goes on from CM062291.1 coordinate 371,413,499, forward strand.
TCTCAGTTGGTGCGTAACTTCTCAGATCATATTTTGATATTCTTTCGATGGATAATCGAGAGAGACACTCTTACATGTATTATATATATGATTATCATTTATCATTGTTGTAGAGTGCTTAAGTTAATACTTCAAGTCTTAATTACCAAGCATTAATCTTCACTGTGGTTTCTGATCAAGTCTTGGCTGCCTAAATAGGCAGCGAAGACTTGATCAGAAACCACAGTGAAGATTAATGTTTGCTATAGTGTTCTAAATGAAAATGATGAGAGCTATTACATACTTGCAGTGTGTGTTACAAACAGCAGTGTGACTCCGTAAAGTGAAATCTGGCGCATGAATTGAAAAAATAGGCTCCGAGGCTAGAGCGTATTTTAAATAGTCCTGATCGGTCCCTGTGAAGGTATGGTTTATTTGTTTATTGGGCTTTAAAGACACTTTCTACATCAAGGGTAACATCATGTCGGACAGTTTTATGGGTGGGTGAAGGTAGAGTACCCAGAGAGAAACTCCCAGCAACTATCAGACTCTTCAACTTCCAAACTCTGCACAAGCAGAGTCAGCAGTAGTTGATGGCAAGACCATCATCAACATGCAGTACGCCTTAGTGCACAGTGCCACTATGCCCCCCCCCCCCCACCCTACAAGGGCCATTGGGGAAGGCCTGGAATTCTTAAAAATGCTGGAGGGCTAAAAATTGCTCGCCTCACATGGCCTTGGGGAGCGATTAGCTCTCCTCAAGCCTACAAAACCTAAAAGTGGCAAAATGAAGTTGTACTATCAATGGTAGCGTGAATTCTGCCTAGTGGGCTTTGTACATTTTGTTTGGTGCTGCTAACAAGGTAGTCTCTGTGAGACGGCTACCCTGCTCCTCCCACACCTCTGGGCCAGAGGTGTGTGTGTGTGGGGGGGGGGGGGGGGAGGGGCAGTGCGGCCATCTTGCAGAGACTACTAACATAGCAGAGATTTGAAAACCTGCGGGTTTTAGGAATAGGCTGTTGTGGTAATCATTATTTTCTAAGGCTAGCAGGGCTATTTTTCGCTCTCCTCAATTTTTTTAAGGCGAGCAGTAGGCGAGCGAATAAATCGCTCGCCTGAAAATGCCAGGCTTGTTAGGGTTAACTCTTAATCTGCTGAGTATTCACAAGATAGTTTTCATCAAATCTAGTTATGGCTGCTGTAAAGCAGCTATGACTAGATTTCATGAAAAATTCATCTAAATGTAACACAAGTAATCATTGGTGAAAAAATCCATTCAATTTTTAGGGGTAAAATATCATTAAATGTGCCCAAATTATACTTATTTCAGTGACAAGAGAAACCCTGTGCTGGACAGGAATATCAGCTGGCAGCATGGAAGGAGTTAAGTGTCTTGCCCAAATACACAATGCATTTACCACGGGTAAGGACTGAACCATTGAACTTTCAGTTTAAAATACAATGCTCTAAACACAGAGCCATCATATTGTAAATGGTTTGGTGTTTGAAAGTGGTACGCAATCAACAATTAACATGCAATCAACTGGTTGAGTGCAAGATTAATTTTAGTAGCAAGCATTTATACACGTGGGTTTGTTTTGTTATAATTTATGGGAAAGTACCTGCAGGCAGTCTCAAATAAATTGTAGCACACCAAGTCTATATATAATGATAAAATAGTCTTGTTTCTTACTTAATCCAAAATACATCAAAAGACTATGAAGTTGTTTAGTTTTGGCACTAGTAATTTGCAAGAAATATCCAATTAAGTGGACTCCACTCTACTGCGTACAGATTCTTACAAATCAGTTGTGTTTTACCTGGAATTTCAACACCATATGCAACAGCATCATTCAATTTAATGAAGTTACTAACAACAGCCTCCACTTCATTGGTCGAAACATTTTCCCCTTTCCATCTAAATGTATCACCAGTTCTGTCTCGAAAGTACATATATCCAAGCTCATCCATGACAAGGATATCTCCTGCAAGTAACAAATAAACAGAAAAACTTAAGGACTATAAAATATAATTTGTTTCTCAGGCAATTTCTCTTCAATTTTATGATGAGGGAGTGAGTTTTTTCAAGTTTTCCTTGTTAACTGGTAGAGTGCTAAATTTTATTTGGCCTCCAAAGTTTTTTCGCATGTCTTTGCCTTGTTACAATTTATAGGAGAGTGCCCACAGTACCTGCACTTCAGAATAAAGCCCAAATATGGGCTTCTAGCACTCTACCAGTTAATTCACAGAATAGTCATGAATAGTTGGAATTTAAATGTTACTCCTAAACTATTATGACCCCCCCCCACTCCATCTCCATCGCCTCCAAAAGTTTTCAGCAATGAAAATTTGAGAGAGCTCGGTGAGCTCTGTCAAACATGACATAGATGGCTAACTGTTTGGTCCTACGAGTGCAAAATAGGATCACTGAAGAGATTTCCAAGTTGAAAATGATGAGGCAGATTTTTCAATGGCAAGAGAGGTACTTGAGAAACAAGAGTTTTTTTTTAATAGCCTAACCAGGCCTAATTGATTTTTATCAAGGCTGTACATCTCAGAGAGTAAGAAATGGGCAGGATTGAAAATTTGAGCTTGGTATCAGAAGCATTTTTTTCTTCTGTGAAATTCTGCAGTATGGTTCGATATTGGTATTATTCCATAATCCTTTACTGTCGTGTGTGTGTGTGTGTGTGTGTGTGTGTGTGTGTGTGTGTGTGTGTGTGTAGGCAGATAATAAAATGTAGCAAATGCAGTTGGGTAAAAAGTTAAAAAATTTATAGTAATTTATATATTTTTTATACTTACCAATGACCCAGACATAGCTGGTGCTAACTCTTAAAAATCTAGGGCCAAACACAAATTTTGCCTCCCAGTCCCCCAAATTTGCATCTAAAACCAAAGAAATCATGTCCTGAATGGCCCTCCATACTTTGCTTCTACTGCACATGAGCAGTGTCAAGGAGGTCCCGAAATTGGCGCCAATTATCATTCTTACAAGCAGTGCCTGGTCAGCGCTATGTAGTCAGCGGGGAGGTATGAGTTCCCAAGTCCTGGGAGGGCCATTCCCATCTGGGTCATTGGTAAGTATAAAAAATATATAAATTACTATAAATTTTTTAACATTTTTATACTGTACCAATGACCCAGACATAGGTGAATAGTAAAAAGGCTGGAGGGCCTAGGACATAGAGGAAAATCCAATAAGCTCAACTATATAAAATAGAGTCATCCCCTCAAGGAGAAAAGGAGTATTAGGCTTTACATGTATCTTTCTTATTTATGATAAATTAGAAAGACACAACACCCTCCATAATTGAGCATAATAGCATTCATGTTCTCTATTAACATCCAGTATAATCCTTATACTAATTATTTTTAATGTAAGCCAATAAATAAAGTTAGTCCAGAGAATTGAGACTCTTTATACTCTTTTAAAAGTGTCCGAGGATTGTATATTAACGCCCGTTTGACACGTGACATATACAAATGCTTCACACCGAGCTACACTTTAAAAATATGACATGAATGAATTTTTCAACATTAACTTTTCACTTTAAAACCATCCCGGTAACAACTCAGAATTACTGACTCCGGAGGAGGTATCCCCTTGTTTTCACTATAAAACAGGTGACCTAAGGGAACACCCTCCCCCTCCCCTTGCCCTGGGTCAAATAGCCCAGAGCGAAGAGGGCAGCAGGACGGAGTCACTGCCTGAACAGAAAGCCTGCATAACTATAGTTGCAACTATTTAGTGAACAACATTCTGAGCAGCAGATAACGGACCTAAACAATGCAGGTCTCCAGAAATGGACTCAAAATTTCTGAGATAAAAATTCGTGAATGTGGATGGCTGAGACCAATATGCAGCCTTCATTAAATCTGTAATAGCAACACTATTTGCATAAGCCCAAGATGTAGAAAGAGCTGTTACTTCATGAGCCGAAATCTTAAGCACAGACTGCTGAGTTGAAGATTGATTATCATAAGCAGTACGGATAGTTAATTGAATCCATCTAGCAATAGAATGGACCGTAATGTCCTTTCTATTAGGCATCAGAGACAGAAAGAAGTGTTTACGTCCCTTTCTGATAAACTGAGATCTTGTTTATAAATACATAAAGCTCTAACCGGACAAAGTAAAGGCCTATGCCCATCTGAAGACGGAAGGGCCTTAATAACAATAGGTTCCGGATATTTATTAGGAACCTGATTCTTATCCAAAAATCCAACATTAGTAGTAAAGGTAATAGTGTTCCCGACACTACGATAGTGAGAATCGTCCACCGATAGTGCATGAAGCTCAATGACTCTTCAAGCAGAAGAGAAAGCTAAGAGAAATGCTGTCTTATAAGACCAGAATTTGAAATCTACTGTCTCAAGAGGCTCAAATGGTTTTCTTTTAGTTAAGAAGAACCCAAGCTAAATTCCATTTAGGAATTAATCTAAGGGTTCTAGGTCTATTTATCGAAAAGTTTCTAACTAATTTAGATAAAGAGACATTAGATCCAGTTGTAAACTATCATGGTGTGCATAGGTATCAGATAACATAGACCTATAACCTTTAATAGTAACAGGCTGCAGTTTATCTCGTCAAACAAGTATACTAGAAAGTTTGCAATGTCTGGTATGGAGGGATCAAAAATATCAACAGAATGATCCCTACACCAATGACGAAAGACCTTCCACTTAGCCACATAGTATAGCGAAGAGGAGGTCCTCCTACAGTTAGAAATCGCGTCCACTGCTCGTCCTGTACAATGCTTGCCGTGCAAGAAGGACCACACAACGGAATACATGAAGGTTGAGACCTTGCGGGTTGTGATGAAGTTGACACGATTTCCCCTGCGAAAGAAGATCCTCTCATGGAGGAAGTTTTCGCGGTAAGTCCCACAGCAGACACCTGAGTAGATTTATCCACGGTCTCTGTGGAGACAGAGATGCTACCAACAGAATTGCATTGTGATTGTTTTATCTTTAGCAATATTTGCTGAATCAACGACGCTGGAGGATACGCATATCCTATCATTCCGTCCCACGAGATCGATAGAGCGTCTACTGCATATGCTTGGGGATCCGGACATGGTGACACATACGTCTGCAATTGATTGTTGAGTTGTGTCGCAAATAAGTCTATCATTGGCCGCTCCCATTGGTAGCAAATCTAATTGAATACCTGTTTGTTGAGAGTCCATACTGACGGCAACAAGCGACCCTTCCGTGAAAGGGAGTCTGCTAATACATTCAGACGACCCGGAATATGACGGACTGAAAGCAGAACTTGGTGTTCTAGAAACAAACAGAAGGAGTCTTTCCGTTAAATTGAATAACGGAACGGAATGAGTGCCTCCCTGGTTCCAGATATACGCAACTACTGTCGTATTGTCGGACAGGATTTGACATGCGCTTTCTGAATAATGATCATCCAATGACGTAGTGCAAGCCAAATTGACATCGTTTCTTGGATGTTTATGTGCTTGCCTAGAAACTGCGCAACCCAAAAACCCTGGCACTTCGAATCCGTTGGGATCAATGTTGTACCCTAACCTGTTTGACTGGCATCCATCATAATTGTAAAACCTGGATCCGGCAACTGCAGTGGAACTCCCTGAGTCAACCACTGAATGTTTGCCTAAGTCTGAATCTCTTGTTACACTTGATTTGACAAGAGAACGTCTTATCGAGCAATTCATAGATTGCTGAAAGCTTGCCGTCGAAGAGAAGCTTCTCCGAGACCGAAGCGACTCTGAGAGAGTTCTTCACCTTACTATCCACGCGCGTGGATGTAGCTAGGGCTGCGTCACGTCTAACCAACTCCAGGTTTGCCACTCAAGGGCGGAGTTATACGTGGAAAAGCTACTGCCCTTGAAAGAAATCTCAATGAGGATCATATCCTGGAATTCTTTCCCTTGAAGACGTAATGATAACGCCTAAGTAAGGTGGTCTGCGTATGATAAAGCGTCTAAGATAAGTCTATTAGACATTATTGTCGTTTCCAACGTCGTGGTTGGAATTGACATAGACGACGGTATAGACAATTCCAAGTCTTCAGCCTCATCGTCTAGACGCAGAGGAACTCTCGGTATGCTCTGGCCTGCCGTTTCGAATTTATTCCTTGAATTGATGAAAGGCAGATTTAGAGCATTTGCGGACAAGAAACCAGACTTGCCTGTTTTGGTAGCAAGCTTATATATAGCGTCGTTCAATAATTCGAATGTTCTTGTGACATTATTGGACTGTGTCGGAAACTCAGGGACGATGTCCCTGAACCGATCAAAAAAAAAAAAAAAATTCTATGTCCAATGACGCTATTAGTCTCTTATCCGGCATCACAGCATTCTAGTCTGATGGAACAACCTCTGGAAGATAAAGCCAGATGAAATCTACGGCAGCTTATGTTGTTCCGAAAGGGAAAGCTCGAAATCCTCCGAATCCCTTTCGCCATCCTGTCGGACCCTATGAAGTTCTCGGTCGTCCGTACCTGATGCTTCAGCGGAGCGTACCGACCCAGCGTCGTCGGATTATTCCTGATCCGAGAGAGATTCTGTCATTTGCTGGGATGCTGCGATAAGTTGTGCTATTTGGGATAGCACGTCCGTCACTGAGGCCTGTGGAGTAGCGGTCTTATGTTGCTTTGCCGCTGGAAGCTCCGTGTACGTTGACCCCTGCATACTTCTCTTATGCGAGCATCCGGAGTCTACAGGCCTCGTGTCCATTTGGCTACCGGATGGAGTGACCTGTTCGCCGTGGAATTCCTGATTGGCGAAGCTGGCTGGATATCCGTGGTCACGTAGCCAAGGTGCGGTCGTGTGCGCTACCGCGAGGATGAGGAAGCCTTATCGACAGTCTCTCCGGACTGTCTATATAACGGAGCGTCCCGAGCAGCGGACGTATGCTCCGAATGCGAAACGTTTTGTACCACAACATCTGGTCCCAGATGTTGTACGAGAGAGGGACCTCTCTCGCTCGCAGCCCGGATGGACCTAGACGAGCTAGGAACCAGCCTAATAGGCTTCCTCCGATCTCTCCTCTGATCCGTCGTCACTGGGTGTGCACTTTTGTCTTATTATAGTGCTCGCATCACCCAAATCTCCTTCCTGGACCGCAACGGACGAACCCGTCCACCGAACCATTCGATGAATGGACGCTACACCGGGCGAGCTAGCGGATGTCAACGCTGTCGATCCTTCTAGGGACCTCTTAGGCAACTGATGTATTTCCATGAGCACTTATTGCCGCTAGCTCTTCATTTAACTATGACGACGGAGGCACACTTTTGAAAGACATCACAGAAACTTTTGCGAACAAGAAACCAGACTTGCTTGTTTAGTAGCAAGCATATATATAGCGTCGTTCAATAATTCGAATGTTCCTTTGACATTATTGGACTGTGTCGGAAACTCAGGGACGATGTCCCTGAACCGATCAAAAAAAATTCTAGTGTCCAAAGACGCTATCAGTCTCTTATCCGGCATCGCAGCATTCTGGTCCGACGAAACAACCTCTGGAAGATAATGCCAGATGAAATGTACGGCAGCTTATGTTGTTCCGAAAGGGAAAGATCGAAATCCTCCAAATCCCTTTCGCCATCCTGTCGGACCCTATGAAGTTTTCAGTCGTTCGTACCTGATGCTTCAGCGGAGCGTACCGACCCAGCGTTGTTGGATATTACCTGATCCGACAGAGATTCTGTCGTTGCTGGGATGCTGCGATAAGTTGTGCTATTTGGGATAGCACGTCCGTCACTGAGGCCTGTGGAGTAGCGGTCTTACGTTGCTTTGCCGCTGGAAGCTCCGTGTACGTTGACTCCTGCATACTTCTCTTATGCGAACGTCCTGAGTCTACAGGTCTCGTGTCCTTGGCTACCGGATGGCGTGACCTGGTCGCCGTGGATTCTCTGATTGGCGAAGCTGGCTGGATATCCGAGGTCACGTAGCCAAGGTGCGGTCATGTGTGCTGCCGTGAGGATGAGGAAGCCTTATCGACAGTCTCTCCGGACTGTCTATATAACGGAGCGTCCCGAGCGGCGGACGTATGCTCCGAATGCGAAACGTTTTGTACCACAACATCTGGTCCCAGATGTTGTTGTACGAGAGAGGGGCCTCTCTCGCTCGCAGCCCGCATGGACCTGGACGAGCTAGGAACCGGACTAATAGGCTTCCTCCGTTCTCTCCTCTGATCCGCCGTCACTGGGTGTGCGCTTTGTTGATTTATAGTGCTCGCATCACCCAAAACTCCTTCCTGGACCGCAACGGATGAACCCGGCTGCCGAACCATTTGATGAATGGACGCTACCCCCGGGCGAGCTAGCGGACGTCAACGCCGTCGATCCTACTAGGGACCTTTTAGGCAATTGACGTATTTCCATGAGCACTTTGCCGCTAGCTCTTCATTTAATTGTGACGACGGAGGCACACTTTTGGAAGACATCACGGATACATCACCCTGTTCTTGTTCCTCTGAAATAGAGATTGATAAACTAGAGTGACCCTGCGGAGAAAGGACCGGCATGGCCATTTCCCCGCTAACAACATACCGTGACACACGCTTCCCATGTTTGTCATCCCAATTGACACATACTGAACAGGAGTTAGTGCGAGTACACTGACTACAATTAATACAATGATTATGAAAGTCAGAGGAAGATTTCCTCTTATTACAATTTGAACAGTATCAGTATCCTTTCATTGTGAAAAGAATACAAAAAGTCCTAGTACTCGCACCAACCCCTGAAAACAAAGATACATAATAACATGATCCATTAACATAGAAAAAATAATTGAAATCAAAAAAATTTTTGGAAAAAATATTTTTTCAGAAAAGCCCTAGTTTCTGAAAAGTAACATTGAGCCCCAATGGATCCCAAGTCTAAGTGTGGACAAAAATTTTAAAAATATTTTAAAAAATTAATGCAACACATACGAATAATAATAATGTATCTTGTTATGATTAAACTAACACAAAGACAAGAAATCCCCCTCCACAGAGACTGTTGTCAATGTAACCAAGAAGTGTATAAACACCAGAAACATGACTCCAGGCACTGATAACCATGGCCCGAAATCAGTTACCAATAATACACTATCTGATGCAAAACAGAGACTTCCAGGGAAGAAACTGCAGAACATCAGATGGCAGATGCAGAACACTACGCCTAAACACCCATGGGCGAGGACGTTAACATGGGGAAAAGAACAGAATTCATTCTGTTACCCAGCTAAAACTCCCAAGAAATTTTAGTAATAATATTACAGAAAATATGCCAAAAGCATGGGAGAATAGCAAGGGGGGACTTAAAGGAAAGGGAGAGAGGAAACACTGAACAAGCAGTGTAACTTTATAGCAAGAATGACAACAACAGGCCCATGCCTCGAAAATAGGTAACTTAACATAATTTCATAAAAAAAATTTAAGTTACAGCCCTGATTATTTTCTGTCACTCATTTTTCCTCTCCTCCTTCTATTTCCTCTTTAGATCCACCATATCTCTAATATTTATGTGTCTGGCATCATTTAAACTGAGATTTACAAGCACAAAGATCAGTCAGATGTGAACTGATGAAGGCCCAAACAAAGAATGATAATTGGGGCCAATTTCGGGACCTCCTTGACACTGCGCATGCGCAGTAGAGGCAAAGTATGGAGGGCCATTCAGGACATGATTTCTTTGGTTTTAGATACAAATTTTGGGGATTGGGGGGCAAAATTTGTGTTTGGCCCTAGATTTTTAAGAGTTAGCACCAGCTATGTCTGGGTCATTGGTACAGTATAAAAATATCACAGGCCTGTCAGTGGGCTGTAATTAAGGTGTGCTTATAGCAGAGAAAGCATTTTTGTGGTTTCTGTGATTCATGGACTTACTGAGAACTCCCCTCATCATTTCGTTGGACTCCCAACTGTCGATGTTTGAATCTCCAAACTTCAAAATATCATTGGGAGATCTATAATGTGCAAAGCAGATAATAAAATGTAGCAATGGGGGTTGGATACAAAATCACAGACCTATCACTGGGCTGAAATTAAGATGTGCCAATAGCAGACAAAGCATTTTAGTGGTTTCTGTGATTCATGGACTTACTGAGAACTCCCTTCCTCATTTTGTTTGACTCCTGACTGACGATGTTTGAATCTTCAATCTCCATAATATCATTGGGATATCTATAATCTGCATAGGTCTTGTCTTCTTTTTGCATCGTCTAATTCTCTAAGACATTTGATGCTGTTTTGGCCTGGAACCAGTCAAGTCCTCAAATAGGACATCACCTATAAATAGATTCACTTGTCTGGAATATTCCAGTTGACTGGAAAAGCCAACCTATGGTACATTTTTCCAACCAACTGATAGATTCCAGATGACTGAATATGAAAAATTTCATAAAGATTCATTTTCTGTGAATCAAGGCTAGAAATACTGTGTAATTGAAACTTGACTGACTGATATTTTGATGACATTCCACATTAGAAATGGCTCACTTCATGTTTTATAATGAAATTGTTGTCAATTCTTTCCATGCTTATGCAACAAATGTTTGTTTGACAAAACAACTTTAATGAATGCTGATATGATTTCACAAAGTACAGTAGAAACTAGAAGTCCAGTGACTATATTGTACACTATTTTGAAGTAATAGCACGTTAAGTGTGCTTTTGTCCCTGTCAAACTGAACCATTTGCGTAACTCAATTCCTTTATCATGCTCAACTCTGGATAGTTTCTGTACTAGTAAATAAAGAGCATTAACATCATTCCTAACCTCTACTGGGATACATGTACAAGTAATGACATAAAAGGATATCAAACTTTGACTCCGTAGACAGAATGAAGAGAGGGGTTTCCTACTTAATTGCATCACAAATATTATCCAATCAAAAAGTATTTATAATTGTTCATAACAGCACAAGAAACACTTGCAAACTTTCATCACATGGACCACCAGGTGTTACCCGGTGTAGGGCTGTCACAATTTTTGAATTTGGCAATCGATTAATCATTGCAAATAATTGATAATAATCGATTAATCATACCTAGACTCCCTCTCCCTCTCTCTTTGAAGTCGTCAAAAATAAAGTTGAAGTCAGTTGACCAACCTCAAGTAAACAACGAAGACGATTCTCATTTCGTTTGCAAAAAATGTGATTGTCTGCTGGACTACTGGCATCATTTCTGGCGTAGATCACATTGCACATTTTATGTATTAACCCAGGTTATTAACCTATTGGGGGGCGCGGTGGCTCAGTTGGTAGAGGCGCAGGCTGCAAGCCGAGAGGTCCTCGGTTCGAATCCCACCTGCAAGACACTTCACCCCCATTGCCCACATGGGGGCACGGTGACGTTGTGTGCTAAGGCGTACTGTGCGTTGATGGTGCACCTGTCTTCAACCAATGCTAACCCTGCTTGTGTGGAGTTGGTATGTTGGGGAGCTGACAGTTGCTCGCCGTTGCTTGGTGGTTCTCTCCGGGTACTCTGGCTTCCTCCACCCGTAGCCATTGTGCAGAAATATGTGACCTTAAACACCAATAAATAAATTAACCTATTAAGTGTGTCATTGGTGGCACATAAAACATACTGTAAAACAATCACAAAAGGCTAACAAGTAATAACGTTCTGTGTGAAGGAAATAATAGTGCATTTTAACCTCTAGTTCTCTGGGAGAGCAACAGAATTTTCTCCAATCACTCTGTTTGCCCAAGCTCACTGAGCTCTGTCAAACAAGGTATATTCGGTTGAATACCAATCTGCATTATGGGAAATATTCACTGCTGAAAACTTTGTCCTTTTGACATCAGAGGGCAGAGGGTTAAAGATACTGAAAACACAGTCCAGTACACAGTACTGGAAACAAGAGGCCCCAAGGGGCCTGAGGGCGCTCACCTGACAGGGTAGCCTAAATATCAACCCAGAGAATTGATTTCAACAATTTGCATCTGCTCCTCCTAAGAAAAGCTTATACCAGATATCCAAAGATTCCCACAGGGAGCCCATATATGAACCCAGGGACTTGGCTTTAACAAACTTGAATCTCACCCCCCTAAGGATGCTGCACACCAAATATCAAAACATTCCTACTGCTGGATCTGAAGAAGATTTTTTAAAAAAATTCCTCATTTTGAACTAAGTTACAATTCGAGCTCCCACAGTGAGTCCAAATATGGACCTAGAGACATGGCTTGAACAAACTTGAATCTCACCCCCTAAGGATGCTGCATACCAAATATCAAAACATTCCGACTGCTGGATCTGAAGAAGATTTTTAAAGAAAATTCCTCATTTTGAACTAAGTTATAATTCGGGCTACCACACTGAGCCCAAATATGAACCCAGGGACTTGGCTTGAACAAACTTGAATCTCACCCCCCTAAGCATGGTGCATCCCCAATATCAAAAGATTCTGCCTGCTGGATCTTGAGAAGTAGATTTTCAAAGAAATTTGCCTGAAATGCACTAAGTTCAAATTTGGGCTCCTATACTGAGCCCTAATATAAACCCAGGGGGCCGATTTGAACAAACTTGAATCAGATCCACCCCACAATGTTGCATACCAAATACCAAAAGATTCCGCCTGCTGGATCTGGAGAAGAAGATTTTTTAAGAAATTTGCCTGAAATGCACTAAGTTCGAATTCGGGCTTCTATAGTGAGCCCAAATACGTATTCAGGGGGCCGTTTTGAACAAAATTGAATCAGATCCACCCCACAATGTTGCATACCAAATATCAAAAGATTCTGCCTGCTGGATCTGGAGAAGAAGATTTTTTAAGAAATTTGCCTGAAATGCACTAAGTTCGAATTCGAGCTTCTATAGTGAACCCAAATATGAATCTAGGGAGCCGATTTGAACAAATTTGAATCAGATCCACTCCGCAATATTGCATACCAAATATCAAAAGATTCTGCCTGCTGGATCTGGAGAAGAAGATTTTTAAGAAATTTGCCTGAAATGCACTAAGTTCGAATTCAAGCTTTTATAGTGAGCCCAAATATGAATCTAGGAAGCCGATTTGAACAAATTTGCATCAGATCCACCCCACAATGTTGCATACCAAATATCAAAAGTTTCTGCCTGCTGGATCTGGAGAAGAAGAGTTTTTAAGAAATTTGCCTGAAATGCACTAAGTTCAAATTTGGGCTCCTATACTGAGCCCAAATATAAACCCAGGGGGACGATTTGAACAAACTTGAATCAGATCCACCCCACAATGTTGCATACCAAATATGAAAAGATTCTGCCTGCTGGATCTGGAGAAGAAGATTTTTGAAGAAATTTGCCTGAAATGCACTAAGTTCAAATTCGAGCTTCTCTAGTGATCCCAAATATGAATCTAGGGAGCCGATTTGAACAAACTTGAATCAGATCCACCCTACAATGTTGCATACCAAATATCAAAAGATTCTGTCTGCTGGATCTGGAGAAGAAGATTTTTTAATGTTTCTCCCATTGCCTACAGTGTTAAAAAGTGCTGAAAAAGTACCTTGTGATCAAGCCGATAGGGATTTTTTTTAACCATTCTATCCTACTGGATAAAAGTAAGCTTTATACAAAATAAGAATTCTCTGTGCCGTGCAGTTTTGGAGATATGGCAGTTTTAAGGTTTTTCCTATTTTTAGCTCCCGAGGTTCCCACGGGGCAATGAGAACAATTTTTTTTGCATCAATCAACTACTTATGGCCCATTATCATCTCATATCAAATTTGGTTCAAATCGACCTCACGGTTCAGAAAATAGAAATTTTAGGCGAGGCCAAAATTTTTGCCCCTCCCATAACGAAGGCAAATAATGCCCGGTAAACTTCTCTTGAACACACTTGATTCTACACCTCAAAAGGAAGCTGCATACCACATATCAAGTCTCTGCTACTGCTGGTTCATGAGAAGAAGATTTTCAAACATTTTGGTGCCCCTTGGGGACATGGCCCCACCCAGGAGGAGGGGCAACTTCATTTGAACAAATCTGAATTGACATTAGGTAATAAACATTTACCCAACGTTTGAAAAATATTGGGCCAGTGGTTTCTCCGGAGAAGTTGGTTTTGTAAAGTTTATGCCGGACGACGACGGACGGACGACGGACAGAAAGCGATCAGTAAAGCTCAGCTTGAGCTTTGCTCAGGTGAGCTAAAAACACTGAACTCTCAGCTGGTTACCTTTGTGACAACCAATGCCTCACAGATAATAAATACTGGGAAATATTGTTGGTCAAGGAGAAAACAAACTCAAAGAAGTTTCATAACTTCAAAGGTTGCAGTAACTCAATTCGATGTAGTTGTATTGCTACTCTTGCGGTCATAATTGTTTGACATGCAAATCTTGCACTGGGTTTGCGACACTGATTCTTTAGTCAGAACAGACAAGCAAAATTCTGGGGGGGCAAGACTTTTTGCTAGAAAAAGCTGTTTTCAGAAAACCGAACTTTTGGTTTCTGTATTCTTTTTCATATTCAGGGGCCTTCGTTCGATTACATTTTGTAGGTGCATGTTCTGAATTCATACAAATGGGGCAGATAGACTACAAGATTGAGATATACATATGGTCCCCATTTGCAGATCACAAATCCAGCCCAACAGGGAAACGAGTGTTACTCTGAGTGCGTGTTTGTGTCAGGGAGGAGTTATGTCTCTCTTTAGCTTACCGGTAGAGTGCTGGAAGCCCATATTTGGACTTTACTCTGAAGAGCAAGTGCCTCAATTTTAAGGTTTCATATTCTGTGGATGTGCTTCATATCATCTTTGAAGTAAAATTATTGAGTCTTTTTGGAGTTGCCTTATTACAATTTATGGGAGAGTGCCCAGAGGCACTCTCCCATAAATCGTAACAAGGCAAAGACATGTGAACAAATTTTCACCATCAAAAATAATTCAGCACTCTACCAGTTAAATGATTGAGTTTAGATATGCCAGTTATACAACTGAAAGAACCTTATTGGTATTTAAAATTTGAGTGTTCCAACTTTCAAAGAAAGAACATCATAGACACACTGTCGCAACTGCCGACTGGACTTGATAATAAAATTGATGGTTCAAAAGTTCAGAACATCAAAGCTTTGAATGTACCTAAAAGACAAATGCTTCTAACGGCTTCTTGAGGTTTAACATCGACGTTCTTAACCCTTTACCTTTAGAAACAAAAGTTTTTTCATCAAATTTTCTTTTAATTATTAAACGTTTAAAAAGGGGTAAAATTTACCGATTATTTGACAATGAAAAATACTAATCGATTTTGCCATGACCAATCGACAATCAATTAATCAATTGATCATGACAGCCCTAACATGGTGGTCCATGTGATGGAAGTTTGCAAGTGCTTCTTTGTTTTGTCAGAAATTGTAAATAATTACAAAGTGAACACGGGACCTGAAGTGCTCATCTTGAACAAAACACAATATAAATAGAGTCCAAGAATGAGTCTACATTAAGCAACCTATCTCCAGAGGATACACTGTCAATCCTTGAGTCCCTCAGGAGTGACAAAAATAATCCGGGCATCATGCCTTTTCTTCAGTTGAACATAATATAAAATGTTGAGCTCCTCCATGAAAGCCCTTGATACAACCTATGTGGATTAATCTTAGTTACACACCTCTAGAGGGTACTGAATACAAAATTTTTAATTCTTCAGTAACATGGCCAATTCCGGCTCCCATAGGGGGACCAAATATTAACTCGATTTGAACACAGTTGCATCTGACTTCCCTAGAGATGATGTGTTCCAAATATGAAAGCATTCTGACTTTTGGATCTGAAGAAGAGAAATTTTAAAGAAATTTCTTCATATTGCACTGAGTTAAAATTTGGGCTATCATAGCAAGCCCAAATATTAACCTATTGGTTCCGATTTGAACAAACTTGAATCTGATCCCCCCCACCCTCCCCCTTTCCCCCTAGAGATGTTGTATACCAAATATGAAAGCATTCTGACTCGTGGATCTGAAGAAGAGTTTTGAAGAAATTCCCTCATATTGTATTAGGTTAAATTTCAGGTTCCCATATGGAGCCCAAATATTAACCCAAGCACTCGAATTGAACAAACTTGAATCTGACACCCCTAGAGGTGTTGTATACCAAATATGAAAGCATTCTGACTTGTGGATCTGAAGAAGAAGATTTTTAAAGAAATTTCCTCATATCGCACTAATTAAAAATTTGGGCTACCATAGCGAGCCCAAATCTATACCTTGGGATCGGATTTGAACAAACTTGAATCTGACCCTTCCCCCCCCATCCCCCCCCCCCCCCCCCCCCCCCCCCCCCCCCCCCCCAGAGATGTTGCATACCAAATATGAAAGCATTCTGACTGGTGGATCTGAAGAAGAAGATTTTAGATTTTTAAAAATTATTTTCCATATTGAACAAAGTTCAAATTCTTGAATCTGACCCTCATAACAATGATGTATACCAAACATTAAAAGATTCTGACTGGTGGTTCTGAAGAAGATTTTTCAAGAATATTCCCCATATTACCCTATGTTAAAAATTTGGGCTCCTGTATTGAGCCCAAATATGAACCAATGGGCCTTATTTTAACAAACTTGTATCTGATCCCCCTATGAATGATGTATACTGACTATCAAAAGATTCTGATGATTGGTTCTGGAGAAAAGATTTAATAAATTTTTTGCAAATATGCTGACTCAGCATTTTTTCGATGCCCGTTACAGAACACCCTAACATAACTGATGGCAATTTTTTTTACCATTCAATTCTACTAGTCCTAAGGATACTTCATACCAAATATCAGCTCTCTGTTCCATGTGGTTTGGGAAATATGGGCGTTTGAAAATATTTCTATTTTTAGCTCCCATGGTTCCCATGGGGATGTGGAATTTTTTTTTTTTTTTTGCATGAGTCAAGTAGTACATATGACCCAATAATACCACATACCAAATTTGGTTCAAACCGGACCATCGGTTCAGAAAGTTAAAAAATTTATAGTAATTTATATATTTTTTATACTTACCAATGACCCAAACTTAGCTGGTGCTAACTCTAACAAAACCAGGGCCAAACACAAATTTTGCCCCCCAATCCCCAAAATTTGCATCCAAAACAAAAAGAAATCATGTCCTAAAGGACCTCCATACTACGACTCTACTGCGCATGTGCAGTGACGCAGACGTCCCGAAATTGGCGCCAATTATCATTCTTACTGGCAGTGCCTGGTCAGCGCTATGTACTCAGCGGGGAGGTAAGAGTTCCCAACTCCAGGGAGGGCCATCCCCGTCTAGGTCATTGGTAAGTATAAAAAATATATAAATTACTATAAATTTTTTAACATTTTTATACTATACCAATGACCCAGACTTAGCTGAATAGTAAACAGGCTGGAGGGCCTAGGACATAGAGGAAAATCCAATAAGCTCAACTATATAGTAAAGAGGTAACCCCTTAAGGAGAAAAGGAGTATTAGGCTTTACATGTATCTTTCTTATTTAATATTAAATTAGAAAGATACACTACCCTTAATAATTGAGCACAATAACATTCATGTTCTCTATTAACATCCAGTATATCCCTTATACTAATTATTTTTAAAGCAAGCCAATAAATAAAGTAGTCCAGAGAATTGAGACTCTTTATAGTCATTTAAAAGTGTCCGAGTATTGTATATTAAAGCCCGTTTGACACTTGACATATACAAATGCTTCACACCAAGCTACACTTTAAAAATAAGACATGAATGAATTTTAACATTAATATTACATTTTAAAACCATCCCGGAAGCGACTCAGAAATACTGACTTGGAGGAGGCATTCCCTTGCTTTTCACTATAAAGCAGGTGACCTAAGGGAACACCCGACACTCCCCCCCCCCCCCCTTCCCCTTGCCCTGGGTCAAATAGCCCAGAGCGAAGAGGGCAGCCGGACGGAGTCACTGCTGGAACAGAAAGCCTGCATAACTATAGTTGCAACTGTTTAGTGGACGACATTCTGAGCAACATATAACGGACCTAAACAATGAAGGTCTCCAGAAATGGACTCAATATTTCTGAGATAAAAATTCGTAAATGTGGATGGCTGAGACCAATAAGCAGCCTTCATTAAATCTGTAATAGCAACACTATTAGCATAAGCCCAGGAAGTAGAAAGAGCTCTTACTTCATGAGCAGAAATCTTAAGCACAGACTGCTGAGAAGAAGATAAATCTTCATAAGCAGTACGGATAGTTAATTGAATCCATCTAGCAAAAGAATGGACCGAAATGTCCTTTCTATTAGGCATCAAAGACAGAAAGAAACGTTTCCGTCCCTTTCTGATAAACTGAGATCTCTGTTTATAGATACGTAACGCTCTAACAGGACAGAGTAAAGGCCTACGCCCATCTGAAGACGGAAGAGCCTTAATAACAATAGGTTCCGGATATTTATTAGGAGCCTGATTCTTAGCTAAAAAACCCACATTAGTAGTGAAGGTGATAGTGTTCCCAACACTACGATAGTGAGAATCATCCACCGACAGTGTATGAAGCTCACTGACTCTTCTAGCAGAAGAGAAAGCTAAGAGAAAAGCTGTCTATAAGATAAGAATTTGAAATCTACTGTCCCAAGAGGTTCAAATGGCTTTTCCTTCAATTTAAGAAGAACCCAAGCTAAATTCCACTTAGGAATTATTCTAAGAGTGCTGGGTCTATTTATCGAAAAGTTTCTAACCAACTTAGATAAAGAGACATTAGATCCAATTTGTAAACTATCATGATGTGCATAGGTATCAGATAACATAGATCTATAACCCTTTATAGTAACAGGCTGCAGTTTGATTTCGTCAAACAAGTATACTAGAAAGTTTGCAATGTCTGGTATAGAGGGATCGAATATATCTACAGAATGATCCCTACACCAACGACGAAAAACCTTCCACTTAGCCGCATAGTTTAGCGAAGAGGAGGTCCTCCTACAGTTAGAAATCGCGTCCACTGCTCGTCCTGTAAAGTGTTTGCCATGCAAGAAGGACCGCACAACGGAAAAACGTGAAGGTTGAGACCTTGCGGGTTGTGATGGAGTTGGCGCGATTTCCCCTGCGAAAGATCCTCCCGTGGAGGAAGCTTTCGCGGTAGGTCCCACAACAGACACCTGAGTAGATTTATCCACGGTCTCTGTGGCGACAGAGATGCTACCAACAGAATCTTGCATTGAGATTGTTTTATCTTTAGCAATACCTGTTGAATTAACGGCGCTGGAGGATACGCATATCCTATCATTCCGTCCCAAGGGATCGACAGAGCGTCTACTGCAAATGCTCTTGGATCCGGACACGGAGACACATACGTCTGCAACTGATTGTTGAGATGTGTCGCAAATAAGTCTATCATTGGCCGTTCCCATTGGTAGCAAATCTGATTGAATACTTGTTTGTTGAGAGTCCACTCCGACGGCAACAAGCGACCCTTTCGTGAAAGGGAGTCTGCTAGCACATTCAGACGACCCGGTATGTGACAGACCGAAAGAAGAACGTGATGTTCTAGCGCAAACAGAAGGATTCTTTCCGTTAGATTGAACAACGGAACTGAATGAGTGCCTCCCTGATTCCGTATATACGCCACTACTGTCGCATTGTCGGATAGGATTTGGACATGAACATTGTGAATAATGTCCATCCAGTGACGTAACGCAAGCCAAATTGACATCATTTCCTTGATGTTTATGTGCTTGCACAGGAATTGCGGATCCCAAAGACCCTGGCATCTCGAATCCGTTGGGATTAATGATGCACCCCAACCTGTTTGACTGGCATCCATCATAATGGTAAAACTCGGATCCGGCAACTGCAGCGGAACTCCCTGAGTTAACCACTGAATGTTTGCTCAAGTCTGAATCTCTTGTTTCACTTGATCTGACAAGAGAACGTCTACATCGAGCGAATGAATTTTCACACTCCAATTCTGAGTCAAGAAAATTTAAAGAGGACGTGTGCGTAACCGCCCCATCGGAATGAGATAAGCGGCGGCTCCGCACAGACCTATCAGTCTCATAAATTCTCTCGCCGTGACTTTGTCTGCGTGCAACTGACTAATTTCGCTCTGGTTAACGGCAGACGAACGAGATTGTTGTGCGTCTCGAAGCTCATTCCCAGATGAGTGAATGACTTGGACGGCACCAGATCCGACTTCTCGTTTACTATAAAACCGAGACGTCGGAGCAATAGAAGAAGATTCTGAACATCGTTCTGAAGCGTTAACTCGTTGCCATACCTCTGAAGAATGTCGTCCAGGTAGGCCGACGTTACCGCAGACGAATGAGCTCGGAAATAGATCATTACCGAGTTCATTACCCGAGTGAAAGCCCAGGGTGCTAGATTCAATCCGAAGCACATCACCCGGAATTGATACACAACTCCTAGGACTGCGAAGCGTAGGTACTTTCGGAATGTCGGATGTACCATGACGTGAAAGTACGCATCTTTGAGATCTATGCTCGTTGCATAATCGTTCACCCGAATACTCGCTCTGACCGATCGAATCGTCTCCATATAAAACTTCGGAGCGACGATCAGCTTGTTTATCCAGCTCAAATCTATGACTGGACGGAACGAGCCGTCTGGTTTCGGAACCAGAAACAGATGGCTGTAGAATCCCGGAGATTCCTGGTTTTCTATGACCTCTACCGCGTTCTTCATTAAAAGAGACTGCACCTCTGATAACAGAGCGTCTCTTTTCTGCGGATTTGACGGAAGATGAGTCCACTTTGGACTTCGAGTTAATGGAGGCTTTCGTTTGAAGGATATCTTTAGACCTTCCGAAGTCACTCCTCTCACCCAAGGGTCGTCCGTAATCGACGCCCATTCTTGTGAAAAGCTCGACAACCTTCCGCCAACCGGTACGCGATAGAGGTTTAAGCCATCACCTCCTGGACCTGCGAGGCCTGCGGTAGGAGAAACCACGTCCTCCACGGCCCGCACCTCGCCCCGTCGACCTCGGGGCGTCCGACCGATTGTCCCGGCCTGAAGGATGTCCCGAACGAGAGTCGCTACCCTGACGGTCTCTCGAATAAGACCAAGAGGACGCACCGGAACCTCTATAGGAACCTCTCTTGGGCGCATTAGACCCAGAAGTGCCTGTCTTATTCGTGTCTGCTGTATCTGACTTCTTAGGAGCAGATTTGAACAACAGAGAATCCTTAGCTTTCTTTGTAATTTTATCATAAATAGCAGAAAGCTTGCCGTCAAAGAGAAGTTCTCCTGAGACCGAAGCGACTCTAAGAGAGTTCTTCACCTTAGTATCCACTAGTGTGGATGTAGCTAGGGCTGCGTCACGTCTAACCAACTCCAGATTTGCCACTGAAAGGGCGGAGTTACACGTGGAATAAGCTACTGCCCTTGAAAGAAGTCTTAAAGAGGATTGTATATCCTGAAACTCTTTCCCCTGAAGGCGCAGTGATAACGCCTTAGTAAGGTTATCTGCGTAAGATAAGGCATCTAAATTGGCTCTGTTAGACGCAATAGCTGTTTCCAACACCGCGGTTGGAATAGAAGCCGACGACGGTAATGATAGCTCTAAGTCTTCCGCCTCGTCGTCCATACGCAGAGGAACTCTCGGTATACCCTGTCCTGCCGTATCGAATTTATTCCTTGCATTAATGAAAGGCAGGTTGAGAGTATTAGCAGACAAGAAACCTGCTTTCCCCGTCCTGGAAGCAAGTTTAAATATAGCGTCGTTCAATAATTCAAATGTTCTTGCAACATTATTGGACTGCGACGGAAACTCGGGAGCGATGTCCCTGAACCGCTCAAAAAATTCAGAGTCCAATGATGCTATAATTCTCTTGTCCGGAACCGCAGCAGTCTGGCCCGACGGAACAACTTGAGGGAGAAAGTGCCGGATGAAGTCCACGGCAGCTTTATGTTGTTCCGAAAGGAATAGCTCCAAGTCATCCGTATCCCTTTCACCATCCGGTCGGACCTCATGATGTTCCTGGTCGTCCGCCCCCGATGCTTCGGCGGAGCGTACCGACCCAGCGCCGTCGGATAATTCTCGATCCGACACCGTTTCTGTCGGCTGCTGGGATGCTGCGATAAGCTGTGCTATCTGCACAAGAATGTCCGGCGTCGAGACCTGCGGAGGCGCAGTCTTTCGCTGCTTCGCCGAGGGCAGCTCCGCATCAGATGGCTCCCGCATACTTTTCCTATGCGAACGTCCAGAGTCCATCGGTCTCGAATCCCTGGCTGCCGGATGGTGTGACCTGGTCGCCGAAGAATCCTTGATCGGCGAAGCTGGTAATATATCGGCGGTCACGCAGCCAAGGTGCGGTCGTGTGCGCTGACGAGAAGAGGAAGCCTTAACAGTCTCCGCGGACTGCTTATACAACGGAGCGTCCCGAGCGACGGACGTATGCTCCGCTAAAGACACATTTTGTACCACAACATCTGGTCCCAGATGTTGTTGTACGAGAGAGGGGCCTCTCTCGCTCGCGGCCCGGCTGGACCTGGACGAGCTAGGGACCGGACTCAAAGGCTTCCTTCGTTCTCGCTTACTATCTGCCGTCACTGGGTGTGCATCTATTATGTTTATAGTGCTCGCATCACCCAAAATTTCCTCCTGGACCGCATCGGACGAACCCGGCTGCCGACCCATTCGGTGAATGGACGCTACACTGGGCGAGCTAGCAGACGACATTTGTCTAATCTCCATGAGCACTTTTGCCGCTAGCTCTGAATTCATTTGTGACGACGGACGCACACTTGTAGAAGATAACATGGAAACATCACCCTGTTCTGGTTCCTCTGAAATAGAAACTGAGAGAGTAGAGTGACCTTGCGGAGAAAGAGCCGGCATAGCCCTTTCTCCAGAAACAACATATCGTGACACACGTTTCCAATGTTTCTCATCCCAATATTGACAAATAGGACAGGGATTAATGCGAGAACACTGACTACAATTAATACAATGATCATGAAAGTCAGAGGAAGATTTCTTCCTATTACAATTTGAACAATGTCCCTTCATTGTGAAAGAACAACAATAAGTCCTAGTTACTCGCAAAAACCCCTGACACAAAGATACATAACATGATCCATTAATAAATGAAAAAACAATTGCAAATCAAAATAATTTTGAAAAAATATTTTTTCAGCGAAGCCCAAGTTGCTGAAAAGTAACGTTGAGCCCCGATGGATCCGATGGCAAAGTGTTGGTCAAAAATTTTAAATTTATATTAAATAATTAATGAGACACTTACGGATAATATAAATGTATCTTATAGTGAGATAAACTACAGCAAAGGCAAACAGCCCCCCTCAAAAAAGGCTGTTGCCAATGTAAACAAACAGTGTAAAAACACCAGAAAACATGACTCCAGGCACTGAAAATACTGGCCCGGAATCAGTCATCAAATTACACTCTATCTGATGCAAAACAGAGACTCCCAGGGGAGAATCTGCAGAACATCAGATGGAAGATGCAGAACACAAACGTTATACACCCATGGGTGAAAACGTAACTATGGGGAAAATAACAGAAAACATTCTGTAACCAAGCAACTCTCCCAGGAAATTTTAGAAATGAAATTTCTCAAAAATATGCCAAAAGCATGGGAGAATTGCAAGGGGGGACTTTAGAAGGCTAGGGGAGAGGAAACACTGAATAAGCAGTGCAACATTTAGCAAGAATGACAACAAGAGGCCCATGCCTCGAAAATAGGCAACTTAACATAATTTCATCAAAAAATTTTAAGTACAGCCCTGATTATTTTTTGTCACTTCTTTTTCCTCTCCTCCTTCTATCCTCCTTAGAATCACATTTTCTCCAAAAATTACGTGTCTGGCATCCTTTAAACTGAGATTTACAAGCACAAAGATCAGTGAGATGTTGACTGATGAAGGGCCAAACAGAGAATGATAATTGGCGCCAATTTCGGGACGTCTGCGTCACTGCGCATGCGCAGTAGAGTCGTAGTATGGAGGTCCTTTAGGGCATGATTTCTTTTTGTTTTGGATGCAAATTTTGGGGATTGGGGGGCAAAATTTGTGTTTGGCCCTGGTTTTGTTAGAGTTAGCACCAGCTAAGTCTGGGTCATTGGTACAGTATAAAAATATAAAATTTTAGGCTGGGCCAAAAATCTTATTCTCACATTACAAAGCCAAATATTGCTTCACGAACTTCGTTTGAACAAACTTGATTCTACACCTCAAAAGGAAGCTCCACAGCAAATATCAAGTCATTGTACACACTGGTTCATAAGAAGATTTTAAAAATATTTTTGAGCATTTTTCCCCACTGCCTCCCTATGGGGGCTGGGCATGTTGAGTTGAACAATATGCAATGCCCCTTCGGGACCATCACTCACACAAACTTTCACTTGAATTGGTCCAGTGGCTTTGGAGAAGACCAAAACATGGTGTTGATGGACGACGGACGGACGACAGATGGAGAGCGATGTGATTAGCTCAGCTTGACTTTGTCAAGATGTGCTAGAAATCTATCCCGCAGTGATTTTGCAATAATCTACCCTCCACACACTGTAGTCTCAATATTTTCTTTCTGTTTGATCGGTTCAGTTTGTGATTTCACTAACGACTTGCTAATAGCGCATTACATTTTGAATTGCACAGCACAAACAGTCTTGTGTATTTCAGACTATTTCATCCTTCCTCAGTAAAGAGTGTGTTAACTAACAAGCATTTTCTCCGCGAATTGTGACAGGACTTTTAGTTTCACTGTTACAGCAGCAGTTAAAGAAAAATAACTGCCACATGCTGCACATGTCAGAACAGTCAGATGAATGCAAAATCGTTAATTTTAAGTTTATAAAATAAATCTCAAACTGTCCAGCACCTTTCAGGAAGTTTGAACTGGAGACTCCACAAATTAATATGTTTGTAGGCTCTGGTAGGATTCTCACTCCTGATACTGAAAAACAAGAGGTCCAGGGGGGGGGGGGGGGGGGGGGGGTGGGGGGCTGAGGGTGCTCACCTGACATGGTAGCCTAAATATCAACCCAGGGAATTGATTTCTTAGGTTGCATCTGCCCCTCCTAAGAAAAGCTTATACAGTTGAATCCTCTTAATTGAATATTCATTTTGCCAGTGAAAATTATTCAATTTACAGGAGTATACAATTAACAGGGATTTGGTCAGTTTCCTGTGTTCTGGAGGTAAACTGAGCATTTATTCTATTATATCTTGTTTGACAGAGCTAATAGAATAAATGCCTGTATTGGATGTAGTGAGGCCAAAAAGGTTGATAAATAAGGGGAATTTGGTGCGTGTCACAGTAATTTTTTCGACATATTATAAAAATTTATATATAACAGGAGTTTACTCTACAACCCATATGCAATTAACAGATCAAATTTGTACTGAAGGTATGGTAAATGGTTTTGTGTTTGAAAATTATATTCAATTAACAGGGATATACAATTAAGAGATATCCAATTAAGTGGGCTCCACTGTACCAAATATCCAAAAATTCTGACCAGTGGATCTAAAAAAAAAGATTTTTAAAGAATATTCCTCATATTGAACTTAACAAACTTATAGCTCACCTTCCTAAGGATACTGTATACCAAATATCAAAAGATTCTGACTGGTGGATGCAAAAGAAGATTTTTGAAGAATATTCTGATATTGAACAAGTTATAATTCGGGCTCCCACAGTGAGCCCAAATATGAACCTAGGGACTTGGCTTGGACAAACTTGAATCTCACCTCCGTAAGGATGCTGTATACTAAATATCAAAAGATTCTGACTACTGGATCAGAAGAAAAATATTTTTAAAGAAATGTCCTCATTTTGAACTAAGTTATAATTCGGGTTCCCACAGTGAGTCCAAATATGAACTCAGGGACTTGGCTTGAGCAAACTTGAATCTCACCCCCCTAAAGATGCTGCATACCAAATATCAAAACATTCCGACTGCTGGATCTGAAGAAAATTTTTGAAGAAAATTCCTCATAGGGCGTCGCCCTACCGAGGGGCGAGGCAACTTGCTTTGAACAAAATCAAATTGCGATGTCATAACAAACTATTATCTCAAATTTCACTTAAATCGGTTCTACGGTTTTGAATGAGAAGATGCAAATACCATGTTCACAGACAACAGATGGTGAGTGATCACTACTGCTCCCCTGACTAAAAGTCAGGCGAGCTAACAAACATCAATTCCAAAATAAAGTTTCTACAGTACCAACAGCGACTTTTAAATTAATAACCCCTGACAGCTCTGACTGACCAGTTCACCATAATATTCTTAATATTAATGTAACTGGAAAGACATAATAACCACACAAAATGATATATGCAAAAAGGAAGGACATAAGTTTCCATGATTCTCATTGGGATATTCAATTTCAGTATTCAGCAGTCAGGTATTCAAAGATCGAATCAAATCGAGTTAGTCAAATGATTCAAAATTCAAATCAATTTTATTACATTGAAAGATTAGGGCACTAATGTGATGGAAGCAACTCTCTGAATATAACTTTTAGGAACTTTAAATTGTGCCTTGCGATTATTCAAATTTTTAACTGATTCTCCAATCAACCTCCAGATTTGATTCGTTACCAGTTAGTGGACTTGTGATCAAACTGAATTAATTACGATCATGTCGAGAGTGTAAAGTTTCTATCTATTTGACAGACTGGGAAGTCAGGGAAACAAATGGCAACATTGAATATACTGAATGGGCTATTTATTTATAACTTAGAAGGTTACAATAGTCATATCCCAACTCCCCTACCCAAACACACACCACACAATTTGGCCTTTTTGACTGAATGCCACACTTCTACCCCACCATAATGCACAAATCCCCCCTCCCCCCCCCCCCCCTCCAAATTGACGACAATCACACAATGGTCCATCTCATCCATGTACGTATAGATTGCATAAAAAGGGGGAGGAGTACCCTCCAACCATGTTTCTACAGTGCAGTGCTAGGAACTCGACTGTGTAGATGGTTCTGATATCTGATGGTTGCATGTTAGCAGAAAAACAGGCTACAAAATTTCTCAACAACTTGCAACAACATCTTTTAATGGAATAGAGTGGAGCTCACTTAAATGGATATCTTTTAACTGAATATCCTGTTAATTGAATTTAATTTCCCAACACAAAAAAACATTTACCATACCTCCAGTACAAATTTGACCTGTTAATTGCATTTAGGTTATAGAGTAAACTCCTGTTAATTGAATAAAAAATCTTGTAACCTGCTGAGAAATTACCCTGACACTCCTCAGTTTTCCTTTGTTTATAGACCTATTTCGCCTCAGTACATCCAATACAGGAATTTAATCTATTATATCTTGCTGAACTGAGCTCATGGAGCTCTGTCAAACAAGATATAATAGAATAAATGCCAAGTTTATCTCTTGAATACAGAAAAGTGACACAATCCGTGTTAATGGAATACTCCTATTAATTGAATAGTTTTCATTGGCAAATGGGGTATTCAATTAACAGGGTTCCACTGTACAGTCAAAACAAGTAATTTTCCTGATAATGCCAGGAGCAACATAGGGAGTGACATATTCTTTGAAGAAACTACTGTACTTGGGCCCATTTGTCTATTTATCAATGAATACAAAATCGTTCATTTTAAGTTTAAAAAACAAATCTCGAACGTATAATCGTATCCACTACATAACTGGTGAAAACAGGAAGTTTCAGACGTTTCAGTTAATTTGATTCATAAAAAAAAGTGAATTTCAAATCTGTTACCCAATTTGATTCAAGAATCAATTCAAAGTCAAATTTCCGATTTGCAAGGACATACTTTCCATGACTTTTTCAAAAAAGTAGCTTTTCAAACACTTTCAAGCACTCATAGGAACGCTGTTTTAAACAAGAGATATTTGTTTTTCCACAGTTTCAAAATGAAATGAACAGCATGGACAAAAGAAAATTCTGACAACAGATGACAAATGAGTACTGGCCTGGTAGCAGTCAAATCAGTTTCACATAATCTAAGATTACAAAAGTCAGAGCAGAGAAATAAAACACTGACCTGTTAAAAATGCCATATCTCCTTTGTTAAAGACATCTTTTGCAACCTTTTTCTCTGTAGATGTGTTGTTCAAATATCCATCAAATGCTCTCAGAGGATCACCTTCCACAATCTTTCCAACTAATTCTCCAGGCTCACCTTAAATGAAAGTGTCAATGACATTGTAGCTCAACTTGTTAAGACATGTACATGTATAGTATGTGACACAGCAATGACAAACATCTAGGTAATTACCTGATAACAAAGGTACATATAAAATATTAAAATGGTTTGTACATACATACTGACCATAGCCTATAACAAATGTATAGGTAAAGTATTGTAAAGATGAGTGACAGTCAGATGCTAAACTAGAAAAGAAATCTTTGAATCCCAGGGTGGGTCTGACTGAACCCCAAAATATTTGTTCTCATAGCACAGTGATAACAAAGGCACCCCAAAACACACTCGTTCCTGTCCCAAGGTGATAACAAAGGTACTCAAGAAGTTTCGTGAAGATCAGTACATAAATACGAGCCGTATAGAAGTTGTGACAAAAAAACGATTGGACCTAATTTCGGTACAAAATGGCCACTGGCAACCATCTTGAATTTTGGACCGCACCCAGAAACACTCGTTCTTGTCCCAAGGTGATAACAAAGGTACCCAAGAAGTTTCGAGAAGATCGGTTCATAAATAGTCTCCAGCCCCAGCCGTATTGACATGTGCACTTACTGTGTACAAGTAGCACTGAATAAATCAAAGTTCATCTAATTTGGATAATTTCTGCAGGAGAAAAAAACCCGTACTATATGTGACGTATTCCATGTTACTAAACATTCATGCAAAAATTTATTGAAATCAGAACTTTCATACAGAAGTTCTGGACAAAAAACTGACTGCACCAATTTTGGTACAAAATGGCTGCTGGTGGCCATCTCGTATTTTGGACCACACCCAAAAACACTCGTTCTCATACCACGGTGATAACAAAGGTACCCAAGAAGTTTCGTAAAGATCAGTTCATAAATATGGCCTCTAGCCTGAGCCGTATAGAAGTTGTGTACAAAAAACTGATTAGACCTAATTTCTTTACAAAATGGCCACTGGTAGCCATCTTGAATTTTGGACCGCACCCAGAAACACTTGTTCTCATCCCAAAGTGATAACAAAGGTACCCAAGACGTTCCATGAAGATCGGTTCAAAAATACAGACTCTAGCCCGAGCCGTATTAACATGTGTACTTACTGTGTGTAAGTAACACTGAAAAAATCGAAGTTCATCTAATTTGCATAATTTCTGCATGAGAAAAAAACCTGTACTATCTGTGACGTATTCCATGTTACTAAACATTCATAGAAAAATTTATTCAAATCAGAACTTTCAAACAGAAGTTCTGTACAAAAAACTGATTGCACCAATTTTGGTACAAAATGGCTGCTGGTGGCCATCTTGAATTTTGGACCACACCTAAAAACACTCGTTCTCATACCACAGTGATAACAAAGGTACCCCAAGAACTTTCGTAAAGATCAGTTCATAAATACGGCCTCTAGCCTGAGCCGTATAGAAGTTGTGTACAAAAAACTGATTAGACCTAATTTCTTTACAAAATGGCCACTGGTAGGCTAGAGAAAAATCCCACGGGCCCCACTTCTGCCCCCCCCCCCCCCCCCCCCACCCCAAGAAAAAAAATAACAACCAAACTTCAAATTGCTATCTGACACAATCTGGGAGCCTTTGAAGACTACGTCAGGCGCTGTAGTAACGCTCAGATATCGCTTCGATGGCATCAAAATTATCCAAATATGATTTTTTTTTTCCTGGGCCACGGCCCACATATCCCAAACCAACTGGTAGGGAAAACACTCTCCCATGCCCACACCCCTGGCTCAGACCTATGACCTTCGGGAGATGCCATAGGCATCTCGACCTTGGTCCCCACATCTTACATAGCACCCCCCCCCCCCCCCCACTGCCCCCCCCCCCCCCCCCCCCCCCCCCCCACCCACCAATCGAAATCCTGGTGCCGCCACTGCTATACATTATATACCTGCTTTGTTATTTTGTGTTCAGTTTTAATTTTAATAAAATAAATAATTTTCACTCGTAACTTTTCTGTATTCTTTAACATCGCCATAATACAGGGACTCCATTCACTGTCCTGTTCCTCGATCCCTCATTGGACCTCTCGACTCCTTTCGAAGTACTGAGCATGATCTCTCCCTCATTTTGTTATGTGAAAAATAAAACCATAGTCGTTCTTGTGTAGGCCCCACTGGCTATTCTCACAGTCGGGGTGAGACTTATTCAAAGGTTAATAGTCGCAGGGGAGGTATTTTGACTGAAAATGTTGATGTGCCGCATACGTGGGAGTGACTAAAACACGGACATAATTATACGGAAATAATCGCTTTTGAATTTGCCCGGTTCACTGATGTTCGCTACCATTTTCAAAATGAGATTACGAGGGGGTCATTGTAAATTTTCGAAGTTTAACGTCAAAGTATGTAAAAAAACGTATGGCCATTTTTTTGGCGCCTATCGGTTCAATTTTTCGGTTGGCAGCAAAAACCGAAACTGAACCAAAAAACCTTCTTGCTCTACTTGCAGGATTGAACGTTTTGTTCTGAGTAGTCTTTTAAAAGCTATGGGGCTGAAAAAGTACTTTGGGGAAAATAATCTGGTTAAAAAAAGTTCCAAAATCACACTTGAATGAGATTTTGTTTAGTTATGAATGCATGCAAAGAAATCAACTTCTCCTGAATACCAGGTAGTCATTCAAAAGTCTTGAAATGTTTTTTAAGAAACAGTTAACAATTCTTAATAGTGTTCAAGGCTAATAATACCAACACCTGACCACTAATGTTTCAAAATCTCTCTATTATTAAATATTTTCAATCTACATCTTTCAATTTTGAGGTGTGCTTTTTGCTCTTGTGCACCATCACATCCTCAATTTTTACTTTTTGCGAGCAGAAAATAGTGCATTTCAGTTCATCTTGCGAGCAATTAACCCTTAACTGGTTCGCTGCTATAATTCTTTCACTGTGCTGTTGAAACATTAGTATTTTTTTCAGAAATGTTTTGAATAAAATACACTATTTATGCTTTGTGGTTTTTCTTATTTCTTTTCAAATAACCTATCAACAACTATACATTTTTTTGAAGGTGGGTATATTTTCTACCTGATCTCAATATTTTTTCAAACTTTGGTTCAGTTTTTTACAGGTGATACAGGTAAAAAGGTAACTAACTAGCAAAAAGATAGGGCAAAAATTAAAAAAATAAGTGAAAAAGAAGGTTTGTGACTTAGTTGTTTTCTTTCCACCCCCAAAACATACCCTTTCCTGAAAGGTAACACTATTGGTTGACTGTGGTGCATAATAGGTGTATAACAGGTAAATTACCATTAACGAGCAAACAGGTAAGAACCCTAATAAAGTTATTTTTTTAAAGAAAATTGGTTTTGTAATTTTTTACAGGCCTCTTCCAAGAAATATCCATGAACAGATAGTACAATGACAGCTAACAACAATATATGCTGTACATTGTTCCAAAAGTTAGTCACAACAGGTATTACCTGTACTTAACGAGAAAACAGGTAAATTAAACAAAAATGCCAATTACTGTAACCATTTTGGAAAAGTCCAACCAGGATACATGTCCAATACAAAAAGTTGAAATCTCATTACCACAGACCACAGACAAGCCATATTTTTTTGTTTGAAGTTGGTCATGTTACAGGTGTGTTACAGGTGTGCCAGGTAATTAACCAACAGGTAAAAATTGAAAAAATTTAAAAAAATGAAATTTACAAAAAATATTTTTGTGAGTACCCCAAGGAACCATCCTTACACCATCTATATACATGTAGAATAACACTAGCATGATTACATGTCACATGACAGGTAAATTACAGGTAAAATGTGTGAATGAACCAACTTATATTTTATATAATGGTACAGGTGTGCTACTGAAACAGTATTTTTCAGAAATGTTTTGAATAAAATACACTACACGTATATTTACTGCATTTTTTGTTATTTCTTTTTCTACACCCCATCAACAACTATACATTTTTGTAAAAGTAAGTATATTTTCTGCATGATCCCAGTATTGTTTTCCATCTTTGGTTCCATTTTTTTTACATGTTACATAGGTAAAAAACAACAGGTAAAAAGGTAAATGTTTAACCATTTTGTTCAAATTTGGACAGTTGACGTTAATTTCCAGCAATAATACAACCCAGAATATTTCTCCACATTAGAGGTTATGAGGTATGCCCCACTGACTGTTAGGTGTATTACATCCGACTGACACAGGTAAAAATATAGCTAACGAATCAAAAACTAGAAAAGTTAGATGAAAAAAAAAATTATGTTTCAAGTATCCACAATGAATTGCACCAACACATATCATATTACCTATACATGAGTGTAATATACACGCAACACTCCCGAACTAACCTAACATGATTACTTGTCAAAGACAGGTATATTACAGGTAGAACATGTAATGGGTAAAAGCTCTGGAAATTCACCATGGCAATCGACAATGCCATAGTGAAAGTCGTGGCAGAATGCCACAGCTTTTACTGCAGCATTGCCGATTGCCAGGGTGAATTTTGAGTGCTGGAGTGCACAGGTAAAATTACAACTCACCACTACACTTTTACTTACATTTACAAATGTACTATTTCTTTCAAATATCCAGGCACCCACAATACTTCAAGGAAAACAAAATGTAGTCTTTCATAACAGCAACGAAGTTTGAATGGCAATTAATTTAAACCATGTAACATGAACTAGTAAAATGCAAGCAACGAATGAACGGAAGAAGTTTGACAACATTATTATATAACTTTCTTTGTATGGTAGGCCTCCCAGCATTCTCCTGGACACAACCCTACATCACATGATTTGCATTCAAAGGATGTTCGAACCCTTTTCCCACCCTTCGTGTTACTGCATAAAGCACAGTTACACCTTTTACCAATTGGTAATTTCTCTGCCCTCAAATGGTCCTTAGTGTTGGTCAGTCTGTCTTCTAAAACCGATATCTTTCGCCCTGGTGCCCTTCTCTCAACTCGGAATGTCCCCACAAGTCCCTTGACACACTGCACAACAAACTGTCTGCGGTCAAGAATTCTGACGGCTCCCCTAGCACCAGGTGTGTTACAAATGGCTTGGTATATTGTATAAGCATTAGAGGTTTGTGCTGCATGCTTGTATAAAATGTATGCATTGAGTGCAAGGCGTCCAAACATGAAAAAAAAAACTTTCTTGGTCCATTTCAATGTGCGACGTTCATCAAGGAACATATATGTCCGCATATCAGCGAGATCTACACCACCCATATATTTATTGTATTCAACAATAACTTGTGGTACGTCTTTATGCATTCGACCCCTATTTGAGATGAACTCGACTGGACAAACTGTTTCCTTTGTTGATAGTATGAACACTGCCTTTCGGTCTTCATAATTAGCAAGCAGTATGGGTCCTTTACGAGCCGCTGTTACATTACCCTTTTGCTGTCGAACCTTTATTAAATCAGGGATACCTTTTCTACTTTTTCTAACGGTACCAGTCAAGTAAGTCTTTGCTCTGTAAAGGTATTCAGCAAGAGGAATACTTGTGAAAAAATTGTCCACAAATAAATGGTACCCCTTCCGAAGGTAAGGGTTTATCAGTTTCGTGCAAACATTAAACGTCATTCCATGAGAGTCCGAATCGTCGTCGACTGATTTGCCAGGAAATGGTTGGGATGAAAGAGTGTATCCTGTTATACTTTCGCACATATTCCAAAGTTTGATGCCGAAACGATGGTGATGTTTATTAGGCATATACTGGATACTTGGGGCTCGTCCTTGAAAGCCAATCAGAGATTCGTCAATCGCTAGCTGCTGATTTGGACAATAATATTTCTGAAACTGGTCAATGAAGTGATGTATGAAGCCAATAACCTTATGCATACGCCCTGGCAAATCAAGGTTAACCTCAGGTACATGAAACATTGAAAGTAACATGAGAAATCGATCCCTGGAAAATACAGTTGCAAAATAGGGCGTAGCCTGAGTCTCGTCTGTATTCCAATATTCGTTAATACAAGATTTGTGGATTAGCCCCATATTCAGAATCACACCAAAAAAAGCTTTCATCTCCTCAATCGTTGTGTGATACCACTTGTGAAATCGAGAGTAGGGCTTGCCCGTTGACTTTTCAGAACTTTTGGCATCCCCGTAGTTATTTGTAGCTCGGACAATGTCATTAATAAATAAATAATTCTGGGCCATGCCGTACCGCAGTCAACTCGACCATGCTGCCTTGGGGAAAAGAAAGATTTATTTACTTTCAAAATAAGAAATTTTCCACCTGGAAAATAAAGTACTGTATTTATACCTAATCCCAAAACGTTGTACCGGTCACGTTGTTGAATGTCATCGCAAAAAAAGTGAAAAAACAAGCGATGAAATAATATCCCACACCTCTACCAACTCTGACCTGTTTTCAACAAACCAACTTCCTTTCTGCATAAATTAACCTGGAAATCCACACAGGAATTCCGCATTCGTCATTCTCTGGCAGTGATTAAATAAATGAAGAAAAACATATCTTTTTTCTATGGATACATTTTATTTTATTTAGAAATAGATATGATTCAAGATTATTATTGTTTAAATCATTTTTGACAAACAAAACATATTGAATTTTCAATTGTTTGTGACTAAATTTAGAAACGACTCGAAAGTGAATCATGTGGTGTTGAAAAAACAAACGTCTATTTCCGTTGAAATTTCGAATAAAAAACATTTTTGGAAGACACTTTTTCAAGTGACAGGGACTATTATATATCACGGCTGCAATGAGGTTATTTCTGAAGTAAGCCAACATTTTTTTATTGCATTCGACACACGCTAAAAATGCCCTTGAATTTTTGTCAACACATGCGGATGAATCGAAACCAGGGGATTTCCCCTTTTCTGGAATTCAGTTTCGCAAGTTGTCAACCAAAGTCCAAATAAGTGATTCAAATTAGCCTCCATCAATCAAAAAACTGCATCAAACCGGTTCATAGTTTATATATAGATTACATTCTCAATGCCCAATGCTGTGTTTATTAAGAAAATAAATTCTTTCACCCATGTTCCGACTTTGAAATACTGACAATGCCCAAAGCCACTATCGTGGCTTCCCGCAGTTTACAGGAGGGCCACGATCGTGGCTTCCCGCAGTGTACCAGTTAATGTATCAGTTGTATCCACTGTGTAATAAACAAAATGTGCAGTAGAAAACAAACCCATATCATGCGACCCCCTCATTGGAATGTTCTCATTGAGCTTGTTCCAATTAGGGTAGTGGGGGAGGGGGACATGATATGCCGTTTCGAATTTTTTTTAGAATTGGGGAAAAAAATTACAATAACAAATTTGATATATGTTTTCCTAAAGGGTTAAAATCTATTTGTGGGAAATAGGACAAACAAGGGCTATGCAAAGCGTGTGCCAGTGCCCCGGACCCGTAGGCATTTTTGAAGTAGCCTTAACCCTTTACCAAACGTAACGGCCAGCGCTATTCACAAAAATCACCATCCAATTTTCGTTATTATTTTCACTTTTTGTCTCAAAAACATAGCTTATGACCCCTCATTGGAACGAGCTCGCTGAGCTCGTTCCAATGAGGGGTCATAACCTATGTTTTGGAGACAAAAAATGAAAAAAATTAGTTATTCAAGAAATTTTTTTGCAAGTGTCGTCTGCTTTTCATGTTAGGTAAAGGGTTAAAGGTACTGTGGGACTGAAAAAGTTAAAAGAGGGTGAAAACTCTCAGAAAAATTAATGGACTGAACCCATTCCTTGTGCATATCTGTTACCCCATGTGGGTCTATCAGCATACCAAAGGAGATCCAAATCTGACTAATGGCTTTGAAATTACAATCCAAAACATTTGTACAGACAGATGGATGGACGGATGTCTCCACTAGATATCACCGAATCCTCCTTCAGAGTTTGGGGGGGCACAATAATGGGACAGACCCCATTACTTGTGGATATTCTTTTGCAAAGTGGGTCCATGAGCATACTAAGAATAAATCAAATCCAACATGGAGTGAATTCAATACAGAGATCGAGAAAA
This sequence comes from Pictodentalium vernedei, assembly GCA_031216915.1. Classification (NCBI taxonomy): domain Eukaryota; kingdom Metazoa; phylum Mollusca; class Scaphopoda; order Dentaliida; family Dentaliidae; genus Pictodentalium; species Pictodentalium vernedei. The sequence goes on from CM062291.1 coordinate 371,449,520, forward strand.
ATTTTTCTAAGTCGAAAGAGTGAAAAAGGACCATAACAAATTATTGGATGGAAGCCATTCCTTGTGCATATTTGTTCCCCCATGCAGGTCTATCAGCATACCAAAGGAGATCCAAATCCGATCAATGGTTTTGAAATTACAATCCAAAACGTTTGTATGGGCCAATGGACAGATGGACAGAGAGAGAGAGAGACAGATGGACGGAAGAACGAAGAGCTTCACTAGATACACCCCGAATCCTCCTTCAGAGGTCGAGGGCATAATAATACAATTTGTGCACAAAATGTGAACAATACACTTTAAATTACAAGGTGTAGCATTCCCAGACAGCAAATTGATCAAACTTCACTTTCCGGGAATTGGTACAAAAACAACATAATTCAACAAACTTCAAAGGTCAGTAATTCTACTCATTGTCTTTTCACTCATTCATTCCATGGAGAATCATCTGATTGACTTACAACTGCTCTCTTGAAGTTATATTTGCTGTGTTATACCAAACTCAAATAAATTTGATTACTTCTGCGAAAAGCTTCTTCGAATGACAGTGTCAATGACACTGTAGCTTAACTTGTCTGTGTTGTGTTTGATGAAAAGGATAATGTTCAATGTTTATGAAAGGATTATGAAATAAGACAAGAACTGCGATAATTAGGAATATTTAATTTCTGTTCCTTGTATGTTATGTTTTTAATAAAAATAATATGAGGTGTAGACTGTACTAAAGAACTGAGGGGTGGGTTAATATGGCCTTCACAGTTAATGTATGCCACTACAGTTAATGTATGTCAACGAAAGTTACCAAGTTACAGTGAAATTATTCCAAAACGAATCATTCCATCAAGTTGCAATGAAATCCCTTCATAAATATGGCCTGTAGACCGTGCAAAGGTTTTCGGGCTTCATGCCTGTGTAGCCATCACAGTTGACAGATTGCAACTAAGTGGGGACGTCCTCATCTCGCCATTATACTGAGTCATTCTGCCAAGTTACAATGAAATCCCTTCACAAATACAACCTGTAGTCTGTACTAAAGTTTTTCGGGTTTTGGGCTCAGGCAGCCATCATGGTTGAATGATCGCGACCAAAAGGGGACATTCTCATCTGGGCATTATCTGGAGTGATCCTACGAAGTTACAATGAAATCCCTTCATAAATATGACCTGTAGGCTGTGCTAAAGGTTTTCAGGCTTCGGGCTCCTGTAGCCGTCACAGTCGACCAATCGCATCCAAAAGGGGATGTTGTCATCCAGACATATATGAAGTCAACCTATCAAGTTACTATGAAATCCCTCCATAAATATGACCTGTAGACTGTGGTAAAGGTTTTCGGGTTTTGGGCTCTGGGCAGTCGTCACGGTTGACAGATCGCGACCAAATGGGGAAGTTCTCATCTAGACATCATACAGAGTCATCCTACCAAGTTACAATGAAATCAATCCATATTAAATATGACCTGCAGACTGTGCTAAAAGTTTTTTGGGTTTTGGGCAGCCATCACGGTTGACAGATCATGACCAAAAGGGGACGTTCTCATCTAGACATTACACAGAGGCATCCTACCAAATTACAATAAAATCCCTTCATAAATACGACCTGTGCTAATGGTTTTTGAGTTTTGGGCTCGGGCAGCCATACCAGTTGACCGATCGTGACCAAAAGGGGACCTGCATAAGAAATTTTGTGCCGATCAGGCAAGAACTACGGGGTGTAGCCTGTGCTAAATGAAAATGTGAGCAGACTCACAGACTTCCGCATGCGTGATGGCAATAGCTTATCTTGACTTTGTCAAGTTAAGCTAAAAATCAGGAAATAATTTTTGAATCCCACCTTACTGTGCTACAGTGGCAAGAACAGTGTGCAGATGTTCATTAATATTTTTCTTGAAAACATTTTCCCAATGTCAGCACTCAATGATGGCCTGCTTCAATTTAAATTGCAGTGAGTAGTATACAGCTTGCCTTCCTTTTCAAAATCAAAAGACTGTACAAAAGAAGATGGAGAACATCAATTGGATCATGACTTGATCACAATTTGGTCGAACTTTCTCCCAACAATACAGAAATTCAACCATCTAACAATTTAAAACAAGAGGCCCCAAGGGGCCTGAGGGCGCTCACCTGACATGGTAGCCTAAATTTATATCAACCCAGAGAATTGATTTCAACAAGTTGCATCTGCTCCTCCTAAGAAAAGCTTATACCAAATATCCAAAGATTCTGACCAGTGGATCTAAAAAAAAAAGATTTTTAAAGAATATTCCTCATATTGAACTAAGTTATAATTCAGGCTCCCACAGGGAGCCCATATATGAACCCAGGGACTTGGCTTTAACAAACTTGAATCTCACCCCCCTAAGGATGCAGCACACCAAATATCAAAACATTCCGACTGCTGGATCTGAAGAAGAAGATTTTTAAAGAAAAGTCCTCATTTTGAACTAAGTTACAATTCGAGCTCCCACAGTGAGTCCAAATATGGACCTAGGGACATGGCTGAAGAAGAAGATTTTTAAAGAAAAGTCCTCATTTTGAACTAAGTTACAATTCGAGCTCCCACAGAGAGTCCAAATATGGACCTAGGGACATGGCTTGAACAAACTTGAATCTCACCCCCTAAGGATGCTGCATACCAAATATCAAAACATTCCGACTGCTGGATCTGAAGAAGATTTTTAAAGAAAATTCCTCATTTTGAACTAAGTTATAATTCGGGCTACCACAGTGAGCCCAAATATGAACCCAGGGACTTGGCTTGAACAAACTTGAATCTCACCCCCCTAAGCATGGTGCATACCCAATATCAGAAGATTCTGCCTGCTGGATCTTGAGAAGAAGATTTTCAAAGAAATTTGCCTGAAATGCACTAAGTTCAAATTTGGGCTCCTATACTGAGCCCAAATATAAACTCAGGGGGCCGAATTGAACAAACTTGAATCAGATCCACCCCACAATGTTGCATACCAAATATCAAAAGATTCTGCCTGCTGGATCTGGAGAAGAAGATTTTTTAAGAAATATGCCTGAAATGCACTAAGTTAAAATTTGGGCTCCTATACGGAGCCCAAATATAAACCCAGGGGGCCAATTTGAACAAACTTGAATCAGATCCACCCCACAATGCTGCTTACCAAATATGAAAAGATTCTGAAGCTGGATCTGGAGAAGAAGATTTTTTAAGAAATTTGCCTGAAATGCACTAAGTTCGAATTCAAGCTTCTATAGTGAGCCCAAATATGAAACTAGGAAGCCGATTTGAACAAACTTGAATCAGATCCACCCCACAATGTTACATACCAAATATCAAAAGATTCTGCCTGCTGGATCTGGAGAAGAAGATTTTTTAAGAAATATGCCTGAAATGCACTAAGTTAAAATTTGGGCTCCTATACGGAGCCCAAATATAAACCCAGGGGGCCAATTTGAACAAACTTGAATCAGATCCACCCCACAATGTTGCTTACCAAATATGAAAAGATTCTGAAGCTGGATCTGGAGAAGAAGATTTTTTAATAAATTTGCCCAAAATGCACTAAGTGCGAATTCGGGCTTCTATATTAAGCCTAAATATGAATCCAGGGGGCTGATTTGAACAAACTTGAATCAGATCCACCCTGCAATGTTGCATACCAAATATCAAAAGATTCTGCCTGCTGGATCTGGAGAAAAAGATTTTTGAAGAAATTTGCCCGAAATGCACTAAGTTTGAATTCGAGCTTCTATAGTGAGCCCAAATATGAATCAAGGGGGCCGATTTGAACAAACTTGAATCAGATCCACCCCGCAATGTTGCATACCAAATATCGAAAGATTCTGCCTGCTGGATCTGGAGAAGATGATTTTTTAAGAAATTTGCCTGAAATGCACTAAGTTTGAATTCGAGCTTCTATAGTAAGCCCAAATATGAATCTAGGGAGCCGATTTGAACAAATCTGCATCAGATCCATCCCACAATGTTGCATACCAAATATCAAAAGATTCTGCCTGCTGGATTTGGAGAAGAAAATTTTTTAAGAAATTTGCCTGAAATGCACTAAGTTCGAATTCGAGCTTCTATAATGAGCCCAAATATGAATCTAGGAAGCCGATTTGAACAAACTTGAATCAGATCCATCCCACAATGTCGCATACCAAATATCAAAAGATTCTGCCTGCTGGATCTGGAGAAGAAGATTTTTTAATAATTTTGCTTGAAATGCACCAAGTTCAAATTTGGGCTCCTATACTGAGCCCAAATATAAACCCAGGGGGCCGATTTGAACAAACTTGAATCAGATCCACCCCACAATGTTGCTTACCAAATATGAAAAGATTCTGCCTGCTGGATCTGGAGAAGATGATTTTTTTAAGAAATTTGCATGAAATGCACTAAGTTCAAATTCGAGCTTCTATAGTGAGCCCAAATATGAATCCAGGAAGCCGATTTGAACAAACTTGAATCAGATCCACCCCACAATGTTGCATACCAAATATCAAAAGATTCTGCCTGCTGGATCTGGAGAAGAAGATTTTTTAAGAAATTTGCCTAAATGCACTAAGTTCGAAATCGGGATCCTATACTGGGCCCAAATATGAACCCAGGGGGCCGATTTGAACAAACTTGAATCAGATCCACCCTACAATATTGCATACCAAATATCAAAAGATTCTGCCTGCTGGATCTGGAGAAGATTTTTTTAAGAAATTTGCCTGAAATGCACTAAGTTTGAAATCGGGTCCTATACTGAGCCCAAATATTAACCCAGGGAGCCGATTTGAACAAACTTGAATCAGATCCACCCCACAATGTTGCTTACCAAATATGAAAAGATTCTGCCTGCTGGATCTGGAGAAGAAGATTTTTGAAGAAATTTGCCTGAAATGCACTAAGTTCGAATTCGGGCTTCTATAGTAAGCCCAAATATGAATCCAGGGAGCCGATTTGAACAAACTTGAATCAGATCTACCCCGCAACGTTGCATACCAAATATCAAAAGATTCTGCCTGCTGGATATGGAGAAGAAGATTTTTGAAGAAATTTGCCTGAAATGCACTAAGTTCGAATTCGAGCTCCTATAGTGAGCCCAAATATGAATCTAGGAAGCCGATTTGAACAAACTTGAATCAGATCCACCCTACAATGTTGCATGCCAAATATCAAAAGATTCTGCCTGCTGGATCTGGAGAAGAAGATTTTCAAAGAAATTTGCCTGAAATGCACTAAGTTCAAATTTGGGCTCCTATACTGAGACCAAATATAAACCCAGGGGGCCGATTCGAACAAACTTGAATCAGATCCACCCCACAATGTTGCATACCAAATATCAAAAGATTCTGCCTGCTGGATCTGGAGAAGAAGAGTTTTTAAGAAATTTGCCTGAAATGCACAAGTTCGAAATCGGGCTCCTATACTGAGCCCAAATATAAACCCAGGGGGCCGATTTGAACAAACTTGAATCAGATCCACCCTACAATGTTGCATACCAAATATCAAAAGATTCTGCCTGCTGGATCTGGAGAAGAAGATTTTTTAATGTTTTTCCCATTGCCTACAGTGTTAAAAAGTGCTGACTCAGCACTTTTTCAAAGTCCCGAAACTGTACCCTATGATAAAACCAATGGCAATTTTTTTTTACCAATCCTTTCTGTTGGTCCTAAGGAAGCTGCACACCAAATAAAAATTCTCAATGCCGTGCAGTTTTGGAGATATGGGCGTTTTAAATTTTTTCTATTTTTAGCTCCTGCGGTTCCCACGGGGCTGCGGAAATTTTTTTTTTTGCATAAATCAAGTACTCATGACCCAATAAGCCCTCACATAAAATTTGGTTCAAATCAGCCTCTCGGTTTGGAAAGTTAAAAAATTTATAGTAATTTATATATTTTTTATACTTACCAATGACCCAGACATAGCTGGTGCTAACTCTTAAAATATAGGGCCAAACACAAATTTTGCCCCCCAATCCCCAAAATTTGCATCTAAAACCAAAGAAAACATGTCCTGAATGACCCTCCACACTTCACCTCTACTGCGCATATGCAGTGTCAAGGACGTTCTGAAATTGGTGCCATTAATCATTCTAATAACCAGTGCCTGGTAAGCGCTATGTACTCAGCGGGGAGGTAAGAGTTCCCAACTCCTGGGAGGGCCATCCCCGTCTGGGTCATTGGTAAGTATAAAAAATATATAAATTACTATAAATTTTTTAACATTTTTATACTGTACCAATGACCCAGACATAGCTGAATAGTAAAAAGGCTGGAGGGCCAAGGACATAGAGCAAGAGGGAATACGCTCAATTATATAAAATAGAGTCATCCCCTCTAGGGAAAAAGAAGTATTAGGCCTTACATGTATCTTTCTTATTTATGATAAATTAGAAAGATACAACACCTTCCAAAATTGAGCATCAAACATCCATGTACTCTATTAATATCTAGTATAATCCTTATACTAATAATTTTTAAAGTAAGCCAATAAATAAAGTAAGTCTAGAGAATAGAGACTCTTTATACTCCTTAAAAGTGTCTGAGGATTGCATAATCATGTCCGTTGACACGAGCTATATTCAAAAGCTATACTTTAAAAACTAAGACTTGAATGAATTTTTAAAACATAAACTTCTCACTAAACAACCATCCCAATAACAGCTCAGAATTACTAACTACGGAGGAGGTATCCCCTTGTTTTCATAGTAAAACAGGTGACCCAAGGGAACACCCCCCCCCCCCTTTTTCTTGCCCTGGGTCAAATAGCCCAGAGCGAAGAGGGCAGCAGAACGGAGTCACTGCCGAAACAGACAGCCTACCTAGCTATAGTAGCAACTGTTAAGTGAATGACATTCTGAGCAGTAGATAATAGACCTAACAATAGAGGCCTCCAGAAATGGACTCAATATTTCAGAGATAAAAAAATCATGAATGTGGATGGCTGAGCGCAATGAGCAGCCTTCAAAAATCTATAATAGCGACACTATTAATGTAAGCCCAAGATGTAGAAGAACTCTTACTTCATGAGCCAAAATCTCAAACACAACTGCTGAGTCAAAGATATACCATAAGCAGTATCGATAGTTAATTGAATCCATTAGCAATAGAATGGAGCGTAACGTCCTCCTAATAGGCATCAAAGACAGAAGAAGTTTACGCCCGTAGTAATAAACAGATATCTGTTTATAAATACATAAACTCTAACCGGACAGAGTAAAGGCCTATGCCCATACGAAGACGGAAGGACCTTAATAACAATAGGTTCCGGATATTAGGAGCCTAACTCTTATGTAAAAATCCAACCTAAATAGTAAAGGAAGTAGTGATTCCGAAACTACGAAAGTGAAAATCATCCACCGATAGTGCATGAAACTCACTGACTCTTCAGTAAAAGAGAAGCCAACAGAATTACTGTCAAAAAGGTCAGAATTTGAAAACTACTGTTTCCAGAGGCTCAAATGATTACTTAGCTAAATAAGAACCGAAGTTAAATTCCATATAGGAATTTAATCTAATGATTCTAAGTCTATTTATCAAAAAGTTACTAACTGACTTAGAAAAAGAGACATAAGACTCAATTGTAAACTATCATAGAGTGCATAGGTATGAGGTAACATAAACCTATAACCTTAATAATAACAGGCTGCAGTAGATCTTGTCAAACAAGTATACTAAAAAGTTGCAATGAGTAGTATGGAGGGATCAACAATATGAACATAGTGATCCCTACACCAACGACGGAAGAGCCTCCACTTTAGCCGCACAGAATAGCGAAGAAGAGGATCTCCTATAGTAAGAAATCGCGTCCAAAGCTCGTCCAGTACAATGCTTACAATGCAATACGGACCACACAACGGAATACGTGAAGGTTGCGACCTTGCGGGTTGTGATAAAGATGACACGATTTTACCCAGCGAAAAAAGATCCTCTCATTGAGGAAGATTTCACGTTAAGTCCCACAGTAGACATCAGAGTAAATTTACCCACGGTCTCTGTGAAGACAGAGATGCTATCAACAGAAATGTATTATGGTTGTTTATCTTAGCAATACCTGCTGAAACAACAGCGCCGGAGGATACGCATATCCTATCATTCCGTCCTATTAGATCAATAGAGCGTTAACAACATTAGCTCAGAGATCCGGACAAGCAAACACATACGTCTGCAATTGATTAGCAAGCTGTGTCGTAAATAAATTATCATTGGGCGCTCCCATTGATAGCAAATATGATTGAATACTTGTTTGTTGAGAGTCCATTCTTACAGCAACAAGCGACCCATAAGTGAACGGGAGTCCAGTAAAACAATCAGACGACCCGGAATATGACGGACCGAAACAGAACTTGGTGTACTATAACAAACAGAAGGATTCTTTCCATTAAATTGAATAACGGAAACGAATGAGTGCCTCCCTGGTTCCGGAGATACGCCACTACTGTCGAATTAACGGACAGGATTTGGACATGCGTTTCTGAATAATGTTCATCCAATGACATAAAGCAAGCCTAAAAAAAACATTATTCCGCGGAAGATAAGTGCTTGCTTAGAGACTGCGGAACCCAAAGACCCTGGCACTTCGAATCCGTTGGGATCAATATTATATCCCAACCTGTTTGACTGGCAACTGTCATAATTATAAAACTCGGATCCGGCAACTGCAGTGGCACTCTCTGAGTCAACCACCGAATGTTTGCCCCAGTCTGAATCTCTTGCAACACTAGATAGACAAGAGAATGTGTAAATCGAGCAATTCATGGATTGCTGAAACGTTGCCGTCGAAGAGAAGCTTCTCCGAGAACGAAGCGACTCTGAGAGAGTTCTTCACCTTACTATCCACGCACGTGGATGTAGCTAGGGCTGCGTCACGTCTAACCAACTCCAATCAGCCACTGAAGTCAGGGACAATGTCCCTGAACCGATCCAAAATTCCGTGTCCAATGACGCTATGAGTCTCTTATCCAACATCGCAGCAATGAAGTCCGAAATAACAATCACTGGAAGATAATGCCAGAAGATATGAATGGCAGCTTCCGATGCTACAAAAGGGAAAACTCAAAATCTATCGAATCCCTTTCGCCATCCTGTCGGACCCTATAAAGCGTTCGGTCATCCGTACCTGATGCAACCGCGGACCGCACCGACCCAGCGCCGTCAGATAATTCCTGATTCGACTAAGAAACTGTCGATTGCTGGGATGCTGCGAAAAAACTGTGCTAACTCGGATAGCACGTCCGTCACTGAGGCCTGTGGAGAAGCGGTCCTACAATGCATTGCCGCTGGAAGCTCCGTGATCGTTACCCCGTGCATACTACTAATATGTGAGCGAACGGAGTGTATAGGCCTCGTGTCCCTTGGCTACCGGATGGCGTGACCTATTCGCCGTGGAATCACTGAATGGCGAAAGTGATCGGATACTCGAGGTCACGTAGCCAATGTGCGGTCGTGTGCCCTGCTGTGAGGATGAGGAAGCATTATCGACAGTCTCTCGGACTGTCAATATAACGGAGCGTCCCGACCGACGGACATATGCTCCGAATGTAAAATATCTGAACCACAACATGCGGTCCCCTATGTTGTTGGACGAGAGAGGGACCTCTCGCTCACAGCCCGGACGGACCTGGACAAGCCAGGAACCGGACTAACAGGCTTCCTCCGGTCCTCAATCCGCCGTCACTGGGTGAGTACTAAAGTAATTATAGTGCTCGCATCACCCAAATCTCCTTCCTAGACCGCAGTGGACGAACCCGGCAGCCAAACCATTCGATGAATGTACGCTACACCGGGTGAGCTAGCGAATGTCACTCCGTCGATCCTACAAGGGACCTCTTAGGCGATAGACATATTCCATGAGCACTTATTGCCGCTAGCTCTGCATTAACTATGACGACAGAGGCACACTTTTGAAAGACATCTCCGTAACTTTGCGAACAAGAAACCAGAAATGCTTGGTAATAGCAAGCATATAATAATAATATATATAGCGTCGTTCAATAATTCGAAAGTTTGTGTGACATTATTGGACTATGTTGGAACTGAGGGACGATGTCCCTGAACCGAACCAAAAATTTCTAAGTCCACCGACGCTATCAGTTTCTTATCCGGCATCGCAGCATTCTGGTCCGAAGAAAGAACCTGTAGAAGATCAAGTCAGATGACATACACAACAGCATATGTTGTTCCGAAAGGGAAAGCTCGAAATCCTCCGAATCCCTTTCGGTATCCCGTCGGACCGGATGAAATTTTCGGACGTCTGTACCCGCTTCCGCGGAGCGTCCCGACCCAGCATCGTCGGATAAAAAATATGCGACAGATTCAGTTGATGCTGGGATGCTGCGATAAGCTGTGCTATTTAGGAAAGCACGTCCGTCCCCGAGGCCTGTGCATTAGCGGTCTTACGATGCATTGCCGCCGGAAGCTCCGTGAACTTTGACTCCCGCACACTTTCCTATGCGAACGTCCGGAGTCTGCAGGCCTCGTGTCCCTGGCTACCGGATGGTGTGACCTGGTCGCCGATGATTCTCTGACTGGCGAAGCTGACTGGATATCCGAGGTCACGTAGCCAAGAGCGGTCGTGTGCGCTACCATGAGAATGAGGAAGCCTTATTGACAGTCTACTCCAGACTGACTATATGTCGGAGCGTCCCGAGCGACGGACGTATGCTCCGAATGCGAAACATTTTGTACCACAACATCTGAGGCCAGATGTTGTTGTACGAGAGAGAGGCCTCTCTCGCTCGCCGTCCGGATGGACCAGAACGAGCTATGAACCGGACTAAAAGGCTTCCTCCGTTCTCCCTCTAATCCGCCGTCACTGGGTATGCATTTGGTTGATTTATAGTCCTCGCATCACCCCAAAACTCCTAGACCGCAACGGACGAACCCGGCTGCCGAACCATTCGATGAATGGACGCTACACCGGGCAAGCTAGCGGACGTCAAAGGCCGTCGAACCTACTAGGGTCCTCTTAGGCAATTGGCGTATTTACATGAGCACTTTTCTGCTAGCCCTTCATTAATTGTGACGACGGAGGCACACTGTTGGAAGACATCACAGATACATCACCCTAATCTTGATCATCTGAAATAGAAATTGATAAAGTAGAGTGACCCTGCAGGGAAAGGACCGGAGTGTCCAATTCCCCACTAACATACTGTGACATACGCTTCCCATGTTGTCATCGAAATCATACGATACAGAACAGGAGTTAATGCGAGTACACTGACCACATATAGAATGATTATAAAAGTCAGAGGAAGACTTCCTCTAATTGATCAAAATCCTTTCAATGTGAAAAGAAAACAAAGTCCTGGTACTCGCACCAACCCCTGGCAATCAAAATACATAATAATAATATGATCCATTAAAATAGAAAAAATAACTGAAATCAAAATATTTTGAAAAAATATTTTTTCAGAACAGCCCAAGTTTCTGAAAAGTAACGTTGAGCCCCAATGGATCCCAAGCCTAAGTGTGGACAAAAATTTTAAAAATATTTTAAACAATTTCAACACTTACAAACAATAATAATGTATCTAGTTATGATTAAAATAACATCAAGATGTTATTTTCAAGAAATCCCCCCCTCACACAGAGGGCTGTTGTAAATGTAAACAATGAGTGTAAAAACACTAAAATAAGACTCCAGGCACCCAGGCCCGGAATCACTTACCAAAAATACACTATCTGATGCAAAACAGAGACTTCCAGGGAAGAAACTGCAGAACATCAGATGGTAGATGCAGAACACAACGCCTAACCACCCGTAGGTGAAGACGTAAACATGGGGAAAGAACAGAATTCATTCTGTTATACAGCTAAAACTCCCAAGAAATTTTAGTAATAATAATTACAGAAACTATGCCAAAAGCATGGGAGAATAGCAAGAGGGGACTTAAAGGAAAGGGAGAGAGGAAAACACTGAAAAATCAGTGTAACTAAATAACCAGAATGACAACAAAATGGCTGCTGCTTCGAAAATAGGTAACTTAACATAATTTCATTAAAAAATTTTAAGTTACAGCCCTGATAATATTCTGTCACACATTTTTCCTCTCCTCCTTCTCTATCCTCCTTAGAATCACCATTTCACTAATATTTATGTGTCTGGCATCATTTAAACTGAGATTTACAAGCACAAAGATCAGTCAGATGTTAACTGATGAAGGGCCAAACTTAGAATGATTAATGGCGCCAATTTCGCAACGTCCTTGACACTGCGCATGCGCAGTAGAGGTGAAGTGTGGAGGGCCATTCAGGACATGTTTTCTTTGGTTTTAGATGCAAATTTTGGGGATTGGGGGGCAAAATTTTGTTTGGCCCTATATTTTAAGAGTTAGCACCAGCTATGTCTGGGTCATTGGTACAGTATAAAAATATAGAAATTTTGGGCAGGGCAAAAACTTTTGCCCCTCCCATAATGACGCCAAGTATAGCCCCACAAACTTCTCTTGAACAAATCTGAGTCTACACCTCAAAAGGAAGCTGCACACCATATATCAAGTCTCTGCAACTGCTGGTTCATGAGAAGAAGATTTACAAAGATTTTGGTGCCCCTTGGGGGCGTGGCACCACCCAGGAGGAGGGGCAACTTCATTTGAACAAATCTGAATTGGCATTAGGTAATAAACATTTAGCCAACATTTGAATAAAATTGGGCTAGTGGTTTAGGAGGAGAAGTCGATAATGTAAAGTTAACGCCGGACGGACGACGACGGACGACGGACAGAAAGTGATTAGTAAAGCTCCCCTTGAGCTTCGCTCAGGTGAGCTAAATAAAACAAACTTGGATTGGTTACTTCAATCCAAATTAAAACCATGAACTGAAATTTTCTACTCTCAGTAGAGTGAATTTTATTGAAGTTTATACTACCTAAAACTAACCAGAGTATATTTATATTAAGTCCCATCATTATAGTGTTTTGAGATAGAGCCAGGTGATTCACTATTTTCTGCTTGAAGTTAATCTCAAAATCAAATCAAAAGGTTTGAAACCAAATCGAATCTCAAATCTAATCAACTTCCAATTGTTATGATACAACAAAAGTCGTACTAGTGATGTCTCTCTCCCATGTGAACCCACAAAAAATATGCAAACCACTGCGATCCAGGCATTTAATGGAAATTCAGCGAAGTAAGCTTCACTGTATTTGGTTATCAACACAACCAGCGAAACAATAAAATAAAAAAGTGACGTAGATCAACATACCAGGTTGTGATTTAACACATACACCATTGTTGTCTCTAATATGCTTGCCTGTCTGAAGATCAATCTTTATCAGAGTGATTGGGTAAAGTGCTGGTGCTATTCTTGTTGCAAAACCAACTGCACCCACCTTGTTCATATTATTTACTGAAACAGATTGAAATTATTTCATTAAAACATTCAATATTCCATTTTTTTTTCAATTTAGAGAACAAAACTGGATTTATATAACACCACTCTAAACAATGAAGACAAAGAAGAAAGTATCAAGACATTATCAAAGAACATTGTCATCTTCATATCATCAACCTTTGGTACTAAAAATGCATCTTTCCCAAGCTCTTACGCCACCAGTCTAATTCTGTATGGCCTGAAACCAGTCAGATACAAAAAATGTCATAAACATTGGAAATTTAAAATAATTTCTACATTTATTGTACCTGCCACTGGCCCAGACTAGCCACCTAACTCTATTTTAAAAATCAAGCCAAATACTTAATTTTTACCCCATCCCTAAAACTAAACCAAATAACAAAATAGAACAAGAGGCTCATGGCATGAGGCGCACCCCTGACAAAGTTGTAAGAAGGATTTAATTAGCATCTATGGCTAGTAAACACTACAAACATGAAACTATTCAAAACTCTGTTGTTCAGTAAAAAAGTTTCTGGCACTGAAATGGTACCACACAAATAATGCCAGATTTCCAGTAATGGAAAGTTAAAAAATTTATAGTAATTTATATATTTTTTATACTTACCAATGACCCAGACTTGGCTGGTGCTAACTCTAAAATATCTAGGGCCAAACGCAAATATTACCCCCCAATCCCCAAAATTTGCATCTAAAACCGAAAATTACATGTCCTACATGGTCCTCCATACTTTTACTCCACTGTGCATGCGCTGTGTCAAGGAGGTCTCGAAATTGGCGCAATTATCATTCTTACAAGCAGTGCCTGGTAAGCGTTATGTACTCAGCGGGGAGGTATGAATTCCCAACTCATGGGAGGGCCTTCCCCGTCTGGGTCATTGGTAAGTATAAAAAATATACTTAGATGTGAGTCTTCCATGGAAGACGTGTGTCGCCTGGCGTTTCAGACAGAATTCTAAGTGGAAAAGGGGCATAACTCTGGAAAAAATATAGCGGATCAAAAAATAAAATAGGAGGTGCACAATGCCATGATGTGTTAAAGAATCACTGAAAGTTTCATCAAAATCCATTCATAGGTTAAAGAGGAGTGGCGGATAAGAGAAGCCTGGCATTTCAGACAGAATTCTAAGTGGAAAAGGGGCATAACTCTGGAAAAAATACAGCGGATCAAAAAATAAAATAGGAGGTGCACAATGCCATGATGTGATAAAGAATCACTGAAAGTTTCATCAAAATCCATTCATAGTTTAAAGAGGAGTGGCGGATAAGAGAAAGTGTGACGCGGACGACGACGCGGACGACGCAAGACGACAAAAGTAATCCCTATATGTCGCTCCCCACTTCGTGGGGCGGCGACACAATAAATTACTTTAAATTTTCTAACATTTTTATACTGTACCAATGACCCAGACTTAGCTGAATAGTAAAAAGGTTGGAGGGCCTAGGACATAAAGGAAAATCCAATAGACTCAATTACATATAACAGAACTATCCCCTGAAGGAGAAAATGAGAGATAGGCTTTACATGTATCTTTCTTATTTGTATCAAAAAGAAAGACACAACACCATTCTGTAATTGAGCGCAATAACATCAATGATCTCTATTAACATTCAGTATAACCCTTTATACTAATATTTTTTAAAGGAAAGCCAATAAAAAAGGAAGTCTCACAAAATGAGACTCTATATACTCATATAAAAGTGTCTGAGGATTGTATATTAACGCCCGATTAATACGTGATATATACAAATGTCTCACACCGAGCAACACTTAAAAAATATTACATAGATGAGTAAACATTAGCTTTATTTTAAAACCATCCCAGTACCGACTCGGAATTACTGACTCCAGGGGAGGTATTCCCTTGCTTTACACTATAAAGCAGGTGACCTAAGGGAACACCTGCCCCCACCCTTCCCCTTGCCCAGGATCAAATACTCCAGAGCGAAGAGGGCAGCAGGACAGAGTCACCGCCGGAACCGAAGGCCTACATATATATAGTTGCCACTGTTTAGTGGACGACATTATGAGTGAAAAATAACGGACCTAAACAATGCAGATCTGCAGAAAAAGGACTCAATATTTCTCAGATACAAATTCGAGAAAGTGGAGGGCTAAGAACAATATGCAGCCCTCATTAGATCTGTAATGGCAACATTATTAGCGTAAGCCCATGATGAAGAAAGAACTATTACTTCATGAGCTTAAAACTAAAGCACAGACTGCTGATTGAAGATATTATCATAAGCAGTATTGATAGTAAATTGAATCCATCTGATCATAGAATGGACCGAAATGTGGAGAAAGCTTCCACGGCCTGTCACACAACAGACGCCTGAGAAGATTAATCCATGTCTTTGTGGTGGTAGAAATGCTACCAACAGAATTTTGCACTGAAATACATAACTTGAGCAATAACTGCTGAATCAACGGCGCAGGAAGATACTCATATCCTAATATTCCGTCTCACGAGATCGATAGAGCGTCTACTGCAAACGCTTGAAGATCCAACATTGTGACACATACTTCTGCAACTGATTGTTGAGATGCGTCACGAAAGGTCGATCATATGCCGCTCTCCTTGGTAGCAAATCTGATTGAATACTCGTTTGTTGAAAGTCCATTCTGGTGTCAACAAGCGGCCCCTCCATGAAGGGAGTCCGCTAATACGTTCAGATGACCCGGAATATGACAGACCAATAGGAGAACTTGATGTTCTAGTACAAACAGAAAGATTCCTTCCGTTAACATGAAAAGAATGGAATGATTGTCTCCCTAGTTCCAAAAATACGCTAATACAGTCGAATTGTGGGACAGAATTAGCATATGAGCATTCTGAACAACGTTCATCCAATAAGGTAGCGCAATCCAAAATGACATCATTCTTGATGTTAATGTGCTTAATTAGGAACTACGGATCCCAAAGACCCTGGCCCTTCAAATCCATTGGGCTCAATGATATGACCCAACTTGTTTGACTGGCATCCGTCAAGACTGTAAAACTCGGATCCGGCAATTGCAGTGGAACTCCCTGAGTTAACCACTGAAAACCTGCCCAAGTCTGAATCTCTTATTCACTTGATTGACAAGATGTCCGTATCGAGCGAAAAAATCTTCACCCTCCAATTCTGGATCAGAAGAAACTGGAGAGGACAAGTGCGTAACCACCCCATCGGAATAAAATCGCGGCAGCTCCGCACAAACGTATCAGTCTCAGGAGATCTCTCGCTGATACCTTGTCTGAGCGAAAACAACAGTGAGCATAACAACTGATTAATTTTGCTCTGGGTAACAGCTGACGAACGAGAATGTTGTGAGTTTCGAAGCTCATCCCCCGGTGGGTGAATGACTTGGATGATACCAGATCCGACTTCTCCTCGTTTACTTAAGAAACCGAGACGTCAGAGCAATAGAAGCAGATTCTGCACATCGTTCTGAAGCGTTAACTCATTGCCGTACCTCTAAAGAATGTCGTCCAGGTAGGCCGACGTTATCGCAGATGAATGAGCTCAGAAATGAGTCATTACCGAGTTAGTTATTCGAGTGAAAGCCCAGGGGGCTAAATTCAGAACGAAGCACATTGCTCGGAACTGATACACGACTCCTATGATGAAGAAGCGAAGATACTTTCTGAATGCCTGATGTACCATGACGTGAAAGTACGCATCTTGAGATCTATGCAAGTAGCATAGTCGTACACCCGAATACTCGCTCTGACCGATCGGATGGACTCCATATATAAATTTGGAGCCACGATCAGCTTGTTTATCCAGCTCAGGATTATGAATGGACGGAACGAGCCGTCTGGTTTTGGAACCAGAAAAGGATGGTTGTAGAAACCTGAAAATTCCTGGATTTCTACGATCTCTATCGCGATCATTCCAGAAGAGAAGGACTTCTGATGGAAGCGAGCCTCTTTCCTGCGAACTTGACGGAAGCTGAGTCCATCTTGGACTTCGAGTTAATGGAGGTTTTCGTTTGAAGGACAATTTAGTCCTTCCGAAATCACCCCTCGAATCCAAGGGACATCTGTAATCTACTCCCAATTAATTGAGAAACTTGACAGTCTTCCGTTCACTAGTACACGATAGAGGTTAATACCATTACCTCTTCGTCCTGCGAGGCTTGCTAAAGGAGAAGCCATGTTCTCCACGGCCCGCACCTCGCCCCGTCGACCTAGGGGCATCTGACCAGATGTCTCGGCCAGAATTACAGCCCCTACCTGAGTCGCTACCCTGACGGCCTCTAGAGTAAGACCTAGAGAACGCATAGGAACTTCTATAGGAACTTCCCTTGGACATATTCGTCCCAGAAGTGCCTGTCCTATCCTTCTCTGCTGAATCCGACTATATGGAAGCGGATTTGAATAGCAGAGAGTCTGAAGCTTTCTTAGTTATCTGATCACAGACTGCGGAAAGCTTGCCGTCGAAGAAAACTCTCTGGAGACCAGAGCGACTCTGAGAGAGTTTTTCACCTTACTATCCACACGCGTGGATGTAGCCATGGCCGCGTCACGTCTAACCAACTCCATATCGCCACTAAAAGGGCAGAGTTATACATGGAGAATGCTAAGGCCCTTGAAAGAACTCTTAAGGAGGTTGTACATCCTGGAATTCTTTTTCCTTTGAGACATAATGATAACGCGCTGGTAAGGTGATCTGCGTACGATAATGCGTCTAAGCTAACCCTGCTAGATGATATTGTCGTTTCCAAAATCGTGGTTGGAATTGACATTGACGACGGTATAGACAATACTAGGTCTTCGGTCTGGTCGTCTAGATGCAGAGAAACTCTCGGAATGCTCTGTCCTGCCGTTTCGAAATTATTTCTTCAATTGATAAAAGGCAGATGTAGAGCATTTGCCGATAAGAAACCAGACTTGCCCGTTTAGGTAGCAAGTTATATATAGCGTCATTCAATAGTTCAAATGTCCGTGAGACATTTCTGGACTATGTCGGAAACTGAGGGACGATGTCCCTAAACCGATTAAGAATTCTGTGTCCAGTGGCACTATCAGTCTCTTATCCAGCAACGCAGCATTTTTTGGTCCGGAGGAATGTCAGATGATAATGCCGGATGCGCTCTACGGCAATTATGTTGTTCCGAAAGGGAAAAATACAACTCCTCCGTATCCCTTTCGCCATCCTGTCGGAACACTTGTAATTCTTGGTCGTCCGTGCCTGAACCTGCAGCGGAACGTACCAACCCAGCTTCCTCGGATAATTCCTGCTCCGACAGAGTTACTGTCGGTTGCTGGGATGCTGCGATAATTTGTGCTATCTGCGATAGCATGTCCATCACAGAGACCTGTGGAGCTGCGGTCTTACAGGATTTAGCTGCTGGAAGTTCCTCGGACGTTGACTCCTGCATACTTCTTATATGCGAATGTCCGGAGTATGAAGGCATTGTATCTTTGGCTACTGGATGGCGCGACCTGGTCGCCGTAGAATACCTGGTCGGCGATGTTGGTTGAATATCACTGGTCACGTAGCCAAGGTGCGGTCGCGTGTGCTGCCGCGAGGATGAGGAAGCCGAAAGAGCAGTCTCTCCAGACTGTCTATATAACGGAGCGTCCCGAGCGGGGGACGTATGCTCCGAATGAGGAATGTTTTGTACCACAATATCTGGGCCCAGATGTTGTAGTACGAGAGAGGGACCTCTCTCGCTCGCAGCCCGGATGGATCTGGACGAGCTTGGAACCAGACTAATAGGCTTCCTCCGTACCATCCTCATATCCATCGTCACTGGGTGTGCACATTGTATTTTATAGTGCTCGTATCACCCAAATCTCCTTCCTGGACCGCAACGAACGAACCCGGCTGCTGAGCCATTCGATGAATAGTCACTACACCAGGCGAGCTAGCGGACGCCAACGCCATCGATCCTACTTGGGACCTCTTAGGCAATTGACGAATCTGCATGAGCACTTTTACCACTAGCTCTTCATTTGACTGTGACGACGGAAGCACACTTACGAAGACATCACGATAACATCACCTTGTTCATGTTACTCAGTGAGACCTGTGAGGCCGCGGAGTTTGGTTCAGCTGTGATTAATAGAACTAATATTATTGCACAGAAACCCGAGTGCTAATTTTAGTAACAGCAGGGTTCACACAGACTTGTCAATTTGGTTTTCCAAAATGTTTCCAAATCCCTGACATCAAATTTTTTCACAATCCCAAAGGTTAAATGTAACTCTTTATTCCCACCCACTCATCCCCCAAAACTCTTTTAACCCTAAAGAGCCCAATTCCAACTATGATCACTTTGTACTGCAATAAAAACAAGGCTTGAATATTGAGGCTCTAGGTAAACTTTTAAGTTACATTCTATGTACTTTGGCAGTTGTTTCTAGGAAAGTCTTGGCAAGAAACAACTGCAAGGCCACCAAATGTACTCTATCAAAGTGTGTAAAAATGTGTACAACAGACCTTTAAGGGTTAAGAAACCCAAGACCCCAATGACTCCAGTAACCTAAAAATTGAGGAGTACAAATATTTTTTGAGTGGTCACATTAGGCAGGAGAAATACCCATGTTACACATATCTGTTTGTTTTCCATAACTTTTCCAAAATCAACCCCAAATTTCCAGGGCCTGGAAAGTTAAAAAATTTATAGTAATTTATATATTTTTTATACTTACCAATGACCCAGACTTAGCTGGTGCTAACTCTAAAAAATCCAGGGCCAAACCCAAATTTTGCCCCCCAATCCCCAAAATTTGCATCTAAAACCAAAAGAAATCATGTCCTAAAGGACCTCCATACTTTGCCCTTACTGCGCATGCACAGTGTCAAGGGCGTTCCAAAATTGGCGCCAATTATCATTCTTACTGGCAGTGCCTGGTCAGCGCTATGTACTCAGCGGGGAGGTAAGAGTTCCCAACTCCTGGGAGGGCCATCCCCGTCTGGGTCATTGGTAAGTATAAAAAAATATATAAATTACTATAAATTTTTTAACATTTTTATACTGTACCAATGACCCAGACTTAGCTGAATAGCAAAAAGGCTGGAGGGCCTAGGACATAGAGGAAAATCCAATAAGCTCAACTATATAATATAGAGGCAACCCCTCAAGGAGAAAAGGAGTATTAGGCTTTACATGTATCTTTCTTATTTTATGTTAAATTAGAAAGATACAATACCCTTCATAATTGAGCACAATAACATTCATGTTCTCTATTAACATCCAGTATAACCCTTTATACTAATTATTTTTAAAGTAAGCCAATAAATAAAGTTAGTCCAGAGAATTGAGACTCTTTATATTCATTAAAAGTGTCCGAGGATTGTATATTAACGCCCGTTTGACACTTGACATATACAAATGCTTCACACCGAGCTACACTTTAAAAATATGACATGAATGAATTTTAACATTAATATTACACTTTAAAACCATCCCGGAAACGACTCAGAAATACTGACTTCGGAGGAGGCATTCCCTTGCTTTTCACTATAAAGCAGGTGACCTAAGGGAACACCCTCCCCCCCCCCCTTCCCCTTGGTCAAATAGCCCAGAGCGAAGAGGGCAGCCGGAAGGAGTCACTGCCGGAACAGAAAGCCTGCATAACTATAGTTGCAACTGTTTAGTGGACGACATTCTGAGCAACAGATAACGGACCTAAACAATGCAGATCTCCAGAAATGGACTCAATATTTCTGAGATAAAAATTTGTGAATGTGGATGGCTGAGACCAATAAGCAGCCTTCATTAAATCTGTAATAGCAATACTATTAGCGTAAACCCAAGAAGTAGCAAGAGCTCTTACTTCATGAGCCGAAATCTTAAGCACAGACTGCTGAGAAGAAGATAAATTTTCATAAGCAGTACGGATAGTTAATTGAATCCATCTAGCAATAGAATGGACCGAAATGTCCTTTCTATTAGGCATCAGAGACAGAAAGAAACGTTTTCGTCCCTTTCTGATAAACTGAGATCTCTGTTCATAGATACGTAACGCTCTAACAGGACAGAGTAAAGGCCTACGCCCGTCTGAAGACGGAAGAGCCTTAATAACAATAGGTTCCGGATATTTATTAGGAGCCTGATTCTTAGCTAAAAATCCCATATTACTAGTGAAGGTGATAGTGTTCCCGACACTACGATAGTGAGAATCATCCACCGACAGTGCATGAAGCTCACTGACTCTTCTAGCAGAAGAGAAAGCTAAGAGAAAAGCTGTCTTATAAGACAAGAATTTGAAATCTACTGTCCCAAGAGGTTCAAATGGCTTTTCCTTCAGTTTAAGAAGAACCCAAGCTAAATTCCATTTAGGAATTAACCTAAGAGTTCTGGGTCTATTTATCGAGAAGTTTCTTACCAACTTAGATAAAGAGACATTAGATCCAATTTGTAAACTATCATGATGTGCATAGGTATCAGATAACATAGACATATAACCCTTAATAGTAACAGGCTGCAGTTTGATTTCGTCAAACAAGTATACTAGAAAGTTTGCAATGTCTGGAATAGAGGGATCAAAAATATCAACAGAATGATCCCTACACCAACGACGAAAAACCTTCCACTTAGCCGCATAGTTTAGCGAAGAGGAGGTCCTCCTACGGTTAGAAATCGCGTCCACTGCTCGTCCTGTAAAGTGCTTGCCATGCAAGAAGGACCGCACAATGGAAAAACGTGAAGGTTGAGACCTTGCGGGTTGTGATGGAGTTGACGCGATTTCCCCTGCGAAAGAAGATCCTCCTGTGGAGGAAGCTTTCGCGGTAGGTCCCACAACAGACAGAGTAGATTTATCCACGGTCTCAGAGATGCTACCAACAGAATCTTGCATTGAGATTGTTTTATCTTTAGCAATACTTGCTGAATTAACGGCGCTGGAGGATACGCATATCCTATCATTCCGTCCCAAGGGATCGACAGAGCGTCTACTGCAAATGCTCTTGGATCCAGACACGGAGACACATACGTCTGCAACTGATTGTTGAGATGTGCCGCAAATAAGTCTATCATTGGCCGTTCCCATTGGTAGCAAATCTGATTGAAAACTTGTTTGTTGAGAGTCCACTCCGACGGCAACAAGCGACCCTTTCGTGAAAGGGAGTCTGCTAGTACGTTCAGACGACCCGGTATATGACGGGCCGAAAGAAGAACCTGATGTTCTAGAGCAAACAGAAGGATTCTTTCCGTTAGATTGAACAACGGAATTGAATGAGTGCCTCCCTGATTCCGTATATACGCCACTACTGTCGTATTGTCGGATAGGATTTGGACATGAGCATTGTGAATAATGTCCATCCAATGGACGTAACGCAAGCAAAATTGACATCATTTCCTTGATGTTTATCTGCTTGCCCAGGAATTGCGGATCCCAAAGACCCTGGCATCTCGAATCCGTTGGGATCAATGATGCACCCCAACCTGTTTGACTGGCATCCGTCATAATGGTAAAACTCGGATCCGGCAACTGCAGCGGAACTCCCTGAGTTAACCACTGAATGTTTGCCCAAGTCTGAATCTCACGTTTCACTTGATCTGACAAGAGAACGTCTATGTCGAGCGAATGAATTTTCACACTCCAATTCTGAGTCAAGAAAATTTGGAGAGGACGCGTGCGTAACCGCCCCATCGGAATGAGATCCGCAGCGGCTCCGCACAGACCTATCAGTCTCATAAACTCTCTCGCTGTGACTTTGTCTGCGTGCAACTGACTAATTTCGCTCTGGTTAACGGCAGACGAACGAGATTGTTGTGCGTCTCGAAGCTCATTCCCAGATGTGTGAATGACTTGGACGGCACCAGATCCAACTTCTCCTCGTTTATTATAAAACCGAGACGTCGGAGCAATAGAAGTAGATTCTGCACATCGTTCTGAAGCGTTAACTCGTTGCCGTACCTCTGAAGAATGTCGTCCAGGTAGGCCGACGTTACCGCAGACGAATAAGCTCGGAAATACATCATTACCGAGTTCATTACCCGAGTAAAAGCCCAGGGTGCTAGATTCAATCCGAAGCACATCGCCCGGAATTGATACACCACCCCTAGGACTGCGAAGCGTAGATACTTTCTGAATGTCGGATGTACCATGACGTGAAAGTACGCATCTTTGAGATCTATGCTTGTTGCATAATCGTTCACCCGAATACTCGCTCTGACCGATCGAATCGTCTCCATATAAAACTTCGGAGCGACGATCAGCTTGTTTATCCAGCTCAAATTTATGACTGGACGGAATGAGCCGTCTGGTTTCGGAACCAGAAACAGATGGCTGTAGAATCCCGGTGTCTCCTGGTTTTCTACGACCTCTACCACGTTCTTCATTAAAAGAGACTGCACCTCTGATAACAGAGCGTCTCTTTTCTGCAGATTTGACGGAAGTTGAGTACATTTTGGACTTCGAGTTAATGGAGGCTTTCGTTTGAAGGATATCTTTAGACCTTACGAAATCACCCCTCTCACCCAAGGGTCGTCCGTAATCGACGCCCACTCTTGTGAAAAACTCGACAACCTTCCGCCAACCGGTATGCGATAGAGGTTGAAGCCATTACTTCCTGGACCTGCGAGGCCTGCGGTAGGAGAAACCACGTCCTCCACGACCCGCACCTCGTCCCGTCGACCTTGGGGCGTCTGACCGGTTGTCCCGGCCCGAAGGACGTCCCGAACGTGAGTCGCTACCTTGACGGTCTCTTGAATAAGACCAAGAGGACGCACCGGAACCTCTATAGGAACCTCTCTTGGGCGCATTAGACCCAGAAGTGCCTGTCTTACTCTTATCTGCCGTGTCCGACTTCTTAGAAGCAGATTTGAACAGCAGAGAATCCGAAACTTTCTTTGTAATTTTATCGTAAATTGCAGAAAGCTTGCCGTCGAAGAGAAGTTCTCCGGAGACCGAAGCGACTCTGAGAGAGTTCTTCACCTTACTATCCACGAGTGTGGATGTAGCTAGGGCTGCGTCACGTCTAACCAACTCCAGGTTTGCCACTGAAAGGGCGGAGTTACTCGTGGAATAAGAAGTCTTAAAGAGGATTGTATATCCTGGAATTCTTTCCCTTGAAGACGCAGTGATAACGCCTTAGTAAGGTGATCTGCGTAAGATAAGGCATCTAAACTGGCTCTGTTAGACGAAATAGTTGTTTCCAACACCGCGGTTGGAATAGACGCCGACGATGGTAATGATAATTCTAAGTCTTCCGCCTCGTCGTCCATACGCAGAGGAACTCTCGGGATACCCTGTCCTGCCGTGTCGAATTTATTCCTTGCATTAATGAAAGGCAGGTTGAGAGTATTGGCGGACAAGAAACCTGCTTTTCCCGTTTTGGAAGCAAGTTTGAATATAGCGTCGTTCAATAATTCAAATGTTCTTGCAACATTATTGGACTGAGACGGAAACTCGGGAGTGATGTCCCTGAACCGCTCAAAGAAATCAGAGTCCAATGACGCTATAATTCTCTTGTCCGGAACCGCAGCAGTCTGGCCCGACGGAACAACTTGAGGGAGAAAGTGCCGGATGAAGTCCACGGCAGCTTTATGTTGTTCTGAAAGGGATAGCTCCAAGTCATCTGTATCCCTTTCACCATCCGGTCGGACCTCATGATGCTCCCGGTCGTCCGCCCCCGATGCTTCGGCGGAGCGTACTGACCCAGCGCCGTCGGATAATTCCCGATCCGACACCGTTTCTGTCGGTTGCTGGGATGCTGCGATAAGTTGTGCTATTTGCACAAGCACGTTCGACATCGAGGCCTGCGGAGGCGCAGTCTTTCGCTGCTTCGCCGAGGGCAGCTCCGCATCTGATGACTCCCGCATACTCTTCCTATGCGAACGTCCGGAGTCCATCGGCCTCGTGTCCCTGGCTACCGGATGGTGTGACCTGGTCGCCGAAGAATCCCTGATCGGCGAAGCTGGTAAAATATCGGCGGTCACGTAGACAAGGTGCGGTCGTGTGCGCTGATGAGAGGAAGAAGCCTGAGCAGTCTCCGCGGACTGCCTATACAACGGAGCGTCCCGAGCGACGGACGTGTGCTCCGCTTGCGACACATTTTGTACCACAACATCTGGTCCCAGATGTTGTTGTACGAGAGAGGGGCCTCTCTCGCTCGCGGCCCGGCTGGACCTGGACGAGCTAGGAACCGGACTCGAAGGCTTCCTCCGATCTCTCCTACTATCCGCCGTCACTGGGTGTGCACGTTGAATGTTTATAGTGCTCGCATCACCCAACATTTCCTCCTGGACCGCATCGGACGAACCCGGCTGCCGAACCATTCGGTGAATGGACGCTACACCGGGCGAGCTAGCGGACGACATTTGTTTAATCTCCATGAGCACCTTTGCCGCTAGCTCTGTATTCATTTGTGACGACCGAAGCGCACTTGCGGAAGATAACATGGAAACATCACCCTGTTCTTGTTCCTCTGAAATAGAAACTGATAGAGTAGAGTGACCCTGCGGAGAAAGAGCCGGCATAGCCCTTTCTCCACTAACAACATATCGTGACACACGTTTCCAATGCTTGTCATCCCAATATTGACATATAGAACAGGGATTAGTGCGAGAACACTGACTACAATTAATACAATGATCATGAAAGTCAGAGGAAGATTTCTTCCTATTACAATTTTAACAATATCCTTTCATTGTGAAAAGTCAACAACAAGTCCTAGTTACTCGCACAAACCCCTAACACAAAGATACATAATAACATGATCCATTAATAATGAAAAAACAATTGAAAATCAAAATAATTTTTGAAAAATATTTTTTCAGCGAAGCCCAAGTTTCTGAAAAGTAACGTTGAGCCCCAATGGATCCGAAGGCTAAGTGTGGTCAAAAATTTTAAATTTATATTAAATAATTAATGCAACACTTACGGATAATAATAATGTATCTTATAGTGAGATAAACTACTCCAAAGGCAAACAGCCCCCCTCAAAAGAGACTGTTGCCAATGTAAACAAACAGTGTAAAAACACCAGAAAACATGACTCCAGGCACTGAAAAAACTGGCCCGAAATCAGTCATCAAAATTACACTCTATCTGATGCAAGACAGAGACTCCCAGGGGAGAATCTGCAGAACATCAGATGGAAGATGCAGAACACAACGTTTATACACCCATGGGTGAAAACGTAACTATGGGGAAAATAACAGAAAACATTCTGTAACCAAGCTAACTCTCCCAAGAGAATTTAGAAATGATCTTTCTCAAAAATATGCCAAAAGCATGGGAGAATTGCAAGGGGGGACTTAGAAGACCGGGGGAGAGGAAACACTGAATAAGCAGTGCAACTTTATAGCAAGAATGACAACAAGAGGCCCATGCCTCGAAAATAGGCAACTTAACATAATTTCATAAAAAATTTTAAGTACAGCCCTGATTATTTTTTGTCACTCCTTTTTCCTCTCCTCCTTCTATATCCTCCTTAGAATCACCATTTCTCCAATAATTACGTGTCTGGCATCCTTTAAACTGAGATTTACAAGCACAAAGATCAGTGAGATGTTGACTGATGAAGGGCCAAACAGAGAATAATTGGCGCCAATTTCAGAACGTCCTTGACACTGTGCATATACAGTAAGGGCAAAGTATGGAGGTCCTTTAGGACATGATTTCTTTTGGTTTTAGATGCAAATTTTGGGGATTGGGGGGCAAAATTTGTGTTTGGCCCTGGATTTTTTAGAGTTAGCACCAGCTAAGTCTGGGTCATTGGTACAGTATAAAAATATCAATTTAATGTTTCCAAGACATTCCATACCTTTTGGTAACCTGTATGAACCCTGTAGGGAGCACGGTGGCTCAGTGGTAGACTGTTGGATTTCTATGATAGAGGTCCCAAGTTCGATCCCCGTCCAGGACGACCCGCGTTGTGTCTGGGCAAGGCACTTTATCCTGGTTGCCTACATGGGGGCACGATGACGCCATGCACTAGAGCGTACTGCACATCAATGGTGCACGTCTTCAACTGCTGTAACCCTGCTTGAGCGGAGCTTGTACAGAGTTACAATGTTGAGGAGCTGACAGTTGCTCGTCGATGCTCGGTGGTTCTCTCCGGGTACTCCGGCTTCCTCCACCTGTAAAACTGTCATGGTCAAGATTAGCCATTGTGCATACATATTTGACCTTAAACACCAATAAATAAATAAATAAATAGTATGAACCCAGTAACAGTGACTATGAAGCACTTTGCAGTTATCGTCCCATGACCCTCAAGCTTACAGCTATTGCACCCAAAATTGTTCTGGTTCTTCTCTTTCCATTGACAAATATATTCTGCATGTTTACTTCATAGAACTAATGATAACTGGTGGAAACCAAACAGTGATACTTTTAGTAACATGTAGTACTGAAATGGTTGACCAGATAACCAGTTTGAAACCAGTTACCTACCTAACCTATTGAAAAAAACGTCAACCGGTTATCTAAAATATCGATAGTGATCATCATTCCACAGTGAAAATGTAATAAATCTGCCGCATCTCCTTTAGGATAGGTTACACCTCGAAGCAGCGCTGTATATATTGAGAAATAATCGACTTTAGCTTCAAGACTTCGTTGATGATCGGCAATTTCCATGAGTACTGAGTCACCGCAGAAACTATTCCGTAGTATGTATACAAACGAATGTTGTCGAGTACTCGACAACGTTTGTTTGTACACACACTACGGAATACTTTCTGAGCATACTGCTTTCCAATTCCTATAGTTTTGATCCCAGATTCGGTGAAATAATGGCTACAGATACCCGGATATTAACCGGTTATAGCTCTCAATTAGTCGGTGTGAAAATGAGCCAACTGTGTCAGCCCTAGTAACATGGCCTTTCCCTCTGCAAGATAAACCTGAAAAATTGAATACAAGGGAGATTTTTCATTACACTGCTAGAGTACCATGTCTACTCTAGCATGACCTTATTTTCAACATCCTGGCAACTCAGTTTGGTTGTAATCTTGTCCTTTGACAGTTCTGGATACCCAAAGAATGTTTTCTTTAGGGCCCTTCAATCTGTGTATTTTAAAAAAAATCATTCAGTGGAAATGAATGGGGCAGCATGTATTAGTTTTGGAGGTTAGATAAAATGGGCTTGTGGCAATAGACCACTATTCAAATGTTTCTGCACTGCCGAAACTTTGATAACAGTCTCACCTATATTACAATTTCCCTCAGTTGCGCCATAAAATTCCCCCATCTGTTTAACTCCAAACCTATGCTGAAAATCTGTCCATATCTGTGCCTTCAGTCCATTGCCAATCATCAATCGCACTCTGTGCTGCTTTTCTGCTTGTTTGTATGGTTGTGCCAACAAGTAGCGGCAAATTTCTCCAATATATAAAGCAGTCTAAAATGAGAATATCTTAGATCATTTGATTAATTTTCACTTTAACCCTTTAACAATGCACATAACAGAATTTGTTTTAACCATATCATGGGCCCCCTTACTGGAACGAGCTAATGAACTCTAGAGAGTATTTTTGAAACTTGGACAGCCATTATTATATAAACTGAAAAAGTGTATAGCATTTAATAAAAATTGCAGAGCGTTTTTAAATCTCGACTTTCAGATAAAAATTAGCATTTTAAGTAAGTTTGGTGCTGGTCAAAATAAATTAATGAATAGGTAATAAAAGGGCGCATTTTACCGAGGAACATTTTGACCAATTCCAGGAGATGTTTTGACCAACACTGGGGGACTTTTGACCAATGTTGGGGGATGTTTTGACCAATGGCAGGGGATGTTTTAACCAATTTTGTTTGGGGGATGTTTGATTTTCAGAGGATTTGATCAGTATCCGAGATTACTCACATTAATAACAAGAGGCCCCAAGGGGCCTGAAAGTGCTCACCTGACACTGACAACTATCAACCGTGGGTCCTGATTTGAACAAACTTGCATCTGCCCCAATAAGAAAACCATATACCAAATATCAAAACATTCTGACAGGTGGATCTGAAAAAGAAAATTTTAAAAAATATTCCTCATATTGAACTAAGTTATAAATTTGGGCTCCCATAGGCGGCACAAATATGAACTCAGGGACTTGGCTTCAACAAATCTGAATCTCACCTCCCTAATGATACAGTATACCAAATATCAAAAGATTCTTACTGGTGGATGTGAAGAAGAAGATTTTTAAAGAATGTTCCTCATATTGAACTAAGTTACAATTCAGTCTCCCACAGGGAGCCCAAATATGGACCCAGAGACTTGACTTGAACAAACTTTAATCACACCTCCCTAAGGATGCTGTATACCAAATATCAAAACATTCCGACTGCTGGATCTGAACAAGAAGATTTTTAAAAGAAAATTCCTCATATTGAACTAAGTTATAATTCGGGGACTTGGCTTGAACAAATGTGAATCTCACACCCCTAAGAATGCTGCATACCAAACATGAAAAGATTCTGATTGGTGAATCTGAAAAAGATTTTTAAAGAATATTCCTCACACTGCACTAATTTAAACATTTGGGCTCCTATAGAGAGCCCAAATATGGATCCAGGGATGATTTGATATCAACAAACATGTGAAACAATCTTCCAAAAATGTTATATGTGAAATTTGAAAGCTTTTTGGAGCAGTGGTTTGGGAGAAGAGTCTTAAATGTTTTCCCAATTACCAGTGTTAAAAAAATGCTGACTCAGCATTTTTTCAAAGTCCCGAAAAAGTATCCTATGATAAAACTGACAGCAATTTTTTTGAACCATTCCATTCTATTGGTCCTCAGAAAGCTTCAAACCAAATAAGAATTCTCGGAGCCATGCAGTTTTGGAGATATGGGCTTTTGAATTTTTTTCTATTTTTAGCTCCTGTGATTCCCACAGGGCATTCTGAAAACTTTTTTTTTTTACATAAATCAAGTAATTATGACCCATTAATACTTCATATCAAATTTGGTTCAAATCGGCCTCTAGGTTTGGAAAATAGAAATTTTGGGCAGGGCAAAAATTCTTGTCCCTCCCACGACAACGACAAACATTGCCTCTCAAACTTCTCTTGAACAAACTTGAGTCTACACCTCAAGTCTGCTACAGCTGGTTCAGGAGAAGATTTTAAAAAAATTTTAGGCATTTTGGCCCCATCCCCTCCTCAATATGAGCAGAACCCCAATTTGAAGAAAAACCCATATGCCCCCATATAACCACTGCTATGTGAAATTTCATTAAAATGTGGTCTGTGGTTTGGGAGAAAAAGACCCAAACACCACTTTCGCGACGGATGACAGACAAAAAGTGATCAGAATAGCTCATCCTGACTTTCAGTCAGGTGAGCTATAAAAAAAACCCAGGGGATTTTGAATTACCTTTTTAGTTTTCATTTGTACTGTAGATTTTTGAATCATCACTTTTCAAGGGAAAATTTTCAATAGAACTGCATTAATGTATATTCATATAACATTTTTCAAAGCACCACTTGTTGGAATCAACAGTACTATACATTTTGAGTAGAAGTGCAATTTTATGATATCACATGAATGCGAGGCAGGTTATCATGAAACGTCTTATCTCTGATGTTATAGGTAAATTGATTTTAAGAAATTTTCAAGGGAGGTCGTCGGAAATCAAGAACCTTTCAAGGATAGAAACAATTTAAAGTGCTTTTCAAGGAAAGGGCCAAGATTCAAGGACTTCTCATTTGGGAGGGAACCCAAAATAAACATTAACCCTTTACCCAACGAATAGCCCACATCCGTCCCCAAAATATGCAAATTCAGCAGCTGAAAAAATATTTTCCGAAAAATTTCAAGAAAACCATATCATATGACCCCTCTTTGGAAGGAGCTCATTGAGCTCATTCCAAAGAGGGGTCACAGGATATAGTTTTGCTGAAATTTTTTGAAAAAATTTAAAAAATATTTAAAATAATAAATTTTGATATTGTCTGCATTGGGTAAAGGGTTAACCCATTCAAATGCTTGTGTGGTTTTATGTATTTAACAACTATCAACACAATCTCCTTGCCCAGAAGATCTGGAGCAAAAATCAAATTTGCCTTTGGACAGTTATTTTACAACAGATGAGCAGATTCATTGAAAAGAGAATGCTAAAATATTGTCTTCTTTTGCCTTAACCTTTTTACAAACTCTTTACTCAACATGCTCGTAACATTTATTATTTCAAACTAATACTTCAGTAGAGCATAGTGGCTCAGTGGTTAGATGACTTGACTTTAACTCTTAACCAGCCGAGTATTTTTTAGATATTTTTCATCAAAGCTAGTCATGGCTGCTCCATGACTAGATTTGATGCAAAAATTCATCTAAATTTAACTCAAGAAAACATTAGTGAAAAATTCCATTCAATTTACAGGGTGGAAATTGGATTAAATATGCCCAGAGTATACCTATTTCAATGGCAAGAGAAATACGGCCCTGGGCAGGAATACCTTCCAGCAGCATGGAAGGAATTAACCAATTGATACTTTTGTATGTCTTATGATGTACAAAATCAAACAGTATGGTGACACTTTGTGGTCATTTTTTTGTTATTATTTTTCGATTTTTTAAAGTTTTAACCTCAATTCCTATTTTCTCCCGAATAGTGCTCAGTGGCAGCAGTTGAGCCAAATGTTATTGCAGCTCAAAATACTAATATAATCCTGCTGTTTTTAACTGGTTGGGTATATTAACACGATATGGGCTTTCAAAAAATGTGGACACCAGAGTAAAAGCCAACACTTTCCTTGCCTATATATCATCTTCAGTCAAACACAAATAATATTACAAATTATTGGGGTGTGTGGGCACTCTCCAATAATTTGTATTAAAACAAGTTTCGAATAACAAATTCAGACCACCAAAAATAATCTAACCCTCAACCAGATAATCACAAATGTGAAAAATATCTTGTTATTTGTACTTTCCGACGCGTGATGCCACATTTTGAAAAACGTTGAAGAAACTAAATTTCCAGCGTAGTTTGAATGTCAGGATAATTAAAGTCTCAAAAGGTAAAACCAAAAGGTTGATAGATCTTGACCAGTGGTAACAATGCTGTGCCCTTGAGCAAGACACTTGATCCTGATTGTCCATGAGGGGGCACAGGGGCACTGTGTCTTTAGGTGCACTGCATGATGATGATGCATTTGCCTTCAACTGCTAAAACTCTGCTTCTACAGGGTTCGAAAGTTGGGGAGTCTCAAAGTTGCTTGCTGCTGCTCTGTGGTACTCTCTGGATACTCTGTCGGCCTCCACTCATAAAACTGTCCGAACACGATATGACCTTGGCTGTTGAAGTGTTGTTAAACACCCAATAAACAAACAGAAAAACAAAACATTTCAAAAATATCGTGAGGTAATGGGCGATGCATCATGTCACAGGACAATAAGTTTAGTTATTAAAAGTGCTGCATTTCAATAATCTAGTACAATCTTAGTTCAAACTGGCATGGTAAGGCAGCACAGCTTAAAATTTGTGTGAGAATCAGAATCGATTCTCACAAATGATTCTTTCAAAACAAAGAGAATGAATGCAAAATGCACAGTTGATTCTTATTAACGGTTATGAAAGTGTCTTTAAAGCCCTGGAGAATTCTATACATTTTTTTACTTCTTAATAATAGGGTAAGATTTTGACTTTATCAGTGGTGTCTAGTGAGTCTTGACTGCCTGTACAGGCAAACAACTTCCAAGACCTCACTAGAGATCACTGCCAATTATTGTAACTTTCATCAACAAGAATTCCAAAAGCCTGTATGTTGGAACACAGGGCTTATATTTCATCTAATTTGGGAGAATCCATTTGGAATCTCATGAAAATGGTTGCAAGAATCTATACCTGCTAGGAGTGTCTCAGGATCCCAGGAGGACATCATGGTTGAACCCCTGTTGACATTAATAACACATGTTAACTCTTCACCCAACACAGCTTTTCAACTTTTAAAATAAAAACTGAATTTGGTAATTTAAAAAAAAAAATAAACAGTATTTACCAACAAAACCTTACAAATATGGATGTCATCAGAACTGGCTCATTCATCTGGTTCCAAGAACAGCCACATTTGTACAATTTTATTAACAAAGTATCAGGATATTTCAGATCATGTTAGACTTGTACTGGTTAATTTGATGCCGCTATTTTAGGTAAAGTGTTAAACTGACTCAAGTCTTTTCACACAAATCCTAACAGAGGTGCAGAGAGAATCTTTTTGGATTCTCACTGGTTTTGTTTCGAGAATCTTTGTGTGAATCCATTCTCAGATTCACGTCGAAATATAAGGGGTGAACATGTGTTCTGCATGTACATGTTAGACAAGAAACAAGCCAAACCTAGAACTAGCATCTTGAGGGTTAAACTCTTCTAACTATATAAACATTTGGTTTGTTTTTTACTGTGAAATATGTATTGCTTACACACACAAAGGTATAACTGTACTCTCAAATTGGAAATTATTTAATTGCAAACTGATTCTCCAAGCAGGAGTTCACGAGAATCAAACCTTCTTTTCACGAGTCAGGAGGAATTTTAAGGCCTGACAGTATGTTAATTTGATTTGTTTAGTTTATTGAGAGAACTGCTAACTGGCAGAGTGCTGGAAGACCATATTTTGGCTTTATTTTGAACTGCAGGTACTGCAACATAAAGGCTTCATACTCTGTGGATGTGTTTCATATTATCTTTGAAATGAACATATTTAGTGTTTACTGATTTGCCTTGTCCAAAGCAATAACATGTGAACCAATTTTAATGACCAAAAATTTGTTTACACTCTACAAGTTAAGGAGGCTGCAAATTCAGTGCTGCCAACATTGCATATCCTTTTACTCAAGTTACACAGAATTATTTATTTATTAAGGTTTAATGATACTTTAACAGCCAAGGACATATCATGTCGGTGACAGTTTTATGGGTGGAGGAAGCCGGAGTACCCGGAGGTAACCACCGAGCAACAAGCAGCTGCCAGTGCCCCAACATTGTAACTCCGCACTGCAGCACAGGAAGGGTTAGATTGGTTCAAGACATGCGCACCATCGACGTGCAGTATGCCTTAGTACACGGTGTCATCATGCTCCCATATGGACAATCTGGGTTAAGTGCCTTGCCCAAGGACACAATGCAGGAGTCCGAATCGATCGCACAGATGGTCACCTATCCAAGGATGAACTGGGCTCGATGTTGGTTAAGTTCGCCGATCTGACGAGAACCAGTTACCGAGTTACACAGAATCCTCATCAACGTCTCTTTGCAAGATGAAGACTCAAAGAATTCAAGGGATGGGCCATACGAAATAGGGTGATGTCACATGAAATATTTTATGGGACCTAAGCACAGGTCACACAAATTTTCAAATTCCTAGATGCCATCGAAATCAATTACCGTGAAGACATCATGGAAATGGAATTTCCATCCTAATAATAATTTATTTGTCAGTGTTTAAGGTCACTTTTAAACATCTTTGGCTACATCAAGACTGCAATATAATCAAGTTTAGCCAGTTACTCATTTCTACATTGTCCTCTTTGATGGACTTCCATCCAAGATGTTGGTTACTGAGTGCAATTTTGCGAGGAAAGTAGAATTTGTTTACCACAGTAAACAAGCACTGCATGCTCCGCTTCTCAAGATTTCCATGAGGGCAATAATAATTTGAAGTCTATGAGAAATTATAAGCAGCACAAGAGAAGTTTCTGTTAATGGCTGAAATGATGCTTCAAGGTTGAACACTTTTTAACAGATTTGTTAAATATTGCTAAGTATAAACTCCACTCCAGAAGTTATTTCTATTACCGGTAACCCAGATTTCAGATATAGTAGGTCCCAGCATCTAAACTGAAAAGTGCTAAATGGAATAATCACCTTAACTGAATATAATTTCAACAAGAGGGATGTTACATCCCAACGCTCACCTACATTCGCGCTTGATAATGTCGTTCCAATGTAACATGCCTAATATTTAGTTAATATAAATCATTAACTAGGCATCAAATGATTAATGTGGTTTATGTGATGGCTTTGGAAAGTCTATATTTCTGCATTTGTTATATATCAATTCAACATAAAATCATTGGATATAAAAGCATTTTTTTCTTTTAGAAATGTTTATGATTAAGAATATGAATCGTGAGGCCAGATATTAAATCAAAAATAAGAATTAGGAAAGGCTTTCATAAATTTATTTTAGAAGAAGAAATTGCAGTTAAATTTCTTCATACAGTCTGGTTAATACATACAGTTGTTATTGAAATATGAAAATCAACAGTAATGAGAAGTTAAAGCAGCACAATCTGCACAAAAGCTGACTTTAACGCAAATTCTTACAACACCTAAACGTAAATTCTTACAAGTTTTGGCTGAAAATTGTAGGTGAAATTTGAAAGAAAGTCATAGTATCAGGGTTAAATAATGTGCTGATAGTCGCCTACAACGTACATATGCAATATGAAAGGCCTGAGGCCAGTGATCTTTGAAAAATAACCTTAACATTAAATCTTACAATATTGGACACGCCGGACGTTGACGCTGACGCCCGAGGTCATCATATAAGCTCACCACTTGTAATAGAAGTAGGTGAGCTAATAAAAATACATCAGATCAAACAAGAGCTGGACTTTCGTCCGGTGCATACCCCCACGTGGTGTACCGCCTAGTGTGGGCATACCTATGACCAACAAATATCATTTATGAATATTCTTGTACGGACTGACGAATGGATGCAGAGATGGACGGACGCAATCCAGTATACTCCCCCCCCCTTCCATTTTCTTCGAAAGTTTTCAACAATTTCCAACAATTTCTAAGTCAAAAGGTATGGTAAATTGTTTGGTGTTTGAAAATTTTATGCAATGAGGCAGAAGCTTTTGTCATAGGCAAACTGCATGCCACATTTCACTGAAACCCAATAACCCCAATCCAGTATACACCCCCCCCCCCCCCCCCATTTTCTTCGAAAGTTTTCAACAATTTCCAACAATTTCTAAGTCAAAAGGTATGGTAAATTGTTTGGTGTTTGGAAGTTTTATGCAATGAGGCAGAAGCCTTTGTCATAGGCAAACTGCATGCCATATTTCACCAAAATCCGATAACCCATACCTGAGATACAGGCTGAACAGACAAATAATGTCTATTTCCTACAATTTCTAAGTCAAAAAAGGGGGATAGCTCTAAAAAGGAGAATGTGAGAAATATCGTTGAATCCTTTTTTTAAAGCATATACCACAAGCAGTGTTCATGGCAAATTTCATTGCAATAGAACATTCGATACCCGAGATACAGGCTGAACAGACAAAATTTGGCTCGGACGGACACAATTTCTAAGTGAACAAATAAAAAAAAAAAAAAAAACTAGTGTGGGCATACCTATAACCAACAAATATTATAAAAAATAATAATTTACTTATAAGTTATGAATATTTTCGGAGGGACTCACATATGGACGCAGAGATGGACGGACAGATGCATGCATGGACAGACGCATGCACGGACGGACGCTCCAACATTTCGGGTTTATGGGCTACCAAAAAAACATTTTGTATGTCCAAAACCTTATTTTACCCAGAACCCCACCCCTCCACCCTAGAACTTATATTTAACCCTAACCCCACCCTCCACCTAAAAACCACACCCTAACCCTACCCCACCCTGACCCTAAACCCTAAAAGCCCACCCCAGACCCTAACCCCCACCCACCCCTGGGACATAACCCCCCCCAACCTTAAGCCCTACTCTGGGGCTACACCTAACCCTAACCCCACCCCTGACCCAACCCCACCATAGCCAAACCAATAGGATTAGGAGCTATTTTTTGGTTTAGGGGCTACTAAAACTAAAACCCCACCCCTGACCCCAACCCTAACCCCCCCCTGGGACCTAACCCTCCCCAACCTTAAGCCCTACTCTGGGGCTAGCCCGAACCCTAACCCCACCCCACTCCTAACCCTAACACTACCTTAATTTGGAGGTAGCCCCTAATAATAATATCCCCTAAACCTCCAATGTTGGCCCGGATGACGGACAGACGGACGCATGCACAGACGCATGTAATCCAGTATACCCCCATTTTCTTCGAAAGTGGGGGCATAAAAATAAAATAGGAGGTGCAAAATGGCATTATGTAATAAAGAATCACTGAAATTGTAATTGAAGTACATTCATTGGTTAAAGAGGAGTTGCGGAAAAACACTCGTTCAAGAAAGTGACTATAAGTCCCAACAAAAATACATCACATCAACAACTAAAGAAATAAGCCTTAATGTTACTAGTAACAAGCATGAGAAAGTATTAAATAAAAAAAAAAAAGTTAAAAAAGAAATTTTTTAAAGAAAGTGAATATAAGTCCCAAAAATCCCCCTCAAATTCCTCAAATATGCATATAATAAGGGTGCAACGTTACCACAATGTAGTTCAGTAACCCATGTGTACAATATCAATTGCCTGGAAAGACACATAGACACAGAACTCACCTTAACACAAACTTTTAGAACTTAAAATTGAGTAAGTCAGAGAAAAACGTGAACATTGTGACTGAAAAAAAGAAAAGAAATCAGTTAAATTTCTGCATACAGTAGGGTTAATACCTAAAGTAGTTATTGAAATGAGAAAATAAACAGTAATGAGAGGTGAAGGCACCACAATCTGCACAAAAGCTGACTTTAATGCAAATTCTTACAACACCTAAATGCTAATTCTTACAAGTTTTGGCAGAAAATCAGCCTCAAATTCCTCAAATATGCATGTAATGAGGGTTAAATATTACTGCAATGGAGTTCAATAACCCAAGTGTAGAATATTAATCGCCTGGAAAGACACATAGAAACACAACTCACCTAAACACAAAGTTTACAAAGTTTTACAACTTAAAATTTACTAAGTCCGAGAAAAACATGAAAATTTTGACTGAAAAAAAAATTTCCGTTAAATTTCTGCATACAGTAGGGTTAATACCTACAGTTGTTATTGAAATATGAAAATCAACAGTAATGAGAAGTTAAAGCAGCACAATCTGTACAAAAGCTGACTTTAATGCAAATTCTTACAATACCTAAACACAAATTCTTACAAGTTTTGGCAGAAAATTTTAGGTGAATTTGGAAAAAAGTCGTAGTATCAGGGTTAAATACTGTTCTAATAGTCCCCTACAACCTACATATGCAATATCAAAGGCCTGAGCCCACTGATCTTTGAGAAATTAACCTTAACATGAAATCTTACAATATTGGACATGCCGGACGCCAACACAGACGCTGACGCCCGAGGTCACGACAACAGCTCACCACTTCTTTCAGAAGTAGGTGAGCTATAAACCAAACCTTTACTTTAGAAAAAATCTGTTCTGTTAAATGCATATATATGAAAGAGTACAGCCCTCTTAATTTAATATAAATATGAAAATTTAAACAAAAATTCCAACAACCCTCAATTTTCAAAGTATCACAAACTTTTGACCTCATCACTTCCAATATAGGAATTTATATCATTTTTGACAGCGGTCAGTGAGCTCTCTTAACTGAATATCCCCATTAACTGAACTGTTAATTATACAATAATACGATTTTCAAGGGCATTGGGCTCCATTACTGGAACGCGATCTGTGATTAGCAGCCCAACAGTCACAGCCGAGGGCTCCTGACGGGTGGGACACTGCTTATCACAGATGGAGGTTCAGCAATAGAGACCAACGACGCCTGAGAAAATCATGTTATTATTATTATTATTATCAATACTTAGAAATTATAAGAATGATTTTCGACCTTTTTCAATTTATATTATTTCGTGAAAAAAAAATCAATGTGAAAAACACCATTTATTAAGCAATTTAAGGAAGAACACTTTATATTTATCTCAATCAACATTTGGGAACTGTAAATAGATTTTCTGGAAGATGAAATGATGTCATGCGCAGAAAAGTAGCAGGGTCAAGCAGGTCTGTGGGCGCTAATGGCTAAAAATAGCCATTAGCGAACAGCTAAGCTTTACAATCTTT
The DNA here is from genome assembly GCA_031216915.1 of Pictodentalium vernedei. NCBI lineage: Eukaryota > Metazoa > Mollusca > Scaphopoda > Dentaliida > Dentaliidae > Pictodentalium > Pictodentalium vernedei. The sequence goes on from CM062291.1 coordinate 371,488,715, forward strand.
GTTTCAAGTTTATTATGCTCCCTAACAGGCTGTGTAAATTAGTATTAACATGAAGGTAGCGCACAATGAATTGATAATAACTGAATGTAATATCCTAACATGAAAAGCCATTTACCTCCAGTGCAAATTTATCTGTTAATTGCATACAGGTTACAAATTTGACTCCTACCAATTGGGCTATTAAAAAGAAATATTGGGTTCTCAGCCACCTCCGTCATTAAAAAGCTGCCTCATCACTCAATTTTTATTACCTTGAAATCCCTTCACTATTTTGCACAAGTTTGTAAGATAAAAATCTGACCCACTATATCTTTTCACAGGGTGCACTGAGCCCTGTCAAACAATTTATAGTTGGTTAAATTTGCAACTGTATTATGGAGAATTTACACTGCAAAAAAAAGTTTTTTCCACATAATAGTGTCAGTAGTTAAATTTCTAATTCCAACTATTTTCAGGACTGTTTGTGGATTTAACAAAAATTAAAAAAAATAAAAAGCCTCCCTCCATCATGAAATTGAGATAAAACTGCCTGAATAACAAGAATTTTTTTCAATAGGCCTAACTCAATCTTATTTGAATTGGCAATTTCATAGTCTTATGAAATGATCAGTTTTAAAGAGCTTTATGCATGTACAAACGGCAAAAAGACTTACAAATATAAGAATTAACTAATAATGAGTTTAAATTCACAGGACTGGGAAGAAAAAAAAAGCCTCCATCACTCTTTTGTTTTTTTTTGGCCTTGAATAAAAAACCATAGGCCCCATGGGGCCTGAAGCGCTCATCTTGAACAGAACACAATATAAACAGAGTCCAAGAATGAGTCTACATTAAGCAATCCATCTCCATAGGATACACTGTCAATCCTTGAGTCCATCAGGGGTGACAAAAATAATCTGGGCATCATGCCTTTTCTTCAGTTGATCATAATGTAAAATGTAAAGCTCCACTACAAAGCCCCTTGATATAACCTATGTGGATTAATCTTAGTTACACACCTCTAGAGGGTACTGAATAGAAAATTTTTAATTCTTCTGCAACATGGCCAATTCCGGCTTCCATAGGGAGCCCAAATATTAACCCAGACTCTCGATTTGAACACAGTTGAAACTGTGTTCAAATCGAGAGCCTGGGTTAATATTAACCTATGGATCTGATTTGATCAAACTTGAATCTGATCCCTCTAGAGATGTTGTATACCAAGTATGAAAGCATTCTGACTAGTGGATCTGAAGAAGATTTTTGAAGAAATTCCCTTATATTGTATTAAGTTAAATTTCACGGCCCCATATGGAGCCCAAATATTAACTCAGGTACTTGAATTGAACAAACATGAATTTGACCCACTAGAGGTGTTGTATACCAAATATGAAAGCATTCCGACTGGTGGATCTGAATTAGAATATTTTAAAAAAAATTTCCTCATTTCGCACTAAGTAAAAATTTGGGCTACCATAGAGAGCCCAAATATATACCTAGGGATCTGATTTAAACGAACTTGAAACTGAAAACCCTAGAGATGTTGCATACCAAATATGAAAGCATTCTGACTGGTGGATCTGAAGAAGAAGATTTTTAAAAATTATCCCCCATATTGAGCAAAGTTAAGTTCAGTTGAACAAAAGTGCAATGCCCCTTCGGGACTATCACTCACACAAACTTTAATTTGAACTGGCCCAGTGGCTTTGGAGGAGAAGACCAAAACATAGCGTTGACGGACGGCAGACTGACGACGGACGGAGAGAGAGATTAGCTCAGCTTGACTTTGTCAAGATGAGCTACACAATTGTAATATGTCGAGAAATTACCCTGACTAATTTAAAGACCTACTTGGCCTCAGTACAACCAACACAGGCATTTAATCTGTTATATCTATTCGGTGAGCTCTGTCAAACACGATATAAGAGAATAAATGCTTAGTTTATCACTAGAATTCAGGAAAGTGACAAAATCCCTGTAAATCGAATACTCCTGATCACTGAAGAATCTTCACTGACAAATAACATTGTTCTACAGCACCTACCATCCAATCAAGATGAGAACTGTGTACTTACTGTGCATTTGTATTTGACACAATCATCCCAGAACTGGCTTGCCGAAAATTTTTTCCTTATTGCCACAGTGGTACCATTTAGTAAACATTGTCCAGTGCCAACAATACCTCCATTTGAGTGATACAGTGGAAGAATATCATACAAAATATCCTGGTCTGTTACATTTAAAAATAATTTAAGTCCGTAAGCCATATAAAAATATCTGAAAAAAAAAGTGTTTCAAAAGAAAGCAATCTAGTTGATGGAATTTAAAAGGCCCATAACTCTGTTGAACATGTATGGACAAAACCCTCAATATGTGGATATGCTTTTCCCCATGCTGGTCTCTCACCATATCATACGACATCAATGGGGCACAGTGGCTCAGTAGGTATAAGTGCAGGCTGCAAGCCGAGAGCACCTCAGTTTGAATCCCACCTACAGCAACCGCGTTGTGTCCTTGGGCAAGACACTTCACCCCCCATTACCCACATGGGGGCATAGTGACGTTGTGTATTAAGGCATATTGCATGTCGATGGAGCACCAGTCTTCAACCAAAGCTAACCCTACTTGTGTGGAGTTAGTATGTTGGGGAGCTGACAATTGCTCGTCATTGCTTGGTGGTTCTCGCTGGGTACTCTGGCTTCCTCCACCTGTAAAACTGTCGAGGTTATGATTCGCCATTGTGCAGAAATATGCAACCTTAAACACCAACTAGAACTATCACTGAAGGTGATTAATACCCCCGCTTTGGGTTTTTAGAGGAATGCACTTCTGATCATGTAGGCGAAGGCCATAAGGAAATGTATACATAAAGATCATTTTTTGTTGTTGAAATTTGTATTTGCATGTGGCCTTCCACAGAACAGCACTGAATACTTAAAGAACCCACACATATATGGTTTACATTTGGAAAAACACATTTACAATGTGCAACATGTATTCAAAATCGGTTCATTAATGTAGGAGGAGTTGCACACACAAGAATCCCATTTGAAAACCCATAATAAATCCAAGTTAAAGGGAGATAACCTGGTTAAAATTGTCGCAGATCAAAAATTTGGGAATATGCGTATGTTCACTTAGTTGTGATAATGTTTGAAAGGTTTCGTCAAAATTGATTGATAAATGTAGGAGGAGTTGCAGTATGTTCACTTAGTTGTGATAATGTTTGAAAGGTTTCGTCAAAATTGATTGATAAATGTAGGAGGAGTTGCACGCACAAGAATTTCAAGTCGAAACCCATAATAAATCTAAGTTAAAGGGAGATAACCTAGTTAAAATTGCCACAGCTCAAAAATTTTGGAATATGCGCATGTTCACTTAGTAGTGATGATGTCTGTAAACTTTCGTCCAAATTGATTGATAAATGTAGGAGGAGTTGCGCACACAAGAATTTCATGCAGAAACCCATATTAAATCAAAGTTCAAGAGAGATAACCTGGTTAAAATTGTCGCAGATCAAAAAGTTTGGAATATGCACATGTTCACTTAGTAGAGATGATGTTTGAAAGGTTTCATCAAAATCGGTTCATTAATGTAGGAGGAGTTGCGCACACAAGAATTTGTTCGAACGGAAAGACATAATAAAGCTAAGTCAAAGGGAGATAACCTGGTTAAAATTGTCGCAGATCAAAAATCTTGGAATATGCGCATGTTCACTTAGTAGTGATGATGTCTGAAAAGTTTTGTCCGAATTGATTGATAAATGTAGGAGGAGTTGCACGCACAAGAATTTCATGTAGAAACCCATAATAAATCTAAGTTAAAGGGAGATAACCTAGTTAAAATTGCCACAGCTCAAAAATTTTGGAATATGCGCATGTTCACTTAGTAGTGATGATGTCTGTAAACTTTCGTCCAAATTGATTGATAAATGTAGGAGTTGCGCACACAAGAATTTCATGCAGAAACCCATATTAAATCAAAGTTCAAGAGAGATAACCTGGTTGAAATTGTCGCAGATCAAAAAGTTTGGAATATGCACATGTTCACTTAGTAGAGATGATGTTTGAAAGGTTTCATCAAAATCGGTTCATTAATGTAGGAGGAGTTGCACACACAAGAATTTGTTCGAACGGAAAGACATAATAAATCTAAGTCAAAGGGAGATAACCTGGTTAAAATTGTCGCAGATCAAAAATCTTGGAATATGCGCATGTTCACTTAGTAGTGATGATGTCTGAAAAGTTTTGTCCAAATTGATTGATAAATGTAGGAGGAGTTGCACGCACAAGAATTTCATGTAGAAACCCATAATAAATCTAAGTTAAAGGGAGATAACCTAGTTAAAATTGCCACAGCTCAAAAATTTTGGAATATGCGCATGTTCACTTAGTAGTGATGATGTCTGAAAAGTTTTGTCCAAATTGATTGATAAATGTGGGAGGAGTTGCGCACACAAGAATTTCATGTAGAAACCCATATTAAATCAAAGTTCAAGAGAGATAACCTGGTTAAAATTGTCGCAAATTAAAAAGTTTGGAATATGCACATGTTCACTTAGTAGAGATGATGTTTGAAAGGTTTCATCAAAATCGGTTCATTAATGTAGGAGGAGTTGCGCACACAAGAATTTGTTCGGATGGAAAGACACAATAAATCTAAGTCAAAGGTAGATAACCTGGTTAAAATTGTCGCAGATCAAAAATCTTGGAATCTGCGCATGTTCACTTAGTAGTGATGATGTCTGAAAAGTTTTGTCCAAATTGATTGATAAATGTAGGAGGAGTTGCGCACACAAGAATTTCATATAGAAACCCATATTAAATCAAAGTTCAAGAGAGATAACCTGGTTAAGATTGTCGCAGATCAAAAAGTTTGGAATATGCACATGTTAACTTAGTAGAGATGAAGGTTTCATCAAAATCGGTTCATTAATGTAGGAGGAGTTGCGCACACAAGAATTTGTCCGGACGGAAAGACGTACGTACGGACAGATGTACAGACGGACGTACAGACGTACAGGGCGATTCCAATATAGCCCCCACTTCTTCGAAGCGGGGGTATAATAAATAAACAAATAGGACATCAAATTGTGACGCTGATGCTTGAGTTATAATATTGTATGGACTATTTTCAAAGTTAAACAAGGGCCACAACTCTGGACAAGCCTTCAATATGTGAATATACCTTCCCCCATATTTGTCTATCACCAGAATAAATGGCATCAAATCCAATACCGATGCTTGAGTTACAGTGCAAAATATTTGTAAGGAAGTATGGACGTAGATACAGAGCCCTCGACCATATGCCCACCCAAACTCCCTCCATCAGTGGGGGCATAAAAAGTGGGGCTCTTAACACGGACTTGTGATGGGCCGACATGTGTATTATCGGCAAAGCAGATAAATGACACATCCAACTGCAATATATCACCACGATACCAATATTTATTTATTGGTGTTTTATGTCACATAATTCTGCACAATGGCTCACCCTGACCTCAACATGGATATAATGTTAAGTTCAGAAAATTGTTTATACTCATGTTGTCCAGTTTAGAGGACTTCGACCCCAGGTCCTATTTTACCTGTAAAACAGAGCTTGTTTACCAGTTTAGTATAGCCTTCAATCGTACGTATAGTTCAAACTAGAAGTCCTGTCACAATTAGTGCAGAAAATGCTTATCAGTTAATGCACTCCTTAAGGCACAAGAATGACGTTGTCTGAAATACATATGAACGTTTGCACTGTGGAATGAAAAATATGATGCACTTTTAGCGAGGTTGGTAGTGAAGTCACAAACTAACCCAATCAAACAGAAAGAAAAAATTGAGACTACTGTACGTGGAGGGTGGAGTACTACTAAATTGCTGTGGGTAATTTTTTCACTCAGTAATTATTTACAATTTCTGAGGACAAGTAACAAGAAGCTCTTGCAAACTTTCATCACATGGGCCACCGGTTACACCCAGTGATCCCTGTGATGAAAGTTTGCAAGTGTTTCTCATGCTGTTATGAACAATTATAAATACTTTTCGAGTGGAGAATATATGGCGCTGCAATTAAGTAGTAATCCACTCTCTGCATTTTGTTTTAGCAGTCAAATTTGAATATCTATTTACGTTTTTGCATATACATGTATCCCAGAAGAGGTTAGGAATGATGTTTATGATCTCTGTTTACTGGTATAGAATTGTTTGGTACACTATTTTTCGACAAGAATTCAGTTAAACTAATGAGGCAGTTTGAGCTTGATAGGGACAAAAAGTGCACTTACTCAACATCCGATTACTTAAAAATAGTGCACAATAGAGCGACAGGACTTCTACTTTCAACTGTATATTATCAGCACAATCATGATCTTCAATTCTCCATAACATCAACTAAAAGATTCATATCATCAACTAACTTCCAAGGGTGGCAAAACTGGAAGCAGCCATCACCCTTTTCTTTGACCAATTACGCATTTTTTCTTCTCCAAACTGAAGACATACATTAAAAGATTTTTTACATTAAAAGGGTTTTTTAAAAAAAAAAAAGAGTAGATTTTGTTTAAAACTTCAGTTGTCATCTGATTCTGTCTAGTTCCTAATGAACTAAGTTGCTGTGGCCCAGCCATGTATCCATGATTGTTGGCAATGATAAACTTGATGCAGATGAGCAGATATTTTGATAAGCTTGTAGTAACTTCCATCAGCATGTTTGTAGTTTCAAGATGACAATGTATAGGGAACTACAAAAATGTTGGCAGCAAACTGTAAACCAATAATAGATTAATCAGATTAATTAGTAGGAACTGGTAAACTAATTTAATTGTGATTGGTTAATTTTACACCTTATAGTACTGGAGTTTTAGAGAGAAGTGGAAAGGACAACAGCGTCTGATTTTTAACTTCAGTGGGTGTGTTTTCAATTTTAACTGCAAACAATCAATTTAGAAGAATCAGAAATATTAAAATCACACGTGTTGTTCACCACTTCCACTAAGTTTGACTTCAATCAATTATATTTCCAAAAGTTTAGTACTCCTCGACCTAACTGAGTCTCCACCCCAAGTTCAAAATATATTGTTTCACTCCACTTAATTCTAACAGTTGTCGTCCAAGAAACATGAATTTATATTCCATCATACCACTTATCACACAGGTACGTTCATAAGGTTTCCAACTGTATGTCCTACTCTTACTGAGTCCTAGTCCTGTACAGTATGATCCACTATAGATTCACCATTAATAATGAATTATAACATGAACAGCATGATGCAATTGTAAACACTAGCATTTGGTGATATAGAAACCCCCAAAGTGACAGCACTTGTAACAAGTCATTTTCGAATTGGGGGTATCTGGAAACTCTTAAAGTGATGTCATTCATTCAAAATGTTGTCATTGAAAGCATGTTTGTGGATTCGCCTGCATTTTTGTTACAAAATTAATGGCATGCTGCAGTTAACGCTTAACAATACTTAGATGTGAGTCTTCCATGGAAGACGTGTGTCGCCTGCACTATATTTTAATATTTTAGACAGAATTCTAAGTGGAAAAGGGGCATAACTCTGGAAAAAATACAGCGGATCAAAAAATAAAATAGGAGGTGCACAATGCCATTATGTGATAAAGAATCACTGAAAGTTTCATCAAAATCCATTCATAGTTTAAAGAGGAGTGGCGGATAAGAGAAAGTGTGACGCGGACGACGACGCAGACGACAAAAGTAATCCCTATATGTCGCTCCCCACTTCGTGGGGCGGCGACACAAAAAGCTATTTTTGGTTTGGCATGATAAAATAATTAGAACATTTCTTTTCATGTTCTATCGGTTGATAGTACCTGAGTTTGTGTGATTTCTGTTAACCCTTTACCCAACGTAATGGCCAAAACCGGGCTGCGCTATTTGCAAAAATCACCATTCAATTTTCATTATTTTTTTCATTTTTTGTCTCAAAACATAGCTTATGACACCTCATTGGGACGAGCTTATTCCAATGAGGAGTCATAAGATATGTTTTTGATGCAAAAAATGAATAAAATTAGTTATACAAGAATTTTATTTGCAAGTGTCATCTGCCTTTCGTGTTAGGTAAAGGGTTAAAACCCTTTAGCAGCTTCAGGTTTATTTAAAAAATCACAGAAACTCAGGAACTATCGATCGATAGAACACGAAAAGAAACATTCTAATATTATAACATTCATCTGGACACCCTGACTCTCTTCTACTCAAGCTGCATCACCATGATCTACACCAAGATTGACGTGGAAGGTGAACTGACACATCTGAAAATTAAGCAGATGATAAACAAATTGGCAATAAAAATTAGAAGAATAAAATGGTTCTCACCTCATGTGTGTAATCACAGCTGCTTTTGGCAAACCTGTTGTGCCAGATGTATAAATATAAAATAACTTATCTAAAATGAAAAAGTAGAGAAGAAATACATGTGGTTTTCCAACCTCTTTGGAAAAGAAAACAAGCATATGCCAGAAGATGGATGGCAATATCCCATTTTTAAACAAAACATTTAATAGTAAAAACCACACACTAAATTTCAACCAAATCCATCAATGCATGTGAAAGTAATAATGCTAACAGAGCCAAAATGAGCGAAAAATGCCTAAAAACTAATTGCAAACTGGGCAAAAATGAGTGCAAAATGACTAAGAACTATAACCCCAGTAAAAAACTAGAGCTTCACATTCGAGGTGCTGTGGTCAAGCTGTGGTGGAATTTGTGAAGCTTAGAAACAATCTCATATTGTTTTTCGAAATCTGGCAGCAATGAGGCCATAATGGGAATTCTGAAGATAATATTCTTGCACTTCATAACCCATTGTGCATTACCTATGTTCCCTTTGATCATTCCTAGGGGATCAGTTTCTAAGCCTGCATGTATTAATTCAGAAATAGAGAGTAATTGATTGACTGGACTTGTTACGTGAAATAATTCATGAGAGGTGAGGGACATTGTACAAACACGAGTGCGTGAATGCACACGAGTGTTTTACAATATAGTCCCTAACTCGAATGAATTATTTCATGTAACCAGTCCAGTCAAGCAATTACTCTGTTTATTACTTTTCATTATTAATTGTAATTATATTATTTAACCCTTTACATAACGTAACGGTAAAAACCGGCCAGTGTTATTAAAAAAAAATGCCAATTAACTTTCATTATTTTTTCATTTTTTGTCTCTAAAACACAGGTTATGACCCCTCATTGGAACAAGCTCGTCGATATCGTTCCAATGAGGGGTTATAACCTATGTTTTTGAGACAAAAAATGAAAATAATAGTTATGAAGAATTTTTTTTGCAAGTGTCGTCTGCTTTTCATGATAGGTAAAGGGTTAAAAAAACAAAAAAAACAATGAAGTCCTCATTACTCACACGGCAAAGCATCTTCGTTTACATGTACGGATACATGACCCAATTGTTGATTGCATAATTCAATTGTTAAATTATCGTTTATACCGTACTGACCCGTGTTGAAGTCCATATTCGTCTTGATTAAGCCCACCCCCAACTTTCTGCATTTCAAAAACAAGGTGCCCTCTCCGTGTTTAAGCCCACTCCCCCATTTTCGAAAACTGTAAAAGTCTGCCAGTTCGCAGGTGAATTTGAAATGAAATCAATGTGTTGTCATTACCTGGAGGCTGGAAAACAGTGCAGATTTCGACAAGAAGAGGTGGGGGGGGGGAGGGGCAGTGGTCCAAGCAGAAGTTGATCTGTTGATGTGATTTTCACAAAATTCAAGCGCGAATATATTCAAACTGGCTATTAGATCACTGCCGCTCTTGAATGTTGTGAAAGTCACAGATCTACTTGAAATTTCCAACCAGAGGGGATTAGTATTGAGTCAAGAGTGGGTGTAACTTGGGGAGGATAAGTATTGTAATGAATACGGAATGAGCGAGTCCCTCAGGTGACATGGAAAGAAAAAAAAACTCAATTCCTGTGAACGAACTGAATTTGCACCTGGTGTGAATTCGCATAAAATGAGAATTTTTTGTTTCTTTGCATGTCACCTGAGGGGCGAGTTCATGCACGTACATCTTTGTGGTTTGTGCTATTTTGGGAGTTTTTTTAATCACATTTTATTTTATATTTGCATTATTCATTTGATGTTTTATTGAGTAATTAGTGTTAATGGGTAATAAAAAAGATAAAACTGGGTTTGTTGTATAGTTATTTTGTCACTTCAAGTGGTTTCCTATGAGATTGTATAGTTGGCTTGTTTGGGCATTTAATTTGCTGGTTTTCATCCTTGTTTGCATGTGATGCAAATTACCAGAAACAATAATGTTTACTGAAAAAAATACGAACAACACATGTGGATTTATTAAAATTTTATTCACAGAGCAGCTGAAAATTGAGTAAATATACTGGGGTATTAAAATAATTGAACACTGAAAGTAAAACATGTTACATACTCATTGGTGATTTGACAAATGATACTAAAAACCAATGTTGATTTTTGTATTTCATTCATAAAGTGAATGAAGTGGGAAAGTTATTTTATCAGTATCGTTTATAAAGAAAAACCCAGTCACAGACTCAAGTGTTCATGTTTAAGCCCACCTCTCAAATTGTTCTCAACCCACTGCAAGCACCCCGACATGGGTCAGTACGGTAATCAAACCGGGAAATCCCAGTAAATCACACTTTGGAAAGTAATAAACAACCATAACTTCAGTAAAACAAGGTATTCACACAATGTACGCCTATAGCAAGTTTGATCTTCCCACAATGTATGCCTATAGAAAAGTTTGTGAAACTCGGATTACATTTGTTTAAAGTTAAAATGTTCACAAAATGTGCAGACAGACAAACAGATGGATGGACTAGTGTTGCAAAGATAAAGCAGTTATTCGTTTAAGGTTCGGTTATTGCTGTTCCAGGTTACGATTTTTGCTAACGGTTAACTATGTGCATGTATTTGGAGTCCAAACATGCCATGTGTGTTCTTGTGTTGGTTGTTTTCAGACGACTCCTTTAATAAGGTTTAATGTTTTTATTACCTTACTGAACCCCCCCCCCCCCTTCCAGTAAGCCCAGTCTCCAACTGTACTGGGTACAACTTTATGGGGGTGCAGTATATACCTGCATTTACATGTAGACCCATCCCCAAGAAATGTGATTACTTCGAATGAAATATATTCATAACCTTTTGAACACCGAAGCGTGGCGAGTGGGTAAGTAAAAAAGAAAAGTATTCAAATAAAAGTGTTTTAAAACATATATAATGTTGTTTGTGTTGTGCATTTTTTATGATTTCTATGAAAATAATCAACAACTGAAACCCAGTTATTGTATGTTTAATAAGTATTCAGCAAACTGAGTTGTACAACTGGCATCGACTGCAGCTATTGATGTTTTTATCAAGGAGGTCACAGTTATTCAACCAGAGTGTCCCGATTACATATTCATAACATAAGCTGTACTGTTTTTGTTTCTCAAGTCACATGTGTGAGTGCCAACACTGTCAAAGTACAGTGGCTTCTAGTTTTCAGAAGTTTCATTGCAAATGGTGTTTCAAGAAAAGCCTGTTAATTATAAATAGGCAGGTTCAGTCAGGGAGTTACACATGTCATATGAGGCAGTGTAAGTATACATTTTTCCTGAAGCCAGTGATGCCCAGCCCAATAGTAAAAGATTTCTTTTCTTGTGATTGATTGCAGTAAAGGAATTCAGCTAATCAAACCATGTTTTCCAGTCACATGGCAAATAATTTAAATCCCCATTGTCTGATTGGACACTGGACAGTAACAAGCCAACATGGGGAAATCCCCAAAAGTACACTTTAACCCTTTACCCAACGTAATGGTGAAAAAATATCAGTTGCTATTCTAAATGAAAGTGTTAATGATACTGTAGCTAAACTTGTCTGTGTGTTGTGTTTGATGAAAAGGATAATGTTCAATGTTTATGAAAGGATTATGAAATAAGACAAGAATTGTGGTAATTGGGAACATGTTAATTTCTGTTCCCTGTATGCTATGTTTTGTTAATTTCTGTTCCCTGTATGCTATGTTTTCAATAGAAACAATGTGAGGTGTACGTTGTACTAAAGAATTGAGGGGTGGATTAATGTGGCCCTCACAGTTAATATATTTCAACAAAAGTTACAAAGTTACAGTGAAATTATTCCAAAACGAGTCATCCTATTAAGTTACAATGAAATCCCTTCATAAATACGGCATGTAGACTGTGTTAAAGGTTTTCGGGCTTGTGTAGCCACCACAGTTGACCAATCGCAACCAAAAGGGGATGTCCTCATCTAGACATTATACTGAGTCATCATACCAAGTTACAATGAAATCCCTCCATAAATGTGACTGTGCTAAAGGTTTTTTGGTTTTGGCTTGGGCAGCCATCACGGCTGAATGATTGCAACCAAAAGGAGACGTTCTCATCTAGATATCATCTGGAGTCATCCTACCAAATTACAATGAAATCCCTTCATAAAAATGACCTGTAGACTGTGCTAAAGGTTTTTGAGCTTTGGGCACCTGGAGCTGTCACAGTTGATCAATCGCGGCCAAAAGGCGACTTTCTCATCTAGATATTATATGAAGTCAACCTACCAAGTTACAATGAAATCCCTCCATAAATATGACCTGTAGAGTGTACTAAAGGTTTTGAGCCTGGGCAATCGTCACAGTTGACAGATCGCAACCAAATGGGGAAGTTCTCGTTGAGACATCATACAGAGTCATCCTACCAAGTTACAATGAAATCCCTCCATATTAAATATGACCTGCAGACTGTGCTAAATATTTTTGGGTTTCGGGCTTGGGCAGCCATCATAGTTGACAGATCATGTCCAAAAAGGGACATTCTCATCTAGATATTAAACAGAGGCATCCTACCAAATTACAATGAAATCCCTTCATAAATACAATTTGTAGACTGTGCTAAAGGTTTTTGGCTCGGGCAGCCATAATGGTTAACCAATCGCGACCAAAAGAGGATGTTCTCATCTAGACATGACACCAAAGCTGCATATGAAATTTTGTGACAATCGGACAAGAACTACGGGGTGTAGCCCTTGCTAAAGGAAAATGTAAGCAGACACACAGACTGACAGACTAACAGACTTCCACATGTGTGATGGCAATAGATTATCTTGACTTTGTCAAGTTAAGCTAAAAATCACCAAATAATATTTTTATACTGTACCAATGACCCAGACTTAGCTGGTGCTAATCTTAATTATTCAGGGCCAAACACAAATTTTGCCCCCCCCCCCCCTCAATCCCCCAAATTTGCATCAAAAACCGAAAATTAGATGTCCTATATGGTCCTCCATACCTTTACTCCACTGCGCATGCGCAGTGTCAAGGAGGTCTCGAAATTGGCGCCAAATGTCATTCTTTGTTTGGCCATCAAAACAGTTACACCTCACTGTTATTTGTGCTTCTAAATCTCAGTTTAAATGATGCCAGACACATAATCATGAGAGAAATGGTGGAAAAAAGGAGGAAATAGGAGGAGAGGAAAAAATAGTGCAAGAAAATGTTCAGGGCTGTAACTTATAATTATTTTACAAAATCATTTCACGTTGCCTATTTTCGAGGCATGGCCCTGTTGTTGTCATTCTTGCTATGAATGTTCCATTGTTTGATCAGTGTTTCCTCTCTCCCTTTCCTTTATTCCCCCCTAGCTATTCTCCCATGCTTTTGGCTTATTTTTTGTAATGTTTATTACTAAAATTTCTTGGGAGTTTTGACTTGGTAACACAATTATTTTCTGTTTTTTCCCCATGTTTACGTTCTCACCCTCCCCGTGGGAACCCCGGGAAGTAAGCAGCACTTGTTTACTGTGGTAAACCAGTTCCGCTTTACTAGTAAAATAGGACCCAGTCACCAATGCTTGGGGTGAAAGTCCTCTAAAATGGGCAACATGTAGATCAACGATTGACTAAACTTGACTTCATCTCCAAGTTGTGTCACGATTAGCCATGGTGCATAAATATGTGACGTTAACCACCAACAAACAACGTCCTCACCCTTGGGTGTTTAGGCGTTTTGGTTTGCATCTACCATCTGATGCTCTACACTTTCTTCTCTGGAAGCCTCTGTTTTGCATCAGATAGTGTTTAAATTGGTAACTGATTTCGGGCCATGCCTGGAGTCAAGTTTCCGGTTTGTTTACACTTTTTGTTTATGTTGACAAAGGTTACTTCTGATAGTGATTACTTGTCTTCTGCTTAGTTCAGTTCATAGCAAGATACATTAATATTGTCCGTAAGTGTTACATTAATTTTTCAAAATGATTTAAAATTTTTGTCCACTCTTAGGCTTTTTTGGGATCCATTAGGGCTCAGGGTTCCCATTGGGAACTTTGGCTCTTCTGAAAATTTTTTTTTTCTTTTTGAATCATTTTTTCGTAATGATTGTAATGGATTATTTTTTTATGTATCCTTGTTTTCAAGGTTTAGTGCAAGTACTATGACTGTTTACCTTTTTTCACAATGAAAGATTATTGTTCAAATTGTAATGGGAGGAAATCTTCCTCTGATTCACATGATCTCTGTATTAATTGTAGTCAATGTACTCACACTAACCCTTGTTCAGTGTGTATCAATTGGGATGACAAACGTTGGAAACGTGTGTCACGGTATGTTGTTAGCGGGAAGAGGATCATGCCGGTCCTCTCTCTGCAAGGTCACTCTAGTTTTTCACTCTCTTTTTCAGAGGAACAAGAACAGTGTGATGTTTCCGTGATGTCGTCCAGAAGTGTGCCTCCGTCGTCACAATCAAATGAAGAGCTAGCAGCAAAAGTGCTCATGCAGATACGTCAATTACCCGGGAGTTCGCTAGTTCGAGCGAAGGGTTTGACGCCCGCTAGCTCGCCCGGTGTTGCGACCATTCCCCGAATGGCTCAGTTCGTCCGTTGCGGTCCAGGAAAAGAGAGTCGGGTGTTGCGAGCACTATAAACTTACCACGTGCACACCCAGTGACGACGGAACAGAGGATAGTATGGGGGAAGCCTGATAGTCCGATTCCTAGCTCGTCCAGGTCCATCCAGGCTGCAAGCGAGAGGTCCCTCTCTCGTACAACAACATCTGGGCCCAGATGTTGTAGTACATAACGTTCCTCAGTCGGAGCATATGTCCACCGTTCGGGACGCTCCGGTATAGAGGTAGTCCGGCGAGACTGCTTATACAGCTTTCTCATCCTCACGGCAGCACACACGACCGCACCTTGGCTATGTGACCAGTGACGTCTAGCCAGCATCGCCGACGAGGGATTCCACAGCGACCAGGTCACGCCATCCAGTAGCCAGGGATACGAGGCTTTCAACATCTGGACATTCACATAAAAGAGGCATGCAAGATGCACTGTCCAGGGAGCTCCCGGCGGCTATATCCCGTAAGACTGCAGCTCCTCAGGACTCCGTAACGGACGTGCTATCACAGATAGCGCAGATCATCGCAGCATCCCAGCAGCCGGCAGAGCCTCTTTCGGAACATGAATTATCAGACGAAGCTGGGTTGGTGCATTCCGCTGCTGGATCAGGTGCGGACGACCGAGATTTGCAAGAGGTCCGACAGGATGGCGAAAGGGATTCCGAGGAATTGGATTTTTCCCTTTCGAAACAACATAAAATTGCCGTGGAGTTCATCCGGCATTACCTTCCAGATGTTATTCCTACGGACCAAAATGCTGCGCAGCCGGATAGGAGGCTTATAGCGCCACTAGACACAGATTTTTTCAATTGGTTTAGGGACACCGTCCCGGAATTTCTGTCACAGTCCAGAAATGTCTCACAGACATTTGAATTATTAAATGACGCTATAACTAAACTGCTAACAAAACGGGCCGGTCAGCCTTCCTACCGGCTTCTGCTCTTCTTCTGCCTTTCATCAACCCAAGGAATAAATTTGAAACGGCAGGACAGGGCATCCAGAGAGTTCCTCTGCATCTGGACGACCAGGCTGAAGACCTTGAATTATCCATGCCGTCGTCTATGTCTATTCCTGTGTCAACATTGGAAATGACAATATCGTCTAACAGAGCTAATTTAAACGCACTCTCGTACGCAGATCACCTTACCAGAGCATTGTCATTACGCCTTGAGGGACAAGAATTCCAAGATGTACAAACGCCCTTAAGAGTTCTGTCCAGGGCCATAGCATTCTCCATGTATAACTCCGCCCTTTCAGTGGCAAATCTGCAGTTAGTTAGATGTGACGGGGCCCTAGCTACTTCCACGCACGTGGACAGTAAGGTGAAAAACTCTCTCAGAGTCGCTCCGGTCTCCAGAGAGCTTCTCTTCAACGGCAAGCTTTCTGCAATTTATGATCAATTAACTAAGGAAGCTTCAGACTCTCTACTATTTAAATCCGCTTCCAAAAAGTTGGAGCTAGCGGAGAAGAGTAGACCAGGCACTTCTGGGATGAGTACGTCCAGGGGAAGTTCCTAGAGAGGTTCGTACGCATCCTCTAGGTCGTACTCTAGAGACTGTCAAGGTAGCGACTCAAATAGGGGCCATAATGCTGGCTGTAACAACCGGTCAGACGCCCATAGGCCGATGGGGCGAGGTGCGGGCCGTGGAGTATGTGGTTTCTCCTACCACAAGCCTCGCACATCCAAGAGGTGATGGTTTAAACCTCTGTCGCGTTCCAGTGGGCGGAAGACTGTCAAGTTTCTCAAACAATTTGGAATTAATTACGGAGGACCCTTGGGTTCGAGGGGTTATATCGGAAGGTCTGAAACTGTCCTTCAAAGGAAAACCTCCGTTAACTTGAAGTCCAAGATGGACTCAGCTTCCGTCAAATCAACAGAAAAGAGACGCGCTTCTATCAGAAGTCCAGTCTCTTTTAATGAAGAACGCGATAGAGGTCGTAGAAAACCAGGAATCTCCAGGTTTCTACAGCCATCTCTTACCGGTTCCGAAACCCGACTACTCGTTCCGTCCAGTTATAGATTTGAGCTGGATAAACAAGCTGATCATGGCTCCAAAATTCTATATGGAGACTATTCGATCAGTCAGAGCAAAAATTCGAGTGAACGACTATGCTGCGAGCATAGATCTCAAGGATTCTTACTTTCATGTCATGGTACATCCGGCGTTCAGAAAGTATCTTCGCTTCGTGGTCCTAGGAGTCGTATATCAGTTCCGAGCGATGTGCTTCGGTCTGAATCTAGCACCCTGGGCTTTCACTCGAGTAATGAACTCGGTAATGACTCATTTCCGAGCTCATTCGTCTGCGGTAACGTCCGCCTACCTGGACGATATTCTTCAGAGGTACGGCAACGAGTTAACGCTTCAGAACGATACGCAGAATCTGCTTCTATTGCTCCGACGTCTTGGTTTCATAGTAAACGAAGAGAAGTCAGATCTGGTCCCGTCCAAGTCATTCACCCACCTGGGGATGAGCTTCGAGACGCACAACAATCTCGTTCGTCTGCCGTTAACCAGAGCGAAGTTAGTCAGTTGTTACACTCGCTATTGTCTTCACTCAGACAAGGTTACAGCGAGAGAATTCATGAGACTGATAGCTCTGTGCAGAGCTGCCGCGGATCTCATTCCAATGGGGCGGCTACGCACTCGTCCTCTCCAAATCCTTCTGACTCAGAATTGAAGGGCGAAGATTCATTCGCTAGATACGGACATCCTCTTGTCAGACCAAGTGAAACAAGAGATTCAGGCTTGGGCAGATATTCAGTGGTTAACTCAGGGAGTTCCACTGCAATTACCGGATCCGAGTTTTACGATTATGACGGATGCCAGTCAAACAGGTTGGGGCACGACGCTGAGCCCATCGGATTTGAAGTGCCAGGGTCTTTGGGATCCGCAGTTTTTAAGCAAGCACATAAACATCAAAGAAATGATGTCAATTTGGCTTGCGCTACGTCATTGGATGGACATTATTCAGAATGCACACATGTATCCGACAATACGATGGTAGTAGCGTATATTCGGAATCAAGGAGGCACTCATTCCATTCCGTTGTTCAATCTAATGGAAAGAATCCTTCTGTTTGTACCAGAACATCAGATTCTCCTATCGGTCCGTCATATTCCGGGTCGTCTGAACGTTTTAGCAGACTCCCTTTCACGGAGGGGTCACCTGTTGCGATCAGAATGGACTCTCAACAAGCAGGTTTTCAATCAGATTTGCTACCAATGGGAGCGGCCAATGATAGACTTATTTGCGACACATCTCAACAATCAGTTGCAGATGTATGTGTCACTATGTGCGGATTCTCGAGCATTTGCAGTAGACGCTCTACCGATCTCGTGGGACGGAATCATAGGATATGCGTATCCTCCAGCGCCGTTGATTCAGCAGATATTGCTCAAGATAAAACAATCGCAATGCAAAATTCTGTTGGAGCATCTCTGTCTCCACAGAGACCGTAGATAAATCTACTCAGGTGTCTGTTGTGGGACATGCCGCAGAAGCTTCCTCCACGGGAGGATCTTCTTTCGTAGAGGAAATCGCGCATCCTCCATCACAACCCGCAAGGTCTCAACCTTCACGTATTTCCATTGTGCAGTCCTTCTTGCACGGAAAGCATTTTACAGGACGAGCAGTGGATGCGATTTCTAACTGTAGGAGGACCTCCTCTTCGCTAAATTATGCGGCTAAGTGGAAGGTCTTTCCTCAGTGGTGTGGTGATCATTCGGTAGATATTTATGATCCTTCCATTCCAGACATTGCAAATTTTCTAGTCTACTTGTTTGATGAGATCAAACTACAGCCTGTCACCATTAAGGGTTATAGGTCTTTGCTATCCGATACCTATGCACATCATGATAGCTTAATGATTGGATCTAATGTCTCTTTATCTAAATTAGTTAAAAACTTTTTGATAAATAGACCTAGAACCCTTAGATTAATTCCTAAGTGGAATTTGGTTTGGATTCTTCTTAGGCTAAAAGAAGTGCCACCTCTTGACACAGTGGACTCCAAATTCTTACCTTATAAGACAGCTTTTCTCTTAGCCTTCTCTTCTGCTAGAAGAGTTAGTGAGCTTCATGCACTATCTGTGGATAATTCTCACTATCGTAGTGTCGGTAATACTATTACCTTTACTACCAATGTTGGATTTTTGGCTAAGAATCAGGCTCCTAATAAATATCCGGAACCTATTGTTATTAAGGCCCTTCCGTCTTCAGACGGCGTAGGCCTTTACTCTGTCCTGATAAAGCAATACGTATTTACAAACGTAGGTCTGAGTTCATCAGAAAGGGACGTAAGCGTTTCTTTCTGTCTTTGATGCCTAATAGAAAGGACATTATGGTCCATTCTATTGCTGGATCGATTCAATTAACTATCCGTACTGCTCATGAAAAATTATCTTCTACTCGGCAGTCTGCGATTAATATTTCAGCTCATGAAGTAAGAGCTCTGTCTACATCTTGGGCCTATGCTAATAGTGTTGCTATTACTGATTTAATGAAGGCTGCATATTGGTCTCAGCCTTCCACGTTCATGAATTTTTATCTCAGAAATATTGAGTCCATTTCTGGAGACCTCCATTGTTTAGGTCCGTTATCAGTTGCTCAGAATATCGTCCACTACCATTGTTTAGGTCAGTTATCAGTTGCTCAGAATATCGTCCACTAAACAGTTGCAACTATAGTTATGCTGGCTTTCTGTTCCGGCAGTGACTCTGTCCTGCTGCCCTCTTCGCTTTAGGGTATTTGAACCAGGGCAAGGAGAGGGGGGGGGGGTTCCCCTTAGGTCACCTGCTTTATAGTGAAAAGCAAGGGAATACCTCCCCTGAAGTCAGTAATTCCGAGTCGGTACTGGGATGGTTTTAAAGTGTAAAGCTAATGTTTACTCATACATGTAATATTTTTAAAGTGTAGCTCGGTGTGAAGCATTTGTATATGTCACGTGTCAAACAGGCGTTAATATACAATCCTCGGACACTTTTAATGAGTATAAAGAGTCTCATTTCTCTGGACTTCCTTTATTTATTGGCTTACCTTTAAAAATAATTAGCATAAAGGGTTATACTGGATGTTAATAGAAATCATTGATGTTATTGTGCTCAATTACAGAATGGTGTTGTGTCTTTCTTCTTTGATATAAATAAGAAAGATACATGTAAAGCCTATCTCTTATTTTCTCCTTGAGGGGATAATTCTGTTATATGTCATTGAGCCTATTGGATTTTCCTTTATGTCCTAGGCCCTCTAACCTTTTTACTATTCAGCTAAGTCTGGGTCATTGGTACAGTATAAAAATGTTAACAAATTTATAGTAATTTATATATTTTTTATACTTACCAATGACCCAGACGGGGATGGCCCTCCCAGGAGTTGGGAACTCATACCTCCCCGCTGAGTACATAACGCTTACCAGGCACTGGTTGTAAGCATAACATTTGGCGCCAATTTCGAGACATCCTTGACACTGCGCATGCGCAGTGGAGTAAAAGTATGGAAGACCATATAGGACATCTAATTTTCGGTTTTTGATGCAAATTTTGGGGATGGGGGGGGGGGGGGGGGAGGGGGGGCAAAATGTGTGTTTGGCCCTGAATAATTAAGATTAGCACCAGCTATAAGTCTGGGTCATTGGTAAGTATAAAAAATATATAAATTACTATAAATTTTTTAACTTTCATTATTTTTTAATTTTTTGTTTCAAAAACATAGGTTATGATCCCTCATTAGAACGAGCTCCAATCCAATGAGGGGTCAAAATCTATGTTTTTGAGACAGAAGATGAAAAAATTAGCTATCCAAGATTTTTTTTGCAAGTTTCGTCCTGCTTCTGATGTTACATGTAGGTAAAGGGTTAAGGTGGATATATCAAGGTGAAGTTTATACTGTTTTGATACTTACTGTTGTGATTGATTAAAAAAACATTTTATATATTTGTAAGTTTATTTAATTCTGTACAATCACAAAAATATCTGACTGAATAATAATAAGTAATAAATAAGCAATGAGAACATCGGTATAGCTGTTCGGTAATTTATGTAGCCTTTCTGTAGGTAAAAAATATTCAACTGCGACTTTGTAAATTACAGTTAAAACTAGAAGTCCTGTCATGAACTGTGTGCTTATCTTGGCTTAATTGCACGCAATTGCCATATCGAATGACATCCAGAGCATGGCATGTTCTCCTGGTTACACATTGCAAACACAGGCAATGTTTCTGCCAATGGACCTCCGCATTACCCAGAGGTCCATTGGCTGAAACATTGCTTGTGCACATGCCACATGTACAGAATTTTATTATAGCCTTACTATGGTCATAACGAGTAGATTAATGTGCAAATCAATGTGTTATTTGTGCGCATTCCATGACAGGACTTCTAGTTTTAACTGTAGTATTAATTTACGTTTATACCAGTTCTATTATCTAGTTAACATGTCGTGAAGCTGGGATAAGAATTACTTAACATGCGAAATAATGCCAGAATAGGTGTTAAAATGAATGAGGGCAGGGGTATCGTAATATGAAATTCTGAATCTGCTGTATACAGTATTGTCACTTGTTTACAAGAGAAAAAACAGTTCACACTGTTCTTCAAATTAAATTTGACATAAATGTAGCAGTTAATCAGTAATTATTCGAATAATAGCAAATTGTTACTGGTTACAAAATTTACTAACGGTTTCATCACTAAGATGGATAGATGGATATAGTGATGAGCCGATATGGGTGTTATCGGTATTAGCCAATATCCGAAATTTCAATTCAATACCGTACAGATACCGATATTAGTTTTCGTGGGATACAAGCTTGTGTATAATGACATTCAGACAGGACAAATGAGACATGGGGTTGTTCAGCAGTCAGTGTGACTCGACACACACCCTGGGTGGATCTCAACATAACGTGCATGTGTAATGTATCAATATCATTACCCACAGACAATACAATTTTGAATTTCGATATAAACAATTTAAACATACCACTTTTGTATGATGAATTTGTATCCATTTAGGCATGAACATCAGAGTAAGTCAGTTACACATCACTGGTTTAATTCATTGAGCATGTTTCCCATTCAAAATTAAATCAGACTAAAGAAATTTGAAAAGAATGTCTATAAACAATAACAGTTAACAAACTCGTGTGATTTCCAGACGCGAATACCAGTATGCTAAAAATAAAGCGTGGAATCGTGGACTTAGTGGAATAAACTTATTGAACTCGGAAACATGTCATTGGGTACCAGTAAAAGTGGTAGCCTATTTTAACTTCCGTCTTCCAATCAGCATACATTCACTCAAAAAGAAGTCAGCCAAAAATGGGCGTAGGGTTTTTTCAAAATAAGTTAAATAACCTACACAAATGTGTTATCTATGCATTTTATTTTCCAATTATTTTCTCCAAATTGACTCCAATTTCACTGGCAGTTTGAGTTATCTTTGCCGAGAGTGAGCCACGAGGCACCGAATGTTCTCACACAGAATACCGGAACAGTAAATCCTATACTGAATGTTCCTAAGTCTGATTACTCCAGTTGTAACTGACCACATCCATGACCTGATGTCCCATGTGTTTGTTTCTGTTTTTTTTCAGGATTGGTTGTCACCGTCAGATCCATTGTTACCTGTAGTTTTAGGAGACCCACAAGGTAATTGGTAAAGATCTGTTTAAACCTTGCACCAAGCCACCCCTAACCTCAGTAACCACTACTATTTAGTTGAGATTATCAGCGATTGGCCTCAGAACATGATTTGAAACAAGAGGCCCCAGGGGGCCTGAGGGCGCTCACCTGACATGGTAGTCTAAATATCAAACCAGGGACTTGACTTGAATAAGCTGCATACGCCCCTCCTAAGAAAAGCATATACCAACTAGATGAAGCGATTGTGCCCACACAACACACAGGATTTTCCTTCTATTTTGAGTTCCTGCACTTTGAAGTCCCAAAATTGAGATAAAAAACAGATTTTTTTTTTTTTGCTCGGAAATTTTCGAAGTCCCAAACAAAATATTTTCAGACTAAAAGTTTTTTTCTTCTTAATAATTGACCAAATCGCATAAAAAAACAAAAAACTAATTTTCCAGTTTTTGGTCCAAAATGTCTATGTCCCACCCGGACCCCAAATTTTCAGTGTGAAAAAAAGAAATTTTTTTGTTTTAAAATTGACCGAAATGCTAAAAAAAACAAAAAAACTCATTTCCGGATTTTGGTCCAAAATTTCTAAGTCCCACCCGGACCTCAAATTTTCGGTGTAAAAAAAATTAAAAAAAATTTTGTCTTAAAATTGACCAAAATGCATAAAAAAACCCAAAAAACTAATTTTCCGGATTATGGTCCAAAATTTCTGTGTCCCACCTGGACCCCAAATTTTCAGTATAAAAAACAAAATTTTTTTGTCTTAAAATTGAGCGAAAAACTTAAAAAAAAAACAACTCATTTCCGGATTTTGGTCCAAAATTTCTAAGTCCGGACCGGGACCCCAAATTTTCAGCCTAAATATGAATCCAGGGACTTGGCTTGAACAAACTTGAATCTCACCCCCCTAAGGATACTGCATACCAAATATCCAAAGATTCTTATTGGTAGATCTGAAGATGATTTTTAAAGAATATTCATTATACTGCACTAATTTAAACATTTGGGCTCCCATAGAGAGCCCAAATATGGACCCAGGGAATTGATTTCAATAAACGTGTGAAACAATCTTCCAAAGATGTTATATGTGAAATTTGAAAGCTTTTGGAGCAGTGGTTTGGGAGAAAAGTAGTCTTAAATGTTTTTCCCATTTCCCAGTGTTAAAAAATGCTGACTCAGCACTTTTTCAAAGTCCCCAAAAAAGTACCCCATGATAAAAGCGATAGCAATTTTTTTTACCATTCCATTCTGTTGGTCCTAAGGAAGCCTCACACCAAATAAGAATTCTCAGTGCTGTGTAGTTTTGGAGATACGGGCGTTTTAATTTTTTTCTATTTTTAGCTCTGACGGTTCCCATGGGGCGGCAGAAAATTTTTTCGGGGTATAAATGTCCCAATAAAACCTCATGTCAAATTTGGTTCAAATAAGCCTATCGGTTTGGACAATAGAAATTTTGGGTGGGGGCAAAAATACTTGCCCCTCTCATAATGGTGGCAAATATAGCACCCTAGAACTTCTCTTGAACAAATCTGAGTGTACACCTCAAAAGGAAGCTGCACACCTAATATCAAGTCTCTGCTACTGCTGATTCATGAGAAGATTTTTTAAGATTTAGGCTCACTTTTTGGACGTGGCCCTACCAAGGGGCAGGTCAACTTGATCTGAACAAACTTGAATTGACATATGATAGGGAACATGCACACCAGATTTGGTTCAATTTGGTTGAGTAGTTTGTGAGAAGAAGTCGATAATGTAAAGTTAACGGCGGATGGAACGACGACGGACGGAAAGTGATTAGTAAAGTGCCACTTGAGCTTCACGCAGGTGAAGTAAAAAAAGAAGACATATCGGCTGCCAATATCGGCAGAATAGGTATTTTTGCTGATACTGATCCCTGTCAATAAGCCATTTATATGCAGATACTGATAACCTGTACCGATAATCGGTTCATCACTAGATGGATAGGATCCAATTCCATATTTTAGCCAAACTTTCTTAGGGTGATTCATTTATTTATTAGTGTTTAATCGTTAAGGTCCTAATTCTGACTTTATTCAAATTTTTGGCAACAGAACAGGTGCCCCTGCATGAAGTCTTTGGGTTATCTCATAAGTTACATTCAAAGCACCTTGGTAGTTGTTTTTTATGCAAGTCTTGGCTTTCAATATAGGCAGACAAGACTTGTCAAAAAAAACAACAGCAACCTCACAGTATGTAGACTGTCAAAGTGTAGAAAAAATATGTAACAATCCCTAGGCCCTTAAGGTGTTACAGAGATGATATCTAAATGAACAATATAGTGGTGTGCACCAAGTATAATATATAATGCCAGCTGCTGGTGTGTATTGAAATCTACAAATGACACACATGAACACTGACCCATTCCTAACAACAGACAATATTCAATAGTTTTTTTATCCAATTTAAACCTGTACGTGTGTAAATCCAAGCCCTTGAATTTCAAGAAAATGCCATCTTTGTTTGTACTTTTCTGCACTTTCATCTTTTTAAGACCCCCCTCCCCCACCCCCCCCCCCCCACCCCTAAAAAAAATACAGTGAAACCCTGTTAATTGAATAGCCACTTTGCCAATGAAAATTATTCAATTAACAGGAGTATTCAATTAACAGGGATTGTGTCACTTTCCTGCATTCTTGAGATAAACTTAGCATTTATTCTATTATATCTTGTTTGACAGAGCTCCATGAGATTAAATGCCTGTATTGGATGTACTGAGGCAAATAGGTCTATAACCAAAGGAAAACTGGGGAGAGTCGGGGTAATTTCTCGACATGCTACAAGATTTTTTATTCAATTAACAGGAGTTTACTCTATAACCTATATTCAATTAACAGGTCAAATTTGTACTGGAGGTATGGTAAATGGTTTTGTGTTGGGAAATTATATTCAATTAACAGGGATATACAATTAAGAGATATCCAATTAAGTGGGCTCCACTGTACTCGCATTCCCAATCGACCCTAAAAAGTAGTTGGGTCCTTCAGAAATAGAAAGAATAAACTGTGCATATGATCATCGGAATACACCATCAGCGAATGGTGCAACTGTGTGATTACTACATATGTCAACTATAATATAGGGCACTCATGCAATTATGTCTACACTACCTATGCAAACTTTAGCAGCTGCATAAATCTGAACATAATGGCCCTCATTATCCTCATTCTGAGTTACATGAAAAGTGTAAAGTGATCATCTCACAAATTGCAAAAGAACAGCTGTTTTTTGCAATAAAATGATCAATTGTTCATCTGGTAATTCCCATGATACCATTTGCTCAGTCATCAACTGATTCATCACCATTCTTTCTATTTTCAAACAAACTTCCCCGTACTTCCCCCATGTTTGGGGTAGTAGAAGCATCATGGCAACAAATGTCAAGGTTCCAACAAACTCCAGTCGAAGTCAGATTAGAGTCTATCTGACTCATCCAGTTAAAAAAAGAACTGAAGCAATCCTCAATGATATTCCATGTGAGGCACTGTTTGTCAAGGTGACTTTTGTAGTTTACACCAACTGGTTGCAAATACAGTGCATGAAGCAGGCCTCTTTTTTGATGGTTTGACAGGAATTGGGGAATCCGATTCTCATAATACAGTGGAGCCCACTTAATTGGATATCTCTTAATTATTTTTCCCTGTTAATTGAATATAATTTCCCAAAACAAAACCATTTACCATACCTCCAGTACAAATTTGACCTGTTAATTGAATATAGGTTATAGAGTAAACTCCTGTTAATTGAATAAAAAATCTTGTAACCTGTCGAGAAGTTGCTCTGACTCTCCCAAGTTTTCCTTCGTTTGTAGAAATATTTGGCCTCAGTACATCCAATATAGGCATTTAATCTATTATATCTTGTTTGACAGAGCTCATGGAGCTCTGTCAAACAAGATATAATAGAAAAATGCTAAGTTTATCTCTAGAATACAGGAAAGTGACAATCCCTGTTAATTGAATACTCCTGTTAATTGAATAATTTTCATTCACAAAGTGGCTATTCAATTAACAGGATTCCACTGTATTCCTGTGAAATGAAACTATAGGAATCCAAGTGGATCCTATTGTTCAAATGTAAACTGTATTTTTGTGTGGTTTTGCATCACTGGTTTGAAGACTTCAAAATTACTTCAAACTTCTTTTCAGAATTTCATCTGATATTTCATTGATAAATTGCATATATCATTCCTCCTATAATGTTGTGAATGGCTCGATTGGTGGAGCTGGACTAATCAAACTGCACAGTGTAGTCACATGTCAACGAGAATGTAACCTGTAATCCCTATACAAGCCTGAAAATAAGCAGACTGTCGTCTGTAGAATGAGGTCCCCAGAGGGTGAATTTACTAAATGAATTACTAAATTTACCCTCTGTGAACCTCAGTCTGAATCATGGTCTCAGGCCGAAAGAGAATGAGGTACACAGAGGATACATTGGCCCACTGTATGGGATAGCATCAGCAAATTCACACTCTGGGAACCTTATTACATTGATTAAAACACACAAATGAGGTGTGAACAGTATACCAGCAAACTGATGTGTCATTTTAAAGAAGTACATCTACAGATGTTCATGCTTTTTCAACATGTTCTTGTTTTGGGTAAATGTTGCTGTAATAAAATTGGTCAGAAAACAAAATGTCGCATAATGATATTTACTACTGAATATAGTTTTACAACTCGCATTACGTAGTGCACATACTGACCAAACAAACTGCACTGTTTGGTAATGTGATGTATTTAATATTCAATGAGGCTCTTGATTATAGTTTGTCTAGCTTTTCATTGGGGGTTGATTAAGTTATGAAGGTAATGGAACAATCACGTCATCAGAGTACACTTCTTCAGTGACCTGTTTTCTGCTGTCAAAGTTTTTTAGCACAATAGCAAAGTGCAGAAATTTCTTATTAGACCACAATAATACAAGGGAATTTTTGGGGAAAAGTTCAATTTCGCTTAAAAATATTTGACAGAACCAGATATTGGAACATCAAAGATTTATTATTAGACCAATTTATTTTTTACAGCACCAGTTGTTTGATCGTAAGAACATGGAGACATCAACTTCCGTTATGTTGTGCAGTTAGACCCATTAATTGTATCGTAATTTGGAAGCCACTCCAGCCAATGAATTTAGTTAAAACTAGTTTTGTAGAATTTATTGCTTAGTTTAGCATCTGACATTGCATAACCAACTAGTCAATTAATCGTCGACCACTCCTGGCGATTAGTTGATTACTAAAAATCCAAATGGAATTTATCGTTTCAACACTACAAATTTATCAATTTTATTACCCTGGGTGACATATCAGACATAAACCAATTGATCTTTAATTTTTTAAGTTTACATTTGTTATAAAAAGAGAGCACGCGGCAACGAAAATTAGAATGTGGAAGGGCTTGAGAAACAGCTTTTAACATTTTTAGGCCTTACGTTGACAATCTATTAGGCACAGAAGAATCATTCCACCATTATTCAACCATATGTGATGCAATCTGAATATTGCTGAAATAGAGGATCTTTAATGTGTCACAGTTTCCTATTAAATTTCTTTACCAAGTTTACTAAAATCTATCTGAGCTGAGGTTTACTGTGGCTCAGATCGATTTTAGATTTCTTTTATCACCTAATGCGTGATTTAAACATTTCACTGACATAATGACTAAAGGTAGTCAGTGATGTTTACAAAAATTGCCATCAAAATTTTTATTATTTTTTAAACATTTTATGAAATGTTTTCTGCAAATGTCACCTGCTATTTGTATCAGGCAGCCAGTTCATGAAAAACAAGAGGCCCCAGGGGGCCTGAGGGTGCTCACCTGACATGGTAGTCTAAATATCAAACCAGGGACTTGACTTGAATAAGCTGCATACGCCTCTTGTAAGAAAAGCATATACCAACTAGATGAAGCGATTGTGCCCACACAATACATAGGATTTTCCTTCTATTTTCAGTTCCTACACTTTGAAGTCCCAAAATTGAGATAAACGCATAAAAAACAGATTTTTTTATTTTGGTTCGGAAATTTTCGAAGTCCCAAACAAAATATTTTCCGACTAAAATTTTTTTTCTTCTTCTTAAAATTGACCAAAACACATAAAAAACCAAAAAGTTAAAAAATTTTTAGTAATTTATATATTTTTTATACTTACCAATGACCCAGACTTAGCTGGTGCAAACTCTTAAATATCTAGGGGCAAACACAAATTTTGCCCCCCCCCCCCCACCCCCCAATCCCCCAAATTTGCACCAAAAACCGAAAAATACATGTCCTATATGGTCCTCCATACTTTTACTCCACTGCGCATGCGCAGTGTCAAGGAGGTCTCAAAATTGGCACCAATTGTCATTCTTACAACCAGTGCCTGGTAAGCGTTATGTACTCAGCGGGGAGGTATGAGTTCCGAACTCATGGGAGGGCCATCCCCGTCTGGGTCATTTGGTAAGTATAAAAAAATATATAAATTACTATAAATTTTTTAACATTTTTATACTGTACCAATGACCCAGACTTAGCTGAATAGCAAAAAAGTTGGAGGGTCTAGGACATAAAGGGAAATCCAATGGCTCAACTACATATAACAGAATTATCCCTTCGAGGAGAAAAGGAGAGATAGGCTTCACATGTATCTTTCTTACTTGCATCAAAAAAGAAAGACACAACACCAATCTGTAATTGAGCACAATAACATTAATGATCATCCAATATAACCCGTTATACTAATTATTTTTAAAGGAAAGCCAATAAATAAAGGAAGTCCAGAGAAATGAGACTCTTTATACTCATTAAAAGTGTCTGAGGATTGTATATTAACTGACATGTGACATATACAAATGTTTCACACCGAGCTACACTTTAAAAATATTACATGCATGAGTAAACATTAGCTTTACACTTTAAAACCATCCTGGTACCGACTCGGAATTACTGACTCCAGGGGAGGTATTCCCTTGCTTTTCACTATAAAGCAGGTAACCTAAGGGAACACCCTCCCCCCCCCCCCCCCCACTTCCCCTTGCCCTGAATCAAATACTCCAGAGCGAAGAGGGCAGCAGGACAGAGTCACTGCTGGAACAGAAAGCCTACATAACTATAGTTGCAACTGTTTAGTGGACGACATTCTGAGCAACTGATATCAGACCTAAACAATGCAGATCTCCAGAAATGGACTCAATATTTCTAAGATAAAAATTCGTGAAAGTGGAAGGCTGAGACCAATATGCAGCCTTCATTAGATCTGTAATAGCAACACTATTAGCGTAAGCCCAAGATGTTGATAGAGCTCTTACTTCATGAGCTGAAATCTTAAGCACAGACTGCTGAGTTGAAGATAATTTGTTATAAGCAGTACGGATAGTTAATTGAATCCACCTAGCAATAGAATGGACCATAATGTCCTTTCTATTAGGCATCAGAGACAGAAAGAAATGCTTACGTCCCTTTCTGATGAACTCAGATCTACGTTTGTAAATACGTATAGCTCTAACAGGACAGAGTAAAGGCCTATGCCCATCTGAAGACGGAATAGCCTTAATAACAATAGGTTCCGGATACTTATTAGGAGCCTGATTCTTAGCCCAAAATCCAACATTTGTAGTAAAGGTAATAGTATTACCGATGCTACGATAGTGAGAATCATCCACAGATAGTGCGTGAAGCTCACTGACTCTTCTAGCCAAAGAGAAGGCTAAGAGAAAAGCAGTCTTATAAGATAAGAATTTGAAGTCCACCGTGTCAGGAGGCTCAAATGGCGCTTCTTTTAGCTTAAGAAGAACCCAAGCTAAATTTCACTTAGGAATTAATCTAAGGGTTCTAGGTCTATTTATCGAAAAGTTTCTTACTAACTTAGATAAAGAGACATTAGATCCAATCAGTAAACTATCATGGGGTGCATAGGTATCAGATAGCACAGACCTATAACCCTTAATGGTAACAGGCTGCAGTTTGATCTCATCAAACAAGTAGACTAGAAAATTTGCAATGTCTGGAATGGAGGGATCATAAATATCTGCAGAATGATCCCTACACCACCGACAAAAGACCTTCCACTTAGCAGCATAGTTTAGCGAAGAGGAGGTCCTCCTGCAGTTAGAAATCGCATCCACTGCTCGTCCTGTAAAATGCTTGACGTGCAAGAAGGACCGCACAACGGAAATACGTGAACGTTGAGACCTTGCGGGTTGTGATGCAGTCTGCTCGATTTCCCCTGCGAAAGAAGATCCTCCTGCGGAGGAAGCTTCCACAGCATGTCCCACAACAGACACCTGAGTAGATTTATCCACGGTCTCTGTGGAGACAGAGATGCTACCAACAGAATTTCGCATTGAAATTGTTTTATCTTGAGCAATATCTGCTGAATCAACGGCGCTGGAGGATACGCATATCCTATCATTCCGTCCCATGAGATCGATAGAGCGTCTACTGCAAACGCTCGAGGATCCGGACATGGTGACACATACGTTTGCAATTGATTGTTGAGATGCGTCGCAAATAAGTCTATCATTGGCCGCTCGCGTTGGTAGCAAATCTGATTGAATACACGTTTGTTGAGAGTCCATTCTGACGGCAACAAGCGACCCCTCCATGAAAGGGAGTATGCTAATACGTTCAGACGACCCGGAATATGACAGACCGATAGGAGAACTTGATGTTCTAGTACAAACAGAAGGATTCTTTCCGTTAAATTGAACGGAATGGAATGAGTGCCTCCCTGATTCCGAATATACGCTACTACCGTCGTATTGTCGGACAGAATTTGCACGTGTCCATCCAATGACGTAGCGCAAGCCAAATTAACATCATTTCTTTGATGTTTATCTGCTTGCTTAGGAACTGCGGATCCCAAAGACCCTGGCACTTCGAATCCGTTGGGCTCAGTGTGGCGTCCCAACCTGTTTGACTGGCATCCGTCATAATTGTAAAACTCAGATCCGGCAATTGCAGTGGAACTCCCGTTGTTAACCACTGAATATCTGCCCAAGTCTGAATCTCTTCTTTCACCTGATTTGACAAGAGGATGTCCATATCGAGAGAATGAATCTTCACCCTCCAATTCTGAGTCAGAAAGATTTGGAGAGAACGAGTGTGTAGCCGCCCCATTGGAATAAGATCCGCGGCAGCTCCGCACAGACCTATCAGTCTCATGAATTCTCTCGCTGTAACTTTGTCTGAGTGAAGACAATAGCGAGCATAACAACTGATTAATTTCACTCTGGTTAACGGCAGACGAACGAGATAGTTGTGCGTCTCGAAGCTCATTCCCAGGTGGGTGAATGACTTGGACGGCGCCAGATCCGACTTCTCTTCGTTTATTATGAAACTAAGACGTTGGAGCAATAGAAGTAGATTCTGCACATCGTTCAGAAGCGTTAACTCGTTGCCGTACCTCTAAGAATGTCGTCCAGGTAGGCCGATGTTACCTCAGACGAATGAGCTCGAAAATGAGTCATTACCGAGTTCATTATTCGAGTGAAAGCCCAGGGTGCTAGATTCAGACCGAAGCACATTGCTCAGAACTGATACACAACTCCTAGGATGGTGAAGCGAAGATACTTTCTGAACGCCAGATGTACCATGACGTGAAAGTATGCATCCTTGAGATCTATGCTCGTAGCATAGTCGCTCTGACCGATCGGATGGTCTCCATATAGAATTTTGGAGCCACGATCAGCTTGTTTATCCACCTCAGATCTATGACTGGATGGAATGTGCCATTTGGTTTCGGAACCAGAAAAAGATGGCTGTAGAAACCTGGAGATTCCTGGTTTTCTACAACCTCTATCGCGTTCTTCACTAGAAGAGACTGGACTTCTGATAGAAGCGAGCCTCTTTTCTGCGGATTTGACAGAAGCTGAGTCCATCTTGGACTTCGAGTTAACGGAGGTTTTCCTTTGAAGGACAGTTCTAGTCCTTCCGAAATCAACCCTCGACCCAAGGGTCCTCCGTAATTAATTCCCAATTATCTGAGAAACTTGACAGTCTTCCACCCACTGGAACACGATAGAGGTTTAGACCATCACCTCCTGGACCTGCAAGGCTTGTGGAAGGAGAAACCACGTCATCCACGCCCCGCACCTCGCCCCGTCGACTTGGGGCATCTGACCAGTTGTCTCGGCCAGCATTACGGCCCCTACCTGAGTCACTACCTTGACGGTCTCTGGAGTAAGACCTAGAGGATGCTTAGGAACCTCTATGGGAACTTCCCCTGGACGTATTCATCCCAGAAGTGCCTGTCCTACTCTTCTCCGCTGAATCCAACTTTTTGGAAGCGGATTTAAATAGCAGAGAGTCTGAAGCTTTCTTAGTCAACTGATCATAGATTGCGGAAAGCTTGCCATCGAACAGAAACTCTCCGGAGACCAGAGCGACTCTGAGAGAGTTTTTCACCTTACTATCCACACGCGTGGATGTAGCCAGGATCACGTCACGTCTAACCAACTCCGGATTTGCCACTGAAAGGGCAGAGTTATACGTGGAGAATGCTATGGCCCTCGACAGAACTCTTAAGGAGGTTTGTACGTCCTGGAATTCTTGTCCTTCAAGGCTATGATAAGGCTCTGGTAAGGTGATCTGCGTACGATAATGCGTCTAAGTTAGGCCTATTAGACGATATTGTTGTTTCCAACGTCGTGTTTGGAATTGACATAGACAACCGCATGGATAATTCTAGGTCTTCGGCCTGGTCGTCTAGATGCAGAGGAACTCTCTGCATGCCCTGTCCTGCCGTTTCAAATTTATTCCTTGAATTGATGAAAGGCAGATGTAGAGCACTTGCCGATAAGAAACCGGACCTGCCCGTTTTGGTAGCAAGTTTATATATAGCGTCATTCAATAGTTCAAATGTCCGTGAGACATTTCTGGACTGTGTCGGAAACTCAGGGACGGTGTCCCTAAACCGATTAAGAATTCAGTGTCCAGTGGCGCCATCAGACTCTTTTCCGGCTGCGCAGCATTTTGCTCCGGAGGAACAACTTCAGGAAGATAATGCCAGATGAACTCTATGGCAATTTTATGTTGTTCCGAAAGGGAAAAATACAACTCCTCCATATCCCTTTTGCCATCCTGTCGGACCACTTGTAAATCTTGGTCGTCCGTGCCTGAACCTGCAGCAGTACGTACCGACCCAGCTTCGTCGGAATATTCCTGATCCGAGAGAGTTTCTGCCGGTTGCTGGGATGCTGTGATAATCTGCGCTATCTGCGATAGCACGTCCATAACGGAGGCCTGTGGAGCTGTGGTCTTACGGGATTTAGCTGCTGGAAACTCCCTGGACGTTGACTCCTGCATACTTCTTTTATGCGAACGTCCGGAGTATGAAGGCCTCGTATCCCTGGCTACCGGATGGCGTGACCTGGTTGCCGTGGAATCCCTGGTCGGCAAGGCTGGCTGGATGTCACTAGTCACGTAGCCAAGGTGCGGTCGTGTGTGCAGCCGTGAGGATGAGGAAGCCAATAGAGCAGTCTCTCTGGACTGTCTATATAACGGAGCGTCCCGAGCAGTGGACGTATGCTCCGACTGAGGAACGTTATGTACCACAACATCTGGGCCCATATGTTGTTGTACGAGAAAGGGACCTCTCTCGCTCACAGCCCGGATGGACCTGGACGACCTAGAAACCGGACTAACAGGCTTCCTCTGTACCATCCTCAGATCCGTCGTCACTGGGTGTGCATGTGGTATATTTATAGTGCTCGGATCACCCAAATCTCCTTCCTGGACCGCAACAGACAAACCCGGCTGCAGAGCCATTCGTTGAATGGTCGATACACCAGGCGAGCTAGCGGACGCCAAAACCGTCGATCCTACTCTTACGTAATTGACGTATCTGCATGAGCACTTTTGCCGCTAGCTCTTCATTTGACTGTGATAACGGAAGCACACTTTTCGAAGACATCACGGAAACATCACCCTGTTCTTGTTCCTCTGAAAAAGAGATTGAAAAACTAGAGTGACCCTGCAGAGAGAGGACCGGCATGGACCTCTCCCAGCTAACAACATACCGTGACACACGTCTCCAACGTTTGTCATCCCAAATGACACACACTGAGCAAGGGTTAGTGCGAGTACACTGACTACAATTAATACACTGATCATGAGAATCAGAGGAAGATTTCCTCGCATTACAATTTGAACAATAATTTTTCACTCTGAAACAGGGACCAGTCTAGGAGGAAATTTTAGGGAGACTCCATGTCTCCCTCCAGAAAAAATAGGGAGACTGCAGAGTCATGTAGGGAGACTTCATAGGCAAGTGGGGAAAATTAAGAATATTCATGTACCACCCCCGCCGCCCCTTCATATTTTCAATTTGTGGTCCTCCATTAATGTCCTAATAATCCAGGTCCAGTTGTCTATGAGGCATCTATGCCAGGTTAAAAAATCACAAAGTAATTATTGACTGAAAATCCCCCACTGCTACCCTCTCCTTCATGACCCCCTCCCCTCTTCTTCCTGCCAATCCCCCAGCACCCTCCTGTGGTTGCCTTTCACCAAAGTCTACTAAGCTAATAATTTCCTAAGTCTGAAAGTGTGAACAGGACCAGATGTAAGAAGGCTGCTTGGGAGGTACTTTGTTAGTAAAGAAACAAAATACATTCTGGGGTCGAGTATTTTGTAAAAGAAATGTCATTCCGCATCATTTTTATGGCATTCTGGTGTCATTCCACGTCATTTCGTGTCATTCCGTTGTTTAGGAGGACCCTTTTTCAAGATCGTCCACATGCACTCTTGTGTCCTGTACAAAGCTTTCCTTGTCATCACTAAAGCTTTTTTCATGTGTTTCAATTCCATTCGTGTTTTTGTGGGAATAGACGGCCCAACAGTTAACAGTCGTCAGCAAAACGAAAAAAAAATACTGTGTTATAAAATACATCCATTGTGTATACATTTTCGGCATCCTAAGCGACGTAACCTACTTTCAAACTGAGTTATTTTGTTGAGTCGCGTAAGTCACCTATTTTCGTTTCGACATTTGAAGCTCCGACTGAAACGCAACAAAATAGAAGAAATAAAAAAATCCGCCAAAAGAGACAATGGACAATTGATTGTCGTGTGATTTCATTAAATGGACGTTTATTTGACGAATTAAAATGTCCATTTATCACACTCGAGCACATTCGATTTTTAAAAATAATCGTTTTCATGCAAAGCTCGCATCACTCAGTTCAGCCTTTCCTCATTTTGGCCAATTTTTAGAGGGCGACTTGTAATCGCCCCGACTATTTTTCTAGGCGACTTTGAGCTTAGAAGGGCGACATAATCACCCTAGTCGGCCTCACGGCTGGTCCCTGCTGTGAAAATTACAAACAGTCATAGTACTCGCATCAAACCTTGAAAACAAAGATACATAATAAAATAATCTATTATAACATTTAAAAAAAATAATTCAAAAAGAAAAATTTAAAAAAAAAAATTTTTTTTCAGAAGAACCCAAGTTCCCAATGGGAACGATGAGCCCAAATGGATCCCAAAAAAGCCTAAGTGTGGACAAAATTTTTTAAACCATTTCAAAAAATTAATGTAACACTTACGGACAATATTAATATATCTTGCTATGACTTAAACTAAGCAGAAGACAAGAAATCACTATCAGAAGTAAACGTTGTCAACATAAACAAAAAGTGTACAAAAACCGGAAACATGACTCCTGGCACTGGTAAACACGCCCGAAATCAGTTACCAATTTAAACACTATCTGATGCAAAACAGAGGCTTCCAGAGAAGAAACTGTAGAACATCAGATGGTAGATGCAAAACGCCTAAACACCCAAGGGTGAGGACGTAAACACGGGGAAAAACGGAATATTTATTCTGTTACCAAGCCAAAACTCCCAAGAAATTTTAGTAATCAACATTACAAAAGATATGCCAAAAGCATGGGAGAATAGCTAGGGGGGAATAAAGGAAAGGGAGAAAGGAAACACTGATCAAACAATGGTACATTCATAGCAAGAATGACAACATCAGGGCCATGCCTCGAAAATAGACAATGAAATAATTTCGTAAAAAAATTATAAGTTACAGCCCAGAACATTTCCTGCCACTGTTTCTTCCTCTCATCCTTCTATTTCCTCCTTAGATCCACCATTTCTCTCATAATTATGTGTCTGGCATCAATTAAACCGAGATTTACAAGCACAAATATCAGTGATATGTAACTGAATTGAGGGCTAAACAAAGAATGACAATTGGCGCCAATTTCGAGACCTCCTTGACACTGCGCATGCGCAGTGGAGTAAAAGTATGGTGGACCATATAGGTCATGTATTTTTCGGTTTTTGTTTCAAATTTTGGGGATGGGAGGGGGGGGGGGGGCAAAATTTGTGTTTGGCCCTAGATATTTAAGAGTTAGCACCAGCTAAGTCTGGGTCATTGGTACAGTATAAAAATACTAATTTCCGCAGTTTGGTTCAAAATGTCGATGTCCCACCTGGACCCCAAATTTTCAGTGTAAAAAAAAAAAAAATTAGTCTTAAAATTGACCGAAATGCATAAAAAAACCAAAAAGTTAAAAAATTTGTAGTAATTTATATATTTTTTATACTTACCAATGACCCAGACATAGCTGGTGCTAACTCTTAAAATATAGGGCCAAACACAAATTTTGCCCCCCAATCCCCAAAATTTGCATCTAAAACCAAAGAAAACATGTCCTGAAAGGCCCTCCACACTTCGCTCCTACTGCGCATGCGCAGTGTCAAGGACGTTCCGAAATTGGCACCATTAATCATTCTAATAACCAGTGCCTGGTAAGCGCTATGTACTCAGCGGGGAGGCAAGAGTTCCCAACTCCTGGGAGGGCCATCCCCGTCTGGGTCATTGGTAAGTATAAAAAATATATAAATTACTATAAATTTTTTAACATTTTTATACTGTACCAATGACCCAGACATAGCTGAATAGTAAAAAGGCTGGAGAGCCAAGGACATAGAGCAAAATGGAATACGCTCAATAAAATAAAATAGAGTCATCCCCTGTAGGGAAAAAGAAGTAATAGGCCTTACATGTATCTTTCTTATTTATGATAAATTAGAAAGATACAACACCTTCCAAAATTGAGCTTAATACATCCATGTACTCTATTAATATCCAATATAATCCTTATACTAATAATTTTTAAAGTAAGCCAATAAATAAAGTAAGTCTATAGAATAGAGACTCTTATACTCCTAAAAGTGTCTGAGGATTGCATAATCATGTCCGTTGACATATGCAATATTCAAAAGCTATACTTTAAAAACTAAGACTTGAATGAATTTTAAAAACCTAAACTTCTCACTAAACAACCATCCCAATAACAGCTCAGAATAACTAACTCCGGAGGAGGTATCCCCTTGTTTTCATAGTAAAACAGGTGACCCAAGGGAACACCCTCCCCCCCCCTTTTCTTGCCCTGGGTCAAATAGCCCAGAGCGAAGAGGGCAGCAGAACGGAGACACTGCCGAAACAGACAGCCTACCTGGCTATAGTAGCAACTGTTAAGTGAATGACATTCTGAGCAGTAGATAATAGACCTAACAATAGAGGCCTCCCGAAATGGACTCGATATTTCTGAGATAAAATTCATGAATGTGGATGGCTGAGCGCAATGAGCGGCCTTCAAAAATCTATAATAGCGACACTATTAATGTAAGCCCAAGAAGTAGAAGAGCTCTTACTTCATGAGCCGAAATCTTAAGCACAACTGCTAAGTCAATGATATACCATAAGCAGTACCGATAGTAAATAGAATCCATTAACAATAAAATGGAGTGTAACGTCCTTCTACTAGGCATCAAAGACAGAAGAAGCTTACGCCCATAGTAATAAACAGATATCTGTTTATAAATACATAAACTGTACCCGGAAAGAGTAAAGGCCTATGCCCATATGAAGACGGAAGGACCTTAAAATAATAGGTTCCGGATAATAGGAGCCTAACTCTTATGCAAAAATCCAACCTAAATAGTAACGGAAGTAGTGATTCCGAAACTACGAAAGTGAAAATCATCCATCGATAGTGCATGAAACTCACTGACTCTACAGTAAAAGAGAAACCAACAGAATTACTGTCTAAAAGGTCAGAATTTGAAAACTACTGTTTCTAGAGGCTCAAATGATTACTTAGCTAAATAAGAACCGAAGTTAAAATCCATATAGGAATTTAATCTAAAGATTCTAAGTCTATTTATCAAAAAGTTACTAACTGACTTAGATAAAGAGACAAAAGACTCAATTGTAAACTATCGTAGAGTGCATAGGTATGAGGTAACATAAACCTATAACCTAAATAATAACAGGCTGCAGTAGATCTTGTGAAACAAGTATACTAAAAATTGCAATGAGTAGTATGGAGGGATCAACAATATGAAGATAATGATCCCTACACCATGACGGAAGAGCCTCCACTTTAGCCGCATAGAATAGCGAAGAAGAGGATCTCCTATAGTAAGAAATCGCGTCCAAAGCTCGTCCAGTACAGTGCATACAATGCAATACGGACCACACAATGGAATACATGAAGGTTGCGACCTTGCGGGTTGTGATAAAGATGACACGATTTATCCAGTGAAAAAAGATCCTCACATAGAGGAAGATTTCACGTTAAGACCCACAGTAGACAAGAGAGTAAATTACCCATGATCTCTGTGAAGATAGAGATGCTATCAACAGAAATGTATTGTGGTTGTTTATCTTAGCAATACCTGCTGAAACAACAGCGCCGGAGGATACGCGTATCCTATCATTCCGTCCTATAGATCAATAGAGCGTTAACAACATTAGCTCAGAGATCTGGACAAGCTAACACATACGTCTGCAATTGATTAGCAAACTGTGTCGTAAATAAATCATCATTGGGCGCTCCCATAGATAGCAAATCTGATTGAATACTTGTTTGTTGAGAGTCCATTCTGACAGCAACAAGCGACCCGTAAGAGAACGGGAGTCCGGTAAAACAATCAGACTACCCGGAATATGACGGACCAAAACAGAACTTGGTGTACTATAACCAACAGACGGATTCTTTCCATTAAATTGAATAACGGAAACGAAAGAGTGCCTCCCTGGTTCCGGAGATACGCCACTACTGTCGAATTAAAGGACAGGATTTGGGCATGCGTTTCTGAATAATGTTCATGCAATGACATAAAGCAAGCCTAAAAAACATTATTCCGCGGAAGAAAACTGATTGCTAAGAGATTGCGGAACCCAAAGACCCTGGCACTTCGAATCCGTAGGGATCAGTATTATATCCCAATCTGTTTGACTGGCAACCATCATAACAGCCACACTCGGGTCCGGCAACTGCGGTGGCACTCTCTGAGTCAACCACCGAATGTTTGCCCCAGTCTGAATCTCTTGTAACACTAGATAGACAAGAGAACGTGTAAATCGAGCAAATCATGGATTGCCGAAAAGTTGCCGTCGAAGAGAAGCTCCTCCGAGAACGAAGCGACTCTGAGAGAGTTCTTAACCTTACTATCCACGCGTGTGGATGTAGCTAGGGCTGCGTCACGTCTAACCAACTCCAATCAGCCACTGAAGGGCGGAGTTATACATGAACAAACTACTGCCCTCAAAAGAAATTACATTGGGAATAATATCCCGTAAATCTTTTCTTAAAGACGTAATGATAACGCCTCAGTAAGGCGGATTACGTATGATAAAGCGTCTAAGTTAAGTCTACTATACATCATGTCGTTTCCAACATTGAAATTGGAAAAGACATAAACGGCGAAAAAGAATATATGCAGTCTTTAACCACACCGTCTAGACGCATAAGAACTCTCGGTATGCCCTGCTCTGCCAAAATAAACTATTCGTATAAAAGATAAAATGGCAGAAATGAGCAACGCGGACAAGAAACTAAACTATCATGCTTGGTAGCAGGCTTGTATATATATATATATATAGCGTCGAAAAATAAAACACATGTTGTAATGACAATACTGGACTGCGTCGGTAAGTCAGGGACAATGTCCCTGAACCGATCAAAAAAAAAACCGAGTCCAATGACGCTATAAGTCTCTTATCCAAGATCGCAGCAATGAAGTCCGAAATAACAATCACTGGAAGATAATGCCAGAAGATATAAAAGGCAGCTTCCGATACTACTAAAGGGAAAACTCGAAATCTTTCGAATCCCTTTCGCCATCCTGTCGGACCCTATAAAGCGTTCGGTCGTCCGTAGCTGATGCAACCGCGGACCGCACCGACCCAGCGCCGTCGGATAATTCCTGATTCGACCGAGAAACTGTCAATTGCTGGGATGCTGCGAAGCAACTGTGCTAACTCGGATAGCACATCCGTCACTGAGGCCTGAGGAGAAGCGGTCTTACGATGCATTGCCGCTGGAAGCTCCGTGATCGTTACCCCGTGCATACTACCAATATGCGAGCGAACGGAGTGTATAGGCCTGG
The DNA here is from genome assembly GCA_031216915.1 of Pictodentalium vernedei. Taxonomy (NCBI): domain Eukaryota; kingdom Metazoa; phylum Mollusca; class Scaphopoda; order Dentaliida; family Dentaliidae; genus Pictodentalium; species Pictodentalium vernedei. The sequence continues at coordinate 371,529,658 of CM062291.1, forward strand.
TGTCCCTTGGCTACCGGATGGCGCGACCTATTCGCCGTGGAATCACTGAATGACGAAACTGATCGGATACTCGAGGTCACGTAGCCAATGTGCGGTCATGTGCCCTGCTGTGAGGATGAGGAAGCATTAACTGGTTGAGTGCTGGAAGCCACTATCATGGCTTTCAAGAAACATGAGGGTACCATACTAAAGTCTTCATATTCTTTACACAAATTTCCTATTCAGTCATAAGCAAATACAATTGTGTTCATATAGATTTGCATTATTAAAAATTATTGGAGAGTGCCTTAAGGCACTCTCCAATAATTTTTAATAATGCAAATCTATATGAACAAATTCCAACTTCCAAAAATAATCTAGCACTCAACCAGTTAAGGACAGTCTCTCGGACTGTCAATATAACGGAGCGTCCCGACCGACGGACATATGCTCCGAATGTAAAATATCTGAACCACAACATGCGGTCCCCTATGTTGTTGGACGAGAGAGGGACCTCTCTCGCTCACAGCCCGGACGGACCTGGACAAGCCAGGAACCGAACTAACAGGCTTCCTCCGATCTGTCCTCAATCTGCCGTCACTGGGTGAGTACTAAAGTAATTAAAGTGCTCGCATCACCCAAATCTCCTTCCTAGACCGCAACGGACGAACCCGGCAGCCGAACCATTCGATGAATGTACGCTACACCGGGTGAGCTAGCGAATGTCACTCCATAGGCGATAGACATATTCCATGAGCACTTATTGCCGCTAGCTCTTCATTAACTATGCCGACAGAGGCACACTTATGAAAGACATCTCCATAACTCTGCGAACAAGAAACCAGAAATGCTTGGTTATAGCAAGCATAAAATAATAATATATATAGCGTCGTGCAATAATTCGAAAGTTTGTGTGACATTATTGGACTATGTCGGAACTGAGGGACGATGTCCCTGAACCGAACCAAAAATTTCTAAGTCCACCGACGCTATCAGTTTCTTATCCGGCATCGCAGCATTCTGGTCCGACGAAAGAAGCTGTAGAAGACCAAGTCAGATGACATACACAACAGCATATGCTGTTCCGAAAGGGAAAGCTCGAAATCCTCCAAATCCCTTTCGGTATCCCGCCGGACCGGATGAAACTTTCGGACGTCCGTACCCGCTTCCGCGAAGCGTCCCGCCCCAGCATCGTCGGATAAAATATATGCGACAGATTCAGTTGATGCTGGGATGCTGCGATAAACTGTGCTATTAAGGAAAGCACGTCCGTTCCCGAGGCCTGTGCAGTAGCGGTCTTACGATGCATTACCGCCGAAAGCTCCGTGAAGGTTGACTCCCGCACACTTCCTATGCGAACGTCCGGAGTCTGCAGGCGTGTCCCTGGCTACCGGATGGTGTGACCTGGTCGCCGAAGAATCCTTGATCGGCGAAGCTGGTAATATATCGGCGGTCACACAGCCAAGGTGCGGTCGTGTGCGCTGACGAGAAGAGGAAGCCTTAGCAGTCTCCGCGGACTGCCTATACAACGGAGCGTCCCGAGCGACGGACGTATGCTCCGCTTGCGACACATTTTGTACCACAACATCTGGGGCCAGATGTTGTTGAACGAGAGAGGGGCCTCTCTCGCTTGCCGTCCGGATGGACCGGAACGAGCTATGAACCGGACTAAAAGGCTTCCTCCGTTCTCCCTCCGATCCGCCGTCACTGGGTGTGCATTAGGTTAATTTATAGTGCTCGCATCACCCCAAAATTCCTTCTAGACTGCAACGGACGAACCCGGCTGCCGAACCATTCGGTGAATGGACGCTACACCGGGTGAGCTAGCGGACGTCAAAGGCCGTCGAACCTACTAGGGTCCTCTTAGGCAATTGGCGTAGTTACAAGAGCACTTTTCCGCTAGCCCTTCATTAATTGTGATGACGGAGGCACACTGTTGGAAGACATCACAGATACATCACCCTAATCTTGATCGTCTGAAATAGAAATTGATAAAGTAGAGTGACCCTGCGGGGAAAGGACCGGAGTGTCCAAATCCCCAATAACATACCGTGACATACGCTTCCCATATTGTCATCGAAATCATACGATACAGAACAGGAGTTAATGCGAGTACACTGACCACATATAGAATGATTATAAAGTCAGAGGAAGACTTCCTCTTAATACAATTGATCAATATCCTTTCAATGTGAAAAGAAAACAAGTCCTGGTACTCGCACTAACCCCTGGCAATCAAAATACATAATAATAATATGATCCATTAATATAGAAAAAATAATTGAAATCAAAATATTTTGAAAAAATATTTTTTCAGAACAGCCCAAGTTTCTGAAAAGTAACGTTGAGCCCCAATGGATCCCAAGCCTAAGTGTGAACAAAAATTTTAAAAATATTTTAAACAATTTATTCAACACTTACGAACAATAATAATGTATCTAGTTATGATTAAAATAACATCAAGATATTATTTTCCAGAAATCCCCCCCTCACACAGAGGGCTGTTGTAAATGTAAACAATTAGTGTAAAAACACTAAAATAAGACTCCAGGCACCCAGGCCCGAAATCAGTTACCAAAAATACACTATCTGATGCAAAACAGAGACTTCCAGGGAAGAAACTGCAGAACATCAGATGGTAGATGCAGAACACAACGCCTAACCACCCGTAGGTGAAGACGTAAACATGGGGAAAAGAACAGAATTCATTCTGTTATTCAGCTAAAACTCTCAAGAAAATTTAGTAATAATAATTACAAAAACTATGCCAAAAGCATGGGAGAATAGCAAGGGGGACTTAAAGGACAGGGAGAGAGGAAAACACTTAAAAAACAGTGTAACTAAATAATCAGAATGACAACAAAATGGTTGCTGCCTCGAAAATAGGTAACTTAACATAATTTCATTAAAAAATTTTAAGTTACAGCCCTGATAATATTCTGTCACACATTTTTTTCCTCTCCTCCTTCTCTATCCTCCTTAGAATCACCATTTCACTAATATTTATGTGTCTGGCATCATTTAAACTGAGATTTATAAGCACAAAGATCAGTCAGATGTTAACTGATGAAGGGCCAAACTTAGAATGATTAATGGCGCCAATTTCGGAACGTCCTTGACACTGCGCATGTGCAGTAGGGGCGAAGTGTGGAGGGCCTTTCAGGACATGTTTTCTTTGGTTTTAGATGCAAATTTTGGGGATTGGGGGGGCAAAATTTGTGTTTGGCCCTATATTTTAAGAGTTAGCACCAGCCATGTCTGGGTCATTGGTACAGTATAAAAATACTCATTTCCGGATTTGGGTCCAAAAGTCCGGACAGGGACCCCAAATTTTCAGCCTAAATATGAACCCAGGGACTTGGTTTGAACAAACTTGAATCTCACCCCCCCCAAGGCTGCAAACCAAATATCAAAAGATTCTTATTGGTAGATCTGAAGAAGATTTTTAAAAAATATTCCTCATACTGCACTAATTTAAACATAGAGAGCCCAAATATGGTCCCAGGGAATTGATTTCAATAAACATGTGAAAAAACCTTCCAAAACTGTTATATGTGAAATTTGAAAGCTTTTGGAGCAGTGGTTTGGGAGAAAAGTAGTGTTAAATGTTTTTCCCATTAACTGTAAGTGTTAAAAAATGCTGACTCAGCACTTTTTCAAAGTCCCCCAAAAGTACCCCATGATAAAACTGATAGCAATTTTTTTTTACCATTCTATTCTGTTGGTCCTAAGGAAGCTTCACACCACATAAGAATTCTCAGTGCCGTGTAGATTTGGAGATATGGGCGTTTTAATTTTTGTCTATTTTTTGCTCCTGTGGATCCCATGGGAGGGGGGAACGGGAAAAACATTTTTGGCATAAATTAAGTACTTATGACCTAATAAGCCCTCATATCAAATTTGGTTAAAATCTGCCTCTTGGTTTGGAAAATAGAAATTTTGGGCGGGGTGAAAATTCTTGCCTCTCCCACAATGAAGGCAAATATAGCTTCTCGAACTTCTCTTGAGCAAAATCTGAGTCTACAACACAAAAGGAAGCTGCACACCAAATATCAAGTCTCTGCTACTGCTGGTTCATGAGGAGAACATTTTTTTAAGATTTTGGTGCCCCTTGGGGGTGTGGCACCACCCAGGGAAAGGAGCAACTTCATTTGAACAAATCCGAATTGGCATTAGATAATAAATATTTACCCAACATTTGAATAAAATTGGGCTAGTGGTTTTGGAGAAGTCAGTTTTGTAAAGTTTACGACGGACGCCGGACGGAAAGTGATCAGTAAAGCTCCCCTTGAGCTTCGCTGAGGTGAGCTAATAAGAGAAGATTAATTCAAATGTACTTCTAAAAGGAAATCACAATGTTACATCAATGTTGACTTCAGATGCCATTCCCGCATTAGACATGTGAACAATATTTTACATGATGAGCCGTTTTACAGAGATTATGTGATAATTGAATCACCTCTGGTCGTCACTTTTTAAAGGGTTTTCAAGGAAGATTTAAAAATTCAAGGACTTGCTATACGCTCTGCAAGGGATTTTTCAGTTCCAGGACTTTCAAGAAATTCAAGGAGCCAGATAAAGAAACCTTAATTATAACAAGATTGGATAATGCAATATTTACCTTTAAAATTGGTGGTAATACTGGGTGGAGGGTATGTACTAGCACTCTTCAGAACTATGTCTAAATTTGTCGATGGTAGTGCATTGGTGAGCAATGTGCCAAAGGAAAAAAGTTCCAACTTTCCTGACAGAAGTGGCAGAACATCTTTTGTTGCTGAAATGAGAGATTAAAAAACAATGCACACCAAGATCACAAAATAACATACAGGAGAGCCTGACATGAAGGGTGCCATGGGACAACATTATCCCCTTAAAAAAAATCAGTTATGAAACTTTTTATTGCCATATTGTTTTCCGAAATCCGGCAGTAATGAGGAAATAATGGGAATTCTGAAGATAATATTGTTGCACTTCATAACCCATTGTGCATTACCTATATTCCCTTTGATCATTCCTAGGGGTTCTATGGGATCAGTTTCTAGGGTAAGCCTGCATGTATTAAGTCAGAAATAGAGGGTAATTGCTTGACTGGACATGTTACGTGAAATAATTCATGAGAGGTGAGGGACATTGTACAAACAGGAGTGCACGAATGCTCCCAAGTGTTTTACAATATAGTCCCTCGCCTCGAATGAATTATTTCACGTAACCAGTCCAGTCAAGCGATTACTCTGTTTATTACTTTCCATTATTAACAATAATTATATTATTTAACCCTTTACCGAACGTAACGGCCCAAACAGGCCAGCGATTTTCATTTTTTGTCACAAAAACATAGATTATGACCCCTATTTGGAACAAGCTCGTTCCAATGAGGGGTCATCACCTATGTTTTTGAGACAAAAAATTAAAATAATAGCTATTCAAGAATTTTTTTTGCAAGTGTCGTCTGCTTTTCATGTTAGGTAAAGAGTTAAAAAACCAAAAAAACAATGAAGTCCCCATTACACCCATGGGAAAGCGTCTTCATTTGCGTGCACGGATACATGACACAATTGTTGATTGCATAATTCACTTGTGAAGTTATCGTTTATAATCACAACCAGAAATCCTAGTAAATCACACTTTGGAAAGTAATAAAAAAACATAATTTAGATGAATAAACTTCAACTAATTTATATAGCGTTCTCATTGTCACCGTTTCTTCTTTACTGACTTGTCTGGTGGACGAGTCAATAAGGCAGAAAATGTGACAATGAGTCCATAGGGGTTACATGTCTAGTTCCCCACCCACTAGTAAGATAGTCTGATCAGTTCATATACAAACAATGGAAATTTGAAGTAATTTCTGTATTTATCATACCTACCACTGGCCCAGACATGCTGGCAATCTATTTGTGAGACAAAAACGCGTTACTAAAAAGATAGAAATCGATTAAAAGTAAATTGATGTCAAAAAATATCCAGCTGCCCTCCTGAAAAGTTTCAAATTGAAGAAATCACCTAAAAAACAAGTTATCTATACGCTAATAGCCTCATCAAGTCATTTCTTCATTTAGTATTCACAATATGTCAATTTACAATAGGTAAAGCAATATGCTGAAAATGAACTGCACCAAATTAAAATGACCTGTACCAACTACTTGGGAGAGGACATTTTGACCTGCACTATAAATAAAGTTATTTCAAGCCTTGGTTGAGATCAAATAATCCACACTGGAGTTATCAGTCGGAAATCAAAAATGCTAACGGACAGACAGGTGCCAAGATGGACAGAACGTCGGACAGACAGACTGATTACATAATACGGCCGTTTTCCAAACGGGTGTATAAAAATGATCCTCGTGAATCAGGACAGATTTTACATCCTGATCATTCCCAATATAATTTGGGTATATTTTTTTTCTGATTCACAACCTCAAAATTCCCACTGACTGATACATTCAAGACAGAACAGATGAAACTCACAACAGTACAAAAACAAATTATGTGTGCAACTGAAGTATGCACCTACATTTAAGAAACTCAGTCCACAGATAAACCGAGCGCTCAGCCCTCAATATTACAGGTGCAGTGATCTGTGCCTCTCATAGTTGGAAATGAATGACATGTAAATACATTAAAAGGTACTGATGTTATTGTTGGCCCCTGCATGCATGTATTGCTCAGAGCATGCCAGGAGAAATAACACGGAAGCAGAGGCCAAAATTTTGCAACTATCAAAATGGCATGACATCATTCAATTGTGCTGTTCCTACTCTTCAGACATAAATTTTCAAGAATCATTATGATAATCAGATTCTCACAAAATTCTGCCCCTGAAGCATTATACAACCCAAACATGCATAAACTTAAAACTAGAAGTCCTGTCAAGAAATGCGCACAAATAGAATGCCGATCTGCACGTCAATTTATGCATTATGAGCATAGTAAATCTATCAAGTTCTGTACATATGGCCTCTGCACAAGTAATGTTTCTGCCAATGGACCTCTGGGTAACCCAGAGGTCCATTGGCAGAAACATTGCCTGTGTTTGATATGAGTAACCAAGAGAACCTGCCGTGTTTTGGATGCCATTCGATATGGCAATTGCGCGCAATTCCTACATGTAATTAAGCCTAGATAAGCTCACAGTTCGTGACACGACTACTAGTTTTAACTGTACATACATTACTGGAGAATTTGATGATACAAAGTTATTGGTGATTGCTTCAATGTATTCTGACTGACAGAATTCTGGTCCTCTGCAATGCAAATTTTCTCAACAGCAATAGCTAATTAGCAATTATCTCTACAACATTTTCACTGAAGCAATAGCTAAATTTTTGCACAGAATGAGAAACTTGCTACTAATGGACATTCAAGTTCAACACAGAGGTCCAATGACCCAAAAGGTTACTTGAACATGTGTTACAGTTGAAATTAAAGAATCTCAGTGAGCACGCTCACATACCCCACGCGCCCCGATATTTCAAGCTCTAATCATTTTTTAAAAATAAACATAGATTCTAGGAATACTGCAGAAAACAGTGTTCTCTAGTTTCAACGGTATTGAAAGAATTCAAGCAGAGAAAAGCCCGGAAAACTGTACTTTTGATAAACTTTTCAAAGTCTATGGGGCCGTAATTTTGGTAAAAATCAGTGGAGCGGAACAAAACCCAAACTTGTTCTGTAGGCCACCATGTTAGACTAACATATCAAAAATCAGCTCAATATCTGGAAACGTGTAGGAAAAAAGTCTGGAAAACTGCAATTTTGATGAACTTTTCAAAGTTCAAGGGCCGTAATTTTGGTAAAAATCAGTAGAGCAGAACAAAATGCAAACTTGATCTGTAGGCCACCATGTCAGACTAACATACCAAACATCAGCTCAATATGTGGACGCGTGTAGAAAAAAAGTCCGGAAAACTGTAATTTTAATGCATTTTTCAGAGTCCAAGGGTCGTAATTTTGGTAAAAATCAGTGGAGCGGAACAAAACGCAAACTGGTTCTGTAGGCCACCATGTTAGACTAACATACGAAAAATCATCTCAATATCTGGAAGCGTGTAGGAAAAAAGTCTGCAAAACTGTAATTTTGATGAATTTTTCAAAGATCAAGGGCCGTTATTTCGGTAAAAATCAGTGGAGCGGAACAAAATGCAAACTTGATCTGTAGGCCACCATGTTAGACTAACATACCCAAAAACAGCTCAATATCTGGAAGCGTGTACAAAAAAAGTCCGAAAAACTGTAATTTTGATGAATTTTTCAGAGTCCAAGGGCCGTAATTTCGGAAAAAATCAGTGGAGCGGAAAAAAATGCAAACTTGATCTGTAGGCCACCATGTTAGACTCACATACCAAAAATCAGCTCAATATCTAGAAGCGTGTAGAAAAAAAGTCCGGAAAACGAGTAGGATGGACTGACGGACGGACCAGTCAAAAACATTATACCCCAGCAACTTCGTTGCGTGGGGTATAACTAGAAGTCCTGTCACATTATTAATTTATTGTGCACTGTTCTGAAGAAATAGTGCACTGGATAAGTGTACTCCAGTCCCTATCAATACCACAATAAATACTTGCAAACTTTCATCACTTGGGCCACCGGGTGCAACTCTGTGATCCATGTAATGAAACTTTGCATGCGCTTTATATTTTCTATTACTCTGCGAAACCGTTCTTGTGTACTTCAGTGGATTATTTCCTTTTACTGCAGTATGGAGCATGTTAACTTACAAGCATGTTATGTGCTAATTGTGACAGAACTTCTCGTTTCAACTGTATGTGCTGTTTTTTGCACAGTGATTGATGGAACTACAAATAGGTTATTACCAGCATGTAGGTTTCAGAGATGATGTATTGATGTCGAGACCTTGTCTCTGGGCATACACATGTATAATGACGAGTCCATTAGGAAGAGTTATTACCAGCATGTGGGTTTCGGAGATGGTGCACTGAAGTCGAGACAGACATAATCTTTGGACAAATATCGATGAGTCCATTGGAACAAGTTGATATATGACCCAGAGGCGAGGTCTTGACTTCAATACACCATCTTAGAAACCCCAGGCCTTCAAATTACCCCAAATTCAAGGCAGTAAAAGCTTTGCTCAAAATAGGAACCATGTTAAAATATCATCCTTGATTTGTCTAAGTATTTCAATTTTTTCAGCTGGTGGTGTGTTTTTTTTCCGACTTTTTTATGGTGTGTACAATTACTTTCAGCATTTAAGATCAATAATAACCATTGAAAATTGAACTTCCTGTAATTTGAGCACATCTAACGTCATGAAAAAGATGTGCCCAAAATAAATCAATCTAAAGGCTTGGAAATGCACATGCTGGTAATAACCAATTTATCTTCCAAATTCATACCTTTCTTGACTTGCTCGTATAATAAAGGATGAGGTACAGTCTTTAACGGCGTCTGTTTTTACAATCACTCTGTGTCTATGAATTTACATTTTTTATAAATAAAGATCATGACATCATGGTATTGTATTCTTGTGCTGTACATGATGTAATCCCCATTCATTGTTCTACTTGTACTATAAAAGCTGAAGTTTACAGTAGTTTCAGCTGTTTCTGTGTTTCATTTTCCATGTCTGATACATGGGAGGCCTTTATAAAATTATCACGGCCAAGATGATCTAGAATAATTTATTTTGTTGGTCCGGTGATTTATTAATCATTTAATATAGGGCTCATTGAAGCTTCAAGTATTCGATTCAGTTCAAAAGTACCTTGAAGCTTCAATTTGATTTATAAATGATAGATTTGAGAATTGCAAAACATCTGCGTTGACAGTATTCAGATTGATTTTGCCTCTTGCAGTTATGAAAATGCAGCAAAATATGACTCCGGTTTTTAGAAAGTCGGTATGTCTATGATTTAATCTAAATTGTTATTAGTATAGTTGCCTAGAGAATGATTAAATATTTAAAATAACTGAACTTACATGTACATTCTTATCCTGGATTTCAGAGAATTTCGACTTTTGAGGAATCAAATGCTTTATCAAATCAATGGTTGTTGATTTTGTAACTTTTGTTGGGTCACATGCATGGAGTAATAATATATAGGTGCATTGGGGAGCTGGACTCTGAAATAGATTCCAACAGTGGGGGAGGGGGGGGGGGAGGGAAGGGGGTGGAGTTCTTGAAAAAATTTCTCTACACACGGCACAGGGCAGAAAAAAGTTTTTCCACCTTAGGAACACCAAACACCTCCTTTTGGGGAGGGTAATTTTTGTTTTCCTTTTTCATGTGGTGGACCCACCCCTTCAACCCAGTTCAACCCCCGAAAATGAATACTCAACACAAAGCTGTCCAAAACTGGAGCAGATTCTGAGCAAAACCGGAGATAAATACAGTGTGCAAAATTTCAAAAATGGCTCTAACCGACTGAGCGTTCAAGTGGTTTGGAGATAGCTAACTGAATGCTCGGTTAAGTAGAAATTCTTGGGAAACTGATTTTTTATCATTAACAGGTGTTGTTCACATAATTGAAATAGAATTGAAATATATTTAGCCCTCAAGGCAAAAGTCTAAAAATCTGTCAAAACACAAGAGACTGGTAGAGTGCTAGGAGGCTTTATTCAGAACTGCAGGTACCAAAAGTTAAATTACAAGCTTCATATTCTGTGGATGTCATTCTTATTCTCTTGAAAGTAAAATTACTTCATCTCCATCGATTTGCATTGTTACAATTTATGGGAAGAGTGCCTATATGCTCTCCCATAAATTATAACAAGACAAAAATGTGTGAACAAATCTTGAAACCGAGAAAAAAAATTAGCACTCTACCAGTTAAGTTACTCACACTTTACCATTCAAGATGCAACTTTTGGCTAACCGGTCATCCGTTCGCGTAGATTTAAATGTGCATAACCACACGTGAAGGAAACAACCTGGTCAGCTGGTAGGGGAAAACTCTAATGTAGTGGAGTGCAAGTTTTAATTTGCTATCACACAGGGCAATGCTGCATTTGGCCGTGATCTAAAGATAATCTCAAGCACTTCTTGAAGAAAATGGGCTTTCATGAGCGTGGCTACTGGTATATCATTTCAAAATCCAAGAGTCCAGGGTAGACTAAAATAGATGGGATTAATTGGGGAGGTGGGCATGTGATTACAAATGTATGAACCAAGCTAGGCCTAATATGATGGCCCACAATCTGGGTCCATTTGTACATGGAGCTCTCATATCTGTAGAAACATATTTTTGTATAAATATGCTGTGAATTCTTTTGTTTAACTCATTTACTTCAGGCATCTATTCATCTTATTTCTTCCTTAGTCAGACTTTCCTATTCTAATTTTCATTTTTCTTCCGGATTTTTCTCTTACTTTCTATCTTACAACACACAACCCAGCTGCACCCATTCATTTTACAATACACCTTAACCCATCACCCAATGCAGATGGTATTAAACTTTATTTTAATTTTTGTTTTTTCAAATTTTCCCCCTAAAATCAACAAAACCATACCATGTGACCCCTCATTGGAATGAGCTCATCGAGCTCGTTCCAATGAGGAGTCACATGATATGGTTTTGTTGAAATTTTTTGACAAATATATTTTTTCAACTGCATAATTTTTTACTTACATGGGCAATTGCAGGCGATTCATTATGTAAAGGGTTAATGAATATCACTTGATTTTATATTTACTTTAACTTTCTACTCTTTTTTAGTTTTGTTTTTGTCTGTTAAACTTTTGTGGTATTTGAAAACTTTTCTGCTATGCAGTTCTAGAATCATGGACAGAGTGAGTACTCTTGCAGGAATAATAAAGTTAAGTTACTATAATTTCTTGGTCAGACAGCTGTAATCTTTGTTGAAGAGGTAGTTCCGAAGGAACAACAAAATTGGATGCTTACATTGTGTTTAAATCGGTAATTGTTCCAAAATGCAGTGCTTATTTATATTCTATGGATTTATCATGAAACAGGTTAAGTGTGTGTGATATTGATCACCAACAGTTTGATGGACAACATCTCACCAAATGTAAGTTACAACAGCTGGTTATCAGTCATGCTACTATGCCACATATGTACTAACTACCCTAAACACCACTAAATCACCTAAGAGTATATCCAGATAGATTAAAACAGAAAAAATGGATTAATTTGATGAGAGGAAAAAAGTTACTTTTTTCGCAACAGGACCACCCACCCACCCCAGCCCTGTGAAGAGGAATGGCTCCAAGATTGAAAAGCCATCTCTATTACTGAGGGACAGCTTATTAAACTGATAATTTTTAATTGTTGTGGCATGTTTTCAGAAAAATCATGTGGACTTCCCAATGCATATTTTTCAGTAACATTTTTCATATATTATTTGTATTATTGGTCAATGAGTGGAAGAACTCCGTTTTCACGCTTGGAAACGTGCAGTAATCTCAAAACCACAACTGTGACCTGTTCAGAGTGGACATGTCCAACTGCGCTTTCCCGTGCATTTTCGCAGAAAGACAGCTTGAACTGGAAGAGTTCAAATCATTTTTTTGTAAAAAAATTAGTTCTCATGTCTTTGCCTCATTACAATTTATCTGAGAATCCCCATAGGAACTCTCCTATAAATTGTAACCAGGCAAATGCATGCAGACTTAATTATTTCACATCAAAGGTAATATGAAACATATCAACAGAATCAGTGCCAGATTATCCTAGCTGCAAAAGTAGCATATGCCATCAGCAAGACCACCAAAATACTGTATATGTGTTCATGTAAATGTACATTCCTGACAAAAACTCAACAAAACTGTAACTAAGCTAATAAGGGTCAAACTCTCATGAAATATATATGCGATTTGTCTTTCACTATGGAGTATATACCGGTTGCACTCGCAAGGATACAATAGTACTCTCAAATTCTAAATAAGTGAAAGTTTATTCTTGCTGTATGGTATGACCGCCATGGACAGCTCACTTTCCACAGGGGGGAAATATTCCATGGACACAATATTAGATTCCACACTAATTACTGGAATAATTATCAAAAATTAATTAATGAAGTACCCAGTACAACCCAGTGCTTTATTAACTGAAATTGTGCTGATGGTATTTTCATTACAGTTAAAACTAGAAGTCCTGTCACATTTAGTGCAGAACATGCGCGTTAGTTAGCGCACTACTTACTGCAGATATAGGGAATTATATGATGGAATACACCTGAAACTTTTCGAGAAGCTATACAAAATGTAAAGCGTCTGTAAACTTCCATCACATGGATCACCAGGTTGGACCCGGTGATCCATGTGATGAAAGTTTTCAAGTGTTTCCTGTGGCATTGATAGATATTGGAGTGCACTTATCCAGCGCACAGTGTCTTCCGAATAGTGCACAATGCTGTGACAGGATTTCTAGTTTCAACTGTACCTGATAAACTCATGTGTTGACAGCAAGGTCCTCACGTGGATTAGGACCAGTCCACAATGGCTGTACTGTAGCCTGGACAGTAATGTGTGATGATACTGATACTAGCACTGTAGTTTATATCTGAATGTTTGTTCATTAATATATAAGGCCACTTTTGATCTATCAGCATATAAGGCTACATTGTGACCACAACACAAAAAAAAAGTCCAGTTCAAAGGCCTGGAAGTAAGGTAGAGATGGGCAATATACAGAAAACCGAACTGATATGGTACCAATATATCATGGGGATACTGAAAAACTGTACCAAACCAATCGTTGGATACCAAAACCGTCTGAATTTTCAAATTTCCCAACATTTGCTATTTTTAAATCCTGATTGAGACTTGATAACAGCAACAAAACAGTTCCATTTTCATGAAAGAAGTGACTGATTTTCTTTTCTGTTTTGTTAACCCTCAATAGACTGGGCAACTGTCCTGAATACGAACTGGACTACAACCTGTACATGTCCAATTGCTTAGCAGTGATTTCTAGTCAAGTCTTGGCTGCTCATTAAGGCAGTCAAGACCTGACAAGAATTCACTGCCCAGGTGTTTTGTCTATTGTAAACAGGACTTCCTAAAGATGGCATGGTCAGGGCACATGCTCCGGGGTCACAAAAGCCGGAAATAGGTCTTTAAACATTAAGGTGCATTTTTAACAAGTCACAAAATTACTGTAGATACGATTTGTGGTCGTAAAAGAATGCCACTGTTGGGTCATTCGGAGTGTCAGTTATAGTGTTGTGTTAGAATGATACTACAACAACTTGTTCTGTTTTGCCTGATGTGAATTCCTCTTTCGTACTATCAACAAATCATAGTCAAGTCATATACTGAATACAAAACGGATAAGAGGTATACCCCTAAAAATAACGCAACCGATACCAAACTCAAAATTCCGCCCATTTCTACGTAAGGAGCTTATAGCATAACTCATTGGCCAAGTTACGCTATACAGCATGGTAGACTATAACCAATCCATGACGGCTGTACTGTAGGAGTTTGCAAGAATCAAAATGGATTCTTGTGAATCAGAACAAACTTCTATTATATATACCTTCTGACACCTCTCCACTGAAAATGATAGCTGATGCTCCAGAGATATTAATGCAATGAGCAAGTGATGTATTTCTAAGATTATAATTGATGAGTGCTGAAATCACACCAATCTTTGATAGTCCAAGCCATAAGCAGACAAACTCAGGTCGGCTTTCCAAGAATATAGCAATAATATCTCCTTTTCTGTAGCCTTTTTCATAAAAATAGTTTGCAATTGCATTTGAATATGTGTCTACATCATGATAAGTCCACTTTCTGTCCTCATAAAGAAATGCTGCTTTTGTTGGATTTTTTTTACAGGTCTCTTGAAATATCTGAGCTACATGACAATTCTTGTGATGATATTTGTAACAGTTGAGCTTCAATGCAATCAAAACATAGAGTCCCCTGTGAAAGGAAAAAAGGGAGAGAAATGAATAATAAATGCAATGAATAAAAAACATTATTTAGTGAGCGCCTCGGTAACAAAACTTCCACTTCACTGCAAACTCAGCAAGCATTTTTAGGACTCACAAAGTCAATCTTCTGTTTCTCCAGCCATTTTTTGTAAAATTGCATGTGATTTTGGGGGGTTATTTTATTTTTATTTTTGCAATTATTTCCTTGCCATCGAAAGTTTATCTTTTTGGTTTGTTTTATCTTTTAGGCCCCATAATCTACAGAATAGCATGGATGGTGTGTATTTCATCCCTTGAGTGCAAGAAGGCTTCGCAATGATAAAGTATTGCAAAGCCTTGTTGCACTAAAGGGACAAATTTATCAATTTTTTAACATGGGTAAAATATCAGACACAAACCATTTAATAGTTTTTTGAAGTTTGCATTGGTTATAAAAACAAGAGCAACGCTAACACGTTTGCTGATGACCCCGAAGGTAACAAAGTCAGACTTGCATGTAAATAAATAACTTCTGAATGTTTGAAGAGAATTAGTTCATCTAAACAACCCTATAGGCTATGGTACAATTTACCCAAGTCAGAAAGAGAGGACAAAACAAACAGGGGCCATAACTCTACCAAACATGAATGGACGAAACACTAGGTATGAGGGCATTCGTTCCCCCAAGCTGCCCTATCACCATACCAAAGAACATTAAAATCCAACCACTGATGCTCGAGTTATAATACAAAATGTTCGTACGGCCGGACATACGGACAGACTTACAGACTGAGGAACTTCTGAATGTTTGAAGAGAATTTGTTCATCCAAACAACCCTATAGGCTATGGTACAATTGACCTTAGTCAGAAACAGAGGCCAAAAACAAACAGTGGCTATAACTCTACCAAACACAAATGGACGAAAGGCTAGGTATGAGGGCATCTGTTCCTTCAAGCTGCCCTATCACCATACCAAAGAACATTAAAATCCGACAACTGATGCTTGAGTTATAATACAAAACGGTATGGATGGATGGACGTATGGAAGGACGGAGAGTCGGAGACCTCGCCTATTTAACTCGGAAAAAAATTTTCCGGGAGCATAATAAAGAGCATGCAGCAGCCAAAAGGACAATACAGGAGGGGGTGAGCAATTTTGTTTCAACATTTTTAGGCCATATCAGGTTTTTCAACTTACAGAGTACTGTGATCACAAATGTGGATTGAGATTTTTGATAAATCCCAACTCGGGCAGAATTATTATTCCACTAAAGTAAGTTCCAAAATTACTACCCTGGGCCCCCAACCCTCTCCCTGCTATTATCAATGAATACATTTGAATTGAATACCTCGACAAAATATCATGTTCTATTTTATTTTATAAATGGATTGATTTAAAGTTTTTATTTAATGCAAATACATATACTGGGAAATAATCTTCCAAATGCAGTGTATGCAGAGCCTGAAATAATGGGTCTTACTCAAGAATTCTGGACCCCCAGTCTCACAAGTTCCAGGCCCCGTGATTACTACCTAGGGCCTCCAACCCTCTCTCTGCTACTATCAATGATTAAATTGGAATTGAATATCTCCACAAAATATCATGTTCAATTTTATTTTATAAATGCGTCGATTTCAATTTTTTATTTAACGCAAGTACATACAGTTAAAACTAGAAGTCCTGTCATGAAATGCACACAAATAGCACGTTGATATGCACGTTAATGTACGCGTTATGACCCAAGTAAAGCTATCAAATTCTGTACATATGGCCTGTGTATAAGCAATGTTTCAGCCAATGGACCTCCGGGTAACCCGGAGGTCCATTGGCAGAAACATTGCTTGTGTTTGCTATGAGTAACCAGGAGAACCTGCCGTGCTGTGGATGCCATTCGATATGGCAATTGCGCACAATTCTAACGCGCAATTAAGCCTAGAAAAGTGCACTATTCGTGACTGGACTTCTAGTTTTAACTGTATACTGCAAAGTAATCTTCCAATAAGCAGTGTATAGAGAGCATGAAATAATGGTCGGACATCACACATGTCCCATCAAATTTGCGGCTGGATAAAAATAAAAATCCACACTACATGTAAATCAAACTTTAGCCAAGTTGTATCCATACACAGTCACCTTGGTTCTTCACAGAGCGCTGTGAAAATGGAAGAACATACAATCTGGTCGCTGTGGACTGGTCACATTCCACAGGTGGGCAATATTTCCATGGTCGCAATAATATTAGATTCCAAACACTAATTATAGGAATAAGCAAAAAAAATTTAATTAATGAAGCACCAGGTACAACCCGGTGCTTCATTAATTAAAATTTTGCTGCTGATAATTTTTATTACCGGGTAAACGCATGCATGGACATCACTACCCATGCGTGGATTATGACCAATCCACGGCGACTGTACTGTATCTTGCATTTAAGCAGATATTTTCCTCTCGTCATCAGGTTCAGTGACAGAAAGTGATTTTGTTATTGTTATCAATGATATAGTGGTGTGGTTGGCTTCGTGTGGCGTTGTTGTCAAACACGCTGAAATTGGGTGCATTGGATTTTAATAACTGAGAATCACAAACTATTGGAAACACACATGCTTAACAATCTGGATTGACAGATTGTCAGAACTCATACAATGTTGTTACTGAACTTACTGTTATGAGAAGGATGTTTGCGGCATGAATCTTGCAGTTGATGCTATAAATTATTTATAGCATCATATTATTTATTTATTGGTGTTTAAGGTCACATATTTATGCACAATGACTAATCATGACCATGACAGTTTTACGGGTGGAGGAAGCCGGAGTACCCAGAGAGAACCACCGAGCAACGACGAGCAGCTGCCAGCTCCCCAACATCGTAACTCCGCACTGCAGCACAGGCAGGGTTAGATTGGTTGAAGGCAGTACGCCTTAGTACATGGCGTCATCGTGCCCCCACGCGGGCAATGGAGATGAAGTGTCTTGCCCAAGGACACAACGAGGTTGCCGCAGGTGGGATTCGAACCGAGGACCTCTCGGCTTGCAGCCTGCACCTCTACCTACTGAGCCACCGCACTCCCATTTATAGCATCAACTTCAGCATTCTTGACAAAATATTCTCAAAGAAAACAATGCAGTTTCACTGAATTCACTATTACAATTACACTAATCACCATACAAACACTCATCTGCATAGCTAATGATGACTTTGTTTTCATTCATTCAAAATTTATTTACATATTGCTGTTTTAAGGTAACATATTTCTACACAATGGCCAATCATGACCACAACAGTTTTACAGGTGGAGGAAGTCAGAGTACCCAGAGAGAACCACAGAGTAACTGTCAGCTCTCCAACATACTAACTGCACACTAACAGGGTTAACATTGGTTGAAGACAGGTGCACCATCGACATGCAGTACGCCTTAATACACAATGCCACCGTGCCTCCCCCTCCACCCATGGGTAATGGGGGTGAAATGTCTTGCGGAAGGACATACAGTTAAGACTAGAAGTCCTGGCCCTTATTCTGCACTAATTTGAAATAACTGCATGTTAGGTTAGCACAGCAAATCACCAGAGAATCATATCTGATGCACAGTAGTGTATCGCGATTTCTGCAGAATAGTAATGTGTGACGGCTGATTGATATTCAGTACCTGTAACAGGCAATCAACAGTAATTATATCACACCTCCTACTGACATAAGGTGCCAATTAAATATTAGAATGCAGATACTCAGAGGACGAGATCATCGAGATGATGTCCATTCATCTATTTCCCCCCTTTTATCAATTCATTTCTTGACAATACAAGAGGTATTTAAAAACGTGTATCGCATGATTTTCGTTTTGAAAGATTAATAAGAAGATCATGCAGGTTGATTCAAGAATTCCAAACACTGAGAAGACAGAAGTAATGATGTTTTCGAGAATTTTTAGCCTTCTATGAATCGCAGCCATTCTTAAGGAAGAAGTATGGGAGAGGCAAGCGTGGTTGGAAACAAAGAACCCTCTCCACAGAATACCGAACTGACAGTGTATCGAAAGTGTTACGAGCGAATTAAGAATTCGGAATGCTCAGCTATTTATACATAAAGTTTCAATTTCAAGAGATAGTTGGTGTTCTGTAAAAAGAAAACATGCATTTGGGAGAAAGCTGAACGAGAAATTAATTATTCACCAGGAATTTTGAAAGTTAAAAAATTTATAGTAATTTATATATTTTTTATACTTACCAATGACCCAGACTTAGCTGGTGCTAACTCTAACAAAACCAGGGCCAAACACAAATTTTGCCCCCCAATCCCCAAAATTTGCATCCAAAACAAAAAGAAATCATGTCCTATAGGACCTCCATACTACGCCCCCACTGCGCATGCGCAGTGTCAAGGACGTCCCGAAATTGGCGCCAATTATCATTCTTACTGACAGTGCCTGGTCAGCGCTATGTACTCAGCGGGGAGGCAAGAGTTCCCAACTCCTGGGAGGGCCATCCCCGTCTGGGTCATTGGTAAGTATAAAAAATATATAAATTACTATAAATTTTTTAACATTTTTATACTGTACCAATGACCCAGACTTAGCTCAATAGTAAACAGGCTGGAGGACCTAGGACATAGAGGAAAATCCAATAAGCTCAACTATATAATAAAGAGGTAACCCCTTAAGGAGAAAAGGAGTATTAGGCTTTACATGTATCTTTCTTATTTAATATTAAATTAGAAAGATACAATACCCTTAATAATTGAGCACAATAATATTCATGTTCTCTATTAACATCCAGTATAACCCTTATACTAATTATTTTTAAAGTAAGCCAATAAATAAAGTAGTCCAGAGAATTGAGACTCTTTATAGTCATTTAAAAGTGTCCGAGTATTGTATATTAAAGCCCGTTTGACACTTGACATATACAAATGCTTCACACCGAGCTACACTTTAAAAATAAGACATGAATGAATTTTAACATTAATATTACACTTTAAAACCATCCCGGAAGCGACTCAGAAATACTGACTTGGAGGAGGCATTCCCTTGCTTTTCACTATAAAGCAGGTGACCTAAGGGAACACCCGCCCCACCCCCTTCCCCTTGCCCTGGGTCAAATAGCCCAGAGCGAAGAGGGCAGCCGGACGGAGTCACTGCCGGAACAGAAAGCCTGCATAACTATAGTTGCAACTGTTTAGTGGACGACATTCTGAGCAACAGATAACGGACCTAAACAATGCAGGTCTCCAGAAATGGACTCAATATTTCTGAGATAAAAATTCGTGAATGTGGATGGCTGAGACCAATAAGCAGCCTTCATTAAATCTGTAATAGCAACACTATTAGCATAAGCCCAAGAAGTAGCAAGAGCTCTTACTTCATGAGCGGAAATCTTAAGCACAGACTGCTGAGAAGATAAACTCTCATAAGCAGTACGGATAGTTAATTGAATCCATCTAGCAATAGAATGGACCGAAATGTCCTTTCTATTAGGCATCAAAGACAGAAAGAAACGTTTCCGTCCCTTTCTGATAAACTGAGATCTCTGTTTATAGATACGTAACGCTCTAACAGGACAGAGTAAAGGCCTACGCCCGTCTGAAGACGGAAGAGCCTTAATAACAATAGGTTCTGGATATTTATTAGGAGCCTGATTCTTAGCTAAAAAACCCACATTAGTAGTGAAGGTGATAGTGTTCCCGACACTACGATAGTGAGAATCATCCACCGACAGTGCATGAAGCTCACTGACTCTTCTAGCAGAAGAGAAAGCTAAGAGAAAAGCTGTCTTATAAGATAAGAATTTGAAATCTACTGTCCCAGGAGGTTCAAATGGCTTTTCCTTCAATTTAAGAAGAACCCAAGCTAAATTCCATTTAGGAATTAATCTAAGAGTTCTGGGTCTATTCATCGAGAAGTTTCTAACCAACTTAGATAAAGAGACATTAGATCCAATTTGTAAACTATCATGATGTGCATAGGTATCAGATAACATAGACCTATAACCCTTAATAGTAACAGGCTGCAGTTTGATTTCGTCAAACAAGTATACTAGACAGTTTGCAATGTCTGGTATAGAGGGATCGAATATATCTACAGAATGATCCCTACACCAACGACGAAAAACCTTCCACTTAGCCGCATAGTTTAGCGAAGAGGAGGTCCTCCTACAGTTAGAAATCGCGTCCACTGCTTGTCCTGTAAAGTGCTTGCCATGTAAGAAGGACCGCACAACGGAAAAACGTGAAGGTTGAGACCTTGCGGGTTGTGATGGAGTTGGCGCAATTTCCCCTGCGAAAGAAGATCCTCCCGTGGAGGAAGCTTTCGCAGTAGGTCCCACAACAGACACCTGAGTAGATTTATCCACGGTCTCTGTGGCGACAGAGATGCTACCAACAGAATCTTGCATTGAGATTGTTTTATCTTTAGCAATACTTGTTGAATTAACGGCGCTGGAGGATACGCATATCCTATCATTCCGTCCCAAGGGATCGACAGAGCGTCTACTGCAAATGCTCTTGGATCCGGACACGGAGACACATACGTCTGCAACTGATTGTTGAGATGTGTCGCAAATAAGTCTATCATTGGCCGTTCCCATTGGTAGCAAATCTGATTGAATACTTGTTTGTTGAGAGTCCACTCCGACGGCAACAAGCGACCCTTTCATGAAAGGGAGTCTGCTAGCACATTCAGACGACCCGGTATGTGACGGACCGAAAGAAGAACGTGATGTTCTAGCGCAAACAGAAGGATTCTTTCCGCTAGATTGAACAACGGAACAACGGAGTGCCTCCCTGATTCCGTATATACGCCACTACTGTCGTATTGTCGGATAGGATTTGGAAATGAGCATTTTGAATAATGTCCATCCAATGACGCAACGCAAGCCAAATTGACATCATTTCCTTGATGTTTATGTGCTTGCACAGGAATTGCGGATCCCAAAGACCCTGGCATCTCGAATCCGTTGGGATTAATGATGCACCCCAACCTGTTTGACTGGCATCCGTCATAATGGTAAAACTCGGATCCGGCAACTGCAGCGGAACTCCCTGAGTTAACCACTGAATATTTGCCCAAGTCTGAATCTCTTGTTTCACTTGATCTGACAAGAGAACGTCTACGTCGAGCGAATGAATTTTCACACTCCAATTCTGAGTCAAGAAAATTTGGAGAGGACGTGTGCGTAACCGCCCCATCGGAATGAGATCCACAGCGGCTCCGCACAGACCTATCAGTCTCATAAATTCTCTCGCTGTGACTTTGTCTGCGTGTAGACAATAGCGAGCGTAACAACTGACTAATTTCGCTCTGGTTAACGGCAGACGAACGAGATTGTTGTGCGTCTCGAAGCTCATTCCCAGATGAGTGAATGACTTGGACGGCACCAGATCCGACTTCTCCTCGTTTACTATAAAACCGAGACGTCAGAGCAATAGAAGTAGATTCTGAACATCGTTCTGAAGCGTTAACTCGTTGCCGTACCTCTGAAGAATGTCGTCCAGGTAGGCCGACGTTACCACAGACGAATGAGCTCGGAAATAGATCATTACCGAGTTCATTACCCGAGTGAAAGCCCAGGGTGCTAGATTCAATCCGAAGCACATCGCCCGGAATTGATACACCACTCCTAGGACTGCGAAGCGTAGATACTTTCGGAATGTCGGATGTACCATGAAGTGAAAGTACGCATCTTTGAGATCTATGCTTGATGCATAATCGTTCACCCGAATACTCGCTCTGACCGACCGAATCGTCTCCATATAAAATTTCGGAGCGACGATCAGCTTGTTTATCCAGCTCAAATCTATGACTGGACGGAACGAGCCGTCTGGTTTCGGAACCAAAAACAGATGGCTGTAGAATCCCGGAGATTCCTGGTTTTCTACGACCTCTACCGCGTTCTTCATTAAAAGAGACTGCACCTCTGATAACAGAGCGTCCCTTTTCTGCGGATTTGACGGAAGTTGAGTCCACTTTGGACTTCGAGTTAATGGAGGCTTTCGTTTGAAGGATATCTTTAGACCTTCCGAAGTCACTCCTCTCACCTAAGGGTCGTCCGTAATCGACGCCCATTCTTGTGAAAAGCTTGACAACCTTCCGCCAACCGGAACGCGATAGAGGTTTAAGCCATCACCTCCTGGACCTGCGAGGCCTGCGGTAGGAGAAACCACGTCCTCCACGACCCGCACCTCGCCCCGTCGACCTTGGGGCGTCCGACCGGTTGTCCCGGCCCGAAGGACGTCCCGAACGAGAGTCGCTACCCTGACGGTCTCTCGAATAAGACCAAGAGGACGCACCGGAACCTCTATAGGAACCTCTCTTGGGCGCATTAGACCCAGAAGTGCCTGTCTTATTCTTGTCTGCTGTATCCGACTTCTTAGAAGCAGATTTGAACAACAGAGAATCCGAAGCTTTCTTTGTAATTTTTTCATAAATAGCAGAAAGCTTGCCATCAAAGAGAAGTTCTCCGGAGACCGAAGCGACTCTAAGAGAGTTCTTCACCTTAGTATCCACGAGTGTGGATGTAGCTAGGGCTGCATCACGTCTAACCAACTCCAGGTTTGCCACTGAAAGGGCGGAGTTACACGTGGAATAAGCTACTGCCCTTGAAAGAAGTCTTAAAGAGGATTGTATATCCTGAAACTCTTTCCCTTGAAGGCACAGTGATAACGCCTTAGTAAGGTGATCTGCGTAAGATAAGGCATCTAAATTGGCTCTGTTAGACGCAATAGCCGTTTCCAACACCGCGGTTGGAATAGAAGCCGACAACGGTAATGATAGCTCTAAGTCTTCCGCCTCGTCGTCCATACGCAGAGGAACTCTCGGAATACCCTGTCCTGCCGTGTCGAATTTATTCCTTGCAATAATGAAAGGCAGGTTGAGAGTATTAGCGGACAAGAAACCTGATTTCCCCGTCTTGGAAGCAAGTTTAAATATAGCGTCGTTCAATAATTCAAATGTTCTTGCAACATTATTGGACTGCGACGGAAACTCGGGAGCGATGTCCCTGAACCGCTCAAAAAATTCAGAGTCCAATGACGCTATAATCCTCTTGTCCGGAACCGCAGCAGTCTGGCCCGACGGAACAACTTGAGGGAGAAAGTGCCGGATGAAGTCCACGGCAGCTTTATGTTGTTCCGAAAGGGATACCTCCAAATCATCTGTATCCCTTTCACCATCCGGTCGGACCTCATGATGCTCCCGGTCGTCCGCCCCCGATGCTTCGGCGGAGCGTACCGACCCAGCGCCGTCGGATAATTCTCGATCCGACACCGTTTCTGTCGGCTGCTGGGATGCTGCGATAAGCTGTGCTATCTGCACAAGAATGTCCGGCGTCGAGACCTGCGGAGGCGCAGTCTTTCGCTGCTTCGCCGAGGGCAGCTCCGCATCAGATGGCTCCCGCATACTTTTTCTATGCGAACGTCCGGAGTCCATCGGTCTCGAATCCCTGGCTGCCGGATGGTGTGACCTGGTCGCCGAAGAATCCTTGATTGGCGAAGCTGGTAAGATATCGGCGGTCACGCAGCCAAGGTGCGGTCGTGTGCGCTGACGAGAAGAAGCCTTAGCAGTCTCCGCGGACTGCCTATACAACGGAGCGTCCCGAGCGACGGACGTATGCTCCGCTTGTGACACATTTTGTACCACAACATCTGGTCCCAGATGTTGTTGTACGAGAGAGGGGCCTCTCTCGCTCGCGGCCCGGCTGGACCTGGACGAGCTAGGAACCGGACTCAAAGGTTTCCTCCGTTCTCGCTTACTATCCACCATCACTGGGTGTGCACATTGTATGTTTATAGTGCTCGCATCACCCAAAATTTCCTCCTGGGCCGCATCGGACGAACCCGGCTGCCGAACCATTCGGTGAATGGACGCTACACCGGGCGAGCTAGCGGACGACATTTGTCTAATCTCCATGAGCACTTTTGCCGCTAGCTCTGAATTCATTTGTGACGACGGGCGCACACTTGTGGAAGATAACATGGAAACATCATCCTGTTCTTGTTCCTCTGAAATAGAAACTGAGAGAGTAGAGTGACCTTGCGGAGAAAGAGCCGGCATAGCCCTTTCTCCAGAAACAACATACCGTGACACACGTTTCCAATGTTTGTCATCCCAATATTGACATATAGGACAGGGATTAGTGCGAGAACACTGACTACAATTAATACAATGATCATGAAAGTCAGAGGAAGATTTCTTCCCATTACAATTTGAACAATATCCTTTCATTGTGAAAAGTCAACAACAAGTCCTAGTTACTCGCACAAACCCCTGACACAAAGATACATAATAACACGATCCATTAATAAATGAAAAAACAATTGCAAATCAAAATAATATTCAAAAAATATTTTTTCAGCGAAGCCCAAGTTGCTGAAAAGTAACGTTGAGCCCCGATGGCAAAGTGTGGTCAAAAATTTTAAATTTATATTAAATAATTAATGAGACACTTACGGATAATATAAATGTATCTTATAGTGAGATAAACTACACCAAAGGCAAACAGCCCCCCTCAAAAAAGGCTGTTGCCAATGTAAACAAACAGTGTAAAACACCAGAAAACATGACTCCAGGCACTGAAAAAACTGGCCCGAAATCAGTCATCAAAATTACACTCTATCTGATGCAAGACAGAGACTCCCAGGGGAGAATCTGCAGAACATCAGATGGAAGATGCAGAACACAACGTTTATACACCCATGGGTGAAAACGTAACTATGGGGAAAATAACAGAAAACATTCTGTAACCAAGCAACTCTCCCAGGAAAATTTTAGAAATGAACTTTCTCAAAAATATGCCAAAAGCATGGGAGAATTGCAAGGGGGGACTTTAGAAGGCTAGGGGAGAGGAAACACTGAATAAGCAATGCAACATTTAGCAAGAATGACAACAAGAGGCCCATGCCTCGAAAATAGGCAACTTAACATAATTTCATCAAAAAATTTTAAGTACAGCCCTGATTATTTTTTGTCACTTCTTTTTCCTCTCCTCCTTCTATATCCTCCTTAGAATCACCATTTCTCCAAAAATTACGTGTCTGGCATCCTTTAAACTGAGATTTACAAGCACAAAGATCAGTGAGATGTTGACTGATGAAGGGCCAAACAGAGAATGATAATTGGCGCCAATTTCGGGATGTCCTTGACACTGCGCATGCGCAGTGGGGGCGTAGTATGGAGGTCCTATAGGACATGATTTCTTTTTGTTTTGGATGCAAATTTTGGGGATTGGGGGGCAAAATTTGTGTTTGGCCCTGGTTTTGTTAGAGTTAGCACCAGCTAAGTCTGGGTCATTGGTACAGTATAAAAATATCAAATCAACAATAAGACTCCCACACACCCTTTCCTCTGCAGAACCCT
Organism: Pictodentalium vernedei; assembly: GCA_031216915.1. Classification (NCBI taxonomy): domain Eukaryota; kingdom Metazoa; phylum Mollusca; class Scaphopoda; order Dentaliida; family Dentaliidae; genus Pictodentalium; species Pictodentalium vernedei. Next base: position 371,555,830 of record CM062291.1, read on the forward strand.
CAAGTCCTCATGCATCCGTATTCCCACATAGAGGGAAGCATGGGTAGCAAACTGCCATTTTTTTTTAGATAGACACCACAACCCTTTCTCCTCGCGCTAGCTTCGTTTTTTTTAATAAACAGGTAAAAAAAAGTATTCTCAAGTTGTGTGGGTGGCCAATGTCATCTTTGACCAATGTGTGTTAAACAGGGTTAACATTATTAGTTAAGGAATGCTGTGTTAAAAATGTTGAGGCATAATTAGTTTATCCATCAAGGCTGCCTGTGCGAGTTTGAGTGAGGGGAGGGGGGAAAAATATCTGGAAAAAAGTAACCCCTCCCCCTCCCCCCAAACACGCATTTCCGTCACTGCATGGTTCGGCAGGCAAGATGTGTTAACAATGTATGATTGATAGGGGTGAGCCTATCCTTCACAATACTTTTTCTGGGACATATGTTCCTACTCTTCCACATGTGGTCAGTTAAATTTAGTTTAAACAAAATTAAATAGTTAAATTTGGCCTATAATTCACAGTATGCCATTTTTAAATTTCTCTCAAATACTGGCAATAGCAAGAGAATATTAAACAATCCTTGACATACAGTTAAAACTAGAAGTCCTGTCACGAAATGTGCGCTTATCTAGGCTTAATTGCGCGAAGGAATTGCACGCAATTGCCATATCGAATGGCATCAAAAGCATGGCAGGTTCTCCTGGTTACTCATAGCAAACACAGGCAATGTTTCTGCCACTGTTGGCTGAAACAGTGTTTGTGCACAGACCATATGTACAGAATTTGATAGCCTTACTATGGTCATAACGCGTAAATTAACGTGCAGTTCGACGTGCTATTTGTGTGCATTTCAGGACAGGACTTCTAGTTTTAACTGTACATGTATTTCATTTAACTTTCTTTTAGAAAGATGTCCATTCAACCTTCCCAACAATTGCTGTCAATGTTGAATGGGGTGTTAAAATGCAGAAGCAACTACAAATGTCGACATGCGCATGCTAGAAATCAATTAAACATCAGTTTTTCATTTTCTGTCCACAGGCAGCTTTTTTTGGTGAATTGATATTCTGTTGCGGTACATTTGTTATGTTAATATGTCGTCGGGAAGCATTTCCAAATGACTGAGAACAATCAAAGGTATGTAACAACTATTTAGTCATGAAAAATATCTGAAATAACGTCTTAGAAAACTTAGTGAGCATGAACATTGTGGACAACTTTCTCATCCACATCATGACATGTGGTTTGAGAAGTAGCGGCATCATCTCTCAGTTTCGTACCACAGGCCACTCGACCCATCGTTCATGTCAATTTAACTTTCTCAGACACCGCGAACGACTGTACTTTTGATTGTGGATATCCTGTAACCTGTCTAAAATCCATCCACGGGACATGCTTTTTGTACAGAAACACCAACAAAGTGGAATTTCCACGCACACTGGATTGTGTTATGTGAAAGAAACATTCTCAACTTCCAGTGAGCTTCAAACCAATATAAAAAGCCCAGTCCACAGAACCATTCACTTAGCTTTAGAAAAATTTATCCAATGGTGTCCGACTGTTGGCCTGGTGATCGAAATTGGGGGCAGGGAGGGGGGGGGATTAAGTCTATTTTTAACCAGTCTGCACAAAAAAGGGATTTGGGAGGGGGGGGGTGGCGTTTTTCAACCAACATTAAAAAATTATTGTTTATTTAAACCTTGGGCTAATAATATGTACATGCATGAAAACTACACCCCCACCCCCTCAAAAACCCAGCTTGTGACTACCCAGTCATTATTTAAAAATCTTGGGAGGGGGTTCAAAAAATTCAGTGGACGGTTTGACTCGGGGATGGGTGGGGTGAAATCATTCGCCAGCCTTGCAGCCTGGTCGCTAAAAGTCAGTTTGAGTCAAATAGCGGAGATGGTTCATATCAAAATGATGAGGGCCAATTAGGTTACGGGGTGCTCTAGGTGATTCCCATTGTACTGAATAGTGAGTTGCGGCCTCACTTTGTTTGTTATTATTGGCTATAGCTAGTGATATGAACAAAGCCTCATAAAGAAATGAGGTTTTAAATGATATTGAAAATTTGCTGCGAATTGCTTGGAGACTGAGCGGTACTATCGGAATTTTATGATTATTTTACGAACAAGTTTATCCACGTTTTCCAAGTCGAACGAAGTCACAGATATTAATGATAAAATGTTGGTATCAAAACATTTTTTATTAGGCTATTTCAAAATAATCATGTCCTGGGCTGTTCGTACATACACATCTCACACAAGTCTCGTCCCCGTATTTAACAATAGCACCAAATAAATCATTTAAAACACGATTATATCCGATTTGGCAGTGATTTTGATTTCACTGCCTGGACTTCTTGCAAAAATTAAAACCGGTCATTTCGACACTTTTTTTTTCATTGTTTTTTTCATTGTCACCACTAATTTACCTGGCGAACCTGATTTGAAATGATATCGACGGATGTTCGAGTCCACTTACAACACATTTCTTTTCCTAATGATATGTGTCAGAGATCAAAGTTAGCGACCTCTGGAATAGCGCACTACATTCTGCATTAGATAGTGCAGAAGTTATCGCATGTTTAACAAGGTTTACTTGACTGTTCTGCACAAGATAGCACATTAGCTAACAAGTGTTGACTGCACTAGACGTGACAGGGCTTCTAGTTTTAACTGTAATGTGGTTTGGAATTCAAACCGAGGACATCTCGTCTTGCAGCCTGCACCTCTACCTACTGAGCCATCGCACCCCCATTCATTCAATAATATTTATGAAATGGGATAAACTGTTGTTGAATGTCTGAGAATGCTACAGAGAACACCATTTACAAAAGTAAGTTTTAAAAATTTTATTCACCCTTCGGAGGAGACACAGTTCCCGAACCTACCCAGGCTTGGTACTGCATGTGACAGCTGATGCTACGCATCAGATCGCATGATATACATTTTTGTTCCGCCATTCCATTTTACCTTATTCCAGGCACTGAATGTATGCATTGTTATGTTTGTACAATGAAAATCAAAACTGCAAACAAAGGTTCTTAAAAAGAAACGAACCGAAACCAACCAGGATTTTAAAACCGCACAGCACTTCTCTACATAAATCACAACCTTCATTTTGCTGTATGGTTTATGTATATTTATTCAACCCTTTACCCAACGCAGGCGATTTCAAAATTTATTATTTTTTTTAAAATTTTCCAAAAATTTCAACAAAACCATATCATGTGACCCCTCATTGGAACGAGCTTGACGAGCTCGTTCCAAAGAGGGGTCACATGATATGGTTTTGTTGAAATTGTTCGAACAATATTTTTTTTCACCTGCTGAATTTGCATATTATGAGGATGGATGCAGCCGATTTGTTGGGTAAGTATTAATTTGAATTTATCGAAAATCAGTGGTGGGATTTTCAAAGTAAAGAAATTTCGAGTACTTATATAGCACCTTAAGATTTGCTCTGCATGTGGTTAGGGATTTTGCTGCACTGGATGGTCCAGGTGGGCAACACACAACCATTATATGACTTGGAGTGCTTTGTTCTTTTTATTTGAGCAAAACGACCCAGTGCAAACGAGAACAGGAGTGACTGACCCTTCATAGCAAGTCGAACTGCGTCCAATGTTGTCAAATGTGGTGAACTGTCATGCCCAATGTGTATATTTATTTGAAATCCATGAAATTTAAGGCCAACTGAATTCCAGTAACTTCAGCCCCAGTCATTTCGGCCTCAAGTCAATTTGGCCCCAATATACCAAGTCATTTCGGCCCCAACAAGTAAAAACGTTTTTAAAAACTTTTGAATTTTAAAATTTTTTTATTTAATTATTTTTCAACATTTATACCTCAAATGGATATTGAGGTATACATATGATATATGGTATTCCTTCATACCTACACATGGTAGATTTTCTTTCATGATGAATGAATGAAAAGTTTCAGCATGCCAAAGGCACATAGAGTTGTTGTGGGATTTGAAATCCCTTGCAACCGGAATAATTTTATTTGCTTATGAATCCACAAGAGTTGGAAGCGAGGGTCAGTAATGTTATCTGGTTTGAGTGTGCGCATTGGCAGTGTGGCAGTCTTGACCATATGAAAAATCAAGGGTAGCAATAAATTGCTTGCCTGAAAACCAGTGAGGCATGCAAATCACTTGCCTAAAAGTTATCTCTGTAAAAACATACTGGCCCCTTAGAGAATTGCCTTATAAATTACTCCAGTTAGAACTAGAAGTCCTGTCATGAAATGCGCACAAATAGTACGTCAATCAGCGTGTTAATCTATGTGCTATGACCATAGTAAGGCTATCAAATTCTGTACATACATGTATATGCCTGTGCATAAGCAATGTTTCAGCCAATGGACCTCCGGGTAACCTGGAAGTCCATTGGCAGAGACATTCCCTGTGTTTGCTATGAGTAACCAGGAGAACCTGCCGTGCTTTGGGTGCTATTCGATATGGCAATTGCGCACAATTAAGCCTAGATAAGCGCACAGTTCGTGACAGGACTTCTAGTTTTAACTGTACCTGCATGTGGGACTATCTTATAAAGCATGGGACATACAACTATCAAAGAGTTCCGTTTCACTTCCAATCTGATCCCATGTGTTCCATTTTCAGAAGGTTTATAAATTTAAGATTTAACTTTATTCCCTTCAGAAAAATCTGCAAAGACTGCAGTACAACACAGTTTGTTGTTTGAATAACTTTTGGAAGCACAGCACATGGCATGATTCATGCATACATGTGCCATTAGGTGTACTCAGACAGCCTGCAGACCAACAGTGTCGCATTCTTGATTCATATCTAAAAGATCAAAGGGACTACACCGCTCTGTAGTTCAGTGTCTGGGAGTTAAACTCTTCACGTACATGTCTGTGGGTGGCTGTCTCAAGAGTTCTGTTGTCATTCACATGTGGTGCCTGGTGTGCTTGTACGCCACCCTCTAGAATCCTATCAGGCTCCCCCACTAAGTTAGATAAGGCTATTAACCCCCCCCCCCTCCCCCCCCCCAATACACACACACACTGGAAGTGAAGCAGTGCCTTTTTTCACTGCAGTAAACAAGCTATGTTTTACTGGTAAAATATTGCCCAGTCACCAATGCTTGGGAGGTGCAACACCCCTCTAAAATAGGCAACATGGATTATTAACACTCATCCTTGGTCTTGTGATGATATTCATGTTGTGGTCATGATTAGCCATTGTTAAGACTCATACTTGTTTCCAAAATTACGGGGATGTACCATTCAAATTCTTATTGGGATTGGCTCTTGGATAAATTCACTTCTCAACATGAAATGAAACAATCAGTTTAGAAGAAAGATTGCGGATTCTGAGGCCAGATGATTGACCTACATCAGACGTTGTCAATTTCAAATCACGTGTAATCAAAGCAAAATCAGACATCAGAATTAGACAGTGTTGCGAGTGCAATGTTGATGGATAGACCATTTTCACATAGCGCCATCTTACATCCGGGACTCAATTTGTCCCCACAATCCAGATTTATTTATCAACATTGCACATGTGTGTACTGAGCTGTTGATCGGCACTGAAAGCTTCATCTTTCATCTCTGTTTTATCAATTAAAATTTGACAATTTACCTAATCTGCACTTGTTCTCATCCCCGAAGAGAACAATAGTTGTATGTTAGAAATTTGTGTATTTTGCAATGTTATTTCCATACTTATCATTTTCGTCTTACAATTATTCATGTACGTTCCGATGTTCATCACAACTCTCAACTACAATGTACCTTCGCCTTCTCTAAGGCTAAAATGTTTCGTTCGAAGAACAGCAGGCAAACACACAATCAAATTTTGTTTCAAAAGAACGACAGCAATGACAAAAAATATTTATAAAGTGGAAAGAAACAATATCAATGCAGCGTTCAGTACAGTACAGCAGACGTGGGTGTCATTTTTAGTAACAAATCGGAATGGCTGGTTTCGAGGGGGTATATAGAGTCCCGGATGTATGATGGCACTTTGTGAAAATGGTCTATTGTGAAGGAAGCACAGTTTATGAATTCTTTGAAATCCCATGCATTTGTCATCAGTAATGCACTCGTTGATTTCAAAACTTACATTGATATAACATAATTTCTGGGTGGTATGTTGGTAGATTTGACCACTTAAGAGCTGTTCAAAATACGTTTGTCTTGACAAGACTGAAGTGAAGCGTCTGTACTGTGTAGTGAAAGATAGTCTCGCAGAAAAACATGTGCGTGGAATAAGATTTATGCACGCGGTAGGGACACAATGAAATCACGTGCGTAATACTTCCCATTACGTGTACAGTCCATTTAAAATATTCTCTCCTCTCCACTGGTTGATTGCATAATAGAGTGTCTAAAAATAGGATAAGCTAATTGGCTTTGAGGGGACCTTTTTAGTATCCATGGTAATTACTTCAACAATAACAAGTGCAGTTGTCAATGATGATCTTATGGACAGTCATCTGTGTTGACTGATTTTTGGGATAAATGATTTTAACAAGCAATACTTTATTAAGCAATTTTTTTTATTAATGATATCTGACTTTAATGCTTTATCTACAAACATTTGCACACACGAATAACAGAATATATTATATTTTTAAAAAATTTTTCGCAAGGACTCTTTCAAAGCACTATAATATCTATCGGGTTTTGTGATTAATGATATCTGACTTTAATTCTTAACAAGTATCTATAAACATTTGCACACATGAATGACAGAATATATTATCTTTTAAAAAAATATATACACAAGCACTCTTTCAAAGCGCTATAATATCGATCGGGTTTTGTTAGCACTTTTGAATAGAAAATCTCTGCTAGTATTCCATGGAGTTAGCACTCAACTACTAATGGGTAAAAATACACAGTACGTGACAGGTGGACTACTACCAAATCACTTGTCAAGTGAATGTTTTATAGAACTCATATTTTTTTACACAAACTGATTTTTAAGGGCCACCAGATTTATCTACACATCCATCAAGAGATAATTTGCTTGCTTGTCTGCTGTTTATCGGCGACTGTAAGTTGAAGTTGAGTGGATAATTCACTCTGTGTGATTTAGTTGTAATCCACCCTGCACTTATCTACACACACGAAATAAATTGTGTGAACAAACTAGATAACTTGCAAGAAGCATTAGCTATTTATTTATCTATTTATTGGTGTTTAAGGTCACTTTTCATCAGCTATGGCTAATTGTGCCCATCGGTCGCAATTGGCCATAGTTGCAGAAAAGTGACATTAAACACCAATAAATAAATAAATTGTGACCACAAGAAATGTCTAAAGTCAAGTTTAGCCGATTGTTTACCCCTTTGGTGCCCATTTTAGTGGACATCCATCCCAGGCACTGGTGACTGGGTCCTATTTCACCAGTAAAGCAGAACTTTCTTACCATAGTAAATAAGCACTGCTTCACTTCCCGTTGCCACGGGGAAAGAAGCACTATTAAATATTATCACAGTGTACATTATTGTCCAAGAAATTCTGTGGAAATGCAATGAACCACCCCCCCCCCCCCCCCCCCAATATTTCAGACTGCACACCTCTTGAGCGAGGTAGTGATCCATTCAACATGTGTTTATTTAAACACACAAGAATAATTTAACTGGGTTTTCTTTAACAATTTTTTGTGATTGGGAGACGTGATTTGGTTATACTCACGAGTCTCTTTAAAATTTAATCGTTGTCCTTTTTTAGAATTTCACTTCTTTTTTGGAAAACAAAGTACAAAGAACTGTTTCGACCAGGGGAGATAAGTTTGACTGGTGTTTTTATTTTTTTTCTTCATTTTTTTTTCATGTCACTGATCATGTTGCGTGTCCTGCCAAAATATTTTTTTCAAGGGTGGTATCTTTTAAGGGCCTATATAAGTAATGAAATTTTGTTTATTTTGAAATTCTCACCTCTCATATTCCTTAAATTCAGATTAAATATACACAAATTATACATCAAAATGAAGGTTGGGATGCATAGAACACGAACCACATATGTAATCAACTCGTAGAGTCGACTGTAGGCACCACTGGTTCCTGGAAGTCTGCTACCGTATTCGCACCAGAACTGATAATAAAATAATATTTCATCAGAACAACTTGTGGCCAAATGTGCTTCATATATCCAATAACAAAACTAGGCATTCAAAACACTTTCGAAAACAGCCATAGGTCTGCATTTTGGAAAAGGACAACACTGTCTGCATTTTTTATTGAAGATGGTTTCCATGCTCGACAGACATGCGCAAATCACTCGTTACCACGAATTTCCATCAAAAAACAAAACCGTAATTCTAAGAAATTTCAACAGGTATCATGATACCTTGCATTGAATACGGCAACTGTGCAATCTCTATCTAATAACAGTTAACTGTATGAAGGCGATCTTTTTCATTATTTGATTTTAGACGGCGTTGTTTTTACATGCTTTTTCTGTCCGATGACGTCGGCCGGAAATCGAAAGTATACTCATACGTAAACAAAAGCAAAGGCGTTGGAATTTTCCCCATTGCAACTCTGTCGCCGTGTTTTGAAGAATTTTTATCTCCTAGCTTTGTTCTTGGATATGTAAAGCACATTTGGCCCCAAGTTGTTTTCGTGAAATATTAAATTATCAGTTCTGGTGCGAATACGGCAGCAGACTTCCAGGAATCAGTGGTGCCTACAGTCGACTCTATGAGTTGATTACACATGTGTTTCGTGTTCTATTCATCCCAACTTTCATTTTGATGTACATTTTGTGTATATTTAATTTGAATTGAAGGAATATCGGAGGTGAGAATTTTCAAATAAACAAAATTTCATTACTTATATAGGCCCTTAAAATGGACACATTTTTCAGTAAATTTAACTGATAATTTTCTGTTAGTAAACAAGTTTTACTGTCAATGCAGTCCAGGATGTGATGGAAGGGCATGACGGGGAAACCCCTTCAAAGTGCTTGCCTTATCGGAATGGGAATTTTTTTCCCTTTCAGTGCTCCATCGCAGGTCAAAACAACATAAACCTTGGTTGACATTCCTTTGCCGCGATCATCGAGATCGTTCCAATGAGAGGTCATAAACTATGTTTTTTTTAACAAAAATTTAAAACATAATAAAATTTGAATGGAGATTTTTGTGTATAGAGCTGGCTGAATTTGGCTGTTGACGTTGGGTAAAAACAGAAAGCTTGCTAGCGGTTTTCATGCTTTTTCCCGCATATTGGACGATTTTTTTTAATGAATAATACATTCTCATTTTAGTTCATCTAAACTATTTCGGTAAAATGCTTATGCTATAATAAAAATGAAATCACCAGGTTTTAACTTTGAAATGTTCGGGCACTCGGCACAGTATAGAATCCATAATCCTGCATCGGAAAGGCTATTGTCGCAGCGAAATGCCAGGATGTTTCACCAAGACTGTCACATTGTTGTTTCAAAAACACCGTACACCAAGAACACATTTTATTCACTGAAATTCTCGTTCTATTCCAGGGAATTCAAATCATATATCAGCGAAAATTTTATTTTAATATGAAAACAAATAAAAAATCTCCCGAATTAACGAACAGAATTTTTCAATTCCTATATTAAACCACAGTACAGAGTTCTGGAAATGAGAGATATTGCATTTGTATCTGAATATTTTATTAAATGTAGGGTTTAGAAATTTTATGACTGAACAATATAATTGCTAATCAGGGACAGTCTCTGAAAGATTTTTCTTGCCAAACATTAATTGGTTATGTAATCCTTCTCACATGACCGCACTAAAACAGCTTTTCATTTTCCCGGTCGTTTCTACACAAACGACGGGGTAATTAACAAGTGCGGTTTTGTATGCAATGTACACGTAATGCTGAGATGAGGGCGTTCTTGTTATCAATGTGCTTGAAATTAATTCGCATTCACAACAAACTTGTTGTCCATCATTTATGCTGTATTTTTGTTTAAATAAATAGTTGATTCCTATTGGGGGACAAATAACGAATTAGTCTACATTCATTTTTATGTTTGAAAACGAATCGATGTATTAACTGCATAAACACAGAATGTTTTTCATATGCGACTGGATATCAGTAATTCGGTTTCATCAAGAAACGAACAGCCTTTGATGTCTGGATTTTCCTGTCGTCTTTAATTAGCCTCGCAAAGGGGGTTGTGGACCTGTGAAGACAATGTGTTCACCGGGTGTGACGAAAGGGGGTTTTAAATGGAGCGTACACGTAATGCAAGACTGGTGGGGTACTGAGGTTTGACCCCCACAGACATTAAACTGGAAGGTGACTAGGAATTGCGCATACAGTTAAAACTAAAAGTCATGTCATGAAATGCGCACAAATTGCACATCGATCTGCATGTTAATCTATGCGTTATGTCCATAGTAAGGTTATCAAATTGTGAACAGTGAACTGGAAGGTGACTAGGAATTGTGTGCAAAACAACATGAATGAATGTGCTGACTGCATATATCTTGAAGTTGTATGTTTTATACATCTCATCCTTCATTTTGATGTATTATTTGTGTATATTTCATTTGAATTTAGAAGTAAATTTCAAAGTAAACAAATTTCTCTTACTTATAGGGCACCTTAAAAGTATGTAAAATTAAACTCATGGTAATTTTGAATGTCATGTACATGTAAAACATTTCTGTACACTGTGTAAATATAAATGACTGAACATTAATCAATAAAGGTAATTACCCATTATTTCTAAACACAAGTCCCAATTTTTCAGCTACCCTCGAAATGGTGTCAAAATAATCATGGGTCAGAAGTGAGTGGGGCTGAAGTGACTGGGGACGAAATGAGTTTGACGTCGAAGTGACCAGAGGCCGAAATGACTTGGGCCAAGTTGGGGCCGAAGTCACTCATTCACTGGATACTGTCAAACTCAGTCTCAGATTTGTCACTTGGAAATTTCATTGTAAATCATGTTCAGTCATTTTTAGCATCTTAACTGTTTTATTGGCTTATTTCGGTATAAATGGTGACCATTTTCTCACCTCATATCGCGCGGTAACGTTTTCAGAAAGATCACCGCAAAGTGATAACCTCCAGTGACCAGGTAAACGCCAAACACCAGAAGCGTCCCAACTAAAAAGGAGAAATGTAAATAGAACACAAGAAGTATCTCGAGCGCAAAAAACAAGGCAGCTTTCAGAATCATATTGTTTGTTGTCACACCCCTCGCTAAAGTGGATAAATGTCTGGCGAAGGCAAAGCAAGGGGACCTTTGATTCATCGCTCCAGTTGTTTTCGAATTTAGAATATGCAAACGAGTCACTATCACGCACCTTTCGCTCGTTTCAGCGTGAGTGTGCTCTCTTTATGTACACTTCCGGTGAGAAGAAGGTTGCGTGCGTTTTCAGAATCGGAACGCGGCACGAAGAGCTGACTAAAACACGGCACTTCAACTGCAATATTTATGGTTGAAATTTTGTCTTCACGGGTCCACAACCCCCTTTGCGAGGCTAATTAAAGACGCCTTTGCGAGGCTAATTAAAGACGACAGGAAAATCCAGACATCAAAGGCGGTTCGTTTCTCGATGAAACAGAATTACTGATATCCAGTCGCATATGAAAAACATTCTGTGTTTATGCAATTAATATGAAATAGGTGCGCTACCTAAAGTGCGAACGTAGTTACAACTTACAGTACGTATAGAGTGTATTATCACTAAATCACCCGCAGAGTGGAGATTCCACCCAATCAATAATTGCAAGTTTGTTGCAAAGCATAACAAGCACAAGCAAAGTTCCAGCCAATGAATCCCTGGGTTACACTCGAAGGGCCATTGGCTGAAGCACTGCTTGCGTTTTTTGCCCGTGTGTGCAGAATTTGAAAGTAATACTTTGGGTGATAACGCCACCCCACGAGTCATTTTGTTACAATCCACTCTCCACGTACTGTATTTTGTAAATTTGAATAAAAATGGGTCAGGGATAACCCGCCACCAGGACAACCCGCCACCGCTCGATTTTGGTGGCGGGTTAGCCCAGGTTTTGGTGGCGGGTTAGCCCAGGTTTAGTGGGCGGTATGGAGGCGTGGTTTTATAGATTATTTCATTCTTTTAACTTAAAATTCGACTAAATTTGTTTGTTTTGTAACCTTTGAATACTTTTTAAATTGTTTGTTATTCTTATTGTATAAACTGATGGCTTCATGAAACTTGTTTGTATATCGGCATTCTTTGATAAATAAAGATTCAGTATAGTATATGGAGTTGTTTTTGTAAGTGATATATAATCAGGTTGTATTTTTTTAACTGACAATTAATCAGATAATTAATCATGTTGTTTTTTACTATGATGCGGCACTGTGCCTAAAGAGATGATTGTTTTTTTTAAGTGATAACAAATCATGTTCTTTGATTAGAAGCCATGTTTTTAAGTTTATTTAGCGGCACACCAAAGTTGTTTGGAGGGATAAATAGGGGCCATGCATTACTGCAAGCATCATTCACCATCAACATGGAACTTCGTCAACGTTCCAGAGACATAGAATATCCATGCATAGAATGCGAGAGGAATGTTAGGCCTCGGCAACAGGCTCTTGATTGTGACGGATGTGGTCGGTGGCAACATCGTATTTGTAATACGGGAATTGAACAAAGTATGTACATAAATATTTATTTCGCTTATTTTCCCGCATTATGGTGTGTGTGTGTGTGTGTGTGTGTGTGTGTGTGTGTGTGTGTGTGTGTGTGTTTGTGTATGTATGTTTGTGTGTATGTATGTGTGTATGATCTCGAGAGAGAGAGAGAGGGAGAGGAGGAGAGAGAGCGTGTGAGAGAGAGAGAGAGAGAGAGAGAGAGAGAGAGAGAGAGAGAGAGAGAGAGCGTATTATCACAGAATTAAAATATGTACATTAATTATATTTAATATTTATTTTCACAGGAAAGTACAACGACGCAAACAAAGGTTTATGCACAATATACTTCAATTGTAAATTATGCAATAGAGAAACACCAGGTGTGTGTTCTGCAGTATATATATACGAGACATCAACTACGACAGCAGCAGCAGCAGCATCATCATCCACAACGTCAGACAGCGACACACCAACGCAGCAAACACCTAGTCATAATGGAACAGCAACACTTGAACAACCAAATACCACATCAACAGATTCAACAGAAGATACACCTGTCGACAACGGCACTACAACAGAACCTGACATAACAGCCACGCCAGAAGCAATTCCTGTGTCGCTGCCAATGGAAATTGAACAATCCAACAGCCTAGCGGAAGATTTACTTAATGAAGAAATTGGTGAGTTTTAAAGTTTGAAGTTTACCCCTCTACCTATTATTCCTTTTTTATATTCTATTCAATTATGTCCCGTCGCACCAAACAAGACTATGTTGACGTACTAAATGCGGTGAAGGATAAACTAGACGACCAGTCTGTCACACATTTCGTCTTGGACTTTGAACAAGGTAAATATTTCCCTCCCTCTCTCTCTCTCTCTCACACTATCTCTCTCTCTCTCTCTCTCTCTCTCTCTCTCTCTCTGCAGTTATAAAATTAATTGTTTTCTTTTTTTTTCAGCAACATGGCAAGCAATCAGAGATGTCTTTCCAGGAACAGATATCCGTGGATGTTGTTTCCACTGGACACAAGCTGTGTGGAAGCATGTGGGCAGCGTTGGGCTCCAGCCAACATATCACGAACATGGGGAAGTTCATAATTTCATAAGACAGGTTTTGGCACTGCCTTTCTTGCCGTCAACACATATAACAGAATCCTTCTCCAACCTTTATGACAGAACAGAACCGGAAACAAAGTTGCGGGAATTGATGGACTACGTGAAGAGTCAGTGGATACAATCAAGCGTATTCCCCCCAAGAGACTGGAGTATTTACAACCATACCATCAGAACGAATAATGATATTGAAGGTAAGTTATCCATCAAAACTTTTTTGTAAAATTAGTTTAGAAATTTTTTTTTTCCTTTTCAATTTATGAAAATTTCAATTTTTATTAATAAGTATATTTTTTTCTCTTTTCAGCTTGGCATAGAAGAATAAATATGTGTGGAGCGAATTTAACGTTTTACCGGCTGGTACCACTGCTCCACACTGAAGCGAAAGAAGTGGAAGTAAGAGTCAACGCTGCAGACTTAGAGACGGAAACACGACAAGCGTACACAACACAGTCTAAGAAAATTGAAGAGTATTGGAGAAAGTACATGGCCGGCCCACCAGAATTGACGACAGGAGCTTTCTTGAAGAAATGTTCTGCACTGTACATTTCAAAAAAGAAAAAGTAGATTGTATATTTTCAGATATTTGTTTCATTATAACTGTATTCACTGTATTGTCATTGTATTTATTTCTTTTATATTTTGTATATTTTGTAACTTGTTCTTTTTCAATTTGTAAAACGTATTCTTTTTAATTTGTAAAACGTGTAATAAATAAAACTACTGCTCATACACGTTTCCAAAAGCCATCTTTGTCATGTAATTAGTTTTCCTAAGTTCTTTGTTTTTTGTTCAATAAAACCATTTATTAGACTGAAGAGATTACTTGTTATTTTTTATCACCAGGACAATGGATTCAATCACTCGACACATAATCCTTTCACACCTCATAATCCCCTTTCGCTGTGCTGTAAATTGGTGGCGGGTTGTCTCAGTGGCGGGTTGTCCCGACCGCTTGGTGGCGGGTTGTCCTGGTGGCGGGTTATCCCGATCCCATAAAAATATACAGAGGATGTCATTGGGTGTGTGTAATTCCGTACCCATCACCAAAATCAATTCGTACCCAAGTGATTTCGTACCCAAAACCATTTTGAACACTTCAGAAAAAAGTAAATTTGTGCCCAAACAATAATAATGGAATGTTCATGGCAATATTCATAGCAGTTTATTTGCCAGGGGTATAATTTGAAAAAATAGGTATTGAATTTAACATTTATAAGCAAAACTGATCACAACATAGCATTAAGTAATGAATCCACCGCCTTTAGAATTTATTATTTATTTATTGGTTTTTAATGTCACATACTTATGCACAATAGGTAATCGTGACCGTGACAGTTTTACAGGGTCTAAGTCGGTCAGAGGGTATCAGGTCGTTTCGGCACCTGGTCATTTCGGCACTGCTTTTTAGGTCGTTTCGGCACCGGGGACAAGTCGTTTCGGCACCTATATTAGGTCGTTTCGGCACCGGGTATTTTCAGCATTATATATCTAATAAAATTTATTTTAGACTTTTGATATTTATCATTTCTCTTCAGGATTGTTTGTTTTTATTTGCTGAATGTTGTTTGTACCTTTATTGTCGGCTGTTTTTTTCCCTTATGATTACTGTTCAATGTTGTTATATTTAATGATAAGCTACCAACAGTTATGGATGTCCAGACACATCAGTTTGAATTATTTTCTTGTAAATTTAACGATTCATGCTAATAACGGCGGGGTATTTCTGTTTAGATAACAGTTGTAATTAATCACATTATATCGAAAAATTTATGAGAAAATCGCGCAGATATGGATGTCCAGACACATCAGTTTGAATTATTTTCTTGTAAATTTAACGAGTCATGCTAATAACGGCGGGGTATTTCTGTTTAGATAACAGTTGTAATTAATCACATTATATCGAAAAATTTATGAGAAAATCGCGCAGATATGGATGTCCAGACACATCAGTTTGAATTATTCTCTTGTAAATTTAACGAGTCATGCTAATAACGGCGGGGTATTTCTGTTTAGATAACAGTTGTAATTAATCACATTATATCGAAAAATTTATGAGAAAATCGCGCAGATATGGATGTCCAGACACATCAGTTTGAATTATTTTCTTGTAAATTTAACGAGTCATGCTAATAACGACGGGGTATTTCTGTTTAGATAACAGTTGTAATAACGGGGTACATGTATGTCTGTTTAAATAGAGATATTGGGTTTTTTAGGCTAAAATGAGGGCTCATGAATCAGAAAATATCCCAATCCAAGGCTGTGTATTCCATTGGTCACAGGCGGTGTATCGTAAGGTTCAGGAACTTGGATTGCAGACTGAATATAATAGTAAAGATGAGGTGTACACCTTTTTGAGAAGAGTAATGGCTTTGCCGTTTCTACCACCGGAACACATTCCTGAAAGTTTTGACCGCCTGGCTGAGAGAGCTTCAACACACACACTGCAAAATTTAATGGACTATATCGAGAGTACGTGGATAAATGGAAGCGTGTTTGATGTTTCCAGCTGGAGTGTATTTATGTCCAGTGTGAGGACGAACAATGATACCGAAGGGTGGCACAATCGGCTAAATTCACGGGTGAATTCAAGAGGTTCAGTGCCCTTTTATTTACTCATCATTGAGATGTTCAAAGAGGCTGCAGCAATTCCATTGACAATTAAACTGTTATCAGAAAATAAGCTTCAAAGGAAACAAAGAAAGGAAGTCATGAAAACACAAGGACAATTGTTCGAACTATGGGATAGGTACACTAAAAAGGAGATTGGGACAAGTAAATTGCTAAAAAAAATGTGCAGGAATTTATGGACCGTAATTGTGAAATGTTATGTAAATGTTAATGTGAAATATATGAGATAAATTAATTGTGCAGTGCTATGGGGTATGAAAACTATAAACAGAATATAATGTGAAATATAAGAGATATATTTATAATGTAAAACAAATTTTATAACTAGAATTGTTTGTCTCAAAAGCATAGCTCATGATCCCTCAGTTGAACGAGCTTGTTAAGCTCGTTCCATTGAGGGTTCATAAGCTGTGTTTGACTGCAAAGGGTAGTAAATTTACCCAATAAAATTTTATACATGTTGAATGAAAACACAAAATGGTTCAAAGATATTGATGTTCTTATGTACAAATATATATAATATAATATATATAATATAACATTATTCAAAGATATTGGTGTTCTTGTCTATATATTGCACGATATTCACCAACCAACCACAATCCCCTATTCACCTCCCCATTATCAAGTCACGAAACGCCTCGACTCGGTGCCGAAACGACTCGATTCAGTGCCGAAAACGCTCGGTGCCGAAACGACTCGACTCGGTGCCGAAACGACTCGACTCAGTGCCGAAACGACTCAGTGCCGAATCGACTCGGTGCCGAAACGACTTATTTTGGTGCCGAAACGACTCGAGGCCGAAACGACCCGATGCCGAAACGACTAGCATTCGGTCAGAGCGGGAAAATAAAATCTAAACTCTTTTATATTGAACTGATGGGTCTCCTATTTCATGAGGTGACAAAATATAATTCAATTCAATTTTTTATTTAATAAATATGCACATTCATTCATTTTGTACTATTATTCATTGTTCAAACCAACAACTATTTGTTTTGTAATATCATGCATAACTCAGGCTGCACAGTGGGGAAAATAATGTTAAATACTTGTGACTGATACTTCCAAAAGGCCACTCTCTCAAAGCTGGCAACCTTTCTTTCAGCTGGCTGGACTGTCCATGCGTACCAGAGCAGTGTGCTCACTGTGCTGCTTGGAACATGTAACACCCATTGCATGAGAAAGTTTGATAGCTTTGAGAAGTAGTACAAAATCCGAAAGAGGCTGCTGACTGGGATTGACAATAAATCCTTGAGTGAAAAAGACAACAGAAGAATGAAATGGTGCATCAGTCGGGAAAGTACTTGATTCCTACTCCTATGTTCTAAATGACCATATCTGTAGTACTGATATTTTTTTGTATTTTCTATTCCATATTATTCTGATTTGATCCCCTATTTTTATTCATTTCACCAGCTGGACTGCAGTCTAATTCTCATAATACACTGTTTTGGACTAAATTCTTAACATCTTCCATAGCTGTAGATAGTCGGAGTTATGTTGGAATTTTGAGGTTATTTATCCAAGATGTGGCACTTTGAAATATTATGAAGTCAGTTTGTAACTTCAGTATAATATTCCACCCTGTACTATTAGTCCTCACCATGCTATTATATGGATGACAGTCACAGGAGTATACCCCCCCTATCATATTCCCAATAAAGTTGACACAAGAAACATGATGACATTGGTCAATGGATGAATATGCATATAGAATTAGAATATGGAATACAGATCGCTCTCACCAGTCACCACATTTCTCAACAACCCCCAGCCCCCCACCCACAACCACACTACCAACACACCACCAATTTCACCGTGACCCATCCATGCAATGAAAAGAAGAACTACAGTTTGATGCTAATAGAATTCCTCAACACCTTTATGGTGAGCAAGACCCTACTGAATCAGACCGAAAAGTCTGTCCAGGCCGAAGGCTTGTTTAAGAGACTTTACTGAGGTGGGAATTGGAGAAGCTTGGAGAAGAGATACATCCTGGAGAGAGCAGATCACCATTAAATCACAACCTTTACAACAATTATTGGGCACACTTTTAGAGAACAGAACTCACAAAACAATAAAAGTTACAACACAAATCCCTGGGGTGCAATCCGTCTATGAGTTGAACAGGTTCTTATACAGTAGTTGGGGGCGCGGTGGCGTTGCAGTAACCGGTTTTCGTCAAGATCACCGAAGTTAAGCAACGTCGAGCCCGGCTTGTCCTCGGATGGGTAACCGTCTGAGCGATCAATTCGGACTCCTGCGTTGTGTCCTTGGGAAAGGCACTTAACCCCGATTGTCCACATGGGGGCACGATGACGCCGTGTACTAAGGCGTACTGCACGTTGATGGTGCGCATGTCTTCAACCAATCTAACTCTGCGTGTGCTGCATTGCGGAGTTACGATGTTGGGGAGATGGCAGCTGCTCATCGTTGCTCGGTGGTTCTCTCCAGATACTCCGGCTTCCTCCACCCGTAAAACTGTCACGGTCATGATTATCCATTATGCATAAGTATGTGACCTTAAACAACAATAAATAAATAATTATACAGTAGTTTCTAAAAAAATATAGTATCCTGCAAAAAACTTGATAAATTCAGAGTGGTATGCTGTGATTTCACCCCTGAAGGGACTTGCTTAGGAGGATTTAGACCCAAGTCATAAGAAAATAATCCAGCAGCATCACAGCCCTGTGATTTTCTACTTCCGACATCAATAAATACAATTTGGCAAAAGTTTTGTTGCCCATCATAACATTCTTTTCAAATAAATTTGTTATGGTCCTTCAAAATTACAATTTCCACCCCCCCCCCCCCAGCAATCACCACAGCCAATATGTTCTAACTAGTGCTCACAGTAATTACTATTCACCAAAAAATCTAGTTACTTGCCACGACTCTGTATATTTTTATGGTCTTGTTGTGAAATTCTAGTTTATTCTCTATGCCCCGCCCCCACCATCCACACAGAGGTTTTCTAGCAGTACCCTAAGAAAGTACAATTAACAATTTGATGAATTCTGCGTGCATGCTGTTACCCCTTTCAAATATTTCTTCATGGTCTTGAAAGCGTGAATTTCTGATCGCATCTTTTCTTTTTGTGTTTGAAAATTTCCTAATTATGGTGAATTCTTAGCAGCAAGAAAAGATTGTTTTCCCAGTTTTTTTTGCGAAGATTTCTGTCTTTTTATCACTTTTAAATTTCATAACTCAGCAATCTGTGATGGGATTTGGGTGGAGGCATTAATTAAAATACCCACACTCTGCCTCCATATCACTTCTTGTATTTTCAAGTAGGCCTACATGTAGTTCAAGCAGGTTGAAATTTTCTGAAAGGTGGGGTGGGGGGGGGGGGGGGAGGGGTGCAACAATACACTCACCCATTCAACCTCAACACTTCAGGTTCTAAGTAGGTTGGAAAGGGTCTTTTTTGGGGGGGGGGGGTGGGGGGGGGGGGGCATCAATCACCCTTTATCGAACCCAAATCTGTGGTTGTATTTTTAACTTGCAAGTTGGTTAGAACATTATGTAGCTTAATTTTATGTAGCCCTTTCTGCAAATTTGATCAACACATTGTCTTTCCATCACAGGTTTTCTTGATACCGACTGATCGCTACAGTGACGGTGCCAAGATTTCAATATATATATATTTTTTGGAGGGGGGAGGGGCTTAGGTAAGTTATGGGGGACTTTTGGGGGTGGGGGGTCCAAGGTCAAGATGCCGAAGGAATCTCCCAAATGCCACAGGCCTTATAGCTGGCGGTGGGAACGGGATCTCCCCCTCGCGTGTGTGGGGATATGGAGTTCTCCCCATGAAAGATTTCTATATTTGGAGGCCCTGGGAGTGGGAGCGATATCTGAACATTTCTACAACACCCGACATGACGTGTATTGCTGTGTGTCGTTTGCGGTGTGAAATTGGGTGGGAAAACCACGGTCAGATAGAAATTTGAAGTTTGATTGTGGGGGGGGGGGGTGGTGGGAGGGACAGCTATCCCCCTCCAGTGGCACCGCCACTGGATTGTTAAACGTCAGATAGAAAATGAATTCAGTATCAGTGAGTGTAAGTAAAATTGTTTGGTATTAAATTTATGGAATTAGGAATTCCGACGATTTAATTTGTAATTGTAGTCCGATTTAGCTGGTCGCCTTAAATTGCAAATGCATTTGGAATTGGATTTGGATACTGACAGACTGACTGTTTGATCAGACTCGGTCACTGATCAAACACGACAGTAGTTCACCTTCTGATCTTCCTTATCTTTCGAAGAAATCAGTCATGAACTATTTACTGAATGATTTTATATTCAAAAACAAAATGTATCAACAGACAACACTGCGTGTACACGTATTGATAATTGTCTCTTGCAAGTTGCAATCACAGCCCGAAGACGGCAAACCGTCTTTCCAGGCCAAAATTGGTATACAACGTTACAAGAAGCACCGCGTGACGCAAAAGTGGGACACTCCGAAAGAAGCAACAATTTTCTGTGGAGTTTCCACTGCGGTGGAGGTGCTTGACAGTAAGAAATGTATAGTGCGTGTCGTAAATGAACATTTTGTGGATCCGTTAGGTCTTGCTTTGCCATGTAGATCACCGTCATTGGGTAGGTGTATTGCTAGAGAGGAAGCAAGGGCTGCAATATCTCAACATGTATGACATGTTGTCAAATGCTCTTCAACGTCCTCATGCAATTCCAGAGATGAGAGAATAGATGTCAAAGTAGAAGGCTGCTCTATTACGGTTACCTCCCAGCTTGACAGGAAATGGATGCCTCATGCTGAAGATGTTGAGCGAGTTGTAATTGCAACAAGAGAAGATTTTTCCAGATTCAAGAAAATTTAAGGCCAAAAATAATGTAAGGGAGACAGTTTTTTTCTGGGTTTTCTTTTGATCAAATTATATTTGAATCTTAAGGTGGGGGAGTGTAAAGTTGGCGACTCGGGGTGCATTATCCAGTAACTTTTTTTCTTAAATAACTTTTTTACATTTGTCCTGGTGCGTTATTCCCGCATTTCAGTTTGTAACGAAATGCTGGGATCACGTATTTTCGATCCACTTTCTCGATATTATTAGTTATCCTTTGGTTTCTCGGGGGGTATGGGCATTTACCATTTACACCGGTCTGAAAACTCATACAGGCCGCAGGCCTCAGGGTGTATGAGTTTTCAGACCGGTGTAAATTCCCATACACCCTGGAAATCCAAAGGATAACGAATTTATTTCCAAAACCAATAAATATTGGGTTACTATTGCAACATTGCACCAGAAAATTCATTGCATACCCCCCCCCCCCCCCGATCATGGATCAACGAAAGGGTATATGCAGGATCTTGCAGAGTGTTTATTAACAAATTGACAGTTCAATACCGTATCATAAACGTAGGATTTATTAAACTTTTAACAAGGAGCATGAAAAGTTGCTAATATTAGTTCATTCTTGCTTGTACCAGTACCAAGTTCATTTGCGAAACACAATTTCAACTTTACCAATTGTGCAATTATTGAACATTGAACATCTACGTGGTCCCTCCGAAGCTGTTCTAACTGTTAGTTATTCTACCTGTCTACTTTCCGTCACACGCTCTAGAGGTTCTAAATCAAAATCATCAGAGAATAACTCATCGATTGCAGCAATATCAAGAAAGTCCCCACTGGGCGCCCCCGAGACTGACGTTTCACTTGTAACAACAGGCATGACCTCATTTGAATGTGAAGGTTCCGTGTGCGACATGGCAGGGCCACTGTCAGTATATATTGGTTGTTTTGAGTTACAGTTGACGTCTATAGTTTCATTTATTGCTGTGCCCATCTCGATTTTCTCTTTCATTGATACTCTGTGATATACAGACAAAGAATTTACAGACTTATGACCGGTTACTGCCATTATCTGTGATGGAGAGAAGTTGTTTCTGGCTAAAATTGTGGTGCCTGTTGCGCGCAATGAGTGATTCGTATAAATCTGGGACAAATTACAGAATTTGCTCAAGAGAGTCATGAATGAACTCAAGGAATCTTTTCCAACGCATTGTTTAGTATACCATATTTCATCGTCGTCTTTGAAAGAGTCAATTGGGCGTTGCCAGATTTTTCATTCTGAGGATGCAGTTTGGATAAAAATTTTTCAAAGGATGCCACAGGACAGAATGGTGAGTTTGGAACTTGAGTCATTATACCACCGTAATTTTCCTTGTCGCATTCACGTCTATTTTTAGACAATTCATCCTTGGCCTTGCTTACAAATTTCAGTCCAGTTGCGAAATCTGTTTCAATTTTAAATGTATCTTTTGACATGTCTTTGAAATTTTCCATACCTCTTCGACAGAAATACAACCTAATGTCTAACTGAACTTTGTTTTGCAAACCAACAGGTGTATTTGCAGACAAACGAAAATTTACGCACAATTGCCTAATATCGGCGTCTGTTATGACCGGGTAACGCACACACTCACCCTTCCCGGCGAATTTGAGTTCACACAACGCAGTTTTGAAACACGCGTTCGACGAATAAAATTCATTGTTTTTTTTATAATGTCAAATTCCTTTACATGTGGGGGTGCCTTCAAATACCTATTGAGTCCATATCTGAAATTTGTGAGTGACGATGTTTTGTACATTTCGCCACCACTTTTCCTTGCATCCAGGTAAAAATACTGTAAAGTCTCAATTAGTTTTACAGGTGTATGCACCTCAAAGTTTTGATTTTCACCCTTTTCCAATAAATATGCTCGCAGCAGATTAGCACATTTTCTGTTGGCCTTCACTGTATTGTTAGGAATAACCTTTGTTCTTTTATCTAGTATTTCCGAATCCGTGTGACTTGCAAAGTGCTTGATATTTATTTCTGCCATTTTCTTTTTAAATAGACAACAAAACCTTTTCGCTTTTACTTTCAAGAAAACAAAAACATAAAAAAATAATTCCACAAATTTTTTATTTTTATTTTTGTTTTTATCTCATTTCTACATAACTACCATCTCAAAACATTAAATAAACCTTATTTTTATTTAAAAAAATAATACACCAATAAACATACTTTTTTACTGAAAAAAATCATTTGGCAAAATAGGAACTTTTTAAGACATCTCCTTCTGAGATTGTGTATTCTTGTTTTTATACCGGGTTTAAACACGGTGTAAACAATATAAGCACCTGTGGGGCAGGAGTTACACCGCACCTCTCAGCCATTCAAAGTAAGGCATTCTGTTCCATTTGGAAATAATTGTAGTTATTCGTTGTGGTGATCAGTGATTTCCGAAGGAGTTACACAACTTGTACATAGAGGAGCTATCTTTGGTTTTATCTTAAGATGATTTCTATTGGTTACTTTGTATCCTGTTCCAGAGTGGGATTTTGCACACGACACCTCGAAAATTGCTGAATATAAGCCCCCGTTGTTCGAGTAATCGACGGACAGTTTTCAGTCTTCAAGTAAGGTAGTAAACGAATAGGCCTGCCGGCCTAATTACAGTCTCATTTAAATTCCCCTGTGGGCACTTGTTGCTCTGAGAGAATTTGTGTGAATCATTGAGATTTGCAAGTCATAATAATGTTTGGCATTATGTCAGTTTGACCAGTTGATGTTTTCTCGTCTCTGTACTGACGTTTCTGGTATAAAATATTCCGAGTCGCAGGTTTCTTTGACCATTTCTTTGCATTTTGTTGTCGCTGTTTTGTTGCCAGCTCTCTAGTTCGAACAACACCTCTGCTGGAATTGAGGGTTTTGTGAGAGCTTGCAATTACTTCCATGTCTACTAATCTCTGGCTCCCGATTGGCCAGAACGGGCAATCCGACCATCCTTCTACTCCCGAAATTGGGGCCAAAGCAGTGTCTTGGACATTATCTGAAAAAATGGAGGCCAGGGCCAAACATAGTTTACGACCTGATCCCCATCCTTGGAGACTGTCCTAACCGGGGCCCGAGTTCTCAACTTCCAGGATTCCTTCTTCCGGGGCCTTCGGAACGCACCTCATGGGAGAACAAGGTGCCTGCCAGATGGTATTAGCAGGATTGATCATTTTGGTCCGGGGCTGCGTATTTGTGTATTTTTCAGCGAACCAACTCAATTGAGCAAACCTGCCAATTAGAAATTAGCAAACCTGCCCAATTGAGCAGGCCGTCCTCTATCCGCCACCTGAGGACCCACCTAGTAGGGGATGATCAACCCCCCCCCCCCCCCTGGAAATTAGATCATCAGTCTGTCAACAAACAAAATGTACTCCTAATAGAGTTATGGTAGGAATTGAAGTAAACAAACCCATTGATCTTGTTTACCCAACCACTAAGGCAACTAAGGAACAAATCAAACAGTGCCTGAGTACGTAACAGAGTTGGCTAATGCTATTAAAACTGCTCATGAAGATGCTAGGGACAATTTAAAGCAAGCTCAAGTAAGGATGAAAAGAACTTATGACACTAGGGTTTTAATAAAATCTTATAAAGTTCGTAATGTAGTATACTTATTGGGCAGTGCAGTAATAAAGGGTCGTAGCACCAAGCTGGCTTCAAATTGGAAAGTTCCGGGAGTTGTTGTAAAAGTCATTACTTCTACTTTGTTCCGTGTGAGGTTGCGAACTACTGAGGTAACTCCCATCACGATCGACTGAAATTGTGTACCGGTCCGAAGTTGCCTAAGTGGGTCACGGTAGTGAAAAAACGTATAAAAGAACGTAAAACTCTTGATTCAAATAACGGTCCTGATGAAATTCTATATTGCGTATGCAGGAAGCCACAACAGAATAAATTTATGATCCAATGTGATAACTATTTGGAATGGTAACATGGGAAGTGTGTCCATGTTACTGCTCCAATGGCAAAAAGATTAAATATTTTTGTCCAGAATGTAAAGATTGATTGATAACATTTGTTGTCTTTTTCAGTTCTAAAATGTTTCAAGATAAGGAGCCATGCTAGTGGATATAGTGAGAGAAGTAGCTCATAGTGAGTTAGAATATGGCAGCCCAGAAAAGGCTGATAAATTTAAAGGTGGACAGTTTGGATCTAACTTTCAGTGAGGTCCACTGCTCTATCTTGGGAGAAGCAGATTAGATTCTGGTCCTGCCTTGTCTGGAATGGGTCACTCTGCTGAAAGTAGAGTTATAGAGTTTGGTCCTAACTTATTTAGAAGGGATCACTCTAGCCATCAAAGGGAATTGTCTAGCTCAAACCATTACAGCGAGAGTCACAGCTCCAAAGGTGACACTGTACTTCAGGCTAGTAGTTTGAAAGCATATCGAAGATTGGTTAAGAAGAGAAAAAGAAAACTTAAAGGTCTTGGAAAATCAAAATTGTCCTGTATTATTTGTAAATCTCAAGTTTCTCATCCCGTAGTCACTTTCTTTTCAAACATGCACCAGAATTTCTGTGGGATATCTCTGATTTAAATTTATACACAAAAGCTGTAGTTACCTTGTTAAAACTGTTTTGTCACTCAGATATTTTAAGTGAAAAGGAACTCAAATCTGCTTGTAATTTTGTAAATAATAGTGCTTTTATCCCTTTACAATCCAGGATTGATGAAATTGATATACCTGTTATGCAGGAACTTTGTGTGAAACGTGGTGTGGTGCCCCCTGCTACCTTTGTTCTTCTCCCAGTTAATTCACCGGGGTGTTTTGCCCATTTGCGGATGTATGCGGCATTGATGTCATCACTGTCAAAGGACCAGTTTTCAGTCCTTGCAGAATGTAAAAAACCGGGTACGCGCTATGATAACTGGGGCTATCTGACTGGGAAACCGAGTGGGAGCACAGTTGAGGACGTTTCATCCCAATTGGGAGGAGATCAATATTCTGTGGTTGTGGACGAGGATGTTTTGGTTTCATCGCAGTTGGGAGGAGACCGGCATTCTGTGATTGCGTCGTCCCTGACTGTGGATGCTCCATTATTGGAACTCCATGTTGATAGCCTTGATGCATGACGAAAGGAGGAGGGACTCAAATTAACAGGAGGCCGTGATGGTATTGAGGCCATGTCCAGCTCTAGTGGTGCTGTGCCGGTGTTTGATAGCCACTTCCACATTGATAGAATCCTCGAAAAGGTTTGGTGATACCGGGATGATGAATACACTTGGGACCAAGTGTTTGATTATCTTCCGGGTGGTGAAATTGCATGTGAAGTGGTGGGGGAGTGGCAGTGTTTTGTGACCCCCAGTCCTATCCTTCAACCTTGGACTTTGTAGAAGGTAGCAGTGGGTTTACATCCAAAGAAGGCAAAGATGTTTTCTAGGAATTTGGTTTCCAAACTGCAGAGGTATGTTGATGATCCAATGGTTTGCGCCATGGGTGAAATTGGTTTGGATCATAATATCCATTTTAATACTTTTGTGGCTCAGGAGGAAGTTCTTTTTGAGCTTGTTCAGATTACTCCCCGTGATAAGGTCATTATTCACCATTTAAGAGGTGCTGATAGGCATGCGTTTTTAGTAAACCACAAAGCAATTAATATTTTAAAAGCTGCAAATAAATCCGATCAGAAACTACACATTCACTGTTGTACCTCCTCAGTAGAAATTGTTGAAGCTTGTCTCAAAGGCTTTAGTAATGTTCATTTTTGGTTTTACGGGTATGGTTAGGAACTTTGATGAAGAACAGAAAGCAGGTTTGAGGGCGGTACCACAGGAGAGATTGTTGCTGGAGACAGATGGGCCTTATTTTGGTGGCGCTGGTGTTGTAACCAACCCAAATTTCATTGGTGATGTTGGTGTCAGCGTTGCTAAGGTGCTTGGTTTGTCTCCTTCAGATGTCTTTGAGCTAACCTTAAAAAATGCTTGCCGTCTTTATGATTTTACTTTATAAATAGTTATTCTCATTTACCCAGTTTTTATTGAATTATTACCTGCCGCCTTTTAACCCTTTACCTAACGTAACGGCCAAAACCGGCCAGCGCTATTCTCAAAAATCGCCAATTAATTTTCATTATTTTTTTCATTTTTTGTCTAAAAAACATAGGTTATGACCCCTCGTTGGAACGAGCTCGTCGAGCTCGTTCCAACGAGGGGTCATAACCTATGTCTTGGAGACAAGAAATGAAAAAAACTAGTTATTCAAGAATTATTTTTGCAAGTGTCGTCTGCTTTTCAGGTTAGGTAAAGGGTTAGCAAAATGGGGAGGAATGTCATGTCACTGCTATTTTTATATGGTAACATATTTTAAGTATTTTCAGTGTGACGTCATAGTGAATCTCTGTGCCATTTATAGCAGCAGTTTTATATGGACGTTTCTGAATGGACACTGCTAATAGTTTTATCTGTGAAAGCTGAGTGATGTGGATTGTTGCAATACGTCGGGAAATGCTTTTATTCGATCACTCTTTCGACTGGTTTTGACAGTTAAAGACGTGCTAGAGAAGTTTTGCTGAGACAACGCAAGAAGCTTGCTAATCTATTTGATAGTCTGACAGGTCGGGGATTTCCACCAAACGGGCTATTAAAACTCAATCGGGCTTTAATAGTCCAATTGAGCTTTGTGAACACAATAGAGGAGAGTAGTGTTTCAGAAAAAAATCGTGGCACATGGAAAATTCTGGAAAGTCGCATCATCGCAGATATAAATTTCGAAGCATCTCGACTCTCTTTGCAGATCACAACCAGGTATTACAATTCTCGGTGTCTAATTTTTTGCGAGAAGGACGATTTATTTTGCAATTTATTTGTTTATATCAGTAAGTGTATTTTTAAATCCTATTTTATCATAAAAACATTCGTTTTCATTTGATTTTCTCAACACCGCTTCATACTGGAGGCCATCATTGAAAATGCAGACAAATCTTTTCGGCTTTTGATTGGTTGAAATTGATAAATTCGTTAAATGAATATGTACCATCATATCTATAGGGAAATGTATAGCGCTCAAAATGGTCCCTTAATTCGCTTTTCCAGCATATTTGTGGTAACGTTGAAGTCACTTGAACAGGAACGCTGTTGTTTTGTAAAGCTTATCTCTAGGTAAGGTTAACTATAAACAGGCACGATAATGTTGGGAAACATAATAATATTTCTGTTTTCGCTTATATTAAGCATTTCCTTGATTAATTTAACTGTTGTTTACAGCAAATATTTCATCCTTTGGGCGCCTCTGCAATCTTTTCTGGTTGTTTGTCTTTCCATGTGTAGTCAAACTGTTATCAGAATCATAATTTTCAACTGAATCAATGTTAAGCTCTTCGTGCCTGGGCTTGAGCTTCGTAAGTTACAGATTTAATTCAGAAGGATGTATAATGATCAGGCCAGAATACTATATCAGTTTACTGGTCACAGCTGGCATATACTATTTAAATATGTTCGGGCCTGTTGATGACAAATGCGAAAATAATTTATAAATAACAAATAGTATACAAAAAGCACTATCATCAAAAAATCAGAAATGTCAACTATTTTTTGCACATTTAAAGAGGTGCCAAAATACATACCTTCTTCTTTTGGTTACAGTACCATGGAAGCCAAGTGTGGTTGCAATAAGCATGATGATTTCAGTTCTAATACTGCTTACAAAATATATAAACTCTCTTCCAAAAAATGTCGAAAAAAACATAATTCGCGAACTGATAGAAAGAGGTCACATTAGGCCACATACAACATATCTTTGCACTTCATGTGCCTCTTATGCTGATAACAACCTTCTTCAATCAACATCCAACCCTCAACAGCCAAAGCATGCAAAACATTTACGCAAAGTGACGTCGATCAGATAATTTACAAATTAGAAAACAATATACTTCCACAGCAAGACATAATAAGATTAGCCAAAGCAATTGGAAAACATGAGAGTATGGCTGTGTATAATGATTATTCTCATCCTACATTTAATGGAGAAATAAATGGTGATTACTTAACGACGTCCTATTGTTCGAACTGGATAGAAAAAGAAATGAAGTCGTAGTTGGCTTTTTATCGGCAGTTACCAATTTTGATTTGCAGGAGACAGAAAATGTAAAAAAAAAAATCAAATCATTAATGTTATCATTAGAGCAGGTTTACCACACCAGAAATTTAAACTTCATTGGTCCACTATTTTTTACCAATAATCTAATACAGTACTTCTTAACTTCCAGCAAAAGTGTGTGCAACTTGAGTCCCTCTGTCCATCCATGTGGAAATTATACACCAGTGTTGAATTGGTTTAATTCAGGGTCCGCACAGGCCTTGAAAAGTCCTTGAATTTGACGTTTGTATTGAAAAGTCCTTGAATCTATATTTTACCTTGAAAAGCTCTTGAAAAATGAACATTTGTCTTGAAAAGTCCTTGAATTTCTAATAAATTGTGACATTATAGAATAATTCTAAAATAATAGCAGACTGAAATCGACGTGTAAAAAGAATCAAAATAATTAAAAACAATTACGGACCTAAAAACGCAAGTGACAAGAATAGGTCGAATTCACTTGGTGCGGTGTCGAATAGACTGGGGTTGTCGTGCTTATAGCATTTTCATATACACAAAAGTTGTCACGTCAGCTGTTTTTGTGTGCAGCCATTTATGTTTTGAATTCGTGTTACGTTTCGAATTTAATTTGAAAGGGCCAGTTAAACATGGGAAAGTGTGTGTTCAATATCTCATGGCTTGAAAACCCAGAATATAAAAACTGGTTACGCATTTGTGAAAGTGACAAATATAAAGCTAGATGTGCGATTTGTTTGAAGTCAATTGAGTTGGGCCGCATGGGCGAGAGTGCAATTAAATCGCACGCGAAAAGTGAAAAGCACAGAAAAACGCTAAAATTAATAGAAACATCAACACAAACAATTTCGTCTCTGGGGATTTTTAAATCGAATTCCATGGATTCAGCTACGGTCTCATCACCAGTTACATCAGATGGAAGAACAGATTCGAGATTTGATGTTCAACAATCCAACCAGGCGTCAGGTTCATCCACGATAAACAGCTTTGTGGTTCCTACTGACGTGCTCTCAGCAGAAATACTTTGGACATTTTACACAGTCGCATCACATTCTTCTTACAGTGAAAGGGAACGTGAAAAGAGGAAACATATCATAGATGAACTTGAAGAACTGAAACAAAAAGAAGAAAAGACTAAAGGAGGATGGCGAATCGTTGCTTAAATCAGCTGATCAGCTTTGTGAAAAAGCAGAGTCAACTGGGAAAATTACATTTGTGACTAAATCAAACTCTTATAGAAAGACTGCAAAAGAAAAATTTTGTGATGTTGAAAAAGTGGAAAAAGAAATTGAGGAAAAGGTAGAAGCTTTGAAGCATTGCTAGTTAGATACTCAGAGTATTGGAGGGCTAGCTGTATATAGATGTACAGAATAAAGAAGTTAAACAAAGCTGTTACAGTTTATACCAGTTTTTAATTTGAAGTTAACACATTTTGACAGTTTGTGGATGTTAATTTGCATTATAGTTGACTCAATGAACATTTCCAGACATTCCTGTGTGATGTCTAATCACTTTAGTTTTTCAGGTAAGAATAAAAATAGTATTTAAAAAAATAAAAAACCCTCATATTTTATAGTCCTTGAAAATGGTCTGGATGTCCTTGAAAAGTCCTTAAAAAGTCCTTGAATTTTGTCTGGCCCAATCTGTATGAACCCTGTAATTGGAAAAAAGGAATAATATTAACACCTCCACCAAATACTGATTTGATAACATTTTTTGATAACAACCAAGTTCTTACAAGGTGCTGGCGTGTTTCAGTTGACACAACCCCCAGTAAGTGTTACAACAACTGTAGTTCACTTGCAATTCAAACTGATGAATCATTTCTACCAAATAAATGGCTTGATTTTAAACACTTTGATTGTTTTGAAAACATTTTTAAAGACAATGAAAAGTATGATAATATTTTTAGAAATGAAAGATAAAAATTCATCAAATGCCGAATTGAAGAAATTACGAAGGCACAGAGTAATATTTTTGGTAAGATGTCCGATAACATCGACAAGAGTGAAGATATTCATAATATTACTCCAACTCAAAGTACAGAGGTCACCTTCGATGAATCTGGACAGGCCAATTTTCTAACAGATAAATCACATAAAGACTCTTATGATTTTGTACAGGCAGCTTCAACATTGCATGCGGTTAATGTCCAGATAGGAGAGCCCCTAATGCTCAACCCGTGTTCATTCAATTCATTAAGGGCAGTACTGGAAAAACTTCAAACAACACTTTTGCAACAAAGAAAGTGGACAGTGCTGGGCTGTGACGGATTACCTTATGTCTTATGTAATAAACTGATAAATAATAC
The DNA here is from genome assembly GCA_031216915.1 of Pictodentalium vernedei. NCBI lineage: Eukaryota > Metazoa > Mollusca > Scaphopoda > Dentaliida > Dentaliidae > Pictodentalium > Pictodentalium vernedei. Next base: position 371,587,374 of record CM062291.1, read on the forward strand.
ATTTATATGTAATCTTTACAGTGACGAGATTGACGGACACACAAATTTTACCAAACACGCTGCCACAAATCACAGTACAACAATTACACATAGGGAGGCATTACCTTTTAAGAAATTTAGAAATTTACTTTTAATTCCAGGTCTCGGACATATTGAAATTAATTACATTAAATGTCTTTTTAAACTCCTCTGGGACGTTATTTTGGTGGATACGGCTAAATGTTAGGGTTTAAGTCACAAAAGGCACTTTCCAATTGTCAGGCCGCAACCAATCACCACAAAGCATGGCAAAGGTTTGAAATAATGTTTCAGGGAACAGCAGATGAACTACTATTATCATATTGCAGAGGTGCGATGTTAAATAATGAAACACCAACAGCTGAAGGGTTTTTTGAATGGTTGAATAATGTTAAAAATCCAAATGTAGCCTTTTTAATTGATTCCATCTTCACATATTCATTTGCATTACATCTATTCCGTGCATCCGTTAGAAGAAGAAACCCAGAAATCATCGAAGCATCAAAATACAAATTCTCATCTCTGGTATATGGATTTAACATGCCAAATTATCAAAAAATCCTACTTGAAGACCGCATCACTACAAGCCAAGCACTGCAAATCGTCAAAACTTACATTCATCAGCACCAGTCACTGTACGCTCTGGACATCCCAGTAAAGGAGAGAGCGGAGACTTTATTCTGGAGGGTAGAGCTGTAGGTTTTTAAATTTCTTGTTCGGTTTCGGTTTTGGTTTTTCAGGTGGAGTAAAACCTCGGTTCGGTTCGGTTTTCGGTTTGTTCATGAGGCCAAATAAAATTCGATAGAACTCATTCATATGTCCGGAGTCATAACTGAATGGCAGTGAAATTGAGTGAAACTCAATGAATGCCCGAAATAAGCTATAATACATGAAGAATCAGGAAGGCCAATATAATAATTACCTAAATATACAGAACTTTTATTGCGCTTGGCCATTTCTCGAGGTCTGACACCTACACGCAACTTGAGGAAAGCTGCAAACACCACTAAACTGAAATGTCTGAAATTCACAGAATGTAGCCTTCCCAGAGTAGTGAGAGTACCCAGACACTGCCATTGGCAGTGTCTGGGTACTCTCACTACTCTAGGATGGCTACATTCTGTGAATTTCTGCCAAGAGAGTATTTAATAAAAAATGAAAAACCTTAGATTATGGGTTGTCGACGGTTTCGGTTTCGGTTTTTAAAAAAAAACTAAAAACCTCGGTTCGGTTTCGGTTTATCTACAGCTCTACTGGAGGGTAGGAACAAAAGAATCAAAATGTTCTTACCACCTGGCTATCCCACAGAAGAAAGATGGTTGCGGGTATGCAGGAGTGCTGATACCATGGAAATGGTATAAACCATTACAGTTTTTAATCTGGTGATGGGATATTTTCAACATGCATGTCAAATATAGTTTTAAGCAAACCGCAACATCCACAATACTAATCAAATCTATTTGAATTATCTGACATTTCTGCATTTTTATTTTCCACAATAACCCATTTGATTTTTTTCAATTTTTATTTCAAATGTTGCGGGCAGTAATATTTGATATTTTTAAATTGCCTGTTGGTGGCCACAAATCCGAAACAAGTGGGATGGACCAATGTCACTTTCGGTGCCATATAATATACCACATTTTCTGCAAACATTTTTGCCAATGAGTTCAAATCGGGCACTTGAATTTCTTTTTCGTCATATTTTTTAATTTTTCGTCGTGGGGAACACTCGATTATTTCATTTGGTGATGGATTAATGTTTGTTGCTTCACTTGTTGATGTTGATGGTGATGATGTTGATGTATGCTGAAATGTAAAACAAAATTCGTTTCAATAATTCTTCTTTAATTTTGCTTACATACAAGTTAATAACACATCTTACTTCATACATGTAAATATTCATTTGTTGTTTCATTAAGCATTATGTTATTTATATCCAATTTAAAAGCATCAATAATAATCCTCATTAATGTTGAGGTTAAAATTTATTACACACAATATTTATGATGTGTGTGTGTGTGCTTTTCGTATTTAACATCATGGCATCAAGCAGAATGTTTGTGCTCAATTGCATTAAACACGTTCTTAAATATAAAATGAAATATATGGTCTTACGCCAAACTGTTCCAAATAATCTTCTGTTCCCCAATGGAACTCTTGATTTGCCGCTGTTTTCATTCGGGCATACACGCTAACTCCGGTGATGCTCCACAGTTCCTTTCCCTAAAAGTCAATAATGATTTGGAGAACTATCATTCTGAATTAATAGTGCTTTTCGGGTATTTATTTTCAGATTTATGGTATGGTTACGGGGGGTCTCGTTCGTTTTGAGGACAGTGATGGTGATGAAATTAACATTGAAGAACATAGGACATCTACTTTAAGGCACACTGACCTCAGTAAAGAAATTTTAAAATGGCGCAAAATTCTGCGGTCTTCACAATTTTTGAATGAACCCTTCTCTCGGAAAATACACACTTCATTATCTGGAAACAAATTAGATATCAACCTGGTAAATTTTCACGAAAATTGTATCAACAGACAAAAAGCATATTTCAAATATTGTGAAGACGCGAAACTGACAGGGAACTCGGTGAGTCATTACAGAGGAAAACAAAAGCACAACTGCAGACAAATATTGAGACTCTTATTCAAACTTTAAGACATGCTGGTTTCCTTGATGAAGCATCCAAATTTTCAGAACAGTGGAAAAAGGAAATCAAACTATCAACAAAAGCTGTATATATTTCCTTCTTCAAAGAGATACAGGAATTGGTGGAAAATTTGAGAGAAAGGGAGATGGCTGAAAATATAGATGGTAATACACCATTTTTAGCAATGTTAATGGAACAGTTAACAGCGTTTTTCGCCAGCAGTGGGTCGTTTTGGTTTGCTATACCTTATTAAATGAAAGTGTCAATGACACTGTAGCTCAACTTGTCAAGACAAAGACATGTACATGTATAGTATGTGACACAGCAATCACAAACATCTAGGTAATGACCTGATAACAAAGGTACATATAAAGTATTGTAACGGTCTGTACATAAATAATGACCGTTGCCTGTAACAAATGTATAGGTAAAGTATTGTAAAGGTGGGTGACAGTCAGATGCTGAACTAGAAAAAATCTTTGAGTCCCAGAGTGGGTCTGACTGAACCCCAAAGTATTTGTTCTCATAGCACAGTGATAACAAAGGCACCCCAAAACACACTCGTTCCTGTCCCAAGGTGAAAACAAAAGTACTCAAGAAGTTTTGTGAAGATCAGTTCATAAATACGAGCTGTATAGAACTTGTGACAAAAAACTGATTGGACCTAATTTCGGTACAAAATGGCCACTGGCAGCCATCTTGAATTTTGGACCGTACCCAGAAACACTCATTCTCATCCCAAGGAGATAACAAAGGTACCCAAGAAGTTTTGTGAAGATCGGTTCATAAATACAGCCTCTACCCTGAGCCGTATTGACATGTGTGCTTACATTGTGTAAGTAGCACTGAATAAATCAAAGTTCATCTAATTTGCATAATTTCTGCACGAAAAAAAACCCCTTACAATATGTGATGTATTCCATGTTACTAATCATTCATACAAAAATTTATTCAAATCAGAACTTTCATACAGAAGTTATATACAAAAGACTGATTGCACTAATTTTGGTACAAAATGGCTGCTGGTGGCCATCTTGAATTTCGGACCACACCCAAAAACACTCGCTCTCATCCCACGGTGATAACAAAGGTACCCAAGAAGTTTCGTAAAGATTGGTTCATAAATATGGCCTCTAGTCTGAGCTGTATAGAAGATGTGTACAAAAAACTGATTAGACCTAATTTCGGTACAAAATGGCCACTGGCAGCCATCTTGAATTTTAGACCGCACCCACCAACACTCGTTCTCGTCCCAAGGTGATAACAAAGGTACCCAAGACATTTCGTGAAGATCAGTTCATAAATACAGACTCTACTCTGAGCCGTATTGACATGTGTACTTACTGTGTGTAAGTCGCAATGAAAAAATCAAAGTTCATCTAATTTGCATAATTTCTGCACGAGAAAAAAACCCGTATTATATGTGATGCATCCCATGGTACTAAACATTCACACAAAAAAAATATTCAAATCAGGGCTTTCATATGGAAGTTCTGTGCAAAAATCTGATTGCACCTAATTTTGTACAAAATGGCTGCCATCGGCCATCTTGAATTTCGGACCGGACCCCAAAACACTCGTTCTCGTCCCACGGTGATACCAAAGGTACCCAAGAAGTTTCGTAAAGATCGGTTCATAAATACGGCCTCTAGCCCGAGCCGTATTGGCATTTGCACTTACAGTGCTGAAAGTAACCCCAAAAAACATCAAAATTAGTCTAATTTGCACAATTTACGTACGAGAAAAAAACCCGTATTATATGTGATGTATCCCATGGTACTAAACATTCATACAAAAAATTATTCAAATCAGAGCTTTCATATGGAAGTTCTGTACAAAAAACAGATTTCTGCATCGTCGGTACAAAATGGCGGCTGGCAGCCATCTTGAATTTCGGACCGCACTCAAAAACACTCGTTCTCGTCCCACGGTCATAACAAAGGTACCCAAGAAGTTTCGTAAAGATCGGTTCATAAATACGGCCTCTAGCCCGAGCCATAGCAGCTTGGCACTTACAGCTCTGAAAGTAACACTAAATAAATCAAAGTCAGTCTAATTTGCATAATTTACGCATGAGAAAAAAACCCGTATTATATGTGATGTATCCCATGGTACTAAACATTTATACAAAACTTTATTCAAATCAGAACTTTCATACAGAAGTTCTGTACAAAAAACTGATTTTTGCATCATCGGTACAAAATGGCCACTGGCAGCCATCTTGAATTTCGGACCACACCTAAAAACACTCGTTCCCGTCCCAGGGTCATAACAAAGGTACACAAGAAGTTTCGTAAAGATCGGTTCATAAATACGACCTCTAGCCCGAGCCATAGCCAATTGTTGACGTACGGACAGACGTACAGACAGACAGACGGACGACGGGCCATGACAATAGCTCAAATTTGACTTCGTCAAAGTTGAGCTAAAAATGTGCTCTTCTTTTGTACAGCGTCGAATTTCTTTTGCTGTTGTTTTCCTGGTAATCTGTGCTAATTTTGCCCTGGTGATGTTTCTTGCATCTTTGTGGCTGGTTTTTAACGTTTTTGCCAGGGTTACTTTTTAGTTTTTTGGCCATCAAACAATTTGATGTTTTCAGAAGTATTCTGCAAGATAAATAACTAACAAATAGAATAACATGGTTGATAAAACTTTCATATTTCCGCTATTTTAATAGTCACGTGCCTTTCTTATTACAATTACTGAAAGGCAAAATAACATGTTTCACATCAGTATAATAAATCACTTCTTAGACTTATGTGTGCAGGATCAAGCAAAACCATCATCTGGAAATTGTCATTTCAAAAACAATTTCTTGGTAAAATTTTATAACAAAATACAAATAAAATAAACTATTTCTCGGTGATGCTATAACAGTAGATTCAAATATTATACGCATTTTCGAACGTTTATCAACATTGCATTTCAAGTGGTAACTTTTTTTTTGTCTTTACAGGCAGCCATACAATTTCAGAATGAAACAGTATGCGGATTTAAAATGAGCGTACCAGTCTACACCGGAAGATAATATTTATCCTTGAACTTGCAATATGGCTTCTGGAGATCGGAAACTTCATATTTATGCAGAAAAATCAAGTAAACAACATGTAAATGTGTGAAAATTTCAGCATATTAATTGCCTAATTTCGAGAATACACAATTTTGTGATTTAATCCATTTTTTTTTTACAAAAGTTTGATTTTAAGGGAAGCTATTCAATTGACAAAAATGATTTTTCTTACCTCCGTTTTTTCGTTACAACTTTCAATGCTGCGACTCGGGGCGATTCACATGCACTGACCTTTGATTTATATCAAAAACCAATGGAGCAGCCATTTTTCACAGAAGTAGACCGAGACATGTACAAAACCAACGAGCCCTTTTCAGAGTCGAACATTGGGGGCAGGCCTGCATATTAACCTATTTGGCAGGGGCATGAATGCGCTTTCGTAGCGTTTATAAAAAGGGCAAGAAGAGGGACGCGAGACAAACGCTCGCCTCCCCGAAGGTGGATGACGACCTCTGGGGAAGAAGTGAAGGATTATCAGAATCCATAACGGTTACTAGATATCCATAGCGGTTATAATAATTCCGTAGCGGTTATTAGGGAAGAGAGAGAGAGAGAGAGAGAGAGAGAGAGAGAGAGATAGAGAGAGAGAACGGAAAAGAAGCGCATGTGTTTGTGATGAGTGGTTGTCTTTGTCTTGTAACTTATCCCTATCGACCAGCTGGATTAAATTCGTTATCAATGACCTTAATAAACTGACATAACAAAATATACTCTATCCACAACAAGCCAACATAAGTGTAAGTGTAACTTTATCCTCTGGGGCAGCTGGATTATGCAGCGTTGTCAATGAAATTAGTTGATTGGCATAACATAATAAACTCGACCGACAATAATTAACTTAATGCGGTACACCCGAACTTTAAAATCTCATTAAATATTTTTAATATTTTTGTTTTAAGAGTACTTTGGTTGGGGGGGGGGCGCTCCCCTTCACCCCACCCCCCCCTCGTCCGGTTACGTCTTTGCAATTGAAGAAGAGTAACCCCGGAGCTCGGGACATTCGGGTTTGGACTGCCCCCAGTCCACACATGGCGTAAAACACCTTTGAAAGGACGTACTAAACCATAAAATTAAAATACGGGCGTTCAGGCCATGTTTGGACTAACCCCCCTAGGTTCTGACTTCTGCGCCAATACTAAACAAGGGGGTTGTATCGTGAATCCGGGTTGTATAGTAGTAAACCCGGGGCTCGGAACTTTGTGGGGCCTGGGTTTGGCCCAGGATTCTTTGGTTAGGGCTGCCCAAGACCAAACATGGCCTAAAACTAAAAGTCTTTGTTTTAATTTTTGCTTTGGTGCGTCCTTTGCAAGGACGTGCCAAACCATAAAATTTCAACACGAATTTCTAGACAATGTTTCGACTCCCCCCACCCCCTAAGGTTTTGACTTCTCCGCCAGCAGTAAAGATGGGGGGGGGGGGGGGGGGCTCATGCATCCGGGAGCGTTTACAAATGGGCAAGACGAGGGACTCAGGACCAGGGGTAGATGACCATCTCTGGGGATGGAGTGAAGGACGATTAGAGTCCATAACGGTTATGAAATGTCCTCAGCGGTTATAATTTGAACAGTTGAATTTAGGGTCTCGGTTGACATCGGGGTGTTTATTGATGAAGCTATCGATAGCGTGTTTGACTGGCGTCCACAACCCTCTGGGTATCCTTAATTGTCTTCGGCTGGAAACCCCTGGCTAATTAACCTAAAATGCACCCGCAAGCTTGAATACTCACATTTATATAACAAAGTGCAGAAAATGGCAGCATAAAATGAATTAAGTAATGGTGCAGTTTTCGACATCCGAACTGGTGCCGTTTTCGCCATTTTCGCCAGTGCAATTGGTGCCGTTTTCGCCAGTGCAATTGGTGCCGTTTTCGCCACCACAGGTGCCGTTTTCGCTCACATGGTGACGTTTTCGCCAGGTGCCGTTTTCGCACGGTGCCGTCTTCGCACGGTGCCGTCTTCGCTTTTACCCAATACAGCATAGGGCATACTTCTTTTTTCTTTTTTGTGGGTTTTTTTTCGATATCAATACTGCTATCGGAATACTTATACAACATGATAAATTCGTATCGACCGCTGTATTTTCAGCTCATCCGTAAACTAATCCTTTTCGCGCTCAGGACGTGTAAATGCGTGAAGAAGATTAACTCCACGAGACGGCTGTTGGAATCAGAATTGCTGGTGTTCACATTTGTTACGTGGAGAAAATACCACTTTCTAACAGGTGCGACTTTACCGTGGACAATTCCAGGTGGAGATATGCGAGGTTATTTCACGCACACGCATGGAAAAGTTAAACTCCACCACGACAGTACTGTACCCGTATCCAGGCGGTATTATTAGTTACAGTAACAAAGCATTACAGTATCAAGGCATTACAGTATAAAGTTGTTATTTCATGGTAATTAGCCACCTTGACAGCTGCCTCTAGTTTTTAATCATACCTAGGCTAAATTAAAATGCAGGGATCAATTTAATTTTGAATGTTTGCATTGCATTTTACTACAGGGCATGACTGAAATGTGTAGCAGTTTTGAAAAATTGCATAGATATTTTCAGATTATATAATGTTGTGGTTTTTACTGTAGTGGGTTGAAAAGTATGTTGTAAGACATGTTACACACATGTGATGGGCTGTAAAAGTATATTGTAAGAAATGTTACACACGTGCAGTGTGTTGGAAAAGTATGTTGTAAGAAATGTTGCACACACGTTGTGGGTTGTAAAGCATGTTGTAAGACATGTTACACACATGTAGTAGGTTGTAAAAGTATGTTGTAAGACATCTCACACACGTGTAGTGGGTTGTAAAAGTGTGTTGTAAGTTTTGTTACAAACATGTAGTAGGTTGTAAAAGAATGTTGTAAGTCACATTACCAACATGTGGGTTGTAAAGGTATGTTGTGAAACATGCTACTAACATGTGGCTTGTTGTTAAAGTATGTTATAAGACATGTTACATTTAGTGGGTTGTAAAAGTGAGTTATGAGACATGTTACACACATGTAGTGGGTTGGAAAAGTATGTTGTAACAAATGTTACACACATGTAGTGGGTTGTAAAGTATGTTGTAAAACATGTTACATATAAGTAATGGATTGTAAACGTATGTTATGAGATATGTTACACACATGTAGTGGGTGGAAAAGTATGTTGTAAGAAATGTAACACACATGTAGTGGGATGTAAAGCATGTTGTAAGACATGTTACACGCATGTAATGGGTTGTAAAAGATTGTTGTAAGACATGTTACACGCATGTGGTGGGTTTTAAAAGTATGTTGTAAGACATGTAACACATAAGTACATGGTTATAAAAGTATGTCGTAAGACACGTTGCACACATGTATATTGTAAGAAATGTTACACGCATGTAGTGGGTTGAAAAGTATGTTATTTATTTATTTATTGGTGCTTTACGCCACATCAGCAACTATGGCTATATCGTGGCGATGAAAGTATGAAATGATAAAAATAATCATTAGTTTCAACGCAGAAGTTAAAAAAGAGATGACAACATATGAAAAACGTGGAGTACATCTGACAAGCGAACAGGCTTAATTGCGCGTAGTAATTGCGCGCAATTGCCATATCGAATGGCATCCAAAGCACGACAGCTTCTCCTGGTTACTCATAGCAAAAAAAGGCAATGTTTCTGCCAATGGATCTCCGGGTTACCTGGAGGTCCATTGGCTGTAACCTTGCTTGTGCACAGGCCATAAGTACTCATAATTTGATAGCCTACTATGGTCATAATGCGTAGATTAACGCGCAGATCGACGTACTATTTGTGCGCATTTCATGACAGGACTTCTAGTTTTAACTGTAATGTGCAAAACCACCAAAAGAAATAGCGACATCCGAATTCTTTTATCTTGGAACCGATGACAAAACTGAATGTTTGCAATGTGGTATTATTGTGCGTTTCAGACAAAAAGATGATGTCATAACAGGACACTAAAAATCTGATCTAGATTGTTATTATATCCACAACGTTCCGATGAAACAAACGACGCCAATGAAGAATATTAAAAACAAAAATAGACGATTCACAGATGAAATGTTATGTCTGCTTATTAGCTGAAGCCAATCTCGCCTCGTGACCATGTAGCTATTTGTGCCTGTGATATGACTGTTGCAAACTACTGAGATGTCAAATCTGCAGAAAGACTGTTTATGATTATCTGGAAATCTAATACCATAGAAGAGTGTTTTCACAATGCAGAGAAAAACTGTTTCCAAAAAAGGATGTTCCAAGAAATTGTTTTCAAACACGAATGTACTATCGAATAACTGCGTGGTGTTATTCGATTGGATAATCGGAATGATGATACATGATGAAGGTATTTAAGACACAAATAAATACTTACATTATAATAATACTTGGACAAACATCAACAACATCAAATTAATAAATCACGTCTTTGTGTCTTCAGTTCTGGAATGGTTCTGTTTTCTTTTCGGGTTCACTCTGGACATTCGACAACCGTCCAATCATATCCTTCATCTGAGATCAGTTGACCAGAGTCACCTGGCGGCATCATAATAGATTTATGAATGCCGAATTTCACCACACTCCTTCCTGTTTTATTAAAGTGAAGTTGAGGTTATCATTGATATTAACCCGCAACACACGAGTAGGTTCACTACTTCCGCGACACACGGAAATTTTTAAAACACTTATGATATGCAGATATTTTCTGCCACTAACCCGCAATACACGGCAAAATTCACACTGATCCGCACTACACGGATGTATTATGCAGTCAACCCGCAGTACACGGGTAAGTTTCATGGAAGATGGTGATAAGAGTTTGCATAAATATTCTTTTAGATAATAAACCAGGAACAGCCTACAAACTCCTACCCCCGTCAAATATCTTAAATAGCTTTTATTCCTTGCTAATTTTTATCTTTTTTCCTATTTTCCCCTTTCGTCGAAGCCTGTTCGACTTCTCATTTCCTTCGGATATTGGAAGACTTGGTTTTCTTCTTATAATACAACGCTTACTAGACTCTAGACAATGTTGTCAGGTTCCCTTTTCTTTCTTGAATATGGCCTGTCGATTACTAGCTGCGTGATCTTTTGTCATTTATATTAGAATAGATCACGTTTTCGTGATCACAGTTAGGAGGGGTAGGAGAAAAAAGAGGTGTCAGTGCAGGATCATAAAATGTTTTTCCACACATTCTTAAATGTTGTTAAGCTATTTATCTTTTTCTAAAATATCCATTTTATTTTTTTAATATAATTTAATTGTTTTTTCTTATGAAATTGTTTTTAATATTGTCCATTTTTTTATTATACTGTTCATCAGATGAACCATTCCAGCGAGAAGTTATTTCCATATTCACATGAACGGATTTTGGATGGTAAAAAGAGCGTTGTTTCAAACATCCGGGATCCAAGGTTTTATTTCGAATTGGTGAACTCTTGTTCTTGCCTGAGTCTCACACGACTTGACGACCATTCTGGGACACGCGACGCAATTTATTTGTTTTATTGGAACGAAAGTAAATCATCCGTCCGCGAAGGAGGAATGGCTATCTTTTTTCCCTTCCATATTAATATGTATTATTCAGGGCATCGGTTCGGAAATTTTTATTTCTCCGATTCATTCCAGAAACTGTAGAAACAACGCTCTTTTCTTGTTCGGGGACGAGAGAGTTTTCCGCCAAATATCTCAATTAGCTGTTTAGTTTGTTCATTGGTGCTTAATTCCACACGAGCAGCCCAGGCTATATCGTGGTGAGAATGCGGTAGAAAGTAAAATATGTCATGGTCAATTACAAAGGAAAGTGATAATTCCAACAGGGTTATTGGAAGTTGTGTGCCACAAACCACTTTTTTATTGATAGCAATGAATGCACGCCAGAATCTGACCTTCTGTTACACTTACCTATTGAAAGGTGATGAAAGCCCATTTTTATCTGACCGATACCCCCTTCCCAGTTCAAACGTGAACACCTCCATTAAACAAAGTTTCATCGATACACTTTACTTGCGCGACTCTCGATAAGGAGTTTAACGTCATGCTTGTCATAACCTAATAATTAAATCATTCTACAGCTTCTTATTTGATAAAAAACCCTTCCTTTTTTTACCGCGACTCGACGGCACTGGAACTACAATTTATTTATTTATTTATTGGTGCTTAACGCCACATCGAAAACAAAGGTCATATCGTGGCGAGAAAGTCATGAAAATGAGTTAAAAGGTAATGGTCAGGACTTTTTTTTTAAAAAAAAAAAAAAAAAAAAAAAAAAAAAAGAAAAAAAAAAAAGATGATAGATGAACGATAATAGAATGAAAATGTGAAAATGAATATTCATAATGAAAGAAGAACAACAAATATAATACAAATCAACCTACAAAGGTGACAACGTTCCTAAGTTAGGTTATGCAAAAAGTTAACTCGGAAACCGAAAGTACGCACCACGTTGTGTTTGTGCTGCAGACGTCCGGAGAGAAGAATGGATCCTGTCAATCCCATCGAGTTTGCTGTGGCAGGACATATTTTGATAACGGGCCTATGAGGCACCGAAAAAAAACATGCAAGTAGCGTTTTCGTTAAGGTAGGTATGCAAATCACAACTCACTCTTTTTGCACGAAGCTACTGAATATAAGGAAATATGAGGCATGTTCTTTCGGGCAGGTGCATGGTGCCTTCGTTGTTTTTTTTGTTTTTTTCAAATGAAACGACTTGAGTGATGCATCAGCAGTTACATATTGGTAAACCTATATAGGTGTTTACTGGCTTGTAATAGGCCCTAAAGACTGAATAATGTCCTGATTAAATGACACCGCGTTCATTGCAATTATTCCACCAACCAAAAACAAGCTTAGACTGACGATAATGATGAAATGATAAATTGCGAATCAAGATGTCAAATTACCGTAACCAAATCTGCCATACTTCCCCCCCCCCACCCCCCCCCCCCCCTAAACGAAATCTACAATTTTGTTAACGAGAAATAAATCGAAAAAAAACCCGAAAAGTTCTTCATTTTCATAAAGCACATCGTTTCTTTACCATCTGTCCATCCTCATCAATCGGGATAATAACATCTCTGGCATCTACTTCTTCTCCGCTGAGGTCATGATGTTTCGTATCCTCATCTGTCTTTCTCTTCTTCGCTGCCTCTTGTCGCTCTTCCTGATGCACACGTGGTCTTGGGTACTTAATTGATTCAAGATCAATGTACTTAACATTCCGTTTTTCAATACTAATAATATTGTCTCCATCGGGGGCACGGTGGCTCAGTTGGTAGAGGTGCAAGCGGAGAGGTCCTCGGTTCGGATCCCACCTGCATCAACCGCGTTGTGTCCTTGGGCAAGACACTTTGCCCACGTGGGGGCACGGTGGCGCTGTGTACTAAGGCGTACTGCACGTCGATGGTGCACCTGTCTTCAACCAATGCTAACCGTGCTTGTGTGGAGTTGGTATGTTGGGGAGCTGACAGTTGCTCGCCGTGGCTCAGTGGTTCTCTCCGGGTACTCCGGCTTCCTCCACCCGTAAAACTGTCACGGTCATGGTTAGCCATTGTGCAGAAATATGTGACCTTAAACACCAATAAATAAATAAATAATATTGTCTCCATCATTCCTTTTGCTGTTTGTGGTTCTATCTTAAGCCTACTTATCAAGTGTCGACGAATTTCTGACTTTTTAATGTCAACTATACCACAATTCTGCTCAGAACACTGCCATAACTTAACGGATTCATAATGAAACCTTTCGTAATGGCTTCTATATGAGGAGAGTGTATTAAAATGATGATTGCCACATTTGGCAACTGGACACACCATACCAACATCAGGCCAATCTATTGCCAGATCTCTGTCTAAAAACTCCACCTCTCTCCTATCAACTGTAATATCTAAGATGTCCATTCTAAAAAAAAATAATGAAAACTTATTTGTAAAAAAACAAAACAAAAAAATCCCACGATTTTTCCGGACTCAAATGTGGTGACTGACCAAAATAATTTTTTTTTATATACATTTTTATAGCAATTAGCTCTTAATACTATTACTCTTCAAGTATTAACGCATACCACCATTTTACCCACCCTCAGAACGTCTTCCATTTCGGGGTTCCCATTCCTACGACGTCAGCATCGTACTCACAGACGAACTTCAGGATGCAATTTCACAACCAGACATTAAATATCCTTCTATGCGTTTTTGGCATTCATATGCTAATATAACATATATTTTTTGTTTCATTTATGCCAAATGAGATAACAATAAGACATTAAACAAACATCATCTACGGAATTACTAAGCTCTAATTACTCTCAATGATTATATGTCCAATTCTCACTTTGGGCAATACTTTCTATACATGTGCTGGGGCAGTTTTAGAATTATTATATATGGATCCTTAATCAACTACGGAGTCATAATATAAGCATACGACTACTCTCATTGACAATCCAGTCAAAGACCAAATACTGTTATTAATAAAAAAAAAAAAGAATCACCACGAGTCAAGAAAAGAATCAACAACCCCCCCCCCCCCCAAAAAAAAAAAAATGTTTGTCTCTCGCTTCTCTAAGTACCACTTCAGTCCCGATAAACAGTGTGCAGGTTACTGAGCTTTACAATTCCCCATATAAAAAGAAACAACTTTTGCTTCAGTGTTTCAAGGTGAGTAAATAACTGGTTTTTTGATTTGTCTCCCACTTAGGGTCTTTTTGACTTTCAGTTCGTCCTCTATAGGGGGAGAGTAAATGATGGATAATCATCATGGTCCGACATTTCCTGCTCTATTTCTTCCTACAGGGTTTCTAAGGGAATATCTACAATTTCAGGGGAGGTGATTTCCCAGTCAAAAGGTGGCAATACCCCTTCATATGCTTTGAGATGGTCAGCATCAACAACTACCATCCTGCTTTCAGGACTTCGTTGAAGTTCATGAGTTACATCAGTTATTTTTCTGACTACCCTGTATGGACCGATCCATCCTAAACCCAATTTAACCCTAGCAAAAGGGTGATGCCACCTCCAAACAAAATCACCCGGTTTAAAAACTATAGGTTTAAGGCCTCTGTCATAATATTTCATTTGCTTCTCAGCTGCTCTCCTGAGATTTTCATGGGCATGGTCATGCGTATCTGTAAAAACACTTTGTAATCATTCCACATATTCCACCGGGCAATTATACGACGTTGAGACAGGAGGATTGCCAACAATTAAATCTGTTGGAGAATTTATCTCATGTTCATACATGAGAAGATTAGGTGTACATCCGGTACTTTCCTGAATAATAGATCGGTATGCCTTTAACAAAAAAGGTATATTTTCATCCCAAATACCTCGATTTTTGTTGTCATAAATAGACAACATCTGCTGTAAAGTTCGATTAAATCTTTCAACTCAACAGTTTTACCATCATATTTATCGGGCTCTTTTTATCGTCTAAGGGGATCATCCCTACAAGAAGAGTCAGACCTCTGTGGGGAAACTTCCTCCCTAGGCCTAGCACCACCAAAAGAAGATCTCTCACTTGAATTAATGGGTTGATTAGGATTAACTGAAGTCCATTGCTGTAGCCACGGTTTTCAGTCAAGAAACCTGCTCGCAGCGCCAAAATGTAACCGGAACTGGCTGTGGGTGTCCCAAATTCCAATTAAATTATCCCACTACAAATCCAGTAGTTAAATAAATTCGCAGTTCTTGAACTATGGCCGCATGGAAGCAAAAAGAAAGTTCAACACAGTGATAGAGAAAAGTACTCATTTGTTTATTACATTATTGTTACATAATAGATAATCTGAAGGAGTGAAAAAGTGTAGCCAAATGCTATTTAAAAATTTGACATCTCATTTCAAGTAGGTTCAATAAAATTAACCCAATAAATTAACAATTGAATTGACAGACGAACAGAGTCAGAATGAATGACAGACAGTCAGTCAATTTCAAGCACAAACATTTCTTAATCTGACTCTATGAGTTGACAGTAGGACAGACAGACAGACGGACGGACGAACCGACAGACGGATGGACCGGCAGATAGATGGACCGACAAACGGACGGACCAACAGATAGACGGACGGACAGATAAATAGATGGACGGTCCGACAGACAGATGGACAGTCAGTTGATTCCTAGCATGGTGTATATTACCTACTCACTGAAGCTCAGTTAAATTGCAACAACAAAACAAAATGACCCAGGCTGGACCTACAACTTTTGAATCATCTCTGCTTATAGTAAGACAAATAATTTGCCAAAACGAAAGCCAAATGTTTCAGACAAACTTTCCCAGCACACTGGTTATTTTACCCAGAGATATCGGGACTGAAAAGTCCTTAGGGTGTTCAGCGAACCTGGGGGTTCTTAAGATCACAACCTAAGTGATTTGAACAAACCGCGACACGGGTTTTTATACAATGTGCGACCAATAGAATTCCATACACATTGCAGTGCTGCACCAAATGACATTCTGTACAATCCAAGCTTCCACTGGCCCAGTAATAAAACACAAGTTAATGGGAGCATGGGTTGCACACAATGTTCAGTTCAATTGTCAATTTGGTGGACAAGGCAGCTTTCAACACGAAAACAAGTTATCAAGTGTTGAAATACATAAAGAGCTCAGTATGATGAGCGAACCGAAACAAAACTGGCCAATATGGAACATCGGAATAAAAACATTTACAAATTGTGCTAAAATATCCTAAATATACCGAAATGATAAATTGCGAATCAAGATGTCAGATTGCCGTAACCAAATCTGCCACAGGATATATATCCCATATAGGATATATATTTTGTGCCCTCCTTAACCAGCCTGCCTTAACCCAAGATATTTGGACATGTTCCAAAGAGGGCTCATGTGCTATGCTTGAAGGTGAAAAACATTGTTTTTTCTCCAAAGATTTGCTCAAAGTTCTAGGAAGTTAACCCTTTACCTAATGTAGCCGCCTCAACCAGCCAGCACTCTTAATATAAATCGCCATTCAAACTTAATTGTTTTCAATTTGGTTCTAAAATATACAGCCCATGACCCTTCATTGGAACAAGCTTATTGAGCTCATTCCAATGAGGGGCTATAAGCAATGTTTTTGAGATAAAAAATGAAAATCTTTCAGTTATTCTATGACCCCAGAATGCAATTGACCCATAATGACCTTTTCAATTTTACCTGGTAGAATGTTAACTAATTTTTATATGGTTGCTGATGTGAGCAAGCTGTATCATGGTATGCTATTGGTATAGCAGTCCATCTGTCCACTAACTTTTGGTTGTTGGGGAAATAACTTGAAAACAATATGTCCTGTAGATTCCACTTTGTTGTGGTGGATTGTGCAGGAGTAGAGGTGGGTTCCTTTAGATAACCAGTACTCTAACCACCCCTCCCCCACACTTTACAGGTAAAATAGGACCGAGTAACCACTGCCTGGGGTGGAAGCAGGCCTGAAAATAAGCAGTCTGACATTTGCAGAATGAGATCGCCAGAGGGTGAATTTGATGATGCTATCCCATACAGTGGGTCAATTTATCCTCTGGGTACCTCGTTCTGTTTAGATTTGAGACTGATTCAGATTGAGGTTCACAGAGGGTGAATTTAGTGATGCTACCCTGCTGTGCAGGGTAGCATCACTAAATTCACCCTCTGGGAGCCCGCTTATCTTCTAGCTTGGGTGGAAGTACTCTAAAGTGGGCAGCTTTGGTATCAATAATGGGCTAAACTTGACTTCAACACTCCATGTCTATGTTGCGTCATCCTATGGCCCCAGTTGCTAAATATGACACTGAACACCAATACAATAAACCCAGTATTTTGACGTATCCGCATTTTGGATTTCTGGCAACTGAGCCAGAACTCGAAGAATAGATCCCCGAGGAACAAATCGCCAAAGAAAAATACCGGGGCTATTTCGCCCATTCGTCCACCATCCACATCTCCATCCAAATATGGATAATACAAATAATCATAATATCATACAGTGGAATTGTCGAGGTTTTAGAGCGAATTTTAATGAACTTGGTCTTCTAAGCCAAAAATATAAACCTGCTGCATTTTTGTCTGCAGGAAACTCTTTTAAAGAAACCCGAGGCTCAAGATCATTCAGCCTTTAAGCATTATACTTCGTATAATGCCTGGGTAGATGATACTGACCTTCACATTCGTGGAACGTCCGCCTTAAGGGCAATTTATATGATGACAAATAGTCGGGTATTATTTATAGTCGGGGGTTATATTTACATCCCCGACTATAATTTGCCACAATGTGTTGCGTTCACATGCATTTCACGGGCCATGACATTCGGAGCGATCATTCGGCGTTTACAACCATGGATCGCCTGTGCCGATATCGTAGGAGAACACTTCCATACGCCCCGTCCCTTGGGGTTCTTGCAGGAACCATGCAATTCCGATCGTGTTGGCGAAAAGAAAGGTCCGGGAATTGGTTCGACCATATTGTGAAGGATACATTTTCTGATCGTCAGTGGATAGAGAATTTCCGCATGAAGAAAGGGTCATTCCAAAAGTTGTGTGACGAGTTGGATCCATTCATCAGACCGTCAGCTCGTTGCCCGAGGGATTCGATTTCTATGGAGAAACAATTGGCAATAACTATATTGGTTGGCATCCAGTTGTGAATATAGGACTGTCGGTAATCTCTTCGGTGTGTCGACCCCTTCAGTATGCAGTGTTATTCATAAGGTGTGCCAAACGATATGTTCTGAATTGCAAGACAGATTCATTAATTTTCCAGAGGGAGAAGACCTCAATGCCGTGGTGAGAGGTTACCGAGAAAAGTTCGGGTATCCTAACTGTGGAGGGGCAATTGACGGTTGCCATATTGAAATCATAAAACCCGAAAACAACCACGGGGATTATGTAAACAGAAAACAGAAGTATTCACTCATTCTACAGGGAGTATGTGATGACAAGTACCTTTTTCGGGAGATCAACATTGGATGGCCCGGAAAGGTACACGATGCACGCGTGTTGGCGAACTCAAACATATACACCCGTGGCGAGAGTGGCACCTTATTCCCACCAGAAAGCGCCATGACACTGCAAAACGGACAAAACGAAACATCTTTCCCCATAACATTGATAGGGGATCCCGCCTACCCATTCAGAACCTGGATTATAAAGCCATACGCCGGTCGCGCTTCGTTATCCCAAGTTGAAAATATGTTTAACTATCGCCTGAGCAGGGCCAGAATGACTATTGAGAATTGTTTTGGGCGTTTGAAGGGGAGATGGAGGGTCCCCATGAAGAGACTCGATGTACATGTAACCTTCGCTTGTGATGTCATTGCCACCTGCTGTATACTGCACAATTTTTGTGAAAAAATGAATGAAGACTTCGACGAGAGACTCAGTCCATGTCCTGATTCGGAAAATACAAGTGACGACGAAGTCGAGATCGCCCTTGAAGTGGGGCTTCAAAGTAGAGATGCCAGGGTCACCAGAGATCTGCTAGCAGGTTTTCTTTTCGAGAACACATGCTGAAATTTTTTCTGTTATTTGACTTCACCTCGGAGAGAGTTCTCTCGGAGATACCGTTTCGTGGCTTTTTTTCAAATGAGAAAACGCCATTCATGTCAGCGAACCTTGATATGATGATATCAGCGTTTAATCGATCACAATTATACTTGTTCATGGAGACATTGCTTCTATTACCACGGCACCATGCAAGTGGTCTTAAAAATTCAACCCCCCAAATTTAGTTTATTTGAGCCATGCAGGCTTCGTGAATGGGGCACGTTTACAATCTTACTATTGATAGAGGGGTGATGGCTTATAGGGTAAACTGTGGATCACAAAGTATCAACTTTAATACGAAGATCAAGTATACACGTGTCCGGGGATGGTCTTTCATTCACACATTCTTGCTGTAAGGTTGGGCAAAGTGAGATTAATTCTAGGCGAAGCTTCATGCCGAATTTAGTTCTCGTCTCGCTGGGCAGAATACGACATCGAACCGGGCATGTCATCTCGCATTCAACAGACCTTCTATTTTTTTTCAAATTCAATTCTGCATTGAACCAACCCTAAATGTAATACAACGCTAAATGTAATAAACTTAACAGTTAAGAGTTTATTACATTTAGCGTCGTATTACATTTAGGGTTGGTACTCTGCATTCCGGCTAGGTGGTGTAATATAGTTCCAAAATGATGGCACTTGGGGAGGGGGGGGGGGGGTTAATTATGCCACAGAGGAATAGGTTGTTTATTCAGGGTTTATCGTCGCTTTCGCCCACAAGGCCATATCACGACTAGATAGTTCCCACTCCAATGTGGATCAAGGCAATACAGATTGATCCCAGAACAGTCAAGCCACTGCCAAAACAATCCACAAAGCACTGGCACGGAACTGAAGCGTATCCACTAGAGACCACTGAAAAATTCTTATCAAATCCACAAAAAAAGTGATAAGACTGAAAAATACACTAACTGACAGACAGTTGGAATGGAATCCTGGGGAACTTACACACTCAGCTACCAGTGATCGCTCCATTCATATAGCCTGGATAATGGAGAGAAACCACACCGACTGCAGGGGGATATGAATGTGAGACGAACCGAGTACTGTTGTAGTTGAAAGCCCAGTAAAGGTCCCGTTGTCTTTAGTCGATGCTCGTTAATTGCCGTACCAGTGCTTTTTGGATTGTCAGGGCAACTGCTTGATCCGCCGCTGGCTAAGCAAGTTTTGGCTTCGCAATCCACACTGAGCTGGAAACTAAAAAGTCGTGATATGGCCACCATCGAAACAACGATACCCCTCCCGCAAATATTGTTTCCTCTTCACATTTCCAAGTATAACTGTTACACACAATAAAATGAGAGGATACTTGGATGGACATCAATTTATTGAACAAACAATATTGGTGACGCATGAAAAAACTCTCGGAATCTCATCGGAGTCTTCGGTTAATCAGAAACAAAACCAAGGCATGAACATCAAACTCGACACAGTCTGTCTCGAATCTGGAAGCATCAGTTATAGCATCACGAAAATCGGGTTCAAATTTTGGATCAGATTACATTTGGTACATGGTATGTCCGTCATTTTCAGTATAAACTCCCGAATTATACGTTGAAGGTGTTGGCTGACGTGGGGTCAGATTGTACTCCGGATGCAGAGGTGGTCCTCGGGAAGGCACCAAACGAAGAATCATCTCCATCATTTTCAGCTGGTGTTCTTAATTCGTTCTTCTGACGCTATCCGAAGTTTTTCGACCTCAGTTTTCTTCATTTCTATTTCCAATCTTCTGGTTTCTAATTCGATCGTTCTTTCTTCTATCTCTTCTCGTTCGAAGACGTAAACTTGTCAATGACTGTTCCTAGAGCCGTTTCTAACTTCGATGTCTTCGGGGCTTTCTTTGGTAGCTTTATTCTCTTGTCCGCAGACGTATTTGGTTTCTCTTGACTCGATTGTTCTGTTTGAACTGGCGAATCCTTTCGAGGTTCTTGTACCGATTCAGACGTAGCTGACGCTTGCGGAACTGGTTCGTCTGGATGGTCTTCTATCTGACTTATCCCAGATAGCTCACTGGAAAGACTACTTCTGTTATCTTCCGAGTCTTCATCCTCTGTCCGCTTCCGTTTCCCCGTATCTACAACCTTCAAAGGCGAAGAAGCTGAGCGCTCTCCGAGAATTTCATCAAGTTCATCGTAGTACTTGCACTTATTCCCACTACCACCGCTCTTCTGTAGCTTACCCCTGCAAGATCGATACATTTTCCGCAAATTCTTCATCTTGATACGAATTTGTTCGGCGGTTTTGAAGATTTCCCGTTCTTCTAAACTTGAGACTATATCATTGTAGATACCTGTGCGACATAATTTCGGATTCTCTATAATATTCTCTACATTCTTTTCGGCCCATAATTCCAAGAGAACTTTAGTATCACTGTCTGACCACGCAGTACCCCTCGTAGCAGTCTTCTTTGTAGCTTTCGGCATTTTAGCGACAGAATATAAATCTAACAAAACACACGTGGACTCCGACTGAGTTTATAATTCAGACAAGACGGAAGAGACTCGTACGAAACCACGTCATCACGTTGCCAACAACAACGGAGACCAGAAATAAATTATTTAATGCCCGACTATTTACCCGGACCATATATATTGCGCGCCCTCGGGAAATAATCCCCGACTATCGTAAAAAAGTACGACCTCTCGAGGTGGATTATTTTTATCCCCGACTAAATATATAGTCGGGGATTATTTGCATTTATATGGAAAAATTTAGTCGGGGATAAAAAATATAGTACCCGACTATAATATAGTCGGGGATTATACGTGCTCATGAGAATGGGGTATTAGTTAGAAACGACATTATTCACAGTTCTGTATCTTTGCAATCAAATTTACAGGCTGTAGCGGTACGCCTAACTTTAGACAAGACAATTACATTATGCTCTATTTACGTTTCACCAAGTAAGACCCTGCAGCTGAATGATCTTGAGCTACTGGTCCAACAGCTCCCAACTCCATACATTTTGTTGGGTGATTTTAATGCACATAGCCCTCTCTGGGGTAATTCCTGCAGTCAAGAAGATGTAAAGGGTAAAACTGTAGAAGAGTTCATTACAAAATATGATATGTGTTTGTTTAATGATGGTTCAGATACTTATCTGCACCCCGCATCTGGTTCGTATACATCGATTGATCTTTCAATTGCATGCCCTTCTATCTTCCTCGATTTTTCTTGGAAGGTAGAAGATGATTTTGCGGGAGTGATCACTTTTCCAGTTGTGTTGGAGAGTGTGGTTCCGGCGGACGATGAGAGATTGCCTCAGTGGAACTTTAAAAAGGCTGACTGGGAAACTTTTTCATCGCTTTGTTCTGGACGCCTCACACGGGAGAAATTTCAAGATAGTGCTGACGAAATAGAACATTTTACTAACGAGCTGCTTGACATTGCAAACACAGTCATCCCTAAAACCTCGGGAAATCCAAAACGTTTCACCAAACCACGGTTTGATAATGAATGTAAAACGGCTATAAATGATCGTAAGAAAGCTGAAAAGGAATTTAAGAAGTCACCAATCACATATAATTTAGAAAACTTCGTATAAATCGGGCAAAAACAAGACGACTTTTAAAACAAAAAAAGAAAAGTTCTTGGGAATCTTACGTTTCTAAGATTCCCAAGAATTTGGAAAATGATCAAAAAGAAAAGGAAACGAAACAAAATCAACTGTACAACACCTGATGGAAAACAACACCTCAATTACATCTAAAACAGAAATTTCAAACACTTTGGCCTCCACATTTTCGAAACATTCGTCGTCTGAAAATTGTAATCCTGAATTTCTAAAAATTAAAAAACAAGAAAAACAAAAGATCAAATTTGCCTCCAACAATTTAGAGGATTACAATGAACCTTTCTCTATGGAAGAGTTACCTAACTCTTTGCATAGAGCAAAGGATACTGCCACTGGTCCCGATGATATACATTATAAACTTTTAAAACACCTTCCTCAAACTTCACTAGAACTTTTATTGTCCGTTTTTAATGACATTTGGGTGACTGGCCAGTTTCCATCTTCCTGGCGAAAGGCAACAATTATTCCTATTCCAAAGCCTGATAAGGATCACAGTAATCCAAGTAATTACAGGCCAATTGCACTAATTAGTTGTCTCTGTAAAACCATGGAGAGGATGATCAATGATCGGCTTGTCTGGTTTCTGGAATCGAACAATCTGCTTGCGGATGTTCAGTGTGGTTTCAGAAACCAGAGGAGAACTGTGGATCATTTGGTCAGAAGACTTGAAACGTTTATTAGAAATGCCTTTGCTGGAAAAGAACATGTGGTCGCCATCTTCTTTGATCTAGAGAAGGCATATGATACAACGTGGACGTATGGGATTTTAAAAGATCTTTTTAACTGGAGTTCAGCGGGCGTATGCCTCTTTTTATTGAAAACTTTTTAAAGGACCGCCAGTTTCAGGTTCGTATTGGGTCAGCGTTGTCTGGTCCTTACGGGCGGGAGTTGGGGGTTCCTCAGGGTAGTATTTTATCCGTTGCCCTGTTTTCGGTTAAAATTAATAGTATCATCGATGCAATTGAGAATATGGTAGATTCTTCATTGTATGTCGATGATTTTTTAATCTGTTATAGCAGTAAAAATATGAATGCTATCGAGCGCAAACTTCAGCTGTGTTTGAATAGGATTCACAAATGGGCCACAGAAAATGGTTTTAAATTTTCCAAGTCAAAAACGAATTGTGTTCATTTTTGTAAACTTCGGAGACATCACCTCGATCCGGAGTTAAAAATTGATGGGAGTCCAATTAAAGTTGTTAAGGAAGTAAAATTCTTAGGTTTGTTGTTTGACAACAAACTGAAGTAGAATGGGGTTAGGTAAATCTCTACTTTAGGAAAGAGTTGGGGGTAAACCACCAGGGTTCTTACCAATGATTCCTGGTGAAAACACTTAATATGCTAACTGATCGTGTTTTGTCAACAGACGCGTTTGCCGTCCTGTTGATAAGAGACAGAGGCTGGTCTTCTTCTCTGATTCTTTGATTCCAATTGGTTAATCCCGGTCACATGAGGCCTCAGAGTGGTGGTATTCATCTTCACAGCTGGAACAGGTTCCGGAGAGTTCTGGAAGTCTTTCCTGGTTCGCAGACTGTCTCTGATGACGTCACGTGAGTGGGATTATATAGCAATTCTACAACACTAGGGGGATTTTCACTGAGGCTAGGTCCTAATGCAGCGCGTATACTTCTAATATTACACCCCTGGTATGTATAATACATTTACTTACCATGATAGTTTGTGATGTAGAATAAAATATAGTATATTTGTTCTCGAGATCCACGCTACATATTCAGCGCTTGCGTAATTGCATGTACTATACCACGGAGACGTTTTCTGTCCTAAAAAATGAATGCGATTTCCAAATAGAACCATAAATTTTTGTCACTTTAAAAACACACTTTGCCATTCGTTGATTCGCGGGGAATTTTCATATGCTTTTCGTCACATGTATTTCAGTAAATTGCGATAGAAAACAATTGTATAGCAATTTTGTCAAGGATTAGCTCTAAATTGACTGGACTATAGTGATTTCCACTTTCAAATAAATACTAATACTTCAACTTTTACCTTTCGCCATGCCGAAGGTTGATAAAGCAGACAGGAACCTCATGCCTGCAAGCCGATCCCAAAACAGCTGTCTCATCAAGTTTCTTAGCAAAATTAATCTTGTTCTTTACTTTTGATCTAATCTGGCTACCTGCTTGGAAATCATTACAACCCTGCAAGACAAGAAAAAATTGTCTAGTGTCAGAATCAAAACCAAAGTTTTGACAGCTACGGTTCGAAAACCAAAATTAAATCAAACAACTACTCCACATTAACATAAGGACAGATTCCCACGGCAGTGAAC
The DNA here is from genome assembly GCA_031216915.1 of Pictodentalium vernedei. Taxonomy (NCBI): domain Eukaryota; kingdom Metazoa; phylum Mollusca; class Scaphopoda; order Dentaliida; family Dentaliidae; genus Pictodentalium; species Pictodentalium vernedei. The sequence goes on from CM062291.1 coordinate 371,612,498, forward strand.
AACCTTACCCAAGTTCTAATGAAATCGACCCATAATCATCTGAGAAATGCTCCAGACGAAATTCTAAGCAATTCAGGCATTTTAAGACGAAAAAGGGCATAACTATGGAAAAAAGTCTGATCAAAACTATAATCGCAGGTGCACAAGATCCCATGGTAGTTAAACATTCATTCCAAGTTTCAAAGAAAATTCTAGGCCTGCTTTCTTCAAGTTGAAAGAGGGTCATAATTCCGGCAAAAATAATCCGACCGGAACTATAATCGCTGGTGCATAGGTTCCCATTGTGGTGAACATTCGTAGCACGTTTCGTGCAGATTGGTCCATAAACATCACCTGGCCAAATTATGTGTTTACGGACAGACGGGTGGAAGGTCGGTCGGGCAAGATGATTCCAGTATAGGAACATTGTTGAAAGGAAAGATCGTCAGTGGTACTTTACTTGTAAGCCAAGGATTGCGTGAAAAGTCTGCAATAAAATCTTACAAATTAATTTGGAGACTTACAAAAAACCACCAAAAATATAAAGTGTATTACTCTGTAACAAGCTGAACAGGCCATCCCATCATCAAGGCCCTCAATAACATGAGTAGGATAAGGATATATGATCTTATATTGAAATTATCTGAACAATATTATGGGTTCTTTCATGATCATCTTGTAGAGGTCCTTGATATGAAAAATAAAATTGATACAGGATTGTAGTAAAATTTGTATCAATATTTACGCTTTCACCAATACAGACTATTTGGGAAGCCATGAGACCTGGTTTAGAATGCATTTGTACATCACGAATAATTTGAGCTGGTTGTTTGATCAAGAAGCTTGATCATTTCATTTTATCACTTTGCCTGACAGTGGCCAAGAACATTATTCTTCGCCTAACTGTGGCCAAGAACATTATTCTAACGTTAATAAAACCAAACTTAGAAAATCTTGACACATCAATGAAACCACACAGACATAATCCTAGGGGGCTCGCCACCATGGCCCTACTAGGCGCGTCCTCCGGGTTGCGGATGGAGGAAAGTCCTGCAAACAGTCTGTTTGCAGGATTGCTGCGAATAACAAATAAGCAGCCGTGGACAGCTATGGTGGGTTTCAACTTGACCAGGTAGCCAGCTTAGAGAAATTATATTCTTTTTTCCATCCTTCTTTCAGTTTCCATTAATTTTTTCTCCGTTTCAATCTTTTTTTAAAAAAAAACCTTATAATGTCTTGACAGCTCTTACTTTATTTACAACTTTCTAATGTCTTAACAGGTCACAGTCCGTGCGGTGTCCGGATCAGAATTGCCCGCAGTACCTCTGCTTCCGGTAAAAGTCCGGTAAAAGAGGCACCTTGTTCTCCCGTGAGGTGCGTACATGACGTCATAGGGGACGGGATCTGCTGGTTGCGGACTTACGAGCCCCGGTTGGGCAACTCTTGGTATTTTCACTGAGGTCCTAGGGGGGTTTGATCATCCCCTACTAGGCGGGTCCTCAGGTGGCGGATAGAGGACGGCCTGCTCAATTGGGCAGGTTTGCTAATTTCTAATTGGCAGGTTTGCTCAATTGAATTGGTTCGCTGCGAAATACATAAATGCGCAGCCCCGGACCAAAATGATCAATCCTGCTAATACCATCTGGCAGGCACCTTGTTCTCCCGTGAGGTGCGTTCCGAAGGCCCCGGAAGAAGGAATCCTGGCAGTTGAGGACTCGTGGCCCCGGTTAGGGCAGTCTCCGGGATGGAGCCCTGGTCTCCATTTCGGAGATAATCTTGTTCAACACACTGCTTTGGCCCCAATTTCGGGAGTAGAAGGATGGTCGGATGGTCCGTTCTGGCCAATCGGGAGCCCCCACCCCAAAAAGTACTGGGTGTCACGTCGGGGGGCATTTGGTGGTCATTCAATCAGTCATTTCTTTTAATCATTTATCATAATTGCCATTGTGTACTGTTTTTAAACACATATTTTAATCAAATACTTAGTTTTGCTGCACTGTTTGTTTCAGTTTCACGTGGTGACCTTCATTACAGTGTTTTATCAAGTGATTGGTTGGATGATCACCATCTGAAGACCTGGCACTTCCACACACGGGCCAATCAGCCAGTGGCATACTTCGGTATCAACACTGGCTGAGTATACTGCCCCATACCAGGTATGTGGGAATACCGGCAACCCGGTGGGTTCACTGCAAAGCAGTAACCCTACCCCTTGTTGGACTCCGCGGTGGGTGGGAGCCGGGGCAGCGAACGTTCAAATAATTAAACATGGCATCCCAAAAAACACAAATCAAACGACCTTTTTTAGATACTGGACTTAGAGACTCTGATTCTGATGAAGAACTAGTAAAATCATTGATTCCACCTGAAGAGAACCTACCAAAGTTCATTCTACTTCATTCGACAGATGACAATAAAAAACTTAGTAATGTTAACCCGTTCGCACTTGACAAAGCCATCAAAGGTATAGCGGGAACAGTAAAAGAAATAAAGAAATTACGTTCAGGAGATTTACTAATACAGTGTAACAGACAGATCCAAACATTCAACCTACTTCATACAACAAAATTAATTGATATCAACATTACAGCAAATTACCACAAAACTTTAAACTCCAGCAAAGGCGTAATAAGAACTCCTGAGCTGAGTGATATGACCGAAACTGAAATTACATGTGAATTAAAACCACAAGGAATCACCTCTGTAAAACGAATTGAGATCAACAAACAAAGCAATAAAATTAAAACCAATACTTATATCTGTACCTTTGATGGCACTAAGCCTCCTAAAGCACTTAAAATTGGTTACTTGAATGTTCGAGTGGATTTGTATATCCCAAATCCACTTCGATGTTTCAAGTGCCAAAAGTTTGGACATGGTCAGAATTCTTGTCGTGGAAAACAAATCTGCTTCAAATGTGGTCTGAGCCATGAAGAACCATGCAACATAACTGTTTATAAATGCATCAACTGTCAGGGCAATCACATGTCATCATCTAAGGATTGCCCTGTATGGAAAAAAGAGAAACTCATACAGAAAATTAAATGTGAGAAGCAGATTAGTTTTAAGGAGGCCCGGGAATTTGTTGTAACAATGCCGGGGATGAATTTACCACCATCATCTTATGCAAATGCTATTAAACATACTACTATAACTACAAAATCAGTGCAATGTCAAACAGATCTCACGTTGCTTAATAACACAGAACCCAAATCTATAAATCCATTTAGCATTATACAAACAACAAACACGAATAGCTCATCTACTCAAACTAAGACAACAGAAAATAAAAATAAAGGCAAAAAGGTTAGTGAAACGTCAAGTGACCAATCACAATCTAGTCAACGTCAGAGTCAGAGTCAGAGTCAAAATCAAAGTCAAAAAAGTAAAAAAAAAAAAAAGAAAACCCTTTCAGATCGAATTCCTAAATTTTCTAGAGATATTGTCACTAGAAATAGATATGAAGCTTTTGAGGAAATGTCTGTGGACGAATGTCTCATAGAAACATTTTCAAATAATCCCTTCCCCTCATTTCAGGGAAGGTCCCCGCGCAAAACTTCACCAAAAAGAACTACGGGGGCAATTTCACCCATACGACCACCTTCAAAATCACCTTCCAAACATGCATAGTACACCAAAACAAAATATAATACAGTGGAATTGTCGAGGTTTTAGAGCTAATTTTAATGAACTTGGTCTTCTCAGCCAAAAGTATAAACCTGCTGCTTTTTGCCTGCAGGAAACTCTTTTAAAGAAACCCGAGTCTCAAGATCATTCAGCTTTTAAGCATTATACATCGTATAATGCCTGGGCAGATGATAATGATCTTCATATTCGTGGAACGACTGTCTTGGTTAGGAACGACATCATTCACAGTTCTGTACCATTACAGACAAATTTACAGGCTGTGGCGGTACGCCTAACTTTAGACAAAACTGTTACACTTTGTTCTATTTACGTTTCGCCAAGTAAAGCCTTACAACTGAATGACCTTGAGCAGCTGGTCCGACAACTCCCAACTCCATACATTTTGTTGGGTGATTTTAATGCACATAACCCCCTTTGGGGTAATTCTTGCAGTCAAGAAGACGCAAAGGGTAAAACTGTAGAAGAGTTCATTACAAAATATGACTTGTGCTTGTTCAATGATGGGTCAGATACTTATCTGCACCCCGCATCTGGCTCTTACACTTCGATTGATCTAACAATTGCATGCCCTTCTGTCTTCCTTGATTTTTCTTGGAAGGTAGAAGGTGACTTGTGCGGGAGTGACCACTTTCCGATTGTGCTGGAGAGTGTAGTTCCGGCGGATGATGAGAGGGTGCCCCAGTGGAACTTTAAAAAGGCTGACTGGGACACTTTCTCATCGCTTTGTTCTGAACGCCTCACACGGGAGAAATTTCAGGACAGTACTGACCAGATTGAGCACTTCACCACAGAGTTGATTGACATTGCAAGCCAAGTCATTCCTAAAACCTCGGCAAATCCAAACCGTTTCCATAAACCATGGTTCGACACGGATTGCAAACAGGCTATTCATCTACGCAAAAAGGCTGAACGGGATTTTAATAAGTCACCAACGACGAATAATTTAGATAAATTACGTATTGGTCGAGCACAAGCCCGACGGCTCATCAAACAAAGGAAGAAAACGTCCTGGCAAAATTATGTTTCAAGATTGAATCAAAATACCCCCATCAAAAAGGTCTGGAAAATGATCAAGAAAATTAAAGGTAAAGAATCAAAATCTACAGTACAGCACCTCGAACATAATAATAATAAAATAACATCTAAAAAAGATATTTCGAACACCCTAGCTTCTACCTTTTCCAAAACTTCCTCTTCTGAAAATTGCACTCCGCAATTTATCCCTGTTAAAAAGCAACAGGAGAAACAAAAACTAAAATTCCAAACTGATAATGATGAAAATTATAATGAACCATTTTCTATTGATGAGCTACTAGCGTCATTGAGTAAAGCAAAAGATACAGCAACTGGTCCTGATGAAATACATTATCAGATTTTAAAACATTTGCCAAATTCATCGCTCAAGCTTTTACTTTCTATTTTTAATGATATATGGGTGACTGGCCAGTTTCCATCTGACTGGCGCAAAGCAACAATCATTCCTATTCCCAAGCCTGATAAGGACCACAGCAATCCAAACAACTATAGACCAATAGCACTCACTAGTTGCCTTTGCAAAACCATGGAAAGAATGATCAACGATCGGCTTGTTTGGTTTCTGGAATCGAACAATCTGCTGGCAGATGTTCAATGTGGCTTCAGAAACCAGAGAAGCACGGTTGATCATCTAGTCCGCCTTGAAACGTTTATCAGAAATGCCTTTGCCAGAAAAGAACACGTGGTCGCCGTGTTCTTTGATCTGGAGAAGGCATATGACACTACGTGGACGTATGGGATTTTAAAAGACCTCTTCAACATGGGGTTGAGAGGCAGAATGCCACTTTTTATTGAAAATTTTTTAAAGGACCGCAATTTCCAGGTTCGTCTTGGGTCAACATTATCTGACCCTCACGACCAGGAATTGGGAGTACCTCAGGGTAGTATTCTATCTGTTACTCTTTTTTCAATAAAAATCAACAGCATTGTGACAGCTATTGAAACAAATGTTGATTCTTCATTGTATGTAGATGATTTCCTCATCTGCTACAGTGGCAAGAAAATGCCTGCTATTGAGCGCAAACTTCAGCTATCCTTAAACAAGGTTCAGTGCTGGGCTACTGAAAATGGTTTCAAGTTTTCAAAAAGTAAAACAAATTGTGTTCATTTCTGTAAACTCCGGAAACACCACCTGGATCCGGAGTTACTTTTAGATGGAACTCCACTTAAAGTTGTAAAGGAAGTGAAATTCCTTGGCTTGTTGTTTGATGAGAAACTAAGTTTTAGGTCTCACATCAAACAACTAAAAATTAAATGCAAGAAAGCACTTAATCTGCTAAAAGTTGTTGGCAGCACTGATTGGGGTGCCGACCAAAAAACTCTGCTCCATCTGTATAGAGCTCTTGTACGGTCAAAGTTGGATTATGGTTGTGTGGTTTACGGTTCGGCTAGGAAATCCTATCTGAAACCTCTTGATGCCATCCATCATAGTGGTATCAGAATTAGCCTTGGTGCGTTTCGTACGTCACCTATAGATTCTCTTCTTATCGAAGCAGGCGAGCCTTCTCTTGAGAAGCGTCGAATTAAACTCTCTTTGCAATATGTCTCAAAATTATCTGCAAATCCATCAAATCCTGCTTACTGCTATGTTTTTAAACCTCTAAATAAAGTTTTTTTTGATAAAAATCCAAAACAGATTCCTCCACTGGGACTCAGAATCAAAACCCACATGGAGGCTACTGGTGTTGCTCCAGATTCTGTGGCAGACAATCGTAAACCAAATATACCCCCTTGGCGTCTGTCAAAACCCAAGGTTATTTTAGATCTGGCCTCTTCTAAAAAGGCAAACACAAATTCTTTGCAATTTAAGCAAGCGTATGCCGAGATTAAGTCTCACTATCGAGCATACACTATGTTCTATACGGATGGATCCAAGGATAATGATAGAGTATCATCTGCTGTCGTTAGTGGTGATCAGACCACCTCAACCAGGATACCTGATACGAGTTCCATTTTTACAGCTGAGGTAAAAGCTATTGACCTTGCGCTCGATGAGATTGAGGCTGAAGAGGAATGGAAGTCCATTATCTTCTCCGATTCTCTTTCTTGTTTACAGGCTCTTCTCCACCCCAGGTTGAAGAACCCTCTAATCTTGTCACTTCGTGAACGACTTACTGTAATGAAGTCTGACCAATATGATATTGTGTTTTGCTGGTTACCTGGACACGTTGGTATTGCTGGTAACACCAGGGCAGACAGTGCAGCGAAAAAGGCTCTGAGTAAGCCAATCACTGATTTTCCAATTCCTTACAGTGATTACAAGCCACTTATTTCTAAATACATCCGGTCTTTGTGGCAGTCGGAATGGGATGGAGCTACCAATAACAAGCTCCACCGATTCCGACCAACTGTGTCTGATTATTATCCTCTTTTTCATCTTTGTCGAATTTATTTATTTATTTATTTATTGGTGCTTTACGCCACATCAGCAACTAAGGCTATATCGTGGCGATGAAAGTATGAAATGTTAAAAAAGATCATTATTTTCAACGCAGAAGTTAAAAAAGAGATGACAACACATGAACAACGTAAAGTACACGTGACAAGCGAACAATGGAATTAAAAAAAATGAGTGCAGTTCATCAAAACAGCTGTGAAAATCAACCCGTGAAACAGATATAAATGATAGATGGGAATTTAAAATAATAAAACCAGACTATTTAAAATTTATTAAAAAGGTTGATTTCCTTCAGGAACGATAAAACTTTATGAGAGTTTGTCTTGTAAAACAGGTCTCTGAGAGACGCAACATTAAAATACTGTCGTCTAACAAGATTAAAATCTGTACAGTGCAAAAGAATGTGCTCCACTGTCAACACCTGCTGGCAGGGAACACACTCTGGTCGCATATTACCCTCTAACAAAAAGGAATGTGTAAGTCGTGTATGACCAACACGACACCGTGTCAGAATAACATGATCCTTTCTACAAAGGTTACTGGGTGGGTAGTGATCAGAAATAGTGGGTCGGAAGCGATGGAGCTTGTTATTTGTCGCTTCATCCCATTCCGCCTGCCACATGGATTTGATGTAACTACTGATATGTGGTTTGAAGTCACTGAACGGAATCTTAAAATCAGTGAGAGGCTTGGATAAAGCCTGTTTTGCTGCACTGTCTGCCCTGGTGTTACCGGCGATACCTACATGTCCGGGTAACCAGCAAAACACGATGTCATATTGGTCAGACATGAGAGTTGATAACTTCTCACGAAGTTCCAAAATGAGAGGGTTCTTCAACCTGGGGTTGAGCAAAGCAAGTAAAGAGGAAAGGGAGTCGGAAAAAATAATCGACTTCTTTTCCTGTGCATTCTCGATATGTTCAAGAGCGAGTTGTAAAGCTTTAACTTCAGCTGTGAAAATAGAACTCTGATTCGGTATTCTGATTGAGGTGACATGATCACCAGTAACAGCAGCTGATGATACTTTGTCACCATCCTTAGATCCATCCGTATAGATCCTTGTATATGTACAATACTTGGACTTTATTTCGGCATATTTTTGTTTGAACTGCAAGGAATTGGTATCAGATTTTTTGGTAGAAGCAAGATCCAAAATAACAGTAGGTTTTTTAAGATGCCAAGGAGGAATATGTGTTTTACGATTTTCTTTTATTGTATGTGGTTCGATTTTGGCAAACTCCATGTGGGGTTTGATTCTAATTCCCAATGGAGGAATATGTTTCTGGTGGCGGTTAAAGAAATCAACATTTTGAGGGTCTGTAACACAATTATAAGCAGGATTTGAAGGATTGGCCAAAAGTTTAGATACATACTGGAGAGATAATTTAATTCTACGCTTCTCCAGAGAAGGCTCCTCTGCTTCAACAAGCATCGAGTCTATTGGGGATGTTCGAAAAGCCCCGAGACTAATTCTAATACCACTATTATGAATTGCATCAAGTGGTTTGAGATAAGATTTCCTTGCAGAACCGTAAACTATACAACCGTAATCTAATTTTGATCGAACAAGTGATCTATACAGATGGAGCAAAGTTTTTTGGTCAGCACCCCAATCAGTGCTACCAACGACCTTCAGTAGGTTCAGAGCTCTCTTACATTTAACTTTTAGTTGCTTTATGTGGGAAGTGAAATTCAGTTTACTGTCAAACAGCAAACCTAAGAATTTCACTTCCTTTACAACTTTAATGATGTTTCCATCCATTTTCAACTCTGGATCAAGATGATGCTTCCGGAGCTTACAAAAATGAACACAATTAGTTTTGGTCTTTGAAAACTTAAAACCGTTTTCTGTAGCCCATTTCTGGATTCTGTTTAAACACAGCTGAAGTTTGCGCTCTATGGCATTCATTTTTTTGCTGCTATAGCAGATTAAAAAGTCATCAACATACAATGAGGAATCTACCATATTCTCAATTGCATCGATGATACTATTAATTTTTATAGAAAACAGGGTAACGGATAAAATACTACCCTGAGTAACCCCCAATTCCTGCTCGTGAGGATCAGATAACGTTGACCCAACACGAACCTGAAATTGGCGGTCCCTTAAAAAGTTTTCAATAAAAAGGGGCATACGCCCTCTCAACCCCATGTTAAAAAGATCTTTTAAAATCCCATACGTCCACGTTGTATCATATGCCTTCTCTAGATCAAAGAAGATGGCGACCACATGTTCTTTTCTAGCAAAGGCATTTCTTATAAACGTTTCAAGTCTGACCAAATGATCCACAGTACTTCTCTGGTTTCTAAAACCACACTGAACATCCGCAAGCAGATTGTTCGATTCCAGAAACCAGACAAGTCGGTCATTGATCATCCTCTCCATGGTTTTACAGAGACAACTAGTTAGTGCAATTGGTCTGTAATTACTTGGATTACTGTGATCCTTATCAGGCTTTGGAATAGGAATAATTGTTGCCTTTCGCCAGGAAGGTGGAAACTGGCCAGTCACCCAAATGTCATTAAAAACTGACAATAAAAGTTCTAGTGAAGTTTGAGGCAGATGTTTTAAAAGTTGATAGTGTATTTCATCGGGTCCAGTGGCAGAATCCTTTGCTCTATGCAAAGAGTTACATAACTCTTCCATAGAGAAAGGTTCGTTGTAGTCCTCTGAGTTATTGGATGTAAATTTAATCTTTTGTTTTTCTTGATGTTTTTTTTGTTTGAGGAATTCTGGGTTACTATTTTCAGACGACGAGTGTTTAGAAAATGTAGAGGCCAACTTGTTTGAAATTTCTTGTTTTGATGTTATGAGTGTGTTGTTGTCTTTTAGGTGTTGTACAGCTGATTTTGTTTCTTTTCCTTTAATTTTTTTAATCATTTTCCAAATTTTAGTGATGGGGGTATTTTGATTTAGTTTCGAAACGTAAGTTTCCCATGAACTTTTCTTTTTATGTTTTAAAAGTCGTCTTGTTTTTGCCCGATTTATACGCAATCTATCCAAATTTTCTGTAGTTGGTGACTTATTAAATTCCCTCTCAAATTTCTTGCGATCTTTTATAGCCTGTTTGCACTCAGTATCAAACCATGGTTTAGTGAAACGTTTTGGATTTGACGAGGTTTTAGGAATGACTTGGCTTGCAATGTCAATCAACTCTGTGGTGAAGTGTTCAATCTGGTCAGTACTGTCCTGAAATTTCTCCCGTGTGAGGCGTTCAGAACAAAGCGATGAGAAAGTGTCCCAGCCGGCCTTTTTAAAATTCCACTGGGGCACCCTCTCATCATCCGCCGGAACTACACTCTCCAACACAATCGGAAAGTGGTCACTCCCGCACAAGTCATCTTCTGCCTTCCATGAAAAATCAAGGAAGACAGAAGGGCATGCAATTGTTAAATCAATTGACGTGTAAGAACCAGATGCGGGGTGCAGGTAAGTATCTGACCCATCATTGAACAAGCACAAGTCATATTTTGTAATGAACTCTTCTACAGTTTTACCTTTTGCATCTTCATGACTGCAGGAATTACCCCAAAGGGGGCTATGTGCGTTAAAATCACCCAACAAAATGTATGGAGTTGGGAGTTGTCGAACCAACAGCTCAAGGTCATTCAATTGTAAGGCTTTACTTGGTGAAACGTAAATAGAACAAAGTGTAACTGTTTTGTCTAAAGTTAGGCGTACCGCCACAGCCTGTAAATTTGTCTGTAATGGTACAGTACTGTGAATGATGTCGTTCCTAACCAAGACAGTCGTTCCACGAATATGAAGATCATTATCATCTGCCCAGGCATTATACGATGTATAATGCTTAAAAGCTGAATGATCTTGAGCCTCGGGTTTCTTTAAAAGAGTTTCCTGCAGGCAAAAAGCAGCAGGTTTATACTTTTGGCTGAGAAGACCAAGTTCATTAAAATTAGCTCTAAAACCTCGACAATTCCACTGTATTATATTTTGTTTTGGTGTACTATGCATGTTTGGAAGGAGATTTTGAAGGTGGTCGTATGGGTGAAATTGCCCCCGTAGTTCTTTTTGGTGAAGATTTGCGTGGGGACCTTCCCTGCAATGACGGAAGCGGATTATTTGAAAATGTTTCCGTGAGACATTCGTCCACAGACATTTCCTCGAAGGCCTCAAATCTATTTCTAGTGACAATATCCCTAGAAAATTTGGGAATTCGATCTGAAAGAGTTTTCTTTTTTTCTTTTCTGCTTTTTTGACTTTGATTCTGACTCTGACGTTGACTAGATTGTGGATGATCATTTGACGTTTCATTAACCTTTTTTCCTTTGTTTTTACTATCTGTTGTTTTAGTTTGAGTGGAAGAACTGTTCGTATTTGTTGTTTGTGTTATACTGAATGGGTTTAAAGGTTTTGGTTGTATATTATCAAGCCATGTAAGATCTGTTTGACATTGTACTGATTTTGTAATTGGTGCAGAATGCTTAATAGCATTTGCATAAGATGACGGTGGTAAATTCATCCCTGGCATTGACATTATGATTTCTCTTGCTTCTTTAAAACTAATATGCTTTTCGCATTTCACTTTTTGTATGAGTTTTTCCTTTTTCCATACAGGGCAATCCTTAGATGATGACATGTGATTGCCCTGACAGTTAACACATTTATAGTCTGTAGTGTTACAAGGATCTTCATGGTTGAGACCACATTTAAAGCATATTTTCTTGCCACGACAAGAATCCTGACCATGTCCAAACTTTTGGCACTTGAAACATCGCAGTGGATTTGGTATGTACAAATCCACTCTGACGTTCAAGTAACCAATCTTAATTGACTTGGGGGGCTTTGTGCCATCAAAGGTGCAGATGTAGGTATTAGTTTTAATTTTGTTTCCTTGTTTATTAATTTCAATACGTTTTACAGAGGTGATTCCTTGAGGTTTCAATTCACATGTAATTTCATTTTCTTCCATGTCGGCTAGTTCAGGAGTTCTAATAACTCCCTTGCTAGTGTTCAGAGTTTTGTGGTAATTAGCTTTAATATTGATATCCAATAATTTTGTAGTATGTAAAAGATTGAAAGTTTGAACTTGTCTGGAACACTGGATCAATAAATCTCCAGAGCGTAATTTTTTAATATCTTTTACAGTTCCTGCTATACCTTTGATGGCCTTATCTAGAGCAAAGGGGTTTAAATTACTTAATTTTTTATTGTCATCAGTTGAATGTAAGAGAATAAATTTTGGAAGGTTGTCTTCGGGTGGAATCAGTGATTTCATAAGTTCTTCATCAGAGTCAGAATCTCGTAGTCCAGTGTCTATAAACGGTCGTTTGATTTTTGGTTGTGAGGTAGTCATGTTAATATTTTAAACGTTCACTGCCCCGGCTCCCACCCACCACGGAGTCCAACAAGGGGTAGGGTTACTGCCATGCAGTGAACCCACCGGGTTGCCGGTATTCCCACATACCTGGTATGGGGCAGTATACTCAGCCAGTGTTGATACCGAAGTATGCCACTGACTGATTGGCCCGTGTGTGGAAGTGCCAGGTCTTCAGATGGCGGCCATCCAATCAATCACTGTATATAACACCGTAATAAAAGGTTGCCATGCATAACCGAAACAGACAGTGCAGCAAAACTAAGAGGCTATTAAAATATAAAGTGTTTAAAAACAGTACACAATGGCAATTATGTAATGTGAATAAAAGAAATGATTGACTGAATGGCCACCAAATGCCCCCCGACGTGACACCCAGTACTTTTTGGGGTGGGGGCTCCCGATTGGCCAGAACGGACCATCCGACCATCCTTCTACTCCCGAAATTGGGGCCAAAGCAGTGTGTTGAACATTATCTCCGAAATGGAGACCAGGGCTCCATCCCGGAGATTGCCCTAACCGGGGCCCGAGTCCTCAACTGCCAGGATTCCTTCTTCCGGGGCCTTCGGAACGCACCTCACGGGAGAACAAGGTGCCTGCCAGATGGTATTAGCAGGATTGATCATTTTGGTCCGGGGCTGCGTATTTATGTATTTCGCAGCGAACCAACTCAATTGAGCAAACCTGCCAATTAGAAATTAGCAAACCTGCCCAATTGAGCAGGCCGTCCTCTATCCGCCACCTGAGGACCCGCCTAGTAGGGGATGATCAAACCCCCCTAGGCATCTTTGTCGAAAAGATCTCGTTATCCTTACAAGATGTCATATTGGTCATACCAGACTCACTCATAGTTTCTTATTAGAGGGCACTCTGCGACCTGAATGTGTTCCTTGTCAGCAGGGGCTGACAGTGGAACACATTCTTTTAGATTGTACAGATTTCGATCACGTTAGGCGGCGGTTTTTCACTGTGGAGTCTCTTAGAGACCTTTTTTACACTACCAGTCCGCGCAAGCTTTTGTCTTTTCTAAAAGAAATCAACCTTTTTAGCAAGTTTTAGAGCTTTGTCTTTTAATCTTCCCATCATGATTTGGTATCAATAGGTTGATTTGTATTATATTTGTTGTTCTTCTTTCATTATGAATATTCATTTTCACATTTTCATTGTATTATCGTTCATCTATCACAATTTTTTCTTTTTAAAAGCAGTCCTGACCATTACCTTTTAACTCATTTTCATGACTTTCTCGCCACGATATGACCTTTGTTGTCGATGTGGCGTTAAGCACCAATAAATAAATTCACTGAGGTCAGTCGACCTCTGTGCAAGTATTGACGGTATAGTCTTATACATCAGTTCGGCCAATACTTTATGGCGTTGAATGTTGGTCTTTCGGCCCGGATTGATCGTTACGTGGGGCATTTAGTGGTCGCTGAACTAGCCACGTTTAGTTAGTTAATCGACCACTATTGGATAGCGTGGCTTAACGGGTCAATCAGTTAGCGGCTATGCTTCGGCATCAACGTTGGCTGAGTATACTACTTGGGTACTGGTGGTGCCGATCGTGTGGATATCCGGCGATGATGTGCATCCCCTTGTTGGGCTCGAAGTCAGGGTGCCAGGCCCGAGTAGTGAACTATTAAAAAAAACTAAAACATGGAAAACCCCCCAAAAAATAATAAACGTGGTCGATTAGAAAATTCTCACCATTCGGATACAGAAGAACAAGATATGAACATAAATAGAAACTGGCCGAAATTCATTTTAATTACTGCTGTTGAGGAGGGTAAACACCCATCAAATTTAAACCCTTTTGCTGTAGAAAAAACCATCAAAGGAATAGCTGGTTCAGTAAAAGACTGCAAAAAATTAAGATCAGGGGCTTTATTAGTTGAGTGTAGTTCAGAATTTCAGGCAATTAACCTACTGAAAATTGAAAAGATACTGGATATGAAAGTAAAAGCTACCCCTCATAAGACACTTAACACCAGTAAAGGGGTAGTCAGAACAAGAGAACTGTCTGGCATAGATGAAATGGATATCAAAAAAGAATTGAAATCTCAAGGTGTGACCGATGTTAGACGGCTTAAGATTAAAAGAGATGATACCATCATCGAGACAAATACATATTTTATGACATTTGAGTCACCAAAACCACCTAAATCAATCAAGGTTGGTTACATGAACGTCCGGGTGGATTTATATATCCCAAATCCACTCCGGTGTTTTAAATGTCAAAGGTATGGACATGGCCAAAATACTTGCCGAGGACAAGCGGTATGTTTCAGGTGCGGCCAACAACACCAGGAGCCCTGTAACAACCTTGCAAAGTGTTACCATTGTCAGGGCAATCATGTAACATCCTCGAAAGATTGCCCTGTTTGGCAACGGGAGAAGGCTATTCAAAAGGTGAAATGCGAGAACCAGATTAGTTTCAAGGAAGCCAGGGAATTAGTCAGTTCTATGCCAGGCATGAGCTCCGGTACATCGTATGCATCAGCTTTAAAACAAAAAGTGCCAACTAAATCAATCGAATGTCAAACAGAATACTCATGGTTGAAAGGATCCATCCCTAAATTGATACGACCTTTCGCCATTGGTTATGCTAACGAAACTGAACCAAAATCTACTCAAACTACACCATCTCAAGAACCAGCAACACATAAAAATAAAAATTCAAATCAGAAAAAACAGAAGAAAATAAAATAGTCCGGCAGCTAGGTACCCCCATAGGGACCCCCCCCCCCCCCCCCAGGATCAAACCAAACCATTTTTTTTATGTACCTAGACATCCTAGGAGTAGATTTTTTGATGCTAACATGAAATCATCCTGGCTGTACTATGTGAAATTCAAGATGGCTTCCAAGATGGCCGCCATTTTTAAGAAATACACCCCGTGTTCGTTTACTTCTATCGATTTTGGCTTTACTTCATTATTATTGTTTTCATGTGATACACGTGTGTTGCGAATATAATCGCTAATATTCTGGTACAATTTTTGTCCCATTTGAGCCAAAATGGCCGCCATAATATGCCTCGAAATTAGGAAATATGGAGTTTTTATTGTCATTTTTTTACTATAAGTCATTCTGTTTCTTTCAATAACCATCATCTCGCCATAAATCTGATACCAAAATAATTGTAGATAATCTTTCTCAATAATGTAGCAATATTAAATTGGAAATATGTTTTTTTGTTGAGAAATTTTATCAGAAAGAGGGCCACCCTGACGCGGCCATTTTTTTACTAAATCTACCCCATGTTCATTTATTCCCACATATAAAAACATACGTTTCTGAGTAATCTTAGCTCAATAGAAATGAGTTTCCAAATTGTCTGTGAACATTTTGTAGAATTTCTAAAAAATTTTCTACCAGAACCGGACCCCGGGATATGCCTCGAAGTTAGGAAACTTGGAATTTTTCCTGACATTTTCAGCTGAAGTCCGCTCCTCCTTTTGAAAAAAGCCACCAAACCATCAAAAATTGGACAACAAAATACTTTGGAATATGTTTACTAATCAAGTTAGCAAAACTTGAAAAAGTGTAAAACTTAAAAAATGTAACTAAGTGAAGCTGGCTACCTTGCCAATTTTCCATCGTTGTCACTGACAATGATGCATTTAGCCTCTCTCCCCACCTTCACTCTGATGTTAGAATCTTAATATAATTCTCATAGCTTATTTCTCCGTATGATTTCAAAGGTAAAATAATTTATATTTTGATTAGCAGAGCTCACAGATCTCAACAAATCAAAATATAAATTATTGAACCGTCGATCACCCAAGTGGAAGTTGCCATCAATACCAAGTGTGTATGTCTGACATCAGTTGAGGGGGTTAAGTAAGTCAAAGGAAAGAAAACTTTAAAGAGGCGCATTTTGAGCAATTCATTTTTTGGGTCACATATTCTTGGAATTGGTAACTCAAAAAAGGAATTGTACATTACACACCAAACTTTATCAAACAGTAATGAAATTTTAACAATTTTTCATATTGCATTTCGCTACCTGAGTTCCATAGTGTCATAAGAGACATTCTTCCAGGATGTTGATTAGGACACTATGGAACTCAGGTAACGATTTGTCAAAATTTCATGGCTCTCGTTGACTAATCTTCATCATCCGATGAATCATCTGAAGAAGTGACACTAGTATCATCTTGTTCAGATTCACTATCATTGGATGTAACACCCTCTTCTACCAAGAGATCACGTAAGGTGGGTGGTAAAACTGGCCCTTCTGACCAAACAGGTTCCAAAAAGTCACCGTCAGTCCAACCATGATCTGAAGGAGGGGGAATATCTGGAAAGTTAATGTGGGCATTCTTCAACTGACAAACTCTGTAGTTAACCCGTTTTATATGTGGTATGAGTGATTGTTTGTATGGTGGGAGACGGGATAGGTCCACTTTAGAAGATTTGAGTTTAATAAGTTCCCCGTTTCCAACCATTTTCTTCAGCATTGTTACTCTTACAGCATCAACAGACTTCATTCGTGGAAATCCATACATCAAACATGTAAACTCTTCAAGACCATTTATAATATTCTCTGATACTTTCCAATCATTACCAAGCTTTCTGAAGATATCCTGGTACCTTTGATTCTTCTGTAATTTCTTTAGTGGGTTAACTTTTCCCTTTCCTTTGAATGCTGAGTTACAGTCTTCACCCGTGTAACAATGGAAGCCAATGAGACACTCGCAGAATGCAGTTCCAAAGTTTTTGGCTAGATCACTTATGTCAATAAGACGGCGGTTTTTCCCACTGCCAGTGTCAAAAAACACTTTCATCTCATAAAACCTTTCAGCATGACAGAGTAAAATAAAGAAAATGTCTGTATCAGGACTCTTGACAACAGCATTTTTGAAACCATTGGTTTGTGCATACATTAGATACAGAACAACTCGAGTGTCTGTCTCCTCTTGTGAAGATAAAAGAGAGTCAATATGTTCTGTGTTCACAACTTCTCCATCACTAGAAGAGAATTCAAAGGCATCACCCTCTACAATAAGAACAGCTCTGTGGCCAAGCAGGCGAGTTGAAGCATCTTCACTGCCCCACACCTTATAAAGAAGTGAAAACATCTGTTTTTTGTTGTGGTCATTTTGTAAGAATAACTTGAAATCTGCTGGCTTCCTAGTTTGGGGGCCACTGAGAATGATCTGGTCACTTGAGCCTCTGCGTAAGCGTTCTTGTGTCTTTATAGAACCAGGCACGTACATGTCTGTTGAGAATACAAAACATGGTTTATTAGAAAGCTGATCAAGAAGTTTCAATGCTATGTCACGAAATGTGTTTGGTACATCGATGAGACTATGGATGATGGCGTTTCCATCTTCAATGTACATTGTATCTTGGGGATTATCCTAATCTTCATTATCAAGATCATCTGTGAAATAATGTAGCAATTGGTTTTTGCCATAAATCCATCTGGTGTAGCAAGAGAATGGGGTACTGGTGTTATTGAATAAGACATTAGCTCTTCGATGCTTATAGGTTTGTCCAGTAACTGTGCCTTTACTAATAATTGGAATGCAACATCTCCTTGTTCCTGGTACTGCACAACCTTGCCCTGGGTGGATGTTAGTTTAACTTTCTTGTTGCAGTGGTTCATCTTCTGTAATTTTAATTTCTTAATTTTGTCAAAAAAGTTAATTTCTTGTTTATCTGAAGCCACAACTAAGCGCTCTCTGATGAACATATTCTTTGCTTCTTCACCTAACACTTCAGCTCCAAGTACATCACTTTACGTGCTCACTGACACAGGTGAACCTGAAGATAAAATATAGAGTCGCTCATGGTCGCTGACATCAAAAGGGTTGAGAAACCCCAATACTGCAGTAATTGCTCTCTGAACAGCCTTTTCTCCTCTCTTTATTTCCGATGTGAGAAGATCTCTGTGCTTTCCATGGAATGTCGTGTCTTCGTCGTGTAACATACCAGCCATTTGCAATGTGTTCTGGTAGAATTTACATCTTTCAGAGGTTGATCGGATCCAACGTTGGTAGGCTCCATAATTTTCCAATATTCCTGTCAGTCCCACTCCAGATGAGCCACCACGTGACTTTGCAAATCTCATAAAAGTCTCTTCCATCGTTTTATCAACAGCGCAAAGATTGCCAGGTGTCAATGATCTTGCAACTGAAATGGCACCCTTCTCCAAAAGGGATGTTGCATCTGGATGACTGGTCTCAATATTGGTGAGGAAAACATCAAACCAAGCTAAATATCTTGCATAATTATGACCGCCAAAACTGAAAAACAAGGTTGCCATTAATCCCATGCACTTATGAAATAGTCTGAAATCATTTGTCTTTATGGCGAAGATTAACATAAAAATGTGCCTTGCATGGTCAAGAAACGACATCCAGAACTGTGCAGTCTTTCCTAAATTTCCAGCTCTAACTGTATTTTGAAATTCAGAATATTGTTTCAAAAAATTGCTGACATCAGCGTCTGCCAGTGTCTGTTTCAGGTTATCTTTGTTTAACTGTACCATTAATGCTTCAACAGCAGTTGTGTCTGAGGTATCTTCACCTATTTGTTTGGTGTATGCCTCAAGCAAGAGGCGTTCCAAACACTCACTCACCACTTTTAAACACCAAAGTGAACTACTGTACTTCTTTCCTGTTAATACTTTTTGTATGCAACCCGATGTCACTAGACCCGATTCAATGAGAATTTCTGAATAACCAGATCCCGACATCTTATGTCCTATCATATTCAAATAGTTCAAAATGGTGTGAAATGCACCAATGAGGATGATGTGGCCTTGGTATACCTTTGGGTTACTCCATATAAATGGTAATGCTTTCATGCACACTCCTAAATCGAAAGTTACTATTTTGTATATTTCTGTCCGACTTCTCTGGTTGCCTTTTCACATTTTTGTAACAACTCCTGAACCACACTGTATTCTGTTATAGGTTCAGTGATGGATGGATAGTAGTCAATGATGGTTTCCCTCTCAGGTGTAGTGCCAGTTGCAGATATGAAACCACCAAATGCTGGAACCGGTTGGTTACCAGATGCACCAGCTTTTCTGATAAAAAGCCACAGCAAGTACACATCCATTGCCCTGTTCCAAGCAGCTGTATTTTCAGATGGCTGTTCTGTCTTGTAGTTTCCCATGTCGGGACCACACCTGCGGCTGATGTTTATCTGAGGAAGTGAGGGATGACCATCTGTTGGGAGACTCCTTCTTCCAGTACGTGCAGATGTTGGTAATGTTTCAATTAAAGTACATTCTTCTGATGGAACAATTTCTTGTAACATTATTCCTGCTGCGGTGTTGCATGTTGTTGGACCATGCAAACTTGTAAGGTTCTGATTGAAATTGTCCCACTCGGAGTGGAAGAGACAGTTACCAGATCCACGTACAATATTTCGAGTCAAAAGAGATGAAGATTTCTCAAGAGCAATAGCACTAGCTGTTTCCAATTCAAGACAAAAGTCATATCCTTCACAATGACCTAGTCTATTCATCAAAGTAAGAAGCTGCTTGCTTCTGAATAAGTGATGCAGCGTCACACTGAGAAGGATGTGCTTAGGCAATTTCCACGAGCATTTTGTAACAGCCCTACAAATGTCTTGACCAATCGATAATGTCAGACGTTCTGTTTTACCAGAAATCTTCTCAACACTATCCGCAAACAGGTGCGTCAAAAACTTATAGAGTAGAAGGTATAATGTCCCTGTTGACTTCCAGATTTTCTGCTGAAGGTGGCCAGACCATTTCCGTTTGGTTAGCAGCCGT
The DNA here is from genome assembly GCA_031216915.1 of Pictodentalium vernedei. Taxonomy (NCBI): domain Eukaryota; kingdom Metazoa; phylum Mollusca; class Scaphopoda; order Dentaliida; family Dentaliidae; genus Pictodentalium; species Pictodentalium vernedei. The sequence continues at coordinate 371,632,649 of CM062291.1, forward strand.
TTCTACAATCTCCTGTTTCAAAGTATCTGCTAACTCAATGACATTATCTCGCATTGCTGTTTTAAATGCAGTCGAAACTGCTTCGTCGAGCCCAAGTTTTGTACTGTATATTATATAGAAAGCCGGAGAGGTTCCGGTTTGTACTTTTGTGTACTTAAGTTCACTACTGAAAACGGTGTTTTTCAAGTCGCGCAGGTGATCGATTGGTTCTGCTTGACGAATCACCTTTATACTTTGGAGATGTTTGAATCTTGTCTCGCCATCGCAAATGTCCGAGAATTTTGTGAAAACGTCGTCTTTCAAATTAGGGTTGTGGATGACACAAAATTGTATTGTTTCTGTGGAACCTATACCATCAGCTATTTTTCTTTTCTTTGGCATGTTAGTGTGTTAAATGGTTACCATATAGATTGAGAAGATACCAATCACCAGAAGAAGTTAGTAGTGCTATATATATTTGTGCAAGCGTGAGTAGAGTCTCTAGCAGGATAAAGCAGTGTTAGATGAGGAGATTTAGAACCTGAAAAACAAGAGAAAGTATTTTAAACACTAGTAAATTATACACAATTTGGCAGCTGGCACCCCCCACCCATACCCAGCAATGGCGCATTATTGTTAATTGCATTGCTGTCAACCCCCTAGGATCAAACTTCACTATAAACCTGTCAGGTATAAAGATTGTTTGATGTTAACTTGAAATTACTAGCGATCTGGGTGTTTTTTAAGGCAAGAAACGAACTGCTGTCGAAAAATGTCAGGAAAAAGTCCAAGTTTCCTAACTTCGAGGCATATCCCGGGGTCCGGTTCTGGTAAAAAAAAATTAGAAATTTTACAAAAATGTTCACAGACAACTTGGAAACTCATTTCTATCGAGCTAAGATTACTCAGAAAAGTATATGTTTTTATATGTTGGATTAAATGAACATGGCGTAGATTTAGTAAAACATGGCCGCCTTTGGGTGGCCCACTTTCTGATAAAATTTCTCAACAAAAAAACATATTTCCAATTTAATATTGCTACATTATTGCGAAAGATTATCTACAATTATTTTGGTATCAGATTTATGGCGAGATGATGGTTATTGAAAGAAACAGAATGACTTATAGTAAAAAAATGACAATAAAAACTCCATATTTCCTAATTTCGAGGCATATTATGGCGGCCATTTTGGCTCAAATGGGACAAAAATTGTACCAGAATATTAGCGATTATATCCGCAACACACGTGTATCACAATAAAAACAATAATAATGAAGTAAAGCCAAAATAGATGGAAGTAAACGAACACGGGGTGTATTTCTTAAAAATGGCGGCCATCTTGGACGCCATCTTGGATTTCACATAGTACAGCCAGGATGATTCCATGTTAACATCAAAAAATCTACTCCTAGGATGTCTAGGTACATAAAAAAATTGGTTTGGTTTGATCCTGGGGGGGGGGGGGGGGTCCCTATGGGGGGGTACCTAGCTGCCGGACTAAAAGGCCTGAACAAAAACAGCAAACATCACAGCAAATGAAGAATCTCAATCAGAAGAAAGATAAGGAAAAAAAGCCAGTTACTGACCGGATACCCAAAGCTCTTCAGAATCCTGTTGCCAGCAACATTTCTGAAGAAGCTGAATGCATGGACTGCACGGATGAAGGGTTCTGGCAAACGGAGACAAAAATCACCAAGGAAAATGACCGGAGCTATATCGCCTATACGTCCACCATCAAAATCGCCAACCAAACATGGATAGTACATCCAAACATAAATTAATACAATGGAATTGCCGAGGTTTTAGGGCTAATTTTAATGAACTTGGACTGTTAAGTCAGCAACGTCAACCTGCTGTTTTCTGTTTGCAGGAAACACTTTTACAAAGATCGAGTAACCAAGATGACTGTGCGTTCAAGGGTTATACAGGGTATAACTCGTGGGCAGATGAAGCTGATCTTCATGTTCGTGGGACGTCTGTCTTAGTTAGAAACGATATTATCCACAGTCATGTAAATTTAAATTCCAATTTACAGGCTGTAGCAGTACGCCTAACTTTAGACAAGACGATTACTGTGTGTTCAATTTATATATCCCCTAATAAGCCTCTATTATTACACGACCTAGAGCAACTCATAAATCAGCTTCCCACACCCTATGTTTTGATGGGTGATTTTAATGCCTATAATCCTCTTTGGGGCGATTCCTGCAACAAGGAAGATACAAGGGGCAAAACAGTCGAAGAGTTCATTACAGAACATGACTTATGTTTGTTTAATGATGGGTCACACACATATTTACACCCTGCATCGGGATCGTACACTTCAATTGATCTCACAATCACAAGCCCTTCACTTCTCCTTGATTTGTCTTGGGAGGTGGAAGGTGACTTGTGTGGAAGTGACCACTTTCCAATAGTTTTGGAAAGCGTTGTTCCCGCTGAGGATGAGAGGGTGCCTCAGTGGAACTTCAAAAAAGCGGACTGGGACACTTTCTCATCGCTTTGTTGTGAACGACTTACTCCAAATTCATTTACCGCTGATTGTGACCCGGTGGAAGATTTTACTTCCACATTACTTAATATTGCAAACAAGGTCATCCCTAAAACTTCGGCAAATCCTAAACGTTTCCACAAGCCATGGTTCGATACGGATTGCAAACAGGCTATACATAAACGTAAAAAGGCTGAACGGGATTTTAATAAATCACCAACGACCAACAATTTAGATCAATTACGTATTGGGCGAGCACAAGCCCGACGGCTCATCAAACAAAAGAAGAAAACATCTTGGCACAATTATGTATCTAAATTGAATCAAAATACCCCCATTAAAAAAGTTTGGAAAATGGTTAAAAAAATTAAAGGCAAAGAATCAAAATCTACAGTACAGCACCTGGAACAAAATAATAACAACATAACATCTAAAAAGACATTTCTAACACTCTAGCTTCTACCTTCTCTAAAAATTCTTCTTCAGAAAATTGTACTCCGCAGTTTCTCTCTGTTAAAAAACAACAGGAGAAACAGAAACTAAAATTCCACTCTGACAATAATGAAAATTATAACAAGCCATTTTCCATTGATGAGCTATTAGCGTCGTTGAGTAAAGCAACAGATACCGCAACTGGTCCTGATGAAATACATTACCAAATTTTAAAACATTTGCCAAATTCATCGCTCCAGCTTTTGCTTTCCATTTTTAATAATATATGGGTGACTGGCCAGTTCCCCTCTTCCTGGCGTAAAGCAACAGTCATTCCCATTCCCAAGCCTGATAAGGACCACAGCAATCCAAGCAACTACAGACCAATAGCACTCACTAGTTGCCTCTGTAAAACCATGGAAAGGATGATCAATGATCGGCTTGTTTGGTTTCTGGAATCGAACAATCTGCTGGCAGATGTTCAGTGTGGTTTCAGAAACCAAAGAAGTACGGTTGATCATTTGGTTCGTCTGGAAACGTTTATTAGAAATGCCTTTGCCAGAAAAGAACACGTGGTCGCAGTGTTCTTTGACCTGGAGAAGGCATATGACACTACGTGGACATATGGGATTTTAAAAGACCTTTTCAACATGGGGTTGAGAGGAAGAATGCCACTTTTTATTGAAAATTTCTTAACGGACCGCAATTTCCAGGTTCGTCTTGGGTCAACATTATCTGGCCCTCACGACCAGGAATTGGGGGTTCCTCAGGGTAGTATTCTATCTGTTACCCTTTTTTCAATAAAAATCAATAGCATTGTTACAGCTATTGAGCAAAATGTTGCCTCTTCATTATATGTGGATGATTTTTTAATCTGTTACAGTGGCAAGAAAATGCCTGCTATAGAGCGGAAACTTCAGCTGTCTTTGAATAAGGTTCAACGATGGGCTACTGAAAACGGTTTCAAGTTTTCTAAAAGTAAGACAAATTGTGTTCATTTCTGCAAACTCCGGAAACACCATCTAGATCCGGAGTTACTCTTGGATGGAACTCGAATTAAAGTTGTAAAAGAAGTAAAATTCCTTGGCTTACTGTTTGATGAGAAACTAACTTTTAGGTCTCACATCAAACAGCTAAGAATTAAATGTAAAAAGGCACTTAATCTACTTAAAGTTGTCGGCAGCACCGATTGGGGTGGTGACCAAAGAACTCTACTCCATCTGTATAGAGCTCTTGTACGTTCAAAGTTAGATTATGGTTGTGTGGTTTACGGTTCAGCTAGGAAATCCTATCTGAAACCTCTTGATGCCATTCATCACAGTGGAATCAGAATTAGCCTTGGTGCATTTCGTACATCACCCATAGATTCTCTGCTTGTTGAAGCAGGCGAGCCTTCTCTTGAGAAGCGTCGCATCAAATTATCTTTGCAATATGTTTCAAAATTATCTGCTAATCCTTCAAATCCTGCTCATTCTTGTGTTTTTCAACCTCAAAATAAAGTTTTTTTTGATAAAAATCCGAAACAGATTCCTCCTTTGGGACTCAAAATCAAACCCCACATGGAGGCTGCTGGTGTTGCTTCTGATTCTGATTTTAATAATGTTAGGCGGCAGTATTTCACCGTGGGGTCTCTTAGAGACCTCTTTTATTCAACTTGTCCGCACAAAATTGTATCTTTCCTGAAAGAAATCAACCTTTATAACAGTTTTTAAATCTAGTTTTTATACTTTTAATCATGATTTAACATCAACAGGTTGATTCTTTTTATCATTTCATTTTCATAGTTCATCGTTCATCTACCTTTTTTAAATACAGACTTTACAATGTTTTTTTTTTTTTTAGTTTCATATACATGACTGTCTCGCCACGATATAGCCTTTGTTGCTGATGTGGCGTAAAGCACCAATAAATAAATAAATAAACACAGACATAATACTGATTTGACTGCGGAGCATACTCAGGTCTGGAAGTAACACGCGAATGACCTTTCAGGTTCTGCATGGGTTACATCAGCTGTAAAATATGCGAGCGAACAACAGGTTACAGCAGCTTGAAACATATTACCACATAGAACCACAACATAAGTTTATTAACTTGTGTGGAGTTAGTACGTTGGGGGTTCTTTCTGACAGTTGCTCGCCATTGCTCGGTGGTTCCTTCCGGGTACTCCGACTTCCTCCACCGAAAAAACTGCCAGACACGAGGTGACCAGGGCAATCAACAGTGTCGTTAAACTCCAACAAATACATAAACAAAACCGAAAACGACAGCAAGAAATTACTAGAACTTGCTTGCGACTCTATTACCTTTGATGCATTTCTGCGACGCCTTCCACACAAGATAAAACTGCAGTGTTCAGTTTATGTTAGTTTCGTTTAGTTTTATTACGCCGCCAATCAGGTTTATCAAATATTATGTATGCATGACGGCAGCACCCATTAATAAGATAAATGTGCTCCTCATCAATAACTGAATTGTTTATTGAAGCCCTGAACATTGATTACAAACACCACTAAAACCATTGTCGGGTTTAGAGGTATACAGGGCGCATTCCCTGGCGATTGGCATTAATTACTAAAAACATTGACCATATGACATCATCATCGACAATAAAGCGATTTCGTAATCAAAACAAGAGCATTCGGATGGTGGGCCATTAATCTCATCGGTTCATCAATATTTGTTGTTGGTGGCAGTATAAGCATGACAGCAAAGAGTCATCACAAAGATTGGGAAATAAATGAGAGATATTGATAGGTACCTGTAGATTTGTTAGCTGTGCATCATGTTTGTCAAATCTTGTTCTCAATGCATCGCAGAATCCTTTTACGGTCGTATTCTGTTCGAAGAGCAGACATCCATTCTAACAGTCCAATATGGAAGCAAACAGATGGGTTCTTGGGTGTGAATGGTCAAAGCTTGAATCTAAGCCGAGTGATGGCTGTAGACTCACAGCCACAAAACTCAATCGTACGAACATGTTGACCAAAAAAAACAGGATGATCAAAATTTAGAGAAAAACTATATAACACATAAAAAAAACTGGAAATCAAATAAAATTAATCAGACTGATAGTCTGAAAACATTAAAAAAAAAACAAACAAGAGATCTGCATCGCCAAGTGCCATTATCGCCCCCACACACCACCAATCGGGAAGGGGGAGAATAGGTGTTTTTCCCCCGCATAAAATCACTCTAAACCCGACCAAACCCATTTTGGGAGAAACAAAAATTGTGGTCAAACTAACCGAAGAAGGGAGGAGAGGGGGGGGGGGGGGGGGGTCATAGAAGTAAGTTTTTCTTTTTCTGCATGTAGTCACTCTAAATCATTTGTTATTCCATAAACAATCATTACGGAATTTTTTTTGTTACAGAAAGGGCAATAATAGAAAATATTAAAAATTTGATTTTTTCCGAAATATTTCGAACTAATTTCATTAAATACTCGAAAGAACTAATACTAAATTTCAATAAAATTAAAAAATATTAAAGATAAAAAATTTGAAACCAAAAAAATTCTCTGAAATATTTCGAATTTATTTCTTTTAAATACTAAGAACTAATACTAAATTAAATAAAAAAAAATAGGAAATTTAAAAAAAAAGTTTTTTTCTGAAATATTTAGAACATATTTCTTTTAAACACTCACAATAACTAATACTAAATGAAATAAAATATTTCAAAAATATAATAGAAAATTTTTCTCATGAAATACTTCAAACTGATTTATTTTAAACGCCAGTAAGAACTAATAATAAATTAAAAAAAATAAAAAAAAAACCTAGAAAATTTAAAACACAACTGAAGCCCTATTAAGAAGAACAGCAAAAAATTCTGATTTGTATTTGAAGAAACAGAAAAAGTCTCATTTTTTATTTTTATTTATACATAAAAACACAAAAAATTTAATTTAATTTTTTACATACAGATATTGTAAAAAAAATTTAAAATGTCTAATTTACTAACTTGTAAAATACCAGAATTGAAGAAAGATATCCGAAAAGACTCAACATTACGAGAGTTTCGAGCCTGAGGAATATATACGAATTGATCGACGCGATAAGTGCCGATAAGGTGAAGAAATCGGCTTCCGACTTGAGATGTGAGGCTCGTCAATTGGATGTGGAAGATGTGAAATGGTTGAAAAGAGAATAAATGATCGAACGCATAGTTATCAGAGGTGGTGGTGGTTCTTCGAATACTGTGATGGAACAGAAAAAATTTAAGACCTGACAACAGAAAAGGGAAAACGGGTGTGAAAACGAATTATTATTTATCTATTTATTGGTGTTTAAGGTCACATACTTATGGACAAGGGCTAATCATGACAGTGACTGTTTTGCGGGTGGGGGGAGCCGGAGTACCCGGAGAGAACCACCGAGCAATGACAGCAGCTCCCCGACATCGTAACTCCGCACTTCAGCAGAGGCAGGGTTAGATTGGTTGAAGACATGCGCACCATCGACGTGCAGTACGCCTTAGTGCACGGCGTCATCATGCCCCCATGCGGACAATCAGTGTTAAGTGCCTTAACCAAAGGACACAATGCGGGAGTCCGAATCGATCACTCAGACGGTTACCCATCCGAGGACTAACCGGGCTCGACGTTGCTTAACTTCGGTGATCTGACGAGAACCGGTTACCGCAAAGCCACCGCCCCTCCACGTGAAAACGAAACAGTCCAAAGAAAAGAAAACAAAAAGCTACAACACATGCTCCCTACAATCGGAACAATACGAAGCAAAGAAGAAAAAACAACGCCAGCGAATCGAAAAAAACCATCCCCGGTACATGATGTCTCTCTCATCACCGAACAATATTGTGAGTGTGTCAATAGCAAACGCGACATTTTTTAAAATCACCAATGAAAACGACTGTGAAACATAGACAATAGGCGGATCTGCTGAATTACAGATTCAGCTATTCAAGCATCACGTTGGATCTCAGTTTACCACGAGAGATTGGGAACAAGTTACCAAAATAGTGGATATAGCAAAGAAGAGGAGCATTGAAATAGGAGAAACCAAACCAAAGAGGCAGAAAATCAGAGTGATAAAAGAGTGTTCACCACCCCATGTTTTTGATACAGCGTTGAACGAAAGAAAACCCAAAAGTCCAAGAGGGTGTATGAGTTCCCAAACGGGTGTAAATTCCCATACACCCGGGAAAACACAAAGGATAACGGATTTATTTCCAAGATATTTACGTAATACTTTAACCCCTACATTGTGGGCAAATACTGACAGAAAATTTGTACTTTGCAAGTTTCTTAAAATAAAACCAGACAAATATGGATGTCATTGGAACTGGCCCAATGAGCCAGTTCCAATGACATCCATATCTGTAATATTTTATTGCACATAAATATTAAATTTTCTGTATTTTCACTTTATTATCTTATTGGAATAAAAATAATTCATCCGGTGGGAAGGAGGAATGGCTATCTATTTAACCCTTTACCTAACATGAAAAGCAGACGACACTTGCAAAAAAAATTCTTGAATAACTAATTTTTTTATTTTTTGTCTCAAAAACATAGGTTATGACCCCTCGTTGGAACGAGCTCGAAGAGCTCGTTCCAACGAGGGGTCATAACCTATGTTTTTGAGACAAAAAATGAAAATATTTTGAAAATTAATTGGCGATATTTGGGAATAGCGCTGGCCGGTTTTGGCCGTTACGTTGGGTAAAGGGGTAACCGAGCAGAAGGTATGAATGGATAATTAAAAATGGGTACTTTTTTAGCCAAAAAGCTTGTATATTCTTGTTTTACACCGTGGTTTTAAACACGATGTAAAAAAAGTCACTGTGGATTAAAAGTTACACCGTACCCCTCAGCCCGTCAAAATGCAGTATTTTGTTTCATTTGGAAATAATACACTATATCACGTATTCGTGATCACAGTTAGGAGTGGTAGGAGAAAACGTAGGAGTCAAGTGTTGGATCCTAAAATGTTTTTCCATATATTCATAAATATATTGTTAAGCCATTTATCTTTTTCTAAAATATTCATTTTATTTTTTTAATATCATTCAATTGTTTTTTTTTGTGAAATTGTTGTTAATATTGTCAGGAGGCGCGGCGGCGTTGCGGTAACCGGTTCTCGTCAGATCACCGAAGTTAAGCAACGTCGAGCCCGGTTAATCATTGGACGGGTGACCGTCTGAACGATCAATTCGGACTCCCCGCGTTGTGTCCTTGGGCAAGTCACTTAACCCCGATTGTCCACATGGGGGCACGATGACGCCGTATACCAAGGTGTACAGCACGTCGATGGTACGCATGTCTTCAAACAATCTAACCCTGCCTGTGCTGCAGTGCGGAGTTACGATGTTGGTGGGAAACTGGCAGCTGCTCGTCGTTGCTCGGTGGTTCTCTCCGGGTACTCTGGCTTCCTCCACCCGCAAAACTGTCACTGCCATGATTAGCCATTGTGCATAAGTATATGACCTTAAAACATCAATTAATAAATAATTTCAATATTGTCCCTTTTTATTACACTGTTCATCAGATGAACCATTCCAGCGAGATGTTATTTCCATAGTTGAGTCACCTGGACGACTCTGGACGGTAAAAAGAGCGTTGTTTCAAACATCCGGGATCCAAGATTTTATTTCGAATCGGTAAAATCTCGTTCGTGCTCGAGTCTCACACTACCCAAGTGGTGAAGTATTGCTAAATAAATTTTCGGGGGGAGGTGGAGGTGTGCTGGGTGAGAGCACGAGAGGGGGGGTATCTCGTCTCGTTGGTGAGGGTCCGGGGACCTCCCCCGGGAAAATTTTTGGAAATCGGAGCCGAAAGAACGCTATTTTGGCTATTCCTGGGCTGTTTCGGGAGTACCCTGGCATTGTCCCTCTAGTTATTGATTTTTCGGAAAATCGAGTTGACACGCAACGCGGAAAACTAGTGAGGCGAGGATTTGCCAGTTGAACGGTCGACTTCGTCATCAGCCCGAGTACTTCCAGTATTGGGTCCAATATGAGCGTCGTGTTGAGCAATCTTATTTGAACCAGCTTTAGGTCTATTAGTATTTCCGAAGAACTCCATGCTGTTTTTTTGAGACATTTCGAAAATGGATAAACTTCGTTTCGTTGGAACTATTAATTCAAACTCACCAGTAACGTTAACAGAGCTAGCACACAATACGATGTAAACAGGGCCTGTTCACACCGTATTTGTGCTGGCTCTGTTAAGTGTTAACGTTACTTCTACAGGGAGAGAACAAGTAGTGAGAGCCTGAGACGGTTCAACTGGGACGTTTCGGCCCTCTAAAAGGCCGAAACGTCTTCACTTCTGATCATTTTTTTTTAGAAGTTTGGAAGGGTTTGTGGAGTTTTAAACCCTTTACCCAACATAAATAAGAATTTTCTATTATTTATGTGTGCTCACGTTTTTGTTTTTACGAATTTATAATCAAATTTTCTATTAGTTATATTTACGAATTCAGGTTTTTGTTACATTTTTTTTCTGATGGTTTATGGAATTTATAGGGGAACGCCGTTCCTCCGGTAAAAAAAGAAGGGGGCGCCGTTCCCCCGCGTTCCCACCGCAATACATCGCTGGACCTGACCATTCTGGGACACGACGCAATTTATTTATCTTATTGGAATGAAAGTAATTCATCCGTCGGGAAGGAGGAATGGCTATCAATTTTCCCTCCATGTTAACCTGTGTTCTTCACGGTCATCGGTAGGGAGAATTGTTTTTTCTTTGATTCATTCCAGAAATCGTAGAAACAACGCTCTTTTCTTATTCACGGATGAGAGAGTTTTCCTCCAAATATCTGACTTTGCCGTTTTATTTATTTATTTATTGGTGCTTAATTCCACAGGAGCAGCTAAGGCTATATCGTTGTGAGGATGCGGTAGAAAGTAAAACATGTCACTGTCAATTAAAAAGGAAAATGATTAATTAGAACACAGTTATTGTAAGTTGTGCCACAAACCACTTTTTATCGATAGCAATGAATACACGCCAGAGCCTGAACCCCTGTTACACTAAACCAAAATGAATCAGAATGGGGTAGGCTGATCTGCTTACAGAAAAAGTGTATATGTAATGTGAAAATAGTATATAAAAATATACTTACAATAATTGTCGTGTGATCACTCCTGGGTAACTTTCAAGATGCAGTGTTGAATTTCACGTCTCCACTCGTTGAAGTCCGAGAAGCAAGAAAGAGATTCACCCCTTTCTTCCAATCGCGTGGCACCAAACAGCCACGTGACTTCCAGGAATTCCCCGATGTCTTGAACGTTCCAGAACGCAGGCGGAATTACTCCATCCTGAACCGGAACACTATTTCAAATGACACCGTACGAATAATGTGCCAATTCTACAACACTCACCCCCGTTTTATTTGAAAAAGCCCTAGGTCATGACGCCCAGGAGATGCCACAGTGGGGACTCCAGACAACTAGGAATTACTCCACGTTATCCAGAATAGAGAGTGGATATTAACTTCACGGATAAATCTTCAGTCAACCCCCTAAAGCCAAAAAGGTTGACTCCAAATTTGATTTACTCGGGTGTACCCCGACAGCCGCCTTCCAGTTCGGGCTACTACTAATCCCGATTGGGTAATCCTCTGGGTCACATGCGACGTCAACCCCGCCTACCGTTCTGATCACGTATGGCTCTTGCGGTCTGTCGAAACCCCCCGAACCTATTATTTGACTTCCTTGGAAAATCCCAAGACCACCAAAAGTTCGCTGGATGCGATTTGAGTGAAAATGGGAGTCAACTCCCCCAACACTCTCTTCGCCGCCCTCGGGCCAGAGGAACTGTCCCCAAAACCCATCAAAGACCCTACCAAATCTAACTGGGCCTGCGAAGGCTTCATTTTCCCAAACCCTGGGGGTGGATTTCCCGGGCCAGTCTGGGCGGTGTGGGTTTCCTCTTTAAAGGACACGTTCCCCGGGCAAGTGTGGGCATTGCGCCACTACCATCCTAGCCTTAGGGTCAGTTTCTCCCTTGCGCTCCGATGCCTTCCGATGCCTTCCTCTTCCCATTGGCCTTCTGCTTGGGTCGGGCACCTCCTCCACCAGTAGTCACTACCGGGATGGGGAAGGATTCCGCGGCCTCCAGACCTTTGACCTTTTAGCTACCACTACCCCCGGAGTTGCCTCAGTAGCAGGCTGAACGCTCTGGTTTGGCCTTCCTGATGTCTTTTTACTAGCAGCTTTCCTCTTCAGGTCCATCGACCGCAGCCGTTCCGCCTCACTCAGGCCGGACTTATCGCCTGCCTTGAAGGCATCTTGACTAAAAGAGCCGCTATCTACGAACTCTCAGCCTCCTTTGGCAGAAGACCGGGGGAAATCTCCCGGCGAGCTTCCTGAATTTCCTCCTCCGGAATTTTGCCCCTCCGGAGTTGGAGCCTCCGTATCTGAACCTGTCACAGTTCACACCGGGAAACAAGAATTTTGTCCCGGCACTCTTGGCTCAAAAGGTTAACAGCCTGAATCAATACTCTACGGAGGATCAAACACGCCACAGAATTAGGATTTGCGTTGAGGAAAATCCGGAGCTTCTCCAGGCGTTCCACCTCACTCACCCTAGGTCTCCCACTGGAACCAATTCCTGGGCGATGGCCAGAAGGTCCCTATGGGTCCGCTTCCGGCACTCCTCCGGGATAGGTCCCTTTCCAGAATCCGGGGTCCTGAAATGGTTGGCAGGTGGCTATTGTGGTGTACCCGAAGCTTCGACTGTGCTCTTACCTCGCACCCCTTGAAAGGGCACAATTTGGTGTCGACATCCTTCACCTCGCTTGCCTCACTTTGCGTCCCCACTGCTGGCTCCCGTTGAGCCGAGTTCTTCCCTTCCCAATTCTGCTCCCAACATTTCCGGTGGCACCAGCCACATGTGCCTCAGTGTTGTCCTGACCATGTGCCTCCGAGCGAGGTCTTCGCAGCCACTGCCCTGGTTGTTGCAGAACTTGGTCGGGCAAGACTTATCATCTTTACCCCAATCACCTCAGCACCCTTTGGCCGATCACCAACTACCCTGGTGGTCTCAAGTGCGGGGGAGCCCCCTAGCATCTCGAACAGCTCTTCCAGGTGGACTCTTGGAGTCGGTTCGGTGGATATTCCAAGTGACTGGAGTCCGTTCTGGCGATTTGCCTAGTCTTCTTTTATTTCCATGTTTGCCCCTGGACTCCTGAGCCAGATGCTCCCTAGTACAGTCGCCCCAAGGCCAGTTCTCCCTAACCTGAGAGGTTACCACCGATCTCCGTGTCTCTGAATCAGTTGGTACTGACCCAGAAACACCATCTGCTACTCCTTTCTAGTCCAGGAGGACGACATCAATTTGGCCATGAAATCTGGAGCGGGACGCCACGATGTTTTCGCGGCGGTTGCCTCCTCCAGTTTCTGTTCCACCCATCGGCCCCAGTCTGCCTGATCATCAGGCTGGGTTTGAGCCTGCAGGGGTTCCGCGGTCGGCTCAGCTGGCAAAGACTTCTCCAGCTCTAGCTTAGATACTTTGGAGGAAACCTCTTGAACCGCTTCCCCCGGAGCTTCTACTTGCGACCGATCCCGATCGTAGTCCCGGGGATGGGCCCAGAGCCTCCAGTACTCCGGCTCCGGGATTGTTAGTTGTAAGGGATCCTCTGAGGTTGAGGGCTGTGTTGGTGTTTCACCCACAACTTCTTGCCGCTCTCCCATCTCCATGATCTCTTTACAACCCCCTGTTTCTTCCATGTTTAATTATCTGAAATGCAGGAGTCTAACATTTAAGACAACGGTACTCCTCAATTGGGTTTCTTTCCGTACCAACAGAACTCCGTCCTTACTCGTTCGCCTGTCCTGTCCTTGCCCTGATGTCCGGATGCTGGTATGTCATGGGCTAAGGTTAGCACCTTGGTGGAGAATTTCACCGAAAGAACTAATAGTCCAGTTGGCTATGTCTTCCCGTGAGAAGTTCGTGCCAAAATTGATTTTTTTGCATCAATGGCATCATTGGGGTGCCAATAACCAGAAAAACGAGGGTGGCAAATTTTCATTCCATTTTTGGGGGTTTTATGGGGGTGGAAAATCCAAGATGGCCGCCATCGTCAACAGAAGTTCAGTTAGCTATGTCATCCCGTGAAACGTTTGTGCCAAGATTGATTTTTTTGGATCAATGGCATCTCAGGGTGCCAATAATCACGAAAACGAGGGTGGCAAATTTTTATTTCATTTTTGGGGGTTTTAGGGGGTTGGAAAATCCAAGATGGCCGCCATTGTCAACAGAAGTCCAGTTGGCCATGTCTTTCCATGAAATGTTTGTGCCAAAATAGATTTTTTTTTGCATCAATGGCATCATAAGGGTGCCAATATTCAGAAAAACATGCGCGGCATATTTATACTCCATTGTTAGGGGTTTTAGGGGGGTAGGAAAATCCAAGATGGCCACCATCGTCAACAGAAGTCCAGTTGGCTATGTCTTCCCGTTACAGTTTGTGCCGACATAAATGTGTTTTTTTTCGCACCAATGGCATCATCAGGGTGCCAATATCAAAATAAACATGGGTGGAAAATTTGTATTCCATTTTTAGGGATTTTAGGAGGTTGGAAAATGGCCGCCAAGATGGCCACCATCGTCAACAGATGTATGTTACCAGCCAAAATGTTTTGATTGTCACGTTCCAAGATCACAAGCAGATCGCAGTTTATACAATTGGCCACAGGGACATCACAATAATCAGAAACATGCGTAAGCCGCGTGAAATAAAAAGAAAATTACATTACTTCTGCCATGAAAGGTGGCAAAAAGTGTATGCAATTGACCACAGAAGGTGTGCAGGAAAATAAATTTCTCTCATCTAGGCTATTATTTCATAGAATTATAGTGAGTGGACTTACATTTCTAGAAATAGTTGTCCGGGAGACATCTATTTTCAGGAATGTTAGACTTAGATCTATTATCCTATGGAATAATAGACTAGACGAGGCTACTTTTCACATCGGTCAGCAAAGGATGTTCTAGTCTTATAACGAATAATGCATGCTCTCAACAGTCCTCATCGTCATGAACAACATAGTCTGCAATATTGCCACAGTCTGAACACTTGCACAATGCTGTGCATGATAGTCCATTTTTGTTACAGGAGCAATTAGTTTTGCCAGTACATGGGCCTTTACATCCGCATTTTACAAGTTCAAGAACAGCTGATGGAGCAGGTTTGAGCAGACATTTTACAGGTGTAACTTTGCCATGTTCGTCCTCCTCCCATCCATGGTCAGTCAGAGGGGGTAAATTTGGTTTCGGGTCTTTATATGACTTGTCTCTCAACGAAGTGAAGTTTGCTCTCAGTATGTGCGGCTTGAGAGCTCCTAGTGTCGGTGGTAAATTTTCACCTTCAAGATTTCTTGTACGAAAAAGCTCCCAGCGTAGTTTTCCCACAGTGTCACATTGGCTTTTTGGAGAATACACCATGCAAACAAATTTTTCTATTTGTTGAATATCCGCGTCATCTATTTTTGAGACACAACCTAATTTCTGAAATGTTCTGACAATGTCAGTTTCAGGATTCAGGGACAGGAACTTTGAAATCCAAGCTTTCTTGGAAACATTGAAAAATTTCCCACCCCAGTCTGCGCCTGTGAAATTATGAAGTCCAACAAGTGCCTTTGATTTCTCAGGTCCAAGTACAGCACACCTCTCCTTTATATCAATTGTTCTGAAAAATTTCCCTCTTCCAGTTAGCATTTTAAGCTCCCCGTACACCTTTTCTGTAGCAGCGAGGTTCAACAACATGAGAAAAACATCTGTATCGGGTGTCCACACATGTATGTCTCTCACAGATGTGCTCCGAGCCATAGCATCCAATACATGCAGTGGTATTTGGGTGTCAGCCTCCTCATGACTATGTGTTACTAAGTTCTGGTGAAACAAGTAAGGTCTGTTACTGCTAGTGTGTGTTCCATAAACAACAACTATTCCTTGTTCATTTCGAACAAAATGTTCTAAAATGCGTTTTCCAAGATATTCAGTGAGCTGGGTCTTTGTTTCGCTGTGTGATAACAGAAGTTTCAGGGACACATTCCGTATGTTCATATAGTCGTGTATTAAAAACTTCACTGGTTGTATTGAACAAACTCTCTTCGCTCTGGTCTTGCTCTTCAGTGAGTCAGCAATGTATTGGTCAAAGATTATCCGTCCTTCCGAGTAGTTTCTCACCAATCCTGAAATACGTTTTACAAAGACATCCCCAAGGTCACTTATTTTGTCCATGCTTGGTGATTTCTTCATACTTTGGACGACAGCCTGACCATCTATGATAATGACTTTATCAGTCCGACATTTGGTGTCCATTTCGCACGAATCCTCTCGCATGCCTTCTTGATCAGCTGATTCTCCTTGAATAACTTCCTCAGTTTGATTCGATGACTCTGACTCATCATCGGTAATCATCTGCATTTCACTTAACACAACCGACTCTTGTGTGCTCTGTTCAATATGATCGGGTAAGCTACCATCACCATTTCCCTGTTGTGTCTGTGGAGAATAATGCTCAACTTGGGTCATAAACGAACTTTTATCAGTTGGAATAAGCAACGTTCCATCGGAGGCAAACAGGGATGTTGGTGTAACTGACATTTCGTAACTACCTAAAGTTTCTCCAAGTTTTGCCAATAACTGTGGACGTGACTGTTGAATAACAAGGAAGCGTGCGAGAAGCTGTCGATCTTCGCGCAGCTTAACGACTTTGCCACTAACTCCAGTACTACTCTTTTTCAAGCATGTGCTGTGTGTCTTCAGTTTCATTTTCTCGATCTGGTCCCAAAGAGACATGGGCGAGTTAGCAATGAGCCGATCTGCAACAAATTGTTTGTAGCGAGCTTGTCCTTTTTCATCTCTTTTGAGAATATCATCTTTGCCATTATCTGGCACAGCCATCATAGAAGCTATATTTACCAATTGTAGATCAGAGGCAAAGGGATTAACTTCGCAGTGCTGTTCCAAATAGATCTTGATTTTGCTGGCATTGCTTGCAAGTCTTTGTGCCATGACTCCAGATAGCTGGTCGTGTTCTGATTGGTTTGGGACTGAGCTTATTGAGTAGCAATTCTGAAACTCATTCACAATACGTGTCAATTCAGGCGCTATGAGCATGAAGCGATTCAGAGCAGACTCATTCTGTGTAATTCCAGTAATTCCACCAGCTACTTTAAGACTTCGAATTTTTTGCTCTAGGGTCTGGTCTACGAATAGGTTGGTGAATGGTACACCGGTTTTGCGCACACAGAAGTCTCCTTGTTTGAGGGCTGTCCAGGTAGATGGGCTTTTAGTCCGTAGTTCGTTCATCTGTGCCAGATGTAGAGGCATCAACCGAGCATACTTATACAGATCATGAGCAAAGAAGTATTTGATTTGTTCATCTAACCCTGCAAGATATTCTTCCCAGTCGCCCTGTCTACATGCTCGGATGATGTGCAACAAACACTCTACCTGGTGAACATAATTTGTAAGGAAAACACCCATTTCACCACTCTTAGCGTTTGTCAGCTTCTTGCCAATTTTGTCAACATAATATGTAGATACTTCACTGAATATTCTGCTGCAGTTTTCATCACGGTTGTGAAGACCATCTCGTAGATTTTTGCAAAGATCAGGCAGTGTAACGGATGACATTTTATCGAGCAATCGGTCATAAATAAGGCAGTAGCAGGCCAAGGCATTCATGATATGATACTCCACTCCACGTTTAAAGGCCTTCCCAGAAAATATTTGCCGCAGTGTGCTTGGAGAATAAATCCCAGACTCAATGGCCAAAGTATCCAGACCACTGCCTTCTATGTACTTTCCAAGGGCATGAAGTGCTGCAAAACAAATGTGGAGTTCACCTGCCCGTAACACCCAATTGGTGTTTCCTTGTGATATCTGAATTTTGATGGCCCTTTCATATAGATCCAAATCGAGAGTGATCACAGTTTTTTCATCTGGTCCTACTACTACCGCTGATATATTTTGGGTTAGGGTTAACACCGTGTATAAAGTGGCATAGTCTGTTGGTGATTGTCGGAAAAGGGGGGCAATCACTTCACTATTTGTCAGTTGGGAATTGGTCACTTCCCCCTGGATGAGTAGAGAATTAGTTGAAGACCACGTTGGCATCACACTTGTTTTCTTCTGCTCAACTCTTTTATTTTTGCTACTGGCAGACAAGTTGAGTATACATGGATGAGTAATGTCTTGTTCTATTGAGGTATCTCCTCCTTCACTTGTGATGACATGCTCAGCATGAGCTGTACATTCGGCACTTTGTGTTGTCTCATCAGCTGGTTGCACTATACTCGGGTTGTTTTCTCTGTCAGGTTGCCCGGAATTATTGCTGAAGTAACACGCTAGGAACCAGGTCCTGTCTTTTTCTTCATACGCCTTCAACAAATTTGAGTGAACGTCTATCTCATATGCATCAAATTTTATTGGTTTTGCTACTACGAATGGTTCAGAATGATAAACCACATCCAGCTGCATTTGAGAAACCTTATCTGGAATATCAATAGACTTATTGACTGGCTCACCATTCTCAAACTTTTCTTGGTTTATAACAACAACTGTTCCATGTAAAGTGTTTTGTCCATCACACGTGTCTTCTAGGAAGTCTATGTTATCGACAGCAAAGAATATCGATTTGCCTTTTTTAACAAATGAAGGTAAACAGTATCCACCAGATGAAGAGATACGCTCAGTCACAGCAGATTCAACTCTCTTTTCCAGATTGATAACTCCATCATAGCTTAGCCCAAGATTGAGCTCTGTTAACAAATTGATCAGCACTTTGCTGCGAACCTTATTATGGACAGAAAGGGCTAAGCCAACAGAAAGTGGAGTTTGTCTGTGCTTTCTAAATCCTGTATCAGACTTTGGCTTATGTTTGACTTGTTTGTCTGTTCGGACATTTTGTTTCAGTAGCTGACATATAATGGCTACCGTTTTATTAACATCTTCATCACGTTTGCCACCTACAACGTGGGACTTGGTTCCAAATAGTAACCGTTTTAGGAAAAATGCCAACAAAGGTGGATTCTTGCAATTCATGCTACCTGTGAAATGCCATTCATCACTGTCGTATAACAACTCGCGGCGTAGCACATGGGCTACATCACTTAAATCCTGGAGGTCTTTCTCTAACTCTCGCGGAAGTGCAATGTCAACAGTCATAGATAGTGTTTTCTGACTTATCAGGCGTTCACTCTCGTTTCTCTTGTGTGGTCTGACGAATTCAACATCAGAAATATTGTCTTTAATTAATTGCTTAAGATATTTCTTGTGATGCGATTCGCCCGTTTCAACACCATTTTCTATCAACATTTGGACATACTCATCATTGACACTATTCATTGTTATCACTTGCTGAGACACCAGAGAGCACCTCACAGCACTAAGAATATCAATATCTGAAATGTACTTTCCAACGCTTTCACTTCCCTTTGAACTAGCCAATTTTACCAATTTGCATTCTCTTTCATGTGTTCGTAAACAGTTCCTATGATACCACATTTCATATGCAGAAGCATCGCCGGGCTGCTGAAGCAGTGAAAGACTTGTCCTGACTTTATCATTGGATGTTGTGTTTTTAATATCTATCAAACGCGTTCCCATGGAATCACTCTGAACGAGATGAAGTTCACCTGTATGAGGAGTTTCACATTGGAATACGCAATTTTTTGATTTTGGCTCGCCACTAGATCTTCGAGCACGATTGCCATCAGAAGTGTCTTGTGAGGTCGAAGGACGTCCAACTTTTGCTGGTGGGCCTGTGCCTGAGGATTCAAGGAATCTTTTTTCTGCTCTCTTCAACATTGTCTTATGTGTCACATTCTCTGTGGTATTTTATTTGTGGCAACTCATCGTCCGATAGTTTAGAAATATTCTCTGCAAGTGATGCGTATTCAACTTCACCATAGTTTGCACGTTTTTGTGCAAATTCTAGTAGGTTGAGAGCTGAGTCCTTTGATACTTTTTGCACAAACGTCAGGCTTCCTTGCGCGCCTTTGCCACATATAATACATTGAACTTCGTCCATTGTTTTTTCCTGCACCTTCAACAAGTTACAGAGTCAATTTTCATACAGGTCAACACCAGCGTCCGACACCTGAAACAAAGAGAGCACACATTAACCTACTGCCAGATGATTTATTAATTAAGTGAATAATACATAATGTTTATTTCGTATAGAGCATCGTGTGTTTTCGTGACCGTGATAACATTTGACTGAGTGTTCCACCATCAACAATTTGTGCCGGGAAAAATAACGAGTTGGACCCGGGCGGCCATATTGGACGCCATCTTAGCGCATTTATGCGTGAAATAGTGAATAAAAGTCTTAAAAATAAGTTATCTGGGACAAACTTTATTATACAAAACAATATTTAGTCTCCATCTCATGTTCCTATGCTCGAAAATAAAGAAATTGACGAATTTAATCAATTTACAGTTTTGGGCGGCTATACTAAATTTGATGACGCCACAAAAAGTGGGTCAAAAATTTGCCACCTCGTTTTTTTTCAATACTGACACCTTAAAGATTCTATTTATGCAAAAAAATCAATTTTGGCACAAACTTCTCACGGGAGCCATTTTTTGGACATAGCCAACTGGACTATAAAACCTTATCCCCAGTCTTCCTAACTTTGTACAAACAGTCGTTGTCAAGAACGAACTGTTTCTTATTTGTTCCCATGTATTTGGTAGCTGCGCTAGCGAGCAACAGCTCTTCCTGGCTTGGTTCAGTATTACTCTCCAAACACGATATGATCGGAGCTGTGTCAGAGTCATTTCGCCGAACTTCACCCAGCTCAGCTAGCGTCATACATCTGTCAAATTTATTGCGTCACTATTGGTCGATGTCGATCCGGTTTGACCTACTGTTATCACGTCTATCAGATAAGTCACTCTAAGCTGTGAGCGATTCCATCCCGTTTCTGGGCATACACAACCTTGACATGGTTTATCGTCAGGGTATCCCCCCCCCCCCCCCCCGGTCTCTGGGCAAATACCAGTTTTGCATGATGGATCGTCCATCCAGTCTTCTCCGGGTTCCCAGGGCTACCCTAAAGTGTCAGATTTAATTGTACAGACGGGACGAGCCAATCTGCTTCCCATTGTTTTAATTAGGTGCCCCCCCCCCCCCCCCAGGGTCCTGAGGGTTCCCCTCGGTCTCCTGTGTCAGAATCACCTCAACGTCGGAGTGTCTGTTCTGGTGGTCTGAATCGCCCGAGGGTTTGGGAGCAACCGTCTCGCCTGTTTCAAACGCCACCTCTCTGAGTCTGGCATTTCTGGGTCGTTTGTTGTCCCCATCAAACTTTATCGATCCCAGGGCCAGCGGCACGATGTCATCGATCTCGTCCTCAAATTTTTTCCACGACTTAAGGAGTCGTTGACAGTAATTACCCCCCCCCCCCCCCCCACACACACACAAGGCAAATCATTGGATTCACAGCCGGCAGTATATCGCGGGCATGTGTCCCCAACCGGTATTCTTGATCCTGCGTCGGCGTTCTCGTGTTTTACTCCCGGACGATGCTGAATAGTCATATCTTACTTAATGGGATTTCAAAAAAGGGATTCGCTGAAGCTTTCAAAATGTTCCATCTGATTTCCCCTGTATACAGGAAATCAGATGGAACATTTTGAAAGCTTCAGCGAAGGTATAGCTAGGAAGTAATTGATGGTAGTTTAGCCAATAGTACTGGTACAAGGCCGCAATGGAACAAGACTGTTATTGAAGCTAATGATAGGACAGATAGACCATAGACCAGTAGTGGCCTTGGAGCTTTGGCGACAAGATGGAAACGGAATCCCATTTGTGGAATCCCTTTTTTGTAATCCCATTTGTGGAATACCTTTTTCTTCGAAAACGCCTGTGGCTATGGAATCCCATTTTGGTCGTATGTGCCTATGTGACAGGGCACATTGTGTCACATTGTGCCTTTTCACATAAGCACATATCGGCACATAAAGCATGTGCTTATGTGATAGGGCACATTGTGTCACATTGTGTCTTTTCACATAAGCACATATCGGCACATAAAGCATGTGCTTATGTGCTAGGTCACATTGTGTCACATCGTGCTTTTTCACATAAGCACAGATGACAAAAAGGGATTCTCCAGAAGGTATCCTAGATAGGTATCCTCAAATAATACAATACTAGGCTATAGGTATCCTCAAATACCCGCATGTGCCTATGTGATAGGGCATATTGTGTCACATTGTGCCTTTTCACATAAGCACATATGACAAAAAAGGGATTCTCCAGTAGGTATCCTCGAATAATACAATACCAGGCCGTAGGTATCCTCAAATACCCGTATGTGCCTATGTGATAGGGCATATTGTGTCACATCGTGCCTTTTCACATATCGGCACATAAAGCATGTGCCTATGTGATAGGGCATATTGTGTCACATTATGCCTTTTCACATAAGCATATATGACAAAAAGGGTTGCCGATGATCATATGTTTTTCAAAAAAGGGGTGCTAAAATTGGGGTGCCATTGGATATAGGCTTTCGTTATACACAAGGGAGATAACTGCATTATGGGAAATCAAGCAATCTGATTGGTTTGTTAGATATATGAAACAACAAGAATACTTGGAATAGGGTCAGAACTAACAAGAATAGACTAGAAATTGCTAAATATAGCAATAATAAGGTATACTGTTCCAGCTGATAGGCTCTTCTACGCTACTGGAGTATACTATAGAACAAAGAAACAGAGTCAGATAGACGATAACTATTGCATATATAGATAGTAGCAGAGGATTCTGGGTAAATTTGTCCTTTAGCACTACGTGCTATTCTTAATAGGGAAATAACACGTCATGGGATAGGGATCCAAAAAGGGGTTCTGGGAGAATTCTAATCCAGAACATTACTCCTGTTCAATCGAATGCACCCCCTTGAGCCCCTTAGTACTATAGCACTACGTGCTAAGCCGACAAATTGGGAAATAAAGTCAATTTCGGTGATTTTGGGTGAATTTTGGTGATTTGGAAGGATTGTCGGGTTGTTTGTGGTAATTAGATTTACTCTTCTACAATCGAACATACCCTCCGAACATACCCCGTCTTATTGCAGAACAATTGGGTAACATAGCAATCACGTGCTACCATAGATACCAAGATGGCGGCCTCCAGTATACAAAATGGACGACGGAAACACGTATCACCCTAACAACACGCGCTGCGCATGCGCATTCACACCACGCATCACTATGGAGATGACGTCACAACATGGCCGCTCACGCGGGTTACCATGACAACACAACATGGCGCCACTAGGTCACGTGACTATGACGTCACATGAGATCATCCAAATGAGATCATCCAGAATAGACCTCAAAACCACATCACATACTACTCACCTGGCCAACTGACCCTGCGGCCCGCGGAACCCCAGCAGGCAGCGTAGACTACTGTGATGATCGGCCTAAAAGGTATTTTCTTAACTGCCTTGTAAACCGCACCACTGCCAACAGTTGTTTCCTTGTCGTAAAGTACCGAATTGGTTGAGGTTTTAAAACAAAACTACCGTATTCTACGACGCGTTCGTTTTTTTCTTGAATCTGTGACAGTTCCGCTCCGATCGCGAAATTTGATGCGTCTGTGTCTAATACAAAAGTATCCGTTTGATTTGGTATGGTCAACAGGGGTTGTGATACTAAGACTTTCTTGAGGGCCTCATACGCTACCTGTTGATCCTCAGTCCACTCAAACTCTTAGCTTTCCCAGTAAGGGCATAGAGTGGTCTGGCCAATTCAGCATACCCTGGGATAAAGGCCCGATGGTAATTCACAAGGCCACAAAAGCTTTCCTCTAGTTGTAGTGAGAATGGGCCAGCTCTTAAAAACCTTCGTGGACTCCTCACTCATTTGGATACCATCCCTACTGATTATTCGGCCCAAGAACTCAATGCGCTGCTGGAAAAATTCGCACTTCTTGGGTTTCAGTTTGAGGTCATATTGTCGAAATCTCTGAAGAACTTTCCAGAGATTTCCAAGATGATCACGAACCGATAAACCACCTATCACCACGTCATCCAAATAGGACAAGGCTACTGACCAATTCAACCTGGAGCACCAAGTTAATGACCCATGACCAGGTATAAGGGGACGGCAAGCCGAAAGGCATCTTTTTGAACTCCCAACTCCCATACTTCGTACTGAATGCTGTTTTTTCTCGGTCTTCCTCTTTCACCGAAACCTGGTGGTACGCACTCATACAATCTGCCTTTCCGAAACACAAGCTTCCAGACAACGCACCCATACGCTCATCCGTACGGGGAAGGCGAAACACTTCCTTTCGCGTGACTGCATTCAACCGCCGATAATCGACACACCAGCGTACAATTTTTTCGCGTTTCCTTACAAGTACTGGGGGTGAGGCCCATTCTGACATGCTGGGCTGGATTACCCCGGCCTTCAACATTTTCTTAAGGTGGGCCTTCTCCTCATCAACAAAGCACATGGGTGTGCTTCTCGTTTGCTGGCGCAAGGGTGGGGAGGTACCTGTGTCTATACTGTGTTGGAAGTTCTTTAAAATTTCCAAGGTCATAATCATTCTTGGCGAATACGACCTGGTATTCAACCAAAAGAGCGGCTAATTCCTCTGTTTCAGATTTGTTTAACAGCTTGGAAGAGCGGTCGTATACTCTCCCAAAAAAGAAAGTGTGCATGCTAAAAAATAACACTAAAAAAAGATATATACCATTTTCATTCATGGAAATTTTATTCAATCACAGATGAATCAATTTGTGATCAACACGAGAAATTTCATTACGCTACGACGAATACTCTTGGTGCCATGGAGAGTCAAAGACACTAAGGGTCAAACACAAAAGTCACACACTCAATATCTGGTATGACCTCCGTCTGCATCGACTACTGCTGTGCATCTACGCGTCATGGAAGCGAACAAGTTAGCATGGAAGTGTTGTGGGATGTTGTTCCATATTCTGATAAGCTGTCTTTGGAGTTCCACAAGCGTTGACGGTGCATGGGGAAGCCGGCGTAGTTGACGTTTCATTTCGTCCCATACGTGCTCAATGGGTGAGATATCGGGCGAATTTGCGGGCCAGGGAAGAGCATCCACTTGTTGTTGCTGCAGATACTGTTGAACAACACGAGCTGCGTGGGGTCGGGCGTTGTCCTGCTGTAGAATGACGCCGGGGCCGTGACGTTGCAGAAATGGGACAACCGGTGCAAGCACTTCATCACGATATCTGGCTGCATTGAGATTGCCATCAATAATGACCAGCTCAGTTCTGTTACGGGCAGTGATGCCACCCCACACCATGAGAGACCCTCCCCCATAACGGTTTCGCTCCACGACACATGGATCTGCATAGCGTTCGTTTCGACGTCTGTACACTCTCTGGCGGCCATCTGATGATGAAAGATGGAAACGACATTCATCTGTGAATAAAACACGTCGCCACCAGTGTAAGGGATGCCTGAGATGTTGTCTACACCACTGCAGTCGAGCACGACTGCAGTGGTGTAGACAACATCTCAGGCATAAGCCGTATTCTCTCAGCCGGTTGATTACTGTTTGAGGATGTATCCGTCTCAGGTTACGGATGTTCCTGGCTGTCGTCGTTGCCGTTTGTTGCCGGTTCCGGAGATGGACGACACGGATATACCGATCTTGTGCAGGGGTGGTAACTCGGGGTCTCCAGGAGCGGGGTCGGTCTCGTACTCTTTACACCTACGAAATTATTTTTTTTGGAGTTTGATCAATTTCTGCAATGCACACTTTCTTTTTTGGGCGAGTATATAAATCTGTCAAATGTGGTGGAATACCCAGCGGATTCCCCAATTTCGATTTGTGGTCATGAGACTGCTCGAACTCTTGATGTGAAGTCACTCGGTGCACCCCAGGCAACTCCACTTCATCAATCTAAATTTGCATTAGGTCGGTGGCAGCTTGCGCTAAAAAGGTTTCTCCATTATTATTGTCGGCATCATCACCAGCCCCTGGGCCCGACCCCACGTCTAATACAGAGTCCACCCCATGGGCTTCAGCAATTACTTGGGACTTATTTAATGACAGACTGTGATTGTTTACATTAAACACGCTTTCGACCGGTTCAGATTGTTTAGAATGAACTGAGCGTAGACCAAAGCTGGGTTCTGATTGAACTGGTTCAATTATGAAATCTGAAGCTAACAGTGACGGTTGCATTGTGCAACAGGGCCACCGAGTTGGCAGGAATTGTGGTGTCTTCACACAACAGCACCTTGACCACTTTCTGCTGATCTGGAGTTTCTTTATTTTTAATTTCAGCGGCTGGCTCGGCATCCGACGTCTTTGCGTCACCGGCACAGTCCAATTGACCTGCAGTTACTGCGTGTTCATCGACTGAGCTGGCCAGGGGAGTTACTCTCTGATCATGCATATTTCCTGACACCGGTGTTACGTCCTGTAACTCACTTTCTTTGGGCTTTTCAATCAATTTTATGTGTTCTGCCGGAACGTTTGGAACCGCTCAGTCCCCCAGAAAGAGTAACTCCTCCCGGAAGTGAATGTGTCCATTATGTTCAGCTAGAAAATTGTTGCGGAATAGAAAGAAAATGTTTATCGATCTGCGATCGTAAAACGTTGATTTCCACGTTGCGATTACTGGTAGTTCTATGAGGTTCCACCCGCCTGTGTTCGTTTGGGATTCCATCAGACACAGGCTCCAGAGTTTGGGTTCAGTAACTTAACGAACTTGTCGTGTATAGCACAACGAAGACCAGCTTCAAATTATCTGCTATTTTAATTAAACTAAGCAAGTCATTATTTATAATAATTCGCGACTAAACTGTCGTTGTCTCCGGTATAAAAATGTACAATTTACAAGTAACAAAGTTCGTACCTTGAACGCAGTGGCGGCATCCAGGTTTCTTCTTGTGGAGTTGATCTGCATACATCAGGAGTCCAGAGACAACTAGTCTAAGCAGTCAGAAATTGGTGCGTATATACACCAAATTTCTGATGCAATACTTGGGGTACGTGACGACCGTCAGCAGTTTCTCCCTGACCTCAGGGAAACTAAGGGAAAGTCCCCTGACGTGGCGGTCGCCATTTTGTAGACTCTTATACTGCCATGCAGTCTATCTGTCAGTCCGCATACAGTCCATGGAATCTCGGCTCTCAAATAGTATTCCACCGGGCGCCAGTTAACCGGCGGAATGTCCCGGTGACTGGTGCTAAAATGCAACGCAGCATCCCCAGTTCAATGGGGAGTTTCACCAGGTACAAGTTATGATTTGTTAGACAGTTCGAACACCAACATCCCAGTAATACTGCCGAATGTTATTGTCCCATCTGTCAACATTCATCAAATGTTACTGCTTGTTGACAATATTGGCTTGCAAAGGTATGCCTGATATTGTCAACAGAACATCTGGCGTGTAACTACAGAGTATGCCTGTACGCTAGTCGCTAGTTTCATACAATTCCATGTAATTTGAGTTGTCATGTTTCAATCTGTTCCAAAACTTGTTAAACAATTAAATAATCTCGAGTCTATTGAATTTCCCACAGAAAACCCCAAGAGCTGGAGCTCTTACCCGAGCTGACAAGCGTAATTAACCCCCCTGTGGGCTCACTTCGCAACATTCTTCCCCAACCGAGGATCAAAACTCAGAGGGACTTGATCACTCAGAAAGGAAAACGATTTGCGAAGCGACAACACAGTGTTAACGAAATGCGTCCGTTCCAAGGACAGGGAAAGGATGCCGCTCACAAGTCCATTACTCTCTATGTAATCAATAAAACCAAGGAAACTCATTTCCAATTAAAATTCATCCTCCCCAGGAGGTATTTATCCTTTTATATTTACCCCTGCATCGGTACCGAGGAACATAGCCTACTCATTCATGACCAAAGAGAAGCTTATCATAATGGCGCAAGGTCGAATTCGTGAGGTTTCAAACACTCTCCCCACTTCACATCCATGCAACATGTTGGATATGTTTTTGACTGCGAGCCATGTCGACCCAAATCTGTTCACAGACGAGGTGAACTTTTGCTTTACAGCGAGGACATTTATAAGCAAAAGCTTCGCCATGAATGTCCTCCAAACAAACACAATAATGCCCGGTTTCACCACTAGTACACTGTTCGTAGTGTACAGTGTTTAAACGAATTTTGTGGTCCTCAAGTGTTTCTTTTAACAATTAACAAGCTCTCTTCCACTCCAATGTTTCAAAAACATTCCAGTGTTCTGAGCTCAACTCCACATACGTTGGGTGAACCGCAGTGAACTTCTTAACCTCGTGCAGTTCAATGCTTCGGAATGGCCGTATTCGGTTAGGGATCCATATAGTAGCGGCCAGTCCAGAACTGGTTATTCCAGTACCTGATCACCTTTTCTGGGCAGCCGGCTGGCTGACCTATACGTCGGAAACCAGTCAACCACAAACTCTCGGCCTCTTCTGTATCGCGGTCATTGGTTTGACTCACATGCAAATGTGGCAAGACATAGTCGTCTTCGGTTATCAAATACCGAAGATGCACTTAATAGAGTCGTACGCTAACACTGTTAAATGCTGTCTCAAAGTACATCCCATCCCAAAACCGGAGCAAACGCTGTCCCATGCGACCCATCCGAAACTATGATTTTGTTTCATGTGGGCCCCCAGGGACATGCAGTTGTTGGTCGAAATAGAAATTCTGTTCCTCATCAAACTATTCACTTTCCTTTACATTTAAAGAGGGTACCGATGCCATGTTCTCAAGTGATTAATCCAAAGATATCCTATTAAAGAAAACTATCAAATATTATACCGTCTATTTATAACAACTTAAACACTATTTAACAACGTCCTCCTCTATCCGATGCACTCACTCCCGTGGGTATATGTGCTTCTAGTACCCTCCCTGACAGTCAAGTCACACACGTACTAGTTTTTTGAGATTATCTTATGTGGGGTACTGGGGAGTACTTATCCAAACCCTGCCAGATTCCCCACTTTTAAACTCTGTAAACTTTTTTTTTTTACTTTTAACCGAAAGAAGTTCAGTATTTGTTTGCAGATAATCAAAAAGACAACCTCACACGACTGCAGTTTCTATCGGATTTTCTCCACAGTCTGCAGAGTGTTACTAACAGACTTTGGAAAAATACCAAGATAAATATTCTCAATGGCTATTTACTCTACGTCCCCCTCCCCCATCGAAGGCACTACCAAATTCTCTAAAATGTCTCCGGATCCACCAATTATCGATTCCGGGAATTATGGTTAACTGGAGACGAGGATTCACGTATTCTCGTCCCGTCCAGCAAGGATGTTTCCATTTATACAACAGCTTCTTCTTCCCGTCAATGTACTTTCGACATACTCACTGTAGGTAAGAAAAACCTCTCACTATAATACTGATTATAAAAGAGTTCGAGAAATTTGACTTCTTCCAAAATAAATTTCTCTTCCATCTGGGGGTAATGCATTTGGAACACTCGATGTTCCATGGGCCATTTAACTCTGTCTGGAATGGTTTTGCCATACAATAGGCGTCAATATCCAGAGACATTAATTCATAACAATTTTGAAAGCTTGAAAAAGGATACAATCCACTTGCACACAATCAAATGCAAATAGCATATACAATAAATTGTTCACGAAGAAAACAGCTAAGTATAGCACGAGGCACAAAAATTCCCGACCATGTACTTGCTCGGAATATAGTCACTGGCGTCACGAAGCTTATGCCCTAACATTCCCTCGACCTCTGCTTTGGTTAAACTACCCGAAAGGTCGGTAGCCATTGTTCGTGCATATGATTGTCGAGCTCTCCTTGCTCGGGGGTAACTGTCTTCACTACTATTCTCTGCTTCTGCCATCTTATAACTAAAGAAATTAATCACAATATACTCAAAAAAATAAGAATCAAAATAAGGATAAGAATCTCAATGAACAGAAACCCTTAACTGTTAGGATTTCACCATCAAAGTTCTGTAAATGGTTCTCGCATTTGAGACGGCACGATGTAGGATCGGTAAATGGTATTAGGTCCCGTCCGAAAATTAAAGATGCCACCATCAAAATCAGGATGGGTATCTTTGTACAACACATAATACTGGTTATGTCTCGGGAGTCCATTGGACCTAAAACGAGCTCGTCGTCGAGCTCTCCAATTAAGAAATCTTCCCCAAGGGTTACACCTTTCTATGTGTCTTCTTACAGACCACATCTCATGAATTAAATGGTTTACCGTTATTCTGTGGCTATGATAATGTCTTGTAAAATCGATTCCTGAATGTAATAAATCCGTACTATTGAAAATACTCAAAACACGCGAGTGGCTTTTTAACAGAATGTGGGTTGAGCAAGCAGAATCATACCAATAAACTATTTATTTATTTATTTATTTATTTATTTATTGGTGCTTTACGCCACATCAGCAGCTTAGGCTATACCGTGGCGATGAAAGTGTATATTTAAAAAAGACCATGGATTAAAATATGAAACAAATTGAATAAGAGGTTTAAAAAACATGAGAGTGAAACATAATGAGAAAGTGAGACCAGTAGTACAAAAATGTAAATCAACCTGTGAAATAAATATAGATAGATGAAAATTAAAATGCTAAAAACAATTTAAAATTTATTAAAAAGGTTGATTACTTTCAAGAATGAGATGACTTTTTGCGGGCTCGTATGATAAAATAAATCTCTCAAAGATCCGACTGTAAAATACTGCCCTCTAACATGATTAAAATCAGTACAATTCAAAAGAATGTGTTCCACTGACAACACCTGCTGGCAGGGAACACATTCTGGTCGCAAATTACCCTCCAACAAAAAGGAATGTGTTAGTCTTGTATGACCAATATGACACCGCGTCAAAACTGCAAGATCCTTTCTACAAAGGTTACTAGACGGGTAGTGATCTGAAATAGTTGGTCGAAAGCGATGAAGCTTGTTATTTGTCGCTCCATCCCATTCCGCCTGCCACAAGCATTTGATGTAACTACTGATATGTGGTTTGAAGTCACTGAACGGAATCTTAAAATCAGTGAGAGGCTTTGTTAAAGCCTGTTTTGCTGCACTGTCTGCTTTGGTGTTACCAGCGATACCTACATGCCCGGATACCAGCAAAACACGATATCATATTGGTCAGACATGAGAGTTGTTAACTTCTCACGAAGCTCCAAAATGAGAGGGTTCTTCAACTTGGGGTTGAGTAAAGCAAGTAAAGAGGAAAGAGAGTCGGAGAAGATGATCGACTCTCTTTCCTGTGCATTCTCGATGTGCTCAAGTGCGAGTTGAATAGCTTTAACTTCAGCTGTGAAAATAGAACTCTGATTCGGTATTCTGATTGAAGTGATATGATGACCAGTAACAGCAGCTGATGATACTTTGTCACCATCTTTAGATCCATCTGTATAGATCCTGATATAAGTACTATATTTGGACTTTATTTCGGCAAATTTTTGTTTGAACTGCAAGGAATTGGTATCAGATTTTTTGGTAGAAGCAAGGTCCAAAATAATTGTAGGTTTTTTAAGATGCCAAGGAGGAATGTGTGATTTACGGTTTTCTTTTATAGATTCAGAATCAATTTTGGCAGACTCCATGTGGGGTTTAACTCTAATTCCCAATGGAGGAATATGTTTCTGATGTCGATTAAAAAAGTCAACATTTTGAGGTTCTGAAATACATTTAAATGCAGGATTTGAAGGATTGGCCAAAAGTTTAGACACATATTGGAGAGACAATTTAATTCTGCGCTTCTCAAGAGAAGGCTTCTCTGCTTCAACAAGCATCGAGTCTATTGGGGATGTTCGAAATGCCCCTAGACTAATTCTAATACCACTATTGTGAATGGCATCAAGTGGTTTTAGGTATGATTTCCTTGCAGAACCGTAAACTATAGAACCGTAATCTAATTTTGATCGAACAAGTGATCTATACAGATGGAGCAAAGTTTTTTGGTCAGCACCCCAATCAGTGCTACCAACGACCTTCAGTAGGTTCAGAGTTCTCTTACATTTAACTTTTAGTTGTTTTATGTGGGAAGTGAAATTCAGTTTGTTGTCAAACAACAAACCTAAGAATTTCACTTCCTTAACAACTTTAATAATACTCCCATCAATTTTTAACTCCGGATCGAGGTGATGCTTCCGAAGCTTACAAAAATGAACACAATTTGTTTTCATCTTTGAAAATTTAAAACCGTTTTCTGTGGCCCATTTTTGAATTTTGTTTAAGCACAGCTGAAGTTTGCGCTCTATAGCATTCATTTTTTTGCTGCTATAGCAGATCAAAAAATCATCAACATACAATGAGGAATCTACCATATTCTCAATTGCGTCGATGATGCTATTAATCTTAATTGAAAAAAGGGTAACAGATAAAATACTACCCTGAGGAACCCCCATTTCCTGCTCGTGAGGATCAGATAACGTTGACCCAACACGAACCTGAAATTGGCGGTCCTTTAAAAAGTTTTCAATAAAAAGGGGCATACGCCCTCTCAACCCCAAGTTAAAAAGATCCTTTAAAATCCCATACGTCCACGTTGTATCATATGCCTTCTCCAGATCAAAGAAGATGGCGACCACATGTTCTTTTCTGGCAAAGGCATTTCTAATAAACGTTTCAAGTCTGACCAAATGATCCACAGTACTTCTCTGGTTTCCGAAACCACACTGAACATCCGCAAGCAGATTGTTCGATTCCAGAAACCAGACAAGCCGATCATTGATCATCCTCTCCATGGTTTTACAGAGACAACTAGTTAGTGCAATTGGTCTGTAATTACTTGGATTACTATGATCCTTATCAGGCTTTGGAATGGGAATAATTGTTGACTTTCGCCAGGAAGATGGAAACTGGCCAGTCACCCAAATGTCATTAAAAACGGACAATAAAAGTTCTAGTGAAGTTTGAGGAAGGTGTTTCAAAAGTGTATAATGTATATCATCAGGACCAGTAGCTGTATCCTTTGCTCTATGTAAAGAGTTGCGTAACTCTTCCATAGAGAAAGGTTCATTGTAATCCTCTAAATTATTGGATGTAAATTTAATCTGTTGTTTTTCTTGTTTTTTAATTTTGGTGAATTCTGGATTACAATTTTCAGACGACGAATGTTTAGAAAATGTGGAAGCGAGTTTGTTAGAAATTTCTGTCTTGGATGTAATTAATGTGTTGTTATCCTTCAGGTGTTTTACAGTTGATTTTGTTTCTTTTCCTTTAATCTTTTTAATCATTTTCCAAATTTTTGTGATTGGTGTGTTTTGATTAATTTTAGAAACATAAGTTTCCCACGAATTTTTCTTTTTTTGCTTTATAAGTCGTCTTGTTTTTGCCCGATTAATACGCAGTTTATCCAAATTATGTGTTGTAGGTGACTTGTTAAATTCCCTTTCAATTTTTTTCCGATCTTTTATTGCCTGTTTACACTCACTATCAAACCATGGTTTGGCGAAACGTTTTGGATTTGCCGAGGTTCTAGGGATAACTGTAGTTGCAATGTCAAGCAGCTCGTTTGTAAAATGTTCTATTTGATCAGAACTATCTTGAAATTTCTCCCGTGTGAGGCGTTCAGAACAAAGCGATGAGAAAGTGTCCCAATCGGCCTTTTTAAAGTTCCACCGGGGCACCCTCTCATCGTCCGCCGGAACTACACTCTCCAACACAGTTGGAAAGTGGTCACTCCCGCACAAGTCATCGTCTACCTTCCAAGAAAAATCAAGGAAGATAGAAGGGCATGCAATTGAAAGATCAATTGATGTATACGAACCAGATGCGGGGTGCAGATAAGTGTCTGAACCATCATTGAACAAACATAAATCATGTTTTGTAATGAATTCTTCTACAGTTTTGCCTTTTACATCTTCTTGACTGCAGGAATTACCCCAAATAGGGCTATGCGGGTTAAAATCACCCAACAAAATGTACGGAGTTGGGAGTTGTTGGACTAGTAACTCAAGATCATTCAGTTGTAGCGTTTTACTCGGTGAAACGTAAATAGAACACAAGGTGATTGTCTTGTCTAAGGTTAGACGTACTGCAACAGCCTGTAAATTTGATTGCAAAGATACAGGACTGTGAATAATGTCGTTTCTAACCAAGACGGACGTTCCACGAATATGAAGATCAGTTTCATCTGCCCAGGCATTATACGATGTATAATGCTTAAAAGCTGACTGATCTCGAGTTGTAGGTTCCTTTAAAAGAGTTTCCTGCAGGCAAAAAGCTACAGGTTTATATTTTTGGCTTAGAAGACCAAGTTCACTGAAATTAGCTCTAAAACCTCGACAATTCCACTGTATGATATTATTTCTCTGTATATTATCCATATTTGGTTGGAGATTGGGATGGTGGACGTATGGGCGATATTGCCCCAGTATGTTTCTTTGGTGATTTTGTTTTGGGCGACTTATTCTGAGATGTTGAGCGCAGTTGCTCGAACATTTCATCGATGCCATCACCGACATCCATCTTCTCAAAGCCTTCAAATCTGTTACGCGTAACAGGGTCTTGAAGGGCCTTGGGCGTTCTGTCTGATAACTGTTTTTGTTTTTCTTTCTCTTTTTTCTTTTTTTCCAAATTTTCCTGTTTTCTTCTCTGACTCTGACTCAGATTTTGCTGCTGCGATTTCTGTATATGCTCTGTTTTGGAATTTGTGTTGTCTTTTCTAGTTGGCTGATCTGATTTATTGTTGTCCTGTCTTGCCTCCGCTGGTGTAGATTTTTGTTGTGGATGTTCCTTTATATGTTGTGTCTTAATTGTTTCTAGAGCAGTGCTGTTTGTTTGTGTAGATCTTCCTTGAGTTGAATTATTTGCTATTGTAAAAGATTGTATTGTGGTTGGAATTGAACCTTTGAGCCAGGTATATTCAGTTTGACATGAAACTGATTCGGTTGATTTCTTTTGTTTCAGAGTTGAGGCATAAGTTGGTATTGATATATTCATGCCAGGCATTGATGTAACGATGTCTCTGGCATCTTTAAAACTAATCTGTTTTTCACATTTGATCTTTTGTATCAACTTTTCCTTCCTCCAGACAGGGCAATCCTTTGACGATGACATGTGATTGCCCTGACAGTTGATACATTTATATGTGGATGTTTCACAAGGTCCATCATGGCTTAAACTGCATTTGAAACATATTTGTTTGCCTCGACAGGAATTCTGTCCATGTCCAAATGTACAAATCCACTCGAACGTTCAGGTAGCCAATTTTAATAGATTTGGGCGGTCTTGTGCCATCAAATGTGCATATGT
This sequence comes from Pictodentalium vernedei, assembly GCA_031216915.1. Taxonomy (NCBI): domain Eukaryota; kingdom Metazoa; phylum Mollusca; class Scaphopoda; order Dentaliida; family Dentaliidae; genus Pictodentalium; species Pictodentalium vernedei. The sequence continues at coordinate 371,667,763 of CM062291.1, forward strand.
AGGTGTTCGTTTGTATAATTTTACCTTCTTTTTTAATTTCGACACGTTTCACTGCTGTTATACCTTGAGGTTTTAGTTCTAATGTAATTTCGTTTACTTCCATGTCAGCCAGCTCTCTTGTTCTTATGACGCCTTTGCTTGAATTCAGAGTTCTATGAAAATTTGCTTTAACATTAAAATCTACAATTTTAGTGGTGTGCATAAGATTATGTACCTGAACTTGTTTCATACATTCTATTAGAATGTCACCAGATCTTAACTTTTTAATGTTTTTAACAGTACCCGCGATACCCTTGATGGCTTTTTCAAGGGCAAAGGGGTTAATAGAGCCTATTTTTTTATTTTCATCAGTAGATTGAATTAAAATGAATTTTGGAATGTTATCCTCTGGTGGTATCAGAGATTGAATTAAGTCGTCGTCAGAGTCAGAGTCCTTTAGGTCGGTAACTTTGAAAGGTCTTTTTGTTTTTGTAGGTTGTGCCATTTTAGTGATGTAAATTGTTCACTGCCCCGGCTCCCACCCACCACGGAGTCCAACAAGGGGTAGGGTTACTGCCATGCAGTGAACCCACCGGGTTGCCGGTATTCCCACATACCTGGTATGGGGCAGTATACTCAGCCAGTGTTGATGCCGAGGCATACCACTGACTGATTGGCCTGTGTGTGGAAGTGCCAGGTCTTCAGATGGCGGCCATCCAATCAATCACTGTATAAAACACCGTAATAAAAGGTTGCCATGCATAACCGAAACAGACAGTGCACCAAAACTATGTGGCTATTAAAATATAAAGCTTTTAAAAACAGTACACAATGGCAATTATGTTATGTGAATAAAAGAAATGATTGACTGAATGGCCACCAAATGCCCCCCGACGTGACACCCAGTACTTTTTGGGGTGGGGGCTCCCGATTGGCCAGAACGGACCATCCGACCATCCTTCTACTCCCGAAATTGGGGCCAAAGCAGTGTGTTGAACAAGATTATCTCCGAAATGGAGACCAGGGCTCCATCCCGGAGACTGCCCTAACCGGGGCCACGAGTCCTCAACTGCCAGGATTCCTTCTTCCGGGGCCTTCGGAACGCACCTCACGGGAGAACAAGGTGCCTGCCAGATGGTATTAGCAGGATTGATCATTTTGGTCCGCGGCTGCGTATTTATGTATTTCGCAGCGAACCAACTCAATTGAGCAAACCTGCCAATTAGAAATTAGCAAACCTGCCCAATTGAGCAGGCCGTCCTCTATCCGCCACCTGAGGACCCGCCTAGTAGGGGATGATCAAACCCCCCTAGGTACCAATAAACTATATCTCTTTCAAGTTCAATTGTGATTGCAATATTTTGAAAATCATAGTACACACATCTGAAGATATCCTCGGATGTGAAAGTACAATGAGTTTGAAAATATCTTAGTTGATAAGTGTTTGGTTGAACAACACTATTTATAACTGCAGTTCGAGGGCAAACGGCAGGTGAAGGTTCATCTTCGTGCATATATTCATAAGCAGCATATTCCCAGGGTAATGGGTACATAGTGTTTATAAATGGAGTGATAGAGATTTCTTCCCGATCACTCAGTTGGTGTTCTGCCTCCTCATCCGTTTGACCCCTACAATGATGCTCTGTACCAATTGATTCACTTTCGTCAGTATCTACTGTTTCACTACCACTTGAGTCACTCACTGTATCACTGAAACCACAAATAATATTGTTCAATGTTAGATCGTTAATTAAGTTAAATTAACAGTTGTCAGATTATTGTCTCGCGTTCTGAAGTTCGCATGTGCTTCTCCAGTATTCACGCCATAGTTCACTATTGGATATAACTGAGAAGGAGACGAGGACGTTTGAGGTTGGTCCTGTCTCACTTTTGTCTTTGAGTCTCGATCTTTTACTAATTGTTTCATGATTGGCACTATTTCATAAGAAGGTGGTGTCATAGGCCGTGTAGTGTTTGTTGGTTGTCTCATAGTCGTATATAAAGGATCATCATCATCATTAAATGCAACATTAGACATTCCACATACATCAGCAGAAAAATTAGAATTTCGCTTTCGTTTATTGTTATAACGTAAGATAATGTTACGCAACTTAATATGGCCTTGTGCCCTGATACATCTTATCAATAAGTATATCCCCAAGATAAGAAACATACATCCCACAAAATAAGCCCACTTTGGTACTTCAAATGGTTCTATTGGGGTTAACTGTAGTTTTATCTAGTTCGCTTAATAGGTCATCCATTTTTAATTCATCTAAATGTTTAAAAGATTTCGGAATCGCAAAATTTGTTATGTTCACTTTGTTGAACACAGGTTGCCAAACTTGTTGAGTCAACGAGAAATTGGGCAAGGCTGTCGTTACTAAACGATACGTGATATTATCGTGGTGATGAAAATAACTGTTCAGCCATAGTTGTCCACTTGTGGCAATTCATAACGGATTCAATTCTAAGATACCAATTGGCGGCATGATTCGACGTGGTTTTGTATTCTTACGTCTTGGACACGTAATTGAAAATCGCAATGGCACGTCAGTAGTGTTGTACCAAAGACCTTCTTCCTCAATACGTGTCGTAAAAGGTAAATCCATATTTAATTTAATATCGGTCGTACATAGTTTCTTTATCTCGGGTTTCATATTCAGAAATAATGCCATCAAGCAACTAGAAGTTGTATGTATAGTTCTGACTGCTCTTCGCAATTGGGCAGAACAATTTCTTATCATCTATACAATCATCATGACCTAATTCCGGTATGTATCGGGTTCTTTGTTTGTTAACAAGTAATGTATCAGCTTCAAGTCGATACATTGCTACCATTGTATTTGCACTATGGGATGCGTTTTTACTTACATTCATGAATGGGATGGGCAAGGCTAGTACTTTAAAAATTTCAAATTGAAAATTGGTATCAATCAACGGAATTTTCACTAGAATGACTAATTTATCATTGACAAACACTGTTGCCGTTGTCAATAAATGATAATATTGCCATAACTCCTTCTGAAGTTTCAACGGAAGTTGGGTATGTTCTTCAAGCCTATCCTGAATGCTTGTTAATACCGAAGTCAGTAAGGTAGGATTGACGACCCTGGGCGATAATTTTTCATCTGCAAGCACATATTTGCTCATGCAGATCGTCCATATAATTTTCTGCGGTGATTAACATTAATTCAGTTTGAGTTAATACTGTTTCCAATTGATGAAAGGACTGTACGAAATGCTTTAAAAGAGTTAATCGATTTTCAAGCCTTTGTAATACCAATTCCACTTTGTCACGAAAAAGCGATACTACTCACGATAAATTTACCATAAATTCTCTGTTCTCTTGTACGGCATGATACGTTAATTTTATTAAACTTAAACTTAGTTTCTGAACATGTTGTATCATTGCCTGATTTACAGACAAACGTCTTAAATTATCTTTCATCCCCTTTAAATCAGATTCAGTGGCTGTGCCACATAGGAAACTCATTCCTTCACCTATGAAATTTGCTAAACCTCGATTATTTCGAGATGAGGGTGTATGCCCTTTTAACTTGCGATAGTCGTCTAGGTCCCCCTCGTTCCAAACGGTTATTTATAAACCTGACCTGCACTGTACAGATTTTAATCTTATTAGACGACAGTATTTTAATGTTGCGTCTCTTAGAGACCTGTTTTTATAAGACAAACTCTCATAAAGTTTTGTCGTTCCTGAAGAAAATCAACCTTTTTAATAAATTTTAAATAGTCTGGTTTTATTATTTTAAATTCTCATCCATCATTCATATCTGTTTCACGGGTTGATTTACACAACTGTTTTGATGAACTGCACTCATTTTTTAATTTCGTTGTTCGCTTGTCAGTTTTACTTCACGTTTTTCATATTTCTTCATCTCTTTTTTAACTTCTGCGTTGAAAATAATGATCACTTTTAACATTTCATACTTTCATCGCCACGATATAGCCTTAGTTGCTGATGTGGTGTAAAGCACCAATAAATAAATAATAATATAAAACTGACCTCTTGGTACATATCCACTAATATCGAATGTAACGCAAGATTAAAAGTATTGTTTCCATTGTTGTTCTTGTTTTGTTCAAATATTCTCATAAAAAATGTATCAAGATCTTGATAATATTCTAACCAATTTAACAACATCTTGCTCCTACAACCAGAAGGAAGACATGGATTAGCATCATGAGTGATTCTCAAAATTGAGTTCCAATATACTCTCTCATTTTACGGCCGGTGGGTAAAACTCGAGAATTTTTTCCAACACAGAAATCGCCAAACTGGTTGCGCAGGCCACCGGGTTACTTTTCTTGTCAAATTATAAGTCAATATACTTTAGTCTCTCATGACGCATATCCTATCCTCCCCCACAGTCATGCAGCATTTTAAATGTTTCTTTATAATTAATAACTCCTTGATGTTTCAGGGTTTATAATTTATTCTTATTAATTAATTTCACAGTTATGTCGCTTTTATCAGCCAGTACGTAAATATCTTTTTCATCAAGTTCATTCTTTTGTTTTGGCCCATCAGAATTTAACTTTCACTAGTGGGAACATATTCCCTTCCACTGTGGCATGTATTGTGTACAGCTGATCAAAATGTGTTGGGCAAGTATATAGCAAGTTCCATCACAAAAGTCTGTTTCAGCTGAATGTCTCAGGTTATCACTGGTTGAAAACACCAGCATATTGTCATTATTATAATCAGTATTATTTTGCTCTCCTGTAGTTGTCAATTTCCTGTCGGTTTCTTGGAATTTTTGGTCGATTTTTTTAGCTTGTGTGGTAGAGTAATGTCTTGCAGGCATAATATGTTGGTAAACTCTCTACGATGAATGTATCTGTTTCACTCCAATCAGGCGTTCTTAATTTAATGGACATAGATTGACGAAATTGGCTTCGTTCGTGTTCTGTGGAACCCAACCCTGATTTTGATGCATAACATGCTCATGTAGTTCAGATATTAGTCGAATTCAACAACAAGTTATGCCTGAAATAATATATTGTCCTTACCTGGATATAGCCTTAAGCTCTCAGGGAAAGCTCGGGAAGTGATGGTATGCTTTTACTAAGATATATTTGATTCCTAAAATGGTAAACAGAACCTGGAAACTAACACCTCTGGTTCGGGGGGGGGGGGGGGTGGAGGGGCAATCCTTGAGTGAATGGGCAACTTTGGCATAAACTATTCGCAAAACTTGGCTTATACTTATGTTGTATCATTATGACCCTGTAGAAACCCAACTGTTGGGTACTGTGCCTTTTTCAAAAAACATTTTTCCTTAAGATAGAGAAATATCAAGCAATATAAAAACCTGTTTATCTTCCTCGAGAGACTCAAGAATGAGGCTGTACTTCGCAGATCTCGTTGCTGAAGCAGCGTCAAACAATTTCTTTATTTCAGTTGAGGAAAGCGATATTGATTTTCCCTTTCTCAGATCACATATATGGATATAAGGTTGACCCATCCAAAGATTTATTTTGATTGTTTTGGTTCCCAGTGAACCAAAATATATCACGTCATTACCCTGGATTGTCTTTTTGTAGAAGTCGGCCATTCTGTATTGTACAATCTGCAAATTGTACGGCTGTACTTGACTGCTGAACATTATATCTCAGTTTGGTTTCTATGTTGTGATACCATAGTGAGTTGATATTGGGTTAGACTTAATATTTACTTGCTGTTTTTTTATTAGGATAACACTTTAGCGTTGAACTGTACAGGAATATTTTAAATTTAATTTGAATTGAAGATCAAGTTATATTATTTAATTTATTTAATGTTGTTTAAGGTCACGTACTTATGCACAATGGCTAATCGTGACCGTGACAGTTTTACGGGTGGAGGAAGCCGGAGTACCCGAAGAGAACCACCGAGCAACGACGAGCAGCTGTCAGCTCTCCAACATCGTAACTCTGAACTCTGCACCACAGCACAGGCAGGGTTAGATTGGTTGAAGACATGCGCACCATCGACGTGCAGTACGCCTCAGTACACAGCGTCATCGTGTCCCCATGTAGGCAATCGGGGTGAAGTGTCTTGCCCAAGGACACAACGCGGTTGCCGCAGGTGGGATTCGAACCGAGGACCTCTCGGCTTGCAGCCTGCACCTCTACCAACTGAGCCACCGCGCCCCCAAGATCAAGTTTGCCCGTTAATGTGTCGTTACAGAAATACACATAATTCTAACTGGTCAAAAAAAAAAAAGGAAAAAATCCTTTTTTTTTTTGCTTTCTAATATATATTGTATGTATCTTGTTGATTGCTATAATTATACAGATCTGTGATATGTTACATTTTCATTATTGATTGTCTCCTTACTTGTTTCGAATGTATGGAATATAGGGGGGGGGGGGGTCTTATACATGTTAATTATAATCGCGTGGAATCCCGGGAGAGGGAGGGGGGGTTATATCAACATTTATGTGGATGAAGGGGGATTGCGCAGGTATATATTGGTTATAATGGGGCCAGGGGGGGGGGGGGGTATTTAAGTATTTAAAGGGCCGAGTGGGGATTGCGTGGGCATATATCGGTTATATTATGTGGTTTAAATGGTATGGGGAATAAAAGATTATTACCATCTTTTAGTGTGAGAGTGAGTGGGAGGGTGGGGTTGTTAATGATTGGGGGGGGGGGGTGGATGGTGAATATGTGTTAGGCTTTGGGGTGGTATTGTTAAATTGCATGGGATTTTGAATAGAGATTGTGTTAGTCTTTAAAGGTGTGGGGGTGGTATTGTTAAATTGCATGTTTTTTAGGGTGGATAGTGAGTAGAGATTGTATTAGGCTTTAATGGGGTTGGTGGGCGTAGGGTATTTGGCTGGTGCAGAGAAGTGTAATGTGTTACTTTAAGTTGTTATTTTTATTACTATTTTTCTACCTCATATTTAATTCTTATAATTTGTGATAAATATTTAAGTTTCCAATAAACGTTTATGAGTCACTTTATTTCATATCATTTGGTTTCGCAGAAATTGTTCGTACCAATATGCTACATCAAACACTACTACACGGAGAGATCGGCGATTTAGTGGATAAAGCCCTGGGGCCAGTTTCATGAAGCTAAACTTAAGTCAGAAATGCTTAAGTCTGAAATAAGTCAAAAATTGCGTTTCCTGAAAATTGACTTACCGAATTTGGACTTAGCCTTGTCTTTAAGGTTTAAGTTTTACTTACATACGTCCACCCTCTAAATCTCCTACCAAATATGCAATCAAACAACATCATACAATGGAACTGTCGAGGTTTTAGAGCTAATTTTAATGAACTAGGACTTTTGAGCCAAAAGTATAAACCTGCTGCTTTTTGCCTGCAGGAAACTCTTTTAAAGAAACCCGAGGCTCAAGATCATTCAGCCTTTAAGCATTACACACCGTATAATGCCTGGGCAGATGATAATGATCTTCATATTCGTGGAACGAGTGTCTTGGTTAGGAACGACATCATTCAAGGTTCTGTACCACTACAGACAAATTTACAGGCTGTGGCGGTACGCCTAACTTTGGAAAAACAGTTGCACTTTGTTCTATTTACGTTTCACCAAGTAAAGCCTTACAACTGAATGACTGAGCTGCTGGTCAAACAACTCCCAACTCCATACATTTTGTCGGGTGATTTTAACGCACATGGCCCCCTTTGGGGTAGTTCCTGCAGTCAAGAAGATGCAAAAGGTAAAACTGTAGAAGAGTTCATTACAAAATATGACTTGTGCTTGTTCAATGATGGGTCGGATACTTATCTGCACCCCGCATCTGGTTCTTACACTTCAATTGATTTAACAATTGCATGCCCTTCTGTCTTCCTTGATTTTTCATGGAAGGCAGAAGACGATTGTGTTGGAGAGTGTAGTTCCGGCGGATGATGAGAGGGTGCCCCGGTGGAACTTTAAAAAGGCTGACTGGGACACTTTCTCATCGCTTTGTCCTGAACGCCTCACACGGGAGAAATTTCAGGACAGTACTGACCAGATTGAACACTTCACCACAGAGTTGATTGACATTGCAAGCCAAGTCATTCCTAAAACCTTGGCAAATCCAAAACGTTTCACTAAACCATGGTTTGATACTGAGTGCAAACAGGCTATAAAAGATCGCAAGAAATTTGAGAGGGAATTTAATAAGTCACCAATTACACAAAACTTGGATAGATTACGTATAAATCGGGCAAAAACAAGACGACTTTTGAAACATAAAAAGAAAAGTTCATGGGAAACTTTCGTTTCGAAACTAAATCAAAACACTCCCATCACTAAAATTTGGAAAATGATTAAAAAAATTTAAGGAAAAGAAACAAAATCAGCTGTACAACACCTAAAAGATAACAACACGCTCATAACATCAAAACAAGAAATTTCAAACAAGTTGTCCTCTACATTTTCTAAACATTCGTCGTCTGAAAATAGTAACCAAGAGTTCCTCAAACTTAAAAAACAGCAAGAAAAACACAAGATTAAATTTACATCCAATAACTTAGAGGACTACAACGAACCTTTCTCTATGGAAGGGTTAAGTAACTCTTTGCATAGAGCAAAGGATTCTGCCACTGGACCTGATCAAATACACTATCAACTTTTAAAACATCTGCCTCAAACTTCACTTGCACTTTTATTATCTATTTTTAATGACATTTGGGTGACTGGCCAGCTTCCACCTTCCTGGCGAAAAGCTACTATAATTCCTATTCCCAAGCCTGATAAAGATCACAGCAACCCTGGTAATTATAGGCCTATTGCCTTAACAAGTTGTTTGTGCAAAACCATGGAGAGGATGATAAATGATCGACTTGTCTGGTTTCTGGAATCGAACAATCTGCTTGCAGATGTTCAGTGTTGTTTCAGAAACCAGAGAAGTACTGTGGATCATTTGGTTAGATTAGAAACGTTTATAAGAAATGCCTTTGCCAGAAAAGAACATGTGGTCGCCATCTTCTTTGACTTGAAAAAGGCATATGACACAACGTGGACGTATGGGATTTTGAAAGATCTTTTTAAACATGGGGTTGAGGGGGCGTATGCCTCTTTTTATTGAAAACTTTTTGAGGAACCGCCAATTTCAGGTTCGTGTTGGGTCAACTTTATCTGATTCTCACGGGCAGGAGTTGGGGGTTCCTCAAGAAAGTATTTTATCTGTTACCCTTTTTTTCAGTGAAAATCTATAGTATTATTGATGCAATTGAGAATAGGGTTGATTCGTCACTGTATGTAGATGACTTTTTAATCTGCTATAGCAGGAAATAAAAGAATGCTATAGAGCGCAAACTTCAGCTGTGTTTGAATAGAATCCAGAAATGGGCTACAGAAAACGGCTTCAAATTTTCTAAAACGAAAACTAATTGTGTTCATTTCTGTAAGCTCCGGTGCATCACCTTGATCCGGAATTGAAAATAGGTGGGAGTCGTATTAATGTTGTTAAGGAAGTGAAATTCTTGGGTTTGTTGTTTGACAGCAAACTGAATTTCACTTCTCATATAAAACAACTAAATGTAAAATGGCACTGAACCTTTTGAAGGTAGTTGGTAGTGCTGATTGGGGTGCTGACCAAAAAACATTACTCCGTCTGTATAGATCACTTGTCAGATGAAACCTAGGGGGGTTTGATCATCCCCTACTAGGCGGGTCCTCAGGTGGCGGATAGAGGACGGCCTGCTCAATTGGGCAGGTTTGCTAATTTCTAATTGGCAGGTTTGCTCAATTGAGTTGGTTCGCTGCGAAATACATAAATACGCAGCCCCGGACCAAAATGATCAATCCTGCTAATACCATCTGGCAGGCACCTTGTTCTCCCGTGAGGTGCATTCCGAAGGCCCCGGAAGAAGGAATCCTGGCAGTTGAGGACTTGTGGCCCCGGTTAGGGCAGTCTCCGGGATGGAGCCCTGGTCTCCATTTCGGAGATAATCTTGTTCAACACACTGCTTTGGCCCCAATTTCGGGAGTAGAAGGATGGTCGGATGGTCCGTTCTGGCCAATCGGGAGCCCCCACCCCAAAAAGTACTGGGTGTCACGTCGGGGGGCATTTGGTGACCATTCATTCAATCATTTCTTTTATTCACATAACATAATTGCCATTGTGTACTGTTTTTAAACACTTTATATTTTAATAGCCACTTAGTTTTGCTGCACTGTCTGTTTCGGTTATGCATGACAACCTTTTATTACGGTGTTTTATACAGTGATTGATTGGATGGCCGCCATCTGAAGACCTGGCACTTCCACACACGGGCCAATCAGCCAGTGGCATACTTCGGTATCAACACTGGCTGAGTATACTGCCCCATACCAGGTATGTGGGAATACCGGCAACCCGGTGGGTTCACTGCATGGCAGTAACCCTACCCCTTGTTGGACTCCGTGGTGGGTGGGAGCCGGGGCAGTGAACGTCTTAAAAATCAAATATGGACTCCACAAATAAAAAACAAAAACGAGGTCGGGAATTACTTTCTACTGACTCGGATTCTGACTCAGATTTTGAACCTACGACACATACTTGGCCAAAATTCATTATAATGTATGCAGCTGACGAAAATAAAAGACTATCAGATATGAACCCATTTCTAATAGAAAAATCAATTAAAGGGATTGCTGGAACAGTTAAAGACGCCAAGAAATTAAGATCTGGCGCTTTACTGATAGAATGTCAAAGGGAAGTTCAAGCGACAAATTTACTTAAAACACAAAAACTAGCAGATATTGAGGTGAATACTTTTCCACATAAAATTTTAAACAGCAGCAGAGGTGTAATAAGAACCAGAGAATTAAATGGCATTGATATAATGGAAATAAAAAAGGAATTCGAACCCCAAGGAGTGACCGATGTTAAAAATATACAGATTAAAAAGGATAACACAATAATTAAAACAAATACTTACATTTTGACTTTCAATTCTACTCAACCGCCTAAAGCTATTAAAGTTGGATATATGAACGTCAAAGTGGATTTGTATATTCCAAATCCACTTCGATGCTTCAAATGTCAGAAATATGGACATGGACAGAACAATTGTAGAGGTCAACAAATATGTTTCCGATGTGGCCTGCAACATCAAGAGCCATGCAGCAATCCCATCAAGTGTGTTAACTGTCAGGGCAATCACATGTCATCGTCCAAAGATTGCCCTGTCTGGAAACGGGAGAAAACTATTCACAAAGTCAAATGTGAAAAACAAATAAGTTTTAAAGAAGCCAGGGAAATCGTGTCATCAATGCCAGGTATGTGTGCATCATCACCATCATATGCCACAAAATTATTCCCAAAATTACCAACTCAATCAGTAGCATGCCAAACACAATATACATGGCTCAAAGGTACAATACCATCTTCAGTACAGTCATTTACAATAGAACCACCATCCACTCAAAAGAATACAGCTGCCCAAACAACAGAAACAATAACAACAGACAAAAAGGAACACCACCCTAAAAATCCACCTCAAGCAGAACAAAATAAAGAACCAAAACACAAACCTGAAAAAAATAAGTCAATTAAACCAAACCAAGACATACAACATAGCTCTCAACAAAATCTGAGTCAGAGAAGGAAACAGTCACAACAAGATAAGAATAAAGAAAAGGAAAAACAGAAACTAGAATCCAACAGAATATCTAAACGTCTTCAAAATGTTGTCACAAGCAACATGTTTGAAGGCATTGAGGTAATGTCAGTTGATGAGTGCATCGATGACACGTTCTCAAACAAACCACCCCTGAGTTCGTCTCAGGGAAAATCCCCACGTAAACCATCACCTAGAAGAAACACTGGGGCAATTTCGCCCATACGTCCACCTTCTAATTCACCACTCAAACATGGATAATACATCCAAACAAAATATTATACAGTGGAATTGTCGAGGTTTTAGAGCGAATTTTAATGAACTGGGCCTTTTGAGCCAAAAGTATAAACCTGCTGCTTTTTGCCTGCAGGAAACTCTTTTAAAGAAACCCGAGTCTCAAGATTATTCAGTCTTTAAGCATTATACTTCGTATAATGCCTGGGCAGATGAAACTGATCTTCATATTCGTGGAACATCCGTCTTAGTTAGAAACGACATTATTCACAGTTCTGTAACTTTGCAATCAAATTTACAGGCTGTAGCGGTACGCCTAACTTTAGACAAGACAATTACATTATGTTCTGTATACGTTTCACCAAGTAAACCCCTACAACTGAATGAGCTTGAGCTGCTAGTCCAACAGCTCCCAACCCCATACATTTTGTTGGGTGATTTTAATGCACATAGCCCCCTTTGGGGTAATTCCTGCAGTCAAGAGGATGCAAAAGGTAAAACTGTAGAAGAGTTCATGACAAAATATGATTTGTGTTTGTTTAATGATGGTTCAGACACTTATCTGCACCCCGCATCTGGTTCGTATACATCGATTGATCTTTCAATTGCATGCCCTTCTACCTTCCTCGATTTTTCTTGGAAGGTAGAAGATGACTTGTGCGGGAGTGACCACTTTCCAATTGTGTTGGAAAGCGTTGTTCCGGCAGATGATGAGAGGGTGCCCCAGTGGAACTTTAAAAAGGCTGACTGGGACACTTTCTCGTCGCTTTGTTCTGAACGCCTCACACGGGAGAAATTTCAGGACAGTACTGACCAGATTGAACACTTCACCACAGAGTTGATTGACATTGCAAGCCAAGTCATTCCTAAAACCTCGGCAAATCCAAAACGTTTCATTAAACCATGGTTTGATACCCAGTGCAAACAGGCTATAAAAGATCGCAAGAAATTTGAGAGGGAATTTAATAAGTCACCAACTACACAAAATTTGGATAGATTACGTATAAATCGGGCAAAAACAAGACGACTTTTAAAACATAAGAAAAGTTCATGGGAAACTTACGTTTCGAAACTGAATCAAAACACCCCCATCACTAAAATTTGGAAAATGATTAAAAAAATTAAAGGAAAAGAAACAAAATCAGCTGTACAACACCTAAAAGATAACAACACACTCATAACATCAAAACAGGAAATTTCAAACAAGTTGGCCTCTACATTTTCTAAACATTCGTCGTCTGAAAGTAGTAACCCAGAGTTCCTCAAACTTAAAAAACAACAAGAAAAACAAAAGATTAAATTTACATCCAATAACTTAGAGGACTACAACGAACCTTTCTCTATGGAAGAGTTAAGTAACTCTTTGCATAGAGCAAAGGATTCTGCCACTGGACCTGATCAAATACACTATCAACTTTTAAAACATCTGCCTCAAACTTCACTTGCACTTTTATTATCTATTTTTAATGACATTTGGGTGACTGGCCAGTTTCCACCTTCCTGGCGAAACGCTACTATAATTCCTATTCCTAAGCCTGATAAAGATCACAGCAACCCAAGCAATTACAGGCCTATTGCCTTAACCAGTTGTCTGTGTAAAACCATGGAGAGGATGATCAATGATCGACTTGTCTGGTTTCTGGAATCGAACAATCTGCTTGCAGATGTTCAGTGTGGTTTCCGAAACCAGAGAAGTACTGTGGATCATTTGGTCAGACTTGAAACGTTTATAAGAAATGCCTTTGCTAGAAAAGTACATGTGGTCGCCATCTTCTTTGATCTAGAGAAGGCATATGATACAACGTGGACGTATGGGATTTTAAAAGATCTTTTTAACATGGGGTTGAGAGGGCGTATGCCTCTTTTTATTGAAAACTTTTTGAGGGACCGCCAGTTTCAGGTTCGTGTTGGGTCAACGTTATCTGATCCTCACGGGCAGGAATTGGGGGTTCCTCAGGGTAGTATTTTATCCGTTACCCTGTTTTCGGTAAAAATTAACAGTATCATCGATGCAATTGAAAATATGGTAGACTCTTCATTGTATGTCGATGATTTTTTAATCTGTTATAGCAGTAAAAATATGAATGCTATCGAGCGCAAACTTCAGCTGTGTTTGAATAGGATTCAAAAATGGGCCACAGAAAATGGTTTTAAATTTTCAAAGTCAAAAACGAACTGTGTTCATTTTTGTAAACTTCGGAAACATCACCTCGATCCGGAGTTAAAAATCGATGGGAGTCCTATTAAAGTTGTTAAGGAAGTGAAATTCTTAGGTTTGTTGTTTGACAACAAACTGAATTTCACTTCCCACATAAAACAACTAAAAGTTAAATGTAAGAAAGCTCTGAACCTGCTGAAAGTTGTTGGTAGCGCCGATTGGGGTGCTGACCAAAAAACTTTGCTCCATCTGTATAGATCACTTGTTCGGTCAAAATTAGATTACGGTTGTGTAGTTTACGGTTCTGCAAGGAAATCATATCTGAAATCACTTGATGCAATTCATAATAGTGGTATTAGAATTAGTCTAGGGGCTTTTCGAACATCCCCAATAGACTCGATGCTTGTTGAAGCAGAGGAACCTTCTCTTGAGAAGCGTAGAATTAAATTGTCTCTTCAATATGTGTCTAAACTTTTGGCCAATCCTTCAAATCCTGCTTATAATTGTGTTACAGACCCTCAAAATGTTGATTTCTTTAACCGCCACCAGAAACAGATTCCTCCATTGGGAATTAGAATTAAACCCCACATGGAGTCTGCAAAAATTGAACCACACACAATAAAGGAAAATCGTAAAACACATATTCCTCCTTGGCATTTTAAAAAACCTACAGTCATTTTGGACCTTGCTTCTACCAAAAAATCTGATACCAATTCCTTACAGTTCAAACAAAAATATGCCGAAATAAAGTCCAAGTATAGTACATATACAAGGATCTATACGGATGGATCTAAGGATGGTGATAAAGTATCATCAGCTGCTGTTACTGGTGGTCATGTCACCTCAATCAGAATACCGAATCAGGGTTCTATTTTCACAGCTGAAGTTAAAGCTTTACAACTCGCTCTTGAACATATCGAGAATTTTCAGGAAAAGAAGTCGATTATTTTTTCCGACTCTCTTTCCTCTTTACTTGCTTTACTCAACCCTAAGTTGAAGAACCCTCTAGTTTTGGAACTTCGTGAGAAGTTAACAACTCTCATGTCTGACCAATGTGATATCGTGTTTTGCTGGTTACCCGGACATGTAGGTATCGCTGGTAACACCAGGGCAGACAGTGCAGCAAAACAGGCTTTAACAAAGCCTCTCACTGATTTTAACATCCCTTTCAGTGATTTCAAACCACATATTAGTAGCTACATCAAATCTATGTGGCAGGCGGAATGGAATGGGGCAACTAATAACAAGCTTCATCGCTTCCGACCAACTGTTTTTGATCACTACCCATCTAGTAACCTTTGTAGGAAAGATCATGTTATTCTGACACGATGTCATATTGGTCATACAAGACTAACACATTCCTTTCTGTTAGAGGGTAATTTGCGACCAGAGTGTGTTCCATGTCAGCAGGTGTTGTCAGTGGAACACATTCTTTTACATTGCACTGATTTTAATCTTGTTAGAGGGCAGTACTTCACAGCTGGATCCCTTAGAGATCTATTTTATAATACGAGCCCACACAAAATTGTGTCATTTCTAAAAGTAATCAACCTTTTTACAAAATTTTAAAATTGTTTTTATTCTTTTAATCTCGAATCATCAAGTCTCAGTTCTATAGGTTGATTTATAATGTTTTTTCTCATCTCATTACTCTTTGCTTTTCTAATCATTTTTGTCTCTGAAATGATTTTTTTGGTTATTTTCATTTCATTCAATTTTTACTTCATTCTTGATAATGACTTTTTATATACCTCTGTTTTCTCGCCACGATATAGCCCTAGCTGCTGATGTGGCGTTAAGCACCAATAAATAAATAAATAAATTGTCAGATGAAAATTAGATTACGGCTTTGTGGTTTACGGTTCTGCAAGAAAGTCATACCTCAAACCTTTAGATGCCATTCATAATAGTGACATAAGAATCAGCCTTGGTGCTTTTAGAACATCACCGGTAGATTCCATGTTTGTTGAGGTAGAGGAGCCTTCTCTCGAGAAGCGCAGATGTAAACTTTCACTCCAATATGTTTCAAAACTTCTTTCTAATCCGTCCAACCCTGCATACAATTGTGTCTCAGAACCTCAGAATACTGAATTTTTTAAGAAACATATCCCTCTATTGGGAATTAGAATTAAACCTCACATGGAGTCTGCCAGAATTGAACCATTTACAATAAAATAGAACCGTGAATCACAAACTCTTAAAAAGCCAACAGTTATTTTGGACCTAGCATCTACTAAAAAGTCTGAAACAAATTCTCTGCAGGTTAAGCAGAAATATGCGGAAATTAAGTCAAAGTGCAGTACATATACAAGAATCTATACAGACGGATCAAAAGATGGTGACAAAGTAGCATCAGCCGTTGTCACTGATGATCATGTCACTTCAATCAGAATACCGAATCAGAGTTTCTTTTCACAGCTGAAGTTAAAGCTTTACAACTCGCACTTGAACATATCGAAAATGTACAGGAAAAGAAGACGATTATTTTTTCTGACTCTCTTTCCTATTTGCTTGCTTTGCACAACCCCAAGTTGAAGAACCCTCACATTTTGGAACTTCGTGAGAAGTTAACTCTCATGTCTGACCAATATGATATCGTGTTTTGCTGGCTACCCTGACATGTAGGTATTGCTGGTAACACCAGGGCAGACAGTGCAGCAAAACAGGCTTTATCCAAGCCTCTCAATGATTTTGAGATTCCATTCCGTGACTTAAAACCACATATCAGTAGTTACGTCAAATCCATGTGGCAGGCGGAATGGGATGGAGCGACAAATAACAAGCTTCATCGTTTCCGACCAACTATTTCAGATCCCTACCCGTCTAGTAACCTTTGTAGAAAGGATCTTGCAGTTTTGACGCAATGTCATATTGGTCATACAAGACTAACACATTCCTTTTTGTTGGAGGGTACTGTGCGACCAGAATGTGTTCCCTGCCAGCAGGTGTTGTCAGTGGAGCACATTCTTTAACATTGTACTGATTTTAATCATGTCAGAGGGCAGTATTTTTCTGTAGGATCTCTGAGAGATCTTTTTTATCGTACGAGCCCGAATATGATTCTCGCATTTTTGAAATCAATCAACCTTTTTAATAAATTTTAAAATTGTTTTTATTATCTTAAACTAGAGTCTTTAAGACTTACATTCACCAGGTTGATTTGTGAGCTATTCATTTTTCTTCACGCATCACTGATCATACTACATTGTCTTTATCATTTTTATTGTAGTTGTTTTTACTCGTCTTTGTATTTCATTACTGCCATGTTTCCCTTTTATCATTTTCTCACCACGATATAGCCTTAGCTGCTAATGTGACGTTAAGCACCAATAAATAAATAAATAAGTTTTACTTAAGACTTTTTTGATACGATTCTAAGTATCAGACCAGAGTGAGTTTGGAGATCGACATGCGCATTCCGAATCATGTATTTCTAAAACAGTGAAAATTATGGCAGGCGTTTTTATGTTTCTTCAAGCTCGGAGAGGTTTGCGATGACAGAGGGTGTTTCCTGACAGAAACAACCCACTGGACTTCATGGACGATGAAGAAATAAGAGTGAAATATCGTCTGAGTAGACAGATGATAGAAAGTTTGTGTGAAATGGTAAAGGAAGACACGGAGTGTGCTACACACAGATCGCAGTCTTTGTCGGTTTCGTTGCAAGTCATTATTGCTTTACGTTTTTATGCAACTGGAAGCTTCGGGGATGTTACTGGAGACATACATGGGGCAAGTAAGGCAACAGTTTCACGGGTGGTAAATTGTGGCATAGCAGGGTTAAGTACCCCGGAAAAATGATCGTCTAGTGGATTTGGGTTAGGACTACAATCGTGGCAAGTGGCCACAGGACAATTTAAGTGTTCAGTCTAGGAGGCAACCAGTTTCTGTGGAGTCTGCAACAATTCTTGATACTGCAGCCGCAGCGAAAGGGTGAATTCAAAACACATAAAAGTTACTTACAGTTTTCTACGTTTATTCACTAAACCCTAAATAAAGTTCCTATAATTTAAACTGTGAGAAAATATTCTCTCTCTGGTAAATTTATAAAATATATCAGATACGAAATGAGACTAAGTCGAAATCATCGCATCGCTGTCATCGCGTCCTGTCTGGAACTGTTGTCTGGCCTGGCAGCGTTCGGCGGCGTTCTTCCATGAGAATAGGAGAGTGACTTCTTACACGACGGAAGACCAGAGAGAAGTGCCTCAATCGGGTGATTCTGTTGGTTTAAATACAGTTTGATTCGTGCATAGTCGTGCAGATCTTGTTTCAATTGACGTCATAAAACACCACAGAACACCACTTATACCCCAAGATGGCAGAGAGGTATTTCTTAACCCTTTACTTCCATTCCGGGATAGTAGGGCATCCTGTGGGTATCCTATGCTAAGAGTATGCGTTCTCGCATTTAAAAGGACACTGGCATTTGGTAGGTGTACAATTTCAATACCGACAGTACCGCCCAGCGAACGTGCTATATTGCACAATTCTCAGAGCTGAAAGTGATACTGGGTGTGTTGAGATTAGGTCGGGTCAGTATACAATGCTAAAATCTGTCAAAAGCATTCTGATGGGGTTATCCTAGGTTAGGTTTATACTAGCTAATATGCCAATCATAATACCAAATTCTGTCGAAAACACCTTAGTAAGGTTACTTTAGGTCAGACTATTGTCTAATTTCGTGTCTCGTGCTCCACTTCTGTAGCAAGTGTGCAGAGTACTTTTAGGTCAGTTGCACTGATGTTATGCAATGCAAATATACTAAGAATATGAATAAAATTACATAACTTGTGCCTGAAAACAGCGTTTACTTATGAAAGTTTATACCACAGAGAATTATTACCAAGTAGGACTTGGCCACTCTGATTAACACTTCGGGAACTGAGACTCCCAAGTGCAATCATATGACTCTGACGCGCCCCATGAAGGTTAACCTGACGCGCTCCGTGGAGGGCATTTCGTTACAAAATACTGTGACTCGTTCTATCTGTGAAGCATCAAGAATCCACATTATCATGCCACAGGACGAACAGAATCTGAGGAAGATAATGCGCGGGTTTCACGAACTGGCCTCTTTTCCTAACGTTATTGGTGCTATTGACTGTACGCATATAAGGATAAAGGCGCCTTCAACGGACGAGGTTGCGTTTGTCAATCAAAAACGTTATCATTCAATCAACGTTCAAGGAGTTTGTGACTCTGATTTAAAATTCCGAAATATTGTTGCTAAGTGGCCTGGCTCAACGCACGATGCGTTCATTTTTACGACTTCACAGTTATGTCTTCATCTCGAAAGACGAGATATTCCTGTCGGATGGTTGGTGGGTGACAATGGGTATCCATTACGACCAGACTTATTGACCCCTCTTCACAATCCAAGGACAACAGCAGACAGGAAATATAACCGAGCTTTATTAACAACAAGGAGCACTATTGGACGGGCGTTTGGTGTTTTGAAAATGCGTTTTCGATGTATCGACACATCAGGAGGAGCTCTTTTGTTTACACCAAAGAGGGTGTGTAGGATCGTTGTTGCCGTAGCTGTACTGCATAATATGTGCATCGAAAACCGACTGCCTGTTCCTGGCCACTCTGATTAACTGATTAACACTTCGGGAACCGAGACTCCCAAGTGCAATCATATGACTCTGATGCTCCCCACGAAGGTTTACCCGACGCGCTCCGTGGAGGGCATTTCGTTACAATCCTCCCAACCAAGACGCGAGGTCCGGTAAACTTTTATCAGAGCTCGAGTCTGGATCAGATGAATTCCAGAATTTACAACAGTGACCAGGATGACTGGCTGACCTAACCCATGGAATCAGGATGACCAATCACATGCGGTGACCAGGATGCTATCGGCATCACGGTCAACACTGTGACGGGAATCCATGACCAGGATCAGACACTACCGGTTTAGGGATAAGAAATGCACTACATGGATTATTTATTAATGTTTTGACAATACCGGAACGCCTCCCAAAAATAAAATTTAACTGATATTGATATTGATAACAATACGTTTCCTATATCATTATTCTATTTGTGGGGAAAAACTGATAATAAAAGGCTGTATAATCGAAGCTTTGCTTCTTTAAAGGGGTTCCCCATAGAAGGTCAAAATGACACAGAGGACAACTTCGCTTTTGTTGCATCCAAGTTAACCCACAGTAGAGATGTACTATCTGAGTACATTGAGGACAGCGATATGCTGCACGAGGCCCAACGATGTCCAGTAAGCATATCACGCATTGTCTCCCATCTCCATCAACTAAATTTTGTCTGGCTTGAAAGATTCTAAGGTTTGCATACAATTCAAGCGAGGATTGCAGGACTTGATGACTGTATTGTGCATTTTCCCATTCATAGGTATGTTCCACCTGCACATGATGGAATGTTTCACCAATGATCATCCGATATTCGCGGGGTAAATCAGGTACGGAGATTTGACTATATTCACTAGGGCGAAATGGACGGACCGGAGTAGATGTGATGAATGTATCGATCCCATTCTCCGATCCATAAGGAATTCGTTGATCATAATATGTTCCGTCCCACCGTTGGTCATTCCAATAACGAATGACACTTGTACGGCTTGACCGTGCTGCCTCCTGAGGGGTTGCTAATCGAGCATCATGTTCGATTACCACTATGTGAGGCATTACCAGTTCGCGTCCTACTTCCGTTGTATGGAGACAATACCGGTACAAGACTTGAGTTCGAATCAATTCCAAGTGACCGGTGACTTCGTTTAACTGTACCACATCCCACACACGGATTTTACGCTGAAAAGCGGAAGCTCCGTTGTGAAAGATCATAGGTACAGGGATACGAAATCTCTGTGTCCAGTACTCTAATTGCTCCGGAAGAAAATCTTCTGAAGTTGGGTTAACTATACGGTATGCATATGCAGTGGCCATTTTTCAAGGATTTAATATTACTTGAATGACTAACTAAAACTTTTTCAACTATAAAAAACTGACAACTGACTGCAAACAATTAGATATCAAGTGCGATAAAACAAAATAAATGTGACTGACTATACTTAATAATTGGAAAATAATTGCAAATCTCAAAAATTATTTTACACTATTCTATAGCTGTGCCGTATGAACAATTCTACTTTCCCCGTTAACGGTTCTTCGTTAGTTTTTAGTCTGTTGTCGATAGAGACGAAACTAGGAGTCACGTCTAGAATGTCACTATGTAATTTTGATTGAAAATAACTTTTTCGTTTACTTTACTTGGAATACTTTTGTTGTTTGCGAAATACGAAAATTATATAAGGACGGTGCGTAGCTGTAGGGGTCGCCTTCTCAACTTCTGTCATTAAAACTCAAAACTCATGAGGGTCCATTTCAGATGGTACCGGAAGCTTCGGCTCGTTACCAATGCCCCACCTCATGGGTGCACGGCAATGCGGGCAAGCAGCTTGCTCTTGGGCACCTGCCTTTGACCTGGCCCATGCAATACCACAGGAGTAGTGGATTTGCTGTTTACATTGGCCACATTCAAATAAATCCTGCCAAGTTTTAGAAATTTCTGTTAAGCAAATACAGCAAGGGTCTCCAAGACCCTTATAATGAGTCTGTACCTCCAGCGTCTCGTTATATTTGATAATTTGGTTTCGTAAACTAAAGCGTTGTAATCGTCTTCCTTCGTGTCGGATTAAAGCTTCACGAAGGAGCCGATACTGTTTTTGTTGTTTCTCCAATTCATAAGTTTTCTGTACGTTACCAGGAGGAAAGAATCGTGCAGGATGCATTTGGTGCTGATAAAATCCAAATGAATCATCAGCATCTTCACTAGCGCAATACGTACTACCAGGGAAGATCTCATGACTCCTGAATGGTCGAACCAAGCCAGGATCGGCTATTAGGTCCAGTTCAGCATCCAATTGATTTCGTCCATGGTCATAATATCGGCCATTCCAACAGGGGTCATTGACATAATGAATGACCTCGTCAGGACCGGGACCAGTGACCTCATGGGGTTCAACTTCTACTGGGAACTCCGGAAAGTACAAAAGATGGGGAAATATTACTTTTCTTTCCTCAGAGAGATAAAAACGATAGCCAAGTTGGTGTTGCATTATCTCTGTCTGGCCATTGGCAGGATTATAATGTCTTGTATTCCATATACGAATGTACCTTAGGCGGCGACATCTCCATAAATCTTTTGGGAAAAATAGACAGAAGTCATTACAAGGAGGTACTGCATGTTGGAAGGCTTCGCGTTTATGTAACTCAAACATCACCTGCTCGTCTGCGAATTCCTCAAACTCGAAAGTATTTACTGAAGCCATTCCAACAAGCTAAGTAATCAATACAAAATAAAATATATACGACTATATTTAAAACAAAAAAACCACTATGTCACAATAGAATTACGTATAGTACACTAAAATTTACACTTGATAGTATGCTCCCCTGGGTTCGTCTGCAACTTGGTGCACTCAACCAACACTCTTTCCACCAACTTTCAATTTGTTTGCCTTGATTACTGGAGTCCTGTGTGTAACTTATCTAATACACTCCAGGAACTCCGAATTTATAACAAATGGTTACACTGTTCGAACAGAATTACTAACTTCTTGGAAGAATTTTGACTAATAAACAAGACAAACACAGACGACCCGTGATCGTCATGTATCAGGTTTCCAATCAATGGATATTCATAAATTGGGAAACCAGATTCATGAAAATCTTATGTACATATATTAGGCTTGTTAGACTTTTCTGCTTATGTTTCTGCTGCATTTCTCAACCTTCATTCTGAAGGTTTTCATTTCGTGTTGGCAACTGGTAATGCCGATACACAGTATTTGGGCCTGTTCGATAAGCAAACGTTGACCCTGTGAAATGTCCAACATAATCTGGGTGGTATTGACGATAGACAACAAAGGGTTGAAAACTCCTTGGTCGGCCATCTGAATGATATCGTGCTCGTCTTCGATGACTAAAGTCACGATATCTTGCACAGAAGGGAGTAAACTCTGCTACATTTCTTGGCATGTGAAATCTATGATGTACACTACTGGTAGTAGCCACCCGGTGACTATAATACCGTAGAGGTTCACTTATCTCACCCTGCTCGTTGATTTTTGGATATTGTAAATCAGGGCAATTGTATATCACTAAATATCTAGACCTATTTGCAAAAGTTAAATGAGTATCGATAACACTGTCATAATAATATATCAACTCTCGCTCAACCTCTACATATAGTATATTTAAATCAAAATCAAAATAT
This sequence comes from Pictodentalium vernedei, assembly GCA_031216915.1. Taxonomy (NCBI): domain Eukaryota; kingdom Metazoa; phylum Mollusca; class Scaphopoda; order Dentaliida; family Dentaliidae; genus Pictodentalium; species Pictodentalium vernedei. The sequence goes on from CM062291.1 coordinate 371,690,958, forward strand.
TGACATCCAAATTCATCCACAATACTCAAGAGATCTGTATCTCTCATAAAATCTTGTTCATATGTATTGGGTCGTATGATATCTCGATCAAATTCATGAGGAGAGGCCAACGGGCGAGGTGTCCCGAAAAACTCGCTCCTTGCCCACTCCCACGGTCTCGGTCGAATATCGAAATGGAGTAAATTGTCTTGCTTCTACATCACTTAAAGGAGGGGTGTGTACTTCTAATTCAAGATCAGCTCGTGCAAGTTCGTTCTGTATCACACTGATACCGGACTCTGCTGCATCAGAGTCCAGAACAGTGGTAGAATCACTAGGCAAAGAATTACTTGTAGGTGTGGTCATACTGGAAGAAGTATGTGATCTCATTGTTATATCATAAACAAACCCACCGAGTCCATCTTGGTTCTCGGGGTATCGATGAATAATTGCATCATGGGTTCTAACAGGTAACCTTGAAGGAAGAACTAACGTTTCCACATTATCCATCTCGTACCCGGGGTCAGCGTTCGCGATTCCTTCAGGTAAATGAGAAAGTAGGTCAGCACATGTATTCTTTCTACCTGGTAAATATTCAATCTTACAATTGTAGCTCGCTATCTTCAATGCCCAGCGTTGTACTTAGGCATTGTTTTGTGGACTTTTCAACAAATACTGCAAGGGGGCGTGGTCTGTCTTAATAACAAACTCTGCTCCCTGCAGGTAGTTATTGAATTTATCCAAAGCATATGAGATAGCGAAAGCTTCTTTCTCAAATGTCGACCATTTCTGTTGGGTTTCACCCAACTTATGAGATATGAAGACTATGGGTTTTTCATCAGGTACTCCAGGTAGTTGACCTGTTTCGTCATCACATGGTTGTGCCAAAACCGCTCCGACACAGCGGCCACTGGTGTCTGTGTAAAGCATGTAAGGCTTTCTTGGATTTGGGTATGACAAATGAGCAACTTGAGTTAAACGATCTTTCAACTCTTGAAAGGCTTTTTGATGTGTGTCACGCCAATGAAATCTTGCATATTTCTTTGTCAGTTCTAAGAGTGGTTGAGCAATTTCGCTGAACCGAGGAATAAATCTACGGTAGTATGAAGTCATACCCATAAAAGATCTCACTTCTGTTACCGTTTTCGGTGGATTTAATTTTCGAATGACCTCGACCTTCGAAGTCTCAGGTTTAATTCCATCTTACTAATTACAAAACCAAGATAAGATGTTTCAGATTGAAAGGAGGAACACTTCTTAGCTTTTAGCTTCAGTTTATGTTTTCTTAGTCGACCAAATACTTGTTTAATGTGGTCAATATGAGATTTTATGTCATGGCTGAAAATCAAAATATCGTCAAGGTAGGCCAGAGAAAAATCCTCTAGACCTTCCAAGACGCTTGTCATGAGGGATTGATACACCGAGGGTGCATTAACGAGTCCAAAGGCCATCACATTGAACTCATAAAGGCCCTTATGGCAAACAAAGGCCGTTTTAGGTCTGTCTTCTTCATCCATCTTGACTTGCCAGTAACCTGACTTCATGTCAAGGGTGGTGAAGTATTGACATCCATTCAATAAAGTAAAGATGTCGTCAATCAATGGAAGCGGCCAGTTCGTAACTTTCGTTACTTCATTGAGCTTGCGGAAATCAACGCAGAAGCATTTCGAGCCGTCTTTCTTGTCCACGAGCAGGCACGGAAAACTCCATGCACTATTCGACCTTCGAATAATTCCGGACTGAAGCATTTCTTCAAGTGCTTCGTCCATAATTTTTCTCTTAAGTAATGGAACTCTATATGCTCTACTTTTTATTGGTGGTGCATCACCTGTGTCGATGTGCATCTTAACTGTATCTGTCTGAGTTAATTCTTTATCAGTTTTAGCAAACAAGTCCTTATTATTATTGATGACTGGCATCAACAGGTGCAGTTTGTCTTCAGGCATCTGTATGTCATCATCTGTGATCTGGTCTTCAGGTATATTTTGAGTTAAGATCTGATTAATTTCTAAGACTTTTTCTTCCTGTTCTATTGGTTCAAGTTTTCCAATCAAACATCCCCTTTTCAAGGTGTAATGTTTGTTGGTACTGTTCACCAACAGTACAGGTATGGTTTCATTTCCATTAGTGACTATACTGTTACTAACTAAGAGGCCAGGCTGTTCAGCCACATGACCTTTAGTCAGTCCATGATGTTCTAAGTATTTTGTGTCAAAGACAGATTTGACACCGGAAGCTTTTGCTGTACACAAACAAGTGGATTGTGGTTTAAGTTCCACCTGATTGATCAGTCGAGTAAGACAACTCACCTGTATATCTTGAACAATGGGTACATAGTGACCATCTAATCTCAATTTATGAAATTCCCAATATAAATTAACACGATTGCCCCTTATCCAATCCATCCCTAATAACATACTTCGATTCAATTCATTTATTACTAAGAACTCATGCACCTGATAAATTCCTTGAATATAAAATTCAAGCCTAACTTTTCCTCGAGGGAGAGTATCATTCCCAGTAATACCCGCAATGCGAGGCAAAGAATTTTTATCACCAACTAATTTCGGTCGGTGTTTAAGATTTTTCCAAAATTTTGTACTAATACAACTTGTCTGTGCCCCTGTATCTAATAAGGCACATACTCGTTGTCCTTTGATGTTCACTAAGACACTATTCAAAGAAGCAGCCCCATAATTTATGGTTACTGTTTCCGGTTGAGAATTTCTAAGTTTTTGTTGCTGTTGTTCCCCATTTGGGTAATCATCATTGTTTACTAAGTTATTTCCCTTGGTTTCCATAGAGTGTTTCACTTCCTGTTGACATGGGTTTTTCCAATTACTTCCCCTTGGGTTTTTCCTGTTTTGTAGTTTTGGGTTTTTCCCAAGTGATTTCTCTTGGCTCCTTATTCTTGGATTCCTATTTCCTGATTCACTTACTTTCTGTTTCTGTTGATTTATTTCAACACAACCCTGCTTACCTGGTTGATTATAATCACAAGACTTTTTCATAGTTTGATTTTCATAAGCATTTTTCATATAAATCATAATATCAGGGTCTACATCTACTATGTGTATTTCTCGTAAATGTTTAGGAGTAAATTTTTGTAGAACTCTCACATAAACATCTGCACACTTCTGTTTAGGTACACCATATATCCCGCTACTAATGAGTGGGATAGCTATGTTTACAAAATTTTCGTTGTCACATACCTGCAATACTTTTTGTACAGTACTGTATAAAACATTAAGGCATTTATTTTTATTACTGTAATCATTCCAGCGTGGTCCCACAGCATGTATCACTTTTAAACATGGCAACATTCCACAAGTGGTAGTCATATTCTCACCTACTGGAAGATTTCCATGCTGTTGAATATATTGTTGACATTCTTGTTCAAGGGCTGGACCAGCTCCTATAGCTATAGCTCTATCAACACCTCTGCCATGGGTTAATTGGCTATTAGCCGCATTCACCATAGCGTCAGTAGCTACCTGAGTTATTCCAGTCCTGTATACTTTTACTTTCAGACCACTGGTGGTCTGATAGCTGAAACAATTTTGTGAAGTAAATTTTTCATGCTGACGGTCCTTTGCAGGGCAGCCATTTTGTGAGTTGGCCTTGAGTTTCCTAGGCCTACCAGTCAGAGGAATGGTTGTGAATTTCACTGTACAATTTTTCCTATTATGTGTGGTCTGACCACACCTTGTGCATTGAATGGCTTTACTTTTCACTGGAGGAGAACCATTTTTGGTTCTCCTTGTTTGAGACTGAGTACTTGGCTTTATATTACATGTTTTATTACCCGTATTTCCACCTGTCTTATTATTTACATTTTTATTTTTACAGTTATTCATACATTCATTTTGTACATTAATTTTCACGTCTCCCTGGTGATTTCCATTTTCACTTCTGTTGGGAGCATGTGACTTCTCATTAACTCTGCTCATTGCCCCATATGGGCAGAGTTCCCTTCGTTTAAATTGACTCGGCAATCGCGAGCGAAGTGGTTTGGCTTCCCACAGCGAAAGCAGCAAAAGGTCGCCCCTGGTGACCTTTCACCTGCTGGCTGAATATCAAGTGTTCTCACCTGCTTGGTCAAGTTAACGCGACAATCGCGTTTCACGTGGCCAACGCGGTTACAACGATTGCAAACCGGTCGTGAAAATCGTGTCGGTTTCTGATATCTGTTGTAATTTTGTCCTCCCCTATTTCGGTATTGACTATTGTATTGATTTTTGTTCTGATTCTGATAGGGAGGTCGCGCATAACCTCCACTGTAGTTTTTCGTTAATATATTCACCTTATGGCGTCGGCGCGCCACACCTATGTCCATGGGAGTCTCGTCTCTCGTCTCCAAAGGGAGATCTACATGTTCTTCCTGTTCGTCGATGGAGTCGCGAAATACAGGGTCCCGATAGCGCTCATATTCTTCATATTGTCGGTCAAATGCCTTCCCAAAGGGCGCTTTTCCTTTGGCGGCTTCAGAGCAGGCGCGAAATTTGATTTTCGCGGCATTTTCAAATAATGCTTGACTAACAGCGTTTTCTAGCGTTTTGGGCATGCGACGGATTAGTTTCATCTGAACATCGTTGTCATACAACCCATCACAAAAGTAATCTGAGAGGTTTTTCTGGATGGTGGGGTTATCAATCTCCTGATCAAAGGCGTCTTTCGCCAGATCAAGCAGTTGCTCAGCATATGAGACAAGGGTTTGATTTTTCCCTTGTCGCATATGGCGCAACTGATTGGTAGCCATGGAGTTATCCATAGTGGCGCTATAGCGACTTTTCAGTTCGCCATACAGTTCGGACCAAGGCATTTCAGGGTTTTTCTTCATTGTTCTTAAAATAAAATCAGCAACTACAAAGTCACTGGTTTGAGCGGCGATTTTAGGTCGTCGCTTCTCTTCTACATCATTTGTCTCACAGAAAAGGTCAAGAGATTTTATCCAACCCCGAAAATTCAGGGGGTTCCCGTCAAATTTTTTAATATGGGAATGAATAGACTGGGCCTGAGTGGCGTTAGCAGTCTTTGCATTACTCTTTTCACTTTGGCGCACGGTTTCATGCAGGTCGATTATGGCAGAAGACGTGGGGTCATTGGCTCGTTTTTCAGCGTCTGCCAATTGATTTTTGACTCTTCGCAGTTTTGCTTGTTGCGTACCTTTCTCATTAGCCAACTGTAATTCTAAAGCAGCTTTCTGCTGTACCAGTTCTGCTTTAACTTGGGCGAGGGCGGTTTGTGTTTGATGAAGGGTTTGTTGTGAGGTGGCATGCTGCTGCGACAAGCTCTGAGCTTGAGAGCTCATTTCAGCAATTTGCAGCTCATACTGACCCACAAGACCTTCTTTTTCCTGTTTCGCTTGAGTAATTTCATCGATTAACCGTTGCTCTCTGTCTGACAACGGCGTGGTCATTTTGAATAAATTTTATTACTATGAAATAATTTACAATTTAATTTTTCTGCTGTTAATGAACGTAAAATGAAGAAAATTGCACCTACCTTGCTAGCACTACAACTGTTGAAACACCCGCGGTTGTCTTTTCAGAATTTCCTGGAATTCCTCGAGATTTTTCACAGTTCCCTGAGTTTCCGTTTTTCTCTGATGTTCAGTCAAAAGTTCAATATATCTGATGAGCAACGCTCGGTGTGACCAGTCGAGCGTAGTTTGGATGTGATAGCAATTGGCGGTCGGCGTCAGTGTAAATAATGGCACGTTGGACATGCAACCAGTTCTACCATGGAGTTGTACCAGTATTGGATTCAGAGGGCACTGTCTGCGTCTGCTGCCTTAGAAATTTCAGCTGCCAGGCATTCAATTTACTAGTAAAATTAAGGGATGTCTGTCCCCCATAAATAACATCAAAAAGTTCTCACAAGTTCACTGAGCTCCCCAGCGGCAACGTTTTAAGTAAATTTCGGCTTCACTGGGTCCGTTAGGGTTAATAGATGTTTCTAGAATGTTCACCCGATCGTTTCAAGAGAGTTAGAAGTCAGTGTCTACATCCTGATGAACGGCACCATATGAACTGGCCTGTGGCATAGCAGGGTTAAGTACCCCGGAAAAATGATCGTCTAGTGGATTTGGGTTAGGACTACAATCGTGGCAAGTGGCCACAGGACAATTTAAGTGTTCAGTCTAGGAGGCAACCAGTTTCTGTGGAGTCTGCAACAATTCTTGATACTGCAGCCGCAGCGAAAGGGTGAATTCAAAACACATAAAAGTTACTTACAGTTTTCTACGCTTATTCACTAAACCCTAAATAAAGTTCCTATAATTTAAACTGTGAGAAAATATTCTCTCTCTGGTAAATTTATAAAATATATCACATACGAAATGAGACTAAGTCAAAATTATCGCATCGCTCTCATCGCGGCCTGTGTCTGGAACTGTTGTCTGGCCAGGCAGTGTTCGGCGGCGTTCTTCCACGAGAATAGGAGAGTGACTTCTTACACGACGGAAGACCAGAGAGAAGTGCCTCAATCGGGTGATTCTGTTGGTTTAAATACAGTTTGATTCGTGCATAGTCGTGCAGATCTTGTTTCAATTGACGTCATAAAACACCACAGAACACCACTTATACCCCAAGATGGCGGAGAGGTATTTCTTAACCCCTTACTTCCATTCCGGGATAGTAGGGCATTCTGTGGGTATCCTATGCTAAGAGTATGCGTTCCCGCATTTAAAAGGACACTGGCATTTGGTAGGTGTACAATTTCAATACCGACAGTACCGCCCAGCGAACGTGCTATATTGCACAATTCTCAGAGCTGAAAGTGATACTGGGTGTGTTGAGGTTAGGTCGGGTCAGTATACAATGCTAAAATCTGTCAAAAGCATTCTGATGGGGTTATCCTAGGTTAGGTTTATACTAGCTAATATGCCAATCATAATATCAAATTCTGTCGAAAACACCTTAGTAAGGTTACTTTAGGACTATTGTCTAATTTCGTGTCTCGTGCTCCACTTCTGTAGCAAGTGTGCAGAGTACTTTTAGGTCAGTTGCACTGATGTTATGCAATGCAAATATACTAAGAATATGAATAAAATTACATAACTTGTGCCTGAAAACAGCGTTTACTTATGAAAGTTTATACCACAGAGAATTATTACCAAGTAGGACTTGGCCACTCTGATTAACTGATTAACACTTTGGGAACCGAGACTCCCAAGTGCAATCATATGACTCTGACGCGCCCCACGAAGGTTAACCCGACGCGCTCCGTGGAGGGCATTTCGTTACAAAATACTGTGACTCGTTCTATCTGTGAAGCATCAAGAATCCACATTATCATGCCACAGGACGAACAGAATCTGAGGAAGATAATGCGCGGGTTTCACGAACTGGCCTCCTTTCCTAATGTTATTGGTGCTATTGACTGTACGCATATAAGGATAAAGGCGCCTTCAACGGACGAGGTTGTGTTTGTCAATCAAAAACGTTATCATTTAATCAACGTTCAAGGAGTTTGTGACTCTGATTTAAAATTCCGAAATATTGTTGCTAAGTGGCCTGGCTCAACGCACGATGCGTTCATTTTTACGACTTCACAGTTATGTCTTCATCTCGAAAGACGAGATATTCCTGTCGGATGGTTGGTGGGTGACAATGGGTATCCATTACGACCAGACTTATTGACCCCTCTTATTGACCCCTCTTCACAATCCAAGGACAACAGCAGACAGGAAATATAACCGAGCTTTATTAACAACAAGGAGCACTATTGAACGGGCGTTTGGTGTTTTGAAAATGCGTTTTTGATGTATCGACACATCAGGAGGAGCTCCTTTGTTTACACCAAAGAGGGTGTGTAGGATCGTTGTTGCCGTAGCTGTACTGCATAATATGTGCATTGAAAACCGACTGCCTGTTCCAGACGAAGAAATGCCTACAGACGAGGATATGGAATAATAATAATAATAATAATAATTGATTTTGTAAAAGCGTAAAACCACGAAGAGTGCCCTAAAACGCTTCACAGAAATAAAATACACTTTTCTGAAAATAAAGGGTCACATGTTTCAGTTTCCTCTAGGGAGGTTCAGGAGAATGCTTCAGTAAATAGGAAAGTTTTAAGATTTCTTTTGAAGATGTTCACGGGGGGGGGGGAACCGAAATGTTTGCTGCAGGTCATGATATGGTTGTATGCCGTGTATTTCTGTCATAAATTGGCTACCCTTGTGTTAATTAATCAAGTGTAACACGGGCATCGATATCATTACACACAAGCAAACACGCACAATTTATTATATAGATGTCATTGTGCATAGCTAGAAAAAATTTTGTTTTTGCGTTCACTATAAATATAAAATATTTAAAAACTTATGACAAAACAAGACTAAATTCGATAGATGTTATCGCCTAAAGTAGCATTTTTATTGCTATTAGGAGTTTAGTTTAGTGAAAAAAATCTTTCAACTTTAAAATTTAACTATCGGTACACATATGTTCTTTTGCATATAAAAATGTATGGGCCCTAGGCGCTAAAAAGAGCTAATATATAATCATGGGGTACAATTTTGGTGGATATAGTTCAACACCGCTACACGATATCATTCAATGCAGGTTTTCAAAATCTGTTGATGTTGTTAGATGCCGTGACTAAAACGTAGTTTGGGGTATTTGCACGTGATGTAGTGCTTAACGACAGCAGAATTCAGTTCCTTTTTAAGTATTATGGTAGTTTTAGTCAGTTGAATGTAAAATATAAATGCGCCGCCCATCGTCCATAGATTTTGCATCCGAGTCTACCTCAAATAGGCCTAGGTCGATCACGCATACAACATACGCCGATTTGAATGTACTCAATCTAATCTGCCTGCCGTTTATCATTTATTAGACCATCTGACTATTTAGTTTGAATAACCCTGCTTTTTATTGAATTTCCGCAAAGAAATTAAATGACAAAGATTACAAATTTTCATTTTATCAGAAAAAACGTATTATTGCTATGGGCGACAAATCCGCTTACTATTACATATTTCAACCAAATGGAATTATCAATCAACAGCCAAATTAAGACTGTAAAAGTTGGTTTGCACCACGGTTGTTTGTAAAATACTTTTCTTTCTCTTTTCAGGTAAATAGCGACAATGAACTTGTACAAGTGCTATTATTGCTCAGATGAATTTAACGAATACAAGATTCTAATATATCATCTGTCAGAAGAACATAGTTCTCTTGAGCTAAAGTATAAACAATTGGAACTACATCCAAGTACCGGGCTTCTTGGATATAGATCAAAGTGTCACACAAATATTTTTCCACAAGAATGTCATATATCTGTTGCCGATTTGGATATAATCGTTAAGAGGAAAACCGAAGTACAGTCGTGTTGCGAAGACAGTAAATATCAGAATTGTGGTGATGTGCGTCTGTCACCTATGGGAAGTGATTCAGCTGATGTAGATGCTGATTATGAAACTTTGAAAAGATTGTTCCCACTGGTGTTGGAGAAACTAAAGGAATGCGGACAAGTCGAGCTCTACAGAAAGTTGTTTACCTTAATTGCTGAAGATCAGTTTCCTTGGAACAAAATATGTTTCCTGCTGTTCAATGATTTAGTCCAGTGGTACGCAACACCCACAACATCCCAGATGAGGTATTTTCATGAACAGACATTACAGTTTTGGGAAGTTGGTTATAGATTGTTTGGGCGAAAGTTTTTACGCTTTATGTCAGGGCCAAAAAACGAAGGGCAAGTTATCACTGGGGAAGTACAAAGGGGAGGATGTGCCGAGGGAGATTCCCTACTGAATTTTGCTGTACCTACCACGAAACTTCTACGACACACCTGCGTGAAGCCAATTTATCCAGGTGTTTTGACAGACTGTATAAAAAGTCTTTCAGAAAATCTCCCATCAAAAATAATTAAAATAGGAGTTGATGGTAAAAAAATTGCACGAGGAAAGGGAAAGCGAATGGGTGACATTGACTGCTGGGGTTTTGAATCTAAGCCCAGTCTTCGGGAACGTGAAAAACAATCAAAACTGGAGAAGCAGTTTATATCAACCGTATATAATACCGCAGCAGACACCAGTGGTGATATAATATCTCAAAATGACATTCCAAACTTTGCTGAACATTTGAAAGAGTTAATACTTATTGTAGGAAAAAGACTTAAAGAACTACGTCAGGTTGTCACAAAACTAAACAGTGGCATAGAAAAATACTGTAAGATGGGAGAATACGAGGGACGAAACTGGAAGAAATCAAAGTATGCCCCAGTAATAAGCAGCATGAAAGTTAAAAAATATGATGCTACACAGTCTATTGAAAACGGCTTACAGATTGTCCAAACATTTTGTTTTTTCCTGGCTACAATGAACGGACAGCGAGACATATATTCAGAATCTGGAGTCGTAGACATGTCCATGCAATCTAATTTCCACGAACTCGACACAACACACAACAGTGATGATAGTAGATACACAAAACAGAGGACTGACAAGTGGTTTGCCATTAGAGATAAAGCACGTGTGACCGGGAGTACATGCCACAAAGCTGTTGGATTAGGTAAATTGAAAGACCTTCAAATACACTATGACAAGGTAATGTCTAATAAGAAAAACGAAGAGTCTGTGTCGGAAGAACAGAAAGCTAATATGAAATACGGAAGTGACCACGAGATAGATGCTGTTGCCACTGTTGTTGGCAGAATATTGCCAGCCATGTATCCCGAATGCAGCTATTTTGAAGAGGGGTGTGTGAGCGTGCCATGTGAGTCTTTAGAAGATTTCTTGGTGGTTAGTCCGGATGGCAGTTTGAGAGAGAGTTCTGATGCGAAACCACATTTAATGTTTGAAGCCAAATGCAAGGTTGCAAATTTATATTCGACAGACGTATATTATAAAATTCCGCGATATTATATACCACAACTGTTGTGTGAGATGGAGTCATATAACTGTGAAAGACTTTTGTTTGTGTGTTGGTCAAAACAGTCCACAACTGTGTTTCTTGTAAACTTTGATGAACGCCTTTGGCAGAAACTCTGGGATGCAATGCATGTTATATATTGTGTAACGATTCTCCTATGGCTCTATGGAGAAACTTACATATAATTTAGCTGAATGAATTTAACACAAATTGAGTAAACACATTTTATTTACTTAGAGCATAATGATCTTGTTGGCAAGAGAATTTAAGACCCAAAGGAGAGTAAATAGGGAGGCGAAATCACAGTAGTTTTTCTTTTTATACAGGAGCTTAATGCACAATATGCAACAGCACTCACTAGAAACGAAACTTTGTGGGTTGTTTTATATAAAAGGTACTGACTTTTCAACAAATTTGTAAGGGGAAATAACCAAAAACATGAGTGGAACAACTTTCCATGACAGAGCAGTCGTTGCCCTTTTCAAGGAAAGTTATTCCTAAATGGCAGTTTGTATTGAGCAGTGCAGTACTGCTCATTACAAAGTTGGAGCTACCAGATAGCCAAACCAGTCGTTAGTTTTACTCTACCTGTTATAACAGCAGCTCCCCATTCAAATGGTTGACCAGGTCACTTAACAAATGGCCTATGACATCCACTCAAGGTGTTTAACAGAACTTTCACAAACAATCACAATAAAAACTACATGCTTATGCCTAAAGTGTGTTCAATACCAATAATCTGTCTAAAGATATACATACTAAATTGTGGTTAATGTTATGTAGATGAGCTTATTGGAGGAAGGCATTAAATAAAGTTTAAATATCTACATTGGTACCTGTTATGTGCATTTGGAAAAGAGTTACCAAACTTGTCTCCAAATGCACATGACAGATAGGAATTTTAGTACTGCTGTAGATTAAGGCAAAACTGCAATCTAGGTATAGAAATGGCTAGGCTTTTAAGTAACCTGTAAATAAAATAAAATATAACTCAGGATTTCGCCACATTCCCCCTCCCCAGAGCCATTATATGGTGATACCAATATGCATTGGCAGAATGAACATTTCAAAGTTTGCTGTTTAGATTCACTAGAGTTTTGGTTGCCAGCTAGGTTTCACCACTCTTTTAATAGTTTTTGAGCCATCTGGGTTTTTACAAAACTGAATGTCTTCATCTCGGCAATTATATTGCAAGTTTGTAGCATCAACATGTTCACAGTCATTCTTTACACTTTGTTGTAGTTTATGTCTTTCTTCACTATCCTTAAGCTTTTCTTCCATATGGAAAACAACTGGCTTCCTCGGTGGTACAACTCCCTGTGGATTAATGTATTTTTGATTAGGAGCCCTGGCAAAAGCACATTCTGATGTTAGTTGTTCAACCTCATCACTGGCCAAACGATGACTTCTAGCTAGGTGACGGCGAAGTTGCATTCTGCATGTAGACATAAATGAACACCTAGGACAACGAAAACGCTGGACAAAGGCAAGATGTCTTTTCTTCCAGTGTTTAATCAAACTTTCCAAAGTGTTGAATGAAGTGTCACTACATAGCGGCACTGGACATGACTGCCCAACCTCGAACGGCTTTCTCTCTTCAGAAAGGAAATCAATTGATTCAAAAGGGTCATACTCGATATAATCTGACATTTTTCCTGGAAATATAAGAAATACAATAATAAATAATTGTTTCCAAGAAAGTACAGCTGCGTTCCAACAGTTGAAACTAATTGTTATCTGATTGGAGTAGTCAAGTCGACAAAATTTGGATGCACATTAAGAAGATCACTGTCAAGTGTGTCATGCAAACTAAGACACAATCCATACTTGGATGACACACTGGACAAGCAAACTATCAAAACAATACCTCTCATTTATGCATTTAGGATGTTAACAGCCCTAAAATTATAACATATATACCATTTTACTAACATCACAGTTCTTGTTCAGAGATAGTAAGTGGAGAAGATATAAAAAGTAACAATCAGTATTCAAAAGTCAAGCATTCATCTTGTTCCATACGTTCACACCAGACACATAGAGCCTTAACAACAATTTTAGTTTGCAAATAGTTCTGATCTGATGTAGTACTCATTCTAATGCTTACCTTATTGACCTTTACAGACCATCAACTAGGTTCCATAGCCAATTAAGCACGCTTACAATTTTTTGACATTCTTACCCGACTTTCAAAGCACCAATCTCAGTCATAACCCCATAAACTATCAACTATCTCAAGAACTTGACGTTCTTTTATAATGAAAAAAAACAAAGTGCCCCAAAAGTGGTATACTTTATTTGAGCTGCCTAACCAACCAAATATCTAACCATACAATACCCCACACGAAACATGACCACCAAAAAAAAAACCCCCAAAAAACCAACCCAGATGACATCAATACCAAACAACTAACTTGGACTGAATTTTACTGGAGGTTTTATCCTACGACCTGTACGGGTAACCTTAGGCGTACTGACTTGAACACTTGGACCTGCATGTTCCAAAGATTCATCAACTGCACCCTCACTATCATCTAATTCATCACCAGAATTTACAAATGGCTCATTATCCAACTCAAAATCTGAATCACTGGAATCAACATTACCCTCAAATGGCTTAAGATTATCTACATGTACATTTTTAACCTTTGACTCATCTTCCACCAACTGTATTCTATACACAACATCACCGAACTTTTCTAATACCCTGTAAGGACCTTTCCATGGCATACCCATTTTCTCATCCGCAGGAGGGTAGTAATACCATACCAAACAATCAGGTGAGAATGCACGAACCTTTAACCCTTTATCATAGTTCCTCTTTTGACGACGAGTAGACAGTTTTAATTTCTCAAATGCATATTTGAAAGCAGCTGTTGTAGCAAACAGTACCCATTCAATATATTCATTGACACATGAATAATACGAACCAGGAGGCACACCAGCAATAAGATCAACAGGCAATGTCATCTCCCTACCAACCATCAACAAGCTAGGAGTACAACCAGAACTCTCCTGAACTGAGGCCCTATAAGCCATCAATACAAATGGTAAGTCGTCCCTATTTTCATTTACATATGGTGCTAACATACTCTGAACAGTCCTATTAAATCTTTCCACTAACCCATCACTCTGTGGCCTATAGGGAGTAGTGAATGACTTTGAAATTTCTAGCTTCTCACAAAGAATTGACAACAGTTCTGACCGAAACTCTGGCCCTTGATCACTGTGCAACTGTTTGGGAACACCAAACGTTGAAATAACCTCTGTAACTAACTTATCCGCCACAACAGGAGCAGTATGATTAGGAATACCAAAAGCTTCTACTCACTTACTGAAATAATCACAGAAAACTACCATGTACTCATTCCCATTGTCAGTAACAGGCAAAGGACCCATTATATCTACACCAAGGACATCCATAGGAGCACCTACCTCAATCTTCCTCAAAGGGGCTCTCCCCCTCCCCGGACCTGGCTTATTCTGAGCACACACATCACATTGTTTAATCCAGCGGGTTATGTCAGCTGTCATCCCAGGCCAATAAAAGCGCTGTTGAATAACGGACTTAGTTTTATTTATTCCCAAATGACCAGCGGTCCTCTTTTTATGAAGTTCTACGAATAATAGATGCTTGAGTTCCTGGGGTACTACCAGCAAAGACAAACGCCCTGAGATACATGGTTTTTGAATATACAAAATTTCATTTTGAATGAACAACAACTCCCACTTACTCCACAATGTTTTGGACAAAGGCAAAAAGTGCACTATTTCAGCACTTGTGGGTTTTGCCATTTGATTCTTCCTTAAATGATAAATTTCGGAAATAACAGGATCAACCTTCTGCAAATCAGCTATCTTCTCCATGGACCAAGACTGAACCCAATTCGATAACCTTTGTTCTGATTGTCTCTCTGACTCATTAGAATTATGTTCACTAGCCACACTAAACTGATTCTCCTCCTCCACATCATCCACAACTGATTTGTCAGTTTCAACTGAAGCAAACAATGGAGCAACTTGAACTTCTCCATAACAATCTTTACAATCTAACCTCTGACAGTGACGATTTGACCTACGGGATAAACCATCTGCATTACCATGCAAAGCACCCTTCCTGTGCACTATACTAAAATCATATGTCTCAAGAGTTGTTAACCATCGAGCAACCATGTGCTCTGGATTTTTAAAATTTTTTAACCAACTGAGGGAGGCATGGTCTGTCCTGATTGTAAAATGTCGACCCCACAAGTAATAATGAAAATGCTTTACAAATGTAATGACTGCGAGAAGCTCTCGATATGTTGTACAATAATTCCTTTGAGTAGAACTTAGACTTTTACTCCCATATGCGATCACCTTTTCCTCTCCATCTTGCAACTGAGACAACACTGCTCCCATGGATGTACCACTGGAATCCGTATCCAAAATAAAGCTACCATTATCTCTGGGATACGAAAGAATAGGAGCGGAAACCAAAGCAGATTTCAGACTTTCAAAACTCTTAGAACACTGGCTAGTCCATTCAAATTTATTATTTTTCTTAGTCAGTTGGAAAAGTGGGTCAGCTGTTTCAGAAAAATGAGGGATAAACTTTCTATAATACCCTGCAGTTCCGAGAAATGACTGAACTTCCTTGACCGAAATCGGAACAGGCCATGAGATGACTTTATCTACTTTAGAAGGGTCACATGATATACCAGCCTCACTAACAACATGACCCAAGAAGATCACTTCTTTATGGAAAAGCTTACACTTCTTTGCCTTTAATTTCAAATTTGCTCTCTTCAGACGATCCATCACATCTGTTAAATTTCTTAAGGTTTGATCAAAATCTTTACCAAAAATAATAAGATCATCAATGTAACAAAGACATTTCGACCATTGAATGCCTTTAATAACAAGCTCAATGAGTCTCTCAAAGGTGGCAGGCGAATTGCAGAGCCCAAATGGGAGCACCTTGAACTGGAACAAGCCCCTTGGAGAAGTAAATGCTGTTTTTAACTTGGACTCCTCGTCCATCTCACACTGCCAAAATCCGGATGCCAAATCAAGGGTACAAAACCATTTTGACAAGCCAACACATTCAATACAATCTTCAACCCTGGGCAAAGGATATGCATCCTTTTTTGTGACAGAGTTCAACTTTCTATAGTCTAAACAAAACCGAAATGACCCATCAGACTTTTTAACCAAATGAATTGGGGCAGCCCAAGGACTGTTGCTGGGCTCAATCACATCATTTTCTAGCATTTCATCAATTGCTTCACTAATTATCTCCCTTTTCATTGGTGGCACTCGTCTACTAGGAACCTTAATAGGTTTAGCATTACCTGTATCTATATGGTGTCTTACAAGGTCTGTACGACCTAATTTGCCACCTGGACCAACAAACTGATCTGAATATTTTATCAAAAACCACTTCAACTTCAACCTTTCACTATCAGTTAACTCTGTAGAAGCATTATCCAAAAGATCTTGCAAATGTGGTGGTAAACCTCCTTTTTCTGAAACTGTGTCTTCATCCGAAGAATGAATTTGTTGCACAGGTTGAACATTAGCAACTAAAAAATTCCTATTAAGTTTGACATGCCTTGCTGATGTATTGACCACAGGGCAGTACACAAACTTGTTTGTTGGATCAACCATAGCACGTGCAAACAGAATCCCTTTACCACTAAGATTCTGAAAGGGTTCTAAAATAAAATGGGTGTTGCACTGTAACTCTTCAGGTCTCCAACCCACAACTTTACCTTGGAGTATTAACTCAGAACTGGGTGGAATCACAACCTTCTCAGCCACCTTAACACGAGCACAAACTGAACTCAAACCTTTCCTAAATGAAATAGATTTGCCTTGAACCATCAATTTGCCTTGAGCTACATCTATCAATGCTTTGTTTGTTTGTAAAAACTCCATACCTAAAATACCATTCAATGATGCCATATTGACTACTAAAAATTCCTGGACAAATGGTATACCGTCAATATGAAAAGGAACAGTGAGACTCCCTTCTACCCTCAAAGAATTTCCATCAACACTCACCAATCCTGGACAATCATTCTGTTTAAAAACAGATGAAGAGGACACTTTCCTAGCCAATTCCTTTGACAACAGATTAAATGGACATCCTGTGTCGACAAGCATTTCTTCTACTAATCCATTAACAAAAGTCTCCAAAAACAAACAAGTACTTGGCCATTTCCTTATTTTTTCTTGGACTGGGTTTTCGGCCTCAAACTCAGCCCCTTGCCTTTTCCCTGCAACTTGGGACAGTGTGATTTTTTGTGACCAGACTCCTTACACTGATAACATGTTACATCTTTGTCAAAATGATCATGAGATTCATCATCTGAGACTGAAACTTTCTGTTCTAAAAGTTCAATAATCTTATCAAGCTTCTCGTTATCAATTAAAGTGTCTTGAGGATTATTACCAACTGAGCCAGATAACTCACCTTTGATATCTGATGTTATAAAGGACACTTGTTTCCTCACATCAGGCTTTTGTACTTTCTTAGCTGCCTTGAATGACTCAAACTGAACAGCAAAAGACAAAGCCTCATCAAAAGAAGTCTGCTTTTGAAGGAACAAGTAACTCTCTAATTCACTATCACCACAACCTCTAATGAACTGTTGCAACAAACATTTATCTCTGTGAATTAGAGGGACATCAGGGTAGGCTAAACGACATAAACGTTTCAAATCGTGACCAAAATCCCCAATGGTCTCCCCTAAATGTCTATGGCGGTTATGGAACTTATATGAATAAACCAGAGAGTCATCCTTAATTTTATATTTCCTGTCCATTACTCTCACTACAGCCTTAAAATCACACCTTTCCTCTCGCTCCAACTCTAACAAAACTCCCTTTGCTTCCCCTCTAAGGTGCATTAACAATTGCTGAGCTTTCTCAATATCAGACCAGTAGTTATAATCTGCAATAATCTCAAACTGTGCTAAATAGTCCTCCCATCTCTCAGTCCCATCAAAAGTATCAATAGGCAATTCTTTTCTAGTATACTTACAGTCACTTTTACTAAGCTGCCTTTGCAAACAAGGGGTTTCTGGTATTGCAAACGTTTGCTTACAGGTGGGACACAAACATGTATCATTATTATAGGAAACTGCAGTTGGAAAATCTACTCCACTCTGATGGCAGGAATTTTGCTTTTGAAAATCGACTGGAGTGTCTGGTACAATTAACTTATGTGTATTTACGTTAGAAGTGTTGTGTGATCTACTAACAGTTTCACCAGATGCAGGAAATCGTGAATCATGACTCCTGAATGCTTTTGAACTGCCACAACAAGGAGAGTCAGACTTATCACCAGTAGTTCGAAAAATACTCATAAAGGTTGAATTATCAGGTAATACTGGAGTGGAAGTCATGTAATTATTGAATGCCTGATAATTGTCCCTATCTGTTGACTTGATTTGGGAATTAGTATCATGTGTTTTCGTGTAAGAAATAGGCATTCCTGGGACACTGTCTTCAAAAATTGAATCATGCCTATGTTGAGATGAGGGAAATAAATTACTTGAATCTGTGCTAAACTGTACCCTCTTTGACGATACATTTCCTTGTGTATTTTTCAAAGGGGAGAATACCTCATAACAATCACTACTAGAAGCGCAGAACAGTGCTTCATAATCTCTCTGATCATTACTTTGATATGAGTATAAAGGGAGATTACTGTTCCTGGCACCATCATCATGGCAGGAAGTAGTAATATTGTGTTCCTTTTGATCTGAAGGAGTGATTCTTGTGTCTAATGATTGCTCCATTTTAATTAAATCAACTGAGATAAAATAATTTTCAAGTAAAGCTAAATCAAAACCAAAAGTATCCCGGACGAGCCCCAAATGTAACGATTCTCCTATGGCTCTATGGAGAAACTTACATATAATTTAGCTGAATGAATTTAACACAAATTGAGTAAACACATTTTATTTACTTAGAGCATAATGATCTTGTTGGCAAGAGAATTTAAGACCCAAAGGAGAGTAAATAGGGAGGCGAAATCACAGTAGTTTTTCTTTTTATACAGGAGCTTAACCCTTTACCCAACGTAACGGCCAAAACCGGCCAGCGCTATTCTCAAAAATCACCAATTAATTTTCAAATTATTTTCAATTTTTGTCTCAAAAACATAGGTTATGACCCCTCGTTGGAACGAGCTCGTCGAGCTCGTTTCAACGAGGGGTCATAACCTATGTTTTTGAGACAAAAAATGAAAAAAATTAGTTATTCAAGATTTTTTTTTGCAAGTGTCGTCTGCTTTTCATGTTAGGTAAAGGGTTAATGCACAATATGCAACAGCACTCACTAGAAACGAAACTTTGTGGGTTGTTTTATATAAAAGGTACTGACTTTTCAACAAATTTGTAAGGGGAAATAACCAAAAACATGAGTGGAACAACTTTCCATGACAGAGCAGTCGTTGCCCTTTTCAAGGAAAGTTATTCCTAAATGGCAGTTTGTATTGAGCAGTGCAGTACTGCTCATTACAAAGTTGGAGCTACCAGATAGCCAAACCAGTCGTTAGTTTTACTCTACCTGTTATAACAGCAGCTCCCCATTCAAATGGTTGACCAGGTCACTTAACAAATGGCCTATGACATCCACTCAAGGTGTTTAACAGAACTTTCACAAACAATCACAATAAAAACTACATGCTTATGCCTAAAGTGTGTTCAATACCAATAATCTGTCTAAAGATATACATACTAAATTGTGGTTAATGTTATGTAGATGA
The DNA here is from genome assembly GCA_031216915.1 of Pictodentalium vernedei. Taxonomy (NCBI): domain Eukaryota; kingdom Metazoa; phylum Mollusca; class Scaphopoda; order Dentaliida; family Dentaliidae; genus Pictodentalium; species Pictodentalium vernedei. The sequence goes on from CM062291.1 coordinate 371,710,575, forward strand.
GCTTATTGGAGGAAGGCATTAAATAAAGTTTAAATATCTACATTGGTACCTGTTATGTGCATTTGGAAAAGAGTTACCAAACTTGTCTCCAAATGCACATGACAGATAGGAATTTTAGTACTGCTGTAGATTAAGGCAAAACTGCAATCTAGGTATAGAAATGGCTAGGCTTTTAAGTAACCTGTAAATAAAATAAAATATAACTCAGGATTTCGCCACAATTGTGGAAAAAAGCCTCAAAAACCTCTACATTTTCCTAACGGTGTCAAAGAACTTCGGTCAGAAATACGACAATTTCCTGAAGAAGCAGTGTGCTTCATTGGTGAAATACCGTCTTGTGTCGCCTCTGAAATCCCGGAACAAAAAGGTGATAGCCGCAGTAATAGTCCATACATGTCACATCATTCAATAAAACAACATACATCTAGATCTACTTTACTTCAAACGGAAAGTGTTTTAGCGCCTTTGCACAGTCTCCAAAAATGGCAATGCCAAGCTTATAACATATGTAGAACTGTCGCTACTGAGATCTTAATGTTTCTGGCGAATGATTTGGATCGAAATTACCATGCAGAATTAAATAACGCCCATCCCGTGGCCTATGCATTGAAAGGACCAAGTATGACAAATGGAACATTTGCTGATATGGTAGATCATGTCATATCTCAATGTGAAAAAAATGCATTATGTGTAATAGCAACGTCTAGTGATGGACAGTGGCATCAATTTAGTGTTTGTGATTGGGATGGATCCCCTCTGACACTGTACCAATTGGCTAGGAAAATTTGGAAGGACGAAAACACGTGTAAAAAAAGTAACGTTATTTCGAAGATGAGGAAATTATACAAAGTAGACAGTTTAGTAGATGTACAGTTCCAAAAGCGATCCAATGAACCAATTGTTGTGTATGGACATGTGCACGATAAGCCACTTAGAATGAGTACGGAAGCAGTCGCCTGGTTTCAGAATGATAAAACTAAGAGAAAAACAGCTGACAAAGATCAGGTCTTAAACACAAACAGTGGCTATCCACATACAGCCATAAGATCCACTTGCTCAGAATTTCCACCAGTTTCCGATGATATATGTCCCATGGTAGGTACTTTGCCATCCTCTTTTGAGGATAATCTGCCTGTGTATGACAGTACTTTTGATACAACCAAATCCGAATCAACATATCTAGACATGCTGACTAATAGTTCATGGAATTCCGATTTTAATGGTGACCAGCATAGATGCTCAAGTGATGATATGTCATGGATCCGTGACCATGGCGACATATCTATCAAAACATTAGATTTTACTGTATCAGACAGTATAGCTGAAGCTCATTCCATTCTCCAGAGTGATTCGTGTTATATTTCATATAGCCAACAAGATTATGAGATAGGACCTCACGATTTTGGTACCTTTTGTTTCAATGAAGTATCTCCTAGTCCAAGTGCTTCAGACAATGTAAACGTGCAACAATTTGATGGTATTGTGGAGCTAGAAATTTTACACACCTTAGAAAGAGCTAGTAACACATCCAAAAAGAACAAATGGTCAGAAAAATCAATTACAGAAATGACTACAATACTAAGAAACCTTCAAACACTGTGCACCACCATGACGAAAAAAGATTTGTTACTCTGTCAAGATGTTATCAACACACATCGCGGGACTACTATTAACATACCTAAACATTGGAAAAAGATAAAGCTGGCACGGGCTATTTTTAATCTTATGAACAATGCTAGTCAGAGTCTTGATCATCAGAAACTACATAGTAAAGTATGTTCACCAGCAAAATTATCTAAATTGTGCCTTACCATTTTGAAAAGAGACATACAGAAAGACACTTTAATAAAAGTGATATGTGAAAACAAATGGCAGGATGCAGTGAGAAAATGGGAAATGCTGGATTTTAGGAATGGAAGTGTGTTGATGTTCGAGGACAATGAACGAAGTATGTACGCTGGGTTTCCAAACCACATAGAGGCAAGGATAACATTGTGAGATTTCATTATACGGATTCTGCACATCTGCTCACATGCCTTCGTTCTAAGATATGCACAACAGGCATTGATGGGCTTCGTCAAGAGGCGTGGATTAAAGCTGCAGAATCTAAGGAAACTAGTTTGAACATAGGTATAGTGGTCGAGTGCCAAGATAAACAGAGTGTTGCTTTCGCCTTACGTGTTTTTGGCGAGGATGTTGAAATATTTATGCAAAATCATGACTTTCTTGAAGAAGCACTGTTTGTCAGATTAATACGAAGATGGTATGAAGCTGAAGACGAACCGGGCTTGTCATCTAAAGATAGATGTTTACGGAGACTTGATCTGAGGTCATATTTACTCAGAAGAGTAAATTTTGGAAACTTTCCTCCACTAACAAAATACATTTCAGGAATCCCAGTGGTAACATATGAGGGCCTTTTGGTGAACATTGAACGGAAACTTCAACTTTACAAGTTCATACCATCATCACGGTACAATACTCGAGCTCTCGGAACCCTCGAAGTTGAACAATTCTTTAGCACAATGAGTGATTTAGATCCCTCAGGAATCGGCACCCCAAAGCCAGATGACATACCCTCGATAGTGGCAACAGCAGCTTTCTTGGATAACATTCGACTTGACACAGATAGGTTAGTATCACTTTGATCAAAGTCAAGTCCTGCAATCAGTACTATCACATGCATGTATTATCCGTCAAGTGGATTCTGAATAAAAATAAATAAAATTATACAGTTATGGATGTGAATATAACTGACACATAAAGCCAGTACTATTCATATTCATATTTGTATAATTTTATTTAGAAAATTCTAAGAGATTTCAGGTTGTGTTAGGCTTATATTATATAAATTTTTGACCGTTTTGGCTTAAATAAATTGTATTATCCATCAAATGGATTTTGAATAAAATTATATAAAAATGGATGTCAATAAAACTGACTCATCAAGTCAGTACTATTCATATTCATATTTGTGTAATTTTATCAAGTCAATTCTAAGAGATTTCGGGTTGTGTTAGGCTTAAAAAATTAAGTTGTTGGCCGTTCGGGCTTGAATAAATGTTCAATGGTTCATTCACTGATTAGTTGAGGTAATCGTCTAGGAAATCGTCTAGGAAATCTATCTGATTGTTAGAGGAAGAACCGTAACATGGCTGAGTATATAATCGTCAGTGTTTAGAGTAGGCATTCATGCTCTGTGTGTGACAGTGGTTGAGTAGTGCTTTCTTGTATATGGTCTAAAACTAAGAACAATAATAAAACCAAATAAGTATGATCTTTTATCTGAATAACTATCTCAGTATTCATCCATACACTGATACAACACAAAATTCCAAATATCAGGATCCATGTAGTCATATAAACAAAACCCGTGAAATTATCATTAGTTTTCTATTATACAAAATCAAAATAAATTAAATTGTATATACACCTATTAAGATTCCATTGGTTACGTGTAACATAAAGACATGTCTGAAGTAAAATTATCGAAATCTCGTACACACATATTAATTAGATAAACGTTTACTGTTAAAGTTTGAGATGTGAAAGTTATAACATGGAAGATTAATTGTTTTCATTAAAGGTCACACAACAACACAGTCAAGTCCTGTTATATAGCACTGACATAGAAGACAATCAATAACGCCACATCTTCCACCAAAACCATTTAACTCTTTCAGTATCGGAGCTTTTAACCATTTACCCAACACAGATTTTTTAGAAACATAATTTTCTCATTTTTCTGGACAAATCTCAATTTGTCAACAAAGTCATACATATATGGGTATCATTAAAACCAGCTCATTGAGGCGGTTCTAATAATACTCATATTTATATGACTTTGTTCACTGTTCTTAAAGGTATTTTATTTTGTTTTAGGCCTATTTAAGGTAATTTTCTGGTCGGTTTTTGCCGTTTTTGTGTAAAGGGTTAAATAGTTTAAACTATGTATGATGTTTCTGGTAAATATACTAAATTAATCATACTTAGTCGAACACAGTCCAACACAGTCCAAAATATGCTAAAATCTTTCAATATAACTATACATATGTGGATATCAATAGAACTGGCTCATTCAACCGTTTCTGTTGATACCCATATTTGTATACGTTTATTCAGAAATTATTATTATTTCTTAAAATCTGCGTTGGGTAAAGAGTTAAGGGCGAATACTTCAACTTTTTCCATCAAACGCCATTAGGAGGCAAATTACAAATGTCAAAGTACACACTTTTATACAGATTAACACTGTAGGCTAATTTGTCAAGAACCTTGTAGTCTGAGCCATGTGCCATATGATGTCACTGGTAGGGAGAGTCTTAAAAATATGTTTATATAGCCATCCAAGATTATAAGTTTTGCAAATGCCAAACCAATGGTGGCGCTGGAAAGTGTTATGAGTGGAAGAAGCGAAGTATGAGGAGCGAACCACTGAGTAGTGGAGTGGCACACACATATATATACGCACATACTACAGAACAATTAGGCATTTGCAAAACTTATAATTTTGGATGGCTATATAAACATATTTTATATATTTATATATATATTTATTTGTATCACCAGGGGATTCCACATGAAAACCAGCAAGGCGCCAGTTTATCCGGAAACTACATTCAGTAGATGGAGTGGAAGTAGATCTCCAGTTGTTATTGCACAGAGCGAAGATCATATTTTGATTCGGTTAGTTTTTAACTATAAAAGTAATGTTTTCATTTTATAAATTATTGATAATATTGGTGTTTAGTAACACAATAATACATATTGACAAAAAGTCTTACAAATTATTGCTCAAGACGCTTCATTTTAATGAGCACAAACTACTCATGTCAGTTAACGGTAATAAGCTATTTTGCAAAAGAAAACAGTTACAAATAAAAGTTAAATCTTTATTATTTTAGTAATTTAGAGTCGTGTGCAGATTTTGACCATTTATTAAATAAATGAAATAAATGGTTAATGGGCACGATCATACCGTGTCAGTGACAAATTCTTAATTACTTAAAAGTTCAGTAAAGGTTCTACAATTGATATTTTGATTCCCAGAGCGCTTTTCGCTCTGGCAATCAGAATATCAATGGTTGAACCTTTCATTGTGATGGGAGTCATAACATGCAAATTTCCATACTACGTCCACACTGCACTGTTATACCCAATGGAAAGAGACTTAGACCCTTTCCCAAAATAGGAGGATAAATCCCTGGTATTGGGAAAAACACGTTTATAATTATAACAAACTACCCCAAGTGTTCTAGCTTAAACTACACAAGAGGTGGGAAACGTTTCAATAATACATATTTCTGTTCATCTTTGGGATGTTATGTAATAACTGTTTGGTATTTCAATCTAACAAGTTCATGAATGCTCATTTCAAGGACATGCACTACTAGCATGATTTTCCAATGGAAACGACATTGTCATTTAGTTTAACAATTATACTGATGTATTTTGCATCAATCACATCCCCTATGATCAAGAATGTAGAGCATGGTATCCCTTTGAATATCATGTTAATACCTAGGGGGGTTTGATCATCCCCTACTAGGCGGGTCCTCAGGTGGCGGATAGAGGACGGCCTGCTCAATTGGGCAGGTTTGCTAATTTTTAATTGGAGAGCTGGTTCGCTGCGAAATACACGAATACGCAGCCCCGGACCAAAATGATCAACCCTGCTAATACCATCTTGCAGGCACCTTGTTCTCCCGTGAGGTGCATTCCGAAGGCCCCGGAAGAAGGAATCCTGGCAGTTGAGGACTCGTGGCCCCGGTTAGGGCAGTCTCCGGGATGGAGCCCTGGTCTCCATTTCATAACACACTGCTTTGGCCCCAATTTCGGGAGTAGAAGGATGGTCGGATGGTCCGTTCTGGCCAATCGGGAGCCCCCACCCCAAAAAGTACTGGGTGTCACGTCGGGGGGCATTTGGTGGCCATTCAATCAGTCATTTCTTTTAATCATTTATCATAATTGCCATTGTGTGCTGTTTTTAAACTCATTTTTTAACCAAATACTTATTTCTGCTGCACTGTTTGTTTCAGTTTCACGTGGCAACCGTCATTACAGTGTTTTATAAAGTGATTGGTTGGATGGTCGCCATCTGAAGACCTGGCACTTCCACACACGGGCCAATCAGCCAGTGGCATACTTCGGCATCAACACTAGCTGAGTATACTGCCCCATACCAGGTATGTGGGAATACCGGCAACCCGGTGGGTTCACTGCAGGGCAGTAACCCTACCCCTTGTTGGACTCCGTGGTGGGTGGGAGCCGGGGCAGTGAATCATAAATTCTATACACTATGGCTACCAAAACCAAAATAAAACGACCTTTGGATACGACTAATGATAAATCGTCTGACTCTGATTCTGATACTGATTACCAAACAGATGACTGGCCTAGATTCATATATATACGTCCAGCAGATGAAAACAAAAAGGTTAATTTTAACCCCTTCGCATTAGAGAAGGCAATAAAGGGGATCGCTGGCACTGTTAAAGATTTGAAAAAAATACGGTCAGGTGGCATATTGATTGAATGTGCTGGTAAAATCCAGTCATTCAATCTCTTGAAGAACCAGAAACTATTAGATGTTGAAGTAAAATCGGAAGCTCACAGAACCCTCAATACCAGCAGAGGCGTTGTTCGAACCCGTGAGCTTGCCGATATTGATGAATTAGAAATCGTTACGGAAATGAAAACACAGGGAGTAACAGGTGTAAAAAGAATAAAAATAAAGAAGAATGGCAATGAAATCAGTACAAACACTTATATATTTACTTTCAATACTCCCCTGCCACCAAAATCAGTCAAAATAGGTTACATGAACGTCGGAGTGGATCTATATATCCCAAATCCACTTCGATGTTTCAAATGTCAAAAATACGGACACAGTCAGAACTCTTGTAGAGGCCAGTCAATCTGCTACAAATGCGGCCAAAAACATGACGAGCCATGTACCACCAATATTTTTAAATGTGTAAATTGTCAGGGCAATCATATGTCATCATCAAAAGATTGCCCCATCTGGCAAAAAGAAAAAAACATACAAAAAATCAAATGTGAAAGACAGATAAGTTTCAAACAGGCCAGAGAAATTGTTTCTTCGCTTCCTGGCATACATACTACAACACCATCATACGCTACAGTAACAAAACAGAAAGTTTCAACAAAGTCGATAGAATGCCAGACACAATATACATGGCTCGTAGGTTCAATACCAACCTTACTACAGTCCTTTACAATACAGCACAGTGACCACCTTCTGCAACAGTCAACTCAAACACCACAAACTTCAAAAACAACACCAATTTCTCAAACACTACCAAAAGAAAACTTGAAAGGGGGTCAGAAAAAAGAACAAGCAAAACTTGAACCAGAGGATGATAAAGCACCAGAATCGAAACCAGGAAGGAAAAATGAACCTAACTCAAAGTCGAAAGCAGAACTTCAAAATCTTAGTCAGAGTCAGAAAAAAAATCAAGAAAAACATAGAAAGAAATTAGATAAAGAAAAACAGAAACAGTTATCGGATAGAACACCTAAGGCCCTTCAAGACCCCGTTACCCGTAACAGGTTTGAAGGGTTTGAATCTATGGAAATCGGTGAGTGCATCGATGAAACGTTCGGGCACTTATGCTCAAACTCTTCTCAAAATAAGTCCCCACATAAAATATCACCCAAAAGAAACACGGGGGCAATTTCGCCCATACGTCCACCTTCCAAATCACCACTAAAACATGGATAACACGCACAAACAAAATATTATACAGTGGAATTGTCGAGGTTGTAGAGCGAATTTTGATGAACTCGGTCTATTAAGCCAAAAATATAAACCTGCGGCTTTTTGCCTGCAGGAAACGCTTTTAAGGAAACCCGAGGCTCAGGATCATTCAGCTTTTAAACATTATACTTCGTATAATGCCTGGGCTGACGATAATGATCTTCATGTTCGTGGAACGACTGTCTTAGTTAGGAACGACATCATTCACAATTCTGTACCATTACAGACAAATTTACAGGCTGTGGCGGTACGCCTAACATTAGACAAAACAGTTACACTTTGTTCTATTTACGTTTCACCAAGTAAAGCCTTACAACTGAATGACCTTGAGCTGCTGGTCCGACAACTCCCAACTCCATATATTTTGTTGGGTGATTTTAACGCACATAGCCCCGTTTGGGGTAATTCCTGCAGTCAAGAAGATGCAAAAGGTAAAACTGTAGAAGAGTTCATTACAAAATATGACTTGTGCTTGGTCAATGATGGGTCAGATACTTACTTGCATCCCGCATCTGGTTCTTACACTTCAATTGACTTAACAATTGCATGCCCTTCTGTCTTCCTTGATTTTTCATGGAGGGCAGAAGATGACTTGTGCGGGAGTGACCACTTTCCGATTGTGTTGGAGAGTGTAGTTCCGGCGGATGATGAGAGGGTGCCCCAGTGGAACTTTAAAAAGGCTGACTGGGACACTTTCTCATCGCTTTGTTCTGAACGCCTCACACGGGAGAACTTTCAGGACAGTACTGACCAGATTGAACACTTCACCACAGAGTTGATTGACATTGCAAGCCAAGTCATTCCTAAAACCTCGGCAAATCCAAAACGTTTCCATAAACCATGGTTCGACACGGATTGCAAACAGGCTATTCATCAACGCAAAAAGGCTGAACGGGATTTTAATAAGTCACCAACGACGAATAATTTAGATAAATTACGTATTGGTCGAGCACAAGCCCGACGGCTCATCAAACAAAAGAAGAAAACGTCCTGGCAAAATTATGTTTCAAGATTGAATCAAAATACCCCCATCAAAAAGGTCTGGAAAATGATCAAGAAAATTAAAGGTAAAGAATCAAAATCTACAGTACAGCACCTCGAACATAATAATAATAAAATAACATCTAAAAAAGATATTTCGAACACCCTAGCTTCTACCTTTTCCAAAAATTCCTCTTCTGAAAATTGCACTCCGCAATTTATCCCTGTTAAAAAGCAACAGGAGAAACAAAAACTAAAATTCCAATCTGATAATGATGAAAATTATAATGAACCATTTTCTATTGATGAGCTACTAGCGTCATTGAGTAAAGCAAAAGATACAGCAACTGGTCCTGATGAAATACATTATCAGATTTTAAAACATTTGCCAAATTCATCGCTCAAGCTTTTACTTTCTATTTTTAATGATATATGGGTGACTGGCCAGTTTCCATCTTCCTGGCGCAAAGCAACAATCATTCCTATTCCCAAGCCTGATAAGGACCACAGCAATCCAAGCAACTATAGACCAATAGCACTCACTAGTTGCCTTTGCAAAACCATGGAAAGAATGATCAACGATCGGCTTGTTTGGTTTCTGGAATCGAACAATCTGCTGGCAGATGTTCAATGTGGCTTCAGAGACCAGAGAAGCACGGTTGATCATCTTGTCCGCCTTGAAACGTTTATCAGAAATGCCTTTGCCAGAAAAGAACACACCTAGGGGGGTTTGATCATCCCCTACTAGGCGGGTCCTCAGGTGGCGGATAGAGGACGGCCTGCTCAATTGGGCAGGTTTTCTAATTTCTAATTGGCAGGTTTGCTCAATTGAGCTGGTTCGCTGCGGAATATACGAATACGCAGCCCCGGACCAAAATGATCAACCCTGCTAAAACCATCTGGCAGGCACCTTGTTCTCCCGTGAGGTGCGTTCTGAAGGCCCCGGAAGAAGGAATCCTGGTAGTTGAGGACTCGGGCCCCGGTTAGGGCAGTCTCCGGGATGGAGCCCTGGTCTCCATTTCGGAGATAATGTCCAACACACTGCTTTGGCCCCAATTTCGGGAGTAGACAGATGGTCGGATGGCCCGATCTGACCAATCGGGAGCCCCCAACCCCAAAAATATCGGGTGTCACGTCGGGGGGCATTGGGTGGTCATTCAGCCTGTCATTTCTTTTATTTAGATTTTATCACTACTACCCTGTATCGATTTTTAATGATCTTAATACTTGTTTAACAGCTTTCGTTTTGTTGCGCTGTCTGCGTTGATCATCAATCAGTAGTAGTTCTTGATGTACTCGTTTTTAATGAAATGGTTGGTTGAATGGCTGCCACGACCTGGCACTTCCCATAAACATTCGACGGGTCAATCCTCCAGCGGTATGCACTAGCATCAACGCTGGGGGAGTATGCTTTCCATGTACTCTTGGTGCTGTTTGCTGGTTATCCGCAACGTAACCCCCTAAGTTGGGCTCAGAGTAAGGGTGGGAGTCATGGAATGAAGAAATTAACATTACTATACTATGGATACTAAACCCATAAAAAAACAAAAACGAGGTTGGGATTATATTTCAGCTGACTCAGACTCAGAAAAAGAAACAGGACTTACACAAATTGATAAAAGATGGCCAAAATTCATTATCATTTATGCGGCAGATGAAGGCAAAAAAGCATCGGATGTTAATCCGTTTGCTGTAGAAAAAACTATCAAAGGAATTGCTGGAACAGTAGAAGGTGTGAAAAAACTAAGATCGGGGGGTTTGTTAGTTGAGTGTAGAACTGAAGTCCAGGCTACAAATTTATTAAAGATCGAGAAAATTTTAGACATGCAGGTTAATGCTTTTCCACATGAGTCACTCAACAGAAGTAAGGGGGTATTAAGAACCAGGGAACTGTCTGGAATAGATGTACTTGAAATTAAGAAAGAACTTGAACCACAGGGAGTCACGGACGTCAGAAGAATTGAAATTAAAAAGGACGGTACAATAATTAAAACCAACACTTATATCCTAACGTTTGACTCTGCACAACCACCTAAGTCAATTAAGGTTGGTTATATGAACATCGGAGTGGATTTGTACATCCCAAATCCACTTCGCTGTTTCCGATGCCAAAAATATGGTCATGGGCAAAATAATTGTAGGGGTCAGGCCATCTGTTATAAATGTGGACAACAACACCAGGACCAATGTAACAACCCCATAAAATGTGTAAACTGTCAGGGCAATCATGTGTCATCTTCCAAAGATTGCCCTGTATGGAAAAAAGAGAAGACAATACAGAAAATCAAATGTGAGCGACAAGTAAGTTTCAAAGAGGCCAGAGAAATTGTTTTAGCTATGCCAGGCATGAATACATCAACGCCAACGTACGCCACAATGTTGAAGCACAAAATACCAACTAAGTCCGTGGAATGCCAGACAGCATATACCTGGATTAATAACAGCACTTTACCATCCTTATTACAAGCCTTTTCAATTGAAAATACCGATCAAACAAAGCCAGAATCAACTCAAACAAACGATCAAGTTTTAACGGAGAAATTGTCAAGCATTAAACAAAAACAAGAACATGCAAATGGTCCATCAAAATCAGAACAGAATAAAGAACAATCTAAACCTGCACAGATAAATGAATCGAGCAAACCGAAACCACATCAGCAGCAAACACCCCAGCATAAAAATCTGAGTCAGAGTCAGAGGAAAAAACTAGAAAGAGAGCAGAAGAAAAAAGAGAAAGAGCAACAAAAATTAACGTCAGACAGAATGCCAAAACGACTTCAGAATGTTGTTACAAACAACATGTTTGACGGAATTGAAGATATGTCAGTCGATGAATGCATCGATGACACCTTTTCAACTAAACTGCAACTGAAGTCCTCTCAGGGAAATTCCCCACGTAAAACATCACCGAGAAAAAACACTGGGGCAATTTCGCCCATACGTCCACCATCCAAATCACCACTTAAACATGGATAATATACCAAAACAAAATATTGTACAGTGGAATTGTCGAGGTTTTAGGGCGAATTTTAATGAACTGGGCCTTCTTAGCCAAAAATATGAACCTGCTGCTTTTTGCCTGCAGGAAACTCTTTTAAAGAAGCCCGAGGCTCAAGATCATTCAGCTTTTAAGCATTATACTTCGTATAATGCCTGGGCAGATGATAATGATCTTCATATTCGTGGAACATCTGTTTTAGTTAGAGACGATATCATTCACAGATCTGTACCTTTGAATACAAACTTACAGGCTGTGGCGGTACGCCTAACTTTAGACAAAACGGTTACACTTTGTTCTATTTACGTTTCACCAAGTAAAGCTCTACAACTGAATGATCTTGAGCTACTGGTCCAACAGCTCCCAACTCCATACATTTTGTTGGGTGATTTTAACGCTCATGGCCCCCTTTGGGGTAATTCCTGCAGTCAAGAGGATGCAAAAGGGAAAACTGTGGAAGAGTTTATTACAAAATATGACTTGTGCTTGTTCAATGATGGGTCAGACACTTATCTGCACCCCGCATCTGGTTCTAATACTTCAATTGATCTTTCAATTACAAGCCCTTCCCTCTTTCTCGATTATTCTTGGAAGGTGGAAGGCGACTTGTGCGGGAGTGACCACTTTCCGGTTGTGTTGGAGAGTGTGGTTCCGGCAGACGATGGGAGGGTGCCCCAGTGGAGCTTTAAAAAGGCTGACTGGGGGGCCTTCATCTTGCTTTGTTTGGAACGCCTCACACTGGAGAAATTTAGTGAAAGTGCTGACCAGATTGAACATTTTACAACAGAGTTACTTGATATTGCAAGCCAAGTCATTCCTAAAACCTCGACAAATCCAAAACGTTTCACCAAACCATGGTTTGATAATGAATGTAAACAGGCTATAAAGGATCGCAAGAAAATTGAACGGGAATTCAACAAATCACCATCCACAATTAATTTAGATAAATTACGTATAAATCGGGCAAAAACAAGACGACTAATTAAACAAAAAAAGAAAAGTTCTTGGGAAACTTATGTTTCAAAGCTTAACCAAAACACTCCCATCAACAAAATTTGGAAAATGATTAAAAAAATTAAAGGCAAAGAAACCAACTCAACTGTACAACATCTGAAAGACAACAACACGCTTATCACGTCAAAAAAAGAAATTTCAAACAAATTGGCCTCCACATTTTCGAAACATTTGTCGTCTGAAAACTGTAATCCAGAATTTCTCAAAATTAAAAAACAGCAAGAAAAACAAAAGCTCAAATTTACCTCCAACAATTTAGAAGATTATAACGAACCTTTCTCTATGGAAGAGTTAACAAACTCTTTGCATAGAGCAAAGGATACTGCCACCGGACCCGATGAGATACATTACAAAATTTTAAAGCATCTGCCTCAATCATCACTTGATCTTTTACTATCAGTTTTCAATGACATATGGATGACTGGCCAATTTCCACCTTCTTGGCATAAAGCTACAGTAATTCCCATTCCAAAGCCTGATAAAGATCACAGCAACCCAAGTAATTATAGGCCTATCGCTTTAACAAGTTGTCTGTGTAAAACCATGGAAAGGATGATCAATGATCGACTTGTCTGGTTTCTGGAATCGAACAATCTACTTGCGAATGTTCAGTGTGGTTTCAGAAACCAGAGAAGTACTGTGGATCATTTGGTTAGACTTGAAACGTTTATAAGAAATGCCTTTGCCAGAAAAGAACATGTGGTCGCCATCTTCTTTGACCTGGAAAAGACATATGACACAACGTGGACGTATGGGATTTTAAAAGATCTTTTCAACATGGGGTTGAGAGGGCGTATGCCCCTCTTTATTGAAAATTTTTTAAAGGACCGCCAATTTCAGGTTCGTGTTGGGTCAACGTTATCTGATCCTCACGGGCAGGAATTGGGGGTTCCTCAGGGTAGTATTTTATCCGTTACCCTCTTTTCAATTAAGATTAATAGCATCATCGACACAATTGAGAATATGGTTGATTCGTCATTGTATGTCGATGACTTTTTGATCTGCTATAGCAGCAAAAAGATGAATGCTATAGAGCGCAAACTTCAGCTGTGTTTAAATAGGATTCAAAAATGGGCTATCAAAAATGGTTTTAAATTTTCAAAGACAAAAACGAATTGTGTTCATTTTTGCCAACTTCGGAAACATCACCTCGATCCGGAGTTGAAAATCGATGGTAGTCCTATTAGAGTTGTTAAGGAAGTGAAATTCTTAGGTTTGTTGTTTGACAGCAAACTGAATTTCGCTTCCCACATAAAACAACTAAAGGTAAAATGTAAAAGGGCACTGAACCTCTTGAAGGTAGTTGGTAGCACTGATTGGGGTGCTGATCAAAAAACTTTACTTCATCTGTATAGATCACTTGTTCGATCTAAATTAGATTATGGTTCTGTAGTGTACGGATCTGCAAGGAAGTCGTATCTCAGGCCACTTGATGCGATTCATAATAGTGGCATTAGAATTAGTCTAGGTGCATTTCGAACATCACCAATAGATTCAATGCTTGTTGAAGCTGAGGAGCCTTCTCTTGAGAAGCGTCGAATTAAACTGTCGCTTCAATATGCATCTAAACTTTTGGCTAATAAATCAAATCCTGCTTATAATTGTGTTTCAGAACCTCAAAATGTTGAGTTTTTTAACCGCCACCAGAAATATATTCCTCCATTGGGAATTAGAATTAAACCCCACATGGAGTCTGCCAAAATTGATTCTAATTGTATAAAAGAAAACTGTAAATCACATATTCCTCCTTGGCATCTTAGAAAACCTACAGTTATTTTGGACCTTGCTTCCTCCAAAAAATCTGATACCAATTCCTTGCAGTTTAAACAAAAATATGCCGAAATAAAGTCACGGTATAGTGCATATACAAGGATCTATACGGATGGATCTAAAGATGATGACAAGGTATCATCAGCTGCTGTTACTGGTGATCATATCACTTCAATCAGAATACCGAATCAAAGTTCTATTTTCACAGCTGAAGTCAAAGCTATTCAACTCGCACTTGAGCACATCGAGAATGTACAGGAAAGAAAGTCGATCATCTTCTCCGACTCTCTTTCCTCTTTACTTGCTTTACTCAACCCCAGGTTGAAGAACCCTCTCATTTTGGAACTTCGTGAGAAGTTAACAACTCTCATGTCTGACCAATATGATATCGTGTTCTGCTGGTTACCCGGACATGTAGGTATCGCTGGTAACACCAAAGCAGACAGTGCAGCAAAACAGGCTTTAACTAAGCCTCTCACTGATTTTAAGATCCCTTTCAGTGATTTTAAGCCTCATATTAGTAGTTACATCAAATCTATGTGGCAGGCGGAATGGGATGGAGCGACAAATAACAAGCTCCATCGCTTCCGACCAACTATATCAGATCACTACCCGTCTAGTAACCTTTGTAGAAAGGATCTTGCAGTTTTGACGCGGTGTCATATTGGTCATACACGACTTACACATTCCTTTTTGTTAGAGGGTAATTTGCGACCAGAATGTGTTCCCTGCCAGCAGGCGCTGTCAGTGGAACACATTCTTTTGAATTGTACTGATTTTAATCATGTAAGAGGGCAGTATTTTACAGTCAGATCTTTGAGAGATTTATTTTATCTTACAAGCCCGCAAAAAGTCATCTCATTCTTAAAAGTAATCAACCTTTTTAATAAATTATAAACTGTTTTTACCTTTTTAAATTTCATCTATCCATGTTTATTTCACAGGTTGATTTACAGTTTTTTTTTTTTTTTTTTTTTTTTTTTTTACTACTGGTCTCACTTTCTCATTACGTTTCACACTCAACATTTTTAACCCTCTTATTCCATTTGTTTCATAGTTTAATCAATGGTCTTTTTGAAATATACTCTTTCATCGCCACGATATAGCCTAAGCTGCTGATGTGGCGTAAAGCACCAATAAATAATAATAATAATAATAGAAAAGAACACGTGGTCGCCGTGTTCTTTGATCTGGAGAAGGCATATGACACTACGTGGACGTATGGGATTTTAAAAGACCTCTTCAACATGGGGTTGAGAGGCAGAATGCCACTTTTTATTGAAAATTTTTTAAAGGACCGCAATTTCCAGGTTCGTCTTGGGTCAACATTATCTGACCCTCACGACCAGGAATTGGGAGTACCTCAGGGTAGTATTCTATCTGTTACTCTTTTTTCAATAAAAATCAACAGCATTGTGACAGCTATTGAAACAAATGTTGATTCTTCATTGTATGTAGATGATTTCCTCATCTGCTACAGTGGCAAGAAAATGCCTGCTATTGAGCGCAAACTTCAGCTATCCTTAAACAAGGTTCAGCGCTGGGCTACTGAAAATGGTTTCAAGTTTTCAAAAAGTAAAACAAATTGTGTTCATTTCTGTAAACTCCGGAAACACCACCTGGATCCGGAGTTATTTTTAGATGGAACTCCACTTAAAGTTGTAAAGGAAGTGAAATTCCTTGGCTTGTTGTTTGATGAGAAACTAAGTTTTAGGTCTCACATCAAACAACTAAAAATTAAATGCAAGAAAGCACTTAATCTGCTAAAAGTTGTTGGCAGCACTGATTGGGGTGCCGACCAAAAAACTCTGCTCCATCTGTATAGAGCTCTTGTACGGTCAAAGTTGGATTATGGTTGTGTGGTTTACGGTTCGGCTAGGAAATCCTATCTGAAACCTCTTGATGCCATCCATCATAGTGGTATCAGAATTAGCCTTGGTGCGTTTCGTACGTCACCTATAGATTCTCTTCTTATCGAAGCAGGCGAGCCTTCTCTTGAGAAGCGTCGAATTAAACTCTCTTTGCAATATGTCTCAAAATTATCTGCAAATCCATCAAATCCTGCTTACTGCTATGTTTTTAAACCTCTAAATAAAGTTTTTTTTGATAAAAATCCAAAACAGATTCCTCCACTGGGACTCAGAATCAAAACCCACATGGAGGCTACTGGTGTTGCTCCAGATTCTGTGGCAGAAAATCGTAAACCAAATATACCCCCTTGGCGTCTGTCAAAACCCAAGGTTATTTTAGATCTGGCCTCTTCTAAAAAGGCAAACACAAATTCTTTGCAATTTAAGCAAGCGTATGCCGAGATTAAGTCTCACTATAGAGCATACACTATGTTCTATACAGATGGATCCAAGGATAATGATAGAGTATCATCTGCTGTCGTTAGTGGTGATCAGACCACCTCAACCAGGATACCTGATACGAGTTCCATTTTTACAGCTGAGGTAAAAGCTATTGACCTTGCGCTCGATGAGATTGAGGCTGAAGAGGAATGGAAGTCCATTATCTTCTCCGATTCTCTTTCTTGTTTACAGGCTCTTCTCAACCCCAGGTTGAAGAACCCTCTAATCTTGTCACTTCGTGAACGACTTTCTGTAATGAAGTCTGACCAATATGATATTGTGTTTTGCTGGTTACCTGGACACGTTGGTATTGCTGGTAACACCATGGCAGACAGTGCAGCGAAAAAGGCTCTGAGTAAGCCAATCACTGATTTTCCAATTCCTTACAGTGATTACAAGCCACTTATTTCTAAATACATCCGGTCTTTGTGGCAGTCGGAATGGGATGGAGCTACCAATAACAAGCTCCACCGTTTCCGACCAACTGTGTCTGATTATTATCCTCTTTCTCATCTTTGTCGAAAAGATCACGTTATCCTTACAAGATGTCATATTGGTCATACCAGACTCACTCATAGTTTCTTATTAGAGGGCACTCTGCGACCTGAATGTGTTCCTTGTCAGCAGGGGCTGACAGTGGAACACATTCTTTTAGATTGTACAGATTTCGATCACGTTAGGCGGCGGTTTTTCACTGTGGAGTCTCTTAGAGAGCTTTTTTACACTACCAGTCCGCGCAAGCTTTTGTCTTTTCTAAAAGAAATCAACCTTTTTAGCAAGTTTTAGAGCTTTGTCTTTTAATCTTCCCATCATGATTTGGTATCAATAGGTTGATTTGTATTATATTTGTTGTTCTTCTTTCATTATGAATATTCATTTTCACATTTTCATTGTATTATCGTTCATCTATCACAATTTTTTTCTTTTTAAAAGCAGTCCTGACCATTACCTTTTAACTCATTTTCATGACTTTCTCGCCACGATATGACCTTTGTTGTCGATGTGGCGTTAAGCACCAATAAATAAATAAATAAATAAATCATGTTAATAATTATATCCCTGAAAACAACATTCAACATTCTCTTGTACTGTGATATAACAAATCAATGTGTCAGACAGATAAGCGTTTTACGAAGCATTTGGCACAAAGTTATGATTCATCACCTATATGGGTTTAAATTTATACCATATTTAGTATGGATAGTAGGTTTTGTAATTAAAATAATTTGTACTTGGTTTTACAGAGACCACTTCTTTGACAAATCAGAAAGAAAGCGAACAAAGCCGAAACGAAAGAGTGGAGATGTTAGTGCACCAGAATGCCCAAGCAAACGACAGAAGGGTGTCAGGCAGTACCACGTGCTCGATGAGGCAAAAATGCTAGCTCATACCAGAAAAGGACTTATTGACATTTCCTAATTATTTTATGATGGAAATATACTTATGCATAATTTGGCTGTGTATATGAGTCATTATATGCAATGTACACCTGCATATGATAATACTATACATGGGACCTCAAAGGAGATACAAGCAAACAAGTCTACAGTTCTTACGTTTTGATGTTACATAAACATATTGCCACAAGTACTAAGTCATGTCTCAAAATAGCATTTGAAATCGATAATTGTTTTTGTGGCTACCCGATAAAATTATGCATCATTTTATTTGATAATAACAACAACGCTTCTCATCAAAAGTATACAAATATGGATATCAACAGAACCGGCTTATTGAGTCGGTTTTATTGATATCCATATTTGTATACGTTTTTTTTTTAAAACCTATGAGGTTTTTCGCAACAAATAGCAATTAAAAAAATTCTATAAAATGTTGTGTTGGGTGGAGGCTTAATAAAACAACTAATTGCACAGGAAGTCGGAACCTAATCACCATTAAGCCGTGCATTGCATATTTTGGCTGATGATACGCCAAGTTAGTATTATTATTATTATTGGTCTTCATATGCACTATGTGGTCTAAAGCTTATTAGGTCGCAAGTTCACGTGCAGAAACAAACTGTATGCACTGATATGTGAGCGTATGTGGTCTAGTCTATAATTATTAAGCTCTGTATTTCGCCAATTTTAAACCGTATGTATGGTTTAAAATTGGCAAAATACAGAGTTTAAATAAATAATTTATATATGTGAAACCCGGTGCTCTATGAAGCGAATAATTACTGGTGGCTCAGGAGCAGTTAGTTTTCTTTAAAGGCACACCAACTCAAAGTTGACCTACATTAATTTAAAAAGATAACTATCACATCGTATTCTATGGTCAGAAGTACCTATATAGCCCTTTTCAGCGTTTTGATAGGTACGGCTTCGTTATGTGTATAACGCACACTAAAGTACACAGTAAATGCACTGTCTGGGAAGAGTTTGTATTTTTCGATTGTACAACCAAAAAGTACAAACTATTCCCAGATTGTGCATTTACTGTTTACTTTAGTGCGCGTTGTACACATAACGAAGCCGAACCCATCAAAACGAACAAAAGGTTATACAGGTACTTTTGATCAAAGAATACGATGGGATAGTTAATTTTCTAAATTAATGTAGGCCAACTTTGAGTTAGTGTGCCTTTAAATAATGTAAGTTTCTTCGAGGTGATGTACCTTCATTGTTCGATAATGCAATATGCAGTAGGTATATTCACTTCATTGGCACTTCTTTGCATGTCTATACAAATTAGAGCGCCACTGAAATCTTTTGCCACATTTGCAAGAATATATTATTTTATTATGCTCAGACCTTTTGTGTTCAGCCAAGTAAGAATGTGAGGTAAATTCTCGAGCACAAATATTACATTTGGACAGACTTATGGCAATCTTTCTTGTGTCTGTTGAGGGTCTGCTTTGTCCGGTATGCATTTCCACAGTCACATACAAATTGCTTTGAGCCCGTGTGTCCACTTACGTGGGCCATCAAATAACCATTTGTCGCGTAACTCTTATCACATCCCTCTACAGGGCATTTGTGGGGTTTATCTGGCCTGTGACGTAACAGATGAATGTTCAGAGAGCTTCTCCGTGTAAATGTTTTAGAACAGATGTGACACATTTGAATGGAATGGCTCTTTGATTGATGCGCTTCTAGAGCGTCTTGAGATTTAAAGGGCAGTGTGCAATCTGTGCATGCAAATTGTGCCCGGTGCATTTGTACATGGCGCCGGTAACTGCGTCTGTTTGTGAAACACTTAAGACATTCTTGGCACTTCAAATTATTTGAGCATGATTTCCCCTTGCTTTTAGTGGAACAATTTTGCAGTTTGGGTGTTGAAGATATACGGGGACTTCCTGGAATGTCTTGCTTCCCGCGAGACGAAGGCGAGCATACCGTTACCTCGACGAAGGAACCGTCAATTGGTTCATTCAAGATCATATGTATTGACTGATCAAGTTCTGAAGCCATCTGAAAATAAATAATAATGCAAAACATTTATGTAGAATATGCATTGTGGTCTCTGGATTTATATACTTGTGTTGGTCAAATCATCAAAGTGATGGTCACCAGACCATAACTAGGAATGCCTCGATAATCTTTCTATAAAATGTTACATGCTACATATGAAGGCACTTTGCTAAATGTTAGGATTTTAGTCCATCCTGTTATGTCTTTTAACGATAAACCCCAATGGATTAGTGAGGAAATATTTTTGTTTCATATATTGCCCACTCATAGAATAGAGAGAGTAACCCCATTCACCAGGTCTTGAGTTCCTTTTCTTAATAAAAGGAACTCACGACCTGGTCAGTGGGTTAGTGTGTGTGTGTGTGGGGGGGGGGGGGGGGGGGGGGGGGGTAGGTGGGTGTGTGTGTGCGTCTTGTAAAATTGGCATAACTCGAGTATACGTCTCTGGATCAAAACTAGATTTGGGCATGATCTTCGCGTTTTTTGGGTATAATTTGGCTACACGCAACTATTCGTAGCAATCAACTTATTCCACCAACATTTACCACCATAAACCTTAACTGGCAGGCGGTTGAACAGCCAGAAATGGTGTGAAAATTGAACAGTAAGCAATATATTTTAGCTATTAGTGTCAAAGGACAAGGTGGAATACATTATTGCCCAAAATGGAGGCCCCACAAAGCCTAAAACAGAACCAAAAACATGTGGATAGCGGCATTGAACAATACCGCAACACGGCATTGAACCATACCATGAAGAAAAAATTCACGGCATTGAACGATATCCTACTTTAACACACCCCTACCCCAAAAAACTGGTGCTTATACTTAGAAATAGAGCACCTTAGCTGCTATACTTTAACCACGTGGCAGCAAAATGATTTTTCGGCAGTACTAAATGCAAAATATCAAATATTGGTTACATATGGCCACATAATGACCAGACACATTTCAAAAATCATATTCTCCAACTTGTACACTGAAGATAAAAACCTATAATACTTTTGTTTTAAATGACTAACCTCGTCGAAAATTTGTGTCCATTACGAGTGAAGCCTGCCAAAAAAATAGACAAAAATTGTGTTACCACCCCCCCCCCCCCTTTTAAAAATACGATATGCGCATTTTCTACTACCTACCGTGCGTGCGTTTTGAAGTTTTGGCCTGCGGCGCACCATATCATGACCTGCAGCAAACATTTCGGTTCCCCCCCGTGATGTTGATAGTTTCTGAATTTATGACACTAATAGGCAACGCATTCCACAATCTTGGACCCACGATGGAGAACACACGATCATTAGCCAGATTAGATCTGCTAAAAGGTATGACTAGTTGAATTTGATCTTTAGATCTCAGACTGCGTGATGGAGTGTATACACTGATGAGCTCTTGCAGGTAACCTGGAGCCAGTTTGTGGATACATTTGAATACTAAGATCAATATTTTGAAATTAATTCTCTGTTTAACTGGAAGCCAATGTAATTGTCTTAAAACAGGTGTTATGTGTTCAGAGCATTTGGTACCAGTAATTATCCTAGCAGCAATATTCTGAACTTTTTGAAGCTTCTGAAAACAGGCACTGGGACAGCCCCACTAACACTGAATTACAATAGTCTAGTTGTGAGGTGATGAAAGAATGCACAAGTTTTTTCAAGTGCTGACTGGTTAAGATAAGTTCTCAGTCTTCCAATATTCCGAAGCTGCCAGTAACATTTTTGACATATTTTATTGATATGGATGCCTAGCTTTAAATTTGAGTCCATAATCAGTCCAATATTCCTGGCCGATTCACTTTTCATGGTGATGTTGTTTCCAACCTGAATTGATGTAACAGTGGGTGTAGGCATGCGAATCCCGGATATCACTAAGAATTCTGTTTTAGAGTCATTCATTTTCAGTTTAAAATCTATCATCCATTCCCGCACCAGATTTATGCAAGTTTCCATGTTGCTGACTGCAGTGATTGAGTCACTTTGAAGAGATGAATTAAATGTAATGTACAGTTGGGTATCATCAGCATACAGATGATATGATATGCCATGCCTTTTAAGAAGACGACCCAGAGAAGAAGTGTACAGAGTAAACAAAAGTGGACCAAGAACTGAGCCCTGAGGAACACCACACTTTAACATCTTGCTTTCTGAACCGGTCTTGTTGATATATATTTGTTGACTGCGACCTTCTAGATATGATGCAAACCATGATAAGACAGTTCCACATATGCCATGCTGTGTCAATGTCTGCAAAAGAATATCATGGTCGACTGTGTCGAATGCTGCTGACAAATCCAAGAGAACAAGCAGGACAGCCTTACCCTCAGACACTGATTTAACAATGTCGTTGTTGACTCGTAGTAAAGCTGTCTCTGTACTGTGATTGGCTCTGTATGCAGACTGGAAAGGCTCTAAAAGTTCATTTTCATGCAGATGTTTTTTGAGTTGTGAAGCAACAACCTTTTCCAACAATTTAGACAGGAAGGAGAGGTTCGATACTGGTCGATAATTCTTCAGGTTGTCAGGATTAAGAGATGGCTTCTTGATGAGTGGAGTAACAAGTGCTTTTTTCAGTGGGCGTGGAACAAATCCCTCATGAAGGGATGCAGATATAATAGATGATATGGCTGGCAGAAGATGATCAATTGTCTCTTTCAGAAGGAATGTTGGAATTTCATCTAGATCATTGGATTTATTGGATGATGACAAAATAATTTTTCGAATATCTTCTTCCAAGACAGTGTGAAAACTGGAAAAATCTCTTTTTATGTCAAGTTGATCAAACTCTGGTGGTTCACGTGATGGTATACTATCCAGGATTAATTGAAATTTGGTTATGAAAAAAATCACTGAATTTTTCCAGAATTTCATTGGTATTTAGATGATCCGGGAGAATGACTTTTTTTTGTTCTTTACCAAGGAGACTATTGGTTACCGAGAATAACACCCTAGTATTTGACGACCCCTCTATCAGAGAATTGTAGTACTCCCGCTTCGCTTTTTTGATGATCTTATTAGTTGTATTTCTTTGGTGGCAGAACATCTGCCGGTGAATCTCAAGCTTCGTTTTGTTGTATAGACGCTCAAGTCTGCGACGCTGTTGTTTAGCAGCTCTGACGTCTTCTGTAAACCACTCCACTTTTTCCCTATGAGTTATAACTTTTGACTTTGGTGGTGCATGTTCAGCCATGATGCCCTTAAGAGTTTCTTCAAATAAAGATAACAGTTGCTCAGATGATCCATGACTACTACAAAAATAATTTGGAGACAGTGTTGATGAACTTATATCCATTTTCAAGGAATCAATGTTGATGCATTTATATTTTCGGTAAGTAATTTTCTTGGGAGGAATTTTGGAGGTTGGTAGTGTCAATTCAGCCAAGACTGCATAGTGATCAGATAATGCTGGATCTGTGACATAGATGTTTTGTACTGACGTGCTGTTACTTTGACGAACAAGAATTAGATCCAAGGTGTGTCCTCTGTTGTGGGTAGGTTTCAAAACCAGTTGCGAATAGCCGAATGAATCGAACAGATTAGTAAATTGCTTCGCAAAAGTGTCATTTTAATTGTCAACATGGATATTGAAGTCGCCGGCAATAGCTATATCTCCTCCATACAAGGCATAGAAGGACAGACATTCTGAGAATTCATTTAAAAATTGTGCTGATGCAGGCATTCCGCCGGGCAGTTTTTCGGTCCGGCAAACGGACCCATTCCCCCAAAATCAAGCAGCAATTTTTCCCCCAGAAGTTGAGTTTTTTCCTCTATACGTTTTTCTTAAATGTATTCAATAATGCCGAAAAACTGCCCGGCGGAATGCCTGAATGTGGTATCAACATATTTAAATCCCTCATATTTCGGAAGTAAATGAACAAATGTAAGGGCCAGTCTGTGACATCGACAGTTTATGTATATTGAAAACGGCGACAGATGCCTGATTCTACGCTGAAATCCCGTCCTTTCCCCCGACATCGCGTTTGTACCGTCCAAAGCTACAAAACGAACTTGCTCAATATCAATTTGTTTTTCAGTCAAAGCATTGCAAATTACATCCGTCAAAGTCCCAACGTCCGTTTTCTGCAATTGCTTAACAGCTATTAATCTTTCGACGACTTTGTCACCTGAAATCCAGCGATGTTTTGACCAGTAGAAAGAGAGAAAGAGGGAAATAGACAAATATTCACTTTCAAAACCCACCAGAACGCGCCATTGGAGTCTAGAATTTTAAAATTTTCCTGGGGGAGAACCCCCTCCCGACCCCCGTTTAATCCTCGTGCCTTCGGTGCTCGGAACAGAGGCCTGCGGCATCTGTTAGCTATGCCCCCATATATAACTCGCCCCCCCCCCCCATTTTTTCCTGGCTATGCGCCTGCCATAACCACAGTCATACAGTGGCTACACCATCCCCACCCTACTCGAGCTGGGCTAATTTCAGTTTAGGGGGGAGGGGGGCCCAGAGAACGAGGAATTCTGCCATTTTCCCACGAACTAGTAGTTCGCGGGAAAATGGCGGAATTCCTTGTTCTCTGGGCCCCCACTAAACTGAAATTATAGATCCGCCACTGGTAAATGAAAAACATTCCGTTTACAGTTTGGTGGATAGCCGCGGTCTCGCGGGCTACCTATAATGAGTTCTGTTCTATTCTCTCCAGTCTTTCTGTTGAAGTCATCTCCTTGCTGTTTTAAAAAGGTTACCATCACTGGGACGTTTCATGGGTGTTTAAAACTAAACTGGAGTATTTTTCTACGTTTGTCGCCCACGGGTGGGGACATACTAGCTAAATTTCTTTTGCTGGGAGCAGGCGGTCTCGCTCACTGCCCAGCGATATGATCTGTTCTCTTAGGAGTCTTTATTTTCAAACTGTTTCGATGATGTTAACTCAGTGGTGTCCATTCTCTTTTCTATCCACAAAGCTTTCAAACGTATCAACAGTGAACTGTTTACAGTTGGTATGTTTGAACGTTTTGTGGATAGAATTGAAAGGAGGAGCTGTAGATTCCGCGTTTATACAAACCAAAAGGTTCATAGATTGAAAATCGCTCTCTAGTGATATGGTTTGTCAACTCGCAATCTGAATTCCGTATGGTCCTAAGCGACATTATTAAAGGATGTCCAACAGGACAATTCGGAATTCGGGTAGCGAACTGTTTGACTGATAACACCCAAACCGTCCCCAAGCCGAACCGTCCCCACCTAAGCAACCCAAACCGTCCCCACCTATTTTACCCAAACCGTCCTCAATCCTCGAAACCCAAACCGTCCCCACGTCATTTTTTTATTATTAGTATTATTATTTTTATACAGATTTATTTTATGCAAAACCACTTACCCAAAAGAGAATTATCAAATCCAACAAATTATAATAATGAATAAAATTATATCCGATTGTGAATTACATTACATTAAATACAGTAACTTCGCCATGTATTCAACGGGTACGGGTCCAGTCACCATTGGGCCAACTCGCCACCAGTGGCGAGTTGGCCCGATATCTGGTGGCGGCCTGGCCCACTTTGACGACCAAAATTATAGGTTTAGTACTCACGTTTTTTTTTTTTATAAATAATCCGAAAAAAACATTTAAAGAATGAAGAATCCGTTAAAAATCCTCAAAGCTCGAATAGCTTTACACAAAAACTCTAGATACGTCTCACCACTACCTGATCACAGACACAAATGATATTATTCTATTTGTTGTTTCTAGAATTTTAGAGTGAATGTCTTTGAAATCTTTGAAGTGTGTTTGTTTTTACTGGTTGTTTGTACTGTATATTGTCTCCTGTATAAACAATAAGAACACAAATCAACTCCGTTGTTTTTGTAACACTGTGCACAATACATCAAACAAGGTAGTGTTTTTACTGACTGATGTCTTTTTAATGAGAACGTGTTGGATGTTTAATTTTATACTTTGCTTGGCTTCATTCTTTGTTATACCGGTACTCTCTTTATTTTTTACCCCAATTTGCCATCGCCGCGTGTCCCATCACCGAGTTATATCTCGCCCACATGCTTTTTACCCCAATTTGCCATCGCACCGCGTCCCATCACCGACTTATATCTTGCCCACACGCTTACATTTCAATTCAGACGAAACAAATAAACTCACACCAAATCAGAGAGGAGAAATATTCTCCGTTTTGGTGCGGCTTTCTTTGTCAATAATATATCCCGTCCCTAATCCCGGCTAAATCGATTAGTGAAGTAATTATCACCTTGATCACTGCAAGTCATACTATTAAATTCTTGGTGCTTGGTGGCGACTGGACCCATTCCCTATTCAACTGGGGACGGTTTGGATAAAATAGTGGGGACGGTTTGGGTAAAATAATGGGGACGGTTTGGGTAAAATAATGGGGACGGTTTGGGTAAAATAGTGGGGACGGTTCGGTCATGGGGACGGTTCGGGTTACGTCGGCCAACTGGAGTAACTGACCCAGGGGGCGGTTTGGGTGAAATAGTTTGGGACGGTTTGGGTAAAATAGTGTGGGGACGGTTCGGCTTGGGGACGGTTTGGGTGCATCCCATAATGATGAGATGATCATACTGGTCCGAAACGACCACCGATGCTGCAAATCCAGTACCGATGGGGCGAATAGACTGTGGTGCCATACGACCTTGTTGCCAAACGACTTTTCCCCAACAAAGTAGGGTCGATTTAGAAAAAAAAATGCTCGTTTGACTAAACTTTTAAAACGAAAACAAATTTCGTTTTGTTCTGCATTTTCAGTTATATACGTTGGAGCATATTGGGTTGCGTAAAAAAAGAAGTCAAGGTCGCAGTCGCTGTGGCGCCGTCACTGTCAGAATTCGTGTTGTTTTGCGTTTGTATTTTTATGAAAAATTGGACCAAATGTCGTAGTATTGTATGTTCTGTAAAAATTTTGAGTATTGCAGAGGAAAAAAATACATGTTTTCATCTTCAATTATTCAGCATTTTTGCGAGAAAAATGCTCCCAGAGGCCAACAGAGAGCACCTAGAAATCAAAATTTTCTTGGGGGGAGAACCCCCCCAAACCCCCCTATATTTGCACGTGCCTTCGGCACGTGCAACAGACGCCTTCGGCGTCTGTATTTTATTTTTTTTCCAATACCGGACCCAAACATTTTCCCCTCGCGGAACCCCTGTGATGTAAGTTTGTTTCTTTTTGGTGGTGGCGTTCGGTAAACTATGAGTAATCGAAGTGAACTGTTGGTCGACATGAGGCAGTCTAGCATTTCAAAAGATGGCTGAGTTTTATAGGTGTCAGGATGATGTTTTACTTTTAGGGCATTGCTGTGGATGACAGCTACACCACCACCTCGGCTCCCCCGTGAGTTATGTAAAATGGAGAAACCTGGTGGCAATAGTTGTCCAATAGAAAAACTGTCACTATCATTTTCTTTCAACCATGTTTCCGTTAGAGCCAAAACACTGAGATTGTTGTCTTGTATGAAGTCCTTTAGGTCATGTTCCTTTCCAGCAACAGATCTTGTATTCAGTAGTCCGAAGTTCAAAAGAGGTACTTTTTTCTGGGAAAGAGTAGTGGTATCTATGCTGATAACATGAATGTTGTTGGTATTCACACCAGAGTTAATAGGCTTTGGTCTTATTGCTTGTCTGTGTTGAATTTTTAATCTCTTTGGTTGGTATACTTTATCCGAGCTGTTGTTGGTAAAACAAAATTCTGGTTTTAGTATTCTTTGTTTTTTCAAGGCTTTAAAAACATATGCTTTAGGTCGATGCTTAAGGTGATCCATTGTGTTGTTAATTGAATGGAGCTCATCTGAGGTGTAATTAAATAAACACATTTTAATTGTCATTACTGAAACACATGAACGTAATGGCACTAGTTGTGTCTCTCATTAGCAGTGAATAGAGTGGCAAATGGGTTTAACAGTCCAATCTGGTTCAGAACAATAGGTGTTATAATCAGGATTAACTCTGCACTTGAGGAAAGAATCCAAGATGGAGAAATATTCAGTTAATTTCAGAGTTTTTTTTTTGTTTGGAAGTGACGTATGAGGGCGGTGGGGTTTCGTCCAGTGGAGTTCAGACCAGAAATCGACTTATTGAGGGACGATTCGCATGAGCATTAGTAAATGAACATCTTCTATATTGATTCTATAAAATAATATTTCATTCAGTTTTTTATTGTGACTCTTCATCTACAGACTTCTCGTAAGATTGACAAATACTGTCTCTAACCACCACAACCAATTTTGCAACCTCCTCTACAAGTGTCCTTTCAAGCCCCAACCTTTCCCTCTCAACTTCCAGTCGCTCTTCCTCCACTCGAAGTCTCTTCCTTTCAATTTCTAACATCTGTTCCTGTAAATCGACACCACTACGTCTTTTGCGTTTTTCAGGCTGTTTATCTTCTTATTCTTCTTCTTCTTCTTCAGGTTCCTCAGTAGTGCCTGGAAGAAATATAATAATTCACTAATCCCCAGACACGACTATCATATAAATGTTCATCTGACAATACTTGACAGTGCTCACCCGTAAACACCCCACAGAAAAAGTTTATCTGGCTACTGCTTGTCACTTGTTTAATTACATAACATTCAAAAGAAATATTCTGTAGTGTATGTACAAATGAACATCGTCAAATACCCGACAATGTTCATTTGTAAACACACCACAGAAAAAAAGAAGTTCCTGGTAAGGCCCCTCCCCCATTCTCTGCGATAAATCTGCGCCAATGCTGGACTTTTGAAAGTATTCAGTCAGCCCCCCCCCTCCTCCCCCCCCCCCCCGAGTGCATGCACCTGTATGCGCATAACAATCTATGTGTAAATGACAGGATGTCCTAGGGGGTTTGATCATCCCCTACTAGGCGGGTCCTCAGGTGGCGGATAGAGGACGGCCTGCTCAGTTGGGCAGGTTTGCTAATTTTTAATTAGCAGGTTTGCTCAGTTGGGTTGGTTTGCTGCGAAATACACAAATACGCAGCCCCGGACCAACATGATCAATCCTGCTAATACCATCAGGAAGGCACCTTGTTCTCCCGTGAGGTGCGTTCTGAAGGCCCCGGAAGAAGGAATCCTGGCAGTTGAGGACTCGGCCCCCGGTTAGGGCAGTCTCCAAGGATGGGGATCAGGTCGTAAACTCTGTTTGGCCCTGGTCTCCATTTTTGCAGATAATGTCCAAGATACTGCTTTGGCCCCAATTTCGGGAGTAGAAGGATGGTCGGATGGCCCGTTCTGGCCAATCGGGAGCCCCCACCCCAAAAGTACTGGGTGTCACGTCGGGGGGCATTTGGTGGTCATTCAATCAGTCATTTCTTTTAATCACATACCATAATTGCCATTGTATACTGTTTTTAAACATTCTATTTTTAACAACTATTAAATTTTACTGCACTGTCTGTTTCAGTTCTACGTGACAATTATTATTTTAACGCTTTGTAAAGTGATTGGTTGGATGATCGCCATCTGAAGACCTGGCACTTCCACATACGGGTCAATCAGTCAGTGGTATGCTTCGGCATCAACACTGACTGAGTATACTGCTCCATACCAGGTATGTGGGAATACCGGCAACCCGGGGGGTTCACTGCATGGCAGTAACCCTACCCCTTGTTGGACTCTGTAGTGGGTGGGAGCCGGGGCAGTGAACGACTACAATTTAAACATGGCATCTCAACATTCCAAACCAAAACGACCTTTCTTAACTACCGGACTCAGAGACTCTGACTCAGAAGATGAATTGATTCAGGCGTTAATTCCACCTGATGATAATATTCCAAAATTCATACTATTACACTCGACTGACGAAAATAAGAAATTAAGTACTATCAATCCTTTTGCACTCGAAAAAGCCATCAAAGGTATTGCTGGAACTGTTAAAGATATTAAAAAATTACGATCTCGAGATATTTTAATACAGTGTGTAAAACAAACACAAGTTCATAACCTTCTTCATATTAAAAAGCTACTAGATATTGATGTAAAAGCAGACTATCATAAAACACTGAATACCAGCAAAGGAGTCATCAGAACGAGAGAACTGGCGGACATGAGCGAAACTGAAATCACTCTGGAATTAAAATCACAAGGAATAACTGCAGTCAGACGAGTGGAAATAAAAAAAGATGGCAACTTTATCAAAACAAACACATATATTTGCACTTATGATAGCACAAGACCTCCTAAAGCTCTAAAAATTGGTTACCTGAATGTCAAAGTGGATTTATTTATACATTCCAAATCCACTCCGGAGTTTCAGGTGCCAAAAGTTTGGTCACGGGCAGAATACATGTCGAGGTAAAGAAATATGTTATAAATGCAGTACAAGTCACGAGTGACCATGTGGATCAACGATATATAAATGTATTAACTGCCAGGGCAATCATATGTCATCCTCTAAAGATTGTCCTGTGTGGAAAAAAAAAACAACTTATACTGAAAGTCAAGTGTGAGAAGCAGATTAGTTTTAAAGAAGCCAGGGATATGGTTACATCAATGCCTGGCATGAGTTCATCAATGCCATCTTATGCCTCGACTTTAAAACAAAAAAGATCGACTGAATCAATTGCATGCCAAACGGAATTCACTTGGCTTGGAGGCACGATTCCAACTTTGCTACAAGCTTTTACCATAGGAGACAACAATCAAACCCAACCTAAGGCCACACAAACAAATACTACTGTCCAGGAACTACCTAAACCTCAACGCAAAACCAACAGGAACAACATAAATCTAAACCAGAGGAGACAAAAATTGAAAACAGTAATTCAGTCCAGCAATACAAGAATGACAACACAAGACCAAAGCCAGAACAAACACAAAAATCACAACAGCAAAACCTGAGTCAGAGTCAGAGAAAAAAACAAGAAAAGCTAGTATTCAGTCCAGCAATACAAGAATGACAACACAAGACCAAAGCCAGTACAAACACAAAAATCACAACAGCAAAACCTGAGTCAGAGTCAGAGAGAAAAACAAGAAAAGCTAGAAAAAAAGAAGGCAGAGAAAGAAAATAACAAACAATTGTCAAAGAGAACAGCCCTTCAAGATCCTGTTACCCGAAACAGATTTGAGGGCTTTGAGCTGATGGATGTCGGTGATGGCGTCGACGAAATGTTCGAGCAACTACGCTCGCCAACTCAGAATAAGTCCCCAAAGAAAAAATCACCAAAGAAACATACTGGGACTATATCTCCCATACGTCCACCATCCCAATCTCCAACCAAGCATGGATGGTAAAAGTAAAAATAATATAATACAGTGGAATTGTCGAGGTTTTAGAGCCAATTTTAATGAATTAGGTCTTCTGAGCCAAAAATATAAACCGGCTGCTTTTTGCTTGCAGGAAACTCTTTTAAAGAAACCTGCAGCTCAAGATTTCTCAGTTTTTAAGCATTATATATCGTATGATGCTTGGGCAGATGAAACTGATCTTCATGTTCGTGGTACGTCTGTCTTGGTCAGAAACGATATTATTCACAGTTCTGTTCCGTTACAATCAAATTTACAGGCTGTAGCGGTACGCCTGACCTTACACAAGACAGTCACGTTATGTTCCATTTATGTGTCACTAAATAAACCTCTGCAGCTGAATGATCTTGAGCTGCTGGTCAGCCAACTCCCAACTCCATATATTTTCTTGGGTGATTTTAACGCTCATGGTCCTCTTTGGGGTAATTCCTGCAATCAAGAAGATACAAAAGGCAAAACTGTAGAAGAGTTCATTACAAATTTTGACTTGTGCTTGTTCAATGATGGATCAGACACTTACCTTCACCCCGCATCTGGTTCTTACACTTCAATTGATCTAACAATTGCATGCCCTTCTGTCTTCCTTGATTTTTCTTGGAAGGTAGAAGATGACTTGTGTGGGAGTGACCACTTTCCGATTGTGTTGGAGAGTGTAGTTCCGGCAGATGATGAGAGGGTGCCCCAGTGGAACTTTAAAAAGGCTGACTGGGACACTTTCTCATCGCTTTGTTCTGAACGCCTCACACGGGAGAAATTTCAGGAGAGTACTGATCAGATTGAACATTTCACCACAGAGTTGATTGACACTGCAAGCCAAGTCATTCCTAAAACCTCGGCAAATCCAAAACGTTTCACTAAACCATGGTTTGATACTGAGTGCAAACAGGCTATAAAAGATCGCAAGAAATTTGAGAGGAAATTTAATAAGTCACCAACCACACACAATTTGGATAGACTACGTATAAATCGGGCAAAAACAAGACGACTTTTAAAACAAAAAAAGAAAAGTTCATGGGAAACCTACGTTCGAAACTGAATCAAAACACCCCCGTCACTAAAATTTGGAAAATGATTAAAAAAATTAAAGGAAAAGAAACAAAATCAGCGGTACAACACCTACAAGATAACAACACACTCATTACAACAAAACAAGAAATTTCAAACAAGTTGGCCTCTACATTTTCCAAACATTCGTCGTCTGAAAATAGTAACCCAGAATTCCTCAAACTTAAAAAACAAGAAAAACAAAAGATTAAATTTACATCCAATAACTTAGAGGATTACAATGAACCTTTCTCTATGGATGAGTTAAGTAACTCTTTGCATAGAGCAAAGGATTCTGCCACTGATGACATTCACTATCAGCTTTTAAAACATCTGCCTCAAACTTCACTTGCACTTTTATTATCTATTTTTAAAGACATATGGGTGACTAGCCAGTTTCCACCTTCCTGGCGAAAAGCTACTATAATTCCTATTCCTAAGCCTGATAAAGATCACAGCAACCCTAATAATTATAGGCCTATTGCCTTAACAAGTTGTCTGTGCAAAACCATGGTGAGGATGATCAATGATCGACTTGTCTGGTTTCTGGAATCGAACAATCTGCTTGCAGATGTTCAATGTGGTTTCAGAAACCAGAGAAGTACTGTGGATCATTTGTTTAGATTAGAAACGTTTATAAGAAATGCCTTTGCCAGAAAAGAACATGTGGTCGCCATCTTCTTTGACCTGGAAAAGGCATATGACACAACGTGGACGTATGGGATTTTGAAAGATCTTTTTAACATGGGGTTGAGGGGGCGTATGCCTCTTTTTATTGAAAACTTTTTGAGGAACCGCCAATTTCAGGTTCGTGTTGGGTCAACGTTATCTGATCCTCATGGGCAGGAGTTGGGGGTTCCTCAAGGAAGTATTTTATCTGTTACCCTTTTTTCAGTGAAAATCAATAGTATTATTGATGCAATTGAAAATATGGTTGACTCGTCATTGTATGTAGATGGCTTTTTAATCTGCTATAGCAGCAAGAACATGAATGCCATAGAGCGCAAACTTCAACTGTGTTTGAACAAAATCCAGAAATGGGCTACAGAAAATGGCTTCAAATTCTCAAAAACGAAAACTAATTGTGTTCATTTCTGTAAGCTCCGGAAGCACCACCTTGATCCGGAATTGAAAATAGACGGGAGTCGTATTAATGTTGTTAAGGAAGTGAAATTCTTGGGTTTGTTGTTTGACAACAAACTGAATTTCACTTCTCATATAAAACAACTAAAGATAAAATGTAAAAGGGCACTGAACCTTTTGAAGGTAGTTGGTAGCACTGATTGGGGCGCTGACCAAAAAACACTACTCCGTCTGCATAGCTCACTTGTCAGATCAAAATTAGATTACGGCTGTGTGGTTTACGGTTCTGCAAGAAAGTCATATCTCAAACCTCTTGATGCCATTCATAACAGTGGCATAAGAAACAGCCTTGGGGCTTTAAGAACATCACCGGTAGATTCGATGCTTGTTGAGGCAGAGGAGCCCTCTCATGAGAAGCGTAGAATTAAACTTTCACTCCAATATGTTTCAAAACTTCTTTCTAATCCGTCCAACCCTGCATACAATTGTGTCTCAGAACCTCAGAATACTGAATTTTTTAACCGTCACCAGAAACATATCCCTCCATTGGAAATTAGAATAAAACCTCATATGGAGTCTGCCAAAATTGAACCAGTTACAATAAAAGAGAACCGTGAACCACAAACTCCTCCTTGGCATCTTAAAAAGCCAACAGTTATTTTGGACCTAGCATCTACTAAAAAGTCTGAAACAAAAATTCTCTGCAGTTTAAGCAGAAATATGCTGAAATTAAGTCAAAGTATAGTACATATACAAGGATCTATACAGACGGATCAAAAGATGATGACAAAGTAGCATCAGCTGTTGTCACTGATGATCATGTCACTTCAGTCAGAATACCGAATCAAAGTTCTATTTTCACAGCTGAAGTTAAAGCTTTACAACTCGCACTCGAACATATTGAAAATGTACAGAAAAAGAAGACGATTATTTTTTCTGACTCTCTTTCCTCTTTGCTTGCTTTGCTCAACCCCAAGTTGAAGAACCCTCTCATTTTGGAACTTCGTGCGAAGTTAACAGCTCTCATGTCTGACCAATATGATATCGTGTTTTGCTGGTTACCCGGACATGTAGGTATCGCTGGTAACACCAGGGCAGACAGTGCAGCAAAACAGGCTTTAACAAAGCCTCTCACTGATTTTAAGATCCCTTTCAGTGATTTTAAGCCTCATATTAGTAGTTGCATCAAATCTATGTGGCAGGCGGAATGAGATGGGGCGACAAATAACAAGCTCCATTGCTTCCGACCAAACATATTTGATCACTACCCATCCAGTAACCTTTGTAGAAAAGATCATGTTATTCTGACACGATGTCATGTTGGTCACACACGACTTACACATTCCTTTCTGTTAGAGGGTAATATGCGACCAGAATGTGTTCCATGTCAGCAGGTGTTGTCAGTGGAGCACATTCTCTTAAATTGTACTGATTTTAATCTTGTTGGAGGGCAGTACTTCACAGTTGGATCCCTTAGAGATCTATTTTACAATACGAGCCCACACAAAATTGTATCATTTTTGAAAGTAATCAACCTTTTTAACAAATTTTGAAATTGTTTTTATTCTTTTAATCTAGACTCATCAAGCTCAGTTCATCAAGTTGATTTAGAAGTAGATATCTTTCACTTATCTCATTACTCATTGTTATTTAAATTATTCTTGTCTTTGACATGTCTTTGTGATTATCCTTTATTTTTATTCAATCTTTTACTTCATAATATTGACGTTTTACTTTTCTCTGATTTCTCGCCACGATATAGCCTTAGCTGCTGATGTGGCGTTAAGCACCAATAAATAATAATTCCTAGTTATATTCACAAACCGCATTCACAAAACGAACTTACGTACCACTCAATTTGGGACATATGACCATCGACTACTGGGTACAGTTGCCAGCAACTACGCGTGGAAAAGAACAATTTTCATTGAAATGTCGGAGTTCGAAAGACGCATACAACATTAACCCAATACGCAATAGCAGCATCCCCTTTTCGATCATTTAAATTATTATTTTTTTCAAATTATTATTATATACAAATAAAATATTATAACTATCGCAGTCCTAGGGGGGTTTGATCATCCCCTACTAGGTGGGTCCTCAGGTGGCGGATAGAGGACGGCCTGCTCAATTGAGCAGGTTTGCTAATTTTTATTTGGCAGGTTTGCTCAATTGAGCTGGTTCGCTTCGAAATACACGAATACGCAGCCCCGGACCAAAAAGATCAACCCTGCTAATACCATCTGGCAGGCACCTTGTTCTCCCGTGAGGTGCGTTCTGAAGGCCCCGGAAGAAGGAATCCTGGTAGTTGAGGACTCGGGCCCCGGTTAGGGCAGTCTCCGGGATGGAGACCTGGTCTCCATTTCGTAGATAATGTCCAACACACTGCTTTGGCCCCAATTTCGGGAGTAGACAGATGGTCGGATGGCCCGGTCTGACCAATCGGGAGCCCCCAACCCCAAAAATATCGGGTGTCACGTCGGGGGGCATTGGGTGGTCATTCAATCAGTCATTTCTTTTAATTCAGTTTTATCATTGATACGGAGTGTTGATTGTCAATGTCATTTTTAACCTTTTTAACATCCACTGTTTTGTTGCGCTGTCTTCTTCAATTCTTCGTAGCCATTGTCATAGATCAAGTGACACAATGATTGGTTGAATGGCCACCACGACCTGGCACTTCTCAAACATTCTACGGGTCAATCCCCTGGCGGTATGCATTAGCATCAACGTCGGGGGAGTATGCTCTTCATGTACTTCTGGTTTTGTCACCACCTCTTGTTAGGCTGGGGCATACCCCCTAAGTTGGGCTCGAAGTAAGGGTGGGAGGCATGAAGTGAAGAAATAATAAATAACTACAACATGGAAATACCACACAAAAAATCAAAAACGAGGTTTCGACATCCTGGAAAAGGACTCTGACAAAGATACTGATAACGATTCAACAAATGTTAAAAGGAACTGGCCAAAATTTATAATAATTTATGCAGCAGATGAAGGGAAAAAAGTTTCAAATATTAACCCGTTTGCACTGGAAAAAACAATCAAAGGAATAGCTGGAACGGTAAAAGATGTAAAAAAATTAAGATCAGGAGCATTGCTCATTGAGTGTAACTCGGAATTCCAGGCCATAAATCTTCTAAAACTCAACAAAATTCTTGATATGGAAGTTAATGCCTCTCCTCATCAGAGGTTGAATAGCAGTAAAGGGGTCGTAAGAACGAGGGAGCTTTCTGGCATTGATGTACTTGAAATACGAAATGAACTATCATCACAGGGTGTCACTGATGTTAAAAGGTTAGAAATTAAAAAAGACGGTACAACTATACAAACAAACACATACTTTATTACATTTAATTCGCCTCAACCACCCAAGTCAATCAAAGTAGGATTCATGAACATCAAAGTGGATTTGTACATTCCAAATCCACTTCGATGCTTCAAATGCCAAAAATATGGTCATGGGCAATCGAATTGTAGAGGTCAGCCAATTTGTTACAGGTGTGGTCAGCAACATCCAGAACCATGTACCAATGATATCAAATGTGCAAATTGTAAGGGCAGTCACATTTCATCATCAAAGGATTGCTCTATTTGGAAAAAAGAGAAAATGATTCAGAAAGTTAAATGTGAAAAACAAATAAGTTTTCAAGATGCAAGGGAAATTGTTACATCGATGCCAGGAATGAATACATCAATACCATCATACGCTTCACAGGTTAAATCAAAATTACAAGTAAAATCAGTGGAATGCCAGACTCCATGGACTTGGCTCAATGACAACACCATTCCATCTTTATTACAAGCCTTCACGATAGCACACTCTGATCAAGTAGAAACGAAAGAAACTCAAACACCAACAACCTCACAAACAACAGAGAAATTAAAAGCCGGGCAAACACAGGGCCGAACCAAAGATTTAACTAAATTTGAACAGAATAAAGAGCAAAATCCCAAACCAGAGCCATCATTTTTAAAAACAACTGAGAATAAAACAGAACGGAAACTAGGAAAAGATACGCCTAAACCGGTACAAAATAAGGAACATTTCACTAATTCACAGCAAAAAACTGAACAAAACCAAGCAAAGCCTAAGCCACAGCGAGAGCAGGGATCGCAGCAGTGTTCCCTTAGAGTCAAATGAGAAAATTGGAAAAGGAAGAAAAGAAAAAAGAAAAATTTAAACAAAAACAATTATCGGACAGATTACCTAAGGTCCTTCAAAACCCCGTTGTTCGCAACAGATTTGAAGGCCTTGAGGATATGGAGGTCGGAGATTGTATCGATGAAACATTCGAACAATTACGCCCGACTTCATCACAGAATAAATCCCCGAGGAAAAATTCACCGAAGAAAACTGCCGGGGCCATTTCACCCATACGTCCACCCTCTAATTCTCCATCCAATTATGGCTAATACACACTTAACTAATATAAAACAGTGGAATTGTCGAGGTTTTAGAGCTAATTTTAATGAAGTGGGTCTTCTAAGCCAAAAATATAAACCTGTAGCTTTTTGTCTGCAGGAAACTCTTTTAAAGAAACCCGAGGCTCATGATCATTCGGCTTTCAAGCATTATACTTCGTATAATGCTTGGGCAAACGAAACTGATCTTCATGTTTGTGGAACGTCTGTCTTGGTTAGAAACGACATTATTCACAGTCCTGTATCTTTGCAATCAAATTTACAGGCTGTAGCGGTACGCCTAACTTTAGACAAGACAATTACTTTATGTTCTATATACGTTCCACCAAGTAAAACACAGCTCCCAACCCCATACATTTTGTTGGGTGATTTTAACGCACATAGCCCCCTTTGGGGTAATTCCTGCGGTCAAGAGGATGCAAAAGGTAAAACTGTAGAAGAGTTCATTACAAAATATGACTTGTGTTTGTTTAATGATGGTTCAGACACTTATCTGCACCCCGCATCTGGTTCGTATACATCAATTGATCTTTCAATTGCATGCCCTTCTATCTTCCTCGATTTTTCGTGGAAGGTAGAAGATGACTTGTGCGGGAGTGATCACTTTCCAGTTGTGTTGGAGAGTGTAGTTCCGGCGGACGATGGGAGGGTGCCCCAGTGGAACTTTAAAAAAGGCTGACTGGGACACTTTTTCGTCGCTTTGTTCTGAACGCCTCTCACGGGAGAAATTTCAAGATAGTGCTGACCAAATAGAACATTTTACAAACGAGTTGCTTGACATTGCAAACACAGTCATCCCTAAAACCTCGGCAAATCCAAAACGTTTCACCAAACCATGGTTTGATAATGAATGTAAACAGGCTATAAAGGATCGTAAGAAAGCTGAAAGGGAATTTAACAAGTCACCAACTACATATAATTTAAACAAACTTCGTATAAATCGGGCAAAAACAAGACGACATATAAAACAAAAAAAGAAAAGTTCTTGGGAATCTTACATTTCTAAGATTAACCAAAACACCCCTATCACTAAAATTTGGAAAATGATTAAAAAGATTGAAGGAAAAGAAACAAAATCAACTGTACAACACCTGAAGGAAAACAACACCTTAATTACCTCTAAAACAGAAATGTCAAATACTTTGGCCTCTACATTTTCCAAACATTCGTCATCTGAAAATTGTAATCCAGAATTTATCAAAATTAAAAAACAGCAAGAAAAGCAAAAGATCAAATTTACCTCCAACAATTTAGAGGATTACAATGAACCTTTCTCTATGGAGGAGTTATGTAACTCCTTGCATAGAGCAAAGGATACTGCCACTGGTCCCGATGAAATTCACTACCAAATTTTAAAGCATCTGCCTCCATCTTCACTAGAACTTTTATTATCAATTTTTAATGGCATTTGGGTGACTGGCCAGTTTCCACCATCCTGGCGTAAAGCAACAATAATTCCAATTCCTAAGCCTGATAAAGATCACAGCAACCCAAGCAATTACAGGCCTATTGCCTTAACCAGTTGTCTGTGCAAAACCATGGAGAGGATGATCAATGATCGACTTGTCTGGTTTCTGGAATCGAACAATCTGCTTGAGGATGTTCAGTGTGGTTTCAGAAACCAGAGAAGTACTGTGGATCATTTGGTCAGACTTGAAACGTTTATAAGAAATGCCTTTGCTAGAAAAGAACATGTGGTCGCCATCTTCTTTGATCTAGAGAAGGCATATGATACAACGTGGACGTATGGGATTTTAAAAGATCTTTTTAACATGGGGTTGAGAGGGCGTATGCCTCTTTTTATTGAAAACTTTTTGAGGGACCGCCAGTTTCAGGTTCGTGTTGGGTCAACGTTATCTGATCCTCACGAGCAGGAATTGGGGGTTCCTCAGGGTAGTATTTTATCCGTTACCCTGTTTTCGGTAAAAATTAACAGTATCATCGATGCAATTGGAAATATGGTAGACTCTTCATTGTATGTCGATGATTTTTTAATCTGTTATAGCAGTAAAAATATGAATGCTATCGAGCGCATACTTCAGCTGTGTTTGAATAGGATTCAAAAATGGGCCACAGAAAATGGTTTTAAATTTTCAAAGTCAAAAACGAACTGTGTTCATTTTTGTAAACTTCGGAAACATCACCTCGATCCGGAGTTAAAAATCGATGGGAGTCCTATTAAAGTTGTTAAGGAAGTGAAATTCTTAGGTTTGTTGTTTGACAACAAACTGAATTTCACTTCCCACATAAAACAACTAAAAGTTAAATGTAAGAAAGCTCTGAACCTGCTGAAAGTTGTTGGTAGCGCCGATTGGGGTGCTGACCAAAAAACTTTGCTCCATCTGTATAGATCACTTGTTCGGTCAAAATTAGATTACGGTTGTGTAGTTTACGGTTCTGCAAGGAAATCATATCTCAAATCACTTGATGCAATTCATAATAGTGGTATTAGAATTAGTCTAGGGGCTTTTCGAACATCCCCTATAGACTCGATGCTTGTTGAAGCAGAAGAACTTTCTCTAGAGAAGCGCAGAATTAAATTATCTCTCCAATATGTGTCTAAACTTTTGGCCAAATACTTCAAATCCAGCTTATAATTGTGTTACAGACCCTCAAAATGTTGATTTCTTTAACCGCCACCAGAAACATATTCCCCACATGGAGTCCACCATAATTGAACCACATACAATAAAAGAGAATCGTAAAACACGTATTCCTCCTTGGCATCTTAAAAAACCTACAGTTATTTTGGACCTTGCTTCAACCAAAAAATCTGATACCAATTCCTTGCAGTTCAAACAAAAATATGCCGAAATAAAGTCCAAGTATAGTACATATACAAGGATCTATACGGATGGATCTAAGGATGGTGACAAAGTATCATCAGCTGCTGTTACTGGTGATCATGTCACCTCAATCAGAATACCGAATCAGAGTTCTATTTTCACAGCTGAAGTTAAAGCTTTACAACTCGCTCTTGAACATATTGGGAATGCTCAGGAAAAGAAGTCGATTATTTTCCCGACTCTCTTTCCTCTTTACTTGCTTTACTCAACCCCAGGTTGAAGAACCCTCTAGTTTTGGAACTTCGTGAGAAGTTAACGGCTCTCATGTCTGACCAATGTGATATCGTGTTTTGCTGGTTACCCGGACATGTAGGTATTGCTGGTAACACCAAAGCAGACAGTGCAGCAAAACAGGCTTTAACAAAGCCTCTCACTGATTTTAAGATCCCTTTCAGTGATTTTAAGCCTCATATTAGTAGTTACATCAAATCTATGTGGCAGGCAGAATGGGATGGAGCGACAAATAACAAGCTTCATCGCTTCCGACCAACTATTTCAGATCACTACCCGTCTAGTAACCTTTGTAGAAAGGATCTTGCAATTTTGACGCGGTGTCATATTGGTCATACACGACTTACACATTCCTTTTTGTTAGAGGGTAATTTGCGACCAGAATGTGTTCCCTGCCAGCAGGTGTTGTCAGTGGAACACATTCTTTTGAATTGTACAGATTTTAATCATGTTAGAGGGCAGTATTTTACAGTTGGATCTTTGAGAGATTTATTTTATCATACGAGCCCGCAAAAAGTCATCTCATTCTTGAAAGTAATCAACCTTTTTAATAAATTTTAAACTGTTTTTACCATTTTAATTTTCATCTCTCTCTATTTATTTCACAGGTTGATTTACACAGTATTTTTGCACTACTGATCTCACCTTCTCATTATGTTTCACACTCATCATTTTTAAACCTCTTACTCAATTTGTTTCATATTTTAATTAATGGTCTTTTTGAAATTTACACTTTCATCGCCACGATATAGCCTAAGCTGCTGATGTGGCGTAAAGCACCAATAAATAATAATAATAATATAACTATCGCAGAATACCTGTCATTTGTACTGAAGCAGTAAACAATGTTATTGTTCGAAAGAAAAGTGCATTTTCCATGCCATGATTCCGGGTAAATTCATGAAAAAAACCGCGAGATTTGTGGTCGTACGTATCCTATATAACATGAGCTGGCCTTCCCACTTTTAAAACTGCTACACGTCTCCAAACATTCAGCACAGATGTCAGCCAAGAGAAATCCAAATTTCAGCAGCAACGAAATTGCCGCTATGACCGAGGCAGTCGACGCGCGGAAGGGCATCTTATTTTCGAAACTACGAACAATAGTTACAAATCAGAAAAAAAACTGACGAATGGGAAGCCGTTTGTCAACATGTTAATGCTGCTAACAGGACCGGTGTAAAGAGAACAGTGCTTGAGTTCAAAAAGAAATGGACGAGTATAGCAAGTGACACGAAAAAAGGATAGCAGCCGTCAGAACAGAGATGTCGAGAACTGGTGGTGGACCATCTTCAGCCTCGCAGTTGACAGACACCGATGAACGGATTTCCGCCGTTATTGGAGAGACACGTGTGGAGGGAATTCCAGGTGCCATAGACACCGAAGCAGAAGAGCAAGAGGATACATCAGGTAGTCGCATAAGCGTACGGGCGTATAAACTGCCTGGGGGAGAGGGGTTGGCCCCAAAAACTTACTTGGACTAAATTTGTCTCAACATCCCCTTCCTCAGTAAACTTTCCCTTGTCTATTTTCAGTTAGCGGTTATTTAAAAAATGGTCTTTGTCTAATTCTTGCCCTTAAGCAACCGCGTACATTTCTCTGGCGGCACTCTGTCGTTAATAACTGTCCAGCTGGTTGTCGATGGACATAATCCCTAGTTGTCACTTGTTACAGATATAACCTGCCCGGCTAGTTACAATGCCTATGGGTTCGAAAGCTTCCCATTGTACAGTGATCCTTCAATTTGGGTTCCAACCCATTTTCAAACCAATATCCCTGACGTATGGAATGGGCAGACGCCCTATTTCACTGACGTCCTCCCTGGGCAGTCATATTCGGACCCAAAACATACAAATATTTCAATTAATTTCAGACGCCTATTAAATACGTGAACACATTCAAACATAATTCGTCGTAGTTTTCTCTCTTGATCATTGCAGGTTTTCTCGAAGGGGAATTAAAGCTGGGCCACCAGGTCTTTTCGTCTATAAGTGTGGTTCGAACCATTTATAAATTACGCCCGGTTAACAAATAAATGTAGTTTCCCACAACTTTTCAAAAACTCTAGATGAAACAGTGAAAATATGCAAAAATGTGGCCAGGTAAGACATGGAGGTTGGGGTGCTGGTTCCCTTAAAAAATATTTGCTTGACAAAAAACAATGTATTTTGAGAATGTATGAAGATGTGAAGCTGCCAATATACTGGCTGTATATCCCGCATTCAAACTTTCTCACGTAAAAATATAGCTTGGGATTCAGGGGTAGAAACTGTGAGTATGTATCCTGCACCACTCCCTCCGTTGGACATGACTGCTACTTCTTAATATTCAGTTGTCGTATTTTCATATTCTATTTTATTTTATTTTCTCTCTTCATTATATCAAACATTAAAGTTATTTTTATCAACTGGAATTGCATCACTTAAATCTTCAAACTGCATCTCATTGGAAATGAGCGAGACTTCTATTTTTAAATCTCCACGAATGCTGAAGAATTAAGATAGGACGCTGGTTTTATTACAAATGGATCAGTGGGGGTTCGAACCCCCGCGGACATCGAGGTTCTTTCAACACCAATTCGTCTAGCCAAACTGCATCGAACCACACACACCGTTCGACTACCGGGAGAAAGGAACTCGATGTCCGCGGGGGGGGGGGGGGGGGGGGGGGTCGAATCCCCACTGATTCATTTGTAATTAAAGTTATTGTGCCTCAGCCGAGACAAATTATCAAAAAGTGACCACAGTGTTAAGCCATTCAAGTCAGAA
This sequence comes from Pictodentalium vernedei, assembly GCA_031216915.1. Classification (NCBI taxonomy): domain Eukaryota; kingdom Metazoa; phylum Mollusca; class Scaphopoda; order Dentaliida; family Dentaliidae; genus Pictodentalium; species Pictodentalium vernedei. The sequence continues at coordinate 371,754,480 of CM062291.1, forward strand.
AATGCACTGTAACGTGCACACATTAAATTTTAATAAGAGTCTGTTCTCGGCGTGACGCCATTGCATTCATGGACTCCTTCATTGTTATTTTATATCTAATGACGTTGCTAAGGACCGTTCTCGAAAACGACGATGTCTGTACAAATTCTTTCAACGCTTTTTTCTCCATATCAATTTTGAGCTCAACTTTGGGGAAGCCAAATTTGAGCTTATGCCATGGCCAGTTGTCCGTCTGTCCGTCCGTCAACAATTCAATACGGCTCGGGTTAGAGGCCGTATTTATGAACCGATCTTTATGAAACTTCTTCGGTACCTTTGTTATGACTGTGGGACGAGAACGAGTGTTTTGGGGTCCGATCCGAAATTCAAGTTGGCCGCCAGCCGCCATTTATACCGACAATGCAGAAATCTATTTTTTGTACAGAACTTCCATATGAAAGCGCTGATTTGAATAATTTTTTGTATGAATATTTAGTATCATGGGATACATCACATATAATACGGGTTTTTTCTCATATGTAAATTATGCAAATTAGACTAACATTGATGTATTTAGTGTTACTTTCAGCACTGTAAGTGCAAATGCCAATACGGCTCGGGCTAGAGGCCGTATTTATAAACCGATCTTTACGAAACTTCTTGGGTACCTTTGCTATCACCGTGAGACGAGAACGAGTGTTTTTGGGTGCGGTCCGAAATTCAAGATGGCCGATGGCAGCCATTTTGTACAAAATTAGGTGCAATCCATATGAAAGTGCTGACTTGAATAATTTTTTTGTGTGAATGTTTAGTACCATGGGATACATCACATATAATACGGTTTTTTTTTCTCGTGCAGAAATTATGCAAATTAGATGAACTTTGATTTTTTCAGTGCTACTTACACACAGTAAGTGCACATGTCAATACGGCTCGGGCGAGAGGCTGTATTTTTCAACCGATCTTCACGAAACTTCTTGTGTACCTCTGTTATCACCTTGGGATGAGAACGAGTGTTTCTGAGTGCGGTCCAAAATTCAAGATGGCTGCCAGTGGCCATTTCGTACCGAAATTAGGTCTAATCAGTTTTTTGTACACAACGGCTATACGGCTCAGGCTAGAGGCCGTATTTATGAACCGATCTTTACAAAACTTCTTGGAGACCTTTGTCATCACCGTGGGATGAGAACGAGTGTTTTTGGGTGTGGTCCGAAATTCAAGATGGCCACCAGCAGCCATTTTGTACCAAAATTAGTGCAATCAGTATTTTGTACAGAACTTCTGTATGAAAGTTCTGATTTGAATACATTTTTGTAGGAATGTTTAGTAAAATGGAATACATCACATACAGTACAGGTTTTTTTCTCGTGCAGAAATTATGCAAATTAGATGAATTTCGATTTATTTAGTGCTACTTATATACACTGTAAGTGCACATGTCAATATGGCTCGGGCTAGAGGCTGTATTTATCAACCGATCTTCACGAAACTTATTGGGTACCTTTGTTATCACCTTGGGACGAGAACGAGTGTTTCTGAGTGCGGTCCAAAATTCAAGATGGCTGTCAGTGGCCATTTTGTACTGAAATTTGGTCCAATCAGTTTTTTGTCACAACTTCTATATAGCTCGTATTTATGAACTGATCTTCACGAAACTTCTTGGGTACCTTTGTTTTCACCTTGGGACAGGAATGAGTGTGTTTTGGGGTGCCTTTGTTATCACTGTGCTATGAGAACAAATATTTTGGGGTTCAGTCAGACCCACTCCGGGACTCAAAGATTTCTTTTCTATTTAGCATCTGACTGTCACCCAACTTTACAATACTTTACCTATACATTTGTTACAGGCTACCGCCAGTATTTATGTACAGACCGTTACAATACTTTACATGTACATTTGTTATCAGGTCATTACCTAGATGTTTGTCATTTCTGTGTCACATACTATACATGTACATGTCTTGACAAGTTGAGCTACAGTGTCATTGACACTTTCATTACTTTACAAAATAAAAAAAATGTGCCTGTCAGTTCTCATTCAATAAATGATTTATAATGTACTGGCTCAAGGGTCATGCCACTAGAGTGCATGTTACTATAACATTAACACGATTTGGAGGGTGTTACGATTCATTATCATTATTGTTTGAAGACAATCCCAAACAAAACACAAAATAACAGATGGGCAACGCGGATAAATTAAGAAGTGAGCCTGATAACAAAAAGAGCAGAAAATTCGAATTTGCCGTGTTCAACAACCCTCACCTGGGGAGTCGATCAAGAAGACTCAGAATCGCCGAGAAAACGAGTTTTTTGCCCTCAATTGTTTCAACATCTACCCGGAGGAAAATCCCCCTTCCTTATATCGTTACTGCAAGCAATTTGCCACTTTGCCAAACGCTACAGCCCAGTGAGCTGGTGATGTGTGGTCAATTAGGCCACTCAGTCTAGTTGATCTCTGCCTCAAGCTGTAATGCATGACACGCACGGTCGTGTGTTAGCGTTCTGACGAAAGCGAATATCTGTTCCACTTGGTCACTGCCGAATTTGTAAATATCTGTTCCACTTGGTCAGTGCCGAATTGATAAATGTAAGTGGTCGATCGGGGAACAGAGTTTTGAATTTTGCACTGCAGAAAAACGCATCCTGAATCGTACGCTGAATGTCATGGTATAGCACATTAGGCATGAGTTTGCCGTCATTCCGATATAAGTAGAACATTGCATATGCTAATGCACAAGCGCTAGTTATATTACTTCCTCCACTTATTGACATAGCCGTACGAAAAATGAGAGAAGTCCATCACATATCACTTTTAACGCTTTTATTGATGGCACCATCTCGAGCAACCCTGGGGCCAATCATGTGTGTCCCATTTCTCAAATGCTGATAGCTTTTCGGGGAGCCTCACCGCAAGTGGCACATTTTGTTTATCCACTGGATTTAACAGTTGTTCAACTTCTGTTGGTGCACATCCGGATGTTGTCAAGAGGCGGCGTAAAAAACTGAGGCGTTTACATTTATGCCACTCACAGTGATTCCCCCTGAGAGGAGATTGTCTCTGAGCCTCTTGGACATGTGGTTGGGATCAAAGTTCAGTGTAACCTCGTGGCCACCTGTAGTGAGGTCCAAAAAGTCGAGCGGCTCCAACTCAGTGAAAATCCGGGATGACTGCTCCAGTTGGTATGTGAATATTTGATGTAAGACACTTCTTCTCACACTATCACCATCGGCCCTGATGTTGAGCAAATGTCCATGTGTATCATCCCATGAATCAAAAACCGCATTGAAAATTGATGTCTGCTGATGTGCTGCCTTATGATCACATATCGGTGGGAGCAATATCGCTCTGGCATGATAGTTTGTTTTCTCCACACATGATAATGCGAATACGCAGGCTTCATTGGTTAGGTGAATATCTTGATCGTCTAGTTTCTTCTCTGAGGTTTGAAAGGTAACCATGCTGTTGAAGACAACATCAGACGATGTAAGGTGATTGCTACATAAACCTTGAATTTCATTTGACGTCTCATCCCAACGTATTCTTTTTTTCACCGCCACTTCATCAACATTCAATTAACTTTATAACTCGATAATACCAATGTCGTCTCTTTCACTTATGAGCTTTTCGATACCAGAGATAGTGTCCAAGGGAATTAGCACTGGAACTTGTTTTCTTAATCCCTTTCCAGTTTGATTTGCTAGCTTAAACCTCTGAAAAAGAGCTTTTTCCAATGAGTCGCTTACAGTTTGCAACAATTTTGGGTCAACCCAGGCTCCAGTCGCTACGTCTCCCCATTCTCCCAGTGTAAGACGAGCTGGTTCCCCAACCGTCTTGCATTAAATAAGGTTAGTCTACTATCACAGATCGCATTTCCGTAAACTCGTGAATATCCCATTTTGGATATTCGTCACGAAGAATCTTCATCCTTTCTATTGTGTATGCTTTCAAGTGGCAGTGCCTGCGGTTTTCAAAGTACCGACTGTCTATGGTTTTCTATATTCACTTGACTCCTGTAGAACACAATGTCCCAGTTATACTCGAAAATACACATAAAAATATCAATTTCGGAAGCCAGCTCCATGTTTCTCTCCACAATGTGTTGATTCTTCATCATTTTGATAATCTTTTTTATGAGGTACCTTAAACTAACCATCTTTCACATCCAAGTTTTCTTTGGTGGTGACACTTTCAATAGCGGTCCTCAAAATTTGATCGGATAAGCATGTGGCTGATATTAAACTTTGAGTACATGCGGCGGAGGTCCGCAATTATTACCTTTTTATCTCTTTTAACAGATTTTGCCCACAGTTTTCTGGCTAAAGAGATGATAATTTTGTCCACACAACAAATATTGCCGATGTCGTCGTTTCAAATTTTTTGAAGTGCAGTTTTAAAGTCTTGATCGATCTTCGCATCAGAAAGTGTTGTGAATGCCGAAAAAGGAACTGAATCTAGTTTTTTTATTGCCGCTTCCTGGCATGATTGCTACAGCCACTACATATCACAATATCGTCTCTCCCCTGGCGTCTTTCTTGGAGCATTGGTTCAGCATATTGGTGTTTTGCTCTTCTCTCATTTTCAGTGAATATCCCATCTTTTCGTATTTGGCCCATAGCTCGAATACGATCCGGTGTAGAAAGAGGAAGCGCTCTCTGTACTTCTGTGACATCATGGTGCTTCCTTTTGAAGTGTCTCACCAGCTGGGCTTTGGAGAGTCCAGAAAATTTACAGGGTCTTTTTGGTTTCCTGAAAAATTTTAAATAAAATAATTGTACTGTGGTAGAGACTTTCAGTTTTTAATATTAATGTATTAATTATTCAAGATTCTATTTTTATGGAATTTGACATTATGAATATGGATTTTTTCCCCACATAAAAATGTGAATGTCAGCAAGTATCACTAACATGTATACTTTATAATATGAAAAATTTGAACAGCCAATTTTTTCCATGATGCAAATAGGAATTTAACAAATTCAATCGTGTTTGACAGAGCTCACTGTGCTCAACATCTGTCAAACAAGATTGAACTAAAGTTCCCAGTTACAATACGGGAAAAATTAAAAGCTTTAAAATTTTAGATTTAGACATAGTGCGTAACGGGGTTAATAGGATGATCCTGTTAACTGCATATTTTTGCTCACCAAACCATTTATCTTGCCTTCCTTACAAATTCAAGCAGTTAACTGCATATGGGCCGTGAGCTCATATGCAAAAAGGGACCTCACAGGATATCCAATGAAAACAGAGAAAGACGTCAAAAACGAACGAAGTAAAAATTGTGGGCGTGATCAAATAAGTTTTATAAACACACCCGGCTTTTAATTTTTTTTCTTTCCATACGAGGAACGCACTGATTTAATGTATTTAATAAATTAAAACTGGTTACCATAACTAAATAAATGTTTTTTTGTCAGAGATAGAATCAGACTCTCAAAACATCCTCAAGATCTTGAATTCTGATGAACTGAACAGTTCTTTGCCAACGAAATAGCCGAGGCGACAGTGCAGCACGCGTTCTTGACTACTAGTAGTGAGGGGTGCCACTCTGGGTACAAGCATTTAACACTGAAACCCCGATCCCCCAATGGTGCCACTTGAGGTACAAAATTAACATAGGAAAAAGATTTCTTTTTCCTACCTTCAAAAATGCCACTATAGGTACAAAAATGCCACTATAGGTACAAAACCCTATGGAGAATCCTATGTTAATTTTGTACTTCAAGTGGCACCATTGGGGGATCGGGTTTTCAGTGTTAAATGCTTGTACCCAGAAGTTTTTTTTTCTATTTATTACTGGAAGACACGACATATAAAAACACTGTCAGATTTAGACTGGGTGTTTTTTACACGCGAATGTCTTATAAATCCGATGTGAATGTGTGTCTTGCAGTCAATTTGTAATACAACACTCCGCTACTCAGAGAAAAACATATCTCTCATTATGGTTGAAAATATTCTACAAATAGCTCATGTAAGAGATACATTTTTTTTCAAACACATGTTTAAAATAATTCACTAAATGCAACTGTGGAGAATATTTTCAGCCGTAATGAGAGATATGTTTTTTATCGACAGGCAGTACAAAACCCTATGGAGAATCCTATGTTAATTTTGTACTTCAAGTGGCACCATTGGGGGATCGGGGTTTCAGTGTTAAATGCTTGTACCCAGAGTGGCACCCTTGGGGTAGGGTGAATTCAACCTAAATGCTTTTCGCCGGAGTGACAGCCACGGATAAAATGGCAGTTGAGGGCCACAACACCCTATGGAGAATCCTATCTTAATTTTTCTGCCACAGTGCCAACATTGAGGTATGTGGAATTCAGTGTTGGGTATATCGAGTCACGGGGTAGAGGCCTCCCAATTACTTTATACTGACAGGCTTAGGTGGGTTTGTCTTCCATACACTTTATATACTGACAAAATGTTCTGCTTTTTTAAAACTTTCTACCTAATATACATCGCTCGACTGGTGAAGTTTTTTTCTATTTATTACTGGAAGACACGACATATAAAAACACTGTCAGATTTAGACTGGGTGTTTTTTACACGCGAATGTCTTATAAATCCGATGTGAATGTGTGTCTTGCAGTCAATTTGTAATACAACACTCCGCTACTCAGAGAAAAACATATCTCTCATTACGGTTGAAAATATTCTACAAATAGCTCATGTAAGAGATACATTTTTTTCAAACACATGTTTAAAATAATTCACTAAATGCAACTGTGGAGAATATTTTCAGCCGTAATGAGAGATATGTTTTTTATCGACAGGCAGTGTTGTGTTTTCAATACTTTTTCAAAACTGCTTTAAGCTGATTTCAACAATTCACCGTTAGATATTACAGTGACATTAACCCCGAGAAACAATTTCATTTTTACACTACAAAACATACAGTGAATGTTTTGCAGTGTAAACTGTTTTACCGCCATAAAAAGAATAGCTTTTCCTTTTAACCAAACTGAAAAGGAAAAGCTATTCTCTTTTATGCCTGTATTAAATTCGTAACAGATCTTGATACGAATTCAGCAAAAGAAGGCGCAATTCTGAGATATCGTTCTGAAACAAACCTTAACCACATTTAAAATTATGCTTGGCAGAATCATTTACTCCTCAGATGTTTTTGCTACGCATTGTCAGTCTTTCCCTCCAAATTATTTTTGGAGGGGAAGAGTGACATTCTGGCGGTGAAAACTAATACATTGAGTATTTCATCTGCCCAAATCTAATCAATGGGGACAAGGCGCATGAAATACTCATTGCATTATTTTCTGGAGCCTTTTGATATCCCCTAAATGACTGTAAACACACTTTGGCGGGGTCATAAACACAATTTTCTTATGGTTATGAAACTTGAAACATCTGTCAAAATAGAATTTCCATCACAAGACAGCGGGTGTAAGGGGATCAAGCATTCCTGTGGTTAGAATTATCTGAGAAATAATTCATGATTTCTTGATTATAAATTATAGAATCCCCACAGGACTCTGAATGCAGTTAGCTGATGGAATATCGCAGTGTGAAAAATAGACCTGCTTATAATTTCCCCAATTTGTCTCTTCTGTGTGGAAGGATGTGAATTTTATATATTATACATGTGGACAGAATGTAATTACACACCACACTTGAATCACTCTCTTTGTAATATGGAATTCAGTATTTAAAAAAACCTAATAAACTAAGTGACATTTTTTCTCTCTCTCTCTAAGTGTTGAGATGCGATTTTGTTTCGCGCGCACGTGCCCCCGAGTGAACTTGGCAGATGTCTGACTTGAGTGTAGATTTTTGAGATAAAAAATATTATGTACCTGTTACTGGTAGAAAAATGAGAGTTTTTTCACTTGCAGTGGAGTTTGTTAATTCCATCTAACTTTTCAATGCCAGAGGCCTATTTTTCTTCCCACACTGGGGGGGGGGGGGGGGGGGGGGAGGGGGGATATTTCGGCCACATCACTCATTGGTTCTCCAATCATTGAGTGTTGTGGTCGAAATATTTCTATTCACCAGCTAAAAAGGTTGTTTTATTTCAACTCTTATGCTTACACTGGGTAATATTTTGAAAAAACATGGGTAGGGTGCTGGTTGTTTTTGTGTTGATTTGTGCATAAGGTTACTCTTTTTAAGATGTTGTTGGCCCTGAAAAGGGTCGTTTTTTTTCTCTGATCCACTGACAGGGTGGTGAATTACACAGGCAGTACTTTTCCGTATCGTCCCTGATCACTTGCTATTTTCCCTAGTCTCATCCGTATAGGATGAGTGGTTTGCACAATCTCGGCTTCCACATCATCTAATTTCTTCACCTTTATCCTCTGCTGTGTGGTGGCAGATTTACGTTTTCGTCCTCCCCGTTTGTTTTCGACTTTGGGTTCCAGCATCTGAAACCCCACAGGGATGGTTATTTTCTCGGGGGAGAAATGAAGTGATGAAAGTGGTGGCTGATTCTGGCTCTTCAGTTCATCTAATCTGGCCATGATCTTGTCTAAAAGGGAAAGAATTTTCCCCTGCTCCGGCTCATCTGTTTGTGTGCCTACTTCTTTTGTCGGTGGATCGGTAGGAAGGAAATCAAAATATTTCCAATGGCCTGCATCCATTGCCCGCAGATCTTCAAAATTGATGGTGGCGAGTTCAGACATCTTATTCAGTGAAATGATAAAGTCAAGAGAATTTGCCACTAATTTATACTATTAGGACTTGTTTTCCCTCCTTTTCATTTGGGTGCAACTTTGGCTTCAAAAAATAACCAATGTTAAAAAACCCGCCTAAAATCAGCCAATCTCAAGAGAAGGCGGCAGAATTGCTCATGTGTTCACAATAAACATTTCTGGCGGATTTTTTTTTCATTCAGGAAGTATTAGCTCCAAAAATATCCAATGGTACAAAACCCGCCTAAAATCAACCAGTCTCAAGAGATGGCTGTAGAATTGCTCATTTTTCACAATGAACATTTCTGGCGCATTTTCCTTCTGTTGAATTACTATAAATACACCTGGGAAGCTCATAAAGCCACATTTGTGTTATTGTCAGCCATGAAAATCGAATTAAGCATTGAAGTAGAGACAGCAGCACAGGAGAGTGACTGTAGGGAACAGATCATCGATCACACAGTCATTCCAAGGAAAAATCTACAAGAATTGGCGAAGAAAGGTGGTGCAGAGTAGATTTCAAGCCATGGGGTGGATGAAGCTCAGAAAACACTCAAACTATTTCTTAAAAGGTTGATGACAGAAAGTTTCTGCTATGTCACAGACAGAGTTGGTCACCCAAACCACAATATTACAAGAGCCGATGTTCTACAAGCTGCTAGGAAGAGACATGGGATAATCTTGCCAAAATAAACATATATTGTTTATTTTAAAAACATAAAAACAGCCTTTTTAAAGGCCAACAACATCTTAAAAAGAGAAACTTATGCACACACAACCAATATAATAGAATACAATTGAATTATTTTTTTTATTTTTTTACTTTTTATTTTTTTTTTTTTATTTTTATTTTTATTTTTATTTTTCTGAATTTTTTTTAAAAAAGCAGTCTATATTCTCAGTGCTAACATTCCTCTCTATTATTCTCCCCTTACCTGTACCATTCATGTAATGGTTGGTACAGATAGGGGGGTAAATTAATACTGATTGCAAACCCATTCCAATCAAGAGTTTTTTTCACCCCTGAGTGTACCATCCATGTAATGGTTGGTACAGCCAGGGTTTATTACAAAAAAGGGTGAAAAAAACTCTGTCTACAAACCCACTCTAATGATGCACTACTGGCCTTCTGTGGATTGGGTTGTTGGTGAATGGTTGACTTGTGGAAATTGTAATCAGTGGTATTTTCCCTTGCCTACACCATCCATTCAATGGTTGGTGGAAGGCAGAGGAAAATAACTCTGAAAAGAAAAAAATATCTAAAACACCATTTTCACATTTTAGAATTTTTATTCCATGAAATTTTACATAAGTGTAGTGTCACTTTGAAAATGTTCACATCTTCTTGGCAAATTTTGCCATTTTAGGTTGAATGTCCTTTTTGGCTTTTCGTTTTCTCGACACTTTCATCGGGGGTGGTTCTGTCTCCGGGATAAATTTTCTTCATCAACTTCCATCTTTGATTCAGTAGGTATGTCCACATTGTACAATAAAGTATCATCATCATCGTTGAATTCCTGTAACACCGTCTGCTCAGCTTTTGGATGTAAGGCAAATCCCACAGTTGGTAAAACAGGTATATTATTTAGAGGATGCATGGAATTAAACCCGTACCCTCTAGTTGTTGAAGGAGGTGGACGCTCTATCTGTTGCAGAGTCATGTTATTTGCTGTTGATAAATACATTTTCCGCTTCTTACATTCATTCATGTAATGTCTTCGCTCATTGCAAAAAAAAACACTCTCCTTTATTGGGGCAAGCCCAACTCCAATGATCTTTTTCTGTACAGAATTTGTATTCCATTCATCCACAGTTATTGCGCACATCCAGAAAATTTCACTCAAAATCACAGACTTTGAATCAATTCGATGTCAACAATCCACTTGAGTTTCTAACTGAAATATTTGATTCGTTAGTGAGAGATGTGAAGCGAGAGTGTGGTATACAAGACAGAGATCCTGTGAGGATATCCATCCACCATCCAGGTCTTGAGGTAGGTATATTTATTCCTTTTACAAAGGCTATGGGGGTAAATGGTAAAACAGTGTTAGATGAAATTGAAAAAGTTATTCAATCAAATGATAAGTTTACTATACACGATGGTCAGTTATCTTTAGAAGTGACACACACTCACTACCACATGGGTCTGGGCGAAATGCACCCATTTCATTTGCATCTGTTGGTAAAATGGTTGGAAATAAGAAAAGTATTATTGAAATTAAAAATTTCAATGATTCTATGTGTCTCGCACGCGCTGTTGTAGTAGGGAAATGCCATGTTGATAAAGATAATTCAGACCTTTGGCGTAAGAAATGGGGCAAAAAAAAAGATCCAACAGACCGACACAGGAGTGGGAAGCTAAAATATTCATGGATAAAGCAGGCCTCGAATATAATAAACCTTGTGGATATGAGGAATATCATAAAATTCAAGAGTTACACTCACCAGACTATGTGATCAAAATTCATCCACAATTTGTCAAAGAAAAGTTTTTATACGAACCACCCCAAACTACAAAAGATAGCAAAGTTATTCACATTTACCACCACGAGAAGCATTTTGACACCATCACTAAAATTACAGGGTTTTTAGGATGTGCTTACTATTGTGAATATTGCAATATAGGGTATAATAACAGAGAAAAACGTCACAGATGTTCGAAAGGCTGTGTATGTTATTCTCCACTACCATGTACACCTGGACATCCTGTTCACTGTTACACATGTAATAGAGACTTTGTAAGTTCATCTTGTTACAGAAATCACACAACTCTATTACAGAACCAAGAAAAATCAATCTGTCAATTAGTGAAGAAATGTCTATCATGTAAAATGCACATATATATCCAGGGAGCGGAGAACTCATCTGCGGTGAGATTTAAAAGATGTAAAATATTGCCATCAATTAGTCAAAAAAGCGAATATTATTGTTTCATTTTCAAAATTACAAACCACCCAAGAAAGACGAAATGTCGAAGGTACCTTTTGTGTTTTATGATTTTGAAACAACTCAAGACTCAGAAGTCTGCACCCCAAATTACTGTGTTTCACTCTGTGCTTGTCACATCGTGAACACGTTTCATCAATAGATATACAAACACACACATAACAAGCACAGAGAGATACATTCCCATACTTTGTGAATACAGGGGATACGTCCAAGATTTTTTCACTATGAAAAAACTCAGCTCGGAACCCCAAACCAAAGTTGTAGCTAGCTACACCCCTCCAGCTACAATTAACTTCTGTATCCAAAAAGTATTTTTATTTTGACAAAACATGAGGGGTATATGAGGATTTACACCTCTTTGAAATGAATGAACTCTTAATACAAAATTTTCGAGTGCAAAAGATTTAACATTTCGACAGTCTCGATATACTGCTAAAATGTGTTGTTAATTGTGCAAAGAAACGGTTTGCTCTTTTTAATACAATGGCCCTGAAAAGAGCAGTTTTTTGTAAAATTCTCTTTGTAAAGGTAGTCTGTCATCTCTGTATATATATATGATATATATATCATCTCTGTATATATTAATCACTGTTAACTTGTCTTGGGTGTTTTTTTCTGTATCCACCCGCTTATTTCCTGATTTGCCTTGTAATCGCTGTTGAAATCCACATTCGCCAATATCTTCTTATCCACTTCATCTGTTCAAAGAATGGTCTTCTCTCCTCGCCGTCTCAGTATCAAGTGAACTGTTTCCTTGCCAAAATGAGATTTTATTTTTCCAGTCACATGAGATTTTATTTTTCCCGTCACAGATGTCTTGGAAAAACAATCGCTCAATCTTAACGATAACAGCTGGAATGTCTATGCTAAATATGATTTTTCTTTTGACAGATAATACTCCATAACTTTTTTTAAGTTTCTGAACAGTGGGGAGTGTCGGTTGAGATATCATCTTTTTAATTACACTTCACAGCCTTTATGATGATATATATAATATGTTCAGTTAGAATAAAATAAGTGTGGGGGTGGAAAACACCTGTTCTGCTGTATTTATTTATTTATCTATTTTTTATTTATTTATTTGTTATTTTTTTATTTATTTTATTTATACACATTGGATATTCGTCACCGTGACAGTTTTATGGGTGGAGGAATCCGGACTACATGGAGAGAACCAGCGAGAATCGACGAGCAAATGACAGTTCCTCAATATTCTAGCTCTGTTCAAACTCCGCGAAAGCAGGGATACAGCGGTTGAAGACGTGTACCATCGATGTGCAGTACACCTTAGTACACGGCGTCATCGCCCCCATATGTAGGCAAGCGGGGTTAAACTGCCTTACCCGTGGGCATTACGCGGGTAACGCCGGGCGGGGTTCGAACTCAGACATCTAGCATAGATCTCCAGCAGTCTATCATCGACACACCACACTCCCGACTTGTTGTGATGAGTTTTTTTTTTATTTCAGGCAATATTCTTGTATCGATATAACACTCGGTGTAGGCAGTAGACAGCCAAAAAACTGACAAGTGGAGCGTTTGCCATGTGTGGGAAAGAGTTGGTCAGGCAGTAGACAGCCAAAAACTGACAAGTGGAGCGTTTGCCAGGTGGGGGAAAGAGTTGGTTAGGCAGACACACAATCATCCCAGACTGAGTATCACTGTCATCTGCACAAGTTAGGCTGTAGGAAGACCGGTTGGTCAGTGAGTGATTGGGTTGAATGAGTGGAAAAAGGGGCAATGTGTTGAGGGTTGGATGGCATGTAGGTTAGTGGGTAAACAAGGAAGGGGTGTAGTTGAGTATTTGGTGCTTAATTAGGTAGCAGTGCTGGAAGAAAGACGGCACGTATGGATCACCCCACATTGATTTCACCTCTCCCACCAATTGAGCTTATCACCCATGACCTCTTTTTCACAATTATTTTACCCAGATATCCCTAGATGTTGAGGTTTGAGAACTCCAATGAATAGTTCTACATTATCTCTCAGCTAGGTATTCCACCCCATCTTGATATTTGTGATGAAATTTCTCAGGAACATTACTTTACACCATCAGGTGAGGTGGAAAATTTACCAAATAAATAAGACATTTTCATTAAGTCTATCCTGTCCTTGATCCTCATCCACCCAAGCTCACCCCTGATTGGTTCTAGCACTGTGGTATGACTCAACGTGGTTATCCTTCACAGTGAATAATCTACATGATTTCCAAACTCTTTACAAGCATATGGTTTTAGGTGCTTAGTGCTCAAACAAGACAATTTTACATCCTAACAAAGATGCACAAGGACCGTTTCTATGGTGTGGTGACATAACTCCATCCGGGAGGGAAAATGTATCAAACTGTAATTCGGAATCTTATGCGATCTCGGAATTAATTGATTATTACCTTGAAACCTATACCAATTAGGCGGCTGAGCTATGTAAAAAACTACACAGGATTTCCTGTCAAAAATTTCGAAGTTTCGAATAGCAAGAATGTTAAAGATGATTTCAGTTTAACCATTGCTAATTTAAATGAACCTTTGAATCTTCGACCTGTCCTCGCCTATAAGAAAGAACAAAAACCTCGCGTATCACTCTTGTAAGGACTAAATTAGACCCCTTCAAGGAATAACATCAATTATTCCCTGTCAGTTTAACTACATCCTTAGCTATTCACTTGTTTTAAATCAATTTTATGTGGAAACAAAAAACATTTTTTCTTTTTTGTTTCGTTAGAAAAAAAACAAAACAAAACAAGACATTTTTTGATTTGTTTTTTTTAGTTTAAAAAAATAAAAAATGTTATTTGTTTCTGTCAAAACAAAAAAACATTTTTTGTTTTTTTTTTTCTTTTTAGTTTAAAAATTTTTTTAAACTAAAAACAAAAAATGTTTTTTTGTTTTGACAGAAACAAAAAACATTTTTTATTTTTTTAAACTAAAAAAAAAATGTCTTGTTTTGTTTTTTTTTTTCTAACGAAACAAAAAAAAAAAAGTTTTTTGTTTCGACAAAAAAATTAAGACTTGGTTCTTTCTAAAAAATAAAAGTATATATAATATGGTGATGTGCAATATATAAAGAAGCTCTTTCTAATAATATGGGTGGCCCTGAAAAGGGCCGGCACGAAGCCATTTTGTGAAGCATCTCACTCTGCCAACAAGTGATGTTTGGGTATTTTCATCTCCTTTTCAGTAAAGAATTCTTTTTCCCAATTCTCTATTGTTTCACTGCCAAACATGATCGCCTCGTATATAGGTGTTGGGAATTCATGGGGGTGTTTTGGCCTATTGTGGAATTAAACTTCTCCAAAAGGCCGTCTCACTGTCACCATCTCTGGAAACTTCTCCAGCATATCATTAAATTTATCACGTGGCAGGACTGCACCACTGATAAAGGACAAGCAGAAAAACTCCATTTACCCTCTCTCGTCTTTCTTTTAAATATCTTTCCGCCTCTATTTCAGCATCTTCATCTGATATTTCTCTGATTCTTGAAATATCCATTGCTCTGTTTTTTTCTTATTCCTCCGATCGATCAGATGTTTGAAAATGTAAGCGAAAACCTTATCTCATGTTCTTTTTATCTGACATGCGAGGTTACACTTGCAGTGAAGAAGTGATTTCCGCGCCTTGGTTAGATTTACATGGGTGAAATGCACATCCAATGAGCATTTCACCCGGGTAAATCTAACCAATGCGGGGAAAGGGAATTCCTTATTCCTACGCCTCTTCTCACCTCCCAACACCTCCCCAAACGGGGCACTATAGGGACAAAATCAACATAGGATTCTCCATAGGCTTTTTACCCAGGGTGTGCCACTCTGGGTACAAGCATTTAACACTGAATTCCCCATACCCCAATGGTGCCACTTGAGGTACAAAATTAAAATAGGATTCTCCATAGGGTTTTGTACCTCAAGAGACATTTTTGTACCCAGAGTGGCATTTTTGAAGGCAGGAAAAAGTTTTCAAAAATGCCACTCTGGGTACAAAAATGCCACTTGAGGTACAAAACCCTATGGAGAATCCTATGTTAATTTTGTACCTCAAGTGGCACCATTGGGGTATGGGGAATTCAGTGTTAAATGCTTGTACCCAGAGTGGCAGCCTTCACTACTTCTACTGTGTAGCAAACCAGCTTCAGGCCTATCCAATTGTTAGGTTGTCTCCATATGACTTTATATGTTTCCTATAAATCGATGACATTAATGTCATAAAACTTCGAGGCACACAGCATTTCTGATGAAAATTAACACACACAAAAGATATACTGACAAAAACACGCCGATTTCATTGTCTTTCAAGAGAGTTCGATGGGCTGTCAGCAGATGTGAAACGACTGATTTTTCGCTTCACTGTATTTGGTTTCACCTGTTTAAATGACGTTTCGCACTCGTTGAATTGTTTACATCAACGAGTGTTTCTATTTTTAAATCCCTGTGTGATATCGAAAAGAAAGTTGCCGAGAACTCAGGTTTCAAAATCATCTTTGTTTCCGTCACTTGTTCTAACATGAATTCATCATGTTCATGCAGTAATACCTTCTGAAAAACCAGTTATGTGCCTGGAATAAAATGATTTTAACGTTGGAGCAGTTTTTTTGTTGTTTCTGTTTTTATTTGAAGTTCTGCTGTGGCGTAAATGACTGAAGTTGTGTGTTTTGTATTCAAGCTCTACTCTACGTCACTACTAGTCACTACAGTATAGGCGGTATTTTGATGACGTCACCAATTTGTGCGTTCCGCCATTCTGGAGTACAACAATAACGCACGCTTTCATTATTCCGCTTCAAAACAATTAATAAACATGGTCAACTTCTGTGCTGTTATCAACTGCTCAAATCGAGCTGATCGCGACAAAGATAAGTCGTTTTATCGTTTACCATGTATAGTTAACAACTAAGGTGATAAGATGAGGAAAATTTCCGAAGACCGGCAAAGGAAGTGGCTAGAAAATATAAAGAGAAAAGACATCAAGCCATCAAATTTCGCATACACTCGAGTGTGCTCGGATCATTTTATTTCCGGTTCACATCTTATTTCACTTTATATTATTACTACCTCTTGACAGTCTTGCAACCGAGAATGTTTACTAAAATTCATTGAACGAAATTTTATGGGCCACAAAAAATTTGCGACAAAACACATCTATACTCTCTCAAAAAAGAAAGTGTGCATGCTAAAAAATAACACTAAAAAAGACATATATCATTTTCATTCATGGAAATTTTATTCAATCACAGATGAATCAATTTGTGATCAACACGAGAAATTTCATTACGCTACGACGAATACTCTTGGTGCCATGGAGAATCAAAGACACTAAGGGTCAAACACAAGTGTCACACACTCAATATCTGGTATGACCTCCGTCTGCATCGACTACTGCTGTGCATCTACGCCTCATGGAAGCGAACAAGTTAGCATGGAAGTGTTGTGGGATGTTGTTCCATATTCTGATAAGCTGTCTTTGGAGTTCCACAAGCGTTGACGGTGCATGGGGAAGCCGGCGTAGCTGACGTTTCATTTCGTCCCATACGTGCAATGGGTGAGATATCGGGCGAATTTGCGGGGCAGGGAAGAACATCCACTTCTTGTTGCTGCAGATACTGTTGAACAACACGAGCTGCGTGGGGCCGGCCGTTGTCCTGCTGTAGAATGACACCGGGGCCGTGACGTTGCAGAAATGGAACAACAGGTGTAAGCACTTCATCACGATATCTGGCTGCATTGAGATTGCCATCAATAATGACCAGCTCAGTTCTGTTACAGGCAGTGATGCCACCCCACACCATGAGAGACCCTCCCCCATAACGGTTTCGCTCCACAACACATGGATCTGCGTAGCGTTCGTTTCGATGTCTGTACACTCTCTGGCGGCCATCTGATGATGAAAGATGGAAACGACATTCATCTGTGAATAAAACACGTCGCCACCAGTGTAAGGGATGCCTGAGATGTCTACACCACTGCAGTCGAGCTCGACGATGACGTAACGTCAAAATCGGACGAATGGCAGGTCTTCGAGGACGTAAGCCGTATTCTCTCAGCCGGTTGATTACTGTTTGAGGATGTATCCGTCTCAGGTTAGGGATGTTCTTGGCTGTCGTCGTTGCCGTTTGTTGCCGGTTCCGGAGATGGACGACACGGATATACCGATATTGTGCAGGGGTGGTAACTCGGGGTCTCTGGGAGCGGGGTCGGTCTCGAACGTCATCATGTTGTGCATGTCGATGGACTAGCCTGTCTACAGTGTTAGGACGGTGGCAGTTCAAATGCTGGGCAACCTCTCTGTATGTTCTGCCAGCTCTAATCATACCCAGGGCAAGGAGACGTTGATTCATTGTCAATCTTGGCATGCTAATGTGGAGTCGTTTTAACAGCAGTGCAAGTTTGAATGTGAACGATAGGAAGGCCTTACTTTAGTGTTTAAATACCCAAGGATTCACACCGCTGCATGAATTTTCAGACTCTCCACGTGCAAAATGCCTTTTCACAAACGTGCAGCACGTCATTTAACGTTAATGCAATTTTAACGGGGAAAGCTGTTTTTGTGTTCAATATAACTTATTCATGAACAGGTTAACACTCTTTACACCTACGAAATTACTTTTTTGGAGTTTGATCAATTTCTGCAATGCGCACTTTCTTTTTTGGGCGAGTATACATGTATCTGTATTTTTCCGTCGAAATGGGTCCTAGTATAAAACACTGATCACCACTGGCACTGATGATGGCCACCCGATATAACTAAAAGTAAAACTGTTGCATTTAAGAGCGTGATTAAAGTCAAACATTTATTGTAGACAGTGTAGTCTGTAGAGTGAACGTTTGTTACTGAAGTCTCATCTGCTGGGTCTCAAATTCCTTTATGCTGTATAAGGCAGTAAAAATATATCGAATGGCAATAACAGCAGTCGCAACAAGAGTCGTGATTACCGATGGCCACCAGTAATCCCACACAAATGGAAGCCAGATATATCGTCATTTTAAAGCATTTTCACTGGCTTATCTTAAATTCATTTAGACCCATGCCATGTAATTCATACAACAGAAGGTCGATTTAGCTCGAATTATGTTGTTACATACTGAAATTTTGTTTGAAACAGTATGAATTGAGCACTGTGGCCATCGGTGAGACACCTTCTCATCGCTTTGTTCTGGACGCCTCAAACGGGAGAAATTTAAGGATAGTGCTGATCAAATAGAACATTTTACAAACGAATTGCTTGACATTGCAAACACAGTGATCCCTAAAACCTCGGTAGTCTGGGAAATTAGGTATTCTGACCCGGACAAAAATAGTGTAAAGCTGAAAATTTCAGGATAGTTTATGATTATCATATTGTAGAACATATCAAAAGTCCCCAAAAATCCAATGTTGGCAACATGATCAAATTACATAATTGCCTAGCAACCAATTGTATAATATAGTAACGCGTTCTATGTCAAATAGCATCACATACTGAAGCTGAAATTTAAAAACTATAACACATTTTTGAAACAATTAAAGGACATGAGTTACCTTAGATGCATAAATATACATATTGGATATTGTTAACCCTACAACAACGTAATTTAATAACCCATCCGCGCCAAATTTTAGATTCAAAAACAAAATTTCCACCGAAATTTTTGTTTCAATTGTCGACTTCTACTAAAAAAGTACATGCATCTGTAAAAAAAACTAACCTCCCATTAAATGTTTTCTTTGTCTTCACTGTCAGAGTCCGAATCTTCACACATTGGTGAGTTTTTGCATGTTATTCCCATACAATGACCACACATCCCAGAACACGAAATTCCTGCACGCCTACAACTGCATCTGTTCATACACTGTACTTTGCAATTACAACTTATAAGTTTCATCAGTTTGTCTGGAGCTGCTGGGAGATGAGTTGGCACAGGAAACAAAGTATTGTTAGTGAATTTCCAGCCCCACTCTGCTGGAGGAAGGTCTTTTTTCAAGCCACTGCTGAACCTGCCAATATGTTCGAAAGGAGTGTTGTTTTGCGGCTGCACTTGTGGGTGGAAGATTGGCGAGTTGGAAGGTGGAACTCACTGAGGTACGTGCGATGTTCCTTTTATATGCGAAATACCTGTATTCATCTAATGTTGTGAATGCACTTCCCCCATACAAAGCAAGAAGAAAGTTTTCTCCCGAAAGTGCAATATCGTCATGGGTTTGATCCTCCTTGTTGAATATTGCCACACTGTCAACAAGATTACCCCCTTTTGATATTAGAAGGTCGAATGCTTTCTTTTTTCCTTTATTAAACAGAGCCGATGTTGTATCACACCCTGTCACAGCATGGAGGAAAAGCAAAGTAAGTTTCTTTTCTGCAAGCTCATCCTGAATAGCACTAATATTATACACCTTTTGTCGTTTGTTGGAGGTACCTGGATTGAGCATGAAAACATCTGAAGAAGGATGAGATCGTGCGACAAGCATAACTAACAGATCAGTGTCAGTACCAACTAATGCCACTTTGTGCCCATTGTCAGCAATTGCAAGTGATGTAGACACTATGAGCACATCAGCATCAGAGGCTGCTTCTTTCACATGTATACCTGCAGAGCACATTTCTAATACAAGGCGTTTTATCAGACGCGATTTGTTGTGTCCATTTGCAAGAAAGTCAGCTTGAGTGGTTGTTGTATGCAAATCACCTGTAAACATTATATCAACAGATGAAGACTTTGTTGCCCTGCGTTTACGCTCTTCTGATTTAGTTGTTGAACAGTCATATCCATCAAACACAACTGTAGCACTGATATGGTAGCGTGTTGATACATATCTGACATAGAGTTTACAAATGTCATCGTCCTAGGGGGGTTTGATCATCCCCTACTAGGCGGGTCCTCAGGTGGCGGATAGAGGACGGCCTGCTCAATTGGGCAGGTTTGCTAATTTCTAATTGGCAGGTTTGCTCAATTGAGTTGGTTCGCTGCGAAATACATAAATACGCAGCCCCGGACCAAAATGATCAATCCTGCTAATACCATCTGGCAGGCACCTTGTTCTCCCGTGGGGTGCGTTCCGAAGGCCCCGGAAGAAGGAATCCTGGCAGTTGAGGACTCGTAGCCCCGGTTAGGGCAGTCTCCGGGATGGAGCCCTGGTCTCCATTTCGGAGATTATGTTGTTCAACACACTGCTTTGGCCCCAATTTCGGGAGTAGAAGGATGGTCGGATGGTCCGTTCTGGCCAATCGGGAGCCCCCACCCCAAAAAGTACTGGGTGTCACGTCGGGGGGCATTTGGTGACCATTCAGTCAATCATTTCTTTTATTCACATAACATAATTGCCATTGTGTACTGTTTTTAAACACTTTATATTTTAATAGCCACTTAATTTTGCTGCACTGTCTGTTTCGGTTATGCATGGCAACCTTTTATTTCGGTGGTTTATACAGTGATTGATTGGATGGCCGCCATCTGAAGACCTGGCACTTCCACACACGGGCCAATCAGTCAGTGGCATGCTTCGGCATCAACACTGGCTGAGTATACTGCCCCATACCAGGTATGTGGGAATACCGGCAACCCGGTGGGTTCACTGCATAGCAGTAACCCTACCCCTTGTTGGACTCCATGGTGGGTGGGAGCCGGGGCAATGAACAACCTATTTTCTCAACATGGCAACAACCAAAAAAAAAACAAAAACGAGGATATGCATTAGATTTAACTGATTCTGATTCTGACTCTGATCATGAAAAAGATAACATTATAGTCAACAGTTGGCCTAAATTTGTTATAGTTTATGCAAACAATGAAGATCAAAAGGCATCAAATATTAACCCCTTTGCATTGGCTAAAGCCATCAAGGGTATAGCTGGCGACGTGAAAAATGTTCGAAAATTACGATCAGGTGCCATACTAATTGAATGTAGACGAGAAATGCAGGCATTAAATTTATTGAACATGGATAAACTCGTCGATATGGAGGTCAACGCCTTTGCGCATAAAACTCTAAATAGCTGCAAAGGCGTTTTACGTACTAGGGAACTGTCAGGCATTGATGTACTAGAAATACAAAAAGAATTACAATCACAGGGTGTCACGTATGTTAAAAGGATTGAAATAAAGAAAGAGGGTAAAACTATTCAAACAAATACATACATTGTAACATTCAACTCCTCTCAGCCACCAAAATCTTTAAAAATAGGATATATGAACGTCGGAGTGGATTTATATATACCAAATCCACTTCGATGTTTCAGATGTCAGAAGTATGGCCATGGCCAGAGTAACTGTAGAGGAAAGCAAATTTGTTTTAAATGTGGCGAAGAACATCAAGACCAGTGCACTAATCCCATCAAATGTTGTAACTGTCAGGGCAACCATGTGGCTGCATCAAAGGATTGCCCTGTCTGGAGAAAAGAAAAAGAAATTCAAAAAGTTAGATGTGAACGACAGATCAGTTTCAAAGAGGCCAGAGACATAGTATCATCAATGCCTGGCATGAATTTATCATCACCTACATACGCTAAAAAATTGACTCAAAAATTACCAACAACGTCAGTGGAATGTCAAACTCAATACACATGGCTTAGAGGAACAATTCCATCTTTAGTACAGGGCTTCACAATAGACCAACCCGACACACAGTCAATGCAAACAAATTCCACAACGCAAACAACAGAGAAATTAAAAGATAAATTTGAACAGAAAAAAGAACAAAACCTCAAACCAGAACCTACAGTTTCAAAAACAGGGTACAAACCAGAACGAAAACTAGAAAACATTACACCTAAAGCTGTACAAAATAAAGAACATATCACTAATTCAGAACACAAAAATGAACAAAATAAAACAAAGTCTAAAGCACAGCAAGAACAAAAATCTCAACACCAGAATCTGAGTCAGAATCAAACGAGAAAACTAGAAAAAGAAGAAAAAAGAAAAGAAAAAATGAAACAAAAACAATTATCGGACAGAATACCTAAGGTGCTTCAAAACCCTGTTGTTCGTAACAGGTTTGAAGGCCTTGAGGGAATGGAGGTAAGTGATTGTATCGAGGACACCTTCGAACACTTACGTCCGACTTCCTCACAGAATAGATCCCCGCGGAAAAATTCACCGAAGAAAACCTCCGGGGCTATTTCGCCCATACGTCCACCCTCTAATTCTTCAATGAAATATGGCTGATACAAATAAAATTAATATAATACAGTGGAATTGTCGAGGTTTTAGAGCCAATTTTAATGAACTGGGTCTTCTCAGCCAAAAATATAAACCTGCTGCTTTTTGCCTGCAGGAAACTCTTTTAAAGAAGCCCGAGGCTCAGGATCATTCAGCTTTTAAGCATTATACTTCGTATAATGCCTGGGCAGATGATAATGATCTTCATATTCGTGGAACGAGTGTCTTGGTTAGGAACGACATCATTCACAGTTCTGTACCACTACAGACAAATTTACAGGCTGTGGCGGTACGCCTAACTTTGGACAAAACAGTTACACTTTGTTCTATTTATGTTTCACCAAGTAAAGCCTTACAACTGAATGACCTTGAGCTGCTGGTCCGACAACTCCCAACTCCATACATTTTGTTGGGTGATTTTAACGCACATAGCCCCCTTTGGGGTAATTCCTGCAGTCAGGAAGATGCAAAAGGTAAAACTGTAGAAGAGTTCATAACAAAATATGACTTGTGCTTGTTCAATGATGGGTCAGATACTTATAGCGGGGGAGGAATTCGTCACATACAGGTGAATTGTGCACTTGGTGATACCTTCTTGAAATTTGGCACACTGTTAGTGTAGGCTATGAGGTTCTCAAAAACGATCGGCTACAAGTTGACACCGACCGGTGGCGACCAGTAGCGGCACAATCCAAAATGGCCGCCAGCGGCTGAAGGGAACCTCCTTTTCGACGGTCTACCGACTATACATCCGATTGTAAGGGCGCGAAAGTGAACTCTGATCCACGCACGTGTTGGAAACAGACGTGGGAGATGATGTAGAATAAAACGAGATTCTCTATACGGACGCATCAATTTCTTGGAACTTGAAAAGAGCGTTGTTTCTCCGGGATCAGCGTCATTCAGGCAAACCTGAATGACGCTGATCCCGGAGAAACAACGCTCTTTATGAAGCAGTCTCTTTGCCATACAATCTCTTGTTTGGCGTAATTCCGCAAGCAATTCTGATTTGTCTGTCGAAATTAATTCGAGAACGCGATTGTTCACAAAAATCATTCACAGAATGAGTGAGAATCCTCTTCGTGTACGGACTAGTACTGACTGGGAACGTTGTTGCTTTTGCCAGCAAGACAGTTCCAAGAAATTGATGCGTCCGTATAGAGAATCTCGTTTTCATGACGCCTATAAAGCTATTGAGGAAGACATAACGCGCTTCCTAGATAATGGCGTTGAGCTTCCATATAATTTGACCATTGATTGTTTGATGAGAGAGAGTGATGAGTGTATGTCGATGTCACTGTTGACGAATAAGGCAATATATCATAAGACATGCCGTGACAGTATTCGGACTCACATCGTACAGCGCGTGCTACACAAGCGAGAGCGAAATGAGGCAGTGGCATCCTGCTCCACGCTGAGTCCTAAAAGAACACGGACAAGTTTTGAATCTGGCTGTGACAGGAAACTGCCCCAGTGTGTTTATTGTCACAAACGCGAAGGTGACAGCAGTGAGCCTATTTGCAGATCAATGTCTGATAACAATAAACTCAAAATTATGGCAAAGGAAGCCGAGAACTGGGTTGTTTTTTCTCGGGTCAATGCAGCATTTGATTCCGCTGCTAGTGATCTTTACTATCACAAAACCTGTTATTGTAAGCTTGCCAATGAAGCACGAGCGGCTAAATCTAAAAAGTCGAAGAACGCCGAACATTCCGCGTCAGGCCTGCCCTATGACCCTCTCGTTATGGCAGAGCTCATAACATTTGTTGAACACAACGATTCCGCGATGAAGCTTGTCGATCTCAAGAATCTGTACAGTCGGAGGTTGAAGCAAGTCGGTTCTGATTGGCTTAGTGAAGAAATACATTCCACTCGATTCAAAGAACATTTGTTGCAGAAATTGGGCGATGGCTGGGACGCCTTCACACAGGGTAGAGATGTGTTTATTTCAAGTAGGTTTCGAGTTGGCTCCTTGTTGTCCGAATCTTTAACTCGTATAGTGTCTGAGGAAGAGGCAAAAAAGATAGTTGATGTGGGTCTTCTTCTGCGTAAACACATACTCATATCTCAAGCTCCTTTCACGGGATCATTTTCATCTTATTGCTTGAGCGAGCCTGTACCCAACTCACTCCTGACTCTTCTTAGAGTTCTACTTGAGGGCACATGTAGTATACAGAACTTAGGCGATGATGAGACTGTTAATGCCAAGACTCGAGTGGCTTGTACTATTTCACAGATGTTGATCAGCAATTCAGCGAAACGCTCCGAACATGCACAAAATGTTCACCAGAGACGTGACAGAGAAACTCCAATGCCTCTTTATGTGGGTTTGAAGTTGCA
Source organism: Pictodentalium vernedei (assembly GCA_031216915.1). Lineage (NCBI taxonomy): Eukaryota > Metazoa > Mollusca > Scaphopoda > Dentaliida > Dentaliidae > Pictodentalium > Pictodentalium vernedei. The sequence continues at coordinate 371,779,525 of CM062291.1, forward strand.
TGCCCATGATCGTATGAAAAATCTTATCAGAGATTTTCATCAAATGGGAACACTGCGGTTCAAGAACGAAGGTGTTGTAGTCCCAGCTAACTGCAAACGTAATGTTTTCTCGATAGGAACCACTGATAACATTGATGTATCTGGTAGATCTGATATGCATGGTACGTCCATCACACTCATTGGTCAACTGAGCAGGGACAATGTGGGTACTGATCCCCCACCACTGAGTTTAGATGTTCCAGAAGACACACAAATTGAACTCCCAGACGACTATGCATTTGTTCCTTTCGCTGAAGACTTTGGTGGGGACATCAGGCTTGAATCTCCAGATGAATGTAATGTACGGCCCAATGAATATGCAGATTTGAACGTGGGAGAGAATGACTGGTTGTCTCATGTGTCACAGATCAGCAATAAAGGGAAGGTTGATGGCAGCTGGCAGCTTGATGAAGTCCCTGTGACCTTTTCAGGCTTCTTTTCAAAACATGAAGATCAAGACAATGTCAAACCTCGTGCAGTTATTGGGGTATTCCCTGTTTTCAGTGAGCAGAAAGCGGACTCACTCAGTATGCAGAAGCATGCTATGTATGTGGTCAGGGAAGCTACTGCTTTCGTAAACCCCGGCCAGATACCTGTCATTGAAGGTGACTGTCCGTTGTATGCCAGGCAGAAAAAATGTCAATGGCTGTTCCCAGAGGAGATAGGTGAGGATCGAATGGTGTGTATGATTGGATTCCTGCATCTTGAAATGTGCACCCAAGAAGCTGGTGGTAAGCTTATGGGTGGTTCTGGTTGGGAGCGAATGTTTCACCTCGCAAAGATATTCACACCCGGTGTAGCATCATCCCTACTTGGTGGGAAACATGTCAAGAGGACGCGACAGGCATATCTTCTCACTCTAGCTTGGCTTGAGATCCTCAGAAAGAATGCTTATGAGATTTACTGTCAGCAGACTGGGCCCCATGAGTCATTTGAAATGTGGGAACAGAGGATTCTTTCACAATCTCCAACTGCGCGCTATTGGGGTGAAATCGTTCGGAACTTTCTCTTGACAAGCTGTCAATTCGTTCGGAACCAACGAATCGGTAACTGGCCTGGTACACTGTGTTCTATCGATGAGTTGTGCAGTTACTTTTTTGCCCTAGGACATACAAATTATTGTCGGTGGGTCCCCGTATTTCTGAGAGACATGTCTCAGCTACCCAGGCGGCATCCTTCAATCCACAACAAATTCATGGAAGGCCATTTTGTGGTCCAGCGTAGTGAGAGACGCAAGTGCTGCATGTGCACTGATGCTCCACTGTAGTTGTGCCAAGGCCTGCAAGGGCAATTGCAAATGCTTGAAAGCTGGATTAAGGTGCACACCTTTGTGTAAGTGTGAAGGTGGCTGTTGTAACAATATTGAGTAGTATACTGTCATGTTAGGACCAGTCATCTCCTATTCTGGTATTTTTTTTTCCATTTTCGGCCAGTTAACACATGTCATGTTTCTAGTTGAGTTGATTTTGCTAACAAATGTTCATCCCATGTGGCTTGCTACATTGTCCGGGGTATAGGAATACAGTTTTAGATTTCGGAAAATAGTCTGTTATTTACTGCACAAGACGGTGTTAATTCATGCATAGCATGATACAATATCCCCAACTATTTTGCCTCTGTACAACAGTTGATACCTTCGTTCACCCGTGTGTTCATCTATGGTATCCTTGTCTTTCTCTGGCCATAGGCCACATGTGACTAGTCAGTTCCTACTCCATAGCAAATCAACTTGGAAATCCTTCATCTTGTAGCGCACTCATGTCTCAATGAATCCATACCTGAGTTGATCTAATAAATCTAACGTAAGGTATCAAATTGCCATACCGGATCATATTTCGATAAGTTATTCGCTAAAACATTTCGACCACTCATCGACATCAAAGGTCATGTTTTGGCTCCCAGTGGTGGCTATATCTCTATATCCCTGGTAAAGTAGCATACCATGAGGGATGGGCATTAAGTGTCGGCAACATTAATCCTGACTTGGAACACACCACATCTTAACTGGCCGAAAATGAAGAATACTACTTGTAGTCAAAAAATATTCCTGTACCTCGAATGACTGCAAACATACACTCACCCCTTCTAGTCCCATTTTGCCAATGTTCTATACTGGCAAGATAACATTGTATAATTAACAACGGGAACTAATGCATCCCGAGTTCATTCCAGCACTGCCCTTGCTGGCAGACGTGTCGCTATGGTGTTGAGATTGAACCAGAACTCCTCTAGAAATTTGATAGTTTTATTTTCTTAGAAAATAAATCTATCGAAAATGCCGGAAGTTGAGAATAGACTGTCACTTTAATTGGATTATCAAATGTCCAAGTATCCCCACTGCTGCATACTATCGAGTACCCTTGTTCATGTGTTGACAGGAATCTCTCATACCATGTTCATTTGACCATTGCATTCCCGAGAAACATTCAACACTAATTTATCTACGGACGGACGATCATACTGACAGTCAGACACACAGACGCACACATCGACGGAAATTCTGATCCCATTATCCATTAATCTTCCCCCCAACTTGTTCCAAGGGCTTCACTCCATCATTCACATCAATTACAGCACATGTATGGTGTTAGGTTTGGAGCTTCAGTTGTGCGATCGGCGAAAATAGCTTTTTTTCGATCCGCTTGGCGGCCATTTTGGATTTCGCTGCTAGTGGTGGCTAGAGGATGGTGCCAACTTGTAGCCGATCGATTTTGAAATCTCTGATGCCTACCCTTACATCATGCCAAATTTCAGGAAGGTATCACCAAGTGCACAATTCTAGCGAATTCCTCCCCCGCTAATACGAGTTCCATTTTTACAGCTGAGGTAAAAGCTATTGACCTTGCGCTCGATGAGATTGAGGCTGAAGAGGAATGGAAGTCCATTATCTTCTCCGATTCTCTTTCTTGTTTGCAGGCTCTTCTCAGCCCCAGGTTGAAGAACCCTCTAATCTTGTCACTTCGTGAACGGCTTACTGTAATGAAGTCTGACCAATATGATATTGTGTTTTGCTGGTTACCTGGACACGTTGGTATTGCTGGTAACACCAGGGCAGACAGTGCAGCGAAACAGGCCCTGTGTAAGCCAATCACTGATTTTCCAATTCCTTACAGTGATTACAAGCCACTTATTTCTAAATACATCCGGTCTTTGTGGCAGTCGGAATGGGATGGAGCTACCAATAACAAGCTCCACCGTTTCCGACCAACTGTGTCTGATTATTATCCTCTTTCTCATCTTTGTCGAAAAGATCACGTTATCCTTACAAGATGTCATATTGGTCATACCAGACTCACTCATAGTTTCTTATTAGAGGGCACTCTGCGACCTGAATGTGTTCCTTGTCAGCAGGGGCTGTCAGTGGAACACATTCTTTTAGATTGTACAGATTTCGATCACGTTAGGCGGCGGTTTTTCACTGTGGAGTCTCTTAGAGACCTTTTTTACACTACCAGTCCGCGCAAGCTTTTGTCTTTTCTAAAAGAAATCAACCTTTTTAGCAAGTTTTAGAGCTTTGTCTTTTAATCTTCCCATCATGATTTGGTATCAATAGGTTGATGTGTATTATATTTGTTGTTCTTCTTTCATTATGAATATTTATTTTCACATTTTCATTGTATTATCGTTCATCTATCACAATGTTTTCTTTTTAAAAGCAGTCCTGACCATTACCTTTTAACTCATTTTCATTACTTTCTCGCCACGATATGGCCTTTGTTGCCGATGTGGCGTTAAGCACCAATAAATAAATAAATAAATAAATAAAGATTCCGACTGATGGTTCTGAAGAAGATTTTTTTTTAAACGATATTCCCCGTATTACCCTATGTAAAAAATTTGGGCTCCTATATTGGGCCCTAATATGAAACAATGGACTTTTATTTTAACAAACTTGTATCTGACACCCCTATGAATGCTGTATACCGAATATCAAAAGATTCTGAAGATTGGTTCTGGAGAAAATATTTTTTTTTTAAATTTTTTGGCAAATATGCGGACTCAGGGCTGTGAAATTTTTTTTTAGGCATGAATCAATTACTTAGGACCCACTTAAACTACATGCCAATTTTATTTAAGTTGGCCCACTGGTTCTTGAAATAGAAATTTTTGGTTGCGGCCATAAAATCTTACCCCTCCCATTACAAAGCCAAATATTCCTTCACGAACTTTGTTTGAACAAACTTGATTCTACACCTTAAAAGGGAGCTCCACAGCAAATATCAAGTCATTATACTCACTGGTTCATGTTTAGATTTTAAAAATCTTTTGAGCCCTTTCCCTCAATCCCTCCCTATGCAGGTCTGTTTGATTCAAAATTTTTGCATAACCCTTTTACTGTTCGCCTGATTTTGAGCCTTGTTAACCCACTATTTTGTTCTCTTAAATCTGACATAGGTAACCCATGACGTACCAAAAAATTTATTATACCCACAATGGACCTTTGGAATTTTTTTTTTATTTTAAGACAGATAAGATACATTTCTGTTTGAAAAAGAATAAAACTAAGTCACAATTAAGTGACTGCGCAGGGGACGTTTTTAAAGCTGGAATCCCAAACCAGCAATACACCAGATACTGCAATACTGGCGTCTTAATCTTCGCTTGAGGTGAAAATATTTTTGTTCTGGTTCTGTTGTTGTGACTTGTTAGCTTAACGACACTGCAATGGTGACCAGCGTGATCTTTATAAAGGCTTTTAAAAAAAATGTTCATGATATCAAAGTCGGAAATCACTAAAAATTATTTAAAATCAGCCATGGAACAAAGCAAATTAAATTTATTCAGACATATGGGTGGGGGAGTCAGATTAGGTGTAATCACTATCAGCAAATAAATAACATCATGTGAAAAAAGAGTTCTTCGATAGTTAATTTGCATGCCAATTGCAGCTCATCCCATTAGGAGTATAATGGATAAGTCCAGGCTTGGCAATTTCAGGAGAGCGATTTTTTTAGCTCTCCTTACTGCCCTCCTGAAAGAATTAAGGAGAGCGAAAAATTGCCCTCCTAATTATTTTGGTCTGGGATGATTGAGATTACATGTATTATGCTCACATTAAATTTTTGTTGTAAAGCAAAAATGTAATTTAACTTCGAAGTCACATAACATCACGTAATTTCATTTTGAAAGTGGGTTAGTGGTAAAAGGTAATGGCTGCAACCATACCCAAACACAGTTGCAATCATCTGAAGCAAAATGGGTCACAGCAATATTTTTTTTTTCTGTCAGTTTCAAGTTCAACAACTGACATCACAGTTTGAGGGGTAATTATTCAAGGAATATTGACACTATAATATACTAGTACTACCATTACTACTATCCTGTCACTTGAAGCACTTGCACCAGGATGTGACTGTAGATTCAAGCAGACCTGTTGTCCAAGAAAGTCATACGCCTACCACTACCACCTTCAATCACCCTTGGGGGGTTGAAGGTGGTAGTGGTAGGCGTATGACTTTCTTGGACAACAGTTCTGTGTACACACACAGGTCTTGTCAAGTGTGTGTTCGGCTGTTGAGTGAGACATCTAGATGTCTAAGAGATTTCGCTTTACCTTAGTAAAGTTAATAAAATCACTGATGTAGTCTGTTGGTTTCAGTTTCAATGAGTTCGTTCAACTGGATACTTAAAATGCTGTGTAAAGCTAATTGCTCTCCTAAGCTGATTGAGGAGAGCGATTTTTTTTGCCCTCCTGTATTTCTCAGAATGCCAGGCCTGTAAGTCCGGGGGTGGGGGGCAAATGTGGAAGCTACATGAAGCCAACCAGGGCCCCCTTTCGTGTGGATGTGAATGAATCGCCAATTAGGTGTAAATGTTACTGACTGGTGCGTAAAACACCCAAATCATGTATCACGATGCGATTTTTCATCTAGAGTATCACTGCACTCCGGCAGAAAAACTGCCAAAAGTCGTGTTGTGATTCGTTGTTACTGTGTATACACTACATAGCAACTTATCCCTAATTAGCCTGACTTTTCATTACCGAATCGGACTGCATCATATTTTTGTGCGACAATCCATGAAGCGATTTGAAAAAATTCTCACACAGATACAGCTCATCATTACAAACAATATTTATGCGAATCCTCAAAAACTTTGTGGGAACTGTCGGGGATTTCGAGGCAACCCATTTTTCATTCGCATGTTTTTCAATTCAGGCGACCTCCAAGCGAACTACACAATCGTTCACATTTCATTTCACTCATATTGAGATCTACTGAGCTAGTACAGAAAACAGTAGTTGAACCACCTTGAAAACTGCACAGCAGCCGATTCTTGAGAGATTCAACTTACTGTAACTGGTATATTTGAAGAACATTATTCTAAAGAATGTATTTATTTATTTATTTATTTATTGGTGCTTAAGGTCACATATTTCTGCACAAATAATGGCTAATCATGACGAGTTTTACGGATGGAGGAAGCCCGAGTTCCCAGAGAACCACCGAGAAATGGCAAGCAACTGTCAGCACCCCAACATAAACTCCACACAAGCATTGGTTGAAGACAGGTGCACCATGGACGTGCAGTATGCCTTAGTTCACAGCGTCACCATGCCCCCACTTGGGCAATGGCAGTGAAGTGTCTTGCTGAAGGACAACAAAGTTGCAGCAGGTGGGATTCGAACCGAGGACCTCTCGGCTTGCAGCCTGCACCTCTACCAACTGAGCCACTGCGCCCCTACTAAGGAAAGTTTAGGCTCCTCTATTCATTGATTTAGTACACAAAATGATATATTGGATGTCACATAAAGAGAAGGCAGCTTTTAGTAATAGTACTTAGTAACAAATGATAAAATAAAAATCAAGCACCATGTGATGAAAAAAAATTAAATTTTGAAGTATATTTCTATATTTGGATGGAATCCTCTCTTTGTGGGCAATACTGTACTTCTGATGGATCCAAACTGAGGGAGGATTAACCCCATGCAGCTAAACTTTTTTGACCAAAGTGGGAGTGAAAAAAAAGAAGAAAAAATGTTACTAAGGTAACACATGCCCTCACCCCCTTGTGACCTTTACCTCGCAGATGTGGTGGAAAGTATTATATGCGACACACCTTCTGGCTGTCCTTAACATTTATACTAAGATTTGTTTCTGAGTTATAGCTGAGACATGAATATTGACCGATTTTTAGTGTGACCTTGAAGGTACGAACCCTGCTATGGTGCGTGGCCCATCCTCCCATGGTCCTTTATAATTGTGTGAAGTTTGATGACTGTGGACCTAACATTTTCGCGTTATTGGCTCGGACACGCACACACACGGACACATGCACACTTCAATCACTATATGCCACCTGACTAAGTCGGGGTGCATAAAAATTCAAATGACTTGCATCTTGTCATTAAAAGACTGAATGAAGTCATTTATGGTGTAGTGTTTTAACAAATCAACACAATGCTTCTAGCATAGTTACTGGAATATGATCAGATATGGTGGGCAAAATAATGCAAAGGAGAGTGAGAATTCTCAAACTGAGGAGGAGGGTGGTGTCTTCAAAAAATGCCGATACACAAGGTGGGCGGGTGCTTGCTCCAGCAGCTCCAAAACTCATTTTTTTCCTGGTGGTCTAAATTTTTCCTCACATACATTTTAACAGATAATTATACTTGGAATTTGTTGAGATGCATTTTGTGATGATTTTACAATATATTGGGATAGTTATTATGAATTGGGAGGTCACCTATGGCTCTCAGGCACCAGATTAACCCATTAATCAATGTGGATAGAAGACAACACTTGGAAAAAAAAAATTGTTGACAGACTAAAATTTTTCACTTTTTGGTCTCAAAAACAAAGTACATCACCCATCATTGGAACAAGCTCAATCAACTCATTCTAATGATGGGGCCATAAGCTATGTTTTTTGAAACCAAAAAGTGAAAAGTTAATAAAATTTGAATGGCAGTTTTAGTGAATAATGCTGGCCAGTGTTTGCCATTACATTCACTGTTACATTGGGAAATGGGTTGATTGACTTGCCCAATGTCTTTGACTCTGAATAAATGCAACAAAGTGAATAAAATGAACATTTATATCTGGTTATAGCAGGTTATAGTGAAATTTTGTTCAAAATAACATCAAACTTTCATCAATATCTCTTTCCCAATTGGCTGAATTTCTACTGGACAATTTAGACCAAGATGTTTCACTTTAGTGATTTCTCAAGTGGTAGGACCAGTACACAACATCACATAGAGGACAACTGTATGCAATCACAATTAAAGAATCTAGTCCATCACCACCCCACCCCAAATATTTTTACCTTCTTACTCCCTTGTAAAATACTCATCCTTCAGTTGTAAGTTGAAGTTCACAGAAAACTCGACGAGAAAACTCAGAAAGTACATGTGTTATCGTGTCAGCCCACTCGATGTTGTAGGACATTGTGAAAAAAAAATGGATACATGAAATCAGGTTTTTATGCTCCTGAATTCTGATGAATGTATGACTACTGAGCACCAAATATGATATTGTACCATCTACTTACCCTTTATGTTGCTTGGAAGGCTGAAAACAGATGTATTAAAGTAAAATTTGCACCGACACTGATAAAGTTGCATCAAATTGCATATGTCTTTGTTTTGTTAGTTAACTCTCTTTGGACAGCTTAAAAAATTGGACCGACTGTTAAGAATGAAATCGGAAGATGAAATGCAAGTGAAAGCATTTAAAATTTGGACAATTTAGACCAGATTGGTGGTTAGTGGGGGGTGGGGGGGGGGGGGGTGTACCATTCAAAATCGAAAAAAAAAAATCCTTCAAAAAGAGGGGTGGTGGGTGGTTTTCGGGAGGAAAAAGGAAAAAAAAAAAAATCAGCCCTGTGTACAGGAATTTTTTTGAAGACCCCACCCCTGTGAACTGCGCTGAACAAGTTGCTCATAAAAGTCTAGCAATCCAAGGGGAGTAATGTGTTTTTTAGTTTTAGATTTTCATCACTGAAAAAGGGAATTTCCTCTATATCTCAGCAAGAAAGAAACTCGGTTTCCAAACCACCTACATGTTATGGAAACCAACTGTCAATCCCATTAACACAAGATTTCATTCATTACATAAATCTAAACAGGATATTTACATTTAATTTCACAATTTTTTTCAATATTCATATATTCCAATCATGTGAAAGAAATTCAATTGTATTAATGAATCAGAACCCACCATACAAATTTATTTTCAGAACTATCCGTAGTGACTTGTGGTGTGGGGGCAGTTGTACCGCAGTAACCAGCTCATTTCAGATTATGAAGTCAAGCAAAGTTGGTAGTTGGATGGGCAACCATTTTAGTGACTGATTTGCACTCCCACTTCAGGTCCTCGGGTAAGGCACCTGATGATGTATATTGGGGCATATTAACATGTCGATAGTGCGCATGTCTTCAACCAATCTGACCATGTCCGTGCTACATTGCAGAGTTGTGAATCACAATGTTGGAGAGCCAACAGTATGACCCTGGCTGTTAAACCTTAATAAATAAAATAAATAATAGATATGGTGTACTATCGTAAAGTAAGCATATGAATGTATTATTTTTACAAACTGTTGGAATACTCAATTTTCAATTGCATATAAATCAATAACCGGTCAACAAAGAGTCATTAACAATGTTTAGTTTAATCCTAGCATGAATGTAATTGTACATTTTTTTTTATTCAAATTGATAGTGCTTGGCACTGCTTGCTAGCACCAATGGATGAAAAGTTACCCCAATCACAGATCTTGCGTATTTATAAGTTCGAAAATTTTAGGGACTATCTCCCCTTGATGCTCCTTGAAAAGATTATCGATCATATTTCTGATATTGAAGCCAGGTGTCATTTTACTTATTCATGTCTTGAAAGTAGATAACACTTTTTTTTTATGTTAAATTCAGTATTAATATATTAATTTAATTAACAAAAAACTGAACATGTAATTTATTTGTGTGATGTTTTGAAGCTATTTTGTAAATATTGTCACCGACTGTACACTAAGCTCACCTCGCACTTCAGATATTTTTTTTGGATAGAACTACTTTTTAAGTCAAGTTTTTTTTTGACAATTCGCCAGAAAAAGGGAACTCAACACTTGAGAAAAAAAGTTCTGTTTTGAAATTGACAGTTCATCTAATTTCTGAAAGCGTATAATTTTTAAAGAGTTTGGGGGAAAAAAAATAAAAGTGTTGAATTGTTGTTACCTTTTGAAAAATCCAAGGGAGCCACAATAGCTCTCTTAAATTTGCTTCAGGAGAGATATTATACTACAGTAGAATCCTCTTAATTGAATATCCATTTTGCCAGTGAAAATTATTCAATTAATAGGAGTATAAAGAATTAACAGGGATTTGGTCATTTTCCTGTGTTGTGGAGGTAAACTGAGCATTTATTCTATATCTTGCTTGACAGAGTTCTGTCAAACAAGATATAGAATAAATGCCCGTATTGGATGTAGTGAGGCCAAATTCCCCAAAAAAGGTTAATAAGGGGAATTTTGGTGCGTGTCACAGTAATTTTTTTTGACGCATTACAAAAAAAATTTATATACAATTAACAGGAGTTTACTCTACAACCCATATGCAATTAACAGATCAAATTTGTACTGAAGGTATGGTAAATGGTTTTGTGTTTGAAAATTATATTCAATTAACAGGGATATACAATTAAGAGATATCCAATTAAGTGGTCTCCATTGTATTACATCAGTTATACAAGATGCCTCACGGGGCCTGAAGCGCTCATCTTGTACAGAACACAATTTAAACCGAGTCCAAGAATGAGTCTACATTAAGCAAGCCATCTCCATAGGCTACACTGTCAATCCTTGAGTCCCTCAGGAGTGACAAAAATAATCTAGGCATCATGCCTTTTCTTCAGTTGATCATAAGTAAAATGTAGAGCTCCCCTATGAAGCCCCTTGATACAACCTATGTGGATTAATCTTAGTACCTCTAGAGGGTACTGAATACAAAATTTTTAATTCTTCAGCAAAATGGCCAATTCCGGCTCCCATAGAGAGCCCAAATATTAACCCAGGCTCTTGATTTGAACACAGTTAAATCTGACTTCCCTAGAGATGTTGTGTACCGAATATGAAAGCATTCTGACCGTTGGATCTGAAGAAGAGAAATTGTAAAGAAATTTCTTCGAATTGCACCAAGTTCAAATTTGGGCTACCATAGCGAGCCCAAATATTGACCTATGGATCAGATTTGAACAAACTTGAATCTGACCCCCTAGAGATGTTGTATACCAAATGTGAAAGCATTCTGACAAGTGAATCTGAAGAAGAAGATTTTTGAAGAAATTCCCTCATATTGTACTAAGTTAAATTTCATGTTCCCATATGGAGCCCAAATATTAACCTAGGCACTCGAATTGAACAACCTGGAATCTGACCCCCCCCCCCCCCTAGAGATGTTGTATACCAAATCTAAAAGCATTCCGACTGGTGGATCTGAAGAAGAAGATTTTTAAAGAAATTTTCTCATATTGCACTAAGTAAAAATTTGGGCTACCATAGTGAGCCCAAATATATACCTAGGGATCTGATTTGAACAAACTTGAATCTGACCCCCATAGAGATGTTGCATACCAAATATCAAAGCATTCTGACTGATGGATCTGAAGAAGAAGATTTTTTTAAATTACCCTCCATATTGAACAAAGATAAAATTTGGGCTTCCATAGGAAGCCCAAATATTAACCTAGGGACTTGGTTTGAACAATCTAGAATCTGACCCTCATAACAATGATGTATACCAAATATTAAAAGATTCTGACTGGTGGTTCTGAAGAAGATTTTTAAAGAATATTCCCCATATTATCCTATGTTAAAACTTCGGGCTCCTGTAGAGAGCCCAAATATGAACCAATGAGCTTTATTTCAACAAACTTTTATCTGACCCCCCTATGAATGCTGTATACCAAATATCAAAAGATTCTGATTATTGGTTCTGGAGAAAAGATTTTTTTAAATTTTTGCAAATATGCTGACTCAGCATTTTTTCGATGCCCATTACAGAACACCCTAACATAACCGATGGCAATTTTTTTTACCATTCAATTCTACTGGTTATAAGGATACTTCATATCAAATAAAAGCTCTCTGTTCCGTGGGGTTTGGGAAATATGGGCGTTTGAAAATATTTCTATTTTTAGCTCCCAGGGTTCCCATGGGGATGTGGGAATTTTTTTTTTTTTTGCATGGGTCAAGTACTTATGACCCAATACTACCACAAACCAAATTTGGTTCATACCGGACCATCGGTTCAGAAAATAGAAATTTTGGGCGGGGCCAAAAATCTTACCCCTCCTATTACAAAGCCAAATATTACTTCACGAACTTCGTTTGAACAAACTTGATTCTACACCTCATATGGAAGCTCCATAGCAAATATCAAGTCATTGTACACACTGGTTCTTGAGAAGAAGATTTTAAAAATATTTTGGAGCATTTTCCGCCACTCCCTCCCTATGGGGCTGGGCATGCTGAGTTGAACAAAAATGAAATGCCCCTTTGGGACCATCACTCACACAAACTTTCACTTGAATTGGCCCAGTGGCTTTGGAGGAGAAGACCAAAACATGGTGTTGACGGACGACGGACGGCAAGCGATGAGATTAGCTCAGCTTGACTTTGTCAAGATGAGCTAACAAGGTTAATTAATAAGGGAATTGAAGATTTGAGGAGGGCCACTGCTCATAAGGAAAGCAATTATGGTTTTTTCCTCAATTTGGTTTTAGGGGAGAAGCACAGCTACAGCTCCCCATCAAATGGGCAGGCCTAGACTAACTTGGACTTTTACACCCTCTTTTGCATTCACAATTAGCCACAGCTGCAGAGAAGTGACATTAAAACACCAATAAATGACTAAGAAAAGGAGGTTTAGCCATGGTGATATAGTGTTAAAATTCTTCACTTCATGCCTCCCACCCTTACTTCGAGCCCAACTTAGGGGGGATGTTCCTGCCTAACAAGAGGTGGTAACAAAACCAGAAGTACATGAAGAGTATACTCCTCCAGCGTTGATGCAAACGCATGCCACTGGAGGATTGACCCGTATAGTGTTTGGGAAGTGCCAGGTCGTGGCAGCCATTCAACCAATCATTTGGTGAAAAGTATCAGAAAAGCAGTCGCAACGTACAACTGACGCAGACAGTGCAATAAAAACTAAAGATCTTAAAAAAGTTTGAACCTCATAAAAAATCAGAATTCCGAAGCAATTACCAAAACCAAAATGAAAGAAATGACTGATCGAATGACAACCCAATGCCTCCCCCCCCCCCCCCCCGACGTGACACCCGATATCTTTGGGGTTGTGGGCTCCCGATTGGTCAGAACGGGCCATCCGACCATCCTTCTACTCCCGAAATTGGGGCCAAAGCCGTGTCTTGGACATTATCTGAAAAAAATGGAGACCAGGGCCAAACAGAGTTTACGACCTGATCCCCATCATTGGAGACTGCCCTAACCGGGGCCCGAGTCCTCAACTGCCAGGATTCCTTCTTCCGGGGCCTTCGGAATGCACCTCACGGGAGAACAAGGTGCCTGCCAGATGGTATTAGCAGGATTGATCATTTTGGTCCGGGGCTGCGTATTTGTGTATTTCGCAGCGAACCCACTCAATTGAGCAAACCTGCCAATTAGAAATTAGCAAACCTGCCCAATTGAGCAGGCCGTCCTCTATCCGCCGCCTGAGGACCCGCCTAGTAGGGAATGATCAAACCCCCCTAGGACGGGAAGTGAAAAATATTTATTTAAATATATATTCTGATATTTATCCCGGGTAAATTTAAACAACCCCCCCCCCCCCCCTATGTCCGTCCCAGTGACCCAAGGATCACGCATGCCGTATTTCATCCAACAAATCCATGCAGCGGTAAAAAAAAATAATTTTAATATATATCCTGATATTCACCCCCAGTAAATTTACCCCCCCCCCCCCCCCCTATGTCCGTCCCAATGACCCAAGGATCACTCGTGCCTAATTTCATCCGAATCCATGCAGCGGTTTTTGCGTGATGAGAGGACAGACAGACAGACAGACAGACATACAGATTCTATTCCTTTCATAGTACAGATATTCATCTAGAAAAAATTCAACCTGTGCACATGCCTTCAACCGCTGTTAACTGGGTTAGTAAGTTGAAGGGTCTGACAGATACTCGTCACTGCTGTGGTTCTCTCCGGGTACTCCTACTTCCACCATCCATAAATCTGCTTGACACGATATGACCCTGGATGTTGAAAGTGTCGTAAAACCCCCAATAAATAAACTCTAAATTTCAAGGCGAGTAACTAGTGACTACTGACTACTCTCCTACCACCAATACTCGAATGAAAGATGTATGTTATGTGTTATAATAATACATGGCACGACCACTTCAACTAGCAATCTCATTCATGATATTAACACCAAACAGCCATATAATAAATTTTAAAAAATTAAATAAATTTGAAAATGTGATGATAAGGATTTTTTGGGATAACAAGAAATTCTAATCCAAATAAGGCAATAACTCTTGAAATAAATTTGGAACCGGCTGGTTCGAAATCCCATTGGTGATACTATCCCCAAAATGCTAAATATAAAATGAAAGATGCTGAAATACAGAAACAGAGTCAACAAGGGTTAGTACAGATACATAATCATGTGCTGCACCAACATTTACTTTTAAAACATTAGGCTGAATAAAAAGATATCTGTTACTCAGACCCTCACACATGTCATTTTGGCTATTGCATGCACTCCTTTTATTACCAATGCAAACTTGAAAAAAAATATAATATATTGGTTTATGTCAGATAAATTACCCAAGTTAATCAAGGTATTTGTTTCTTCTAGGCAAGCCTTAGCTGCCTATATACGCAGTCAAGACTTGCCAAGAAACAACTGCAAGGCTTTAAGATGTACACAAAGTGTATAAAAAACGTGTACAAAAAAAATCTTCACTCCTTGAAGAGTTAAATTTTTTTTAAAAATAGCACTGTAAAGCTTTAAAATGTACACTGTCAAAGTGTAACAAACGTGCACAAAAATCTCCACTCCTTGAAGGGTTAAATTTTTTTTAAAAATAGCACTCGCCCGCATGCATTTTTTAAAAATATGGCCTGAGAAACAGAAGATCTGCATTGGGTGGCCTCATAGAAATTATATTTTACACATACGTCTCAGTAACTGACACAGCAATCAAATTTTGCAACACCAATACAGTGCCTACTTCATTCACTACATACTTCATTTAGTTCAAGTAGTAGAAGTCTAAATTTCAAGGACTGTAATTAAGAATACATGTACAAACATTCAAACAACATAGTGAACAGACCTTTTTTTCCTGTAAGAACACCTATGAATTTCTTTTTACATCCTTTGCTCCACTTTTAAGGCTGACCTCTACCTTCAAACGTGATCGGGTCATTGATCCTGCTTCTTCCCAAGAGGTGTGTAGAGCCATGAGTTTGGTGGCCCATAATAAACTGCCTGAAAGTGAAATATGACAACTTGTAAGACTTATGTAAGCACATCAGCCAAAATATATAAATCACTTTTAAGTCTTTGTTGGTAATTTCCCGACATTATGTACATCTATCGCATGAAAAAAGTATCCTCCACACAACAATCCTGCGAATAAGCAGCATGTCATGGGCAATAAACAGGCTCAACTAGCAGATCTGACAATGACAGGCACCCATGATTCACTTTTGCCTGTCATATAATTATAAACTCATAATGACAAGTACAACTTCTTAGAAATAAATATAAGTCTGTTACTTGAAAACATGTTTGATTTCTGTAGGCAAGATTTCTAACAAAACAGAATTCTTGATGTATTATTTATTGGGAAGTTCTCTGTAAGAGAATAAATAGTAGGTGAAGATTAATGGCAGATCTATCTCCATGATATCTCAATGATACTCTCATGTGCCAAATAATAGTGATGGCTGAATAATAGTCATGACATGTTCATCAAATATTTATAATATTAGTAGTGATGACATTTTTAATCTATGTCTCATTACCAAATAAAAGTGATGTTCGGTTTTTTTCTCCAAAATTAATAATAGTGCCTGCAAACACTATTATTTGGCACCTTAGAAATCACGAACAAATAACATGCTTCAGAAATTGAAGGGTTATCATCGTTAACGAGTGCTGCTCATTTCACGGGATTTGGATGTGAGTGTTGACTGGGGAGAATGGTTATAATGCACCCCCCACCCCCCCCCCCCCCCAAAAAAGTAATCTTTCAAAAATGGAAAGGATGGCTTGTATTTTTACCAGGCCTATTAGCCCAGGTCTGGTAATCAGCCTCAAAACATTTCTCACCAGGCTGATCAGTCAGCCTGGTCTCCAATCTGTCAAATGCATCTGCCACAGTTTATGTAATCTGTGAAATCAGCCCCGAACAATACAAATCAGGCCTGGAAGCCCTTTTTACCTGGCCTATTCATCAGCCTGGTCACGGTTCTAAAACGCAAGCCCTGGGAAAGGTATATGCATTTATTTTTTTATTTATTTATGTACTAGTACTGGTATTTGAGGTCACTTTAGCGCAGCTACATGTAAGGCTAATTGTGACAACAAAAAAGACTTCAACGCAAGATTAGCCAATCATTTATATCCATGCTACTGGTTTTAGAGGACTTACACCCCAGAAATTGGTTACCAGGTTGTATTTTACCAGTAAAACAGAACTTGTTTACTGCAGTAAACAAGCACTGCTTCAGTTTCAGTTTTCCCATGGGTGTTGGGGGAAGTATATGTGTCATGGAAAAGTTATGGAAATTCTTCTAAAACATTTTGAAGGAACCCTGTTCCACAAAACAGCTTCATTTAGTTCATGTGGCCAACATATCTTTACAAAAGCCTAGAGTACCATAATGGAACCGTACCAATAGAATGGCCACTTTACCAATGAAATAATATTCTATTAACCCTTTACCTAATGCTAGGAGCAGAAGACACTCCTAAGAAAATACTTGTATAACTAAAAACTTTCATATTTTGCTTCCAAAACGTAGGTTATGACCCCTCATTGGAACGAGCGTGACGTATTTACTCCAAGAATTGACATACTTTAAAATAATTATTTTTCCGGGTGTATAAATACGTAGAAGATGAAATTAAATGTAAAAAATAGGCGTATCAATTTTTTGAAAATGATACAGTATGCACCAATCCAAAAAACTATATGGCTACCGGTCATATCGGTCGCCAGCCAAATTGGCCGCTGCAATTTCAAATGAATCGGCCGCAACAATTTGGGTCAAATCGGCCGATAGGAATATTTTTTTTTAAAAGGGAAAAATAAAATAAGTAATTTTTCACAGACTCAAAAACTAAGAGTGCGTTTTCGTGGGCTATTCCGAAACACAGTTGTCATTCTGGACATGCGCAACAGTGTCAGAATACTATTCTGGTCGTTTTACTTGACAGAAGGCATTCCGAAAAATTATTCGGATATTCGGACGTTGTATCCGAACCTTAGTCTCCGAAAAACATAGCTTATTGATCCCTCGTCAGAACGAGCTGGTTGAGCTCGTTCTAATGAGGGGTCATAGGCTATGATTTTGAGACAAAAATTGAAAATACTTAGTTACTTAAAAATTGATCCCGTCTGCTACGAGTGTTGAGCCCCGTCTGAACATATGGGAGACCGAGAACAGGAGCATTCAGTATTTATCGCAACACATGCAAATGACCACATTGGGACATATGGTAAATAAGCAGGTCGTTCGTTGTGTGAATGTTAGCAATGCACCGGGTCTACCCTATTCTGTTTACGTGTTCAACTAAATGAATAGTGGCGTGACAATGGTATAGGGTGCCAGTATCACAGAATAGGGAGTAAGCAGTGTTATTGTTACAAAAGGCCCCTAAGAGAGTGCGTGTGACCGTGTGTTGGGGGGGGGGGGGGGGGGGGGCTACCTGTTTTATACATGCACGTTCATGGGCTTTCACGTGTCATTTTCAGAAGTCTTGAAAGATATTAGCTCCAAACAGTGGCGGATCTAGAATTTAAGCATGGAGGCTGGCTACCTGAGCGCCGCAGGTGCGAGTTTGCTAGGTAGGTTCGGGGGGGGGGGCACCCCCCGGGAAAATGGGACGACTTGGGGATCTGGGACGTGTTTGCAGCTTAATTCTGCTACTCTGTTTGTTATGCATTCTTAGTATTTTATGTAACAAGACCGCTATTTGCATGCATTTATCCCGACCCCAAACAAAGTACGATTTAAAGGGACACTCATTAAGGCATTATTGCAGTCTACACTAAAACTAGCGTGGCTGATTTTGCCACATCGCCTAATGTTTCTGGCCCCCAGACGAGTGCCTCCTTGACATTTGCCACCCGGACATGAACCCCCTCCCCCCGGACGAGTGCCCCCTTGACATTTGCCACCCGGAGATGACCCCCCGGCCCGGACATGAGTCCCCTCATTATAGCAATTCTGGACATGACCCCCTCTCCCTCACCGGAAACTGCCATTCTTTCTGGTGCCCGGACATTGCCCCCCCCCCCCCCCCCAGACGAGTGCCCTTGGCATTTGCCACCTGGACATGAGACCCTCTACCCCACCGGACATGAGTCACCCTCGTTATAGCAATTCTGGACATGACCACCCCCCCCCCCCCCCACCGGAAACAGCCACGGCTGGCGAAAGAATACCCGAAAGAATAAGAGAGACCAAAGTCCGTAATATAAGTTTTGGCTACGTCCTTTAAAATATTAATTTTTTAAAACAATAAAATGATGACAGGCAGATGGGGGGGGGGGGAGTTGTCAGGGCCGTCGAGGGGCGGGGGTAACTGATGTAGTAACACTGTTAATGGGGGTCCGGTAGCATAGGCGTATGGGCTAATTTTTTTTTTTTTTTGGGGGGGGGGGGGGGTAGGGCTGGGAAATTTTTGCCCGAAAAATGATACCGTAAAAAATTCAATTTTTAATATGAACTCCATTTTTTTCACACTCATGACCCCCCGGCCCGTACGCCTATTCCCGGTAGGTTCCCTGCTGGAGTACAAGCTCCAACGTTTTTATGCAATTGAAACCATGCTTTATGGTGGATATTTCAATGTGATTGTCATTCAGTTCCTCTAGCAGCAAACAACAAACGACATTTATGAGCCCAAACATAGCAGCTGGTATCGATAATACTTCATTCGGAATATCCAAAAACACAAATTGCGTTTTCGTGAACGAATCATTCCGTAACCGCACTGCGCATGTCAGTGCATTCTTGGGTATTCCGGAACAGCCCACGAAAACACACTCTTAGAATAGGATGCACTTAATTTAAAAATTGTGTAGTGCAATTGTTAAGTTGTAATATATTTCTCTCCTTTAAATTGCCCACAACAATTGTTATCTATTTTAAAATTAAATGCATTTCAGTCGGACCCCATTTCATTTTGTTACTGTTAGGCCCACATTTTTTCGGTATTTACACGTACCGATGTTTGGGTTATTCTCCGGACATCGGTATCCATAATTTGTGATTTCGATCATTTCTGTTAAAATATTATATCACTCATTCAATATATTCAGCTTTCATAATTCGAACCGAAGTTACTCTTGTAAATATAGGGCAAATACGTCATATTTCTTTTGTTAATTGGCATTTGTACTGTATGGCCGGGGAGCGCGGTGGCTCAGTAGGTAGAGGTGCAGGCTGCAAGCCGAGAGGTTCTCGGTTCGAATCCCACCTGCGGCAACCGCGTTGTGTCCTTGGGCAAGACACTTCATCTCCATTGCCCGCGTGGGGGCACGATGACGCCGTGTACTGAGGCGAACGTCGATGGTACGCATGTCTTCAACCAATCTAACCCTTCCTGTGCTGCAGTGCGGAGTTACGATGTTGGGGAGCTGGCAGCTGCTCGTCGTTGCTCGGTGGTTCTCTCCGGGTACTCCGGCTTCCTGCACCCGTAAAACTGTCACGGTCATGATTCGCCATTGTGCATAAATGTGTGACCTTAAACATCAATAAATAAATAATAAATACTGTATAGCCGATGTTCATAGTTACTGTTGTTGTGGTAAACAGTGGTTTTAGCTTGTCTGCTTCATATCCTGTCTGGAATGTGTATAATTTAGCAAGTTTCACTTAATAAGGAAAAGTATAAATCCAAGCGTAATACACCTTTATTTAGCCTAAATTCGCCACTTTATGTCAATATTTGTTAACATTATCTATTGATTTTTGTTTAGTGGCCATCGATACAGTCATGATCACGTGAGCCCCAAAGCCGTGACGTAGCATCACTTTTCATATTTGGTGCTACAGCCGAGACCAAAAGACCAAGAAAAATTTGTGTTTCAAACTTAGTTGGTCTGGTCTGGTCTCAGGGTATATAAAGACCAACGATTGGTTGTTCTAACAGTTCTTGCTCTTCCATTCTTCAAACATCGTCAAAACTTGTATTGTGAACTAACCACAAAAGAATCACCTCTACGGATAAAGCCTTCTTCCAACAACTCATTACCTTTAAAGTACTTGGTCCCACATAACTTCATAAGTTTAGATGAACTTTTATGGTGAAACATCATATCATTGGTTCCTTGCGTTGACTCGAACTGTTCAGACTTTTCCTACATAAATTATGTGCCCCGACCTTTCCATTGTTTATGTTCACGCTAGAGTAACCACCATTACGATTTTTGACCGAGTGTCATAGCTGGTGTTGGGTCACCGTGTTAATCTTTTATCCACAGAAACGTGATCGATGGCTGAATCCATGAAAGCTGTATATTAACTTACTACCTCTAATTGGCTCTAAATGGGAATTTATTGGCATCACATCACGAGGGTTTGACTCAATATAATTTTAGTTGCAAAATGTAAACAACAGTCCAATGATATCCGACAGTACCAACCGAATAATTGTTATATGAATATTCATTTTTATGTATTTAAAATAAACATTTAATCAGTTTAAATCCGATTTTGATGTTAATGAATTCCACCCTTTTGACTAATTGCTGGGAGCACCTCGAACAGGGACAGCATTTACAAAATGATTGTGGACTAAATGTATATATTGACAGTAGGTCAGTTAGAAGCTACACATACATAAAGTGTATACAGTACATTGATAGTAGGTCAATGAGTAACCAGATCCAGAAAAAAGGCTGTCCAGTATATTTAAATACTACCCAGAGAGAATATATTTACAAACAGCAGATTTTGTAAGAACAACTACAGCTCTATTGATTACCTACCCCACCTGCTCTGGGACATTTAACACACTCTACCAAACTTTTTCAACCACTGTGGGAGGTTTATCTATTTTGGGGTGCTTTATCCAGAACCCCCCCCCCCCCACCCCCATCATCAACATTACTATTGGAATGCATTAAGTAATTTATAACAGTAAATTTGAAGTAAAGAGATGAGTTCAAAATTTAAAGTATTTTCCCCAGCTACTAGTATATCTTTTACTAACGCGTTTCAATCAGTGGCAGAGCCTCCCCCACCCCAAGTGGGGGGGGGGGGGGGGAGGACAAACTCACACACATACAGGAACCTAGCTGGAGCCATTTTGTTGGGGTGGGGTGGGGTGGGGGTGAATTTCTAACTGGCAGAATTTTTGAGTTCCCTCGCTCCCTCACCCCACCCCACAGATGTACTGTTAATGTCACAATAATGAGGGTTTCTGCCAAGGGGAAATGAATGGGTGTTATTTGCCAGCCAAGGATCGTCGCTACTACAGCAGGTTATATTTCGGCCCGCAGTAGAAAAATGTTGAATTCCACAGTCCCAAAATCCCCATTTCCTTGCATCTGAACAGACATTTGAGCTTTTTCATGGAGATACATTCAGACGATTTCACAAAATTACAACCTACAATCCCTCCCCCACTCCTCTGACTTTTATTCCATTTTTGAAATATTTTGAGGACCAACTTTGAGGAAAAATAGAGGGGGGGGGATCCCCCTTCCAGGATTATCCTTCCCCGACCATGCCACTGCTTTCAATAATGATAATATGTCTGGCTTTAAAGGTGCATGATTATACTTATAAAATACTGAGATAAAAAAAATATTTTCACTGATAATCATTTATTATATCATTATATTGACCCAAAATGCTAGCGGCCGATTTGTACTGACTGATGGCCAATTCATCCAAAATTATTAGCCTAGCGGTCGATTTGGCTGGCGGTCGATTTGGCCGTTTCCCCAATTACATTACTGAATTACTGCCTGTGAGTCAATGTTTATATGAAATGGTGCCCCTCCACTGAATTTAACAAGTTTTGTTCCCCTCCCAGTCCCACCCACTCTCGCAGCTCTAGAGTATTTCAAATTGGTGAAGCCCACTTTTTGAATTTTGACGCCCTCAACCACCCAGACACTTCTGCTATCATTCCCAGTAGTCCTTCAACGCCGACGTCCCATTCCAGAGTGGAGACGTCTTCAGCAAGCATCAAGTCAACTTAGTCAAGCCCAAGGAGTTGTCAAGGTCAAAACGTCTTCCCTGCCCTGGCCCTCAATTTAAGTTCAAAACCGATGCTTCGTTTCGTCGTGCAGTTTGTTTTTATTACTAAACAGGCTTCGGGTACATGTATTGAGAATATTATTATCTTTTCAACTTAAACACAAAACCTTTCTCAGCTTGATTTTATGAGACTTTCTGGTAGGCCTATTCCGACTGCAACAGTAACTTCGCAATCATCTTCATGGATCGCTCAGTGTTTCCCATTTTCGTGACAGTAGAACTCGAAAGTCGAAACATTTACACCGAGATCTCAGAAAAATTCTCGCACACCAGAAAAGTGGTTTTGTTCTCTATTTCACTGACAGCGTCTACTTACCTTCACACATTTTATTACCAAGAAATGCTCAATATTTGGATCGTTGTCTTCAAGTGGTGAAAATGGCGTCTGCTCGCGTTCTCCCATGACCACCGGGAAAAACTCGATACGGGAAAATTTACCGTAGACAAACCTCAATACGAAAGTACGGCACTTTGCGCTGTAGAAACTACGGATTTTTTTTAACAGTGTAACTCAGTTTATTTTTTTTTAAATAAATGAAACTTCATATTTCAGGGAAAGTTTGGTTGGTTATTCTCAGTAAAACCATGCACAGATGAATATCATTAGAACCGACTTGAACAGCCTGTTCCAATGATATCGATATTTGCATGGTTTTATTGTGACATCTCCAAGATATTCTAGCCTGTGGGATTCCTATTCAAGTTAATTTCCTGAGCAGTTTTTGCCACTTCGTTGGCTACGGGTTGAATGTCGCTGTCGGAAAGTGTCGGCTTGACACCCCCTCTCCCCCCCCCCCCTCCCACCGAAATAAAAAACTACGCCACTTCTGGCGGATTGCTGGCTCGGGGTTCCAGCCTTGAAATGTCCCGTGGGGATGGCGGACACCGGATATAGCGAGCCACGAGACGGAGATTTTCACCCGAAATTTGTCACCAGTCATGCAAAAAGAATATTATTGCATTGTAATTTCTGCGAAATAGGTCACTGAACAGTTGGCTATATTCATTCTGTTCAGACAACAGAAATACATCCTGACACTTTCAGTTACTTTATCAACTAGCCCGCGCCGTTTGTCTTTTTCATCACACAATGACTGTGACGGTGAAGACTTTTAATGCAAAAAAAGAAAAAATGTTGAAGAAATCGGTGAAAATACGCGGTCTCCATAATCGACAGCAAGTTTTCTTTTAAAAAATATTCAGAATTCTTTTGCTGTTTTTGCAAAAATAGATGAACGGTAAAGACAGCGAATAAAAAACATAACTTTGAGATATTACATACTTACGTGTACTTTTTCACACTTTTCATATCATTTAATCTCATTCGTTTGTTTTTATTGCTCGTTTTTCTGTGTGACCATCAATTCGCGCGATAAAAATAACCGAGCTTATCAAGGGCGACAACTCTCGGAGCGAAAAAGTGCATCGTTACGGTGAAGACGTTATCTTGCGGAACATCATACTTTTTAGCAAATTGATCATTTTCTCCTGCACACATTTCTATTTTCCCAAAACTTGTTCAGCAAATGGTAGTTTGTATAATAATACAGTTGCGGTTGCATATGTTTTATCTATCGTGAAACGTGCGCCATAAATTTATTTTTGATCCCCTGTGTACAAGCGGTCCGCGGGGACCTTTACCGTAACGATAAATTTTAAACATGACTAAACGGTCTGTGACGGTAGAGAAAAAAATAAAAACAGAAAAAAGTATATCAAAAGCACGAAAGGCGTACAGTGAAATATCGTTCACGTAAAACGAAATGCGGTAATTAGCGTTGTCACAATGCATTTTCGGTGATTAGTAAAAAAAAACTACGAGTCGCGGGACGCTTAAATGAAGAAAAGTGTGCGGTTGTGGGAGAACCACCCTGTAATGCTTATCATGCAATAGTAGTGTCTCGTATGTTTCGAGGGTAGGTTGCAGGACCCCGGTGCAGGACCCCGGAAGTGACGTCATGTCGTGACGTAGTGGCGCCATGTTGTGTTGGCATGGTAACCCGCGTGAGCGGCCATGTTGTGGCGTCATCTCCATAGTGATACGTGGTGTGAGTGCGCATGCGCAGCGCGTGTTGTTAGGGTGATACGTGTTTCCGTCGTCCATTTTGTATACTGGAAGTCGCCATCTTGGTTTCTATGGTAGCACGTGATTGCTATGTAATTATTTATTTATTTATTTATTGGTGCTTAACGCCACATCGGCAACAAAGGCCATATCGTGGCGAGAAAGTCATGAAAATGAGTTAAAAGGTAATGGTCAGGACTGCTTTTAAAAAGAAAAAAATTGTGATAGATGAACGATAATACAATGAAAATGTGAAAATGAAAATTCATAATGAAAGAAGAAGAACAAATATAATACAAATCAACCTATTGGTACCATATCATGATGGGAAGATTAAAAGACAAAGCTCTAAAACTTGCTAAAAAGGTTCATTTCTTTTAGAAAAGACAAAAGCTTGCGCGGACTGGTAGTGTAAAAAAGGTCTCTAAGAGACTCCACAGTGAAAAACCGCCGCCTAACGTGATCGAAATCTGTACAATCTAAAAGAATGTGTTCCACTGTCAGCCCCTGCTGACAAGGAACACATTCAGGTCGCAGAGTGCCCTCTAATAAGAAACTATGAGTGAGTCTGGTATGACCAATATGACATCGTGTAAGGATAACGTGATCTTTTCGACAAAGATGAGAAAGAGGATAATAATCAGACACAGTTGGTCGGAAACGGTGGAGCTTGTTATTGGTAGCTCCATCCCATTCCGACTGCCACAAAGACCGGATGTATTTAGAAATAAGTGGCTTGTAATCACTGTAAGGAATTGGAAAATCAGTGATTGGCTTACACAGAGCCTGTTTCGCTGCACTGTCTGCCCTGGTGTTACCAGCAATACCAACGTGTCCAGGTAACCAGCAAAACACAATATCATATTGGTCAGACTTCATTACAGTAAGTCGTTCACGAAGTGACAAGATTAGAGGGTTCTTCAACCTGGGGTTGAGAAGAGCCTGTAAACAAGAAAGAGAATCGGAGAAGATAATGGACTTCCATTCCTCTTCAGCCTCAATCTCAACGAGCGCAAGGTCAATAGCTTTTACTTCAGCTGTAAAAATGGAACTCGTATCAGGTATCCTGGTTGAGGTGGTCTGATTACCACTAACAGCAGCAGATGATACTCTATCATTACCCTTGGATCCATCCGTATAGAACATAGTGTATGCTCTATAGTGAGACTTAATCTCGGCATACGCTTGCTTAAATTGCAAAGAATTTATTTATTTATTTATTTATTGGTGATTAACGCCACATCGGCAACAAAGGCCATATCGTGGCGAGAAAGTCATGAAAATGAGTTAAAAGGTAATGGTCAGGACTGCTTTTAAAAAGAAAAAAATTGTGATAGATGAACGATAATACAATGAAAATGTGAAAATGAATATTCATATTTATTTATTTATTTATTGGTGCTTTACGCCACATCAGCAGCAAAGGCTATATCGTGGCGAGACAGTCATGTATATGAAACTAAAAAAAAAACATTGTAAAGTCTGTATGTAAAAAAGGTAGATGAACTATGAAAATGAAATGATAAAAACAACAATAGTTTAACAATACATACAATAAGAATCAACCTGTTGATGTTAAATCATGATTAAAAGTATAAAAACTAGATTTAAAAACTGTTAAAAAGGTTGATTTCTTTCAGAAAAGATACAATTTTGTGCGGACAAGTTGAATAAAAGAGGTCTCTAAGAGACCCCACGGTGAAATACTGCCGCCTAACATTATTAAAATCTATGCAATTTAAAAGAATGTGTTCCATTGTCAGTACCTGCTGGCAGGGAACACATTCAGGTCGCAACGTTCCCTCTAATAAAAAGCTGTGGGTGAATCTGGTATGACCAATATGACATCGAGTGAGAATAACATGATCTTTTCGACAAAGACGAGAAAGGGGATAGTAATCGGACACAATTGGTCTGAAACGGTGGAGCTTGTTGTTAGTGGCCCCATCCCATTCCGACTGCCACAAAGATCTAATATATTTAGAAATGAAAGGTTTGTGATCACTGTGTGGAGTAGAAAAAACAGTGATTGGCTTATTAAGAGCTTGCTTTGCTGCACTGTCGGCATTAGTGTTACCAACAATACCAACATGCCCAGGTAACCAGCAAAACACGATATCATATTGGTCAGACTTCAGTCTTGTAAGACGTTCACGGAGTGACAGAATTAGAGGGTTCTTCAACCTGGGGTTGAGAAGAGCCTGCAAACAAGAAAGAGAATCTGAGAAGATAATGGACTTACGTTCTTCTCCATCTGCAATCTTGTCAAGTGCTAGGGCAATAGCTTTCGCTTCAGCTGTAAAGATGGAACTATTATCAGGTATCCTGATTGAGGTGGTCTGATTTCCACTAACTACTGCAGACGATACCTTATCATTATCCTTGGAGCCATCTGTATAGAACTTTGTATATGCTGTAAAGTGAGATTTAATTTCAGCATAGCGTTGTTTAAAATGGAAAGAGTTAGTTTCTGCCTTTTTAGTAGAGGCTAAATCCAAAATTACCTTGGGTTTTGACAGTTCCCAAGGGGGTATATTTGGTTTACGGTTCTCTGCCACAGAATCAGAAGCAACACCAGCAGCCTCCATGTGGGGTTTGATTTTGAGTCCCAAAGGAGGAATCTGTTTCGGATTTTTATCAAAAAAAACTTTATTTTGAGGTTGAAAAACACAAGAATGAGCAGGATTTGAAGGATTAGCAGATAATTTTGAAACATATTGCAAAGATAATTTGATGCGACGCTTCTCAAGAGAAGGCTCGCCTGCTTCAACAAGCAGAGAATCTATGGGTGATGTAGGAAATGCACCAAGGCTAATTCTGATACCACTATGATGGATGGCATCAAGAGGTTTCAGATAGGATTTCCTAGCTGAACCGTAAACCACACAACCATAATCTAACTTTGAACGTACAAGAGCTCTATACAGATGGAGTAGAGTTCTTTGGTCACCACCCCAAACAGTGCTGCCGACAACTTTAAGTAGATTAAGTGCCTTTTTACATTTAATTCTTAGCTGTTTGATGTGAGACCTAAAAGTTAGTTTCTCATCAAACAGTAAGCCAAGGAATTTTACTTCTTTTACAACTTTAATTCGAGTTCCATCCAAGAGTAACTCCGGATCTAGATGGTGTTTCCGGAGTTTGCAGAAATGAACACAATTTGTCTTACTTTTAGAAAACTTAAAACCGTTTTCAGTAGCCCATCGTTGAACCTTATTCAAAGACAGCTGAAGTTTCCGCTCTATAGCAGGCATTTTCTTGCCACTGTAACAGATTAAAAAATCATCCACATATAATGAAGAGGCAACATTTTGCTCAATAGCTGTAACAATGCTATCGATTTTTATTGAAAAAAGGGTAACAGATAGAATACTACCCTGAGGAACCCCCAATTCCTGGTCGTGAGGGCCAGATAATGTTGACCCAAGACGAACCTGGAAATTGCGGTCCGTTAAGAAATTTTCAATAAAAAGTGGCATTCTTCCTCTCAACCCCATGTTGAAAAGGTCTTTTAAAATCCCATACGTCCACGTAGTGTCATATGCCTTCTCCAGGTCAAAGAACACTGCGACCACGTGTTCTTTTCTGGCAAAGGCATTTCTAATAAACGTTTCCAGACGAACC
The DNA here is from genome assembly GCA_031216915.1 of Pictodentalium vernedei. Lineage (NCBI taxonomy): Eukaryota > Metazoa > Mollusca > Scaphopoda > Dentaliida > Dentaliidae > Pictodentalium > Pictodentalium vernedei. Next base: position 371,807,729 of record CM062291.1, read on the forward strand.
AAATGATCAACCGTACTTCTTTGGTTTCTGAAACCACACTGAACATCTGCCAGCAGATTGTTCGATTCCAGAAACCAAACAAGCCGATCATTGATCATCCTTTCCATGGTTTTACAGAGGCAACTAGTGAGTGCTATTGGTCTGTAGTTGCTTGGATTGCTGTGGTCCTTATCAGGCTTGGGAATGGGAATGACTGTTGCTTTACGCCAGGAAGAGGGGAACTGGCCAGTCACCCATATATTATTAAAAATGGAAAGCAAAAGCTGGAGCGATGAACTTGGCAAATGTTTTAAAATTTGGTAATGTATTTCATCAGGACCAGTTGCTGTATCTTTTGCTTTACTCAACGACGCTAATAGCTCATCAATGGAAAATGGCTTGTTATAATTTTCATTATTGTCAGAGTGGAATTTTAGTTTCTGTTTCTCCTGTTGTTTTTTAACAGAGAGAAACTGCGGAGTACAATTTTCTGAAGAAGAATTTTTAGAGAAGGTAGAAGCTAGAGTGTTAGAAATGTCTTTTTTAGATGTTATTTTGATATTATTTTGTTCCAGGTGCTGTACTGTAGATTTTGATTCTTTGCCTTTAATTTTTTTAACCATTTTCCAAACTTTTTTAATGGGGGTATTATGATTCAATTTAGATACATAATTGTGCCAAGATGTTTTCTTCTTTTGTTTGATGAGCCGTCGGGCTTGTGCTCGCCCAATACGTAATTGATCTAAATTGTTGGTCGTTGGTGATTTATTAAAATCCCGTTCAGCCTTTTTACGTTTATGTAAAGCCTGTTTGCAATCCGTATCGAACCATGGCTTGTGGAAACGTTTAGGATTTGCCGAAGTTTTAGGGATGACCTTGTTTGCAATATTAAGTAATGTGGAAGTAAAATCTTCCACCGGGTCACAATCAGCGGTAAATGAATTTGGAGTAAGTCGCTCACAACAAAGCGATGAGAAAGTGTCCCAGTCCGCTTTTTTGAAGTTCCACTGAGGCACCCTCTCATCCTCAGCGGGAACAACGCTTTCCAAAACTATTGGAAAATGGTCACTTCCACACAAGTCACCTTCCACCTCCCAAGAAAAATCAAGGAGAAGTGAAGGGCTTGTGATTGTGAGATCAATTGAAGTGTACGATCCCGATGCAGGGTGTAAATATGTGTGTGACCCATCATTAAACAAACATAAGTCATGTTTTGTAATGAACTCTTCGACTGTTTTGCCCCTTGCATCTTCCTTGTTGCAGGAATCGCCCCAAAGAGGATTTATGGGCATTAAAATCACCCATCAAAACATAGGGTGTGGGAAGCTGATTTATGAGTTGCTCTAGGTCGTGTAATAATAGAGGCTTATTAGGGGATATATAAATTGAACACACAGTAATCGTCTTGTCTAAAGTTAGGCGTACTGCTACAACCTGTAAATTGGAATTTAAATTTACATGACTGTGGATAATATCGTTTCTAACTAAGACAGACGTCCCACGAACATGAAGATCAGCTTCATCTGCCCACGAGTTATACCCTGTATAACCCTTGAACGTACAGTCATCTTGGTTACTCGATCTTTGTAAAAGTGTTTCCTGCAAACAGAAAACAGCAGGTTGATGTTGCTGACTTAACAGTCCAAGTTCATTAAAATTAGCCCTAAAACCTCGGCAATTCCATTGTATTAATTTATGTTTGGATGTACTATCCATGTTTGGTTGGCGATTTTGATGGTGGACGTATAGGCGATATAGCTCCGGTCATTTTCCTTGGTGATTTTTGTCTCGGAGACCTACTCCGAGACTTTTGTTGGCTAACCGTTTGCCAGAACCCTTCATCCGTGCAGTCCATGCATTCAGCTTCTTCAGAAATGTTGCTGGCAACAGGATTCTGAAGTGCTTTGGGTATCCGGTCAGTAACTGGCTTTTTTTCCTTATCTTTCTTCTGATTGAGATTCTTCATTTGCTGTGATGTTTGCTGTTTTTGTTCAGGCCTTTTATTTTCTTCTGTTTTTTTCTGATTTGAATTTTTATTTTTATGTGTTGCTGGTCCTTGAGATGGTGTAGTTTGAGTAGATTTTGGTTCAGTTTCGTTAGCATAACCAATGGCGAAAGGTCGTATCAATTTAGGGATGGATCCTTTCAACCATGAGTATTCTGTTTGACATTCGATTGATTTAGTTGGCACTTTTTGTTTTAAAGCTGATGCATACGATGTACCGGAGCTCATGCCTGGCATAGAACTGACTAATTCCCTGGCTTCCTTGAAACTAATCTGGTTCTCGCATTTCACCTTTTGAATAGCCTTCTCCCGTTGCCAAACAGGGCAATCTTTCGAGGATGTTACATGATTGCCCTGACAATGGTAACACTTTGCAGGGTTGTTACAGGGCTCCTGGTGTTGTTGGCCGCACCTGAAACATACCGCTTGTCCTCGGCAAGTATTTTGGCCATGTCCATACCTTTGACATTTAAAACACCGGAGTGGATTTGGGATATATAAATCCACCCGGACGCTCATGTAACCAACCTTGATTGATTTAGGTGGTTTTGGTGACTCAAATGTCATAAAATATGTACTTGTCTCAATGATGGTATCATCTCTTTTAATCTTAAGCCGTCTAACATCGGTCACACCTTGAGATTTCAATTCTTTTTTAATATCCATTTCATCTATGCCAGACAGTTCTCTTGTTCTGACTACCCCTTTACTGGTGTTAAGTGTCTTATGAGGGGTAGCTTTTACTTTCATATCCATATCTTTTCAATTTTCAATAGGTTAATTGCCTGAAATTCTGAACTACACTCAACTAATAAAGCCCCTGATCTTAATTTTTTGCAATCTTTTACTGAACCAGCTATTCCTTTGATGTTTTTTTCTACAGCAAAAGGGTTTAAATTTGATGGGTGTTTACCCTCCTCAACAGCAGTAATTAAAATGAATTTCGGCCAGTTTCTATTTATGTTCATATCTTGTTCTTCTGTATCCGAATGGTTAGAATTTTCTAATCGACCACGTTTATTATTTTTTGGGGGGTTTTCCATGTTTTTGTTTTTTTTTAATAGTTCACTACTCGGGCCTGGCACCCTGACTTCGAGCCCAACAAGGGGATGCACATCGTCGCCGGATATCCACACGACCGGCACCACCAGTACCCAAGTAGTATACTCAGCCAACGTTGATGCCGAAGCATAGCCGCTAACTGATTGACCCGTTAAGCCACGCTATCCAATAGTGGTCGATCAACTAACCAAACGTGGCTAGTTCAGCGACCACTAAATGCCCCACGTAACGTCACTGGGCTCCCGATTGATCAATCCGGGCCGAAAGACCAACATTCAACGCCATAAAGTATTGGCCGAACTGATGTATAAGACTATACCGTCAATACTTGCACAGAGGTCGACTGACCTCAGTGAAAATACCAAGAGCTGCCCAACCGGGGCTCTAAGTCCGCAACCAGCAGATCCCGTCCCCTATGACGTCATGTACGCACCTCACGGGAGAACAAGGTGCCTCTTTTACCGGACTTTTACCGGAAGCAGAGGTACTGCGGGCAATTCTGATCCGGACACCGCACGGACTGTGACCTGTTAAGACATTAGAAAGTTGTAAATAAAGTAAGAGCTGTCAAGAAATTATAAGGTTTTTTTAAAAAAAGATTGAAACGGAGAAAAAATTAATGGAAACTGAAGGAAGGATGGAAAAAAGAATATAATTTCTCTAAGCTGGCTACCTGGTCAAGTTGAAACCCACCATAGCTGTCCACGGCTGCTTATTTGTTATTCGCAGCAATCCTGCAAACAGACTGTTTGCAGGACTTTCCTCCATCCGCAACCCGGAGGACGCGCCTAGTAGGGCCATGGTGGCGAGCCCCCTAGGAAATGAATATTCATAATGAAAGAAGAACAACAAATATAATACAAATCAACCTATTGATACCAAATCATGATGGGAAGAGTAAAAGACAAAGCTCTAAAACTTGCTAAAAAAGTTGATTTCTTTTAGAAAAGACAAAAGCTTGCGCGGACTGGTAGTGTATTTATTTATTTATTGGTGCTTAACGCCACATCGACAACAAAGGTCATATCGTGGCGAGAAAGTCATGAAAATGAATTAAAAGGTAATGGTCAGGACTGCTTTTAAAAAGAAAAAAATTGTGATAGATGAACGATAATAGAATGAAAATGTGAAAATGAATATTCATAATGAAAGAAGAACAACAAATGTAATACAAATCAACCTATTGATACCAAATCATGATGGGAAGATTAAAAGACAAAGCTCTAAAACTTGCTAAAAAGGTTGATTTCTTTTAGAAAAGACAAAAGCTTGCGCGGACTGGTAGTGTAAAAAGGTCTCTGAGAGACTCCACAGTGAAAAACCGCCGCCTAACGTGATCGAAATCTGTACAATCTAAAAGAATGTGTTCCACTGTCAGCCCGTGCTGACAAGGAACACATTCAGGTCGCAGAGTGCCCTCTAATAAGAAACTATGAGTGAGTCTGGTATGACCAATATGACATCTTGCAAGGATAACGTGATCTTTTCGACAAAGATGAGAAAGAGGATAATAATCAGACACAGTTGGTCGGAATCGGTGGAGCTTGTTATTGGTAGCTCCATCCCATTCCGACTGCCACAAAGACCGGATGTATTTAGAAATAAGTGGCTTATAATCACTGTAAGGAATTGGAAAATCAGTGATTGGCTTACTCAGAGCCTTCTTCGCTGCACTGTCTGCCCTGGTGTTACCAGCAATACCAACGTGTCCAGGTAACCAGCAAAACACAATATCATATTGGTCAGACTTCATTACAGTAAGTCGTTCACGAAGTGACAAAATTAGAGGGTTCTTCAACCTGGGGTTGAGAAGAGCCTGTAAACAAGAAAGAGAATCGGAGAAGATAATGGACTTCCATTCCTCTTCAGCCTCAATCTCATCGAGCGCAAGGTCAATAGCTTTTACCTCAGCTGTAAAAATGGAACTCGTATCAGGTATCCTGGTTGAGGTGGTCTGATCACCACTAACGACAGCAGATGATACTCTATCATTATCCTTGGATCCATCTGTATAGAACATAGTGTATGGTCTATAGTGAGACTTAATCTCGGCATACGCTTGCTTAAATTGCAAAGAATTTGTGTTTGCCTTTTTAGAAGAGGCCAGATCTAAAATAACCTTGGGTTTTGACAGACGCCAAGGGGGTATATTTGGTTTACGATTTTCTGCCACAGAATCTGGAGCAACACCAGTAGCCTCCATGTGGGTTTTGATTCTGAGTCCCAGTGGAGGAATCTGTTTTGGATTTTTATCAAAAAAAACTTTATTTAGAGGTTTAAAAACATAACAGTAAGCAGGATTTGATGGATTTGCAGATAATTTTGAGACATATTGCAAAGAGAGTTTAATTCGACGCTTCTCAAGAGAAGGCTCGCCTGCTTCGATAAGAAGAGAATCTATAGGTGACGTACGAAACGCACCAAGGCTAATTCTGATACCACTATGATGGATGGCATCAAGAGGTTTCAGATAGGATTTCCTAGCCGAACCGTAAACCACACAACCATAATCCAACTTTGACCGTACAAGAGCTCTATACAGATGGAGCAGAGTTTTTTGGTCGGCACCCCAGTCAGTGCTGCCAACAACTTTTAGCAGATTAAGTGCTTTCTTGCATTTCATTTTTAGTTGTTTGATGTGAGACCTAAAACTTAGTTTCTCATCAAACAACAAGCCAAGGAATTTCACTTCCTTTACAACTTTAAGTGGAGTTCCATCTAAAAATAACTCCGGATCCAGGTGGTGTTTCCGGAGTTTACAGAAATGAACACAATTTGTTTTACTTTTTGAAAACTTGAAACCATTTTCAGTAGCCCAGCGCTGAACCTTGTTTAAGGATAGCTGAAGTTTGCGCTCAATAGCAGGAGTTTTCTTGCCACGGTATTATTATTATTATTTATTGGTGCTTTACGCCACATCAGCAGCTTAGGCTATATCGTGGCGATGAAAGTGTATATTCCAAAAAGACCATTAATTAAAATATGAAACAAATTGAATAAGAGGTTTAAAAATGATGAGTGTGAAACATAATGAGAAAGTGAGACCAGTAGTACAAAAAATACTGTGAAAATCAACCTGTGAAATAAATACAGATAGATGAAAATTAAAATGGTAAAAACAATTTAAAATTTATTAAAAAGGTTGATTACTTTCAAGAATGAGATGACTTTTTGCGGGCTCGTATGATAAAATAAATCTCTCAAAGATCCAACTGTAAAATACTGCCCTCTAACATGATTAAAATCAGTACAATTCAAAAGAATGTGCTCCACTGACAACACCTGCTGGCAGGGAACACATTCTGGTCGCAAATTACCCTCCAACAAAAAGGAATGTGTAAGTCGTGTATGGCCAATATGACACCGCGTCAAAATTGCAAGATCCTTTCTACAAAGGTTACTAGACGGGTAGTGATCTAAAATAGTTGGTCGGAAGCGATGAAGCTTGTTATTTGTCGCTCCATCCCATTCCGCCTGCCACAAAGATTTAATGTAACTACTAATATGAGGCTTAAAATCACTGAAAGGGATCTTAAAATCAGTGAGAGGCTTTGTTAAAGCCTGTTTTGCTGCACTGTCTGCTTTGGTGTTACCAGCGATACCTACATGTCTGGGTAACCAGCAAAACACGATATCATATTGGTCAGATATGAGAGTTGTTAACGTCTCACGAAGTTCCAAAACTAGAGGGTTCTTCAACCTGGGGTTGAGTAAAGCAAGTAAAGAGGAAAGAGAGTCGGAAAAAATAATCGACTTCTTTTCCTGAGCATTCTCGATATGTTCAAGAGCGAGTTGTAAAGCTTTAACTTCAGCTGTGAAAATAGAACTCTGATTCGGTATTCTGATTGAGGTGACATGATCACCAGTAACAGCAGCTGATGATACTTTGTCACCATCCTTAGATCCATCCGTATAGATCCTTGTATATGTAGTATACTTGGACTTTATTTCGGCATATTTCTGTTTGAACTGCAAGGAATTGGTATCAGATTTTTTGGTAGAAGCAAGGTCCAAAATAACTGTAGGTTTTTTAAGATGCCAAGGAGGAATATGTGTTTTACGATTTTCTTTTATTGTATGTGGTTCAATTATGGTGGACTCCATGTGGGGTTTAATTCTAATTCCCAATGGAGGAATATGTTTCTGGTGGCGGTTAAAGAAATCAACATTTTGAGGGTCTGTAACACAATTATAAGCAGGATTTGAAGGATTGGCCAAAAGTTTAGACACATATTGGAGAGATAATTTAATTCTGCGCTTCTCAAGAGAAGGTTCCTCTGCTTCAACAAGCATCGAGTCTATAGGGGATGTTCGAAAAGCACCCAGACTAATTCTAATACCACTATTATGAATTGCATCAAGTGGTTTGAGATATGATTTCCTTGCAGAACCGTAAACTACACAACCGTAATCTAATTTTAACCGAACAAGTGATCTATACAGATGGAGCAAAGTTTTTTGGTCAGCACCCCAATCGGCGCTACCAACAACTTTCAGCAGGTTCAGAGCTTTCTTACATTTAACTTTTAGTTGTTTTATGTGGGAAGTGAAATTCATTAACAAACCTAAGAATTTCACTTCCTTAACAATTTTAATAGGACTCCCATCGATTTTTAACTCCGGAAAATTTAAAACCATTTTCTGTGGCCCATTTTTGAAGCCTATTCAAACACAGCTGAAGTTTGCGCTCGATAGCATTCATATTTTTACTGCTATAACAGATTAAAAAATCATCGACATACAATGAAGAGTCTACCATATTATCAATTGCATCGATGATACTGTTAATTTTAACCGAAAACAGGGTAACGGATAAAATACTACCCTGAGGAACCCCCAATTCCTGCTCGTGAGGATCAGATAACGTTGACCCAACACGAACCTGAAACTGGCGGTCCCTCAAAAAGTTTTCAATAAAAAGAGGCATACGCCCTCTCAACCCCATGTTATTTATTTATTGGTGCTTAACGCCACATCAGCAGCTAAGGCTATATCGTGGCGAGAAATCAGAGAAAAGTAAAACGTCAATATTATGAAGTAAAAGATTGAATAAAAACAAAGGATAATCACAATAGACATGTCAAAGACAAGAAAAAATTAAAGAACAATGAGTAATGAGATAAGTGAAAAATGTCTACTTCTAAATCAACCTGATGAATTGAGACTTGATGAGTCTAGATTAAAAGAATAAAAACAATTTTAAAATTTGTTAAAAAGGTTGATTACTTTCAAAAATGATACAATTTTGTGTGGGCTCGTATTGTAAAATAGATCTCTAAGGGATCCAACTGTGAAGTACTGCCCTCTAACAAGATTAAAATCAGTACAATTTAAGAGAATGTGCTCCACTGACAACACCTGCTGACATGGAACACATTCTGGTCGCATATTACCCTCCAACAGAAAGGAATGTGTAAGTCGTGTGTGACCAACATGACATCGTGTCAGAATAACGTGATCTTTTCTACAGAGGTTACTGGATGGGTAGTGATCAAATATGTTTGGTCGGAAGCGATGGAGCTTGTTATTTGTCGCCCCATCCCATTCCGCCTGCCACATAGATTTGATGTAACAACTAATATGAGGCTTAAAATCACTGAAAGGGATCTTAAAATCAGTGAGAGGCTTTGTTAAAGCCTGTTTTGCCGCACTGTCTGCTCTGGTGTTACCAGCGATACCTACATGTCCAGGTAACCAGCAAAACACGATATCATATTGGTCAGACATGAGAGTTGTTAACTTCTCACGAAGTTCCAAAATGAGAGGGTTCTTCAACCTGGGGTTGAGCAAAGCAAGCAAAGAGGAAAGAGAGTCAGAAAAAATAATCGTCTTCTTTTCCTGTACATTTTCGATATGTTCAAGTGCAAGTTGTATGGCTTTAACTTCAGCAGTGAAAATAGAACTCTGATTCGGTATTCTGATTGAGGTGATACCATCACCAGTAACAGCAGCTGATGATACTTTGTCACCATCTTTAGATCCATCTGTATAGATCCTTGTATATGCACTATACTTGGACTTTATTTCGGCATATTTTTGTTTGAACTGCAAGGAATTGGTATCAGATTTTTTGGTAGAAGCAAGGTCCAAAATAACAGTAGGTTTCTTAAGATGCCAAGGAGGAATGTGTAATTTACGGTTTTCTTTTATAGATTCAGAATCAATTTTTGCAGACTCCATGTGGGGTTTAACTCTAATTCCCAATGGAGGAATATGTTTCGGATGTCGGTTAAAAAAGTCAACATTTTGTGGTTCTGAAATACAATTAAAAGCAGGATTTGAAGGATTGGCCAAAAGTTTAGACACATATTGGAGAGACAATTTAATTCTACGCTTCTCGAGAGAAGGCTCCTCTGCTTCAACAAGCATCGAGTCTATTGGGGATGTTCGAAAGGCCCCTAGACTAATTCTAATGCCACTATTATGAATTGCATCAAGTGGTTTGAGATATGATTTCCTTGCAGAACCATAAACTATACAACCGTAATCTAATTTTGATCGAACAAGTGATCTATACAGATGGAGCAAAGTTTTTTGGTCAGCACCCCAATCAGTGCTACCAATAACCTTCAGTAGGTTCAGTGCTCTCTTACATTTAACTTTTAGTTGTTTTATGTGGGAAGTGAAATTCAGTTTGTTGTCAAACAACAAACCTAAGAATCTCACTTCCTTAACAACCTTAATAGGACTACCATCAATTGTCAACTCCGGATCGAGGTGATGTTTCCGAAGTTTGCAAAAATGAATACAATTCGTTTTTGTCTTTGAAAATTTAAAACCATTTTCGATAGCCCACTTTTGAATCCTATTTAAACACAGCTGAAGTTTGCGCTCTATAGCATTCATCTTTTTGCTACTATAGCAGATCAAAAAGTCATCGACATACAATGACGAATCTACCATATTCTCAATTGCGTCGATGATACTATTAATTTTAATTGAAAATAGGGTAATAGATAAAATACTACCCTGAGGGACCCCCAATTCCTGCTCGTGAGGATCAGATAACGTTGACCCAACACGAACCTGGAACTGGCGGTCCTTTAAAAAGTTTTCAATAAAAAGAGGCATACGCCCTCTCAACCCCATGTTAAAAAGATCTTTTAAAATCCCATACGTCCACGTTGTATCATATGCCTTCTCTAGATCAAAGAAGATGGCGACCACATGTTCTTTTCTAGCAAAGGCATTTCTTATAAACGTTTCAAGTCTGACCAAATGATCCACAGTACTTCTCTGGTTTCTGAAACCACACTGAACATCCGCAAGCAGATTGTTCGATTCCAGAAACCAGACAAGTCGATCATTGATCATCCTCTCCATGGTTTTGCACAGACAACTTGTTAAGGCAATAGGCCTATAATTACTAGGGTTGCTGTGATCCTTATCAGGCTTAGGAATGGGAATTACTATTGCTTTGCGCCAAGACGATGGAAACTGGCCAGTCACCCAAATGTCATTAAAAATAGAGAGTAAAAGTTCAAGAGATGATTGTGGCAGATGTTTTAAAATATGATAATGTACTTCGTCGGGTCCAGTGGCGGTATCCTTCCCTCTATGTAAAGAGTTATTTAACTCTTCCATAGAGAAAGGTTCATTGTAATCCTCTAAATTATTGGAGGCAAATTTGAGCTTTTGTTTTTCTTGTTGTTTTTTAATTTTGAGAAATTCAGGATTACAATTTTCAGACGACGAATGTTTCGAAAATGTGGAGGCCAATGTATTTGAAATTTCTTTTTTTGATGTGATTAGTGTGTTGTTATCTTTCAGATGTTGAACCGTTGATTTTGTGTCTTTTCCATTAATTTTCCTTATCATTTTCCAAATTTTATTGATGGGGGTGTTTTGATTTAGTTTAGACACATATGTTTTCCAAGAACTTTTCTTTTTTTGTTGAATCAGTCGTCTTGTTTTTGCCCGATTTATACGAAGTTTGTCCAAGTTACGTGTAGTTGGTGACTTATAAAATTCCCGTTCAGTCTTTTTGCGATCTTTAATAGCCTGTTTGCAATCAGCATCAAACCATGGTTTGGTGAAACGTTTAGGATTTGCCGAGGTTTTAGGAATGACCTTGCTTGCAATGTTAAGCAACTCTGTGGTGAAATGTTCTATTTGGTCAGCACTTTCGCCAAATTTCTCCCGTGTTAGGCATTCAGAACAGAGCGACGAGAAAGTCTCCCAGTCAGCCTTTTTCAAGTTCCACTGGGGTACCCTCTCATCATCCGCCGGAACTACACTCTCCAACACAATTGGAAAGTGGTCACTCCCGCACAAGTCATCTTCTACCTTCCAAGAAAAATCAAGGAAGATAGAAGGTCATGCAACTGAAAGATCAATTGATGTATACGAACCAGATGCGGGGTGCAAATAAGTGTCTGAACCATCATTAAACAAACACAGGTCATATTTAGTAATGAACTCTTCTACAGTTTTACCTTTTACATCTTCTTGACTGCAGGAATTACCCCAAAGAGGGTTATGAGCGTTAAAATCACCCAACAAAATGTATGGGGCTGGAAGCTGTTGGACCAGAAGCTCAAGATCATTCAGATGTAGTGCTTTATTTGGTGACACGTAAATCGAACAAAGCGTGACTGTTTTGTCTAAAGTTAGGCGTACCGCCACAGCCTGTAAATTTGTATTCAAAGGTACAGATCTGTGAATGATATCGTCTCTAACCAAAACAGATGTTCCACGAATGTGAAGGTCAGTATCATCTGCCCAGGCATTTTGCTTAAAATCTGAATGATCGTGAGCCTCAGGTTTCTTTAAAAGAGTTTCCTGCAGGCAAAAAGCAACAGGTTTATATTGTTGGCTGAGAAGACCCAGTTCATTAAAATTTTCTCTAAAACCTCGACAATTCCACTGTATTATGTTATTTTTGTTTGTATTAGCCATATTTCAATGGAGATTTAGAGGGTGGACGTATGGGCGAAATGGCCCCTGTAGTTTTCTTCGGTGAATTTTTCCTCGGGGATCTATTCTGTGAAGAAATCGGACGCAATTGTTCGAATGTTTCATCGATACAATCACCCACATCCATATCCTCAAGACCTTCAAACCTGTTGTGAACAACAGGATTTTGAAGAACCTTAGGTAATCTGTCCGATAATTGTTTTTGTTTCATTTTTTCTTTTTTCTTTTCCTCTTTTTCTAGTTTTTTAATTTGACTCTGACTCAGATTGTGCTGTTGTGATCTTTGTTCTGGTTTAGACTTTGTTTGGTTTTGTTCATTTTTCTTTTCTGAATAAGTGTTATGTTCCTTAGTTTGTACAGGTTTGGGCGTATCCTTTCCTACTTTTCGTTCTGTTTTATCATCTGTTGGTTTGGGATTTTGTTCTTTTTTCTGGTCTGATTTTGTTAAATCTTTGGTTCTCCCATGTGTTTGTCCTGCTTTTAATTTTTCTGTTGTTTGTGTTGTGGAATTTGTTTGTGTTGACTGTATCTCTGTTTGTTCTATTGTGAAACCCTGTACTAAAGAGGGAATCGTCCCTTTAAGCCACGTGTATTGCGTTTGACATTCCACTGAAGTTGTTGGTAATTTTTGTGTTAATTTTTTTGCATAAGTTGGTGATGATAGGTTCATGCCAGGCATTGATGTCACTATTGTTCTCGCCTCCTTAAAACTGATTTGTCTTTCGCATTTAACTTTTTGAATTTCTTTTTCTCTTTTCCATACAGGGCAATCCTTTGATGCAGCCACATGATTGCCCTGGCAGTTACAACACTTGATGGTATTTGTGCAAGGGTCCGGATGTTCTTCGCCACATTTAAAACAGATATTTCTTCCTCTACAATTATTTTGTCCGTGACCATATTTCTGACATTTGAAACATCGAAGTGGATTTGGAATGAATAAATCCACTCCGATGTTCATGTATCCTACTTTTAATGATTTTGGTGGCTGAGAAGAGTTAAATGTCAGTATGTATGTATTTGTTTGTATAGGCTTTCCTTCTTTTTTAATTTCAATCCTTTTAACGTTAGTAACCCCCTGTGATTCTAGTTCTTTTTGAATTTCCAATACATCAATGCCTGACAGTTCCTTAGTACGTACAACACCTTTGCAGCTGTTTAATGTTTTATGAGCAAAGGTATTGACCTCCATATCAACGAGTTTATCTATCTTAAGTAAATTCAAAGCCTGCATTTCTCGTTTACATTCAATTAGAATTGCCCCTGATCTTAACTTTCTAACATTTTTAACATCACCAGCTATTCCTGTTATGGCTTTTTCTAAAGCAAATGGATTAATATCAGATGCTTTTTTATTCTCATCGTTAGCATATATAATGATAAATTTTGGCCAGCTTTTCAAAATGGTTTGTTCTTTGTCTTGATCTGAGTCGGAGTCATTGTCTGAAAATAGAAATTCGTACCCTCGTTTTTGTTTTTTTTGTGGTATTTTAGCCATGTTTATTTTTTTAAAAGTTCAGTGCCCCGGCTCCCACCCACCGCGGAGTCCAACAAGGGGTAGGGTTACTGCTTTGCAGTGAACCCACCGGGTTGCCGGTATTCCCACATACCTGGTATGGGGCAGTATACTCAGTCAGTGTTGATGCCAAGGCATACCACTGACTGATTGGCCCGTGCGTGGAAGTGCCAGGTCTTCAGATGGCGATCATCCAATCAATCACTACACGAAACACTATAATTACAGTTGCCATGTATAAATTAAACAGACAGCGCAGCAAAACTAAGTATTTCATAAAATAGAACGTTTAAAACAGTACACATTGGCAATTATGTGATGTGTGAGAAAAAGAAATGACTGATTGAATGACCACCAAATGCCCCCCGACGTGACACCCAGTACTTTTTGGGGTGGGGGCTCCCGATTGGCCAGAACGGACCATCCGACCATCCTTCTACTCCCGAAATTGGGGCCAAAGCAGTGTGTTGAACAAGATTATCTCCGAAATGGAGACCAGGGCTCCATCCCGGAGACTGCCCTAACCGGGGCCACGAGTCCTCAACTGCCAGGATTCCTTCTTCCGGGGCCTTCGGAATGCACCTCACGGGAGAACAAGGTGCCTGCCAGATGGTATTAGCAGGATTGATCATTTTGGTCCGGGGCTGCGTATTTATGTATTTCGCAGCGAACCAACTCAATTGAGCAAACCTGCCAATTAGAAATTAGGAAACCTGCCCAATCGAGCAGGCCGTCCTCTATCCGCCACCTGAGGACCCGCCTAGTAGGGGATGATCAAACCCCCCTAGGAACCCCATGTTAAAAAGATCTTTTAAAATCCCATACGTCCACGTTGTATCATATGCCTTCTCCAGATCAAAGAAGATGGCGACCACATGTTCTCGTCTAGCAAAGGCATTTCTTATAAACGTTTCAAGTCTGACCAAATGATCCACAGTACTTCTCTGGTTTCTGAAACCACACTGAACATCCGCAAGCAGATTGTTCGATTCCAGAAACCAGACAAGTCGATCATTGATCATCCTCTCCATGGTTTTGCACAGACAACTGGTTAAGGCAATAGGCCTGTAATTGCTTGGGTTGCTGTGATCTTTATCAGACTTAGGAATTGGAATTATTGTTGCTTTACGCCAGGATGGTGGAAACTGGCCAGTCACCCAAATGCCATTAAAAATTGATAATAAAAGTTCTAGTGAAGATTGAGGCAGATGCTTTAAAATTTGGTAGTGAATTTCATCGGGACCAGTGGCGGTATCCTTTGCTCTATGCAAGGAGTTACATAACTCCTCCATAGAGAAAGGTTCATTGTAATCCTCTAAATTGTTGGAGGTAAATTTGATCTTTTGCTTTTCTTGCTGTTTTTTAATTTTGATAAATTCTGGATTACAATTTTCAGACGACGAATGTTTCGAAAATGTAGAGGCCAAAGTATTTGAAATTTCTGTTTTAGAGGTAATTAAGGTGTTGTTTTCCTTCAGGTGTTGTACAGTTGATTTTGTTTCTTTTCCTTTAATCTTTTTAATCATTTTCCAAATTTTAGTGATAGGGGTGTTTTGGTTAATCTTCGAAATGTAAGATTCCCAAGAACTTTTCTTTTTTTGTTTTATATGTCGTCTTGTTTTTGCCCGATTTATACGAAGTTTGTTTAAATTATATATGGTTGGTGACTTGTTAAATTCCCTTTCAGCTTTCTTACGTTCCTTTATAGCCTTTTTGCATTCATCATCAAACCATGGTTTGTTGAAACGTTTTGGATTTGTCGAGGTTTTAGGGATGACTGTGTTTGCAATGTCAAGCTGCTCGTTTGTAAAATGTTCGATTTGGTCAGCACTATCCTGAAATTTCTCCCGTGTGAGTCGTTCAGAACAAAGCGATGAAAAAGTGTCCCAGTCAGCTTTTTTAAAGTTCCACTGGGGCACTCTCTCATCATCCGCCGGAACTACACTCTCCAACACAATTGGAAAGTGATCACTCCCGCACAAGTCATCTTCTACCTTCCACGAAAAGTCGAGGAAGATAGAAGGGCATGCAATTGAAAGATCAATCGATGTATACGAACCAGATGCGGGGTGCAGATAAGTGTCTGAACCATCATTAAACAAACACAGATCATATTTAGTAACGAACTCTTCTACAGTTTTGCCTTTTACATCTTCTTGACTGCAGGAATCACCCCAAAGAGGGCTATGTGCATTAAAATCACCCAACAAAATGTATGGAGTTGGGAGCTGTTGGACCAGTAGCTCAAGATCATTCAGTTGTAGGACTTTACTTGGTGAAACGTAAATTGAACAAAGTGTAACTGTTTTGTCTAAAGTAAGGCGTACCGCCACAGCCTGTAAATTTGTCAGTAGTGGTACAGAACTGTGAATGATGTCGTTCCTAACCAAGACACTCGTTCCACGAATATGAAGATCATTATCATCTGCCCAGGCATTATACGGTGTATAATGCCTAAAGACTGAATGATCCCGAGCCTCGGGTTTCTTTAGAAGTGTTTCCTGCAGGCAAAAAGCAGCAGGTTTGTATTTTTGGCTAAGAAGACCCAGTTCATTAAAATTAGCTCTAAAACCTCGACAATTCCACTGGATTATATTATTTTTCTGTGTTTTATCCATATTTGTTTGGAGATTGGGATGGTGGACGGATGGGCGATATAGCCCCAGTATGTTTCTTCGGTGATTTGTTCTTTGGAGACTTACTCTGAGAAGGTTTCGAGCGTAAGAGCTCGAACGTCTCATCAATGCAATCATCGACTTCCATGTCTTCAAGGCCTTCAAACCTGTTTCGGGTCACAGGGTCTTGAAGAGCCTTTGGAGTTCTGTCTGAGAGCTGTTTTGTTTTTTCTAATTTCGTTTTTGCTTTTTCTTGGTTTCTTCTTTGATTCTGACTTAGAGGTTGGGTTTCTTGTTTTGATTTCGGTTTATTTTGGTTATTTTTCTGTTCTGATTTTGCTTCTGTCGCTTTTTTCTCTTCTGGTTTAGGTTTCACTGGGTTTTTCTTCTGATTTGTTTTAAAATGTTCTTCTGTAGTTGTTTGAGTGACTGGCGGTGTCTGAGTTGACTTAACTTCTGGTGGACTATTGTGGTCTATAGTGAAGGCCTGTAGTAAAGATGGTATTGTGCCTTTGAGCCACGTGTATTGTGTCTGGCATTCTGCAGATTTTGTTGATATTGTCTTATTATTGTTGCATATGATGGAATTGATGCATTCATGCCAGGCATTGATGTCACAATTTCTCTGGCCTCTTTGAAACTAATGTTTTTTTCACATTTAATTTTTTGTATCGTTTTTTCTTTTTTCCATACAGGGCAATCCTTTGAAGATGACATATGATTGCCCTGACAGTTCACACACTTGATTGGATTATTACATGGCTCTTGATGTTGCTGGCCACATCTGAAGCATATCGTTTGGCCTCTGCAATTGGTTTGACTATGACCATATTTTTGACAACTGAAGCATCGGAGTGGATTTGGAAAATACAGATCCACTCTGATGTTCATATAACCAACTTTGATAGATTTAGGCGGCCGAGAAGATTCAAAGGTTAAAATGTATGTATTTGTTTGTATTATTGAGTCATCTTTTTTAATTTGTATTCGTTTGACATCGCTAACACCTTGTGACTGCAGTTCTTTCTTTATTTCTAAAACATCAATGCCAACTAATTCTTTTGTTCTTACTACACCCTTGCTGTTATTCAGTGTTCTGTGTGGAAATGTATTAACATCCATATCTGCCAGTTTTGTAGTATTTAATAAATTTAGTGCCTGTGATTCCTTTTTACATTCCACAAGTAAAGCGCCAGATCTAAGTTTTTTAACATCTGTAACAGTGCCAGCGATACCTTTGATAGCCTTTTCCAACAAAAATGGATTGATGTTGGAAGCCTTCTTGTTCTCATCAGCTGCATAAATAATTATGGATTTTGGCCAGTTTTTAGGTTTTTGAATATCTTGTTCTGAGTCAGAATCAGAGCCTGAAGAAAATTCTCTATCACGTTTCTGCTTTTTGTTTTTGGAAGAATCCATATTTATTTTTAAAGTTATTCATCATTCCATGACTCCCACCCTTACTCTGAGCCCAAATTAGGGGGTTACGTTGCGGATATCCAGCAAACAGCACCAAGAGTACACGGAAAGCATACTCCCCCAGCGTTGATGCTAGTGCATACCGCTGGAGGATTGACCCGTCGAATGTAAATGGGAAGTGCCAGGTCGTGGCAGCCATTCAACCAACCATTTCGTTAAAAACGAGTACATCAAGAACTACTACTGATTGATGATCAACGCAGACAGCGCAACAAAACGAAAGCTGTTAAACAAGTATTAAGATCATTAAAAATCGGTACAGGGTAGTAGTGATAAAATCTAAATAAAAGAAATGACTGGCTGAATGACCACCCAATGCCCCCCGACGTGACACCCGATATTTTTGGGGTTGGGGGCTCCCGATTGGTCAGATCGGGCCATCCGACCATCTGTCTACTCCCGAAATTGGGGCCAAAGCAGTGTGTTGGACATTATCTTCGAAATGGAGACCAGGGCTCCATCCCGGAGACTGCCCTAACCGGGACCCGAGTCCTCAACTACCAGGATTCCTTCTTCCGGGGCCTTCAGAACGCACCTCACGGGAGAACAAGGTGCCTGCCAGATGGTATTAGCAGGGTTGATCATTTTGGTCCGGGGCTGCGTATTCGTATATTCCGCAGCGAACCAGCTCAATTGAGCAAACCCGCCAATTAGAAATTAGCAAACCTGCCCAATTGAGCAGGCCGTCCTCTATCCGCCACCTGAGGACCCGCCTAGTAGGGGATGATCAAACCCCCCTAGGTTGCCACTGTAGCAGATGAGGAAATCATCTACATACAATGAAGAATCAACATTTGTTTCAATAGCTGTAACAATGCTGTTGGTTTTTATTGAAAAAAGAGTAACAGATAGAATACTACCCTGAGGTACTCCCAATTCCTGGTCGTGAGGGTCAGATAATGTTGACCCAAGACGAACCTGGAAATTGCGGTCCTTTAAAAAATTTTCAATAAAAAGTGGCATTCTGCCTCTCAACCCCATGTTGAAGAGGTCTTTTAAAATCCCATACGTCCACGTAGTGTCATATGCCTTCTCCAGATCAAAGAACACGGCGACCACGTGTTCTCTTCTGGCAAAGGCATTTCTAATTTATTTATTTATTTATTTATTGGTGCTTTACGCCACATCAGCAGCTTAGGCTATATCGTGGCGATGAAAGTGTATATTTCAAAAAGACCATTAATTAAAATATGAAACAAATGGAATAAGAGGTTTAAAAATGATGAGTGTGAAACATAATGAGAAGGTGAGATCAGTAGTGCAAAAATACTGTGTAATCAACCTGTGAAATAAATACAGATAGATGAAAATTAAAATGGTAAAAACAATTTAAAATTTATTAAAAAGGTTGATTACTTTCAAGAATGAGATGACTTTTTGCGGGCTCGTGTGATAAAATAAATCTCTCAAAGATCCAACTGTAAAATACTGCCCCCTAACATGATTAAAATCAGTACAATTCAAAAGAATGTGTTCCACTGACAGCACCTGCTGGCAGGGAACACATTCTGGTCGCAAATTACCCTCCAACAAAAAGGAATGTGTAAGTCGTGTATGACCAATATGACACCGCGTCAAAATTGCAAGATCCTTTCTACAAAGGTTACTAGACGGGTAGTGATCTGAAATAGTTGGTCGGAAGCGATGAAGCTTGTTATTTGTCGCTCCATCCCATTCCGCCTGCCACATAGATTTGATGTAACTACTAATATGAGGCTTAAAATCACTGAAAGGGATCTTAAAATCAGTGAGAGGCTTTGTTAAAGCCTGTTTTGCTGCACTGTCTGCTTTGGTGTTACCAGCGATACCTACATGTCCGGGTAACCAGCAAAACACGATATCATATTGGTCAGACATGAGAGTTGATAACTTCTCACGAAGTTCCAAAACTAGAGGGTTCTTCAACTTGGGGTTGAGTAAAGCAAGTAAAGAGGAAAGAGAGTCGGAAAAAATAATCGACTTCTTTTCCTGAGCATTCTCGATATGTTCAAGAGCGAGTTGTAAAGCTTTAACTTCAGCTGTGAAAATAGAACTCTGATTCGGTATTCTGATTGAGGTGACATGATCACCAGTAACAGCAGCTGATGATACTTTGTCACCATCCTTAGATCCATCCGTATAGATCCTTGTATATGCACTATACTTGGACTTTATTTCAGCATATTTTTGTTTGAATTGCAAGGAATTGGTATCCGATTTTTTGGTAGAAGCAAGGTCCAAAATAACAGTAGGTTTTTTAAGATGCCAAGGAGGAATATGTGTTTTACGATTTTCTTTTATTGTTTGTGGTTCAATTTTGGTGGACTCCATGTGGGGTTTAATTCTAATTCCCAATGGAGGAATATGTTTCTGGTGGCGGTTAAAGAAATCAACATTTTGAGGGTCTGTAACACAATTATAAGCAGGATTTGAAGGATTGGCCAAAAGTTTAGACACATATTGGAGAGATAATTTAATTCAGCGCTTCTCAAGAGAAGGTTCCTCTGCTTCAACAAGCATCGAGTCTGTAGGGGATGTTCGAAAAGCCCCTAGACTAATTCTAATACCACTATTATGAATTGCATCAAGTGGTTTGAGACATGATTTCCTTGCAGAACCGTAAACTACACAACCGTAATCTAATTTTGACCGAACAAGTGATCTATACAGATGGAGCAAAGTTTTTTGGTCAGCACCCCAATCAGTGCTACCAACAACCTTCAGTAGGTTCAGAGCTCTCTTACATTTAACTTTTAGTTGTTTTATGTGGGAAGTGAAATTCAGTTTGTTGTCAAACAACAAACCTAAGAATTTCACTTCCCTAACAACTTTAATAGGACTCCCATCAATTTTCAACTCCGGGTCGAGATGATGCTTTCGAAGTTTACAAAAATGAACACAATTTGTTTTCATCTTCGAAAATTTAAAACCGTTTTCTGTGGCCCATTTTTGAATTCTATTTAGGCACAGCTGAAGTTTGCGCTCTATTGCATTCATTTTTTTGCTGCTATAGCAGATCAAAAAATCATCAACATACAATGAAGAATCTACCATATTCTCAATTGCGTCGATGATGCTATTAATCTTAATTGAAAAAAGGGTAACAGATAAAATACTACCCTGAGGGACCCCCAATTCCTGCTCGTGAGGATCAGATAACGTTGACCCAACACGAACCTGAAATTGGCGGTCCTTTAAAAAGTTTTCAATAAAAAGAGGCATACGCCCTCTCAACCCCATATTAAAAAGATCTTTTAAAATCCCATACGTCCACGTTGTATCATATGCCTTCTCCAGATCAAAGAAGATGGCGACCACATGTTCTCTTCTGGCGAAGGCATTTCTTATAAACGTTTCAAGTCTGACCAAATGATCCACAGTACTTCTCTGGTTTCTGAAACCACACTGAACATCTGCAAGCAGATCGTTCGATTCCAGAAACCAGACAAGTCGATCATTGATCATCCTCTCCATGGTTTTGCACAGACAACTTGTTAAGGCAATAGGCCTATAATTACTAGGGTTGCTGTGATCCTTATCAGGCTTCGGAATGGGAATTACTATTGCTTTGCGCCAAGAAGGTGGAAACTGGCCAGTCACCCAAATGTCATTAAAAATAGATAGTAAAACTTCAAGAGATGATTGCGGCAGATGTTTTAAAATTTGATAATGTATTTCATCGGGTCCAGTGGCAGTATCCTTTGCTCTATGTAAAGAGTCGCTTAACTCTTCCATAGAGAAAGGTTCGTTGTAATCCTCTAAATTATTGGAGGTAAATTTGAGCTTTTGTTTTTCTTGTTGTTTTTTAATTTTGAGAAATTCAGGATTACAATTTTCAGACGACGAATGTTTCGAAAATGTGGAGGCCAATTTATTTGAAATTTCTTTTTTTGATGTGATTAGTGTGTTGTTATCTTTCAGATGTTGAACCGTTGATTTTGTGTCTTTTCCGTTAATTTTCCTTATCATTTTCCAAATTTTATTGATGGGGGTCTTTTGATTAAGTTTAGACACATATGTTTTCCAAGAACTTTTCTTTTTTTGTTTAATCAGTCGTCTTGTTTTGGCCCGATTTATACGAAGTTTGTCCATGTTCCGTGTGGTTGGTGACTTATTAAATTCCCGTTCAGTCTTTTTGCGATCTTTAATAGCCTGTTTGCAATCAGTATCAAACCATGGTTTGGTGAAACGTTTAGGATTTGCCGAGGTTTTAGGAATGACCTTGCTTGCAATGTCAAGCAACTCTGTAGTGAAATGTTCTATTTGGTCAGCACTTTCGCCAAATTTCTCCCGTGTTAGGCGTTCAGAACAGAGCGACGAGAAAGTCTCCCAGTCAGCCTTTTTCAAGTTCCACTGGGGCACCCTCTCATCATCTGCCGGAACTACACTCTCCAAAACAATCGGAAAGTGGTCACTCCCGCACAAGTCATCTTCTACCTTCCAAGAAAAATCAAGGAAGATAGAAGGGCATGCAACTGAAAGATCAATCGATGTATACGAACCAGATGCGGGGTGCAAATAAGTGTCTGAACCGTCATTAAACAAACACAGATCATATTTAGTAATGAACTCTTCTACAGTTTTACCTTTTACATCTTCTTGACTGCAGGAATTACCCCAAAGGGGGCTATGTGCGTTAAAATCACCCAACAAAATGTATGGAGTTGGGAGTTGTCGGACCAGCAGCTCAAGGTCATTCAGTTGTAAGGCTTTACTTGGTGAAACGTAAATAGAACAAAGTGTAACCGTTTTGTCCAAAGTTAGGCGTACCGCCACAGCCTGTAAATGTGTCTGTAGTGGTACAGAACTGTGAATGATGTCGTTCCTAACCAAGACACTCGTTCCACGAATATGAAGATCATTATCATCTGCCCAGGCATTATACAATGTATAATGCTTAAAGGCTGAATGATTTTGAGCCTCGGGTTCCTTTAAAAGAGTTTCCTGCAGGCAAAAAGCAGCAGGTTTATATTTTTGGCTTAGAAGACCAAGCTCATTAAAGTTCGCTCTAAAACCTCGACAATTCCATTGTATGATGGTATGTTTGTTTTTGTTATCCATATTGAGATGGAGAAATTGATGGTGGGCGTATGGGCGATATAGCCCCGGTAGATTTCTTCGGAGATTTTTTCCTCGGGGAACTATTCCTCTGAGAGTTCGGGCCCAGTTGCCAGAATGTTTCGTCGATGCATTCATCGACTGCCATCTCTTCATAGCCTTCAGATCTGTTGCGTGTCACAGGATCTTGAAGTGCTTTGGGTGTTCTTTCGGATGTCTGTTTTTGCTTGTCTTTTTCTAATTTCTTTTTGTACTTTTCTTGATTTCTTCTCTGACTTAAATTTTGTTGTTGTCGCTGTTTCTGCTCAGGGTTCGGTTTGTTGGGCTCATTTTTTTCAGATTTCTGTTTTTGGTCTTTAGGAGGTCCTGATGTTTGTATAACCTTTGCTTGTTCTTGTTGAGTAATTGTTTTTGTCGCTGACTCATTTAAAACTGGGACATCGGACGTAGTTTGTGTGGATTTCGGTTCAAATTGATCAGTGATTCCGATTGTAAATGGCTGTAATAAACGTGGAATGGAGCCACTGAGCCATGTCCATGGTGTTTGGCATTCCATGGATTGTGTTGGTTTCTTTTGCTTTAAGGTTGTGGCATATGATGGTGTTGTTATGCTCATGCCAGGCATTGATGACACTATGTCTCTGGCCTCTTTAAAGCTAATTTGTTTCTCTGTTCTCACCTTTTGTATGGTCTTCTCTTTTTTCCACATGGGGCAATCTTTCGAGGATGACATATGTTTGCCCTCACAATTAACACATTTAATTATATCATTGGTACATGGCTCATCATGCTTTTGGCCGCATTTGTGACAGGCAGGCTGACCTCTGCATGTATTCTGGCTGTGACCGAACTTTTGACATTTGAAACATCGGAGTGGATTTGGGATATAAACATCCACTCCGACATTCATATAACCTATTTTTACTGATTTTGGTGGTTGAGGAGTATTGAAGCTGAAAATGTAAGTATTTGTGATTATTTCATTTCCATGTTTCCTGATTTTAACTCGTTTGACCCCTGTTACTCCTTGCGTGTTCATTTCATTTATGATTTCTTGTTCTTCGATGTCGGCAAGCTCACGAGTGCGTACAACACCTCTGCTGTTATTGAGGTGTTTTGTGAGCTTCCGCTATAACTTCAATATCTAAAAGCTTTTGAGTTTTTAAAAGATTGAATGACTGTATATTTGAAGTGCATTCAATCAAAATGCCACCTGATCTTAACTTCTTAACATTCTTAACTGTCCCAGCGATTCCTTTAATAGCCTTCTCTAATGCAAAGGGGTTGAAATTTATTGCTTTGTTTTCTTTTTTCGGTTGAATAAAAATAAATTTTGGCCAATGTTTCTGAGTAGAAGTTTTCGACGAATCATATTCAGTGTCAGAGTCAGAAGAGTTTGAATTGTTTGATGGTTCATACTGTCGTTTAGTTTTGTTTTTTGTTGCCATATTTATAGATTTAAGGATTCATTGCCCCGGCTCCCACCCACCGCGGAGTCCAACAAGGGGTAGGGTTACTGCTTCGCAGTGAACCCACCGGGTTGCCGGTATTCCCACATACCTGGTATGGGGCAGTATACTCAGCCAGTGTTGATACCGAAGTATGCCACTGGCTGATTGGCCCGTGTGTGGAAGTGCCAGGTCTTCAGATGGCGACCATCCAACCAATCACTTTATAAAACACTGTAATTACGGTTGCCACGTGAAACAGAAACAAACAGTGCAGCAAAACTAAGTATTTGGTTAAAAAATGAGTTTAAAAACAGCACACAATGGCAATTATGATAAATGATTAAAAGAAATGACTGATTGAACGGCCACCAAATGCCCCCCGACGTGACACCCAGTACTTTTGGGGGTGGGGGCTCCCGATTGGCCAGAACGGACCATCCGACCATCCTTCTACTCCCGAAATTGGGGCCAAAGCAGTGTGTTGAACAAGATTATCTCCGAAATGGAGACCAGGGCTCCATCCCGGAGACTGCCCTAACCGGGGCCACGAGTCCTCAACTGCCAGGATTCCTTCTTCCGGGGCCTTCGGAACGCACCCCACGGGAGAACAAGGTGCCTGCCAGATGGTATTAGCAGGATTGATCATTTTGGTCCGGGGCTGCGTATTTATGTATTTCGCAGCGAACCAACTCAATTGAGCAAACCTGCCAATTAGCAAACCTGCCCAATTGAGCAGGCCGTCCTCTATCCGCCACCTGAGGACCCGCCTAGTAGGGGACGATCAAACCCCCCTAGGGGCATTTCTAATAAACGTTTCAAGGCAGACTAAATGATCAACCGTGCTCCTCTGGTTTCTGAAGCCACATTGAACATCTGCCAGCAGATTGTTCGATTCCAGAAACCAAATAAGCCGATCGTTGATCATTCTTTCCATGGTTTTACAAAGGCAACTAGTGAGTGCTATTGGTCTATAGTTGCTTGGATTGCTGTGGTCCTTATCAGGCTTGGGAATAGGAATGATTGTTGCTTTGCGCCAGGAAGATGGAAACTGGCCAGCCACCCAAATGTCAATAAAAACTGACAATAAAAGTTCTAGTGAAATTTGAGGCAGATGTTTTAAAAGTTGATAGTGTATTTCATCGGGTCCAGTGGCAGAATCCTTTGCTCTATGCAAAGAGTTACTGAACTCTTCCATAGAGAAAGGTTCGTTGTAGTCCTCTGAGTTATTGGATGTAAATTTAATCTTTTGTTTTTCTTGTTGTTGTTTTTAGTTTGAGGAATTCTGGGTTACTATTTTCAGACGACGAATGGTTAGAAAATGTAGAGGCCAACTTGTTTGAAATTTCTTGTTTTGAAGTTTTGAGTGTGTTGTTGTCTTTTAGGTGTTGTACAGCTGATTTTGTTTCTTTTCCTTTAATCTTTTTAATCATTTTCCAAATGTTTTGCACTCAGTATCAAACCATGGTTTAGTGAAACGTTTTGGATTTGCCGAGGTTTTAGGAATGACTTGGCTTGCAATGTCAGTCAACTCTGAAGTGTTCAATCTGGTCAGTACTGCCCTGAAATTTCTCCCGTGTGAGGCGTTCAGAACAAAGCGATGAGAAAGTGTCCCCGTCAGCCTTTTTAAAATTCCACTGGGGCACCCTCTCATCACCCGCCGGAACTACTCTCTCCAACACAATCGGAAAGTGGTCACTCCCACACAAGTCATCTTCTGCTTTCCATGAAAAATCAAGGAAGACAGAAGGGCATGCAATTGTTAAATCAATTGACGTGTAAGAACCAGATGCGGGGTGCAGGTAAGTATCTGACCCATCATTGAACAAGCACAAGTCATATTTTGTAATGAACTCTTCCACAGTTTTACCTTTTGCATCTTCTTGACTGCAGGAATTACCCCAAAGGGGGCTATGTGCGTTAAAATCACCCAACAAAATGTATGGAGTTGGGAGTTGTCGGACCAGCAGCTCAAGGTCATTCAATTGTAAGGCTTTACTTTGTGAAACGTAAATAGAACAAAGTGTAACTGTTTTGTCTAAAGTTAGGCGTACCGCCACAGCCTGTAAATTTGTCTGTAAGAGTACAGTACTGTGAATGATGTCGTTCCTAACCAAGACAGTCGTTCCACGAATATGAAGATCATTATCATCTGCCCAGGCATTATACGATGTATAATGCTTAAAAGCTGAATGATCTTGAGCCTCGGGTTTCTTTAAAAGAGTTTCCTGCAGGCAAAAAGCAGCAGGTTTATACTTTTGGCTGAGAAGACCAAGTTCATTAAAATTAGCTCTAAAACCTCGACAATTCCACTGTATTATATTTTGTTTTGGTGTACTATGCATGTTTGGAAGGTGATTTTGAAGGTGATCGTATGGGTGAAATTGCCCCCGTAGTTCTTTTTGGTGAAGTTTTGCGCGGGGACCTTCCCTGAAATGAGGGGAAGGGATTATTTGAAAATGTTTCTATGAGACATTCGTCCACAGACATTTCCTCAAAAGCTTCATATCTGTTTCTAGTGACAATATCTCTAGAAAATTTAGGAATTCGATCTGAAAGGGTTTTCTTTTTTTCTTTTCTACTTTTTTGACTTTGAATTTGACTCTGACTCTGACGTTGACTAGATTGTGATTGGTCACTTGACGTTTCACTAACCTTTTTGCCTTTATTTTTATTTTCTGTTGCCTTAGTTTGAGTAGATGAGCTATTCGTATTTGTTGTTTGTATGATGCTAAATGGATTGATAGATTTGGGTTCTGTGTTATTAAGCCACGTGAGATCTGTTTGACATTGCACTGATTTTGTAGTTGTAGTAGTATGTTTAATAGCACTCGCATAAGATGATGGTGGTAAATTCATCCCCGGCATTGTTACAACAAATTCCCGGGCCTCCTTAAAACTAATCTGCTTCTCACATTTAATTTTCTGTATGAGTTTCTCTTTTTTCCACACAGGGCAATTCTTAGATGATGACATGTGATTGCCCTGACAGTTGATGCATTTATAAACAGTTATGTTGCATGGTTCTTCATGGCTCAGACCACATTTGAAGCAGATTTGTTTTCCACGACACGAATTCTGACCATGACCAAACTTTTGACACTTGAAACATCGAAGTGGATTTGGGATATACAAATCCACTCGGACATTCAAGTAACCAATTTTAAGTGCTTTAGGAGGCTTAGTGCCATCAAAGGTACAGATGTAAGTATTGGTTTTAATGTTATTGCCTTGTTTGTTGATCTCAATTCGTTTTACAGAGGTGATTCCTTGTGGTTTTAATTCACATGTAATTTCAGTTTCGGTCATATCACTCAGCTCAGGAGTTCTTATTACGCCTTTGCTGGAGTTTAAGGTTTTGTGGTAATTTGCTGTAATGTTGATATCAATTAATTTTGTTGTATGTAGTAGGTTGAATGTTTGGATCTGTCTGTTACACTGTATTAGTAAATCTCCTGAACGCAATTTCTTTATTTCTTTTACTGTTCCCGCTATACCTTTGATGGCTTTGTCAAGTATTTATTTATTTATTTATTGGTGCTTTACGCCACATCAGCAACTAAGGCTATATCGTGGCGATGAAAGTATGAAATGTTAAAAAAGATCATTATTTTCAACGCAGAAGTTAAAAAAGAGATGACAACACATGAAAAACGTGAAGTACACCTGACAAGCGAACAATGGAATTAAAAGATGAGTGCAGTTCATCAAAACAGCTGTGAAAATCAACCCGTGAAACAGATATAAATGATAGATGGGAATTTAAAATAATAAAACCAGACTATTTAAAATTTATTAAAAAGGTTGATTTCCTTCAGGAACGATAAAACTTTATGAGAGTTTGTCTTGTAAAACAGGTCTCTGAGAGACGCAACATTAAAATACTGTCGTCTAACAAGATTAAAATCTGTACAGTGCAAAAGAATGTGCTCCACTGTCAACACCTGCTGGCAGGGAACACACTCTGGTCGCATATTACCCTCTAACAAAAAGGAATGTGTAAGTCGTGTACGACCAACACGACATCGTGTCAGAATAACATGATCCTTTCTACAAAGGTTACTGGGTGGGTAGTGGTCAGAAATAGTGGGTCGGAAGCGATGGAGCTTGTTATTTGTCGCTTCATCCCATTCCGCCTGCCACATGGATTTGATGTAACTACTGATATGTGGTTTGAAGTCACTGAACGGAATCTTAAAATCAGTGAGAGGCTTGGATAAAGCCAGACAAGTCGATCATTGATCATCCTCTCCATGGTTTTGCACAGACAACTGGTTAAGGCAATAGGCCTGTAATTGCTTGGGTTGCTGTGATCTTTATCAGGCTTAGGAATTGGAATTATTATTGCTTTTCGCCAAGAAGGTGGAAACTGGCCAGTCACCCAAATGTTATTTATTTATTTATTGTTGCTTAACGCCACATCAGCAGCTAAGGCTATATCGTGGCGAGAAAACTACTTAAACAACAAGTGTCAAGTATGAATTAAAATTAATTGGATAAAATATGAAACAATCACAACAAAACCTAAAATCAGGTGCAGTTGAAACAGTAATAGCTAAGATTATAAAAACCAGAATACTTATAAAATCAACCTGTTGACATTTAGACTTGTAGAGTCTACGTTAAAAGAATAAAAACAAGTTTAAAATTTATTAAAAAGGTTGATTTCTTTCAAAAATGAGATTATTTTATGTGGGCACATGTGGTAAAATAAATCTCGTAGAGATTGAACTGTAAAATATTGCCCTCTAACAAGATTAAAATCAGTACAATTTAAGACAATGTGCTCCACTGACAACACCTGCTGACATGGAACACATTCTGGTCGCATATTACCCTCTAACAGAAAGGAATGTGTAAGTCGTGTATGACCAATATGACACCGTGTCAAAATAACATGATCCTTTCTACAAAGGTTACTGGATGGGTAGTGATCAGAAATAGTTGGTCGGAAGCGATGAAGCTTGTTATTAGTTGCCCCATCCCATTCCGCCTGCCACATAGATTTGATGTAACAACTAATATGAGGCTTAAAATCACTGAAAGGGATCTTAAAATCAGTGAGAGGCTTGGATAAAGCCTGTTTTGCTGCACTGTCTGCTCTGGTGTTACCAGCGATACCTACATGTCCGGGTAACCAGCAAAACACGATATCATATTGGTCAGACATGAGAGTTGTTAACTTCTCACGAAGTTCCAGAATGAGAGGGTTCTTCAACTTGGGGTTGAGTAAAGCAAGTAAAGAGGAAAGAGTGTCGGAGAAGATGATCGACTTTCTTTCCTGTGCATTCTCGATGTGCTCAAGTGCGAGTTGAATAGCTTTAACTTCAGCTGTGAAAATAGAACTCTGATTCGGTATTCTGATTGAGTTGATATGATCACCAGTAACAGCAGCTGATGATACCCTGTCACCGTCCTTAGATCCATCTGTATAGATCCTTGTGTATGCACTATACCTGGACTTTATTTCGGCATATTTTTGTTTGAACTGCAAGGAATTGGTATCAGATTTTTTGGTAGAAGGAAGATCCAAAATAATTGTAGGTTTTTTACGATGCCAAGGAGGAATATGTGATTTACGGTTTTCTTTTATAGAATCAGAATCAATTTTGGCAGACTCCATGTGGGGTTTGATTCTAATTCTCAATGGAGGAATGTGTTTCTGGTGGCGGTTATAAAATTCAACATTTTGAGGGTCTGAAACACAATTATAAGCAGGATTTGAAGGATTGGCCAAAAGTTTAGACACATACTGGAGAGATAATTTAATTCTGCGCTTCTCAAGAGAAAGCTCCTCTGCCTCAACAAGCATCGAGTCTATTGGGGATGTTCGAAAAGCCCCTAGACTAATTCTAATACCACTATTATGAATTGCATCAAGTGGTTTGAGATATGATTTCCTTGCAGAACCGTAAACTATACAACCGTAATCTAACTTTGATCGAACAAGAGATCTATACAAATGGAGCAAAGTTTTTTGGTCAGCACCCCAATCGGCGCTACCAACAACCTTCAGTAGGTTCAGAGCTCTCTTACATTTAACTTTTAGTTGTTTTATGTGGGAAGTGAAATTCAGTTTGTTGTCAAACAACAAACCTAAGAATTTCACCTCCTTAACAACTTGGATAGGACTACCATCAATTTTCAACTCCGGATCGAGGTGAAGTTTCCGAAGCTTGCAAAAATGAACACAATTCGTTTTTGTCTTTGAAAATTTAAAACCATTTTCGATAGCCCATTTTTGAATCCTATTTGAACACAGCTGAAGTTTGCGCTCTATAGCATTCATCTTTTTGCTGCTATAGCAGATCAAAAAGTCATCAACATACAATGACGAATCTACCATATTCTCAATTGCGTCGATGATACTATTAATTTTAATTGAAAAGAGGGGAACAGATAAAATACTACCCTGAGGAACCCCCAATTCCTGCTTGTGAGGATCAGATAACGTTGATCCAACACGAACCTGAAATTGGCGGTCCTTTAAAAAGTTTTCAATAAAAAGGGGCATACGCCCTCTCAACCCCATGTTAAGAAGATCTTTTAAAATCCCATACGTCCACGTTGTATCATATGCCTTCTCTAGATCAAAGAACATGGCGACCACATGTTCTTGTCTAGCAAAGGCATTTCTTATAAACGTTTCAAGTCTGACCAAATGATCCACAGTACTTCTCTGGTTTCTGAAACCACACTGAACATCCGCAAGCAGATTGCTTGATTCCAGAAACCAGACAAGTCGGTCATTGATCATCCTCTCCATGGTTTTACAGAGACAACTAGTTAGTGCAATTGGTCTGTAATTACTTGGATTACTGTGATCCTTATCAGGCTTTGGAATAGGAATAATTGTTGCCTTTCGCCAGGAAGGTGGAAACTGGCCAGTCACCCAAATGTCATTAAAAACTGACAATAAAAGTTCTAGTGAAGTTTGAGGAAGGTGTTTTAAAAGTTTATAATGTATATCATCGGGACCAGTAGCAGTATCCTTTGCTCTATGCAAAGGGTTGCGTAACTCTTCCATAGAGAAAGGTTCATTGTAATCCTCTAAATTATTGGATGTAAATTTAATCTTTTGTTTTTCTTTTTCTTTTTTAATTTTGATGAATTCTGGATTACAATTTTCTGACGACGAATGTTTAGAGAATGTGGAAGCGAGTTTGTTTGAAATTTCTGTTTGGGATGTGATTAATGTGTTGTTATCCTTCAGGTGTTGTACAGTTGATTTTGTTTCTTTTCCTTTAATCTTTTTAATCATTTTCCAAATTTTTGTGATTGGTGTGTTTTGGTTAATTTTAGAAACATAAGTTTCCCAAGAATTTTTCTTTTTTTGTTTTATAAGTCGTCTTGTTTTTGCCCGATTAATTCGCAGTTTATCCAAATTATGTGTTGTAGGTGACTTGTTAAATTCCCTTTCAATTTTTTTCCGATCTTTTAAAGCCCTGTTTACACTCACTATCAAACCATGGTTTGGTGAAACGTTTTGGATTTGCCGAGGTTTTAGGGATGACTGTGTTTGCAATATCAAGCAGCTCGTTTGTAAAATGTTCTATTTGGTCAGCAATATCTTGAAATTTCTCCCGTGTGAGGCGTTCAGAACAAAGCGATGAGAAAGTGTCCCAATCGACCTTTTTAAATTTCCACTGGGGCACTCTCTCATCATCTGCCGGAACTACACTTTCCAACACAATTGGAAAGTGGTCACTCCCGCACAAGTCATCTTCTACCTTCCAAGAAAAATCGAGGAAGGTAGAAGGGCATGCAATTGAAAGATCAATCGATGTATACGAACCAGATGCGGGGTGCAGATAAGTGTCTGAACCATCATTAAACAAACACAAATCATATTTTGTCATAAACTCTTCTACAGTTTTACCTTTTGCATCCTCTTGACTGCAGGAATTACCCCAAAGGGGCCTATGTGCATTAAAATCACCCAACAAAATGTATGGGGTTGGGAGCTGTTGGACTAGCAGCTCAAGCTCATTCAGTTGTAGGGGTTTACTTGGTGAAACGTATACAGAACATAATGTAATTGTCTTGTCTAAAGTTAGGCGTACCGCTACAGCCTGTAAATTTGATTGCAAAGATACAGAACTGTGAATAATATCGTTTCTAACTAAGACGGATGTTCCACGAATATGAAGATCAGTTTCATCTGCCCAGGCATAATACGAAGTATAATGCTTAAAGACTGAATAATCTTGAGACTCGGGTTTCTTTAAAAGAGTTTCCTGCAGGCAAAAAGCAGCAGGTTTATACTTTTGGCTCAAAAGGCCCAGTTCATTAAAATTCGCTCTAAAACCTCGACAATTCCACTGTATAATATTTTGTTTGGATGTATTATCCATGTTTGAGTGGTGAATTAGAAGGTGGACGTATGGGCGAAATTGCCCCAGTGTTTCTTCTAGGTGATGTTTACGTGGGGATTTTCCCTGAGACGAACTCAGGGGTGGTTTGTTTGAGAACGTGTCATCGATGCACTCATCAACTGACATTGCCTCAATGCCTTCAAACATGTTGCTTGTGACAACATTTTGAAGACGTTTAGATATTCTGTTGGATTCTAGTTTCTGTTTTTCCTTTTCTTTATTCTTGTCTTGTTGTGACTGTTTCCTTCTCTGACTCAGATTTTGTTGAGAGCTATGTTGTATGTCTTGGTTTGGTTTAATTGACTTATTTTTTTCAGGTTTATGTTTTGGTTCTTTATTTTGTTCTGTTTGAGGTGGATTTTTAGGGTGGTGTTCCTCTTTGTCTGTTGTTATTTTTTCTGTTGTTTGGGCAGCTGTATTCTTTTGAGTGGATGGAGGTTCTATTGTAAATGACTGTACTGAAGATGGTATTGTACCTTTGAGCCATGTGTATTGTGTTCGGCATGCTACTGATTGAGTTGGTAATTTTTTGGATAATTTTGTGGCATATGATGGTGATGATACACACATACCTGGCATTGATGACACGATTTCCCTGGCTTCTTTAAAACTTATTTGTTTTTCACATTTGACTTTTTGAATAGTTTTCTCCCGTTTCCAGACAGGGCAATCTTTGGACGATGACATGTGATTGCCCTGACAGTTAACACACTTGATGGGATTGCTGCATGGCTCTTGATGTTGCAGGCCACATCGAAAACATATTTGTTGACCTCTACAATTGTTCTGTCCATGTCCATATTTCTGACATTTGAAGCATCGAAGTGGATTTGGAATATACAAATCTACTTTGACGTTCATATATCCAACTTTAATAGCTTTTGGCGGTTGAGTAGAATTGAAAGTCAAAATGTAAGTATTTGTTTTAATTATTGTTATCCTTTTTAATCTGTATATTTTTAACATCGGTCACTCCTTGGGGTTCTAATTCCTTTTTTTATTTCCATTATATCAATGCCATTTAATTCTCTGGTTCTTATTACACCTCTGCTGCTGTTTAATATTTTATGTGGAAAAGTATTCACCTCAATATCTGCTAGTTTTTGTGTTTTAAGTAAATTTGTCGCTTGTTCCCTTTGACATTCTATCAGTAAAGCGCCAGATCTTAATTTCTTGGCGTCTTTAACTGTTCCAGCAATCCCTTTAATTGATTTTTCTATTAGAAATGGGTTCATATCTGATAGTCTTTTATTTTCGTCAACTGCATACATTATAATGAATTTTGGCCAAGTATGTGTCGTAGGTTCAAAATGTGAGTCAGAATCCGAGTCAGTAGAAAGTAATTCCCGACCTCGTTTTTGTTTTTTATTTGTGGAGTCCATATTTGATTTTTAAGGCGTTCACTGCCCCGGCTCCCACCCACCACGGAGTCCAACAAGGGGTAGGGTTACTGCCATGCAGTGAACCCACCGGGTTGCCGGTATTCCCACATACCTGGTATGGGGCAGTATACTCAAGCAGTGTTGATGCCGAGGCATACCACTGACTGATTGGCCCGTGTGTGGAAGAGCCAGGTCTTCAGATGGCGGCCATCCAATCAATCACTGTATAAAACACCGTAATAAAAGGTTGCCATGCATAACCGAAACAGACAGTGCAGCAAAACTATGTGACTATTAAAATATAAAGTGTTTAAAAACAGTACACAATGGCAATTATGTTATGTGAATAAAAGAAATGATTGACTGAATGGCCACCAAATGCCCCCCGACGTGACACTCAGTACTTTTTGGGGTGGGGGCTCCCGATTGGCCAGAACGGACCATCCGACCATCCTTCTACTCCCGAAATTGGGGCCAAAGCAGTGTGTTGAACATTATCTCCGAAATGGAGACCAGGGCTCCATCCTGGAGATTGACCTAAACGGGGCCCGAGGCCTCAACTGCCAGGATTCCTTCTTCCGGGGCCTTCGGAACACACCTCACGGGAGAACAAGGTGCCTTATTTATTTATTTATTGGTGCTTTACGCCACATCAGCAGCTTAGGCTATATCGTGGCGATGAAAGTGTAAATTTCAAAAAGACCATTAATTAAAATATGAAACAAATTGAATAAGAGGTTTAAAAATGATGAGTGTGAAACATAATAAGAAGGTGAGATCAGTAGGGCAAAAATACTGTGTAAATCAACCTGTGAAATAAATACAGATAGATGAAAATTAAAATGGTAAAAACAATTTAAAATTTATTAAAAAGGTTGATTACTTTCAAGAATGAGATGACTTTTTGCGGGCTCGTATGATAAAATAAATCTCTCAAAGATCCAACTGTGAAATACTGCCCTCTAACATGATTAAAATCAGTACAATTCAAAAGAATGTGTTCCACTGACAACACCTGCTGGCAGGGAACACATTCTGGTCGCAAATTACCCTCTAACAAAAAGGAATGTGTAAGTCGTGTATGACCAACATGACACCGTGTCAAAATTGCAAGATCCTTTCTACAAAGGTTACTAGACGGGTAGTGATCTGAAATAGTTGGTCGGAAGCGATGAAGCTTGTTATTTGTCGCTCCATCCCATTCAGCCTGCCACATAGATTTGATGTAACTACTAATATGAGGCTTAAAATCACTGAAAGGGATCTTAAAATCAGTGAGAGGCTTTGTTAAAGCCTGTTTTGCTGCACTGTCTGCTTTGGTGTTACCAGCGATACCTACATGTCCGGGTAACCAGCAAAACACGATATCATATTGGTCAGACATGAGAGTTGTTAACTTCTCACGAAGTTCCATGATGAGAGGGTTCTTCAACCTGGGGTTGAGTAAAGCAAGTAAAGAGGAAAGAGAGTCGGAGAAGATGATCGACTTTCTTTCCTGTGAATTCTCGATGTGCTCAAGTGCGAGTTGAATAGCTTTAACTTCAGCTGTGAAAATAGAACTTTGATTCGGTATTCTGATTGAGGTGATATGATCACCAGTAACAGCAGCTGATGATACTTTGTCACCATCTTTAGACCCATCTGTATAGATCCTTGTATATGCACTATACCTGGACTTTATTTCGGCATATTTTTGTTTAAACTGCAAGGAATTGGTATCAGATTTTTTGGTAGAAGCGAGGTCCAAAATAATTGTAGGTTTTTTAAGATGCCAAGGAGGAATATGTGATTTACGGTTTTCTTTTATAGAATCAGAATCAATTTTGGCAGACTCCATGTGGGGTTTAATTCGAATTCCCAATGGAGGAATGTGTTTCTGGTGGCGGTTAAAAAATTCAACATTTTGAGGGTCTGAAACACAATTATAAGCAGGATTTGAAGGATTGGCCAAAAGTTTAGACACATACTGGAGAGATAATTTAATTCTACGTTTCTCAAGAGAAGACTCCCCTGCTTCAACAAGCATCGAGTCTATTGGGGATGTTCGAAAAGCCCCTAGACTAATTCTAATACCACTATTATGAATTGCATCAAGTGGTTTGAGATATGATTTCCTTGCAGAACCGTAAACTATACAACCGTAATCTAACTTTGATCGAACAAGTGATCTATACAGATGGATCAAAGTTTTTTGGTCAGCACCCCAATCAGTGCTACCAACAACCTTCAGTAGGTTCAGTGCTCTCTTACATTTAACTTTTAGTTGTTTTATATGAGAAGTGAAATTCAGTTTGCTGTCGAACAACAAACCCAAGAATTTCACTTCCTTAACAACATTAATTCGACTCCCATCTATTTTCAATTCCGGATCAAGGTGGTGTTTCCGGAGCTTACAGAAATGAACGCAATTAGTTTTCGTTTTAGAGAATTTGAAGCCGTTTTCTGTAGCCCATTTCTGGATTCTATTCAAACACAGCTGAAGTTTGCGCTCTATAGCATTCATTTTTTTGCTGCTATAGCAGATTAAAAAGTCATCTACATACAATGACGAGTCAACCGTATTCTCAATTGCATCAATAATACTATTGATTTTTACTGAGAAAAGGGTAACAGATAAAATACTTCCTTGAGGAACCCCCAACTCCTGCCCGTGAGGATCAGATAACGTTGACCCAACACGAACCTGAAATTGGCGGTCCCTCAAAAAGTTCTCAATAAAAAGAGGCATACGCCCCCTCAACCCCATGTTAAAAAGATCTTTTAAAATCCCATACGTCCACGTTGTATCATATGCCTTCTCCAGATCAAAGAAGATGGCGACCACATGTTCTTTTCTAGCAAAGGCATTTCTAATAAACGTTTCAAGTCTGACCAAATGATCCGCAGTACTTCTCTGGTTTCTGAAACCACACTGAACATCCGCAAGCAGATTGTTCGATTCCAGAAACCAGACAAGTCGGTCATTGATCATCCTCTCCATGGTTTTGCACAGACAACTAGTTAAGGCAATTGGCCTGTAATTGCTTGGGTTGCTGTGATCTTTATCAGGCTTAGGAATAGGAATTATAGTTGCTTGACGCCAGGATGGTGGAAACTGGCCAGTCACCCAAATGCCATTAAAAACTGATAATAAAAGTTCTAGTGATGTTTGTGGCAGATGCTTTAAAAGATTGTAATGTATGTCATCGGGACCAGTGGCAGTATCCTTTGCTCTATGCAAAGAGTTACGTAACTCTTCCATAGAGAAAGGTTCATTGTAATCCTCTTGGTTGTTGGAGTTAAATTTGATCTTTTGTTTTTCTTGCTGTTTTTTAATTTTAATAAATTCTGGATTACAATTTTTAGACGACGAATGTTTCGAAAATGTGGAGGCCAAAGTGTTTGAAATTTCTGTTTTGGATGTAATTAGGGTGTTGTTTTCCTTCAGGTGTTGTACAGTTGAGTTTGTTTCTTTTCCTTTAATCTTTTTAATCATTCTCCAAATTTTAGTGATAGGGGTGTTTTGATTAATCTTGGAAATGTAAGATTCCCAAGAACTTTTCTTTTTTTGTTTTATATGTCGTCTTGTTTTTGCCCGATTTATACGAAGTTTGTCTAAATTATTTGTAGTTGGTGACTTGTTAAATTCCCTTTCAGCTTTCTTTCGTTCCTTTATAGCCTTTTTGCATTCATCATCAAACCATGGTTTGTTGAAACGTTTTGGATTTGTCGAGGTTTTAGGGATGACTGTGTTTGCAATGTCAAGCAGCTCGTTTGTAAAATGTTCGATTTGGTCAGCACTATCCTGAAATTTCTCCCGTGTGAGGCGTTCAGAACAAAGCGATGAAAAAGTGTCCCAGTCAGCCTTTTTAAAGTTCCACTGGGGCACTCTCTCATCGTCCGCCGGAACTACACTCTCCAATACAATTGGAAAGTGATCACTCCCGCACAAGTCATCTTCTACCTTCCACGAAAAGTCAAGGAAGATAGAAGGGCATGCAATTGAAAGATCAATCGATGTATACGAACCAGATGCGGGGTGCAGATAAGTGTCTGACCCATCATTAAACAAACACAAGTCATATTTTGTAATGAACTCTTCTACAGCTTTACCTTTGGCATCTTCTTGACTGCAGGAATTACCCCAAAGGGGGTTATGTGCGTTAAAATCACCCAACAAAATGTATGGGGTTGGAAGCTGTTGTACCAGCAGCTCAAGATCATTCAGTTGTAAGGATTTATTTGGTGAAACGTATATAGAACATAATGTAATTGTCTTGTCTAAAGTTAGGCGTACCGCCACAGCCTGTAAATTTGACTGCAAAGATACAGGACTGTGGATAATGTCGTTTCTAACTAAGACGGACGTTCCACGAATATGAAGATCAGTTTCATCTGCCCAGTCATTGTACGATGTATAATGCTTAAATGCTGAATGATCCCGAGCCTCAGGTTTCTTTAAAAGAGTTTCCTGCAGGCAAAAAGCAGCAGGTTTATATTTTTGGCTTAAAAGGCCCAGTTCATTAAAATTTGCTCTAAAACCTCGACAATTCCACTGTATTATGTTATTTTTATTCATTCTATCCATATTTGGTTGGAGATTTATCTGGTGGACGAATGGGTGAAATAGCCCCAATAGTTTTCTTCGGCGATTTCTGTCTTGGGGACCTATTCTGGGAGGCGTTCGGGCATAAGGGCCCGAACGTTTCATCGATGCACTCACCGACTTCCATTGATTCAAGGCCTTCAAACCTATTACGAGTAATAGGGTCTTTTAGAGCCTTGGGAATTCTATCCGACTGTTTTTGAGTTTCTGTATTCTTTTTGTTGTATTTTGCTGTATTCTTTTTCTGATTCTGACTAAGATTTTGATTGTGTGGTTTCGGTTTTGTTTGATCTTTTTTCTGTTCAGGTTTTGCTTGTAGTTTTTCCTGTTCTTTCTTTGGATTTGGTGTTGATTTATTTTCTAATGCTGTGTGAGGAATTGAAGGTGTTTGGGTGGATTTTGGTTCAGTTACATTTGAATGTTGTTCTATTGTGAATGCTTGCACTAGAGATGGTAACGTGCCCTTGATCCATGTATATTGGGTTTGGCAACCTACTGCTACTGATGGTATTTTCTGTGATAGTTTTGCAGCATATGAAGGTGATGACGTGCTCATACCAGGCATTGTTGTCACAATATCTCTGGCCTCTTTAAAACTTATTTGTTTCTCACATTTTATTCTCTGTATAGTTTTTTCTTTGTTCCAGACAGGGCAATCTTTCGACGATGACATGTGATTGCCCTGACAATTTACGCATTTAATGGCATTGTTACATGGCTCGTCTTGGTGTTGTTGGCCGCATTTATAGCATATAGTTTGACCCCTGCAGTTGTTTTGTCCATGGCCAAATTTTTGGCACTTGAAGCATCGAAGTGGATTTGGTATATATAAATCCACTTTGATGTTCATATAACCTACTTTGATTGTTTTTGGTGGTTGGGCTGAGCTAAATGAGAGAATAAAAGTGTTTGTTTTGATGGTTGAACCATTTTTTTTAATTTCGATATTCTTAACTGATGTTACACCCTGTGGTTCAAGTTCTTTCTGTATTTCTAGTACATCAATACCTGCTAATTCCCTTGTTCTGATTACACCCCTGCTGCTGTTAAGCGTCCTATGTGGAAAAGCATTCACCTCCATATCTGCAAGTTTGTCTATATTTAGTAAATTTATTGCTTGTGCTTCCTTGTTACATTCTATAAGTATTGCCCCAGTCCTCAGCTTTTTAACATTTTTTACTGTACCAGCAATCCCTTTAACAGCTTTCTCTAAGGCAAAAGGGTTGATATCAGTTGCCCTTTTACTTGAGTCACCTGCATATATTATAATAAATTTTGGCCATTTATTCAAAGCTGTTGAAAGTTTTGGATCAGAGTCAGAATCAGAATCATCTGAGGGAAATTCTCGACCTCGTTTAAGTTTTTTGTTTTGTGTGGTTTCCATGATAGAATTGTATAATCGTTCATTGCTCCGGCTCCCACCCACCACGGAGTCCAACAAGGGGTAGGGTTACTGCCAAGCAGTGAACCCACCGGGTTGCCGGTATTCCCACATACCTGGTATGGAGCAATATACTCAGCCAGTGTTGATGCCGAAGCATGCCACTGACTGATTGGCCCGTGTGTGGAAGTGCCAGGTCTTCAGATGGCGGCCATCCAATCAATCACTGTATAAACCACCGAAATAAAAGGTTGCCATGCATAACCGAAACAGACAGTGCAGCAAAAATAAGTGGCTATTAAAATATAAAGTGTTTAAAAACAGTACACAATGGCAATTATGTTATGTGAATAAAAGAAATGATTGACTGAATGGTCACCAAATGCCCCCCGACGTAACACCCAGTACTTTTTGGGGTGGGGGCTCCCGATTGGCCAGAACGGACCATCCGACCATCCTTCTACTCCCGAAATTGGGGCCAAAGCAGTGTGTTGAACATTATCTCCGAAATGGAGACCAGGGCTCCATCCCGGAGATTGACCTAAACGGGGCCCGAGGCCTCAACTGCCAGGATTCCTTCTTCCGGGGCCTTCGGAACGCACCTCACGGGAGAACAAGGTGCCTGCCAGATGGTATAAGCAGGATTGATCATTTTGGTCCGCAGCGAACCAGCTCAATTGAGCAAACCCGCCAATTAGAAATTAGCAAACCTGCTCAATTGAGCAGGCCGTCCTCTATCCGCCACCTGAGGACCCGCCTAGTAGGGGATGATCAAACCCCCTAGGTTTCTCTCTCATAAAAGAAAATTTAGCAATTATTGCGGCAACAATTTCTTGATTATGCTTACTCATTGGTTGATGTTTACTCGTTGACATTTCACATTGGTCTTGTCAATTTCCACTGCCAATTGGTAATTGTATACTAATATAACAAACAATAACATCATTCATTCAATTTATTTATTTATTGGTGCTTAACGCCACATCAGCAGCTAAGGCTATATCGTGGCGAGAAAACGATAAAAGGGAAACATGACACTAATGAAATACAAAGATGAGTAAAAACAACTATAATAAAACTGATAAAGACAATGTAGTATGAACAGTGATGCGTGAAGAAACAAGAAATATGAATAGCTCACAAATCAACCAGGTGAATGTAAGTCTTAAAGACTCTAGTTTAAGATAAATAAAAACAATTTTAAAATTTATTAAAAAGGTTGATTGATTTCAAAAATGCGAGAATCATATTCGGGCTCGTACGATAAAAAAGATCTCTCAGAGATCCTACAGAAAAATACTGCCCTCTGACATGATTAAAATCAGTACAATATAAAAGAATGTGTTCCACAGACAACACCTGCTGGCAGGGAACACACTCTGGTCGCACAGTACCCTCCAACAAAAAGGAATGTGTTAGTCTTGTATGACCAATATGACATCGCGTCAAAACTGCAAGATCCTTCCTACAAAGGTTACTAGACGGGTAGGGATCTGAAATAGTTGGTCGGAAGCGATGAAGCTTGTTATTTGTCGCTCCATCCCATTCCGCCTGCCACATGGATTTGATGTAACTACTGATATGTGGTTTGAAGTCACTGAACGGAATCTTAAAATCAGTGAGAGGCTTTGTTAAAGCCTGTTTTGCTGCACTGTCTGCTTTGGTGTTACCAGCGATACCTACATGTCCGGGTAACCAGCAAAACACGATATCATATTGGTCAGACATGAGAGTTGTTAACTTCTCACGAAGTTCCAAAACTAGAGGGTTCTTCAACTTGGGGTTGAGTAAAGCAAGTAAAGAGGAAAGAGAGTCGGAAAAAATAATCGACTTCTTTTCCTGAGCATTCTCGATATGTTCAAGAGCGAGTTGTAAAGCTTTAACTTCAGCTGTGAAAATAGAACTCTGATTCGGTATTCTGATTGAGGTGACATGATCACCAGTAACAGCAGCTGATGATACTTTGTCACCATCCTTAGATCCATCCGTATAGATCCTTGTATATGCACTATACTTGGACTTTATTTCAGCATATTTTTGTTTGAATTGCAAGGAATTGGTATCCGATTTTTTGGTAGAAGCAAGGTCCAAAATAACAGTAGGTTTTTTAAGATGCCAAGGAGGAATATGTGTTTTACGATTTTCTTTTATTGTTTGTGGTTCAATTTTGGTGGACTCCATGTGGGGTTTAATTCTAATTCCCAATGGAGGAATATGTTTCTGGTGGCGGTTATAGAAACCAACATTTTGAGGGTCTGTAACACAATTATAAGCAGGATTTGAAGGATTGGCCAAAAGTTTAGACACATATTGGAGAGATAATTTCATTCTGCGCTTCTCAAGAGAAGGTTCCTCTGCTTCAACAAGCATCGAGTCTATAGGGGATGTTCGAAAAGCCCCTAGACTAATTCTAATACCACTATTATGAATTGCATCAAGTGGTTTGAGATATGATTTCCTTGCAGAACCGTAAACTACACAACCGTAATCTAATTTTGACCGAACAAGTGATCTATACAGATGGAGCAAAGTTTTTTGGTCAGCACCCCAATCAGTGCTACCAACAACCTTCAGTAGGTTCAGAGCTCTCTTACATTTAACTTTTAGTTGTTTTATGTGGGAAGTGAAATTCAGTTT
Organism: Pictodentalium vernedei; assembly: GCA_031216915.1. Classification (NCBI taxonomy): domain Eukaryota; kingdom Metazoa; phylum Mollusca; class Scaphopoda; order Dentaliida; family Dentaliidae; genus Pictodentalium; species Pictodentalium vernedei. Next base: position 371,850,146 of record CM062291.1, read on the forward strand.
GTTGTCAAACAACAAACCTAAGAATTTCACTTCCTTAACAACTTTAATAGGACTCCCATCAATTTTTAACTCCGGGTCGAGATGATGCTTTCGAAGTTTACAAAAATGAACACAATTTGTTTTCATCTTCGAAAATTTAAATCCGTTTTCTGTGGCCCATTTTTGAATTCTATTTAGGCACAGCTGAAGTTTGCGCTCTATTGCATTCATTTTTTTGCTGCTATAGCAGATCAAAAAATCATCAACATACAATGAAGAATCTACCATATTCTCAATTGCGTCGATGATGCTATTAATCTTAATTGAAAAAAGGGTAACAGATAAAATACTACCCTGAGGGACCCCCAATTCCTGCTCGTGAGGATCAGATAACGTTGACCCAACACGAACCTGAAATTGGCGGTCCTTTAAAAAGTTTTCAATAAAAAGAGGCATACGCCCTCTCAACCCCATATTAAAAAGATCTTTTAAAATCCCATACGTCCACGTTGTATCATATGCCTTCTCCAGATCAAAGAAGATGGCGACCACATGTTCTCTTCTGGCGAAGGCATTTCTTATAAACGTTTCAAGTCTGACCAAATGATCCACAGTACTTCTCTGGTTTCTGAAACCACACTGAACATCTGCAAGCAGATCGTTCGATTCCAGAAACCAGACAAGTCGATCATTGATCATCCTCTCCATGGTTTTGCACAGACAACTTGTTAAGGCAATAGGCCTATAATTACTAGGGTTGCTGTGATCCTTATCAGGCTTCGGAATGGGAATTACTATTGCTTTGCGCCAAGAAGGTGGAAACTGGCCAGTCACCCAAATGTCATTAAAAATAGATAGTAAAACTTCAAGAGATGATTGCGGCAGATGTTTTAAAATTTGATAATGTATTTCATCGGGTCCAGTGGCGGTATCCTTTGCTCTATGTAAAGAGTCGCTTAACTCTTCCATAGAGAAAGGTTCGTTGTAATCCTCTAAATTATTGGAGGTAAATTTGAGCTTTTGTTTTTCTTGTTGTTTTTTAATTTTGAGAAATTCAGGATTACAATTTTCAGACGACGAATGTTTCGAAAATGTGGAGGCCAATTTATTTGAAATTTCTTTTTTTGATGTGATTAGTGTGTTGTTATCTTTCAGATGTTGAACCGTTGATTTTGTGCCTTTTCCGTTAATTTTCCTTATCATTTTCCAAATTTTATTGATGGGGGTGTTTTGATTAAGTTTAGACACATATGTTTTCCAAGAACTTTTCTTTTTTTGTTTAATCAGTCGTCTTGTTTTGGCCCGATTTATACGAAGTTTGTCCAAGTTCCGTGTGGTTGGTGACTTATTAAATTCCCGTTCAGTCGTTTTGCGATCTTTAATAGCCTGTTTGCAATCAGTATCAAACCATGGTTTGGTGAAACGTTTAGGATTTGCCGAGGTTTTAGGAATGACCTTGCTTGCAATGTCAAGCAACTCTGTGGTGAAATGTTCTATTTGGTCAGCACTTTCGCCAAATTTCTCCCGTGTTAGGCGTTCAGAACAGAGCGACGAGAAAGTCTCCCAGTCAGCCTTTTTCAAGTTCCACTGGGGCACCCTCTCATCATCTGCCGGAACTACACTCTCCAAAACAATCGGAAAGTGGTCACTCCCGCACAAGTCATCTTCTACCTTCCAAGAAAAATCAAGGAAGATAGAAGGGCATGCAATTGAAAGATCAATCGATGTATACGAACCAGATGCGGGGTGCAAATAAGTGTCTGAACCGTCATTAAACAAACACAGATCATATTTAGTAATGAACTCTTCTACAGTTTTACCTTTTACATCTTCTTGACTGCAGGAATTACCCCAAAGGGGGCTATGTGCGTTAAAATCACCCAACAAAATGTATGGAGTTGGGAGTTATCGGACCAGCAGCTCAAGGTCATTCAGTTGTAAGGCTTTACTTGGTGAAACGTAAATAGAACAAAGTGTAACCGTTTTGTCCAAAGTTAGGCGTACCGCCACAGCCTGTAAATTTGTCTGTAGTGGTACAGAACTGTGAATGATGTCGTTCCTAACCAAGACACTCGTTCCACGAATATGAAGATCATTATCATCTGCCCAGGCATTATACAATGTATAATGCTTAAAGGCTGAATGATCTTGAGCCTCGGGTTCCTTTAAAAGAGTTTCCTGCAGGCAAAAAGCAGCAGGTTTATATTTTTGGCTTAGAAGACCAAGTTCATTAAAGTTCGCTCTAAAACCTCGACAATTCCATTGTATGATGGTATGTTTGTTTTTATTATCCATATTGAGATGGAGAAATTGATGGTGGGCGTATGGGCGATATAGCACCGGTAGATTTCTTCGGAGATTTTTTCCTCGGGGAACTATTCCTCTGAGAGTTCGGGCCCAGTTGCCAGAATGTTTCGTCGATGCATTCATCGACTGCCATCTCTTCATAGCCTTCAAATCTGTTGCGTGTCACAGGATCTTGAAGTGCTTTGGGTGTTCTTTCGGATGTCTGTTTTTGCTTGTCTTTTTCTAATTTCTTTTTGTACTTTTCTTGATTTCTTCTCTGACTCTGACTTAAATTTTGTTGTTGTCGCTGTTTCTGCTCAGGGTTCGGTTTGTTGGGCTCATTTTTTTCAGATTTCTGTTTTTGGTCTTTAGGAGGTCCTGATGTTTGTATAACCTTTGCTTGTTCTTGTTGAGTAATTGTTTTTGTCGCTGACTCATTTAAAATTGGGACATCGGACGTAGTTTGTGTGGATTTCGGTTCAAATTGATCAGTGATTCCGATTGTAAATGGCTGTAATAAACGTGGAATGGAGCCACTGAGCCATGTCCATGGTGTTTGGCATTCCACGGATTGTGTTGGTTTCTTTTGCTTTAAGGTTGTGGCATATGATGGTGTTGTTATGCTCATGCCAGGCATTGATGACACTATGTCTCTGGCCTCTTTAAAACTAATTTGTTTCTCTGTTCTCACCTTTTGTATGGTCTTCTCTTTTTTCCACATGGGGCAATCTTTCGAGGATGACATATGTTTGCCCTCACAATTAACACATTTAATTATATCATTGGCACATGGCTCATCGTGCTTTTGGCCGCATTTGTGACAGGCAGGCTGACCTCTGCATGTATTCTGGCTGTGACCGAACTTTTGACATTTGAAACATCGGAGTGGATTTGGGATATAAACATCCACTCCGACATTCATATAACCTATTTTTACTGATTTTGGTGGTTGAGGAGTATTGAAGCTGAAAATGTAAGTATTTGTGATTATTTCATTTCCATGTTTCCTGATTTTAACTCGTTTGACCCCTGTTACTCCTTGCGTGTTCATTTCATTTATGATTTCTTGTTCTTCGATGTCGGCAAGCTCACGAGTGCGTACAACACCTCTGCTGTTATTGAGTGTTTTGTGAGCTTCCGCTATAACTTCAACATCTAAAAGCTTTTGAGTTTTTAAAAGATTGAATGACTGTAAATTTGAAGTGCATTCAATCAAAATGCCACCTGATCTTAACTTCTTAACATTTTTAACTGTCCCAGCGATTCCTTTAATAGCCTTCTCTAATGCAAAGGGGTTGAAATTTATTGCTTTGTTTTCTTTTTTCGGTTGAATAAAAATAAATTTTGGCCAATGTTTCTGAGTAGAAGTTTTCGACGAATCATATTCAGTGTCAGAGTCAGAAGAGTTTGAATTGTTTGATGGTTCATACTGTCGTTTAGTTTTGTTTTTTGTTGCCATATTTATAGTTTTAAGGATTCATTGCCCCGGCTCCCACCCACCGCGGAGTCCAACAAGGGGTAGGGTTACTGCTTCGCAGTGAACCCACCGGGTTGCCGGTATTCCCACATACCTGGTATGGGGCAGTATACTCAGCCAGTGTTGATACCGAAGTATGCCACTGGATGATTGGCCCGTGTGTGGAAGTGCCAGGTCTTCAGATGGCGACCATCCAACCAATCACTTTATAAAACACTGTAATTACGGTTGCCACGTGAAACTGAAACAAACAGTGCAGCAAAACTAAGTATTTGGTTAAAAAATGAGTTTAAAAACAGCACACAATGGCAAGTATGATAAATGATTAAAAGAAATGACTGATTGAACGGCCACCAAATGCCCCCCGACGTGACACCCAGTACTTTTGGGGGTGGGGGCTCCCGATTGGCCAGAACGGACCATCCGACCATCCTTCTACTCCCGAAATTGGGGCCAAAGCAGTGTGTTGAACAAGATTATCTCCGAAATGGAGACCAGGGCTCCATCCCGGAGACTGCCCTAACCGGGGCCACGAGTCCTCAACTGCCAGGATTCCTTCTTCCGGGGCCTTCGGAACGCACCTCACGGGAGAACAAGGTGCCTGCCAGATGGTATTAGCAGGATTGATCATTTTGGTCCGGGGCTGCGTATTTATGTATTTCGCAGCGAACCAACTCAATTGAGCAAACCTGCCAATTAGCAATTAGCAAACCTGCCCAATTGAGCAGGCCGTCCTCTATCCGCCACCTGAGGACCCGCCTAGTAGGGGACGATCAAACCCCCCTAGGTCATTCATTCAATTAATTTAGTCATGACATATTCTGACCCATTTGATGAACACTTACTGGTAACATGTTAAATTCATTGTGAATTTTCATATCAAAGTGTATGCTCATTACGTACTGTAATATTAACCTTCTTACATATATAATCATATATGTTCCATAATTACTTTGTTTTTGTTTGTTTCAGGTTGGAGTCTCTGCTACCTGTCATCCAACAGATGAAGAGAGTCGTACCATAGCCACCTTACACGGCAGTGATAGTAAAACCAACTTATACGGCAATGAAAGTCTAGCCAGCTTACACGGCACTGATAGCCTAGCCAGCCTACACAGCAATGAAAGCCTAGCCAGCTTACATGGCATTGAAAGCCCAGCCAGCTTACACAGCCTTGAAAGTCTAGCCAACTTACACAGCAATGAAAGGCTTGTCAGCTTACACGGCAGTGAGAGTCTAGCAAATTTACACAGCAATGGCAATGAAATCATACATGACAAAAAAGGGACAAAAATGAAAGAGAAAAAAGAATATCAACAAATGAAATAAACACAGAAGGTAAAGCGAAAAATCTAAATGGAAATGCAGTCACACTACAAACTGGTGGTAATCAAGATTTCCACCATGTAATATCTCTGGTACATTTGATCAAGGAGCAAGCATTTTCAGTGCTGATAATAGGGCTTAGAAAAAATATAATATATAAGTCTCAGGATGTTGATAGTGTCCTAAGGGAAGGTGACTTGGCATAATTATACTGAAGTAATGAAGGCCAAGAAAACGGAGGATTTTTCATATTTGGCAATCCATAATTGCCTGATCAAATCAAAATTGCAAACCAATGCTATCTAATTGAAAAGACGTTTTATAAAATTGGCTTGCTGTATACCGAGGATGACAAAGATATTTTCATGGATGTTTTAAATGATGCATTTGTTTGCTCTACAAGTCAGTTGCTGATTTTAAAGGACTTCACATTAACACTGTTTCATAACACAGATGGATTTTACTACTCATTTGATTCACATTCTCGTGATTTAGATGGAATGCCAAATTCTGATGGACAGCTGTTCTCCTCATGTTTAATACTATACAAGATATTGGACACTATATTTTTCAACTGGTCTTACACCTATCTGAAACAGGATACAACCAGTATGAAATACAGTCCATTTCACTGAAGTTGATCAATGCCACAGAACATGACAATTTGCTTTTTAAATATTTTGAAGATCAAAAATGTAAACAAGACACTCATATTGCCATCTCAAAAGAAAGAAAACAATACCAAAGAGAAAATAAAAAAACTCAAAGACTGAATATTTCGAATAGAACAAAAGAAAATGGAACACAGAAGATGCAATGAAAAGTCGGGCGATTTGATAAACAACAAATTGAACAGGAACAAAGGAAATTATCAAAGCAAAAAAGGTAGAATGAATTTAAATATCAGACAAAAGGAAAAAGAAGAGAAACAAAAAGCTAGAAAAGCAGCCTGTCTTGTTTCTGGTAAAAGAGACACTGAACGAACACAAGAGAAACTGTCGAAGCAAAAGTGTACAATAAATCCAAATATTAGACACAAAGAACAAGAAAAAGATACAAAAGCTCGAAAAGCAGGAAGACTTATTTCTGATAATAGGCGTCAGAGAAACTATCAAAGCAAACATATAGACTAGATATAAATATTAAACACAAAGAACAAGAAAAAGATACAAAAGCTCGAAAAGTAGCAAGACTTATTTTCTGATAAAAGACAATGTGAATGTACACAAGAGAAGCTATCAAAGCAAAAAGCTAGAACATTTATTTATTTATTGTTGCTTTACGCCACATCAGCAGCTAAGGCTATATCGTGGCGATGAAAGGTATGCATTTTAAAATAGATCACAATTTGCCATGAGGTAGTTAAAAACCAATCAACGAAATATGAAGTATGAGGAATAAAATTAATCAAAGAACACAGTAAGGTGAAAGTGAAATCAAGTGTTCAGAAAATGCTGCGTAAATCAACCCTGAATGATTGAGAATGTGAAATAATAAAAACAAACAATTTAAAATTTATTAAAAAGGTTGATTTCCTTCAGGAACAGCAAAACTTTATCTGAATTTGTATCATAAAATAGGTCTCGAAGAGACACAACATTAAAATACTGTCGTCTAACAAGATCAAAATCAGTACAATGTAAAAGAATGTTCTCCACTGACAACACCTGCTGGCAGGGAACACACTCTGGTCGCATATTACCCTCTAACAAAAAGGAATGTGTAAGTCGTGTGTGACCAATATGACATCGAGTCAGAATAACATGGTCTTTTCTACAAAGGTTACTGGATGGGTAGTGATCGAATATGTTTGGTCGGAAGCGATGGAGCTTGTTATTTGTCGCTCCATCCCATCCCGTCTGCCACAGAGATTTGATGTAATTATTAATATGTGGTTTGAAATCACTAGAAGGGATGTTAAAATCAGTGAGAGGCTTGGTCAAAGCCTGTTTTGCTGCACTGTCCGCTTTTGTGTTACCAGCAATACCAACATGTCCGGGTTACCAGCAAAACACGATATCATATCGGTCAGACATGAGAGTTGTCAACTTCTCACGAAGTTCCAAAATGAGAGGGTTCTTCAACCTGGGGTTGAGTAAAGCTAGTAAAGAGGAAAGAGAGTCGGAAAAAATAATCGACTGCCTTTCCTGAGCATTCTCGATATGTTCAAGAGCGAGTTGTAAAGCTTTAACTTCAGCTGTGAAAATAGAACTCTGATTCGGTATTCTGATTGAGGTGATATGATCACCAGTAACAGCAGCTGATGATACTTTGTCACCATCTTTTGATCCATCTGTATAGATCCTTGTATATGCACTATACTTTGACTTAATTTCAGCATACTTCTGCTTAAATTGCAGAGAATTTGTTTCAGATTTTTGGTAGAAGCAAGATCTAAAATAACCGACGGTTTTTTAAGATGCCAGGGAGGATTCTGTGATATACGGTTTTCTTTAATGGCATCTGGTTCAATTTTGGCAGATTCCATATGGGGCTTAATTCTAATTCCCAATGAAGGAATATGTTTCTGGTGGCGGTTAAAAAATTCGATATTTCGAGGTTCTGCAACACAAGTATAAGCAGGATTTGATGGATTAGAATGAAGTTTAGAGACATATTGAAGGGAGAGTTTAATTCTGCACTTCTCCAGAGAAGGCTCCTCCGCCTCAACAAGCATTGATTCTATTGGTGAAGTTCTAAATGCACCCAAGCTAATTCGAATACCACTATTATGAATTGCATCAAGTGGTTTCAGGCATGATTTTCTTGCAGAACCATAAACCACGCAGCCATAATCTAATTTAGATCGGACAAGTGATCTATACAGATGGATCAATGTTTTTTGGTCAGCACCCCAATCAGTGCTACCAACTACCTTCAAGAGGTTCAGTGCCCTTTTACATTTTATCTTTAGTTGTTTTATGTGAGAAGTGAAATTCAGTTTGTTGTCAAACAACAAACCCAAGAATTTCACTTCCTTAACAACATTAATACGACTCCCGTATATTTTCAATTCCGGATCAAGGTGGTGGTTACGGAGCTTACAGAAATGAACACAATTAGTTTTCGTCTTAGAGAATTTGAAGCCGTTTTCTGCAGCCCATTTCTGGATTCTATTCAAACACAGCTGAAGTTTGCGCTCTATAGCATTCATTTTTTTGCTGCTATAGCAGATTAAAAAGTCATCTACATACAATGACGAGTCAACCATATTCTCAATTGCATCAATAATACTATTGATTTTTACTGAGAAGAGGGTAACAGATAAAATACTACCCTGAGGAACCCCCAATTCCTGCTCGAGGGGATCTGATAACGTTGACCCCACACGAACCTGAAATTGGCGGTCCTTTAAAAAGTTTTCAATAAAAAGGGGCATACGCCCTCTCAACCCCATGTTAAAAAGATCTTTTAAAATCCCATACGTCCACGTTGTATCATATGCCTATTCCAAATCAAAGAAGACGGCGACCACATGTTCTTTTCTGGCAAAGGCATTTCTAATAAACGTTTCAAGTCTGACCAAATGATCTACAGTACTTCTCTGCTTTCTGAAACCACATTGAACACCCGCAAGCAGATTGTTCGATTCCAGAAACCAGACAAGTCGGTCATTGATCATCCTCTCCATGGTTTTACACAGACAACTGGTTAAGGCAATAGGCCTGTAATTGCTTGGGTTGCTGTGATCTTTATCAGGCTTAGGAATGGGAATTATTGTTGCTTTACGCCAGGATGGTGGAAACTGGCCAGTCACCCAAATGCCATTAAAAATTGATAATAAAAGTTGTAGTGAAGTTTGTGGTAGATGCTTTAAAAGTTTGTAGTGAATTTCCTCGGGACCAGTAGCAGTATCCCTTGCTCTATGCAAAGAGTTACGTAACTCTTCCATAGAGAAAGGTTCATTGTAATCCTCAAGATTGTTGCAGGTAAATTTGATTTTTTGTTTTTCTTGCTGTTTTTTAATTTTGATAAATTCTGGATTACAATTTACAGACGACGAATGCTTCGAAAATGTGGAAGCCAATTTGTTTGAAATTTCTTTTTTAGATGTAAGTAATGAGTTGTTATCTTCCAGGTGTTGTACAGTTGATTTTGTTTCGTTTCCTTTAATTTTTCTTATCATTTTCCAAATTTTGTTGATAGGAGTGTTTTGGTTAAGTTTGGAAACATAAATTTCCCAAGAGGTTTTCTTTTTTTGTTTTATAAGTCGTCTTGTTTTTGCCCGATTGATACGTAGTTTATCTAAATTATGTGTGGTTGGTGACTTATTAAATTCCCGTTCAGTTTTCTTGCGAACCTTTATAGCCTGTTTACATTCATTATCAAACCATGGTTTAGTGAAACGTTTTGGATTTGCCGAGGTCTTTGGGATGACTCTGTTTGCAATGTCAAGTAACTCATTTGTAAAATGTTCTATTTGATCAGCACTATCCTGAAATTTCTCCCGTGTGAGTCGTTCAGAACAAAGCGATGAGAAAGTGTCCCAATCAGCCTTTTTAAAGTTCCACTGGGGCACCCTCTCATCGTCTGCCGGAACTACACTGTCCAACACAATTGGAAAGTGGTCACTCCCGCACAAGTCATCTTCTACCTTCCAAGAAAAATCGAGCAAGATAGAAGGGCAAGCAATTGTAAGATCAATTGATGTATACGAACCAGATGCGGGGTGTAGGTAAGTGTCTGAACCATCATTAAACAAACACAAGTCGTATTTTAAAATAAATTCTTCCACAGTTTTACCCTTTACGTCTTCCTGACTGCAGGAATTACCCCAAGTGGGACTATGTGCATTAAAATCACCCAACAAAATGTATGGAGTTGGGAGTTGATGGACCAGCATCTCGAGATCATTCAGTTGTAGGGTCTTACTTGGTGAAACATAAATCGAACATAGTGTAATTGTTTTGTCTAATGTTAGGCGTACCGCCACAGCCTGTAAATTTGTATTCAAAGGTACAGATCTGTGAATGATATCGTCTCTAACTAAAACAGATGTTCCACGGACGTGAAGGTCATTATCATCTGCCCACGCATTATACGAAGTATAATGCTTAAAATCTGAATGATCCTGCGAGTCAGGTTTCTTTAAAAGAGTTTCCTGCAGACAAAAAGCGGCAGGTTTATACTTTTGGCTTAGAAGACCCAGTTCATTAAAATTGGCTCTAAAACCTCGGCAATTCCACTGTATAATATTATTTTTGTGTGAATTAGCCATATTTGGTTGGAGAATTAGAGGGTGGACGTATGGGCGAAATAGCCCCAGATGTTTTCTTAGGTGAATTTTTCCTCGGAGATTTATTCTGTGAGGAATTTTTCCTCGGGGATCTATTCTGTGAGGAATTCGAACGTAAGTGATCAAATGTTTCCTCGATACACTCACCAACCTCCATGTCCTCAAGGCCTTCAAACCTATTACGAGTAACAGGATCTTGAAGAGCCTTGGGAGTTCTGTCTGATTGTTTTTGTGTTTCTATATTCTTCTGGCTTTTTGCTTGACTCTTCTTCTGATTCTGACTAAGTTTTTGAATGTGTGGTTTCGGTTTTGTTTGGTCTTTTTTTGGTTCTGATCTTGGTTCCTTTACTTTTTTTCCTTCTGGTTTTTGTTTTTCTTTTTCTTTCTGTGGATTTGGTATTAATTTATTTTCTATTGTTGTCCAAGCAGTTGATGGTGTTTGGGTGGATTTTGGTTCAGTTTCGTCTGACTGTTCTATTGTAAAAGCTTGTACTAGAGATGGTAATGTGCCTCTAATCCAAGTATATTGGGTTTGGCAACCTACTGCCACTGATGGTACTTTCTGTGATACTTTTGTTGCATATGATGGCGATGACATATTCATGCCAGGCATCGACATTACCATCTCTCTGGCCTCTTCGAAACTTACTTGTTTTTCACATTTTATTTTTTGGATTTGTTTTTCTTTTTGCCAAACAGGGCAGTCCTTTGATGCAGCTACGTGGCTGCCCTGGCAATTACAACATTTAATAGTATTTGTGCAGGGGTCTTGATGTTCCTGACCACACTTAAAGCAGATAGATTTTCCTCTACAATTGTTCTGACCATGACCATACTTTTGACATCTGAAGCATCGAAGAGGATTTGGAATATACAAATCCACTCCGATGTTCATATAACCAACTTTAATTGATTTAGGCGGCCGAGAAGAATCAAAAGTCAGAATATACGTATTAGTCTTAACTATTGTACCATCTCTTTTAATTTCAATACGTTTGACATCGCTGACACCTTGTGGTTGAAGTTCCTTTTTGATTTCTAGTACGTCGATGTCAAATAATTCCCTTGTACGAATTACACCTCTGCTGCTGTTAAGGGTTCTATGTGGGAAGGTATTTACATTGATGTCCGCCAGTTTATCAGTGTTCAGCAAATTAATCGACTGTTGTTCTTTGGAACATTCAACTAATAATGCCCCAGATCTTAGTTTTTTAACTGTCTTAACTGTGCCAGCTATTCCTTTAATGGCTTTTTCCAACAAAAAAGGATTAATGTTGGATGCCTTTTGATTCTCATCAGCCGCATAAATAATAATGAATTTTGGCCAACTTTGTTGTTGTGAAATGTCATGATCAGAATCAGAATCAGAGTCCGAAGTCAAGTCTCTACCACGTTTCTGTTTTTTGTATTTGGTATTTTCCATGTTTATTTTATTTATGATTCATCATTCCATGACTCCCACCCTTACTCTGAGCCCAACTTTAGGGGTTATGTTGCGGATATCCAGCAAACAGCACCAAGAGTACATGGAAAGCATACTCCCCCAGCGTTGATGCTAATGCATACCGCTGAGGGATTGACCCGTTGAAAGTTAATGGGAAGTGCCAGGTCGTGGCAGACATCCAACCAATCATTTCAGTAAAAACCAGTTCAACAAAAACTACTTCTGACAACCGACGCAGACAGTACAACAAAACGGAAGATGTTCAAAAGGTATCAAAATAATTAAAAGTCAGTCTGGGTAGTAATGATAAAATAAAACTAAAAGAAATGGTTGATTGGACGATCACCCAATGCCCCCCGACGTGACACCCGATATTTTTGGGGTTGGGGGCTCCCGATTGGTCAGACCGGGCCAACCGACCATCCGTCTACTCCCAAAATTGGGGCCAAAGCAGTGTGTTGAACAACAGTATCTCCGAAATGGAGACCAGGGCTCCATCCCGGAGACTGCCCTAACCGGGGCCACGAGTCCTCAACTGCCAGGATTCCTTCTTCCGGGGCCTTCGGAATGCACCTCACGGGAGAACAAGGTGCCTGCCAGATGGTATTAGCAGGATTGATCATTTTGGTCCGGGGCTGAGTATTTATGTATTTCGCAGCGAACCAACTCAATTGAGCAAACCTGCCAATTAGAAATTAGCAAACCTGCCCAATTTAGCAGGCCGTCCTCTATCCGCCACCTGAGGACCCGCCTAGTAGGGGATGATCAAACCCCCCTAGGAAAAGCTAGAACAGATATAAATTAGATGAAAAGAACAAGAAAAGATACAAAAGCTCTAAAAGTAGCAAGACGTATAAAAGTCAATTTGAACGAACACAAGGGAAGTTATCAAAGCAAAAAGATAGAATGGATATATAAATATTAGACGAACAGAACAAGAAAAAAATACAAAGGCTAAAAGAATAAGCAAGACTTGAGTCCACTCTAAGACTTAAAGAAAGAGAAATTGAAATGGTTTCTAAAAGGAAAATGAGATCTGATGAATTTGTCAGGGAAAAAGAACGAATTATCAAACAAAATTCATGACAGATCAATAGAACAAATAAGAGAAATTCAGATAAGATAAGGAAATCCACAAAAAAGGGCAATGGAACCTAAATTTATAGATCAAGAGGCTATTGCAAGAAAAAGAAGAAGGGTAGTAACCTATCCGATTGCATTGATATTTTTCATAGTACTATGGCAACTGGACCAGTTTATGTCAGTTCATCCTGCCACCAGATTTGGTTTGAAGAATCTGTAATACAAGTCACTTCACACCCATTATAACAGCAGATATTCAGAATTACTGAAAAAATGCTCAACTGCTTTTACATCTGTAGATTTATTCATTTATTTATTAGTGATTAACGCCACATCAGCAGCTAAGGCTATATCGCGGCGAGAAAACAGTGGAAAGTAAAAAGGCATTATCATTTGAGAAGTAAAAAGATTGAATAAAAATAGAAAATAACTACAATAGATCTGTCAAAGACCGGAGTGATTTAAACAACAATGGGTTGAGAAGGGAAGTGAATAACTTATAAATCAACCTGAGGAATTGAGACTTGATGAGTCCAGATTAAAAGAGTAAAACAATTTTAAAATTCATTAAAAAGGTTGATTTCCTTCAAGAACGACAGAACTTTATGAGGATTTGTACTGTAAAAAAAAAAGGTCTCGAAGAGAGACAACATTAAAATACTGTCGACTACCTAAGATTAAAAAAATCAGTACAATGTAAAACAATGTGCTCCACTGACAACACCTGCTGGCAGGGAACACACTCTGGTCGCAAATTACCCTCTAACAAAAAGGAATGTGTAAGTCGTGCATGACCAATATGACATCGCGTCAAAACTGCAAGATTCTTTCTACAAAGGTTACTAGATGGGTAGTGATCTGAAATAGTTGGTCGGAAGCGATGACGCTTGTTATTTGTCGCTCCATCCCATTCCGCCTGCCACATAGATTATTTGATGTAACTACTGATATGAGGCTTGAAATCACTGAACGGAATCTTAAAATCAGTGAGAGGCTTTTGGATAAAGCCTGTTTTGCTGCACTGTCTGCTCTGGTGTTACCAGTGATAGATACCTACATGTCTGGGTAACCAGCAAAACACGATATCATATTGGTCAGACATGAGAGTTGATAACTTCTCACGAAGTTCTAAAATGAGAGGGTTCTTCAACCTGGGGCTGAGTAGAGCAAGTAAAGTGGAAAGAGAGTCGGAAAAAATAACTGACTGCTTTTCCTGTACATTCTCGGTGTGTTCAAGTGTGAGTTGTATAGCTTTAACTCCAGTTGTGAAAATAGAACTTTGATTCGGTATTCTGAATGAGGTGATATGATCACCAGCAATAGCAGCTGATGATACCTTGTCACCATCATTAGATCCATTTTTATAGATCCTTTTATATGTACACTATACTTGGACTTTATATTTTGGCATATTTTTGTTGAAGCTGGGTTGCTGTGTCAAAGCGGTTCCTACGGGCCTGAATGATCAAAAACCGGTCTTCAGCTGCAGATATGTTCCCATGTCTCTGCCACCATCATGGTTTCTGACTGGTGTGTCATACAGCTGAAATCTTGGCCAGGCTCTGGTGATCCCTGTATGGTGCACACCAATAGCTTCACCAACCTGACGATAGGTAGGTAGCCACTTGTTCCACCATCCCATCAGCCCACCACATTTCTGCTTCAGACAAACGTCTTCTTACATTTGCATTCGCCACATCCAATCATTAAATCACCAGGGTTTGTGTTGAAATGAAGACTGAATACCCTACACAAGATGGCATAAGCAGGATTGACCATTTTGGTCTGGGGCTGCGTATTCATATATTCTGCAGCAAACCAGCTCAATTGAGCAAACCTGCTAATTAAAAAAAAACAGCAAACCTGCCCAACTGAGCAGGCCGTCCTCTATCCGCCACCTGAGGACCCGCCTAGTAGGGGATGGTGAAACCCCCGTAGGCAAAGTAATAACATTTCTTACAAACCAAAATTATCATGTACTGGAGGGAACAAAGTTAGATTGTACTGTGTGTGAAGTGGACAATGCAAAGTTCAAAAAACTATTTCCATATCAGCCGAAAAATGAGGAAAAATCAAGTGAATTCAAGGAGCTGCATAATTTCATTCAACCAGAAAATCTAAAACATTGGTTGTCTACAAGTACAAGTGAGAAATTTGAATTTCTACAGCATCTGACTACCGGTGTGGAGATGAAACATTACTTCTCAAAATTATCATTTGATTTCACTCAGAAGTTTACAGTATCAAAAAATGTTGTGAATGTGCACCGAGACATGGATATATCCACAAGAGAGAAAGGGGATCCACACATCGACTTGATGATACTTACACAAAGAAAAAGGATGACCAAGAAAAGGATTCTAAAGTAGTAGTGTTTTTTTTAAAGTGCAGTTCAAAATCGGATTCCTGAAGAACCGACTGTGGTGTTTTAATCAAAGAAACTAGAATAGAGAATAATAGGCTAACATGTTGTGGAATGAGAGTGGAAAATGATCATACTTGTAAAAACTGTGATAAATGTTTTTCGTCGTAGTGTAAATATGATGACAGTTTCTTGTGTAGGGCATATTATTTGTACATGAGAAAATATAAAATTCCACGACCCTCAACTTTATGGAAAAGTACGGAAAATAAATGAAATGTAAGTAGTAATGAAATTAGAACTCCAATCAACTAACATGAGAGACAGTGGATTGTTGGCAAGAGTTCGATGAATGACTTTTATCACCTTGGAGAAAACCCAAAGCAAGAAAAGAAAAGACCATCAATACAAACCAGAGATGCATGGGATAAAATGCGAAGGGAACAGCAAAGCAGATTTACAGCAGTGCAATAAGGAAAGTTAAAAATGAAATAAATGAAAATTCAAGAGAACATTCACTATTCCAAATCAAAAGCCTGTGTTCAGTTGTGGATGATCATAATTTGCATATGTATATGACAGAACGAGATGAGATAACAGTAAATTCAGATTGGAGAAACAGAGAAAATACTGAAAAAATATTTTTATGATGTTTTGCTATTTCAATGAGGAGATGAAAATACTGGAAGGAACTATCACATTGTCATAAGTCCCGAGGAAAATTTGGGTCATTTGAAAAAGCATGGTAGCTATATTCTTGGATATGATATCAAACAGGGTTGCAATCAAGCGAGATTTAAAACAGGCATTGTTACTTATTATTGTGATGGAGAAAACAAAGGACGTGCTGCTGTGTGTGCCATTAGCAATTCTGAGGATTCTGAAACTCATCAAATAACATTTGAAGTTCTGTGGAGAAATATTAAATGCTTGGACTGCAATTGTGAAAATCAACGTCAGTTATACATATATAATGATTTCAATGGATTGTTTTGGTATCGACCATGCTCAGAATCAGTGTCATTCTCACCTCTTATTGAACATGCTTATGACATTCGGAATGCTGTAGTGAAAATGGGATGGAAATCAACAATATGCAACTATCATTCTTTGAAAACTGATAGAACCCATATTGATAGTGTAACATTTCTGAAAATGTTCATGTCATCACTTGAAATGGCATTCAAATGCATCATGTGATCATGGAATGAGAATATGTGAATAAATTTGAGCAGCTCCTTTAAAACATTTCTTTTGAACAGCATGCCGGATTGATTATTACCACGGGAATTGAAGTTTGAATTTCTGCGCTATTTTGATAATTAGTGGTTTAAATCTGACGCCTGGATGGATACATTCACTGCAGAAGTGTTATTTCTTGTACCAAAGGAGGAAAGAAGAAATTCTTTATTATTAACAAATAATGCAACAGAGAGAAAATTCCGTGACAACGATGATACAGACTTCAAGGAACACTCAAATCGTTGTTTAGCCTCGGAAGTGCATATTTTTTGGACCAAACTTTATTCAGAGATTCTCATGACACAAAAAAGAAGAACCTGTGTAATTTTAAGGTCAATCAGAAGAAACACGAACAAAAGTAAATCTATAAAGCCATACAAATGTGTGGAAATGATAAAAAGTTAAGCCAGTAAATGGATGAGAATAACATGGATGGTTTCTTGTTGACAAAATGAATAATCAAGAAGAAAAATGTGTTGAAGATATACTGCTGTGCCATGAAAACTGCCTGGATGATTTTGAAAATCTGGACGAACATCATCAACATTTTGAGATTGATTTGGAATCACAGGAATTAGTAAATGAACATGGTTATTGAGACACTGAGACGTGGGAAACGTATCATCCAGGACTGAATTATAGGGCATACCAGCTATACAGAACAGAAGTTCTAAAATATTTACCAAACACTTTCAAATTTCAACTCAGTGAACAAAATGTATATTTCTGTAACATTCACATCGGAACATGTACCTGTTTTTCTTTCATACAACGAGGTCAGCCATACTACTGTAAACATCTCTATGCATGTCTATCCTTTATGCATCAAGAGAAAGAGCCATCCTAACTCCTGCAACTGTACATGAACACAATGCCTGAAATTCCTGGATGTTTTGATGAAAAGAGAAAGCACATCAGTGAAAAGATGGTAGAATTAAGTGATTCAAATTCAGTTTTCCAACATCTCATAAAACATCACATGTGGAATTACCAGATGATATCCCTACCAACAATGGAGAAATTTGGCTTTTAAAAGAGTTAGTACTACATGAGCAACCTGTTATTAATAAAAATGTTGTGGGCAAAACAGCAAAGAGATTCCCCCACAACCTTGGATTCCGAAGACAAAATCAGAAATGATATACCAATTATTCAACCAGATTTCCATGCGTGTGCAGACCCATATAGACCGAATGTTTCTTTCCCAAACAATAGCAGAGACAGACATGGTGGGCGAAAGAGAATACAAGCTGCTAATCGAGGTCTCAGTTTGAATAAATCGCTACAAGATGGCCTGGAAGAAATTGGCTTAAAAATAAAAATAAAAGTATGGGAAAGCAGCAATCAGTGTCTGCTAGAAAGAGAAAAATAACAGAAAATTGTGTATTCACTGGTACTGATGCAACAGAAACCGAACAGAATAAGAAAAGAAGAAAGCTCCAACTGAAGTCAGTGCTTGGTGCAATGATGTGCATGAAATGTATTGAAGAAAATCGAAAAACAATCTATCGATGCCACAAAAAACACAATTAGACAAACACATTAGCCAACCGTATAAACTTTAGCCAACCGTATAGGCCCATTTTAGAGGCCTTTAAACCCATGCACTGATCTCACAGCAACTATGTTAATATTTGACACACCACCAGTACGAATCTTGGTATTGCTTTAACATGCCAATCATTAATGATTATGCAGGTGTTGCAATCCAGAAGCACTGATTATTTATAGGGTTGTGGGAGAACTTTTTTTCCCCTGACTGAGACAAAGATACCTCAGTTGGGTCTGTCATAGGGATTTCTAAGTTAGGCAATCACAAATTATCATTTCAATTTTAGTAATGGATACATGCCATATTTGTACTTTAACGGAATGTTACATTGCTATGAAAGACTTTTTATATATGTAATATTTTCCCATTAATGCCAAGCCAGCAGCATGTTCATCATCATCATTCACGTGTAGTATTGGAGATATCCTTTTTATTTTTATTCCAACATACAGCGTACTTTTAGTGAACAGAACGTGGTAGTCAATCATCTTCATTGCACATTAATTTCTGAGAAAAAACCTTGAGTTCCTTTTTCAGCTTCATATCTTCTCTTGCAATCAAGTTAGAATTGGACATATCAATCTTTGGCAAATGACAAAAGTGAAGGAATATCCAACATTTTCTGCACTTGAAAAATATAATCAAACATGTTCATTAATTCATCTCTGTAATCTGTACTAAATGTAGGTGATATTTCTAGTACTGTCTCTGTTGTTGAAGTTGAAACATAAATTATCCGCAGAGTCTGATTAGATCAATTACTCCAATTACTTCTTAGGCTTACTAGGAGTCTAGGACCCTCTGGCCATTGCCCCCTTCACAAATTTCTCTGCCCTAACCCCGAAACCCGACAATAATCGAATACCATGGTAGTTATCACACTTCTCTCCTGAGCAACAGCTACTGGACAAACGAGAAGACCCCAGTGATTTACATCAAACAGGGTTTCTGTAAAAAATACCTGGTCATTATATCGTCTACCGTCAATGTGTTAATTGGCTCATCAAAAATCTTTTTTTTTTGCGTTCTTCTCAATTTTGAAACGAAAAAGCCCAGGAACTGAAAATAGGAGAAAAATCCCGTGTATTGTGCGGGCACAATCACTTCATCTAGTTTTCTTTATTTTTCCATTTTTTGTCTCAAAAACATAGGTAATGTACCCTCTTTGGAACGAGCTCGATCCAATGAGGGGGCAAGTATTTTAAGCAAAAAATGAAACAAATTATATTTTTTGGCAAGTGTTGTACCGTCTGCTTTTCATGTTAGGTAAAGGGTTAAGCTGAATTTTTAATAGTATCAACCGCGATGCAAAATATTCCCCTATCGTTAAGCTGAAAACTGCTCGGCTTCCACTTCGCACAGACGGAATGGTAATTTTGTCAGTGGACAGAGAAATATGCTTCGTTGATGTAAAACACCTTAAAAAGACCGTTGTTGTTTCTTTTTCTTTTTTCGTTTTCTTGTCCTAATTGGGAGTTTCTTGGGCTTCTATTTTGTCCTAATTGGGAGTTTAACATCTTCGACAGCCAAGATCACCTACTGTCGGGCAGTTTTACGGGTGGAGAAAATTGAAATGTCCGGAGAGAAGCAGAGAGCAGCAAACGTTCGGAGTTCCGTACCAGCTGCGTTTGCATTGGATGAAGACCAGAGCATTCAGTAACAAGTTCCCACAAGGACATGATGCAGTTACCCCTCCCAAGCAAGGATCGTACCGAACCGTTGACCTTCGATCTAAGTTTGAAGTCCAATGCGGGGTCAAACTGTTGACCTTTTGGTTTGACGCCCAGTGCCGCAAGTTGCCAATGAGCTACGTCGCTCCCGTCGGGAGTCTTGCAGTCTTCCCGTAATGTTTCTAAGAACTTGCAAAAATATCAATGAGGACTGAGATTTCGATTATTTTCGTGTTCATTGTTTAGTTGTGATGTCTCTTCTACAAATATTCATTTTGTTATTCATTTTGTTACAAGGGAGCTGCTAACATTTATTGGCCCTTAATGCCCATTCGGCGCCTTTAGCTATATCATGGCGATGAATTAGTGGTTATTGTAAATAGAGATTATATGTTGTAAACAATGAATAATTTTATTATATGACTATATTTTTACCCTAAATACCACTACTGTTTTATTCAGACTGTCGGGTCACAACAGGTGAGATTTTCCCGGATCAAAAATTCATTTCATACTCCTACGGACATTCCCGAGAATTTCCATTTGAATAATGTCGGGACTATTGATCATCCGTTAAAAATAGACTTCGTAACTAAGGAAGCCGTGACACAGTTTGATTCAAGGGAATATTATATTTATATTTATTTATTGGTGTTCAAGGTCACATACTTATGCACAATGGCTAATCGTGACCGTGACAGTATTACGAGTGGAGGAAGCCGGAGTACCCGGAGAGAACCACCGACGAGCAACATTCTAACTCGGTTCAAGCTTCGCTCAAGCGGGGTTACAACGGTTGAAGACGTGCACCATCGTCGTGCAGTACGCCTTAGTACACGGCGTCATCGTGCCCCCGTGTAGGCAACCGGGATAAAGTGTTTTGCCCAAGGACACAACTCGGGTCGTCCCGCACGGAGATCGAACTCTGGACCTCTAGGATAGAAGTTCATCACTGCATCAGTCTACCACTGAGTCACCGCGCCCCCGATTCAAGGGACTTAGTAAATCGAGGTAAGCAAATTAAGTTCCTGTTGGTGTGTCAGTCATAGAATAAACCCATCACTATAACAGTGTGTTACGATAATATGTATATATACTGTAGAGTATGATGTGAAACAAGGAATAATTATATTTACCTGTGGAGAATTTATTTAAATGAGAATTTATTGAAATTTTTGGTCCTTAAAGTCACAAACTACTCCTATGTTTTAAATACATTTTATTGTGGTTATTTCCTAACTTTAATTCATTTTACTTTGTAGCTGACAGACATGTTTTTCTTTCCACTGTTGTCCGCCACAAAATATAACCCTGGCTGCTGATGAGTAGTTAGCACCACAAAATAAATACGTCCCAACAGAATCTAAGGCTCTATCGTGTCGATAACAAGTTATGCAGTATAATATCCATGAGACTCAATTCGGAAAGACCACGAACGAGCTTTCAGTCGAAACATTCATTTAACAACGTTCTTTTTAACCTTTTTAACATTGAGACTAAATTTATAAAATTAGACCCAAGACAGTGTATCAGAGACCGGTGTATCTCCCAAATAGAAATTGCCCTAACTAGGTCACTGTTTGTCCTCAACTGCCTGGATTCGGGGCCTTCGCAATGCACCTCACTGGAGAACAAATTGCCTGCAGGACGTAATAACAGGATAGACCGTTCTGGTCTGGGGCTGGGTACTTGGATATTCCGCAGCATACCTGCGGATTTGAGCAAACCTGTTAATTTTTAAATACGCAAACCTGTCCAGTTAAATAGGATGTCCTCTATCCGCCATCTGAGGACCCGCCTAGTTGGGGAGGGTCAGCCCCCCCCCCCCCCCTCTCCCAGGTATTTTATCTATTCAACATGTCTGGGCAGTGGAATGGTGGATAAATAATGGATATATTTGTATTTATCATACCTACCACTGGCCCAGTCAGGAAGTGCTGTCCCATGATCTATTCACTCACACTCACAGCATCTCGTGGCCAGTGGTAGTATGATAAATACAGAAAATATTAGAAATTTCCATTTATTTGCAGAATCCTGACAGATACTGCATTTATTGTAAAACAGTGATATCAGGCGGAACATTGACATGACAATCGGAACCAGAACTAATTGAAATACTTTCAAAACCAGCCAGAATGCATGATTTAATTTTTTGATATGCAAAGCCGTGAAGGGACATTCGACTACAACCAACAGTGCGTGTGCGTATGCCAAAATATGAAGACCACTTGAGAATTTGCTCTGAACGCAACATTTATTTCTCAAGTTATTTATTTATTTATTTATTGGTGCTTAACGCCACATCGACAACAAAGGTCATATCGTGGCGAGAAAGTCATGAAAATGAGTTAAAAGGTAATGGTCAGGACTGCTTTTAAAAAGAAAAAAAATTGTGATAGATGAACGATAATACAATGAAAATGTGAAAATGCATATTCATAATGAAAGAAGAACAACAAATATAATACAAATCAACCTATTGATACCAAATCATGATGGGAAGATTAAAAGACAAAGCTCTAAAACTTGCTAAAAAGGTTGATTTCTTTTAGAAAAGACAAAAGCTTGCGCGGACTGGTAGTGTAAAAAGGTCTCTAAGAGACTCCACAGTGAAAAACCGCCGCCTAACGTGATCGAAATCTGTACAATCTAAAAGAATGTGTTCCACTGTCAGCCCCTGCTGACAAGGAACACATTCAGGTCGCAGAGTGCCCTCTAATAAGAAACTATGAGTGAGTCTGGTATGACCAATATGACATCGTGTAAGGATAACGTGATCTTTTCGACAAAGATGAGAAAGAGGATAATAATCAGACACAGTTGGTCGGAAACGGTGGAGCTTGTTATTGGTAGCTCCATCCCATTCCGACTGCCACTAAGACCGGATGTATTTAGAAATAAGTGGCTTGTAATCACTGTAAGGAATTGGAAAATCAGTGATTGGCTTACTCAGAGCCTTTTTCGCTGCACTGTCTGCCCTGGTGTTACCAGCAATACCAACGTGTCCAGGTAACCAGCAAAACACAATATCATATTGGTCAGACTTCATTACAGTAAGTCGTTCACGAAGTGACAAGATTAGAGGGTTTTTCAACCTGGGGTTGAGAATAGCCTGTAAACAAGAAAGAGAATCGGAGAAGATAATGGACTTCCATTCCTCTTCAGCCTCAATCTCATCGAGCGCAAGGTCAATAGCTTTTACCTCAGCTGTAAAAATGGAACTCGTATCAGGTATCCTGGTTGAGGTGGTCTGATCACCACTAACGACAGCAGATGATACTCTATCATTATCCTTGGATCCATCTGTATAGAACATAGTGTATGCTCTATAGTGAGACTTAATCTCGGCATACGCTTGCTTAAATTGCAAAGAATTTGTGTTTGCCTTTTTAGAAGAGGCCAGATCTAAAATAACCTTGGGTTTTGACAGACGCCAAGGGGGTATATTTGGTTTACGATTTTCTGCCACAGTATCTGGAGCAACACCAGTAGCCTCCATGTGGGTTTTGATTCTGAGTCCCAGTGGAGGAATCTGTTTTGGATTTTTATCAAAAAAAACTTTATTTAGAGGTTTAAAAACATAGCAGTAAGCAGGATTTGATGGATTTGCAGATAATTTTGAGACATATTGCAAAGAGAGTTTAATTCGACGCTTCTCAAGAGAAGGCTCGCCTGCTTCGATAAGAAGAGAATCTATAGGTGACGTACGAAACGCACCAAGGCTAATTCTGATACCACTATGATGGATGGCATCAAGAGGTTTCAGATAGGATTTCCTAGCCGAACCGTAAACCACACAACCATAATCCAACTTTGACCGTACAAGAGCTCTATACAGATGGATCCAGGTGGTGTTTCCGGAGTTTACAGAAATGAACACAATTTGTTTTACTTTTTGAAAACTTGAAACCATTTTCAGTAGCCCAGCGCTGAACCTTGTTTAAGGATAGCTGAAGTTTGCGCTCAATAGCAGGCATTTTCTTGCCACTGTAGCAGATGAGGAAATCATCTACATACAATGAAGAATCAACATTTGTTTCAATAGCTGTCACAATGCTGTTGATTTTTATTGAAGAAAGAGTAACAGATAGAATACTACCCTGAGGTACTCCCAATTCCTGGTCGTGAGGGTCAGATAATGTTGACCCAAGACGAACCTGGAAATTGCGGTCCTTTAAAAAATTTTCAATAAAAAGTGGCATTCTGCCTCTCAACCCCATGTTGAAGAGGTCTTTTAAAATCCCATACGCCCACGTAGTGTCATATGCCTTCTCCAGATCAAAGAACACGGCGACCACGTGTTCTTTTCTGGCAAAGGCATTTCTGATAAACGTTTCAAGGCGGACTAGATGATCAACCGTGCTTCTCTGGCTTCTGAAGCCACATTGAACATCTGCCAGCAGATTGTTCGATTCCAGAAACCAAACAAGCCGATCGTTGATCATTCTTTCCATGGTTTTGCAAAGGCAACTAGTGAGTGCTATTGGTCTATAGTTGCTTGGATTGCTGTGGTCCTTATCTTTGCGCCAGGAAGATGGAAACTGGCCAGTCACCCATATATCATTAAAAATAGAAAGTAAAAGCTTGAGCGATGAATTTGGCAAATGTTTTAAAATCTGATAATGTATTTCATCAGGACCAGTTGCTGTATCTTTTGCTTTACTCAATGACGCTAGTAGCTCATCAATAGAAAATGGTTCATTATAATTTTCATCATTATCAGATTGGAATTTTAGTTTTTGTTTCTCCTGTTGCTTTTTAACAGGGATAAATTGCGGAGTGCAATTTTCAGAAGAGGAATTTTTGGAAAAGGTAGAAGCTAGGGTGTTCGAAATATCTTTTTTAGATGTTATTTTATTATTATTATGTTCGAGGTGCTGTACTGTAGATTTTGATTCTTTACCTTTAATGTTCTTGATCATTTTCCAGACCTTTTTGATGGGGGTATTTTGATTCAATCTTGAAACATAATTTTGCCAGGACGTTTTCTTCTTTTGTTTGATGAGCCGTCGGGCTTGTGCTCGACCAATACGTAATTTATCTAAATTATTCGTCGTTGGTGACTTATTAAAATCCCGTTCAGCCTTTTTGCGTTGATGAATAGCCTGTTTGCAATCCGTGTCGAACCATGGTTTATGGAAACGTGTTGGATTTGCCGAGGTTTTAGGAATGACTTGGCTTGCAATGTCAATCAACTCTGTGGTGAAGTGTTCAATCTGGTCAGTACTGTCCTGAAAGTTCTCCCGTGTGAGGCGTTCAGAACAAAGCGATGAGAAAGTGTCCCAGTCAGCCTTTTTAAAGTTCCACTGGGGCACCCTCTCATCATCCGCCGGAACTACACTCTCCAACACAATCGGAAAGTGGTCACTCCCGCACAAGTCATCTTCTGCCCTCCATGAAAAATCAAGGAAGACAGAAGGGCATGCAATTGTTAAGTCAATCGAAGTGTAAGAACCAGATGCGGGATGCAAGTAAGTATCTGACCCATCATTGAACACGCACAAGTCATATTTTGTAATGAACTCTTCTATCGTTTTACCTTTTGCATCTTCTTGACTGCAGGAATTACCCCAAAGGGGGCTATGTGCATTAAAATCACCCAACAAAACGTACGGAGTTGGGAGCTGATGAATCAGATGTTCAAGATCCGTCAGCTTAAGTAGTTTACTTGGTGACACATAAATTGAACATAACGTGACTGTCTTGTCTAAGGTCAGGCGTATCGCTACAGCCTGTAAAGTTGATTGTAATGGTACAGAACTGTGAATAATGTCATTTCTGACCAAGACAGACGTTCCACGGATATGAAGGTCATTTTCATCTGCCCAAGCGTTATATAAATTGTAACCCTTAAGGACGGGATGAATATTTGTGACAGGTTTCTTCAGAAGTGTTTCCTGCAAGCAAAAAGCAGCAGGTTTATATTTTTGACTTAGAAGGCTCAGTTCGTTAAAATTCGATCTAAAACTTCGACAATTCCACTGTATTATACTGTGTTTACGTGTATTATCCATGCTTGGATGGCGACTTGGATGGTGGACGTATGGGCGAAATTGCCCCCGTGTTTTTTCTAGGTGACGTTTTTCTCGGAGACCTACCCTGAGAGGAGTTCAGGCGTAGTTGACTGGAGAAAGTGTCATCGATGCATTCATCGACTGACATTTCTTCAATCCCATCAAACATGTTGCTAGTGATAACATTTTTCAAAAATTTCGGTGTTCTTTCCGAATTAACTTTTTGTTGTTCTTTATCTTTTTTCTTCCTTTCTTTTTCTTGACTTCGTCTCTGATTCTGACTTAGGTTTTGTTGTTGTGGTCTATGGTTCTGATCTGGTTTTGATTTGTTCGGTATATTTCTCTGTTCTGGTTTAGTTTTGTTGTCCTTAGTTGAATCTGATTTTGGTGCCTCATTTATTTGTTTGCGCTGTGCTATTTTATCCGTTATTGTTGAAGTGTATGATGTGGTTTGGGTTGATTTTGGTTCGACCTTATTAGAGTGTTCTATAGTGAAGGCTTGCAATAAGGATGGAATGTTATTGTCAAGCCAAGTCCACGGTGTCTGACATTCTACAGATTTTGTTGGTAACTTTTGTGTTAATTTGGTAGCATATGATGGTGAAGATGCACTCATGCCAGGCATTGAAGCTACGATGTCTCTGGCCTCTTTGAAACTGACCTGCTTTTCACATTTGATTTTTTGAATTTGTTTCTCCCTTTTCCAAACAGGGCAATCTTTAGATGCAGCTACATGATTGCCCTGACAATTACAACATTTAATTGTGTTAGTGCAAGGGTCCTGATGTTCCTGACCACATTTAAAGCAAATTGTCTTCCCTCTACAACTGTTTTGACCATGACCAAATTTATGACAATTGAAGCAACGGAGTGGATTTGGTACGAACAAATCCACTCTGATGTTCATGTATCTGACCTTGATTGATTTTGGCGGTTGTGCAGATTCAAATGTAAATATATAAGTATTTGTTTTAATGAGATTTCCATCTTTTTTAATTTCAATTCTCTTTACATCTGTTACACCCTGTGGTTCTAACTCCTTTTTAATTTCCAAGATATCAATGTCTGACAATTCCCTCGTTCTGACAACGCCCTTGCTGGTATTAAGGCTTTTGTGAGGGAAGACATTTACCTGCATATTGAAAAGTTTATCAGTTTTCAACAAATTCTTTGCCTGAGCTTCATTTTTACATTCCACCAACAACATTCCAGATCTTAACTTTTTCACATTTATAACATTGCCTGCTATTCCCTTTATCGACTTTTCTAAAGCGAAAGGATTGATATCAGTGGCAAGCTTTCCTTCTTCAGCAGAGCTGATCATTACAAATTTTGGCCATGTATTAATTTGTGGTACGATGTGTCCCAAGTCAGAATCAGAATCATCATCACTAAAAACGTAACCCCGTTTTTTAATTTTGTGTGGTATATTAGCCATAGTTAGTGTTGTAAATTGTTCACTGCCCCGGCTCCCACCCACCGCGGAGTCCAACAAGGGGTAGGGTTACTGCCATGCAGTGAACCCACCGGGTTGCCGGTATTCCCACATACCTGGTATGGGGCAGTATACTCAGCCAGTGTTGATACCGAAGTATGCCACTGGCTGATTGACCCGTGTGTGGAAGTGCCAGGTCTTCAGATGGCGGCCATCCAATCAATCACTGTATAAAACACCGTAATAAAAGGTTGCCATGCATAACCGAAACAGACAGTGCAGCAAAACTAAGTGGCTATTAAAATATAAAGTGTTTAAAAACAGTACACAATGGCAATTATGTTATGTGAATAAAAGAAATGATTGAATGAATGGTCACCAAATGCCCCCCGACGTGACACTCAGTACTTTTTGGGGTGGGGGCTTCCGATTGGCCAGAACGGACCATCCGACCATCCTTCTACTCCCGAAATTGGGGCCAAAGCAGTGTGTTGAACAAGATTATCTCCGAAATGGAGACCAGGGCTCCATCACGGAGACTGCCCTAACCGGGGCCACAAGTCCTCAACTGCCAGGATTCCTTCTTCCGGGGCCTTCGAAATGCACCTCACGGGAGAACAAGGTCCCTGCCAGATGGTATTAGCAGGATTGATCATTTTGGTCCGGGGCTGCGTATTTATGTATTTCGCAGCGAACCAAATCAATTGAGCAAACCTGCCAATTAGAAATTAGCAAACCTGCCCAATTGAGCAGGCCGTCCTCTATCCGCCACCTGAGGACCCGCCTAGTAGGGGATGATCAAACCCCCCTAGGTATTTCTCAAGTAAATATTTTTTTAAACATAAGTGTGTAATAGCTAAATCAGATGCTTTGGAACCAGTACAGTTGATGAAGTCTTCATTGACAAGAAGAATTGATAGAGATAATGATTTCAGGAACATTCTAAACAGGTTCAGAGATGCTGAAGTTGGAAATGCTTGTCGCTCAAATGGAACATTCAAGTTGATTGGATACAGACAGTTTAATTTACGAAGATATGAGAACAGCAAGTTAGATGAGGTAAGAAAGGTAGTAGTAATGGCCGAAATGAGAGAACTGAACACACTGTATTTGAGACTTGTCAACAAATATTTGGGTCTCATAAATGCTAACAAGAGAGAATTTATCAGACTTACGAGAAGCCATTGAGCAAATTGTATTCTCAGACAAGGAAGAGATGGGTAGAAAAGAAAAACATGGACAAAAGTTGTTTTTAGATGCTGTAATACTGAGGTTCATCAAAGCACTCCGTGGCTATTATGCAGACACCATGTAGGATGAGAAGGGCAAAATGCAAAAACTTGAATATTTTTAGGAAAATTACAAACATATGTCAAATGAAATTTACTCCAGTGCAAAAATTCTTGTATTAAAAAATTGATTAGAAAAGTTAAGGGACCTGCACATTTACCAAATGATATGGATTTGCAACAACTGAAATGTTACTTAGACTGTGAGATAGCAGAAACTGTGGAAATGTGTTCCATTGATAAGTACATTTGCGATACTGTACAAATTATGCTAGCGATTTTATTGACTGGATAATGTATACACAAAGAAAAGGTTAAGCGGCCCCTGATATTTTCACAAAGCCGAATTGCAAAAGCATGTATAATCCGCAGTAGCCTTGAAATACTCGAAAATGTTAATGCCATCTGAAAGAACAATCATCTGACAAGACTAAAACGCAACAATGGCTAGCTGTGATTTTAATTTAATAGAGATTACATCATGTTGTCACAAGTACTGTTTTTACCATGAAACACAGCCCTCAAAAGTTTGGATGGACAAGTCACAGAAAGAGCGTTAACATTGATATTGTCACATAAAAATGCTCTTCGAAGATACTAGAGTACGTCTTCGGTAAGAATAATCAGTACCGGGTGGACCCGCCACGTACCCGGGTGACACTTTCCACCCTACGTCTCATGCATCCAGTCAAACGTTGGATCTGTTCTCGGGTCAATAACATCCATTCAGCATGCAGAGCTGCTTCCAACTGGTCTAAAGTCTGTATTGGGGGGTTCCGTGCCTGGATTCGCCGCCCTATGTCCACACATGCTCCAGAGGATTCAGATCTGGGCTTACAGCTGGCCAGTGTAGAGTTGTCACCGCATTGGCTCTCATGAAATCCACTATGACACGTGATCGGTGAGGCATGGTGTTGTCGTCCATGTACTGAGGTCGTGTAGCAAGTGGATGGTTGTCGAAATGTGGGACAACGACCGGCTGTAGGACGTCACGGATGTACTGAGCTCCGGTTAAGTTGCCCCTGATGGTGACCAAATCCAGCTTGCAATCATGAGACAGGCATCCCCACACCATAACAGATCCGCCTCCATACGCAACAGTTGACTGAATGTTCCTGGGGGTATAAGCTGTGTTCTTCTGTCGCCAAACGCGTGTACGTCCATCAGTAATGTGCAGTAAATATCGACTTTCGTCTGACCAATGAATTTTCCTCCACGTCCTCAGATTCCAGTCTCGTCTGGTCAAACACCATGCCAAACGTGCACGTTTATGGTGGTCTCTTAACAAGGGACGTTTAATGACTTCTGGCCTTTAATCCTGCCGCTTTGAGACGATTTCGGACTGTTCTGGTGCTGATGGGTCGATTTGGTAACCACAGTCTTTTCATCTGAGAACTTGTACTGAAGGGTTCTCGGCGAGCAAATCGTATCAGATTCCTGTCTTCTTGCGGTGTAGTGACAGGAGGTCTTCCTGACCTTGGACGGTCTTTTGCACTTCCGGTCTGCGCATGCTTTCGGACTAAGCGGCTGACAACAGGGTAATGGTAGCCCAGATTTCGTCCTATCGCCTTAAAGGACATTCCTACGGAATGACAATCGTCTCCGTGCCATGTTCAATGATTATGCTTAAATGCCCGTTTCGCACAACGTTAAATACCCACAAATACAGTCGGTACATACTGCTTTTTGTGATCCGCGAGGGTAGCATGTTGCACGAATTGTCACAAGCGATGCAAGCACGGCTGTCACACATCACTGGTTACAACGTATCGTGCAAACCCTACTCTTCTCATCATTGTACCTTGTTTAACTATTTCGAATAATCAGAGGGGGGGGGGGGGGAATCATCAAAAATATCAGGGGTTGCTTAACCTTTTTCTTTGTGTATATTATAAATGCCGTGTTGAGGCCGTTTAAATCACTAAAGTTTCGATCTAAGAACCTTTAGGTTCGCCTCTACTTCCAAAGGACCTTTAGTCGTAGTCTTGAGTTTTAGGTGTGCTGGGTGCATTTATTAAACATATTTTGCTTGTGTAGTTTGATTAAATATTTGGCTTTCAGAAATAGAAAACGTGTGTGACAGTTTTGTGAACCAGCTTACTGCTGATAAACCCGGAAGTGCTTGGAAGTGGATATTTGAAATCAATCAACACTTTTATTGTTTTTATTATTTTTTCTCACTTATTTCTTTTCTAGAAAACACTTTCAACAGACAACATTTTGTATATATTACCATATTTGTATAACTGTGGGAGCACTATTTTTGAAAGTATTGTTAACGTTTTCCTAAAGTTTCATCAGAAAGGCAAGTACCATTCTACTCAAGGAAAATCCCTGAAAAAGTACGATTCATTTTTAAATTTTGAAAACTTGAGATTTTAAAATAATTTTCGGCTGAAATAAAGAATGTTTGCTAAAATATATGCATTGAATTGAGGTATGCAACTTTAAAGAAACTATATACCAGTAATGTCGAGAAAGAATACATTATGTCTCTTAATCCTTAATTTGTAAACCCTGAAATTATAATACGAATTTATTTAAAAACCAAAATGGACCCAAATGCATCGGGCACCTGTCGAAAACAGGCCAAAATTTAAAAAATAAGACAAACGTTAAAAATAATTAATTCCATAAAGTCTGAACGGCTTCATAATTGCCTGAAAACTGTCATAAAGTTGCATAAATATTTTCAGGGTTTTTCAAAAGGGCTTGTCACATTCCTGCCCACTAACTCATGACAATAGCACGACTATTGTCAAAAAAAGGAATCAAATATCTAAATTCTTTTGACTAGTAGGTTCTTTTTCAATGAAGACCCCCAAAACAGTTTCTTTTTTAGTGTGAATGTCCCTGTAATTAAAAGTTCTACTGAATAAAAAGTTTATTTTGTTTCTGGAACAACCTCCAATAATCCTTCTTTCATCTTCTCATCCCGTCTCCTGTCTCGACTACCTCTTCGTCACTGGAACTTCCTGCCATCACCTGCCTCTCTTCTTCCCTTCTCTCTCTTGCCTCGTTCTGTTTATCTCTTTCCTCGGCTATGGGTCGCCTAGGATGAAGAACATCACCCGAATCTATGAAATCACTACTACTAACAGTTTCAATTACTTAGGCGTCCATTTGTCTTATGTGCTTTCAAACATCCCTTCAAAGCAAATTTTTAATGGCAACTGCAGACATATAAAACTTTCTGTGGTCGATGAAACTGAGTCCAGTGCTTGTAAAATGTTTTCAAATTAGTAAAAAGGTTTTGTTGCTACAGGACATCATCCAGTTACAGCACAACACTGCCCCCCTCCCCCCCCCCCCCCCCCCAATAGGCCACACACTCCAGTTAAATTTCCTTCTCATCATACACTATTAATATTAATTGCAGCACATAAATTCAGTTAATATGTAAAATACATATTCAAATTTTATTTTGTTTTCAAATTTTGTCTCAAATCATAGCTTATTACACTCCATTGGAATGAGCTTGTTCCAATGAGGGGGTCATAAGCTATGTTTTGAGACAAACATTGAATTTTTTTTGGTTTTTAGACCTAAGTTTTGTTATGTAAATTTTGTAACATGTTTTGATCAATGTAATTGAAAGTAATTGCTATTACAAGAGTATTTTGAATTTTTCAATGTAATTAATTACATCACAATTAATAGTAATTGAAAAAATCTTCAATTGCCAATTACAGCCAATTACTTTGAAAAAAGTAATTAATTACAGGTAATTACAATTATCAATTACAATTTGCCCAGCCCTGATATGCAGTATCTGATAAGGATGTAGTCAACTATATAATCAATCGCAAAACACGAAAGAAATTTCTTGAGCTCATGACTATTCTATAGTGATTTGGGCAGCTATTATAGCGAGTTAATAACAAAAAAAACAAAAAAAAAACACCAAAAATGATGGGACGGATGGATTGGCGGGTGGATGGAATCAATGGACGGACACAAGGACCCATCACATAATACAAACTGTTTTTCAACCAGGCATGAAAAAAATTAGAATCTTACAATGCATTAGCTATGAGCTTACATGTTCGTGTATCACCCATTCACTCTACGTATTGAATCGTTGGTATGAAATCATGATGTTTGTTTATATTGGTGGTTAATGTCACATATTCATGCACCGTGGCTAACCATGACACAATATAGAGATTAAGTTAAGTTTATTCAATCGTTTATACACATGTTGTCCATTTTAGTGGATTTACACCTCGAGCATTGGTGACTGTGTCCTGTTTCACCAATAAAGCAGAGCTTGTTTACTACAGTAAACAAGTGCTGCTTTCTTCCCAGGGTTCCCACAGAGAATAAAATCATGAATAATTATACAGTTGTTTATTGTTGGAATTTGTTTCTGCCCTACCAGAAACGGTAATGGGAATCGGCATTGGGAACTGACAGTACACAAGCCCTTTCTTCACAAAGATATCTATACTATGAAAGGAATAGAGTCTGTCTGTCTGTTTGTCCTCTAATCACGCAAAAAATGCTGCATGGATTCGGATGAAATTCTGCATAACTGATCCTTGGGCCACTGGGACGCACAGGGGGGTGGGGTCGATGCGACATACCTTTTATGTATTTTTTTTCCTACTTGGAGGGACATGGGAGTCAACGGGTCGATGTGACCCCCCTTTTTGTAAAAAAAATGTCTGTGCTCCAAAAAACTTTCTGTTTTTCCTCTTTTAAATGGGCATCGAAGGCACCGCCCAAAGGATGGGACTGAGTGTCCCGCCCAGAGGGCGGGCTGAGGCGAAAAATGTGTCATCCGTATTTTTTTTTTCACTTTTCATATGACACCTGTATTTTCCGGCCGAAGGACGGGTACCCCATCTAGTCCTATTTAATTCTAAAGCTGCCAGTGCCAAAAGTTTTGGGTAATAACATCACCTAAAAGAGAAATCAATGAAATTGTTTTTTTTTTTTTTTTTTTAAATACCTTTCTGGGAGTGATTGGTAACAGTGTATATTAGAACCACCTGTATCAGCAGATTAGGCACTTGTTGACCATGTATCAACACCATGACTTTATTATATCACTTCTTTTTTTTACTCTGGCAATAAGAGAATTAAATTGGATAACTGGGTGGGGATTCTTTGCTAGTATAGATTTCCCACAATTATTACTCTTTTTCAGATGGACCATACCTACCATATCACAGAAAGCTCGAAAAAGTTAAAAAGAAGAATTGATGAAATTGAATCAAAATTAGTTGAAGCAAAACGTGACCTTAAAAAAGTCAAACAGAGAGAGGGAGTCGTTCTAAGAATACTATAATTAATTTATTAGGTAAACTTTAACGAGAAAAAATATTATCAAAAGAGGATCAAATTCCATTATCAACCTATTCAAAGTTACCACTTAATCTATTTCAAAAAGAGCACAGCAGGTACACGGAGGAACAAAAAAAAATTGCTACAACCCTCCATTTTTATGGACCCAAAGCATATGATTATGCAAGGAAATTTATCCCGCTACCATCTCCACGCACAATAAGGCAATGGCTCTCTGTTATAAATAACCAGCCTGGTTTCTCTGAGCAAGTTACAACATTTTTACAGAGAGAATTAGAACGTGATCATTTTCAGTATCAATTTTGCTCATTAATGATAGATGGCATGAGTATAAAGAAAAAAATCGAATGGGATCAGACATCGAGGTCATTAATTGGTTATGTTGATTTTGGAAATGGCCCTAGTGATTTAAATTCAGACATGCAACCCGAAGCCAAAGAGGCGTTAGTTCTAATGGCTGTCGGTATTTGTGGCCACTGGAAGGTTCCCATTGGTTATTTCTTAACAGCTGATTTAGATGCCGATTCACAAGCCAATATGATTATCCATGGCATCACTAAAATAGAATCGACTGGGATAAAGGTGCTATCAATCGTCATGGATGGCCTTTCAGCCAATCAGACAATGATAAAAAATTTTGGCGGCTCTTTACACCCTCAAAATTTGAAATGTTTCAACAATCCATGCGATAATAGCAGGCAAATTTATGTCTTCTTTGATGCCCGCCACATGATTAAACTAATAAGAAATTTAATGCAGGCATATAGGGTCATTAAATTCAAATCCAATAATACAACATATGAAGTCAGATGGGACATAATAGAACTTTTGAATAAAGTCCAAAAAGAATGTTTAGTTGCTGCCAACAAGTTGAGTGCCCATCATATTGAATTTAATAAACAAAAAATGAAAATCTCATTGGCAGTACAGACAATAAGTTCTTCGGTAGCCAAAGATTTAGAGTTTATGAGAGTCTCAAAATATCCTGGATTTGAAAATTCTGAAGGCACAGAATTATGGATTTCACAAATTGATAGGCTGTTTGACATATTCAACAGCCGATCCCCAAAGGCATCAGGTTATAAAAGGCCATTATCTCTCTCCAACATCACTCACATACTGCCATTTCTGTCTCAGGGAAAGGCCGTTCTTCTTGAGTGTACGAAAGCCGATTCTCAAACAAAGATATGTGAATCAAAAAGACACATGGGTGTTTTAGGGTTTGTATTAAACATAGATAGCTTGATCAATCTTCTCCATAACTACTTGGCACCAAAAAATGTCCAGGAAAGCTACTGTATTTGTGCATTTATAAACTCTCCCAAGATCACCTAGAATTGTTTTTCAGTGCTGTCAGATGGGCTGGGGGTGTGTGGGGGAGGGGGGGGGGGAAATAATAATTCCTCTGCAAGGCAGTTTAAAAATGCATATAAGTCCTTGTTACCTCGTGTGGGAATAACTGCAAATGTTAGACCAATGGATAGTACAAATATTCTCTCAGTCACAGTAGAAAATCCCGAATTAACAAATGATGATGATGAAAATGACACGATGAATGCAATTATGGAAGATGACATTCTGGACGACAAATATTATTCCAATGCCTCGAAGCTAATTATGTAGAGAATATCTCAGTATATATAGTTGGGTGGGTGGTTCGAAAGATCCTAACAATAATTAAGTGTCACGAATGCAGAGAAGCAATAGTAGAGCCCAAATCAGCAGGGGTCCTGGAACGCTTTCCTTCCCATCAGCTTCTGAGACTGAAAGATAATGGTGGTCTCTTTGTGCCTTCCAATGGTCTGATTAAAATTGTCACCACCGCCGAGTCAGAAATAAGATCATCAATCGATATCTCTAACCCTGAAAAACACAAGATAGAAATTAGAAAGTTAGAAATTTTAGTTTTAAGAAAAGTACAAGGTCAAATTTTTTATCTTTTCTCAAAATACGAACAACATTTCAGCTCTGAAGCCATGGACATTACCGATAGCCATTTGACCTTTCTTGTAAAAAAGCCTACCTGTCTTTATTGTGATCTCAGGAGACACCATATTTGCAAAATGAGAACCATGCAAATTGTTGGCCCAAAAATCAGACATTCTCTCACAAAAACTGTCCTGTTCAAAAATCAATAGATAGAACTTCAACATTTCTACAAATTAGGGAGGGCAGGATATAAATTTTTAATTTCATGTAGATACTCTCCCCTGTCAAATAATAGTGATGCCACTATTGTTTAATCCTTTACCTAACATGAAAAGCAGACGACACTTGCAAAAAAAATTCTTGAAAACTATTTAAAGACCTAGGTTAAGACCCCTCATTGGAACACTCTCGATGAGCTCGTTCCAATGAGGGGTCATAACCTATGTTTTAGTGACAAAATATTAAAAAAGTAATGAAAATTAATTGGAGTTTTTTTTAGAATAGCGCTGGTCAGTTTTGGCCGTTACGTTAGGTAAAGGGTTAAATCTGAAACAGTGTTGTTCATTTGAGAAACGTTGTCGCACTCACGCTTCTGAATTTGAAACGAGAAGCTCTCTTTTTTAGCGCTTCTCCATTACAGGGATTAAAACACGCAAATGAGGTGTGGAAAGTATACCTGCAAAGTGTTGTGTCATTTTAATTAATGGTGACAGCTGAAGTGCATCTACAGATATGCAATACATAACTGTCCATGCTTTTTCGACACATTCTAAACTTATTTTGGGTAATTTTTTGCAGTGACAAATCAAGATTGTTTAGAAAACAAAACTCCACATAAATATGATATTTACAACTGAATGACATATTACTACTCGCATTACGTATTGCACTTACTGACCAAACAAATCACACCATTTCGTCGATGCATTTAATAACCAATGACGCTATTGTTTATAGTTTGTCTTGCTTTTCATTGGGGATCAGTCAGTCTATCCACAGATTGCATTAACCCTTTACCTGAAGTTGGTAGCAGACGACATCGCAAAAAAGTTCTCGTATAACCAAACACTTTCATTTTTTACTTCCAAAACATTGCTTATGGCCCCTCATTGAAACAAGCGTGACACGCTCGTACCCCTCATTGGAACGATCGCAATGCGTTCGTTCCAATGAGAGGTCATAAGCTATGTTTTGGAAGCAAAAAATGAAAATATAAAAGAACTGAATGGTGATTTTTGTATACAGCGCTGGCCGGTTTTGGCCGTTACGTACGTTAGGTAAAGTGCAACCTTTTCGTGTCGGCATTGTTTTACTGTAAAAAAGTGAAAGCAATCATTCACCAATGGGAGCGGGGGATTATCGATGAATTTCTGCTATAGACTAGTACTACTGTCATTGTGGTACTAGTGTAATGTAAATTCTATCTCTAACCAAAAAGTTAATGAAAAATATTTTCACTTTTCTTAAAACATTTAGAAGAGTGAGTGCAATCACTCTTCTTGCGATTTTTAGAAGTGTTGTTTTCAGCTCTCCTCGTGTTTTCAAACCAACAACACTGCGAAAGAAATGTTCATCATCACTATTATATGGTAAAGAGATATATAGGGAAAATGCCATCACTATTATTTAATTCAGGTAAAAATAGGAAGTCATCCCTACTATTTGGCAAATGAGAGTATATGTATTTTCATCAACATTTATCTCTGTATCTATGCAGTATTTATTTATTTATTTATTGGTGCTTAACGCCACATCAGCAGCTAAGGCCATATCGTGGCGAGAAAACATTAAAAGAAAACCATGGCAGAAACGATATACAAAGATGAGTAAAAAACAATTATAATAAAAATGATACTCAATGTAATATGAACAGTGATGCGTGAGAAACAAGAAAGATGAATAATTCACAAATCAACCTGATGAATTTAAGTCTTAAAGACTCTAGTTAAGATAATAAAAACAGTTTTAAAATTTATTAAAAAGGTTGATTGATTTCAAAAATGAGAGAATCATATTCGGGCTAGTACGATAAAAAAGATCTCTCAGAGATCCTACAGAGAAAAACTGCCCTCTGACATGATTAAAATCTGTACAATGTAAAAGAATGTGCTCCACTGACAACACCTGCTGGCAGGGAACACATTCTGGTCGCACAGTACCCTCCAACAAAAAGGAATGTGTAAGTCTTGTATGACCAATATGACATCGCGTCAATACTGCAAGATCCTTTCTAGAAAGGTTACTAGACGGGTAGTGATCACAGATATCTGGTCGGAATCGATGGAGCTTGTTATTTGTCGCTCCATCCCAATCCGCCTGCCACACAGATTTGATGTGCTTATTGATATGTGGTTTCAAATCACTGGAAGGGATGTTAAAATCAGTGAGAGGCTTGGATAAAGCCTGTTTTGCTGCACTGTCTGCCCTGGTGTTACCAGCGATACCTACATGTCCGGGTAACCAGCAAAACACGATATCATATTGGTCAGACATGAGAGTTGTCAACTTCTCACGAAGTTCCAAAATGAGAGGGTTCTTCAACTTGGGGTTGAGTAAAGCAAGTAAAGTGGAAAGAGAGTCAGAAAAAATAATCAACTTCTTTTCCTGCACATTTTCTATGTGTTCACGCGCAAGTTGTATAGCTTTAACTTCAGCTGTGAAAATAGAACTCTGATTCGGTATTCTAATTGAGGTGATACCATCACTAGTAACAGCGGCTGATGATACTTTGTCACCATCTTTAGATCCATCTGTATAGATCCTTGTATATGCACTATACTTGGACTTTATTTCGGCATATTTTTGTTTGAACTGCAAGGAATTGGTATCAGATTTTTTGGTAGAAGCAAGGTCCAAAATAACTGTAGGTTTTTTAAGATGCCAAGGAGGAATGTGTGATTTACGGTTTTCTTTTATAGATTCAGAATCAATTTTTGCAGACTCCATGTGGGGTTTAACTCTAATTCCCAATGGAGGAATATGTTTCGGATGTCGGTTAAAAAAGTCAACATTTTGAGGTTCTGAAATACAATTAAAAGCAGGATTTGAAGGATTGGCCAAAAGTTTAGACACATATTGGAGAGACAATTTAATTCTGCGCTTCTCAAGAGAGGGCTCCTCTGCTTCAACAAGCATCGAGTCTATTGGGGATGTTCGAAAAGCCCCTAGACTAATTCTAATACCACTATTGTGAATAGCATCAAGTTGTTTTAGGTATGACTTCCTTGCAGAACCGTAAACTATAGAACCGTAATCTAATTTTGATCGAACAAGTGACCTATACAGATGGAGCAAAGTTTTTTGGTCAGCACCCCAATCAGTGCTACCAACGACCTTCAGTAGGTTCAGAGCTCTCTTACATTTAACTTTTAGTTGTTTTATGTGGGAAGTGAAATTCAGTTTGCTGTCAAACAACAAACCTAAGAATTTCACTTCCTTAACAACTTTAATAGGACTCCCATCAAGTTTTAACTCCGGATCGAGGTGATGTTTCCGAAGCTTACAAAAATGAACACAATTTGTTTTCATCTTTGAAAATTTGAAACCGTTTTCTGTGGCCCATTTTTGAATTTTGTTTAGGCACAGCTGAAGTTTGCGCTCTATAGCATTCATTTTCTTGCTGCTATAACAGATTAAAAAATCATCGACATACAATGAAGAGTCTACCATATTTTCAATTGCATCGATGATACTGTTAATTTTAATCGAAAACAGGGTAACGGATAAAATACTACCCTGAGGAACCCCCAATTCCTGCTCGTGAGGATCAGATAACGTTGACCCAACACGAACCTGAAACTGGCGGTCCCTCAAAAAGTTTTCAATAAAAAGAGGCATACGCCCTCTCAACCCCATGTTAAAAAGATCTTTTAAAATCCCATACGTCCACGTTGTATCATATGCCTTCTCTAGATCAAAGAAGATGGCGACCACATGTTCTTTTCTAGCAAAGGCATTTCTTATAAACGTTTCAAGTCTGACCAAATGATCCACAGTACTCCTCTGGTTTCTGAAACCACACTGAACATCCGCAAGCAGATTGTTCGATTCCAGAAACCAGACAAGTCGATCATTGATCATCCTCTCCATGGTTTTGCACAGACAACTGGTTAAGGCAATAGGCCTGTAATTGCTTGGGTTGCTGTGATCTTTATCAGGCTTAGGAATTGGAATTATTGTTGCTTTACGCCAGGATGGTGGAAACTGGCCAGTCACCCAAATGCCATTAAAAATTGATAATAAAAGTTCTAGTGAAGATTGAGGCAGATGCTTTAAAATTTGGTAGTGAATTTCATCGGGACCAGTGGCAGTATCCTTTGCTCTATGCAAGGAGTTACATAACTCCTCCATAGAGAAAGGTTCATTGTAATCCTCTAAAT
This sequence comes from Pictodentalium vernedei, assembly GCA_031216915.1. NCBI lineage: Eukaryota > Metazoa > Mollusca > Scaphopoda > Dentaliida > Dentaliidae > Pictodentalium > Pictodentalium vernedei. The sequence continues at coordinate 371,890,162 of CM062291.1, forward strand.
TGTTGGAGGTAAATTTGATCTTTTGCCTTTCTTGCTGTTTTTTAATTTTGATAAATTCTGGATTACAATTTTCAGATGACGAATGTTTCGAAAATGTGGAGGCCAAAGTATTTGAAATTTCTGTTTTAGAGGTAATTAAGGTGTTGTTTTCCTTCAGGTGTTGTACAGTTGATTTTGTTTCTTTTCCTTTAATCTTTTTAATCATTTTCCAAATTTTAGTGATAGGGGTGTTTTGGAAAATCTTCGAAATGTAAGATTCCCAAGAACTTTTCTTTTTTTGTTTTATATGTCGTCTTGTTTTTGCCCGATTTATACGAAGTTTGTTTAAATTATATGTAGTTGGTGACTTGTTAAATTCCCTTTCAGCTTTCTTACGATCCTTTATAACCTTTTTGCATTCATCATCAAACCATGGTTTGTTGAAACGTTTTGGATTTGTCGAGGTTTTAGGGATGACTGTGTTTGCAATGTCAAGCAGCTCGTTTGTAAAATGTTCGATTTGGTCAGCACTATCCTGAAATTTCTCCCGTGTGAGTCGTTCAGAACAAAGCGATGAAAAAGTGTCCCAGTCAGCTTTTTTAAAGTTCCACTGGGGCACTCTCTCATCATCCGCCGGAACTACACTCTCCAACACTATTGGAAAGTGATCACTCCCGCACAAGTCATTTTCTACCTTCCACGAAAAGTCGAGGAAGATAGAAGGGCATGCAATTGAAAGATCAATCGATGTATACGAACCAGATGCGGGGTGCAGATAAGTGTCTGAACCATCATTAAACAAACACAGATCATATTTAGTAACGAACTCTTCTACAGTTTTGCCTTTTACATCTTCTTGACTGCAGGAATCACCCCAAAGAGGGCTATGTGCATTAAAATCACCCAACAAAATGTATGGAGTTGGGAGCTGTTGGACCAGTAGCTCAAGATCATTCAGTTGTAGGACTTTACTTGGTGAAACGTAAATTGAACAAAGTGTAACTGTTTTGTCTAAAGTAAGGCGTACGGCCACAGCCTGTAAATTTGTCTGTAATGGTACAGAACTGTGAATGATGTCGTTCCTAACTAAGACAGTCGTTCCACGAACATGAAGATCATTATTGTCAGCCCATGCATTATGCGAAGTATAATGCTTAAAAGCTGAATAGTCTTGAACTTCAGGTTTCTTTAAAAGAGTTTCCTGCAGGCAAAAAGCTACAGGATTGTATTTTTGGCTTAGAAGACCTAGTTCATTAAAATTAGCTCTAAAACCTCGACAATTCCACTGTATAATGTTTTGTTTGGGTTTATTACCCATGTTTAGTAGGTGATTTTGAAGGTGGACGAATGGGAGATATTGCCCCCGTGTTTTTCTTTGGTGATGTTCTGTGGGGCGACCTACCCTGTGAAGAATTCAGGTGTAGTTTAGTAGAGAACGTGTCGTCGATACACTCATCGACTGACATTTTCTCAATTCCATCAAACATGTTGTTTGTCACAACATTTTGAAGTCTCTTAGGTAAGCGATCTGATTCTAGTTTCTGTTTTTCTTTGTTAATTTTTTTCTGCTCTCTCTCGTGCTGCCGTCTTTGATTCTGACTTAGATTTTGTTGTTGTGCTTTGTGTTTTTGATCTGGTTTTGGTTTGTTTGATTCGTTTTTGTGTTCTGATTTAGAGTTTTGTTCTTTATGATTTTTTTGTTCTGGTTGTTGTCTGTTCTTGGGTATTTCCTCTGTTGTTATTTGAGCTGTTGGATGTGTTTGGGTTGATTTTGGTTCAGTCGGTTCTATAATAAAGGCCTTCACTAAAGAAGGAATTGTTCCACTGAGCCAAGTGTATTGGGTCTGGCATTCCACTGACTGGGTGGGTGCTTTTTGTGACAATTTTGTTGCATATGTTTGTGATATTGTGTTCATACCAGGCAATGATGACACTATGTCTCTGGCCTCTTTAAAACTAATTTGCCTTTCAACCTTGACTTTTTGAATTTCCTTTTCCTTTTTCCAAACAGGGCAATCCTTAGATGAAGCTACATGATTGCCCTGACAATTACAACATTTGATGGCATTCGTGCAGTGGTCTTGATGTTCATCACCACATTTAAAACATATGTTTTTTTGCCCTCTACAATTATTTTGGCCGTGACCATATTTTTGACATTTGAAACATCGAAGTGGATTTGGGATGTACAAATCCACTTTGATGTTCATGTAACCAACTTTAATAGACTTTGGTGGCTGAGCTGTATTGAAAGTTAAAATATAAGTATTAGTTGGTATCGATTTGCCATCTCTTTTGATTTCAATTCTTTTGACAATATTCACTCCCTGCAGTTTTAATTCATTCTGGATTTCCGTCTCAGGAATGCCAGACAGCTCTCTTGTTCGTACAACGCCTTTGCTTGTGTTGAGTGTTTTGTGAGCAAAGGCGTTAACTTCCAGATTAACCAGTTTATCCATTTTTAATAAATTGAGTGCCTGCATTTCTCTTCGACATTCAATTAAAATTCCACCAGATCTTAACTTTTTTACATCCTTCACATCCCCAGCTATTCCCTTAATGGCTTTTTCCAAGGCAAACGGGTTTATATCCGTTGCCTTTTTACCCTCTTCAGCAGCATAAATTATAATGAATTTTGGCCAATGATTTAAACTTTGCGAGGTTCCATAATCCGAGTCAGAATCAGAAGTATTCAATTCAAGTTCCCTTTTTTGTTTTTTTTGTGGTATTTTAGCCATGTTTTATTTTTTTAAAGTTCATTGCTCCGGCTCCCACCCACCGCGGAGTCCAACAAGGGGTAGGGTTACTGCTTCACAGTGAACCCACCGGGTTGCCGGTATTCCCACATACCTGGTATGGAGCAGTATACTCAGCCAGTGTTGATACCGAAGTATGCCACTGGCTGATTGGCCCGTGTGTGGAAGTGCCATGTCTTCAGATGGCGATCATCCAACCAATCACTTTATAAAACCTTGTAATTAAAGCTGCCACGTAGAACTGAGTCAAACAGTAGTGCAGCAAAACTAAGTATTTGGTAAAATATGTTTAAAAACAGTACACAATGGCAATTATGATGTGTGATTAAAAGAAATGACTGATTGAATGACCACCAAATGCCCCCCGACGTGACACCCAGTACTTTTTGGGGTGGGGGCTCCCGATTGGCCAGAACGGACCATCCGACCATCCTTCTACTCCCGAAATTGGGGCCAAAGCAGTGTGTTGAACAAGATTATCTCCGAAATGGAGACCAGGGCTCCATCCCGGAGACTGCCCTAACCGGGGCAACGAGTCCTCAACTGCCAGGATTCCTTCTTCCGGGGCCTTCGGAATGCACCTCACGGGAGAACAAGGTGCCTGCCAGATGGTATTAGCAGGATTGATCATTTTGGTCCGGGGCTGCGTATTTATGTATTTCGCAGCGAACCAACTCAATTGAGCAAACCTGCCAATTAGAAATTAGCAAACCTGCCCAATTGAGCAGGCCGTCCTCTATCCGCCACCTGAGGACCCGCCTAGTAGGGGAAGATCAAACCCCCCTAGGATCTATGCAGTGTTTGGTAATAGTATAACACTCATACCAATAACAAAATTTTAAAATCAAAATTCTTATTGCCAATTAACTTATTATTTCTGTGAACATATAAAGAACAACACCAACCGACATTCTGCTCATGAAACATAGGGTTTTACTGGAGTTGGATATGAGCCAAATCGCCTGAATGTAAGCTGTTAATGGTAGAGCTTTGTTTTCAAAAAGCAGTTATGAATTTGATCATTCAGTAATTACCTGAGTGTTATGTTATATAGTTTATGCCCCTTTGCACACTGAACGTCGAAAAACTCTGGCGGACATGATTCAGAGATGCTATGCTAGGACACCAGGCAAAATTTTCATTTATGAAGCACCAGGTTTAACCCGTTGCTTCACCCATGGAAAATTTGCTTGATGCCTAAGTTAATTATACAGTACAGTTGTCGTGGATTAGTCACTTTCCATGCGTGGATAATTTATCCACAGAGTTCTGGGGGCACCAAGCAAAATTTCAACCCGGTGCTTCATCAATGGAAAATGTGCTCTGTGACATAGTTAATTATTCCTGAATTGTGTACATGTACGTGGATATATTGTCCACGTGTGGAAAGTGACCAACCCACGATGGCTGTACTGTATCTGAATTGTTTCTTTGGATAAATTGTCAATGCGTGCAGAATGAAATATCCACGACTTTACTGTACATGTCTGGTTGTCTTTGATACTTGAAAAAATATTCTAGATGAGAAACCTGAAACATAGAAAATAATTTCCATCCCAGTATTTACAATGAATCTTCAGACATTATTTTTTCACTTTGAGAGAAGATCATTTGTTATAATGTTATTAAGCTTGAAATTAAATTAGTATAACTTGTATTATCACACTATAAATTATCAAATTGCAAATGAAACTGCAAATGGACAGTTTCAATAAAATTTTATTGAGAATTCAAAATCTTGTTTTTTTTTATCATTCAAAACAAATGCTTGTTTAGAAAACAATATTTATTGAATATTCTAATGTCTACAAGGACTGTATCAACACAAAAAAAACCATCCCCTTCACAATATTCCCAGACAGATTTTCACTGTCAGTGTCATCTTCTCAGCATGTTACTGCCAAGGCACACTTTCTATTGACGTTTTGAGCAATGGAAACTTGAATCACTCAAGTTTGATATCTTGTGATGCATATTATTAAAGGCATATTAAATATTTATAAGTGTGCAGATTTATACACGCCATAAAAGAAAAAAAAATATTCATAGCAAGTAGCTTCTCCATAGTTAAAACCAGAGATATCGCTAAGTGGAATGCAGACCTGTCCACATGAAAAACTGACGAGTGCCATATGTGAAACCACCCACGTGTAGCCTCACGACGAGTACCAATAACATCCACAATCGGAAAGATGAGTGCCAATAACATACGTCAATCAGAAATTGAACACCAGTGCACACAAAGTCTTCAGACACCTCAGAACAACGGACCTTTACAGTTGCTTTGAACTGGATTCTTGTTACGAACTACATCAGGCACCTGAATGTGATGGCAGGAATATAGGGTCATATCAAAGGGGACCTATATTCCTGCCGCTATGTTCATATCGCTGAACGCTGAACTAAATACTATCATTCAACACTGCTTTCACAATTGAGAAACCTGACACGGATACTAAAATATCAGATCAAGGCCCATTCATTTCCTGTGATCTCTCATAGCTTGTAATAGTAATGATGAATTTCACTACAACAATGCTTAAGGTTCCAGATTAATGTCACATGACACATGCCAATCTACGGGGGCGATAATGTTGCACTCGTGAAAGTTGGAAGACACTGCTTGCACGCGGACCATCAAACTAGCTGTCGTAAATTTCCAGGCCTGCGGATAATACTCCGGTTGGCCAAATTCTCCTACACTATACTGCATACACTAGTTACTCATAATACAGATTCGGTTAGTTCACCAATGGGCCGAATTCTCATCGATTTTTAGGGGAGTTTCCCACAAATTTTTAGTTTTGGGCAGAGTTCTCTTCAATTTTTTAGGGCAGAGGTTTTCAAAAATGTTAGAGCCGTGTTCTCCTGTGGTCGGACTTCTCGTGTATTCGCTCTGTTTGACACTCAAATTCAAAAGATCTGACTTACCTACTATTAACGTCGAAAAAATGATCTGGTGACTTACCTATTATTACGTCGAAAATATGCTATTTACTTTTTCGTGCTGTTTGTTGTATCCAATTTCTGTTGTCTGGACTGTAGCATCTTCCATAAATCTTGTATCCAGTGAATCCTGCACGTCTAAGTTTTGACAATATAAAGTATTGTTTTTTTATTACAGACGTTTAATTGTTTTTATCCCAAAATCAGATGTGTTTTCAACGTGTTTATATACATTTACATATTTTCGCTTCCTGCTTTTTGCCCTGTTGCTCCGACCTTGACCGCGGCACACAGTTTGCCGTCCAATCACCACGGGACTGCCACTCTAGATTATTATTACATATCTATGTTCTGAAGTGTAAAGGGACCGTTTGTTAAACTCGCACATAAGGTTAAGATAAAATAACATTGCGGTTTTTTGCACTGGGTTTGTCCGCCCCCCCTCCCCATCCCCTCCAAAAAAAAAAGAACAGAAAAACCTTTCATTGTACGGAGATAGGCCTACAACAGGGGTGTTCCTATTCGCTGTTTGTTTTTGTCTCCTACAAGATTTCGGAGATTAACTCTAGCATAGCGACCTGAAAATTGTTAGTTGAACTTACCTGCAAAAATGAGTATTTTACAGCACGAATCACGCTTGAGCATTTCAACCAATCAGTCCAGTTCTTTAAATTCTGGAGTACATTTTTCGATATGCAGATAGATATTCGGCAAATATGCGAATGAAAAGGTAATTTTACATTCTTCTCAGAAATGCTTATACGTTTATCACAAAACAAATTCGTTTTTTTTGAAATTGATGATTTTGATCGGCTTTTAGTTATGAGGAATGGGACGGGAAGAATGTTGGATTGAAAGGACGTACCAAACCCAAGAATTTTATTACGGACTTTCTGGCCATGTTTGGACTAGGTTTGATGGCATAGAAAGCAGAAGTTTGGAAACATATTGGAGTGAAAGTCTTATTCTGCGCTTCTCAAGAGAATGCCCTTATAAAAAAGTACCATGGTAAATCCCAAAATACCCTGGTAATACCATGGCCTTATAAAAAAGTACCATAGTAAACCATGGTAAATCCCAAAATACTCTGGTAATACCATGGCCTTATAAAAAAGTACCATGGTAAATCCCAAAATACCCTGGTAATACCTTGGTATTACCAGGGTATTTTGAGATTTACCATGGTACTTTTTTATAAGGGTGCTCCTCCGCTTCAACAAGCATTGAATCTATTGAGGTCTAAAACGCACCCAAGCTAATTCTAATACCACTATTATGAATTACATCAAGTGGTTTGAGGTATAATTTTCTCACAGAACCATAAACCACAGAACCGTAATCTAATTTTGATCTAACAAGTGAACTACAGAGATTGATTGTTGTTTGATCAGCACCCAAATTAGTGGTACCAACTACCTTCAGAAGGTTCAGAGCTCGTTCACATTTTATCTTTAGTTGTATTTGAGAAGAGAAATTCAGTTTGCTGTCAAACAACAAATCTAAGAATGTCACTTCCTTTACAATACAACTTTATAATGGTACTTCCATCCATTTTCAACTCCGGGTCAAGGTGATGCCAACAGAGCATACAGAAGTGAATACAAACAGTTTTGGTCTTTGAAACCGTTTTCTGTAGCCGATGTCTGGATTCTATTTAAAGTTAAACACAGCTGAAGTTTCCACTCGATAGTATTTATATTTTTACTGCTATAACTGACTGAAAAATCATCAACATACAATGGGGGAATTTGCCATATTCTCAATTGTTTGATCTTAATAGAAAAGAAGGTATCGGATAAAATTCTACGGTGAAGAACCCCCAACTCCCTTTCCTGTGGATACACGAATCTGAAATTGCTGGATCTTTAAAACATTTTCTATAAAAAGAGGCATCAGCCCTCTCAACAGCATGTTAAAAAGATCCTTTAAAATCCCATGCGTCCACGTTGTATCGTATCCCTTTTCTGTATCAAAGAGTGTGGCGACCACACGTTCTTTTCTAGCGAAGGCAACTCAAATAAACGTTTCAAGCCTAACCAAATGATCCACAGTACCTCTCTTGATTCCAAAACCACACTGAACATTCTCAAGTAGATTGTTCGATTCCAGAAACCAAACAAGTCGATACTTGATCATCCTTTTAATGGTTTCACACATGCAACTTGTTAATGCAATGGGTCGATACTTGCTTGGGTTGCGGTGATCTTTATCAGGACGTGGGAATTGGCAAATCACCCATATTTCGTTAACATTGACAATAACAGTTCGAGAGATAACTGTGGCAGATGTTTTAAACGTAATGTATTTCATAGGATCCAGTGGCAGTATCTTTTGCTCTATGCAAATAGTTATCTAACTCTTCCATAGAGATGGGCTGGCTGCAATCCTCTAAATTGTTTTGAGGTAAATTTGATCTTTTCTTTTTCTTGTTTTTTAATTTTAATAAATTCTAGATTACAATTTTCAGACGACAACACAATTGGAAAGTGATCACTCCTGCATATGTCATCTTATACCTTCCATCTAGCAAGAGAGAAGTACAAGCAAGTTAAATCGATGTATATGAATCAGATGCGGGGATGCAGATAAGTATATAAACCATCATTAAACAAACACAAGTCATGTTTTAGTTTTTGTCCTTTACGTCTTGTTGACTGCAGGAAATACCGAAATATGACTATCACCCAACAAAATGTGTGGAGTTGGGGAGGTGATGGGCCAGCAGCTCAAGATCATTCAGATGTGTTTTTCTTGTTGAAACATAAATCGAACATCGTGTAACTGTTTTGTTAAATGTTATGCGTACCGCCACAGCTTGTAAATTTGTATCTAAAGGTATAGGAGTCAATATCAAAATTTACCACAATACGAGTCAGTCAGTTTGGAAAAAATAATAAGTAAAAAATAAGTTATCTCTGTGTTGTTTCGGTAACTAAAGCACTCTAACTTGACGAAAACAATAAAACGCAAGCTTAAGAACAACTGTCAGTGTTTTCTATGGCAATCACCAACAGATAGCCCATATGCGTGTCTCTCCTGTAACTGACTTTCCAATCGATTTATTCTGCTTCTTGGTATTTATTTCCAAATAAAAAAGATTCAGAATTAGGGGCTGAGTTGTAGTGGTTAAAGTGAGATGGGACTCTTATGTCATATTCCGCCTTCCAACAAAATGGCCACCATTGAAGGGGTTGAGAGAGAATTGACACATTTCATAATATGATAAACTTTATTTCTCCAAATAACTTGAATGTTTGAGAATATGTCATATGTCAACAAAAGATGCACATATAGTCCAATGAAATTAATTAAAAACCAATTCTGCTTCTTGCCATATTTTTGTATGAAATGCAAATAACTTGTCGGTTACACGAGGGACTCTGATGTTACATGAGAAATGCGGCATGTTACAGAATGGAAAACTTTCTAGATGAAAAGGTACACACATTTTGTGCACGTGTTAGAATTACCTCATACTTTTCCAAATAAAAGGAGAAAGATATCTCTGAATACGATGGTCCAGGGACATTGAATTAATATACTTAGACGATTTGTCGCAGTGAAGTGTGATTAGTCTCGTTACTGTAGAGACCACGGCGTTACACGATTGACGGAAATATTCTCTGATCGACTCCTATGTCTCATGTAGGTAATATTCAAGATATTGGATGAGAAAAAGAACATATATTGAAACTTCTGGTGAACTCGAGTTGTTTGAATAATAAAAACAACAATAAAGTAACTAATTAATTTGGCGGACTGAATCGTATATTGTGTCCGAAAAGAACACACAATTAAATGTTCGTTCGAATGAAGAAATGAGCAAATGAACGGTCAGAAAATATATTATCTGACTGTTCATTGCCCATTTCTTCATTCGAACGAACATTTCATTTGAACAATAGATCATTTGTTTTGAATTGACATTGACATTTATATCAATGTCAATTCAACACAAATGATCTATTGTTCATATACAGGACATGTAGTTCATTTTCCATTCCTTGTGTACGTGTACTTACTCGATTAGTGGCCATCATCAGTCACCCGAAGATACAAGCTGCACGTAGTTGGTCCCTATCTGCAGTTGTTTTGCTTAGCCATATCCATCGTGATGTGTAATAAAATCAGACCGTGATGTGTCTTTGAATCTGGTTTGTTGTATTCAACAAGTTGGAATGACATAAAAATATTTCGCGAGAGGCTAACGCCTCTCGCGAAATGTGAGTATGCCATACCAACGAGCTGAATTCAACAACCCAGATTCAAACACACATGTATCACGTTCTGTCTATATATATATATATATATATCTTGGATTTCTCCACACTAAAGTGTGTCGTATATACGACACATTTTAGTGTTATGAAAGCCAAGAAATGGATGAAGTAGTTCAGTCAGGATAGTACATCTCAGTGGAAAAAAACAAATCTTCACGAAATTCGCATGCATGTGCACATGATATTGCGATTACGAACGTGTGGCTACTGCACTAGGGCTCTTCATACCGTGCACCCCCCCCCCCCCCCAAGTCACCCCCACTACATTTGATATGTAATTGACTCCAAAACCAAACACGTAGACGGAGAACGGAATATTTTGAATCGACAAATCATCACGTTGATGAGTTATGAACATGGCTACTCACACAAATCGCATGTGAACACACGTGTACCGTAAAAGCGTTCAGATGTGCACAATTCATGTGCCCATTTCTTGCAAGAACAGCACTGTATCCACTCCTCATTCGGCAGTGAGAAACTATACAATTCACAACAAATCAAACACAATCGTCATCAGATTTTTATACCCCTGCTTCGAAGAAGTGGGGGCTATATAGGAATCGCCCTGTACGTCCGTCCGTCCGTCCGTCCGTCCGTCCGTACGTCTTTCCGGACACAAAATTCTTGTGTGCGCAACTCCTCCTACATTTATCAATCAATTTGGACAAAACTTTTCAGACATCATCACTACTAAGTGAACATGCGCATATTCCAAGATTTTTGATCTGCGACAATTTTAACCAGGTTATCTCCCTTTGACTTAGATTTATTGTGTCTTTCCATCCGAACAAATTCTTGTGTGCGCAACTCCTCCTACATTAATGAACCGATTTTGACGAAACCTTTCAAACATCATCTCTACTAAGTGAACATGTGCATATTCCAAACTTTTTGATCTGCGACAATTTTAACCAGGTTATCTCTCTTGAACTTTGATTTAATATGGGTTTCTGCATGAAATTCTTGTGTGCGCAACTCCTCCTACATTTATCAATCAATTTGGACGAAAGTTTACAGACATCATCACTACTAAGTGAACATGCGCATATTCCAAAATTTTTGAGCTGTGGCAATTTTAACTAGGTTATCTCCCTTTAACTTAGATTTATTATGGGTTTCTACATGAAATTCTTGTGCGTGCAACTCCTCCTACATTTATCAATCAATTTGGACAAAACTTTTCAGACATCATCACTACCAAGTGAACATGCGCATATTCCAAGATTTTTGATCTGCGACAATTTTAACCAGATTATCTCCCTTTGACTTAGATTTATTGTGTCTTTCCATTCGAACAAATTGTTGTGTGCGCAACTCCTCCTACATTAATGAACCGATTTTGATGAAACCTTTCAAACATCATCTCTACTAAGTGAACATGTGCATATTCCAAACTTTTTGATCTGCGACAATTTTAACCAGGTTATCTCTCTTGAACTTTGATTTAATATGGGTTTCTGCATGAAATTCTTGTGTGCGCAACTCCTCCTACATTTATCAATAAATTTGGACGAAAGTTTACAGACATCATCACTACTAAGTGAACATGCGCATATTCCAAAATTTTTGAGCTGTGGCAATTTTAACTAGGTTATCTCCCTTTAACTTAGATTTATTATGGGTTTCTACATGAAATTCTTGTGCGTGCAACTCCTCCTACATTTATCAATCAATTTGGACAAAACTTTTCAGACATCATCACTACTAAGTGAACATGCGCATATTCCAAGATTTTTGATCTGCGACAATTTTAACCAGGTTATCTCCCTTTGACTTAGATTTATTATGTCTTTCCGTTCGAAAAAATTCTTGTGTGCGCAACTCCTCCTACATTAATGAACCGATTTTGATGAAACCTTTCAAACATCATCTCCAGTAAGTGAACATGTGCATATTCCAAACTTTTTGATCTGCGACAATTTTAACCAGGTTATCTCTCTTGAACTTTGATTTAATATGGGTTTCTGCATGAAATTCTTGTGTGCACAACTCCTCCTACATTTATCAATCAATTTGGACAAAAGTTTACAGACATCATCACTACTAAGTGAACATGCGCATATTCCAAAATTTTTGAGCTGTGGCAATTTTAACTAGGTTATCTCCCTTTAACTTAGATTTATTATGGGTTTCTACGTGAAATTCTTGTGTGCGCAACTCCTCCTACATTTATCAATCAATTTGGACAAAACTTTTCAGACATCATCACTACTAAGTGAACATGCACATATTCCAAGATTTTTGATCTGCGACAATTTTAACCAGGTTATCTCCCTTTAACTTGGATTTATTATGGGTTTTCAAATGGGATTCTTGTGTGTGCAACTCCTCCTACATTAATGAACCGATTTTGAATACATGTTGCACATTGTAAATGTGTTTTTCCAAATGTAAACCATATATGTGTGGGCTCTTTAAGTATTCAGTGCTGTTCTGTGGAAGGCCACATGCAAATACAAATTTCAACAACAAAAAATGATCTTTATGTAAACATTTCCTTATGGCCTTCACCTACATGATCAGAAGTGCATTCCTCTAAAAACCCAAAGCGGGGGTATTAATCACCTTCAGTGATAGTTCTAGTTTGTTTTGTTTATTCTTCTTTGTTGGCTGTTGTCTTCTTGATTTCTCTCTCTCTCTCTTTCGTTTCACTTTTTTTACCTTTCTGGGTTCATCGACACTCTCAACCCTGGCAGTCAACCCCATACCTACCCTCTCAGCCCCAGCAGTCAACTTCCCATCCACCCCGTTAACCCCACTCCCCACAGCCAACTCTCTATTGACCCTCTCAACCTCACACTCCAAGGACAACTCTCCATCCACCCTCTTAACCCCACTCATTGTGGCCAACTCTCCATCCTCCCTCTCAACCCCAGTCTCCCCATCCACCCTCTCAACCTCACTCTCCACAGCCAACTCTCCATCCACCCTCTTAACCCCACTCATCATGGCCAACTCTCCATCCACCCTCTCAACCTCAGTCTCCCCATCCACCCTCTCAACCTCACTCTCCACAGCCAACTCTCCATCCACCCTCTCAACCTCACTCTCCACAGCCAACTCCACATCCACCCTCTCAACCTCACTCATCATGGCCAACTCTCCATCCACCCTCTCAACCTCAGTTTCCCCATCCACCCTCTCAACCTCACTCTCCACAGCCAACTCTACATCCACCCTCTCAACCCCACTCATCATGGCCAACTCTACATCCACCCTCTCAACCTCACTCTCCCCATCCACCCTCTCAATCCCACTCATCACGGCCAACTCTCCATCCACCCTCTCAATCCCACTCTCCACAGCCAACTCCACATCCACCCTCTCAACCTCCTCCTCCACCCCCTCAACCTCACTCTCTGCGGCCAACTCACCAGCCACCCTCTCAACATCAGTCTCCCCATCCACCCTCCCAGCCTCACTCTCCACATCCAAGTCTACATCCACCCTATCAACCTCAATCTCCCCATCCACCCACTCAACCTCACTCACCGCAGCCAACTCTCCATCCATCCACTCAACCTCAGTCTCCCCATCCACTCTCTCAACCTCACTCTCCGCAGCCAACTCTCCGCCCACCCTCTCAACCTCAGACTCCCCATCCACCCTCTCAACCTCACTCTCAGCAGCCAACTCACCGGCCACCCTCTCAACCTCAGTCTCCCCATCCACCCTCTCAGCCTCACTCTCCACATCCAAGTCTACATCCACCCTATCAACCTCAATCTCCCCATCCACCCACTCAACCTCACTTTCTGCAGCCAACTCTCCATCCACCCTCTCAACCTCAGACTCCCCATCCACCCTCTCAACCTCAGTCTTACCATCCATCCTCTCAACCTCAGTCTTACCATCCATCCTCTCAACCTCAGTCTTACCATCCATCCTCTCAATCTCACTCTCCGTAGCCAACTCTACATCCACCCTCTCAACATCAATCTCCTCATCCACCCTCTCATTGTTAGTTGTCTTATTATGGTTGTCGTTGGCATAAGTCTTCTTCACTGTTAGCTTCGCACTCATTGTCACTTTAGGCTTTTTAAACTTCTTTCCGGTCGCGCCCTCTGCAATATTCACTGATCCAACAGTTCCAACTGCACTTTCACATGAAGCATCCGCACGACGATTCCACACCGTTCATCAATTTGATTCTGGAACGAAGCTGTCTTAAAGAAATGGTCATTACAGACACTCTCATGGCAAATACAGCTCGTATCTCGATATGAAATATGCAGAGGCATAACACATTTTATCTGATGTAGCTGCATTGTACCATTTACTGCTTTCAAAGTTTTGTCTCTCAGCAAATTTTGGCCATGATTTATCTCTCTATCACTTATAAACTTGACAATGACAGAACTGTTTTTTCAGATTTTGAATGAACGATTCTCCGGAAGAAATGTCACCTCCATATTTTACAAAGTTATCCGCAGTTCTCTTGATCGAACCACCTATGGGGTCCGGTGTGCCTTTACCGTGTCCAGCCTCGAAGAAGTTCCAATTTATCGTGCTGAAACCCAGTTTGAATGGTTCTGTCGACAGTAGAAAGAAGTTCCCCTTCTGCCTGTACTGGGTAGTTGGTCCGTCACTAGTCACTAAATACCTCCAGATGATTGGTAAGTGGGTAATTCTGTGTTATGTCTTGTAACGCCGGCTTCAAATGAGCCCACATGGCTCCAGGGTCGTGACTTAGGTTATTAGAGACGGTACAGAATGAGGTAGGTACGTTACTGCCAGGAAAATAAACCTCTGTGTGTAACGAAAGTTGTTTCTTCGATGCACCGAAATGCATACTTTGGATTTCAGATGACAGCTTACAGACGTAGTTTTCGGAGAAATCAACATGGATAACATCTGTTACGTTCTCTCTCTTTTGTTTATAGTACATATATTAATTAGGTTCGAATATTAAAAGTGTGTTTTTGTAGCGCTTCATGGCCAGCTGAAAGTCGTCAATGAGTTTACTCGCTGGTCCAGTAATTTTTTCTTTTGTAATGAGTTTAACTTCCTTATCGGTCCCTTTTATCGTTCGTTTTTCTTTCTTGTTGTCCATTGGAACCAGTTGGCCTCATTGTTAGTAAAGGTACATGTATTATATTTTGGTTTTCTGTTTTTGCAGTCGGTGCAGTCGCCGTACATGCACACTTTTGTCTTTCGGTTACAAACGATTTGCTTAAGTAAAACCTCCAAGTCGTCGGTTTCTACGATTTCGTACTTGTTGAGAGCTCTCGCCATAAAAGCGGTGTTTTCACACAGTTTACAAAGACATGTGTTCCGATCACTTTCTCTGGGAAATCGTATCCAGAAGGGTCTGAGACGACAAAATGTCGTATAACTGAGTTTAGATGTTAAAACTTCTGCGCTCCACTTCGTCCAGGTGTTTTTCAACGAATCACACAGAATTCTTTTTAATCTTACGCGATGTGACAATGTTTTTCGCGCCCGTAACTATTCGTGAGACATTATCGTCTCTCTCATAGAAGTCGCGGATCTTTGCGCACATTCTTCTTGAAAGTGACGTTGGTTCGCGCCTGACATTCCGATCGAGATACTGATACCACATAAATTGAACGCGACCGTCTTGAATCGATATTTCCGAGTTATAGAACCTCCCAAGATTCGTGCAAGTTTGTTTTTTCCCTTCTTCTGGAGGTCATGTAGGAATGGGTAATCTGCGCTACCAGCGAATGGTGAAATTCTAACGTCCTTTTGACTGATGTGGTGGGCACACAGCGTTTCAATAATCTTTGAGTTTTTGTTTTTGGCGTATCTTTTTTGATTGCATAATTTGGTTCTCTCGCGAATCCACCTCTTCTTATACATTGCTGTTTTTCTTCTTTCCTTCTCAAATTCGTTTCGTAGCTGTTCATTGTCTCTGTAACATTTCGACTTTTCTCTTTTCCTTTTTCTCACTGCCTGTGCACTCTGTCTTGAAGGCCCGGGAATTTCCTCATCCTGAGCTGGAGACGGAGGGGGTGTGAATAAAACTTCGATTGTACTTTTTTCCTTCATTGCTCGTTTTTTCTTTCGACGGTATTTACGTGCATGTCGAAGCTCTCTTTGTGTCATATCTTTCACTAACTTTTTCTTTCCCACTTCTAGGTCTTCTCTATATTTCGCTTTCTGTTTGTTTAGATAAGCTGCTCTGCGTTCTGGGTCAGCATATCTCTTTAAACGAAATTTCCGCTGTCTCTCGGCATTACTTATACCCATCTCTGGAAAAGAATTAAACATACATAAATTTATTGTCAAATTCCGACGTGGATTTGGGCATTGGATAGATTGTAGTTCGATGTTCATTCTAATAACAGGAAACACCTAAAGAGCAGAGAATCTATTTGGAACCACCACCCACCCCGCCCCAGATGGGTCTAACTTCCAATCACTGTGAGCATCAGACCCATCTGATGCCGGGGTAGGTCCGAATAGTTTCTCTGCTCATTCAAGTATCAATGTTTCTAGTTGTCAGAATGAACATCTTTTGGTATTATAATCTGCGTTATTTGCCGATGTCCGTTTCATCAATAGACTCGGGATGTGACATCCTGACCCGTCACGACCACGTTTTGAAAAAACACAAAAGGGTGCGTGAGATAATTTACTCGTTTCTTGCATGTTAATGTGAGTTTTCATATGAGTACTCATTATTTGGTATTAACCAAGGAGCATCCATGTATCGCCACTCGTCTGCTCATAAGTATACATAAAAATGAAGCAGCTTATTTTGAGTACCCTGAGAAAATACCCGTAATATGAAAATATCAATATATCATTAGTGTAACACTGCAATTTCTCTCGTGTAACAAAAGGGCTCAAAATTATATTTTACCGGGGTGCTATCTGTTACTCACAATATTCACCCTATATGAGCATGAGTAGTGAAATTAAATGATATGAGAAGGCATTTGGCCGACACAAAACGAGCGTTTGTCTCCCAAGAAGCAACACATGCCCATTGAATAACAATGTCCTATCTGCTGTAACATTTTTTTGACCTAGATGCAATATCAATTTTCGTCACATCTGGAGCAACACCAGAATGGTTGCGTCCAAAATGTAAGAAACTGTTAGTCACGTTGAACTAATGATAACTAATACCTAGGGGGGTTTGACCATCCCCTACTAGGCGGGTCCTCAGGTGGCGGATAGAGGACGGCCTGCTCAATTGGGCAGGTTTGCTGGTTAGTTAATAATTAGCAGGTTTGCTCAATTGGGCTGGTTCGCTGCGGAATATACGAATACGCAGCCCCGGACCAAAATGGTTAACCCTGCTAATGCCATCTTGCAGGCACCTTGTTCTCCCGTGAGGTGCATTCCGAAGGCCCCGGAAGAAGGAATCCTGGCAGTTGAGGACTCGGGCCCCGTTTAGGGCAATCTCCGGGATGGAGCCCTAGTCTCCATTTCGGAGATAATGTCCAACACACTGCTTTGGCCCCAATTTCGGGAGTAGAAGGATGGTCGGATGGTCCGTTCTGGCCAATCGGGAGCCCCCACCCCAAAAGTACTGGGTGTCACGTCGGGGGGCATTTGGTGGCCATACAATCAGTCATTTCGTTTAATCATTTATCATAATTGCCATTGTGTGCTGTTTTTAAACACATTTTTTAACCAAATACTTAGTTTTGCTGCACTGTTTGTTTCAGTTTCATGTGGCAACCGTAATTACCGTGTTTTATAGAGTGACTGGTTGGATGGTCGCCATCTGAAGACCTGGCACTTCCACACACGGGCCAATCAGTCGGTGGTATGCCTCTGCATCAACACCGGCTGAGTATATTGCCCTAGTATAAGTATGTGGGAATACTGGCAGCCTGATGGGTTCACTGCTTGGCAGTAACTCAACCCCTTGTTGGACTCCGCGGTGGGTGGGAGCCGGGGCAAATGAAAAACTAAACAATAAACCATGGATTCAAACACCAAAAAATTTAAACGAGGGCGAGACTCACTTTCTGATATCTTTGATTCTGATTCAGATACAAATGATTCACCTACATTGCCTAATTGGCCAAAATTTATAATTATATATGCAGCAGTAGAAGGTAAGAAGGCAAGTGACATTAACCCCTTTGCCTTAGAAAAAGCTGTTAAGGGAATTGCTGGCAGTGTTAAGCATGTTAAAAAACTAAGAAGTGGAGCAATATTAATAGAGTGTAGTAAGGAAGTCCAGGCAAAAAACTTAATGAAAATTGATAAATTAGCAGATATGGAGGTGAATGTGTTTCCACATACCTCATTAAACAGCAGCAGAGGAGTAATTAGAACAAGAGAATTGGCAGGAATTGATGTACTCGAAATACAGAAAGAGCTGGAATCACAAGGTGTAACTGCAGTTAAAAATATAGAAATTAAGAAAGGGGGTTCAGTAATAAAAACAAATACATATATTTTATCTTTTAATTCTTCTCAGCCACCAAAATCAATCAAAGTTGGCTATATGAACATCAAAGTGGATTTGTACATTCCAAATCCACTTCGATGTTTCAGATGCCAGAAATATGGCCACGGGCAAAACAACTGCAGGGGTCAAACGACATGTTACAAATGCGGCCAACAACACCAAGAGCCATGCACCAATTCCATTAAATGTGTAAACTGTCAGGGCAATCATATGTCATCATCCAAAGATTGCCCTGTCTGGAAAAAAGAAAAGGCTATACAGAAAATAAAATGCGAAAAGCAAATTAGTTTTAAGGAGGCCAGAGATATTGTATCATCAATGCCTGGTATGAGTACATCATCACCTTCATATGCTGCAAAATTATCACTAAAATTACCTTCAGTGGCAGTAGGCTGCCAAACTCAATATACCTGGATCAAGGGCACATTACCATCTTTAGTGGAAGCTTTTACAATGGAACAGTCAAACGAAACAGAACCAAAATCCACACAAACACCATCAACTACTCACAGAACAATCGAAAACAAATCAACGCCAAATCCGAAAAAAGAAAAGGAACAACTAAAACCAGATGAAAAAAAAATAAAGGAAGCAAGATCAGAACAAAAGAAAGCCCAAACAAAACCGAAGCCACAAAATCAAATTCAAAATCTGAGTCAGAATCAGAGAATGAATCAAGCCAAAAAGAATACAGAAACGCAGAAACAGTCAGAAAGAATCCCCAAGGCCCTTAAAGACCCTGTTACACGTAATAGGTTTGAGGGCCTTGAATCGATGGAAGTCGTTGAGTGCATCGATGAAACGTTCGGGCCCTTACGCCCGAACACCTCTCTGAATATGTCCCCAAGACACAAATCGCCTAAGAAAGCTATTGGGACAATTTCACCCATTCGTCCACCAGATAAATCTCCAACCAAATATGGATAAAACACACAACAATAATATAATACAGTGGAATTGCCGAGGTTTTCGAGCCAATTTTAATGAACTGGGTCTTCTGAGCCAAAAGTATAAACCTGCCGCTTTTTGTCTGCAGGAAACTCTTTTAAAGAAACCTGACTCGCAGGATCATTCAGCTTTTAAGCATTATACTTCGTATAATGCCTGGGCAGATGATAATGACCTTCACGTCCGTGGAACATCTGTTTTAGTTAGAGACGATATCATTCACAGATCTGTACCTTTGAATACAAATTTACAGGCTGTGGCGGTACGCCTAACATTAGACAAAACAATTACACTATGTTCGATTTATGTTTCACCAAGTAAGACCCTACAACTGAATGATCTCGAGATGCTGGTCCATCAACTCCCAACTCCATACATTTTGTTGGGTGATTTTAATGCACATAGTCCCACTTGGGGTAATTCCTGCAGTCAGGAAGACGTAAAAGGTAAAACTGTGGAAGAATTTATTTTAAAATACGACTTGTGTTTGTTTAATGATGGTTCAGACACTTACCTACACCCCGCATCTGGTTCGTATACATCAATTGATCTTACAATTGCTTGCCCTTCTATCTTGCTCGATTTTTCTTGGAAGGTAGAAGATGACTTGTGCGGGAGTGACCACTTTCCAATTGTGTTGGAGAGTGTAGTTCCGGCAGACGATGAGAGGGTGCCCCAGTGGAACTTTAAAAAGGCTGATTGGGACACTTTCTCATCGCTGTGTTCTGAACGACTCACACGGGAGAAATTTCAGGATAGTGCTGATCAAATAGAACATTTTACAAATGAGTTACTTGACATTGCAAACACAGTCATCCCTAAGACCTCGGCAAATCCAAAACGTTTCACTAAACCATGGTTTGATAATGAATGTAAACAGGCTATAAAGGTGCGCAAGAAAACTGAACGGGAATTTAACAAGTCACCAACCACACATAATTTAGATAAACTACGTATCAATCGGGCAAAAACAAGACGACTTATAAAACAAAAAAAGAAAACTTCTTGGGAAACTTATGTTTCCAAACTTAACCAAAACACTCCTATCAACAAAATTTGGAAAATGATAAGAAAAATTAAAGGAAACGAAACAAAATCAACTGTACAACACCTGGAAGATAACAACTCATTACTTACATCTAAAAAAGAAATTTCAAACAAATTGGCTTCCACATTTTCGAAACATTCGTCGTCTGTAAATTGTAATCCAGAATTTATCAAAATTAAAAAACAGCAAGAAAAACAAAAGATCAAATTTACCTCCAACAATCTTGAGGATTACAATGAACCTTTCTCTATGGAAGAGTTACGTAACTCTTTGCATAGAGCAAGGGATACTGCTACTGGTCCCGATGGAATTCACTACAAACTTTTAAAGCATCTACCACAAACATCACTACAACTTTTATTATCAATTTTTAATGGCATTTGGGTGACTGGTCAGTTTCCACCATCCTGGCGTAAAGCAACAATAATTCCTATTCCTAAGCCTGATAAAGATCACAGCAACCCAAGCAATTACAGGCCTATTGCCTTAACCAGTTGTCTGTGTAAAACCATGGAGAGGATGATCAATGACCGACTTGTCTGGTTTCTGGAATCGAACAATCTGCTTGCGGATGTTCAATGTGGTTTCAGAAAGCAGAGAAGTACTGTAGATCATTTGGTCAGACTGGAAACGTTTATTAGAAATGCCTTTGCCAGAAAAGAACATGTGGTCGCCATCTTCTTTGATTTGGAAAAGGCATATGATACAACGTGGACGTATGGGATTTTAAAAGATCTTTTTAACATGGGGTTGAGAGGGCGTATGCCTCTTTTTATTGAAAACTTTTTAAAGGACCGCCAATTTCAGGTTCGTGTGGGGTCAACGTTATCAGATCCCCACGAGCAGGAATTGGGGGTTCCTCAGGGTAGTATTTTATCTGTTACCCTCTTCTCAGTGAAAATCAATAGTATTATTGATGCAATTGAGAATATGGTTGACTCGTCATTGTATGTAGATGACTTTTTAATCTGCTATAGCAGCAAAAAAATGAATGCTATAGAGCGCAAACTTCAGCTGTGTTTGAATAGAATCCAGAAATGGGCTACAGAAAACGGCTTCAAATTCTCTAAGACGAAAACTAATTGTGTACATTTCTGTAAGCTCCGTAAGCACCACCTTGATCCGGAATTGAAAATAGACGGGAGTCGTATTAATGTTGTTAAGGAAGTGAAATTCTTAGGTTTGTTGTTTGACAACAAACTGAAGTTCACTTCTCACATAAAACAACTAAAGATAAAATGTAAAAGGGCACTGAACCTCTTGAAGGTAGTTGGTAGCACTGATTGGGGTGCTGACCAAAAAACATTGATCCATCTGTATAGATCACTTGTCAGATCTAAATTAGATTATGGCTGCGTGGTTTATGGTTCTGCAAGAAAATCATATCTGAAACCACTTGATGCAATTCATAATAGTGGTATTCGAATTAGCTTGGGTGCATTTAGAACTTCACCAATAGAATCAATGCTTGTTGAGGCAGAGGAGCCTTCTCTTGAGAAGCGCAGAATTAAACTCTCCCTTCAATATGTCTCTAAACTTCATTCTAATCCATCAAATCCTGCTTATACCTGTGTTGCAGAACCTCGAAATATCGAATTTTTTAACCGCCACCAGAAACATATTCCTCCATTGGGAATTAGAATTAAGCCCCATATGGAATCTGCCAAAATTGAACCAGATGCCATTAAAGAAAACCGTATATCACAGAATCCTCCCTGGCATCTTAAAAAACCGACGGTTATTTTAGATCTTGCTTCTACCAAAAAGTCTGAAACAAATTCTCTGCAATTTAAGCAGAAGTATGCTGAAATTAAGTCAAAGTATAGTGCATATACAAGGATCTATACAGATGGATCAAAAGATGGTGACAAAGTATCATCAGCTGCTGTTACTGGTGATCATATCACCTCAATCAGAATACCGAATCAAAGTTCTATTTTCACAGCTGAAGTTAAAGCTTTACAACTCGCTCTTGAACATATTGAAAATGATCAGGAAAGGAAGTCGATTGTTTTTTCCGACTCTCTTTCCTCTTTACTAGCTTTACTCAACCCCAGGTTGAAGAACCCTCTCATTTTGGATCTTCGTGAGAAGTTGACCACTCTGATGTCTGGCCAATATGATATCGTGTTTTGCTGGTTACCCGGACATGTAGGTATCACTGGTAACACCAAAGCGGACAGTGCAGCAAAACAGGCTTTAACCAAGCCTCTCACTGATTTTAACATCCCTTCTAGTGATTTCAAACCACATATTAATAACTACATCAAATCTCTGTGGCAGACGGGATGGGATGGAGCGACAAATAACAAGCTCCATCGCTTCCGACCAAACATATTTGATCACTACCCATCCAGTAACCTTTGTAGAAAAGACCATGTTATTCTGACTCGATGTCATATTGGTCACACACGACTTACACATTCCTTTTTGTTAGAGGGTAATATGCGACCAGAGTGTGTTCCCTGCCAGCAGGTGTTGTCAGTGGAGCACATTCTTTTACATTGTACTGATTTTGATCTTGTTAGACGACAGTATTTTAATGTTGTGTCTCTTCGAGACCTATTTTATCATACAAATTCACATAAAGTTTTGCTGTTCCTGAAAGAAATCAACCTTTTTAATAAATTTTAAATTGTTTGTTTTTATTATTTCACATTCTCATTCATTCAGGGCTGATTTACGCAGCATTTTCTGAACACTTGATTTCACTTTCACCTTACTGTGTTCTTTGATTAATTTTATTCCTCATACTTCATATTTCGTTGATTGGTTTTTAACTACCTCATGGCAAATGGTGATCTATTTTAAAATGCATACCTTTCATCGCCACGATATAGCCTTAGCTGCTGATGTGGCGTAAAGCAACAATAAATAAATAAATAATGATAACTAATAACATTGTACATGAACCACCGCCTGGAATTAAGGGTTATTGCACTCGCTAGTATCTCTGCTGTAACGAAATCGGTTTCTCTCCTGTTATAATTCATCCATAAAACAAGTCCAGAAAACAGAAACTTGTGATGAGAGGGAGGGGGAAGATTCGAGATTGAACAATTAAGGCCATTTGCTTTGGAAAGAACGAACGGCTTCTCTCATCTCACTGTATGGAAACAGTTCCACCCCAATCCTAATGCCCACTTTCTCTCCTATAACAGTTACAGTCGCTAGTGTTATCATTCGGCCTATACGGTAGAGAATGTTAAAGTAGAGAAAAACACACACATTTTGAGACGGCGTCTTAATGGTTTCTCCCCATGTACATTGAGAATATGGGAATATCTTTTGCACAACTCAGGCTGTATAATGCTTAAATCGAGGTGATTTATCACATGTCCTATATCAATAAATGCTACGTATTCAAGAGACCAATTTTGAAAATACGTATGGAGGTCAACTTACCTGCAAGATTATTATTTTGTTGATAAACGTCTTTCTAAAAAAAACGCTTTGTCGTCTGCTGTATCACCTCTGACGCTTTCTTTGGCGCGTGACGTTGAGTTTGTCGTCATTGGGGAGGCGGCGGTATTTTGACTGAGAAGCAATCTGTTACAGGAGAGACTTCGAGTTGGGGTACAACTTTTCAGAATAAATTTTGTTTCTTATAAATTAACCGTCAATTGGACTAGTGTGCTAAAACTACAGATAAGTGATCATACTCGAAATATACAGTGAACTTTCCAGTTATTATTCAGATTATGCGCTGAAACCGTTAACCCTGTTCATGAAAATCGAAATTGGGACACACAATTTTGAACAAGATGGGCCTTTACAGGTTATGCTGGATACATTTTACCTATAAAGTGCACGCCTATTTCATTCGTATACTGTAGCACCGACAGCGGGGTGTTGCTCAAAATATAGATTGGACACTCTGTGTGTATTATTTTCGTCCCATGTCCTTGGGACAAACAATTGTGGTAAATTTTGATATTGACTCATAGCTCTGTGAATGGTGTCACCTCTAACTACAACAGGCGTTCCACGGATATGAAGATCATTATCATCTGCCCAGACATTATACGAAGTATAATGCCTAAAAGCTGAATGATCTTGAGTTTCAGGTTTCTATAAAAGAGTTTCATCCAGGCAATAAGAAGCAATAAGCAGGTTTATACTTTTGGCCCAGAAGACCCAGTTCATTAAAATTAGCACTTCAAACATGTTTGAAGGCGTTTCGAAAACCTATCTGTTTCTAGTTTGTTTTTGCCGTTTCCTTTTTTGTCTTGTCATCTTTTTCTTGTTGTCTCTGACTCTGACTCAAATTTTGTGGAGGTTTGTGTTGTGTATCAGATTTTGGTTTGTCTGGCTTGAGTTTTTCTGGTTTGGGATTTTTTTTTCTTTCTATTCAAATTTAGTTAAATCTTTGGTTTGCTCATGTGTTTGTCCCGCTTTTAATTTCTCTGTTGTTTGCTTTGTTGATTTTGTTTGTGTTGACTGTTGTTCAGTTTGGTCGATTGTCAAACCCTGTACTAAAGGTGGAATTGTACCTGTAAGCCGTGTGTATTGAGTTTGGCATTCCACTAATTAATTTGTGAGTTACTTTCTTAGCCTTTTGTCGGAGAGGATAAATTCATGCCAGGCATTGATGATACTATTTCTCTGGCCTCTTTGAAACTGATCTGTCCTACACATTCAATTTTTTATATTTCTTTTTCTTTTTTCCAAACAGGGCACAATCCTTGGATGCAGCTACATGATTGCACTGGCAGTTACAACATTTGATGGTATTTGTGCACGCCACCTGGATGTTCTGCGCCACATTTAAATCATATTTGTCTTCCCCTACAGTTGGTTGAGACGAGTTAAAAAGTTAAAATATATGTGTTTGTTGATATAAATTTTCCATTTTTTTAATCTCTATCCTTTTAACCTTATAATTAGCAGGTTTGCTCAATTGTGCTGGTTTGTTGTGGAATATACGAATACGCAGCCCCGGACCAAAATGGTCAACCCTGCTAATAACATCTTGCAGGCACCTTGTTCTCCCGTGAGGTGCGTTCTGAAGGCCTCGGAGGAAGGAATACTGACAGTTGAGAACAGACTGGGTCCAGGTTAGGACAATTCTCCATGATGGAGATCAGGTCGTAAACACTGCTTTGGCCCTGATCTCCATCATGGAGCTACCTGTTCAATACACTGTTTTGGCCCCAACCTCGGGAGTAGAAGGATGGTCGGATGTTCCGTTCTGGCCAATCGGGAGCCCCCACCCCAAAAAGTACTGGGTGTCACGTCGGGGGGCATTTTGGTGGTCATTCAATCAGTCATTTCTTTTAGTCACACACCATAATTGCCATTGTGTACTGTTTTTAAACACTTTATATTTTAACAACTACTTAGTTTTGCTGCACGGTCTATTTAATTTATACATGGCAACTTTAATTACAGTGTTTTGTAAAGTGATTGGTTGGATGACCGCCATCTGAAGACCTGGCACTTCCACACACGGACCAATCAGTCAGTGGTATGCCTCGGCATCAACACTGACTGAGTATACTGCCTCATACCAGGTATGTAGGAATACTGGCAACCCGGTGGGTTCACTGCATGGCAGTAACCCTACCCCTTGTTGGGCTCCGTGGTGGGTGGGAGCCGGGGCAGTGAACGACTTTACAATTTAAACATGACATCTCAACATTCCAAACCAAAACGACCTTTCTTAACTACCGGACTCCGAGACTCTGACTCAGAAGATGAATTGATTCAGTCGTTAATTCCACCTGATGACAATATTCCAAAATTCATACTATTACACTCGACTGACGAAAATAAGAAATTAAGTACTATCAATCCTTTTGCACTCGAAAAAGCCATCAAAGGTATTGCTGGAACTGTTAAAGATATTAAAAAATTACGATCTGGAGATATTTTAATACAGTGTGTAAAACAAAATTATTTATTTATTTATTTATTGGTGCTTTACGCCACATCAGCAGCTTAGGCTATATCGTGGCGATGAAAGTGTATATTTCAAAAAGACCATTAATTAAAATATGAAACAAATTGAATAAGAGGTTTAAAAATGATGAGTGTGAAACATAATGAGAAGGTGAGATCAGTAGTGCAAAAATACTGTGTAATCAACCCGTGAAATAAATACAGATAGATGAAAATTAAAATGGTAAAAACAATTTAAAATTTATTAAAAAGGTTGATTACTTTCAAGAATGAGATGACTTTTTGCGGGCTCGTGTGATAAAATAAATCTCTCAAAGATCCAACTGTAAAATACTGCCCTCTAACATGATTAAAATCAGTACAATTCAAAAGAATGTGTTCCACTGACAGCACCTGCTGGCAGGGAACACATTCTGGTCGCAAATTACCCTCCAACAAAAAGGAATGTGTAAGTCGTGTATGACCAATATGACACCACGTCAAAATTGCAAGATCCTTTCTACAAAGGTTACTAGACGGGTAGTGATCTGAAATAGTTGGTCGGAAGCGATGAAGCTTGTTATTTGTCACTCCATCCCATTCCGCCTGCCACATAGATTTGATGTAACTACTAATATGAGGCTTAAAATCACTGAAAGGGATCTTAAAATCAGTGAGAGGCTTTGTTAAAGCCTGCTTTGCTGCACTGTCTGCTTTGGTGTTACCAGCGATACCTACATGTCCGGGTAACCAGCAAAACACGATATCATATTGGTCAGACATGAGAGTTGATAACTTCTCACGAAGTTCCAAAATGAGAGGGTTCTTCAACCTGGGGTTGAGTAAAGCAAGTAAAGAGGAAAGAGAGTCGGAAAAAATAATCGACTTTTTGTCCTGAGCAGTCTCGATATGTTCAAGAGCGAGTTGTAAAGCTTTAAGTTCAGCTGTAAAAATAGAACTCTGATTCGGTATTCTGATTGAGGTGACATGATCACCAGTAACAGCAGCTGATGATACTTTGTCGCCATCCTTAGATCCATCCGTATAGATCCTTGTATATGTACTATACTTGGACTTTATTTCGGCATATTTTTGTTTGAACTGCAAGGAATTGGTATCAGATTTTTTGGTAGAAGCAAGGTCCAAAATAACAGTAGGTTTCTTAAGATGCCAAGGAGGAATGTGTGATTTACGGTTTTCTTTTATAGATTCAGAATTAATTTTTGAAGATTCCATGTGGGGTTTAATTCTAATTCCCAATGGAGGAATATGTTTCTGATGTCGGTTAAAAAATTCAACATTTTGAGGTTCTGAAATACAAATAAAAGCAGGATTTGAAGGATTGGCCAAAAGTTTAGACACATATTGTAGAGACAATTTAATTCTGCGCTTCTCGAGAGAAGGCTCCTCTGCTTCAACAAGCATTGAATCTATTGGAGATGTTCGAAAAGCCCCTAGACTAATTCTAATACCACTATTGTGAATTGCATCAAGTGGTTTTAGGTATGACTTCCTTGCTGAACCGTAAACTATAGAACCGTAATCTAATTTTGATCGTACAAGTGATCTATACAGATTGAGCAAAGTTTTTTGGTCAGCACCCCAATCA
The DNA here is from genome assembly GCA_031216915.1 of Pictodentalium vernedei. NCBI lineage: Eukaryota > Metazoa > Mollusca > Scaphopoda > Dentaliida > Dentaliidae > Pictodentalium > Pictodentalium vernedei. The sequence continues at coordinate 371,918,009 of CM062291.1, forward strand.
GTGCTACCAACAACCTTCAGTAGGTTCAGTGCTCTTTTACATTTAACTTTTAGTTGTTTTATGTGGGAAGTGAAATTCAATTTGCTGTCAAACAACAAACCTAAGAATTTCACTTCCTTTACAACTTTAATGGTGTTTCCATCCATTTTCAACTCTGGATCAAGATGGTGCTTCCGGAGCTTACAAAAATGGACACAATTAGTTTTGGTCTTTGAAAACTTGAAACCGTTTTCTGTAGCCCATTTCTGGATTCTGTTTAAACACAGCTGAAGTTTCCGCTCTATAGCATTCATTTTTTTGCTGCTATAGCAGATCAAAAAATCATCAACGTGCAATGAAGAATCTACCATATTCTCAATTGCATCGATGATACTATTGATCTTTATCGAGAACAGGGTAACAGACAGAATACTACCCTGAGGAACCCCCAATTCCTGTTCGTGAGGATCAGATAACGTTGACCCAACACGAACCTGAAACTGGCGGTCCTTTAAAAAGTTTTCAATAAAAAGAGGCATACGCCCTCTCAACCTCATGTTAAAAAGATCTTTTAAAATCCCATACGTCCACGTTGTATCATATGCCTTCTCTAGATCAAAGAAGATGGCGACCACATGTTCTCTTCTAGCAAAGGCATTTCGAATAAACGTTTCAAGTCTGACCAAATGATCCACAGTACTTCTCTGGTTTCTGAAACCACACTGAACATCCGCAAGCAGATTGTTCGATTCCAGAAACCAGACAAGTCGGTCATTGATCATCCTCTCCATGGTTTTGCACAGACAACTGGTTAAGGCAATAGGCCTGTAATTGCTTGGGTTGCTGTGATCTTTATCAGGCTTAGGAATAGGAATTATAGTTGCTTTACGCCAGGATGGTGGAAACTGGCCAGTCACCCAAATGCCATTAAAAATTGATAATAAAAGTTCTAGTGATGTTTGTGGCAGGTGCTTTAAAAGTTTGTAATGTATGTCATCGGGACCAGTGGCAGTATCCTTTGATCTATGCAAAGAGTTACGTAACTCTTCCATAGAGAAAGGTTCATTGTAATCCTCTAAATTGTTGGAGGCATATTTGATCTTTTGTTTTTCTTGTTGTTTTTTAATTTTTAGAAATTCAGGATTACAATTTTCACACGACGAATGTTTCGAAAATGTGGAGGCCAAAGTGTTTGAAATTTCTGTTTTAGATGTAATTAAGGTGTTGTTTTCCTTCAGGTGTTGTACAGTTGATTTTGTTTCTTTTCCTTTAATCTTTTTAATCATTTTCCAAGTTTTAGTGATTGGAGTGTTTTGGTTAATCTTAGAAACGTAAGATTCCCAAGAACTTTTCTTTTTTTGTTTTAAAAGTCGTCTTGTTTTTGCCCGATTAATACGCAGTTTATCCAAATTATGTGTTGTAGGTGACTTGTTAAATTCCCTTTCAATTTTTTTCCGATCTTTTATAGCCTGTTTACACTCACTATCAAACCATGGTTTGGTGAAACGTTTTGGATTTGCCGAGGTTTTAGGGATGACTGTGTTTGCAATGTCAAGCAGCTCGTTTGTAAAATGTTCTATTTGGTCAGCACTATCTTGAAATTTCTCCCGTGTGAGGCGCTCAGAACAAAGCGATGAGAAAGTGTCCCAGTCAGCCTTTTTAAAGCTCCACTGGGGCACCCTCTCATCGTCCGCTGGAACTACACTCTTCAGCACAACCGGAAAGTGGTCACTCCCGCACAAGTCCTCTTCTACCTTCCAAGAATAATCGAGGAAGACAGAAGGGCATGCAATTGTAAGATCAATTGATGTATACGAACCAGATGCGGGGTCTGGACCATCATTAAACAAACACAGATCATGTTTTGTAATGAACTCTTCTACAGTTTTACCTTTTGCATCTTCTTGCCTGCAGGAATTACCCCAAAGGGGGTTATGAGCGTTAAAATCGCCCAACAAAATATATGGAGTAGGGAGCTGTTGGACCAGTAACTCAAGATCATTCAGCTGTAAAGCTTTACTTGGTGAAACGTAAATTGAACAAAGTGTAACTGTTTTGTCTAATGTTAGGCGTACCGCCACAGCCTGTAGATTTGTCTGTAATGGAACAGAACTGTGAATGATGTCGTTCCTAACTAAGACAGTCGTTCCACGAACATGAAGATCATTATCATCTGCCCAGGCATTATACGAAGTATAATGCTTAAAAGCTGAATGATCTTGAGCCTCAGGTTTCTTTAAGAGAGTTTCCTGCAGGCAAAAAGCAGCAGGTTTATATTTTTGGCTTAGAAGACCGAGTTCATTAAAATTCGCTTTAAAACCTCGACAATTCCACTGTATGATGTTTTGTTTGGGTGTATTAATCATGTTTGTTTGGCGATTTGGAAGGTGGACGTATGGGCGAAATTGCCCCAGTGTTTTTTTTCGGTGATGTTTTACGTGGGGACTTTCCCTGAGAAGAACTCAGGCATTTGGTTGAGAAGGTGTCATCGATACACTCATCGACTGACATCTTCTCAATGCCTTCAAACATGTTGCTTGTAACAACATTTTGAAGGCGTTTTGGTAGCCTATCCGATTCTTGCTTCTGTTTTTCTTTGTCTGTTTTCTTGATAAGACGTTCCTGTTGGCGTCTTTGATTCTGACTCAGATTCTGTTGGGGTCTGTGTTGTGGATTTGGTTTCGGTTTGTTTTGTTGATTCGGCTTTTCTGCTTTAGTGTTTTGTTCCTTTTGGCGTTGTGGTTTAGGTACTTCTGTTGCTTGTTCTTGTGTTTGTGCTGTATTTGGTATTTTCTCAATTATTTGGGCTGCTGAATTTGTTTGTGTAATCTGGAATTCTGTTTCTTGTATTGTAAATCCATCAGCCTATAAGGGAGGGAGGATGCTGAGCCCTGGCCATCTGGTCTGCCTTCAGGGGGAGGGACAGATGACTTCCAATCTTGCTTGCCTTTTATTGTCACACTCCGGATCACTCATCTATTCGCCACGCAGAAAATACTGCATGGCACGATCTGATTGGACAGTTGTTTGACCAGTCAGAGAGCGCCGCGATCTTACTGGGTTATCAAACACCTGCGACGTGACACCATCTTATCTATGACATAATCAAACAGTGTACATGGTCTTTATCATATTTCTTATAAACAAAGGAGCCCTTTATCATAATACCTTTATCTATGACATAATAAAACATACCAGTTGTCCCCTTTGCATAACTATACAACGTGACACTATCATATCTTCTTATAAACAAGGATCCTCTCTATCATAATTCCTTTATGACATGTCTAAACAAAACCAGGTAGTCTTTATGTCTAAAGCATTTTGTATGCCGTTACATGTCCTTGACAACATTTACCTTAGATACACCAACAGTGCTCGAAATTTACGTGGGGCAGGGCTGGGGATAGGGTTTGGTGGCACTCTTTTGTTAGTACTCACAAGGACACCTCAGTGCGAAAGTCCCCCAGCTTTGGCAGGAGGGATGAACAGTCCAGGGCTTTGGTGGGGAGGGACTGGGCTTTTGGAAGGGGGACCCCCACATACAGGGAAAACTTAAACAATGTGGGGAAAGCCTAAATGGGCTATACATAGTCTGGGTCCCTTTAGAGGGTCCTAAAATGGGCTTTGGGGAGGGATAGCCTAAAAGATAGGGTACATACAGGGTGGGTAGGGGAGGGGGCGCCTAAAAATAACCTAGGCCTAGTGTGGAGAGGGGACGGGTAGAGGGGACGGGGAGGCCTAATGGATTTGGGCACCTAGGTCAATGACCTCGGGTCGGGGTCTGACCTTGGGGTCCTGGTAAAGAGGCCAGATCTCTGCATCCTATACTACTACGGTGAAACCCACCCAGGTATTAGGTGGATTTAACGACACTTTCGACAGCCAGGGTCACCTCGTGTCCGATAGTTTTACGGGTGGAGGAAGTCGCAGTACCCGGAGATAACCACCGAGCCGCTGCCATACCAGGCTCCGCTACGTACTAACTCGATGCCACTTCCCACGGTATGCTATTTATTATACTTGTATACCTACTATATTTATTTTCGTTGACCACTTTACACTTATGTTTTACGTGGATAAAGAATCTGAATCTGATCTTCACACAGTCAGGCTTAGCTGGTTGAAGACAAGCGCACCATTGACAAACAGTACGCATTAGTACTTCGGTTCCCCATTCTCACAGACGGAATCGTAATCGTGTCAGTGGACAGAGAAATACAGCGTTGATGTTATACAACGTAAAAAGAGCGTTGTTGATTTCATACAGAAAACTTTTTTCACGATTCGTTTCGTGCACAGTTACCGGAAGTTGTGGCTGCAACCCCACTTTTTCACCGATAACAATGAATGCACCATGTCAGTCCTGACCCCGTGTTACACATACAGTAGTCTATATAAAAAAGACAAGTAATGAAAGCTTTTTTGCCCTGACCCTGACCGATACCCCCCCCCCCCCCCCTTCCCAGTTCATTTGTGAATTCGTCCATTGAACAAAGATTCATCAACACAGTTTTCTTGTACAGCTATCCACAAGGTATTTAACTTCATGTTTATCATAAATTAATAATCAAATCATCATACTACGGCGTCTTTATTTGATAAAAAAAAATCTCTGTTCGACATTTTTTTGCCCGCGACTCGACGCCATTAGAACAATCACGACGCAAGGTTTCTGATGTCTAAAAATACCGTCTAAAAATGATTGCGGAATATTGAAACGGATCAAGTTCTTGTCACCTGCTTTACAGTGATGGTCGGTGAACTTTTAGACTGTAGTCGTATGTTTTATGCTGTTTATGATAAGAAAAAGGAAGTACTTAGAAGTTAAACATCTCTGCAGCAGTATCTGCGTGTGCAGAAAATGTGCAGCTGATGTTACGGTTAGTTCAAAGGGGAAAAAATTAAATAAAGTCTACCCCCATTTATACACCTCAGGAGTGTTGCTTGTTTCGTTCTCTCAGGTTATTTGACTTTGGAAATGCCCCGCAGTCTAGGGGTGGCGCCCAACATTCCCCCGATATAGGCGTATGCCCTTCCCACCCCGGTTGGGGTCTAGACAATTTATTTATTTATTTATTGGTGTTAAGGTCACATAGGATGTTTGCACAATGGCTAATCATGACCACAACATGAGTATCAACTCAAGACAAGGGGTGAGCGTTAATAAGCCATTTGGCCCATTTTAGAGAGGGTTTGCACCTCCCAAGCATTGTCGACTGGGTCCTATCTTATTATTTATTTATTTATTGGTGCTTAACGCCACATCAGCAGCTAAGGCTATATCGTGGCGAGAAATCAGAGAAAAGTAAAACGTCAATATTATGAAGTAAAAGATTGAATAAAAACAAAGGATAATCACAAAAGACATGTCAAAGACAAGAATAATTTAAATAACAATGAGCAATGAGATAAGTGAAAGATGTCTACTTCTAAATCAACCTGATGAACTGAGCTTGATGAGTCTAGATTAAAAGAATAAAAATAATTTTAAAATTTGTTAAAAAGGTTGATTACTTTCAAAAATGATACAATTTTGTGTGGGCTCGTATTGTAAAATAGATCTCTAAGGGATCCAACTGTGAAGTACTGCCCTCTAACAAGATTAAAATCAGTACAATGTAAGAGAATGTGCTCCACCTGCTGACATGGAACACATTCTGGTCGCATATTACCCTCCAACAGAAAGGAATGTGTAAATCGTGTGTGACCAACATGACATCGTGTCAGAATAACATGATCTTTTCTGCAGAGGTTACTGGATGGGTAGTGATCAAATATGTTTGGTCGGAAGCGATGGAGCTTGTTATTTGTCGCCCCATCCCATTCCGCCTGCCACATAAATTTGATGTAACAACTAATATGAGGCTTAAAATCACTGAAAGGGATCTTAAAATCAGTGAGAGGCTTTGTTAAAGCCTGTTTTGCTGCACTGTCTGCTCTGGTGTTACCAGCGATACCTACATGTCCAGGTAACCAGCAAAACACGATATCATATTGGTCAGACATGAGAGTTGATAACTTCTCACGAAGTTCCAAAATGAGAGGGTTCTTCAACCTGGGGTTGAGCAAAGCAAGCAAAGAGGAAAGAGAGTCAGAAAAAATAATCGTCTTCTTTTCCTGTATATCTTCGATATGTTCAAGTGCAAGTTGTATAGCTTTAACTTCAGCTGTGAAAATAGAACTCTGATTCGGTATTCTGATTGAGGTGATACCATCACCAGTAACAGCAGCTGATGATACTTTGTCACCATCTTTAGATCCATCTGTATAGATCCTTGTATATGTACTATGCTTGGACTTTATTTCGGCATATTTTTGTTTGAACTGCAAGGAATTGGTATCAGATTTTTTAGTAGAAGCAAGGTCCAAAATAACTGTAGGTTTTTTAAGATGCCAAGGAGGAATGTGTGATTTACGGTTCTCTTTTATAGATTCAGAATCAATTTTTGCAGACTCCATGTGGGGTTTAACTCTAATTCCCAATGGAGGAATATGTTTCGGATGTCGGTTAAAAAAGTCAACATTTTGAGGTTCTGAAATACAATTAAAAGCAGGATTTGAAGGATTGGCCAAAAGTTTAGAGACATATTGGAGACAATTTAACTCTGCGCTTCTCGAGAGAGGGCTCCTCTGCTTCAACAAGCTACGAGTCTATTGGGGATGTTCGAAAAGCCCCTAGACTAATTCTAATACCACTATTGTAAATAGCATCAAGTGGTTTTAGGTATGACTTCCTTGCAGAACCGTAAACTATAGAACCGTAATCTAATTTTGATCGAACAAGTGACCTATACAGATGGAGCAAAGTTTTTTGGTTAGCACCCCAATCAGTGCTACCAACGACCTTCAGTAGGTTCAGAGCTCTCTTACATTTAACTTTCACTTCACCCCGATTGCCTACATGGGGGCACGATGACGCTGTGTACTGAGGCGTACTGCACGTCGATGGTGCGCATGTCTTCAACCAATCTAACCCTGCCTGTGCTGCGGTGCAGAGTTCAGAGTTACGATGTTGGAGAGCTGACAGCTGCTCGTCGTTGCTCGGTGGTTCTCTCCGGGTACTCCGGCTTCCTCCACCCGTAAAACTGTCACGGTCACGATTAGCCATTGTGCATAAGTATGTGACCTTAAACACCAATAAATAAATAAATAAATACATTTAACTTTTAGTTGCTTTATGTGGGAAGTGAAATTCAGTTTACTGTCAAACAGCAAACCTAAGAATTTCACTTCCTTTACAACTTTAATGATGTTTCCATCCATTTTCAACTCTGGATCAAGATGATGCTTCCAGAGCTTACAAAAATGAACACAATTAATTTTGGTCTTTGAAAACTTAAAACCGTTTTCTGTAGCCCATTTCTGGATTCTGTTTAAACACAGCTGAAGTTTGCGCTCTATGGCATTCATTTTTTTGCTGCTATAGCAGATTAAAAAGTCATCAACATACAATGAGGAATCTACCATATTCTCAATTGGATCGATGATACTATTAATTTTTATAGAAAACAGGGTAACGGATAAAATACTATCCTGAGGAACCCCCAATTCCTGCTCGTGAGGATCTGATAACGTTGACCCTACACGAACCTGAAATTGGCGGTCCTTTAAAAAGTTTTCAATAAAAAGGGGCATACGCCCTCTCAACCCCATGTTAAAAAGATCTTTTAAAATCCCATACGTCCACGTTGTATCATATGCCTTCTCCAGATCAAAGAAGATGGCGACCACATGTTCTTTTCTATAAAAGGCATTTCTTATAAACGTTTCAAGGCGGACTAGATGATCAACCGTGCTTCTCTGGTTTCTGAAGCCACATTGAACATCTGCCAGCAGATTGTTCGATTCCAGAAACCAAACAAGCCGATCGTTGATCATTCTTTCCATGGTTTTACAAAGGCAACTAGTGAGTGCTATTGGTCTATAGTTGCTTGGATTGCTGTGGTCCTTATCAGGCTTGGGAATAGGAATGATTGTTGCTTTGCGCCAGGAAGATGGAAACTGGCCAGTCACCCATATCTCATTAAAAATAGAAAGTAAAAGCTTGAGCGATGAATTTGGCAAATGTTTTAAAATCTGATAATGTATTTCATCAGGACCAGTTGCTGTATCTTTTGCCTTACTCAATGACGCTAGTAGCTCATCAATAGAAAATGGTTCATTATAATTTTCATCATTATCAGATTGGAATTTTAGTTTCTGTTTCTCCTGTTGCTTTTTAACAGGGATAAATTGCGGAGTGCAATTTTCAGAAGAGGAATTTTTGGAAAAGGTAGAAGCTAGGGTGTTCGAAATATCTTTTTTAGATGTTATTTTATTATTATTATGTTCGAGGTGCTGTACTGTAGATTTTGATTCTTTACCTTTAATTTTCTTGATCATTTTCCAGACCTTTTTGATGGGGGTATTTTGATTCAATCTTGAAACATAATTTTGCCAAGACGTTTTCTTCTTTTGTTTGATGAGCCGTCGGGCTTGTGCTCGACCAATACGTAATTTATCTAAGTTATTCGTCGTTGGTGACTTATTAAAATCCCGTTCAGCCTTTTTGAGTTGATGAATAGCCTGTTTGCAATCCGCTTCGAACCATTGTTTATGGAAACGTTTTGGATTTGCCGAGGTTTTAGGAATGACTTGGCTTGCAATGTCAATCAACTCTGTGGTGAAGTGTTCAATCTGGTCAGTACTGTCCTGAAATTTCTCCCGTGTGAGGCGTTCAGAACAAAGCGATGAGAAAGTGTCCCAGTCAGCCTTTTTAAAGTTCCACTGGGGCACCCTCTCATCATCCGCCGGAACTACACTCTCCAACACAATCGGAAAGTGATCACTCCCGCACAAGTCATCTTCTGCCTTCCATGAAAAATCAAGGAAGACAGAAGGGCATGCAATTGTTAAGTCAATTGAAGTGTAATAACCAGATGCGGGGTGCAGGTAAGTATCTGACCCATCATTGAACAAGCACAAGTCATATTTTGTAATGAACTCTTCTACAGTTTTACCTTTTGCATCTTCTTGACTGCAGGAATTACCCCAAAGGGGGCTATGTGCGTTAAAATCACCCAACAAAATATATGGAGTTGGGAGTTGTCGGACCAGTAACTCAAGATCATTCAGCTGTAGGGCTTTACTTGGTGAAAGATAAATCGAACAAAGTGTTACTGTTTTGTTTAATGTTAAGCGTACCGCCACAGCCTGTAAATTTGTCTGTAATGGAACAGTACTGTGAATGATGTCGTTCCTAGCTAAAACAGATGTTCCACGAATATGAAGGTCATTATCACCTGTCCAGGCATTATACGAAGTATAATGCTTAAAAGCTGAATGATCTTGAGCCTCGGGTTTCTTTAAAAGAGTTTCCTGCAGGCAAAAAGCTGCAGGTTTATATTTTTGGCTTAGAAGACTAAGTTCATTAAAATTCGCTCTAAAACCTCGGCAATTCCACTGTATAATATTATGTTTGTGTGAATTAGCCATATTTGGTTGGAGAATTAGAGGGTGGACGTATGGGCGAAATAGCCCCAGATGTTTTCTTAGGTGAATTTTTCCTCGGAGATTTATTCTGTGAGGAATTTTTTCTCGGAGATCTATGCTGTGAGGAATTCGAACGTAAGTGATCGAATGTTTCCTCGATACACTCACCAACCTCCATGTCCTCAAGGCCTTCAAACCTATTACGAGTAACAGGATCTTGAAGAGCCTTGGGAGTTCTGTCGGATTGTTTTTGTGTTTCTATATTCTTCTGGCTTTTTGCTTGACTCTTCTTCTGATTCTGACTAAGTTTTTGAATGTGTGGTATCGGTTTTGTTTGGTCTTTTTTGGTTCTGATCTTGGTTCCTTTACTTTTTTTCCTTCTGGTTTTTGTTTTTCTTTTTGTGGATTTGGTATTAATTTATTTTCCATTGTTGTCCGAGCAGTTGATGGTGTTTGGGTGGATTTTGGTTCAGTTTCGTCTGACTGTTCTATTGTAAAAGCTTGTACTAGAGATGGTAATGTGCCTCTAATCCAAGTATACTGGGTTTGGCAACCTACTGCCACTGATGGTACTTTCTGTGATACTTTTGCTGCATATGATGGCAATGACATATTCATGCCAGGCATCGACATTACCATTTCTCTGGCCTCTTTGAAACTTACTTGTTTTTCACATTTTATTTTTTGAATTTGTTTTTCTTTTTGCCAAACAGGGCAGTCCTTTGATGCAGCTACGTGGCTGCCCTGGCAATTACAACATTTAATAGTATTTGTGCAGGGGTCTTGATGTTCCTGACCACACTTAAAGCAGATAGATTTTCCTCTACAATTGTTCTGACCATGACCATACTTTTGACATCTGAAGCATCGAAGAGGATTTGGAATATACAAATCCACTCCGATGTTCATATAACCAACTTTAATTGATTTAGGCGGCCGAGAAGAATCAAAAGTCAGAATATACGTATTAGTCTTAACTATTGTACCATCGCTTTTAATTTCAATACGTTTGACATCGCTGACAACTTGTGGTTGAAGTTCCTTTTTGATTTCTAGTATGTCGATGTCAAATAATTCCCTTGTACGAATTACACCTCTGCTGCTGTTAAGGGTTCTATGTGGGAAGGTATTTTTTACATTGATGTCCGCCAGTTTATCAGTGTTCAGCAAATTAATCGACTGTTGTCCTTTGGAACATTCAACTAATAATGCCCCAGATCTTAGTTTTTTAACCGTCTTAACTGTGCCAGCTATTCCTTTAATGGCTTTTTCCAACAAAAAAGGATTAATGTTGGATGCCTTTTGATTCTCATCAGCCGCATAAATAATAATGAATTTTGGCCAACTTTGTGATTGTGAAAAGTCATGATCAGAATCAGAGTCCGAAGTCAAGTCTCTACCACGTTTCTGCTTTTTGTATTTTGTATTTTCCATGTTAATTTTTTTAAGATTCATCATTCCATGACTCCCGCCCTTACTCTGAGCCCAACTTTGGGGGGTTATGTTGCGGATATCCAGCAAACAGCACCAAGAGTACATGGAAAGCATACTCCCCCAGCGTTGATGCTAATGCATACCGCTGAGGGATTGATCCGTTGAAAGTTAATGGGAAGTGCCAGGTCGTGGCAGCCATCCAACCAATCATTTCAGTAAAAACTATTTCAACAAAAACTACTTCTGACGACCGACGCAGACAGTACAACAAAGGGTCCTATCTTACCAGTAAAACACAGCCTGTTTACCGCAGTGAACAGGCACTGTTTCATTCCCGGGGTTCTCGCGGGGAGAGGTCTAGACAATCCTCGGGCCGACCATGGTTTGGTCAGATGTGTATAATTTTTGTTTTAACTGGAAAAAAGTCGCAATAGGCTTATCTATGAATCTAGAGGCGAGAAAGCCAGTAACTACGAGCAGCTAAGTTAACATAAACTATAGATTCTGAAGATAGGCCTATTTTCCCATAATATAAAAATACCATGAGTTTGGAGGGCGTTACGGTTTATTACTAGCTCGAGAGGAATGAATAAAAGCCCGAGGGTTTATTACCGGCCCGAAAATCGAGGGCCGTTAATAAGGCAGAGGGCTGTTGATCTTCATTCAGCAAGCGCTGCGTCTGAATAGTCTGTGCCTACAACCCCCCCCCCCCCCCTCCACACACACACACACACTCCATTCACAATCTACAAGTTTTATGTTTCACTCATCAAGCAAGTAACAGGTAATTTTGATGTAGCCAGTTCAAGCTTGGCAATTGAGGAGGAAGAACACTTGCTGTAGCAAGTAGAAGGGGTCAAGGGGAACGGCGTTCTGTCATATAGGCCTATAGCCTAGATCTAATACTCTTTCCGCCCACCCTATACATATTCCTTTCAAAGCTTCCTGAATTTTCAACTTCGGACAACAAGGTAGCTCTGTCTTAAATTAACCACCAGATTTTTATTAAAATTCGGATAAGTTGGTTGTGCCTTGCCAATAAATAAAACTCGAGGACAGGGGTGCAACAATTGTTTTGCAGGAAGGGCTCTTACATTACAGCCCACATCCATTCTTCTGTTCTGTCGTCTGCAGCGCAAGAACAACGCAGTGCGTAGTTTCGTTTTCCGGGTTAACTTTTGTACAACCTAGCAACGAAATGTCACGCCATCGTTGTTGTTCTAATGGCGTAGAGTCGCGGGCTAAAAAGTCGAACGGAGAGTTTTTTTATCAATTAAAGAAGCCGTAGTATGATGATTTGATTATTAATTTATGATAAACATGAAGTTAAATACATTGTGGATAGCTGTACAAGAAAACTGTGTTGATGAATCTTTATTCAGTGGACGAATTCACAAATGAACTGGGAAGGGGTGTATCGGTCAGGGCAAAAAAAGCTTTCATTACTTGTCTTTTTTTATATAGACTACTGTATGTGTAACACGGGGTCAGGACTGACGTGGTGCATTCATTGTTATCGGTGAAAAAGTGGGGTTGCAGCCATAACTTCCAGTAACTGTGGTTCGGGTTTCAGTCTGTGATTGTTTTCTTCCGGGCTTCTTTTTCCTGATTGCAGTGGCGTAGCCAGAGGGGGGGGGGGGGCGGGGCGGGCATGCCCCCCCCCCCCCAACAAAATTCAGGAAGGGAAGAGAGTAAGGAGGAGGGAGTCTCATGGAGAGGGGGAGAGAGAGAGAGAGGGGGCAGAACATAGAGAAATGCATGGTGGTTGAAGAGAGTGAGAACTCTCATTGATGTAAATTACATATCCTGATTTATAAAAGGTTGTATAAACATAGCATAGGATTTTATAAAAACCACACATTTTGATATTAATCACATGGATGTAGATAAAGATATTGTTAATAGAAATCTATCTCATTAAATGATTAATTTGATACTCAAAAGCCACCTTACTGTTAATAAAAAACAGGCGTAAATCCCCACTAATTACACAAAAACTTCAAAATTGTGACAGTGAGGTCACAAATCAGAAAATTGCCGGCTTGTTCTGTGAAACAGTCAAGTTTAGTGACCTGAGTGGGTTGCGTCCAATTTAAGAATAAATTGGAACTTTGGAAGCATGGTATGTTATGTAGCTAAACCACAGATGTACATACGTTCATCAAACTAGTACACTACACTTAACACTTCCAATATCAGAATGTCTGCTCCACCATCAAAGAAAATAAAAAGTCAAAGAACTTTGAACTCGTTCTTTGCAAAGTCTGGAGAGTCGGCTGATGTCGGTGTCCTGCCAACAGACGAGGGGACATCTCAAAGACATGTTGCAGAGGATACCACCATGAGTATTTCGCCACTATTACCAAAAGAAACAGCGTTATTGAAGCAGCATTACCTATGTCGTTACTTGCTAAGGGACGAAGGCCGCGCTAAATTCATGATCCCATGGAAGCCTCAACACGAGGACGAATTTCCTTCATCATTACACATGACAGGTGGTAAAGAGGGAAAACGACGATTAAAGCCAAGTCATTTGATTCAGTTTCCATGGCTGGCTGTCAGCAAAGTGCAGGGAAAGGCAGGAGCTTTTGTGTGCCGTGCGTCTTGTTTTCAAACGAGAGCGGAGTTGGTGGTCGACAAAGTGGATGTGGTCACCGTCAGCTACCAGGAAAACTGGTTTTAAAGCCATTAGATCGATTCGATGACTTGACAGGAAAGCAAGGGGTGCTGTCATGTCACCAAGACAACGAATATCATAGAACAAATGTAACATTTATGGACAACTTCAAAAAAACATTCATTCAAGGAGAAACTGATATTAGAGGGAATATGGACGAGTCACACAAGAAAAATGTTATGGAAAATAGGCAACACCTGCGCCCAATCATTGACACCATACTTACATGTGGTCGCCAGAATATTGCTCTCAGGGGTCTCCGGGGCGAGCTTGGTTTAATTTCTGACGGAGATGAACCGGATGTAAATGACGGAAATTTTCGAGCCTTGCTTCGGTACAGAGTCCGTGGTGGTGATCCAGACCTAAGTGATCATATCAAGACAGCAAAGGCGAATGCGACATATCAATCTGCTGCAATACAAAATGAATTGATACAAATTGCAGGTGGATTGGTCAAGGACAGAGTTGTATCTAATATCAAAAAGCTCGTTTCTGGGCTATCATTGCTGATGAAACTACTGATCGCCAACAAAGAGAGCAACTGGCCGTTATCAAACGCTACGTTATTAGAAATGACTTAGAATCTTGGATTATTCGTGAGGACACAGTTGCAGTCCTGGATTTAATATCAGACATCAAATCAAATTTGCCAGAAGCCAGCATGCACGATGAAGTCAAGTTAAGTGGCATAGCGATTGCAGAAACTCTCTTACGAAAGATCCGTGATCTTGGGTTGGATCTTTCTCTTTGTGTTGGTCAGGGATATGATGGTGCAAGTTCAATGGCAAGTGAACGTGTTGGTGTGTCGGCCAGAATATTAAATAAAGCTCCACTGGCATTCTATTTTCACTGTGCAATGCCTTGTCTTAACTTAAGTGCATCTAAGGCAATAAGTGTTCCACCCATCAGAAATGCGGAGAATGTTGTAAGACAAATTTCGGCAACCTTCCGATCGAGTGCGAAGAGGACAGATCTTCTTAAAAGATGTATTGAGAATGACTGTGACACAGGTGTGACCAAAAAAGGCTTATAACATTATGCGACACAAGATTCACTGAACGCCACACAGCTGTTGTTACACTCCGACAGTAACTTAAATATGTATTAGAAGCACTTGTCGAAATGAAAGATTGGGATTTGTCTGAAGCCAGAAATAAGGCAAGCAGTCTGGAGTGCTCTATCTGCCAGTCTGATTTCATTGTCTCTCTGATAATTCTTGAGAACATATCAGGACTTATGTTACCAGTCACCCGTGCTTTGCAAACTGTTGGATGTGATCTAGTACAAGCAATGACATCAGTGTCGGACCTTGTCTCCATCTTAAAAAGCTACCGAAGTGAAGGGACATTTCACAAGTTGTTTGAGGAAGCAAGTCTGGTAGCAGAAAATATTCTTAAAATTGAACTGAAGAAACCAAGAACTGCCTGATGATTCCACTGTAAGCTATTACCGCATCAACTTCTTTTACCCCACTCTTGACATGGTAACTCAAGACATGGAGCTCCGATTTGGACCCAAACAAATGCATGCTTTCAAACTCAGCCATGTGGTTCCAAGTTTACTGAACTTTTCAAATGATAGTGATAGTGAAAAACAATGGAATGAGCTGACGGATGCCATACAATTGTACTCTGCTGTCATGAAGGATCCCTTAATTGTTATCAGATCGGAGTATGAACTCTGGCGTCAGAAATGGAAACAGGTCTCCGTAGATGATCGTCCATCCTCAGCGATTTCGGCACTTGATCACTGTTCAGAATACTTTCCAAATATATCAACTCTTCTTCAACTGCTAGCACCATTACCAGTGACAACAGCTGAGGTGAAAGAGTGTTTTCCAAATTGGAAAGGACTCTCACTGCAATCAGGGCTTCAATGAACGAGGTAAGACTAGAAGCGCTGATCATGCTTCAAACTCATCGCATCCACTGTCCGGACATTGACTCTGTGATTGACACATTTGGGATAACACCCGCACGAAGATTAAATTTTAATTTGTAGAGGAGGACTGTCGCTAATTGTTGTATAAGACAGAGACATGGATACTATATTTTAGATTGTAGTTGGTGAGTGTTGAATTTGGTCATTTTCTGGCGTGGTGGAGTGTACATACCTTAGTATCAATTGTTATTTTTGTGTTCGAGGCTGTTTCTGTTGATGTCATGCTGAGTTATATTCAGGTAAGTGACAACATTCATTCAATATTATGTTTTTTGTTCAGTCATCAGATTCTGTCATCCTTGAATATGTTCCCAGTATCTCAGTAACGGTGAGTCAGCACACCTTTGGCACTTTCACAGAATGCCTATAGCCTTGTTAGTTTGCAAAATATATTTGGCCCAGGGGTGTTGGACACATAGGGGCCACAACAAAACAAAGAACGAGTACGGCAGTGCACCTAATTCAACTATCCAAAATGTCGTGGCTTCCCCACTATGTTGTGGGCAACCACAACATTCAGATAGCTAGACTAGAGTGGACCATCATGGGCATTCGCCCCACCCCAATAAAACATGTGCAGAACGTCATATTGCGAACCAGCATGGTCAGGTTAAGGTAAATTATGTACTGTTTTATTGCATTACTTTCATTTCCAGGCCACTGATTCAAGTAACGGTAAACAGTTAGAATTTTGATTTTTGAAACATGCTGTTAAAAAAAACCGTAATTTTCACCGTTCAGAAACCAAGAGGATTTTCACCCAAAAGCCACCAGTACGCTTCATTTAATAGTACATTTTCAAAAATTTCCTGGAGGCTGAACCCCAGTCCCCCTTAAGACGCGCGTCGCTTCGCGACGAGCGGCCAGATCACTTCGGGACCTGGGTGATATGTTGCCCCCCCCCCCCCAATAAACATTTCTGGCTACGCCACTGCCTGATTGGTATTTAATATTTTCGACAGGTAAGGTCACCTCGAGTCGGGTAGTTTTATAGGTGGCGAAAGTTGGATTGTCCAGTGAGAAGCACCGAGCAGCTGCGGGAAACTACCAGATTCTCAAACTTCCGTATAAGTAGGGCCAGCATTGGTTGAAGACATGAGCATCATCGACGTTCAGTACGCTTAAAAACACAGCCACAATGTGTCCTTCGCGCGCAGTCGGGATTGATAAGGACCTTGCCCAAAGACAGTATCCTGCTACCCCCACCAAGCGGGGATCGAACCGAACCACTGAACGTCTGTTTGAAGTCCAATGTCCCAAGCAGGGATCAAATCCTGGACCTTCGGATTGACGTCTAATGCTGTAACCAATGAGCTACGACGCTCCCGCCCGGCGTCTTAAAATTTACCCGTAGTGCTTCTTAGAACTTACAAAAATACCAATGAGGATTGAAATTTCGAATTTTTCGTGCCCCTTGTTCATTGTGATGTCCGTTCTACAAATATTCATTTTGTCAGCTGCTAATCTAATATTTATTCATCGGTCCTTGATGCCGCATCTACATCTCAAGCTTTCCCATGGCGATACATTGTTGGGTATTGTAAAGAGAGATTAGGTTGTAGGACAAGAAAGAATTGCATTTCACTGTAGAGTATTGACTATTGTTGTGAAACAAGGAATAATTACATTTAAGGGCCTATATAATTAATGAAATTTTGTTTATTTTGAAAATTCTCACCTCCGATATTCCTTCAATTCAAATTAAATATACACAAAATGTACATCAAAATGAAGGTTGGGATGTACAGAACACGAAACACATGTGTAATCAACCCAAAGAGTCGACTGTAGGCACCACTGGTTCCTGGAAGTCCGCTGCCGTATTCGCACCAGAACTGATAATTTAATAATATTTCACGAAAACAACTTGTGGCCAAATGTGCTTTACATATCCAAGAACAAAGCTAGGGGATAAAAATTCTTCAAAGCACGGCGACAGAGCTGCATTGGGGAAAATTCCAACGCCTTTGCTTTTGTTTACGTATGAGTATACTTTCGATTTCCGGCCGACGTCATCGGACAGAAAAAGCTTGTAAAAACAACACCGTCTAAAATCAAATAATGAAAAAGATCGCCTTCATACAGTATACTGTTATTAGATAGAGATTGCACAGTTGCCATATTCAGTGCAAGGTATCATGATACCTGTTGAAATTTCTTAGAATTACGATCTTGTTTTTTGATGGAAATTCGTGGTAACGAGTGATTTGCGCATGTCTGTCGAGCATGGAAACCATCTTCAATAAAAAATGCAGACAATGTTGTCCTTTTCCAAAATGCAGAACTATCGCTGTATTCGAAAGTGTTTTGAATGCCTAGCTTTGTTCTTGGATATATGAAGCATGTTTGGTCACAACATGTCCTGATGAAATATTATTTTATTATCAGTTCTGGTGCGAATACGGTAGCAGACTTCCAGGAACCAGTGGTGCCTACAGTCGACTCTACGAGTTGATTACATATGTGTTTCGTGTTCTATACATCCCAACCTTCATTTTGATGTATAATTTGTGTATATTTAATCTGAATTTAAGGAATACGAGAGGTGAGAATTTCAAAATAAACAAAATTCCATTACTTATATAGGCCCTCAACTGTGAAGTAAAGTTTTGGTCCTCAACGTCACAAACTACTGTCTCAAGATATTTTATTGTGGTTATTTCCTAATTTTAATTAATCATTTTACTTACGCTACTGACAGACTTGTTTTTGACTTTTCTCTGTTTCTCTCCACGATGATATATATATATCCCTGGCTGCTGATGTGGCGTTTAGGAGCAATAAATAAATAACGTCAAATCAGCATCTAAGATTCTATCGTGGCGATAACCACTAATGTCGTGTAACTTAAGACTGAATTCCAAGCTGCGGACCAACTTTTGAGCCGAAAAATCTAACAACGCTCTTTTTAAAACTTTTTTTTTTTTTAGCCACAATGAGACTTAATTTCTAAAGGGCAGCGGCTATTTACTATCCGGATGGCAAAGGGGGCGCGGTGGCTGGCTCAGTAGGTAGAGGTGCAGGCTGCAAGCCGAGAGGTCCTCGGTTCGAATCCCACCTGCGGCAACCGCGTTGTGTCCTTGGGCAAGACACTTCACCCCGCTTGCCTACATGGGGGCACGATGACGCTGTGTACTAAGGCGTACTGCACGTCGACGGTGCGTATGTCTTCAACCAATCTAACCCTGCCTGTGCCGCGGTGCAGAGTTCAGAGTTACGATGTTGGGGAGCTGCTCGTCGTTGCTCGGTGGTTCTCTCCGGGTACTCCGGCTTCCTCCATCCGGGTACTTGTACACCAATGGACAGAGACGGACCCCACCGACAACGCTGGGGCCACGATTGGCCACACCTACGAACTTCACATCGCACAGGGTCGAAAACCGGATTTTCCGAAACCGGATGGCATGGAATTTCGGGGATATGTCAAAATTTTGCCGATTGACATCAGGGTATTTCTACACTGACTGACGCAGACCGACCCCACCGACAAATCTGGGTCCATGGTTGGCAACCAATACGAACTTTATATGACCCAGGCCCGAAAAACGGGCTTTGCAGAAACCGAATGGTAAATAACGAGTTTTGGTTTTCGGGGATATCGCCACATTTTGTCGATTGACATCCGGGCGTTTGTAGGCCAATGGACATAGACGGAGCCTATCGACGATGCTGGAGCCACAGTTGGCCACCGCTACGAATTTTAGCCCGCCCAAGGCCGAAAAACGGTTTTAAAGGTACTGAAAGACACGGAATTTCTGAGTTTTCGGGATATCTCCAAATTTTGTTGATTGAAATCCAGGTATTTCTACACCGACTGACGCAGACCGATCCCACCTACAACTCTGGGCCACTGGTTGGCCACCCCTACGAACTTTACAAGACCCAGGCCCGAAAAACGGGGTTTTCAGAAACCGGACGGTAAATTGCGAGTTTGATTTTCGGTGATATCTCCACATTTTGTCGATTGACAGCCGGGTATTTGTACACCAATTGACAGAGATGGACCACTACACTGGACGAGTTCAGTTATATATAGATATTCTGAATTCAGCAAACTTATTAATTATCTATAAATCAAGTTGTTTGTTATGTGTGAATACCAAATGACTCGTCCATTCAGTTTATACCATGTAGTTTTTTTCTCAACAATACACCATACAGTAGATAGGCTATAAATTGTATGAACATCCAGTAAATACTGGTGCTGACTGGCTACATGTCTTTCTTCAGTTCGAGTCGAAAAGAAAATTAAGTTGCAGCATCCCTCTGCAACTACACCAGTAACACATGAGCAATGCATGCTTTTCTGGAAAGATCTCACTTTCCCAGAAAAGCAGGTGTGGTTCTTGTGTTATTTGTGTAGTTAAAGTAAGATGCATACTTTATAGCAGCTATGTTACAAACATATTACGGTTTGTACTGTATTGTCACTGTGCAAAAACCTCCTTGCCAGACATAGCCTCTGTAAGTACAATTTAACTAGAGCGCACTCTCACAGTGCCGAAGCTGCGACGATTCGTGCAACGCCAATGACGTTTTAAAACTCGTTGGTGACAAAAAAAAAAACTCGTTGGTGACAAGTCCATAAATGTGACAGAATGTATCCGAATGACATGCACTATTGAGAGGGTGGAGCCATCATGAAGATACACTTGCATTTCAAGGATGGTGTCATTCCATCAAGTATTTTAGGAGTTGTGGTGATTTTGAAACTCGTTTGTGACGGACGGACGGACGGACGGACGGACATTGCCACATACAGAGCTGCTCGTCGCAGCTAAAAAAGAAAAGCAAATACACAGCCGTGAGTCATATGCTTTTTTTACATAATTCTATATGCGAGTACTTTTCTCAGTTTCAATACAGTAGCAAGGGTACAAACCCACTGTGATTAACCCGTAACTTAACAAAACGGCCATACACTCAAAGGAAATTAAGTTCCCACAGCCGAAAAAATATTAAATCCATAGAAATGTGGATACCATTATACAAGACTCCATATCATTGGAAATGTTAAATCTTGAAGATTCGGTAATTTGTAAATAAAAATATCACATTTCAAAAACAACCACCGAGCAACGGCGAGCAACTGTCAGCTCCTCAACATACCAACTCCACATAATCAGGGTTAGCATTGGTTGAAGACAGGTGCACCATCGACGTGCAGTACGCCTTAGTACACAACGGCACCGTGTCCCCACGTGGGCAATGGGGGTGAAGTGTCTTGCCCAAGGT
The DNA here is from genome assembly GCA_031216915.1 of Pictodentalium vernedei. Lineage (NCBI taxonomy): Eukaryota > Metazoa > Mollusca > Scaphopoda > Dentaliida > Dentaliidae > Pictodentalium > Pictodentalium vernedei. Next base: position 371,938,749 of record CM062291.1, read on the forward strand.
CACAACGCGGTTGCCGCAGGTGGGATTCGAACCGAGGACCTCTCGGCTTGCAGCCTGCATCTCTACCAACTGAGCCACCGCGCCTCCTGCTGTGGCTATTGAATATGTATCTGCCACCAATCCATTGACAACAGGAATTCATACTGTGTGCTTTTTAAAATATGGGTCTGCATCAAAAATCAGTATCACTGTACTGCGCACTATTCTTAAGAAATAGCTCACTGGACAGGGGCGGTGGAATGATTTTCAAAGTGTGTGTGGGGGGGGGGGGGGGGGGGGGCTGGATCGGGCGATGGATGGTCGTCGGTATGAAAAATTTAAATTCCAAGGTCCCAAAACCCCCTTTTCCATGCATCTGAGTGGATATTTTGAGATTTTTTCAGGAGATGTAAAACACGTCGGTAAAGCATACATGTGAGGTCTATTTATCAGCTTTGGTCGTAACGTAGCTGATAAAAATAAACCTCACTTTTATGCTTTTCCAGACGTTAACAGCAATTATAGTGTCCGTGGATTCGAAATCTATCGAAACTGAACCAGTATGGGGGAAACATAGCTGGCGAAAATATGGGGAGGCTCTGGATCCGCCCCTTGTTTCACCAGTCATTGGCTGTGTTAAAATATATGCATACAAAACATGGCCCGGCAAACAAAGTGAAGAGGCTGAAGCCCCCCCCCCCCCTCCCCCCCCCTCCCCCCCCCCCTGCTGGGCAACTGCACTCCGTTCCCTGTTAATACTCTAAAGTATGTGCAATCTTTCATCACATGGACCACCGGGTACAACCCTGTGTTTCATGTGATGTAAGTTTGCAACAGCTTCTTATTTTGTATTGCATTGCGACAACATTCTTGTTCTTGTGTATTTCAGAAGATTATTGTTCTCTCTCTTCTGCAGTACATCTAATGCATTAACTAACGAGCATGTTCTGCGCAAAATGTGACATGACTTCTTCAACTTTATTTCTCTTCCTACACTGACGAGACAAAAAGAGACATCGTCTTCTGGAAAGCTCTCAAATAGAGGTCAGCTTCCCAGAAAATGATGTCAATTTCTGGTTTTTCAGTTCATAAGCAGCATTAATTCCTAGTTGTATACGGTTATCCAGAATTCTACAGCTTATTCGATTTTTACTGGATTCATACCACGACTTAGCTAGACAGAAATAACCAAACAAATTTTAGTATTCACTCGTGTCTAACGCCACATAAATCGATACAGTTTGCTAAGATCATTGCATGAATGGGGCAATATGATTTTAGACCTTGTCATTACTCAAATACATCACAAATTTCATGAGACCACAGGTTAGTTTTCTTTTGACCAGTTATTTATTTGCATTCATTGGTATTCCAACAGTGCAGTCAAAATAAGTTTTAGGTAACCAGTATACAAATGTTTCTATTCCCACTGCCGAGACGAGACGGTGGCGTGATTTATGGAAAGCATTTCAGAAGTCATATCGGCATCTGATTTTATGAGTGACGAAACAGCAGTATTTTTAGTTTGGGGGTGGGGGGGGGGGGGGGGGGGGGGCTTTGTTCCAACTTAATCTGGCTGGTACTGTATGTTGGTCTAGTGCAAGCCAGCATTTCAGTTGTTTATTGGGTTGAATTTACAAGGCATGAAGAATCATGTTACTGGTCATGATAACACCAATCGGAAATAACAATAATTTATAATAAATGTCTATCAATGGTTTTACATCACGTAAATTGAGCAATTTCAGTTTCCACTTGTGTGAGTCGTTATACACAGATACACAACCAAAAAACCAATCTAATATAGTAAGTAAGAAAAAGAAAAATCATGATAATTGTTCGAGCAGAGCTTTGGACAGTGAATGGTTAGCCCCCCCCCCCCCCCCCTCCCCCGGGTCCACTTCTCTAGTTGGTTCGCATTTCTCAGGATTGTAATTATTGTCTGTAATCTCCAAATGCCGTTCACTAATATTATTATCCATGCATACTGTCAGTGTTTGTACATCCGGGAATCTGAACCGTTACTGGCGTTAACTGACCGATATTTTGGAAATAAAAATGAAATATTCATGTTATCTTTCAACAAATAATACTGTACCTGTGTACACGGTTCATCATTGATAAAAATTACATTTTCCTTCACAACGTCTTGGATCATCTCACTCCCAGAGAGAATGGCGCGATCATAAATGATGAGGTGTGTCAGCCCCTCGAAATCTCTTGGTGTCAATTGCAGATCCTCAACTCGTGTCAGTTCCAATGTTTCCACAACAATCACACCTTCACTGACGTCAAGCCTTTTCAAATCCGAGTACACGATCACATCAGGACTGTTTCTCAAATAACACTCATCTCTTAAAATAAATGAGCTCACTGCTAAGAAAACAAAAACAACGTATGACGCAGCCATGATTATTGATTAAGGTAATGACCCAGATAAAACATTGTTGTCTCGCGTCTTATAAATATTTAGGCTGCGATAACAGAATGAGAGAAAGAAAGAGCGAGGCAATAATAATATATAAATAACTAAATAGTTACCTAAAATAGACGGCAGCTACTGACGTCAAGATAACTATAATCTTGCAAGTTGAAATAATACATCATGCTCCGCAACTGACACTGAGTCCATGATCACATTTATATATACATAGGATGACATCAGGTAAATTAAATAATTGCATGAATACTGTTTGATGAAGAAGGAATCAATATAATTATTAAAGATGAACATCAGAAGACATGTTGATTGTTTTAGGTTCTCATGGCGAATGCGCGGGAATCAAAGTCGAAACCCCGGATGTCACATGACGTCGAGTCGACAGGTTTCTGATTGGCCAAAATAGTTAACCCGTTTTTACCACACTCCCCTCCGTTCTAAAAAAACTGTGTCGGGAGGTTCAGTTAGATTTTGTATAACATTTTGGCATTGTTGGTAGTGGCATCCAAGATTTCAAAGAATGTTTCGGATCTGATGTGAGAGATCATCTGTGCAACCTCCCCAACAAAGGCTGGTGTATTGACTTCAGTTCCACAAGTTTTTCCAAAATATGGTGAATCAGTTTCCAATAACAGGCGGTGGATTGGGACTTGTTTCAAAGCCGATTTTTGTTCCGCGCTGAATTGGCTTACTAAGCCTGTGAAGCCAAAATAACAATTTTTGAAGCCTTGTATCCATTGCTGTAATTCTCTGGGTCCTCCGGTAAAACAGTGCAGATGAATGAGTTGTGTTGGTGCACAATTCTGTCTTACAAGTTCCAGACAACGGGAAAAAACGGTAGCAGTATCATGATTATTGCAGCCTCGGACATGTAGAATGATGGGTTGTTTTTTTGTACAGAGGTCCAAAAGTTGTTCTAAGACTTCCTCCTGCTTTTGCCAGTGTCTACTGTCAACTGTATGATCCAATCCCATTTCTCCAAAAGCTGTTATGTTTGGGGATTTAAGAAGACTCTCCAGTTGACAAAGTCTGGAAGGTGTAAGTTCATCAATTTTCTTAGGATGAACTCCCACAGCAATTTTCCATGGTGCATCTGAGCGTAGCGGAAAGTTGAAATTTTCTGGATCGCAGTGTATATCCACTCCTCCGATTAGTTGAACTGGGTGGCGAGGACTTTGAGAAGGTTGATATTGTAATAAATCCTCCACTGTATTGATCTTCGTCTTTCTACGTAATTCCCAGCTTGTTCGGTCGAGATGAAAATGACTATCCACTGCAACCAGTTTCTCTTCTGGCAGCTTAGGTAGATCCTGGCGAAGTTGAATGGTTACTTTCAATCTTTTTTTGGGGTCTACCGTTGCCCGACGAGAAGTTGACTCCGCTGATTCTGTTGATATTACAGAGGCAGATGGTGCCGAGATGGGTGGCTTTCTTTGCAGCCACAATTTATTAAGCTGATGATGTATCCCATCCCATTTCAAGATGCTTTCTCTTTCTTCTGCTGTCATGGTTACCAGAATAGCGACTATTATTCTCCAATGTAGAAGTACCGCAGGCGAATTCAAAGGTCGCATGGTGAAGGGCTGCGGTATTGGCCAGTTCTTGAATTGGCAGAATGAAATCATGGCAATCTGATCAGCATCAGATATTTGTACACCCTGAGGAATATCTAGTTGAGATACAAATTCCATCAGTCCCTGTAAAGATGCACCTGGTTTGAGTTTTATAGAGCATATTTTTAGTAGAACTTGTTCCTGGATCGAAGACCTGTTAGAGTCACACCCTAAATCACCATCCCAAAGTGCAACTGGTATATGTCTGTGGAAACAATGTTTCTTCATATTTTTAACGACCAAGTTGCAATCCGGAATCGGACATACTGAGGTCCCCTTCTTTCTAGCTGCTGCAGCACTACTAACAGTTAAATTTCCAGTTGTTGGATTGGACGTCACAGTTCGTGGTAGACGTGGTGTTTCCATGGGATGTTCCAACAATTGAGAAGGTTCCTGTGAAGTAATTCGCATCACTTTCTGTTGTGGCTCAGTTTGCTCAGTATGTGGCGATAACAGTCTCTTTGCTTTTTGTTTGAATGATCCTTTACCCAGCAAAACGGATCCATCGGCGCTCTGCGATACCCCAGTAGGTATGGTGACCACAATATTAATAGGCAGATCTCGTTCCGAGGAACTTGAAATCTCTGTTGCAGTCACATCACCCACTGGCGCACGCACAGGACTAAAATGTGCTCCGCCGCGAGGCATAATTTCACACAACTCATCCTGCAGTTGGGCCCGATGCTCGACTTCCGCAGAACTCCCAGGATATATTGTGCCACCGGTACTTTTGATTGAGCCACTTGCAGGCAAATGACTTGTTCCCGGTCGCACACTATCTCCTAGGCCGCAGACCCTAAGGTCGGAGGCTTCCCTGCTAGGATGATTACTAATTGCTCTATATGTGTCTCTAGAAGATGTATAATCTGAGGCCTGGCTTCTTCCTAGTGGAAATGAAACTGGTGTCTCCGATTTTTCAGCCTTACCAGCAGAGGCAGATGGTGTTACAGTTGATTTGGTTTGTTGAATACCGGGTTGTGTTTTTAGACGAATATCTTTAACGGAACCTGTAGTAACACAAACATTCTCTACTGACCTTACTTCCTTCTTTCTAGAGACAAATTTTGATCCATCTAAGGAAGGCAAATTTTCATCTAGCCAGCTCTCACTGTATAGCATAGTACGACCATGTTTTTGGAGGTCGTGAATCCACTTATAATTCTGGCGGCGACTTGCTAGTCTGTGCTGTTGAATAATAAGTTGATCCACTCTTGATTGAGACAACAGTTGTCTTGGGATCATGGCCAACTGATATACAAGTTCCTCTGCTGACTTGATGAGCCTTCCCTCCGCACATTGCTGCTCGACATACTGGTCATAGTTTTTGTTCATGACCTATAAGAAAAATAAGACAATTTATTAGTCTTGACATGCTTGACATAAATAGGAGTCGAGATTTTGCACTTCTTCTGCAGTAACATTAACACACGAACCATGATACCACTCGTGGCAAAAATCACATTGAATCATAAATTGTCCATCATCAGGCTTTTGACAGAAACAATATAGGGCTGTCTGTGAGGACTGGGAGTCCTCAGAGGCAGGCCCTGCAGTGTCCCTTTTCCTATAATTTTTTAGCCACTTGGGGATTACACGATCTTTACATAATTTTAGGCGATCATGGTTTGCGATCAATGTTTTATTCCTTAGCTTGATTTTATACAAATAAGGTGTTAATTTTGTAATTATTATCCCTGGCCCCATCCAAATTGGGGATAATTTCTTTGATTTTCCTTTTTTCGTTGATGAATCAAGCATATACACCAAATCATTTACATTGTAATCGTGAACAAGAACTCTCAGGTCATAATCCCGTTTCATTCGTTCTTGCGTTGTTTTCAAAGCGGATCTGGCCACTTCATGGGATAATTTAATGGACTCTTCTAAATTTTTTACATATTCATTAATTTCTGGAGTATCAGTACACTCAGCCGACAACCTGAACATGAGATCGGCTGGGTGATTGACCTCTCGCCCCAACATCAATTTATTGGGGGTAAAGCCAGTGCTTCGATTAACAGAAGACCTAAGGGCACCAGCAATTTGAGCCAAATTTTCATCCCATGAGTTTTGTGATCTATCAATGAAACAACGAATTGAATCCAAGAGAGTTCTATTGTACCTTTCTACTTGACCATTAGCAGAGGGTCGATAAGCTGTCGTTCGTGTTTTATGAATTTGTAGAAGGTTACATAATGATGAGAATAAATTGCTCTCAAAATTTCTTCCTTGGTCCGTAAAAATTTGAAAAGGATAACCAAATCTAGAGAAAAATTCATTTACAGCTGCTTGTGCAGTTACTTCTGCTGTTTGAGATGGTAGGGGGATGCATTCCACCCATTTGGTGAATTGATCTACTATCATTAGAATATATTCATTACCCCTTTCACTCCTTGGTAAAGGACCAAGAAAATCGAGATGCACCCGTTCCATGGGGGCTCCTGCATGGTACTTAGTAAGATGAAACTTATTCTTACGGGTAATCTTTTTGTTTTTGTTACATTTCATACAGGTGGTAACAAAGTTCTCAATGTCTCTGGTCATACCATACCAAAAATATTTCTCTTGAATTTTAGTTCTTGTTCGATCAATACCTTGGTGTCCTGCAGAAGGCAGGTCATGATTTGTTTTAATTATTTCTGCCCTCATGGACTCCGGTACTAGCAAATAAGACTGGTCATTTTCATGCTTCCATATAACTCTTTCCAACAGTTGGTATTGTTCTTTGTTTATCCAGTAATATTTGGAAGCAGGACTGGCCAAAAATAGATTTCCTTCAGAGGGTTCTTCTGAATTTTCTAACCAGTGTTTTAAAATACTCAGATCTAAATCCTTATTCTGAGCTTCTACCACTTCCTCTGCCGAATATCCAGAAATCGAAATTCCTGAACATCCACCAGTGAGAGTGGTATTTTTACAAATGATAGTTGGTATATTAGAGCCTTGTTCAGAAGTCAGTACCAAGTCCATGTGAGCAAAAGATAATTCTGTGTCGGAATAATTGGAACAGTCGGGATATAAATTCCAGCAGCCGCCATCACTCCATGGGTCATCAGCACTATATAAATCTATCAAATTCACTGCTGAATATTGAATATTGCGTGATTCGGCTTTGGAATTTAGATTCCCACCAGGGTCCCAAGGCCAAAGATTGGTCCATTCAGATATTCTTGGGCTTGTTGTTTCTCCTTCCTGCTGCATTGTAATGTCACTGGCTACCGCCTTTGCAGCATAATTGGCTTCAGAAGAAGTTTCACTATCTAGGCCCAATTTTTGTAAATATGGTTTTCCAGAGGCAAGCGGCACTACATAATCTACTTCTGACATAAAATTATTCCACTTGTCATGTGCACGTTTACAATATGGACAACCCCCACATGGTAACTGATCAACCTTTGTATTGGTTTTATAATAAGGACAATATCCAATGGATGGTATGCGGGACAAAGCATCGGCATTTCCATGTTTATTTCCTGGCCGATGCTGAATCGTCATATAATATTGACTTAATTCTTCCATCCAACGGGCAATTTGACCTTGTGGCTCTTTAAAATTAAGTAACCATGTGAGACTACTGTGATCTGTGCGAATGACAAATGGTTTTCCTAATAAATAATGTCTGAACTGTCTTGTAAATCTAATTACTGCCAGAAGTTCCTTGCGTGTGGTGCAGTACCGCCGCTGTTCAGATGTTAAAGCAAAACTACCATAGGAAATAACTTGTTCTTCCCCATTTTGAATTTGTATTAATTCGGCCCCAATAGCTTGGTCTGAGGCATCAGTGTCCAAAATAAAGGGATCTTGAGTGTTAGGGAGGCTCAAAATGGGAGCAGAAACTAATGATTTTTTAATTTGTAAGAAAGCTGTTTCCTGCTCACTCCCCCATTCAAATTTATTTTTACCAGTAAGTTTGTACAATGGTCTGGATATATTTGCATAATCTTTAATGAAACTTCTATGGTAGTTTGCTAAACCTAGGAAACGCTCCACATCTTTTGAGCTTGAGGGTTTAGGCCAATTCTGTACCACTTCTGTGGCTTCGTTACCAATTTCTAGCCCTCTTTCGCTTACTATGCGACCTAAGAATTCAATTTGCCTCTGAAAAAGCTCACATTTTTTCGGTTTCAGTTTCAGGCGATAGTCTCGAAAACGTTGTAGGACTTGTTTCAAATTTTTTAGATGACCAGAAAAGGTTTTGCCTAAGGTCACCACATCGTCCAAGAAAGCTAGTGCAATTTTCCAATTTAGGCCTCTCAGGAGCAGATTCATAACCCGAGAGTAACAAGCTGGGGCATTACACAAACCAAAGCCCATTTTCTTAAATTCAAAAAGCCCATGTTTTGTAATAAAGGCTGTTTTTGATCTATCTTTTTAAATTTCCAGTTGTTGGATTGGACGTCACAGTTCGTGGTAGACGTGGTGTTTCCATGGGATGTTCCAACAATTGAGAAGGTTCCTGTGAAGTAATTCGCATCACTTTCTGTTGTGGCTCAGTTTGCTCAGTATGTGGCGATAACAGTCTCTTTGCTTTTTGTTTGAATGATCCTTTACCCAGCAAAACGGATCCATTATTATTGCCTCGCTCTTTCTTTCTCTCACCCTGCTCGCAGCGCCATGTGTTGTCTCGCGTCTTATAAATATTTAGGCTGCGATAACAGAATGAGAGAAAGAAAGAGCGAGGCAATAATAATATATAAATAACTAAATAGTTACCTAAAATAGACGGCAGCTACTGACGTCAAGATAACTATAATCTTGCAAGTTGAAATAATACATCATGCTCCGCAACTGACACTGAGTCCATGATCACATTTATATATACATAGGATGACATCAGGTAAATTAAATAATTGCATGAATACTGTTTGATGAAGAAGGAATCAATATAATTATTAAAGATGAACATCAGAAGACATGTTGATTGTTTTAGGTTCTCATGGCGAATGCGCGGGAATCAAAGTCGAAACCCCGGATGTCACATGACGTCGAGTCGACAGGTGTCTGATTGGCCAAAATAGTTAACCCGTTTTTACCACACTATGGACGTGAGGACAGCAACGAAATACGGAAAGGGAGTGAACTGCAACGACTGCGCATGATCTCTCCAGAATCATATTCAATCCATTTTTTCATTTCCAGGCTCTTTTGCCAGACAATAACAAAGAGGCAGCATCAACATCAAAATCAGTTGACAACAAAGTAAATTTCTCACTGATATTAATTTCTGGAAAGTAAAAAGGGTAATGTATCTGAGGTTGGACGATCCTCTCTAGTCCAAAGTCATTTTTTTTTCTCCATTTATGCTAAAATCTTTCTAGCGGTTTACAGTTGCGCACTGTATGAGGTACCCACACTTATTATACCCATCACCCCTCTTAGCAAGGGTCCTCCCAATGGTATCCCCCTCAACATGGACCTATAGCATTGTCAAGGGGGATTGGGGGCTCACCCCAAACTCGTAACAGGGCCCACAGGGCTCCTTTTCCAGACCGACTACCTACAGGCTGCACAACTTATCAAGTATTGTGTGGGTCATCCCCCCCCCACACACACATTATTTGAAAATCATAATAATGCTACTGGCATTTTTTTCTTGAGTTGACTATTGCCCGCCATTGCTCAGTAGTTTTACTGCACATTCCTCCACCGATACCTGAAGCAAAATTGAAAGACAATGTGTATTATAACAAACTGAGTAGTGTTTGTTGTAAAGAAAACAGAATCAGAAATATAATTTCATGTATCTATGTCCTTGTCCTGGTAAATAGCCTGGACGAAACTGAAATGGAAAGGGACGAAACATCTTTCAAGGTAATGTACCCTATTTGTATTTCCGGCTTATGTTTTAATTGATTGCTGTGATACTTTATAGATGTTTGTTTGTCAACTACTTCACGGATGTAGCCTTAGGTACATGACATTTGGTTTCACGTTTTCTTACTTATCAAGCGCACCACACCACTAAAAGGAACGGGGACTCACTCTAGTGGTCATACCCTGGGGGTCAATCCAATGCGTGTGTGTAGTTATAATATAAAATATATATCTACTATTTGTGACAATATCTATTGAACACGTCAGATTTGTCCAATACTTTAGCCTTGGGCCTTAACCTTGACATTAACAACCTGATAAGCCTTCATGGTGAAAAATTGTGATTATATGTCTGAAAACAGTTCTACTGCGATTGCTAGAATCCATGTTTAGTTTCTGACAGCTGTCAGTAGCAGGTGACTCATATCATCTAATGTTCCAGTAGACAATTCAGCACTGGTGAAGAGTTCTGACACAAAATTTATAGAGATTAATTTTCTTTAATTTTTTTTTAGGTGCGTAAAGTGGAGTTAAGAACTCAGAGCATACAGACAGAAGCATTGACAAGGTAATACCCGAGTTTACATTATTAACCGCCCAGATGATCTCAGCATTGATGCGGGGCGCCACTGAAAGTTTAATGTGTTTGTAACTCATAGTAATAACTGGATGTGTTGAGGTTCTAGTTCAAGCCTCAGTGTGAGTTGATTCACACTGTATTAGAATATGTACTGAAGATACTGAACAGGAAAATATGAAACAAATATTTTCCTTCACCATAAGAGAGTATTGGGAAGTAATAAGGATTTCAGAGAGACTGGGAGAAAAGGCAAATGCAGGGCCTCAGAGAGATTCCACATCATAACCGTCAGAAATTGAACCATTTGCTTGCTGTGACTTGGTGTGTATAACAGAAAAGAAATATAGACAATTGTAACCATTAATCCTGCAAATTGACAATTTCTACCACTGACAGCAAATATATTCAATTTACACTAAACTCTTGGTTTACAATTTGCAGGATATTTATCGGTTGTAAATTTCTGTCTAAATTGGTTCTAACATATTTATTTCACATATTGTAGGGGAGGAAGAGAAAGCTAAAGAAACTCTTCATGGACAGTTTTGAAAGAACTGAAACACAGGTAAAGATGCTAGCTTATAATGTATTTTAACAAGTTCGATATGAATGCAATACATTACATTAGGTTACATAAGTAAAGTTGCAAATACACACTGAACATTAGTAGTATAGCAGGAGGTTTTCGACCCTGATTAGCCGGACTTTTGCCGGTGCAGCGTTTGCCGGTGCAAAACGTCGGCACGAGCCAGCCAGCTAGATCCGGTAAATGGTGTACGTTCTAAATATATAGTATACTACGGTATGTATAGTGATATATGTAAACACAGGGCTCTGTGTATGTAGTATGGGTATGTGATGAAGAAAATGGAAGGGGAAGACGAGTTTTCTTGAAAGTTTTTTTTTTCCGCGAAACGGTTGACGTTGCTATTGATGATAGAGATGTTGACCACCGTTGTTGACCACTATACAATCTGACATGACGTTATTTGGGTTAGGGGTGCCGGACTTCTGGTATGGGGGTCGAGGGTGATATGGTAGTAGTGGTATATATCCATGTAGGTATACTATTAGCCCTCAAGCCTTCGTATTATCCTATGTCAGCTATAGCTAGGTCAAGCAGTATTGTGGAGATGGGGTCATGTACTGTCGGCCACTGGGCAAGTCGACTCGAACCTGTCCAAATTGAAACTCACAGTCTGCAATTTATTTTTTTTTTTTTTGGTTTTGTAGCACAAACATCAAACCAAAAACAAATATATTGCGAACTTTGGGTCCAAGTTTGGACTAACTCGGACCGGCGACTTGGAGTGAGAAATTACAGAGGGAGTCGAATTCAGGGGATGAATACTTTGATGTATTTGTGTATGTTTTTCATACTTTCATGTATTGTATCTCCATTTGTGTATAACTTGATTAAAATTATTCACAAACCCATTGCAATTTTTATTGTTTATTCAATTCACCCGAAGACAGATAAAACCTTGATCCGCGAATCACGTTGTTTCCACGTCCATGTTGTCATAATTAACTCATGAATATTAATGAGGTGTTCATTGCGAGGCAGTTGAGACTTGAGTAATACACCTCATGCTGTTTTGGTACCATTTAAAAAAAAAACGACAACTAATCTACCTTTACAAAAAGCAAGGTTCAGTGGTTAGGGAGCTACCGGTACTTTATATTATTTGCATACACCGGAGGGGGGGGGGGGGGGTGCTCTGTTTACAAATATTCTTTTATCACGAGTCGAAAATTACCGGCAGTGATTTTCAATTCCTGACAACAGAATAATATTTGTGAACAGATGATGGGGAGCTACTTTCTATTAATTGCATACATGAGAGGGGCGGGGTCTGTTTACAAATATTATTTTTTTATCAAGAGTCGAAAATTACCGGCAGTGATTTTCAATTCATGACAACAAAATAATATTTGTGAACAGGGGATAATTTGAAATTTTACGATTGTACAGGCCTAGCCCAAGAACGAGACCCTGGGGGGACTCCACACGGTATAAATTACCAGCAGTGAAATTTTACGATTGTACAGGCCTACACCAAGAACGAGACCCTGGGAGACTGATTGTGCGGGCCTACACCAAGAACGAGACCCTGGGGGACTCCACACGGCACAAATTATCGACAGTGAAATTTTACGATTGTACAGGCCTACACCAAGAACGAGACCCTGGGGGACTCCACGCGGTACAAATTACCGGCAGTGCAATTTTACGATTCAGTAACTTCGTAACCTTTGCAACTTCAAGGGTGCTCCGAGGAAGTATATAAAATTCCCTATGCACTTGAATGTCATTTCCTAGAAATCTTGCCAAAATATCTTGCCTTGTGCTACTCAAGCCACAAACCATAGACATTGTTGCTAATTATTGCCTCAGTTTAGTTGATTGTTATCGTCCAAGATCTTTCACTCCCGACTCTGCTGCTGCTCTTCGCAAGACATCGTTTCCTCTTCGTGGGAGGCAAGATGTTGACTTGGCAAAGAAATACTCTGAATTGATGTGCAGTTGCGTTCTGTATTCAGTCATACTTTAATGTTAGTGGCAATTTTGGAATCAAGTAATACGGTGACTTGACGTCCTCGCCTGTCCCTTATTTCGATGCGTGTATGACTCTGACAGAGGTGCTTTTCGAATGTAGAAAGTGAACTGAGAACACCGGAAAGTGACCGCATCCATGTAAACAGAATTCTCCTGTTAATTGAATAACTTTCACTGGCAAAGTGGCTATTCAATTAAGAGGGTTTCACATTGCTACTGGAGGCACTTACAGAAAAGATTAGGGGACTTCCAGTTGGTGAAGCAGAAAGTGTCACTCTATGTTATTAAGTTCTTTCCATCTGGCAGAATTTGCACAATGTCATCAAAATCTCTTCCCCTGTAACCACTGATTGATCCTTTGTTGATCGCATTCAGTAACTTCGTACGTAACCTTTGCAACTTTAAGGGTGCACCGATGAAGTCTATAAAATTCCCTATGCACTTAAATGTCAGGTCCTAGAAATATTGCCAAAATATCTTGACTTGTGCTACTCAAGCCACAAACCTGAAATATTGTTGCTAATTGATGCCTCACTTTAGTTGATTGTAATCGTCCAGGATTTGTCACTCCCGACTCTATTGCTGCTCTTCACAAGGCATAGTTTCCTCTTGGTGGGCAGCAAGATGTTGACTTGGCAAGGAGATATTCTGAATTGATGTGCAGTTGCATTCTGTATTAAAGCATAGCTTGTTAGTGGCCATTTTGGAATGAAGTATTACGGCGACTTTACGTCCTCTCTTGTCCCTTATTTCGATGCGTGTATGACTCTGACAGAGGTGCTTTTCGAATGCAGAAAGTGAATGGAGTATGTCAGCTACTTCAACTGGAGTTGTCAATGCCTTTCTATAGTCGACAAGTTTTATGAATTTAGCCTCTCCACTTCGTCTTCTATTATAATATTAGAACGTTCCTTTTCATATTCTATCGGTCGATAGTACCTGAGTTTGTGTGATTTCTGAAATAAAACCTGAAGCAGCTCGCTGCTTCAGGTTTTATTTCAGAAATCACACAAACTCAGGTACTATCGACCGATAGAACATGAAAAGAAACGTTCTAATTATTTTATTATGCCGAACAAAATATGACTTTCATTGTTAAGCGTTAACTGCAACAAGCCATCGATCTTGTAACAACAATGTAGTCGAATCCAAAAACATGACGTCATTTCGAACGAATGACGTCTCTTCGAAAATGACTTGTCACAAGAACCGTCGCTTTGGGAGTTTCTTTATCAACAAAAGCCAATGTTAACAACTGCATCATGCTGTTCGTGTTATAATTCATTCCTAATGCTTGTGTGAAAAGTGATTTAAATTAATGGAATATAAATTCATGCTTCTCGGACAACAGTTGATAGAATTAAGCGGAGTGAAACACAAGTCATAACTGAGACTCATATTCAGGATTCACTGAAGTGGTGAACAACACGTGAGTGAGTTTTTAAATATTTCTTTTGAATGCATTGTTTGCAGTTAAAATTGAAAACACACCCAATGAAGGTGATATATTTGTTGGTAAGTTTGTGTCTACCGGTGTTGAAAAAGCTAAACGGACACGGAGCCAGCGTTTGGTGTTGAGAAATTCGACGCTGATCAATGGAAGTGGCGCTTACATTTTCTTCGTTCTCTTGTCTCCAGGGAAAAACGTTCCGATAGTACCCGTGTTTTGCCCCAAAACTCCAGTACTATGACTTTTAGAAGGTGTCATATTAACCAATCACGGCTGATGTTACAAACGTGGGGCATAATAATATAAACTATCACTTGAGCCAAACAGACTTGGACTAATTCATCATAACTGTCGGTGCTCCCTGATTTGTTGAGATCTTCTGCTTTTCTCTCTAAATATTTATTTAGTGTAACTACATCCTCTACAAGAGGTAACAGTTTCGCAGTATTGAATCTTTGAATGTTCAATGTTTCCAATGCATGTGCAGATAAATCTTCTGACCAATCATCTTCATAAAGGCTGAGGAACCTATCACACATTCTAACTTTTTTATCGTCTCCTGATTTACTTCCACTGCTAAGGACAATTCTAGCAGCTTTTGATAGGCTGTGGCCCAGCTTCAAGACAGGAGATGGAATTGCATAATTGTTAGTGTCAGGATCAAACCCAGCAACCTTTTGCACGCCTTCGACAAGAATGTTCCAGTTCTGAGGAAGAATGCACTTCTCAAGTGAATTAACATCACTGTTAATTGTCTTTTTGTCATGTTTGGATTTTCTGGCAGAAGTGTGAGTGTGAACAAGATCTACCATCTCAGAATCACCAGTCACATCGTGGTGAACATGAAACTGCTGATGGAGGTTTGTACACGTAATAGAACAAAGTTGTTTTTTTATACCAGATTCGAAGAACGTGGTCACTGGTATTTTATTCCCTAATTCTCGCTATCACTTTGGCCAACATTTGTATATTTCATTTGAGTTTAAAAAAAACCAGTTTGTCCATTTTTGTATGCCTGTTCCTAAAACTTTGTGTATTATGTTAATGGTCTAGCCATCTATCTCCTTCTGTTCTTTTTCGGTTCCAGATGATAACTTATCAGCTCTGAATAAAGGAAAAATTATACTGTTGTGTCAGTCCGGGTTTTTTTTGCTGAATTTTCTCGACTATTTTTCAAGTCGACTTTTAATTTCCGGATGAAAACTTTAGGGGACATTGTTTTCACTCCATATAATGAAACAAATAATACATGCCTATAGTTGCTTTCTGAAAATGCCTCAGTAGAATTAAATAATTGCATTGATTCTTTACCAAATTATTAAAATTAACTTCCAGGTGAAGATTATGAAATGGACATTACAAACCAGTGTTCAAGCTCGGTTGATGACAACTGTGTGATGGGGCAAGACTTAAAATCATCTCAGAAATGGTAAATATTGCCTATTTTAATGTTTGGACTATGCTGAATTCGTTGACTTGATGGCTCATCTCTTCAAATTAGCTTCAAAAAAGACATCGATGTGTTGGCCATTTCATCTTTTTGGGTCTGTAAAAAGTGCTTAGATTTTTATTAGCATATAAGTAGAATATGCACCATATAGGTATATAATTACTAAATATGGCAGCCGAAAGTGTGGATTTACGACCACCATGATCTCTGCAATATTCACTGCCAATTTTGTTTTTTATTAACAAAAAGTAATAAGAACACCTCTGCACCTGAAAAGCTAGTTGAATTTGATGTAAGACATTGTAGGTCATATTTATGTTAGATTACTTTGGCACCAGAATTATTTTCAATTTTCTTTTAACAGTGGAGGTACCAACATATTACAAAAGAAATAATAAGCGAGAGTACAGAAAGCCTGGTTTTTGCTTCTGCTGTGGAAAATGCGTTACTTGAAAGCTCTCGGTCCATCTTGAAAACATGCACTGTGACAAATATGAAGTTAAGACAGCTCTCCTCCAACCTGTTGGTTTAGCAAAACGATCGAAGATGTTTAAGAAACTTCAATGTGAGGGACATTTCCAACACAATTCAAAGGTATTTACCTCAGTCGTGGCTTGATTGGACACTGGTAGAGTGGGCGAGGAGGGTTAGGTGAGAGGGGAATTTGATTGAATTGTGGTCATTAATCACTGCCTGGCAACCATTTCTGCTGAGAGAAAATGGCACAGGGATTATCAGTGATTTATTCCTAGGGGGGTTTGATCATCCCCTAATCCTAGGGGGGTTTGATCATCCCCTACTAGGCGGGTCCTCAGGTGGCGGATAGAGGACGGCCTGCTCAATTGGGCAGGTTTGCTAATTTCTAATTGGCAGGTTTGCTCAATTGAGTTGGTTCGCTGCGAAATACATAAATACGCAGCCCCGGACCAAAATGATCAATCCTGCTAATTCCATCTGGCAGGCACCTTGTTCTCCCGTGAGGTGCGTTCCGACGGCCCCGGAAGAAGGAATCCTGGCAGTTGAGGACTTGTGGCCCCGGTTAGGGCAGTCTCCGGGATGGAGCCCTGGTCTCCATTTCGGAGATAATCTTGTTCAACACACTGCTTTGGCCCCAATTTCGGGAGTAGAAGGATGGTCGGATGGTCCGTTCTGGCCAATCGGGAGCCCCCACCCCAAAAGTACTGGGTGTCACGTCGGGGGGCATTTGGTGGCCATTCAATCAGTCATTTCTTTTAATCATTTATCATCATTGCCATTGTGTGCTGTTTTTAAACTCATTTTTTAACCAAATACTTAGTTTTGCTGCACTGTTTGTTTCAGTTTCACGTGGCAACCGTAATTACAGTATTTTATAAAGTAATTGTTTGGATGGTCGCCATCTGAAGACCTGGCACTTCCACACACGGGCCAATCAGCCAGTGGCATACTTCGGTATCAACACTGGCTGAGTATACTGCCCCATACCAGGTATGTGGGAATACCGGCAACCCGGTGGGTTCACTGCATGGCAGTAACCCTACCCCTTGTTGGACTCCGTGGTGGGTGGGAGCCGGGGCAGTGAACGTTTAAAATATTAACATGGCTACCTCACAACCAAAAATCAAACGACCTTTTTTAGATACTGGACTACGAGATTCTGACTCTGATGAAGAACTAATTAAATCACTGATTCCACCTGAAGACAACCTTCCAAAATTCATTCTACTGCATTCAACTGATGAAAATAAAAAAAATAAGTAATCTAAACCCATTTGCTCTTGATAAGGCCATCAAAGGTATAGCAGGAACTGTAAAGGATATAAAGAAACTACGCTCTGGAGATTTATTAATTCAGTGTTCCAGACAAGTTCAAACATTTAATCTTTTACATACGACAAAATTAATTGACATTAGTATTAAAGCAAGTTATCATAAAACTTTAAACAGTAGCAAGGGAGTTATCAGAACTCCTGAACTAGCTGACATGGAAGAAAATGAAATTACATGTGAATTAAAACCTCAAGGAATCACCTCTGTAAGACGAATTGAAATCAACAAACAAGGAAACAAAATTAAAACTAACACTTACATCTGCACCTTTGATGGTACAAGACCTCCAAAGTCACTTAAGATTGGTTACTTGAACGTCAGAGTGGATTTGTACATCCCAAATTCACTGCGATGTTTCAAGTGCCAAAAGTTTGGACATGGCCAGGATTCTTGTCGCGGCAAGAAAATCTGCTTTAAATGTGGTCTCAACCATGAAGAGCCTTTTACTACTACAGATTATAAATGTGTCAACTGTCAGGGCAATCACATGTCATCATCTAAGGATTGCCCTGTATGGAAAAAAGAAAAACTAATACAAAAAGTAAAATGTGAAAAGCAGATTAGTTTTAAGGAGGCCCGGGAATTTGTTATATCAATGCCGGGGATGAATTTACCACCATCATCTTATGCGAACGCTATTAAACATTCTACTATTACAACAACAAAATCAGTGCAATGTCAAACAGATCTCACATGGCTTAATAATACAGAACCCAAATCTATAAATCCATTTAGCATTATACAAACAACAAAAACGAATAGCTCATCTACTCAAACTAAAACAACAGAAAACAAAAACAAGGGCAAAAAGGTTAGTGAAACGTCAAGTGACCAATCACAATCTAGTCAACATCAGAGTCAGAATCAAAGTCAGAAAAGCAGAAAGGACAAAAAGAAAACTCTTTCAGATCGAATTCCCAAATTTTCTAGAGATATTGTCACTAGAAATAGATTTGAGGCCTTCGAGGAAATGTCTGTGGACGAATGTCTCACGGAAACATTTTCAAATAATCCCCTTCCGTCATTGCAGGGAAGGTCCCCACGCAAATCTTCACCAAAAAGAACTACGGGGGCAATTTCACCCATACGACCACCTTCAAAATCACCTTCCAAACATGCATAGTACACCAAAACAAAATATAATACAGTGGAATTGTCGAGGTTTTAGAGCTAATTTTAATGAACTTGGTCTTCTCAGCCAAAAGTATAAACCTGCTGCTTTTTGCCTGCAGGAAACTCTTTTAAAGAAACCCGAGGCTCAGGATCATTCAGCTTTTAAGCATTATACATCGTATAATGCTTGGGCAGATGATAATGATTTTCATATTCGTGGAACGACTGTCTTGGTTAGGAACGACATCATTCACAGTACTGTACCATTACAGACAAATTTACAGGCTGTGGCGGTACGCCTAACTTTAGACAAAACAGTTACACTTTGTTCTATTTACGTTTCACCAAGTAAAGCCTTACAATTGAATGACCTTGTGCTGCTGGTTCGACAACTCCCAACTCCATACATTTTGTTGGGTGATTTTAACGCACATAGCCCCCTTTGGGGTAATTCCTGCAGTCAAGAAGATGCAAAAGGTAAAACTGTGGAAGAGTTCATTACAAAATATGACTTGTGCTTGTTCAATGATGGGTCAGATACTTACCTGCACCCTGCATCTGGTTCTTACACGTCAATTGATTTAACAATTGCATGCCCTTCTGTCTTCCTTGATTTTTCATGGAAGGCAGAAGATGACTTGTGCGGGAGTGACCACTTTCCGATTGTGTTGGAGAGTGTAGTTCCGGCGGATGATGAGAGGGTGCCCCAGTGGAATTTTAAAAAGGCCGACTGGGACACTTTCTCATCGCTTTGTTCTGAACGCCTCACACGGGAGAAATTTCAGGACAGTACTGACCAGATTGAACACTTCACCACAGAGTTGATTGACATTGCAAGCCAAGTCATTCCTAAAACCTCGTCAAATCCAAAACGTTTCACTAAACCATGGTTTGATACTGAGTGCAAACAGGCTATAAAAGATCGCAAGAAATTTGAGAGGGAATTTAATAAGTCACCAACTACAGAAAATTTGGATAGATTGCGTATAAATCGGGCAAAAACAAGACGACTTTTAAAACATAAAAAGAAAAGTTCATGGGAAACTTACGTTTCGAAACTAAATCAAAATACCCCCATCACTAAAATTTGGAAAATGATTAAAAAAATTAAAGGAAAAGAAACAAAATCAGCAGTACAACACCTAAAAGACAACAACACACTCATAACATCAAAACAAGAAATTTCAAACAAGTTGGCCTCTACATTTTCTAAACACTCGTCGTCTGAAAATAGTAACCCAGAATTCCTCAAACTTAAAAAACAACAAGAAAAACAAAAGATTAAATTTACATCCAATAACTTAGAGGACTACAACGAACCTTTCTCTATGGAAGTGTTAAGTAACTCTTTGCATAGAGCAAAGGATTCTGCCACTGGACCTGATCAAATACACTATCAACTTTTAAAACATCTGCCTCAAACTTCACTAGAACTTTTATTGTCAGTTTTTAATGACATTTGGGTGACTGGCCAGTTTCCACCTTCCTGGCGAAAGGCAACAATTATTCCTATTCCAAAGCCTGATAAGGATCACAGTAATCCAAGTAATTACAGACCAATTGCACTAACTAGTTGTCTCTGTAAAACCATGGAGAGGATGATCAATGACCGACTTGTCTGGTTTCTGGAATCGAACAATCTGCTTGCGGATGTTCAGTGTGGTTTCAGAAACCAGAGAAGTACTGTGGATCATTTGGTCAGACTTGAAACGTTTATAAGAAATGCCTTTGCTAGAAAAGAACATGTGGTCGCCATCTTCTTTGATCTAGAGAAGGCATATGATACAACGTGGACGTATGGGATTTTAAAAGATCTTTTTAACATGGGGTTGAGAGGGCGTATGCCCCTTTTTATTGAAAACTTTTTAAAGGACCGCCAATTTCAGGTTCGTGTTGGGTCAACGTTATCTGATCCTCACGAGCAGGAATTGGGAGTTCCTCAGGGTAGTATTTTATCCGTTACCCTGTTTTCTATAAAAATTAATAGTATCATCGATGCAATTGAGAATATGGTAGATTCCTCATTGTATGTTGATGACTTTTTAATCTGCTATAGCAGCAAAAAAATGAATGCCATAGAGCGCAAACTTCAGCTGTGCCTAAATAGAATTCAAAAATGGGCCACAGAAAACGGTTTTAAATTTTCGAAGATGAAAACAAATTGTGTTCATTTTTGTAAGCTTCGAAAGCATCATCTCGACCCGGAGTTAAAAATTGATGGGAGTCCTATTAAAGTTGTTAAGGAAGTGAAATTCTTAGGTTTGTTGTTTGACAACAAACTGAATTTCACTTCCCACATAAAACAACTAAAAGTTAAATGTAAGAGAGCTCTGAACCTACTGAAGGTCGTTGGTAGCACTGATTGGGGTGCTGACCAAAAAACTTTACTCCATCTGTATAGATCACTTGTTCGGTCAAAATTAGATTACGGTTGTGTAGTTTACGGTTCTGCAAGGAAATCATATCTCAAACCACTTGATGCAGTTCATAATAGTGGTATTAGAATTAGTTTAGGGGCTTTTCGAACATCCCCTATAGACTCGATGCTTGTTGAGGCAGAGGAACCTTCTCTTGAGAAGCGCAGAATTAAATTGTCTCTCCAATATGTGTCTAAACTTTTGGCCAATCCTTCAAATCCTGCTTATAATTGTGTTACAGACCCTCAAAATGTTGATTTCTTTAACCGCCACCAGAAACATATTCCTCCATTGGGAATTAGAATTAAACCCCACATGGAGTCCACCAAAATTGAACCACATACAATAAAAGAAAATCGTAAAACACATATTCCTCCTTGGCATCTTAAAAAACCTACAGTTATTTTGGACCTTGCTTCTACCAAAAAATCTGATACTAATTCCTTGCAGTTCAAACAAAAATATGCCGAAATAAAGTCCAAGTATAGTACATATTCAAGGATCTATACGGATGGATCTAAGGATGGTGACAAAGTATCATCAGCTGCTGTTACTGGTGATCATGTCACCTCAATCAGAATACCGAATCAGAGTTCTATTTTCACAGCTGAAGTTAAAGCTTTACAACTCGCTCTTGAATATATTGAGAATGCTCAGGAAAAGAAGTCGATTATTTTTTCCGACTCTCTTTCCTCTTTACTTGCTTTACTCAACCCCAAGTTGAAGAACCCTCTAGTTTTGGATCTTCGTGAGAAGTTATCAACTCTCATGTCTGACCAATGTGATATCGTGTTTTGCTGGTTACCCGGTCATGTAGGTATCGCTGGTAACACCAAGGCAGACAGCGCAGCAAAACAGGCTTTAACAAAGCCTCTTACTGATTTTAACATCCCTTTCAGTGATTTCAAACCACATATTAGTAGCTACATCAAATCTATGTGGCAGGCGGAATGGGATGGGGCAACTAATAACAAGCTTCATCGCTTCCGACCAACTGTTTCTGATCACTACCCATCTAGTAACCTTTGTAGGAAAGATCATGTTATTCTGACACGATGTCATATTGGTCATACAAGACTAACACATTCCTTTTTGTTAGAGGGTAATTTGCGACCAGAGTGTGTTCCATGTCAGCAGGTGTTGTCAGTGGAACACATTCTTTTACATTGCACTGATTTTAATCTTGTTAGAGGGCAGTACTTCACAGCTGGATCCCTTAGAGATCTATTTTATAATACGAGCCCACATAAAATTGTGTCATTTCTAAAAGTAATCAACCTTTTTACCAAATTTTAAAATTGTTTTTAGTCTTTAAATCTCGAATCATCAAGTCTCAGTTCCTCAGGTTGATTTATAATGTATTTTCTTATCACATTACTCATTGCTTTTCTAATCATTTTTGTCTTTGAAATGTCTTTGTGGTTATTTTTATTTCATTCAATTTTTACTTCCTTCTTGATAATGACTTTTTAGATACCTCTGTTTTCTCGCCACGATATAGCCCTAGCTGCTGATGTGGCGTTAAGCACCAATAAATAAATAAATAAATAAATAAATCATCCCCTACTAGGCGGGTCCTCAGGTGGCGGATAGAGGACGACCTGCTCAATTGGGCAGGTTTGCTAATTTTTAATTGGCAGGTTTGCTCAATTGAGCTGGTTCGCTGTGAAATACACGAATACGCAGCCCCGGACCAAAATGATCAACCCTGCTAATTCCATCTGGCAGGCACCTTGTTCTTCCGTGAGGTGCGTTCCGAAGGCCCCGGAAGAAGGAATCCTGGCAGTTGAGGACTCGGGCCCCGTTTAGGGCAATCTCCGGGATGGAGCCCTGGTCTCCATTTCGGAGATAATGTTCAACACACTGCTTTGGCCCCAATTTCGAGAGTAGAAGGATGGTCGGATGGTCCGTTCTGGCCAATCGGGAGCCCCCACCCCAAAAAGTACTGGGTGTCACGTAGGGGGGCATTTGATGGTCATTCAGTCAGTCATTTCCTTTTCTCACACATCATTATTGCCAATGTGTACTGTTTTAAACGTTCTAGTTTATGAAATACTTAGTTTTGCTGCGCTGTCTGTTTAATTTATACATGGCAACTGTAATTATAGTGTTTCGTGTAGTGATTGATTGGATGATCGCCATCTGAAGACCTGGCACTTCCACACACGGGCCAATCAGCCAGTGGCATACATCGGTATCAACACTGGCTGAGTATACTGTCCCATATCAGGTATGTGGGAATACCGGCAACCCGGTGGGTTCACTGCATGGCAGTAACCCTACCCCTTGTTGGACTCCGTGTTGGGTGGGAGCCGGGGCAGTGAGTCATTAATAACTTAAATATGGCTACAACAACCAAAAAACACAAACTAGAGTACGGTTTGAAATTTACAGACTCTGATTCTGACTCCGATCTTGAAAAAGAACAAATTATTGTGAACAACTGGCCAAAATTTGTTATAATTTATGCAAATAATGAAGATAAAAGAGCATCAGATATTAACCCCTTTGCATTGGAAAGGGCCATCAAAGGAATAGCTGGAGATGTTAAAAATGTGAAAAAACTTCGATCAGGGGCAATACTTATAGAATGTAGAAGGGAAATGCAAGCAATCAATTTGCTAAAGATGGACAAACTCGTCAATATGGAGGTTAACGTCTTTGCTCACAAAACTCTAAACAGTTGCAAAGGCGTAGTACGTACAAGAGAACTTTCAGGCATTGACGAGCTAGAAATTGAAAAAGAACTAAAATCTCAGGGTGTTACTGCAGTTAAAATGATAGTGATTAAAAAAGATGGAAAACCTGTACCAACTAACACGTATATTTTAACTTTTAATTCGTCTCAACCACCAAAGGCATTAAAAATAGGATACATGAGCGTCGGAGTGGATTTATTTATACCAAATCCACTTCGATGTTTCAAATGTCAGAAGTATGGACATGGCCAGAATACCTGTAGAGGAAAACAAATCTGTTTTAAATGTGGCGAGGAACATCTAGTCCAGTGCAGTAATGCCATCAAATGTTGTAACTGCCAGGGCAATCATGTAGCTGCATCCAAGGATTGCCCTGTTTGGAGGAAAGAAAAAGAAATACAGAAAATTAAATGTAAGCGACAAATCAGTTTCAAAGAGGCCAGAGAAATAGTTTCTTCAATGCCTGGCATGAATTTATCAATACCATCATATGCAAAAAAATTATGTCAAAAATTGCCAACAACGCCAGTGGAATGCCAAACCCAATACACCTGGCTTAGAGGTACTATTCCATCTTTAGTACAGAGTTTCACAATAGATCAAATCGAGACACAGTCAACACAAACAAATAATGCAACGCAAACAACAGAGAAGTTAAAAACAAAATTTGAACAGAAAAAAGAACAAAATCCCAAACCAGAGCCAACAACTTCAAAAACAACAGAAGATGAAACAGAACAAAAATCAGGAAACAATACATCTAAGCCTGTTCAAAATAAGGAACATGCCACTAATTCAGAGCATAAAAATGAGCAAAACAAAACAAAGTCTAAACCAGAACAAAGATCACAACAGCACAATATGAGTCAGAGTCAAATTAAAAAGTTAGAAAAAGAGGAAAAGAAAAAGTGAAACAAAAACAATTATCGGACAGATTACCTAAGGTTCTTCAAAACCCTGTTGTTCGCAACAGGTTTGAAGGTCTTGAGGATATGGAGGTAGGTGATTGTATCGATGATACATTCGAACAATTACGTCCGACTTCTTTAAAGAATAGATCCCCGGTGCAGCGTTTGCCGGTGCAAAACGTCGGCACGAGCCAGCCAGCTAGATCCGGTAAATGGTGTACGTTCTAAATATATAGTATACTACGGTATGTATACTGATATATGTAAACACAGGGCTCTGTGTATGTAGTATGGGTATGTGATGGAAAATGGAAGGGGAAGACGAGTTTTCTTGAAAGTTTTTTTTTTCCGCGAAACGGTTGACGTTGCTATTGATGATAGAGATGTTGACCACCGTTGTTGACCACTATACAATCTGACATGACGTTATTTGGGTTAGGGGTGCCGGACTTCTGGTATGGGGGTCGAGGGTGATATGGTAGTAGTGGTATATATCCATGTAGGTATACTATTAGCCCTCAAGCCCTAGGGGGGTTTGACCATCCCCTACTAGGCGGGTCCTCAGGTGGCGGATAGAGGACGGCCTGCTCAATTGGGCAGGTTTGCTGGTTAGTTAATAATTAGCAGGTTTGCTCAATTGGGCTGGTTCGCTGCGGAATATACGAATACGCAGCCCCGGACCAAAATGGTTAACCCTGCTAATGCCATCTTGCAGGCACCTTGTTCTCCCGTGAGGTGCATTCCGAAGGCCCCGGAAGAAGGAATCCTGGCAGTTGAGGACTCGGGCCCCGTTTAGGACAATCTCCGGGATGGAGCCCTAGTCTCCATTTCGGAGATAATGTCCAACACACTGCTTTGGCCCCAATTTCGGGAGTAGAAGGATGGTCGGATGGTCCGTTCTGGCCAATCGGGGGCCCCCACCCCAAAAAGTACTGGGTGTCACGTCGGGGGGCATTTGGTGGCCATACAATCAGTCATTTCGTTTAATCATTTATCATAATTGCCATTGTGTGCTGTTTTTAAACACATTTTTTAACCAAATACTTAGTTTTGCTGCACTGTTTGTTTCAGTTTCATGTGGCAACCGTAATTACCGTGTTTTATAGAGTGACTGGTTGGATGGTCGCCATCTGAAGACCTGGCACTTCCACACACGGGCCAATCAGTCGGTGGTATGCCTCGGCATCAACACCGGCTGAGTATATTGCCCTAGTATAAGTATGTGGGAATACTGGCAGCCTGATGGGTTCACTGCTTGGCAGTAACTCAACCCCTTGTTGGACTCCGCGGTGGGTGGGAGCCGGGGCAAATGAAAAACTAAACAATAAACCATGGATTCAAACACCAAAAAATTTAAACGAGGGCGAGACTCACTTTCTGATATCTTTGATTCTGATTCAGATACAAATGATTCACCTACATTGCCTAATTGGCCAAAATTTATAATTATATATGCAGCAGTAGAAGGTAAGAAGGCAAGTGACATTAACCCCTTTGCCTTAGAAAAAGCTGTTAAGGGAATTGCTGGCAGTGTTAAGCATGTTAAAAAACTAAGAAGTGGAGCAATATTAATAGAGTGTAGTAAGGAAGTCCAGGCAAAAAACTTAATGAAAATTGATAAATTAGCAGATATGGAGGTGAATGTGTTTCCACATACCTCATTAAACAGCAGCAGAGGAGTAATTAGAACAAGAGAATTGGCAGGAATTGATGTACTCGAAATACAGAAAGAGCTGGAATCACAAGGTGTAACTGCAGTTAAAAATATAGAAATTAAGAAAGGGGGTTCAGTAATAAAAACAAATACATATATTTTATCTTTTAATTCTTCTCAGCCACCAAAATCAATCAAAGTTGGCTATATGAACATCAAAGTGGATTTGTACATTCCAAATCCACTTCGATGTTTCAGATGTCAGAAATATGGCCACGGGCAAAACAACTGCAGGGGTCAAACGACATGTTACAAATGCGGCCAACAACACCAAGAGCCATGCACCAATTCCATTAAATGTGTAAACTGTCAGGGCAATCATATGTCATCATCCAAAGATTGCCCTGTCTGGAAAAAAGAAAAGGCTATACAGAAAATAAAATGCGAAAAGCAAATTAGTTTTAAGGAGGCCAGAGATATTGTATCATCAATGCCTGGTATGAGTACATCATCACCTTCATATGCTGCAAAATTATCACTAAAATTACCTTCAGTGGCAGTAGGCTGCCAAACTCAATATACCTGGATCAAGGGCACATTACCATCTTTAGTGGAAGCTTTTACAATGGAACAGTCAAACGAAACAGAACCAAAATCCACACAAACACCATCAACTACTCACAGAACAATCGAAAACAAATCAACGCCAAATCCGAAAAAAGAAAAGGAACAACTAAAACCAGATGAAAAAAAAATAAAGGAAGCAAGATCAGAACAAAAGAAAGCCCAAACAAAACCGAAGCCACAAAATCAAATTCAAAATCTGAGTCAGAATCAGAGAAGGAATCAAGCCAAAAAGAATACAGAAACGCAGAAACAGTCAGAAAGAATCCCCAAGGCCCTTAAAGACCCTGTTACACGTAATAGGTTTGAGGGCCTTGAATCGATGGAAGTCGTTGAGTGCATCGATGAAACGTTCGGGCCCTTACGCCCGAACACCTCTCTGAATATGTCCCCAAGACACAAATCGCCTAAGAAAGCTATTGGGACAATTTCACCCATTCGTCCACCAGATAAATCTCCAACCAAATATGGATAAAACACACAACAATAATATAATACAGTGGAATTGCCGAGGTTTTCGAGCCAATTTTAATGAACTGGGTCTGAGCCAAAAGTATAAACCTGCCGCTTTTTGTCTGCAGGAAACTCTTTTAAAGAAACCTGACTCGCAGGATCATTCAGCTTTTAAGCATTATACTTCGTATAATGCCTGGGCAGATGATAATGACCTTCACGTCCGTGGAACATCTGTTTTAGTTAGAGACGATATCATTCACAGATCTGTACCTTTGAATACAAATTTACAGGCTGTGGCGGTACGCCTAACATTAGACAAAACAATTACACTATGTTCGATTTATGTTTCACCAAGTAAGACCCTACAACTGAATGATCTCGAGATGCTGGTCCATCAACTCCCAACTCCATACATTTTGTTGGGTGATTTTAATGCACATAGTCCCACTTGGGGTAATTCCTGCAGTCAGGAAGACGTAAAAGGTAAAACTGTGGAAGAATTTATTTTAAAATACGACTTGTGTTTGTTTAATGATGGTTCAGACACTTACCTACACCCCGCATCTGGTTCGTATACATCAATTGATCTTACAATTGCTTGCCCTTCTATCTTGCTCGATTTTTCTTGGAAGGTAGAAGATGACTTGTGCGGGAGTGACCACTTTCCAATTGTGTTGGAGAGTGTAGTTCCGGCAGACGATGAGAGGGTGCCCCAGTGGAACTTTAAAAAGGCTGATTGGGACACTTTCTCATCGCTGTGTTCTGAACGACTCACACGGGAGAAATTTCAGGATAGTGCTGATCAAATAGAACATTTTACAAATGAGTTACTTGACATTGCAAACACAGTCATCCCTAAGACCTCGGCAAATCCAAAACGTTTCACTAAACCA
This sequence comes from Pictodentalium vernedei, assembly GCA_031216915.1. Lineage (NCBI taxonomy): Eukaryota > Metazoa > Mollusca > Scaphopoda > Dentaliida > Dentaliidae > Pictodentalium > Pictodentalium vernedei. Next base: position 371,967,208 of record CM062291.1, read on the forward strand.
TGGTTTGATAATGAATGTAAACAGGCTATAAAGGTGCGCAAGAAAACTGAACGGGAATTTAACAAGTCACCAACCACACATAATTTAGATAAACTACGTATCAATCGGGCAAAAACAAGACGACTTATAAAACAAAAAAAGAAAACTTCTTGGGAAACTTATGTTTCCAAACTTAACCAAAACACTCCTATCAACAAAATTTGGAAAATGATAAGAAAAATTAAAGGAAACGAAACAAAATCAACTGTACAACACGTGGAAGATAACAACTGATTACTTACATCTAAAAAAGAAATTTCAAACAAATTGGCTTCCACATTTTCGAAACATTCGTCGTCTGTAAATTGTAATCCAGAATTTATCAAAATTAAAAAACAGCAAGAAAAACAAAAGATCAAATTTACCTCCAACAATCTTGAGGATTACAATGAACCTTTCTCTATGGAAGAGTTACGTAACTCTTTGCATAGAGCAAGGGATACTGCTACTGGTCCCGATGAAATTCACTACAAACTTTTAAAGCATCTACCACAAACATCACTACAACTTTTATTATCAATTTTTAATGGCATTTGGGTGACTGGTCAGTTTCCACCATCCTGGCGTAAAGCAACAATAATTCCTATTCCTAAGCCTGATAAAGATCACAGCAACCCAAGCAATTACAGGCCTATTGCCTTAACCAGTTGTCTGTGTAAAACCATGGAGAGGATGATCAATGACCGACTTGTCTGGTTTCTGGAATCGAACAATCTGCTTGCGGATGTTCAATGTGGTTTCAGAAAGCAGAGAAGTACTGTAGATCATTTGGTCAGACTGGAAACGTTTATTAGAAATGCCTTTGCCAGAAAAGAACATGTGGTCGCCATCTTCTTTGATTTGGAAAAGGCATATGATACAACGTGGACGTATGGGATTTTAAAAGATCTTTTTAACATGGGGTTGAGAGGGCGTATGCCTCTTTTTATTGAAAACTTTTTAAAGGACCGCCAATTTCAGGTTCGTGTGGGGTCAACGTTATCAGATCCCCACGAGCAGGAATTGGGGGTTCCTCAGGGTAGTATTTTATCTGTTACCCTCTTCTCAGTGAAAATCAATAGTATTATTGATGCAATTGAGAATATGGTTGACTCGTCATTGTATGTAGATGACTTTTTAATCTGCTATAGCAGCAAAAAAATGAATGCTATAGAGCGCAAACTTCAGCTGTGTTTGAATAGAATCCAGAAATGGGCTACAGAAAACGGCTTCAAATTCTCTAAGACGAAAACTAATTGTGTACATTTCTGTAAGCTCCGTAAGCACCACCTTGATCCGGAATTGAAAATAGACGGGAGTCGTATTAATGTTGTTAAGGAAGTGAAATTCTTAGGTTTGTTGTTTGACAACAAACTGAAGTTCACTTCTCACATAAAACAACTAAAGATAAAATGTAAAAGGGCACTGAACCTCTTGAAGGTAGTTGGTAGCACTGATTGGGGTGCTGACCAAAAAACATTGATCCATCTGTATAGATCACTTGTCAGATCTAAATTAGATTATGGCTGCGTGGTTTATGGTTCTGCAAGAAAATCATATCTGAAACCACTTGATGCAATTCATAATAGTGGTATTCGAATTAGCTTGGGTGCATTTAGAACTTCACCAATAGAATCAATGCTTGTTGAGGCGGAGGAGCCTTCTCTTGAGAAGCGCAGAATTAAACTCTCCCTTCAATATGTCTCTAAACTTCATTCTAATCCATCAAATCCTGCTTATACCTGTGTTGCAGAACCTCGAAATATCGAATTTTTTAACCGCCACCAGAAACATATTCCTCCATTGGGAATTAGAATTAAGCCCCATATGGAATCTGCCAAAATTGAACCAGATGCCATTAAAGAAAACCGTATATCACAGAATCCTCCCTGGCATCTTAAAAAACCGACGGTTATTTTAGATCTTGCTTCTACCAAAAAGTCTGAAACAAATTCTCTGCAATTTAAGCAGAAGTATGCTGAAATTAAGTCAAAGTATAGTGCATATACAAGGATCTATACAGATGGATCAAAAGATGGTGACAAAGTATCATCAGCTGCTGTTACTGGTGATCATATCACCTCAATCAGAATACCGAATCAAAGTTCTATTTTCACAGCTGAAGTTAAAGCTTTACAACTCGCTCTTGAACATATTGAAAATGATCAGGAAAGGAAGTCGATTGTTTTTTCCGACTCTCTTTCCTCTTTACTAGCTTTACTCAACCCCAGGTTGAAGAACCCTCTCATTTTGGATCTTCGTGAGAAGTTGACCACTCTGATGTCTGGCCAATATGATATCGTGTTTTGCTGGTTACCCGGACATGTAGGTATCACTGGTAACACCAAAGCGGACAGTGCAGCAAAACAGGCTTTAACCAAGCCTCTCACTGATTTTAACATCCCTTCTAGTGATTTCAAACCACATATTAATAACTACATCAAATCTCTGTGGCAGACGGGATGGGATGGAGCGACAAATAACAAGCTCCATCGCTTCCGACCAAACATATTTGATCACTACCCATCCAGTAACCTTTGTAGAAAAGACCATGTTATTCTGACTCGATGTCATATTGGTCACACACGACTTACACATTCCTTTTTGTTAGAGGGTAATATGCGACCAGAGTGTGTTCCCTGCCAGCAGGTGTTGTCAGTGGAGCACATTCTTTTACATTGTACTGATTTTGATCTTGTTAGACGACAGTATTTTAATGTTGTGTCTCTTCGAGACCTATTTTATCATACAAATTCACATAAAGTTTTGCTGTTCCTGAAGGAAATCAACCTTTTTAATAAATTTTAAATTGTTTGTTTTTATTATTTCACATTCTCATTCATTCAGGGCTGATTTACGCAGCATTTTCTGAACACTTGATTTCACTTTCACCTTACTGTGTTCTTTGATTAATTTTATTCCTCATACTTCATATTTCGTTGATTGGTTTTTAACTACCTCATGGCAAATGGTGATCTATTTTGAAATGCATACCTTTCATCGCCACGATATAGCCTTAGCTGCTGATGTGGCGTAAAGCAACAATAAATAATAATAAGCCTTCAAGCCTTCGTATTATCCTATGTCAGCTATAGCTAGGTCAAGCAGTATTGTGGAGATGGGGTCATGTACTGTCGGCCACTGGGCAAGTCGACTCGAACCTGTCCAAATTGAAACTCACAGTCTGCAATTTATTTTTTTTTTTTTTGGTTTGGTAGCACAAACATCAAACCAAAAACAAATATATTGCGAACTTTGGGTCCAAGTTTGGACTAACTCGGACCGGCGACTTGGAGTGAGAAATTACAGAGGGAGTCGAATTCAGGGGATGAATACTTTGATGTATTTGTGTATGTATTTCATACTTTCATGTATTGTATCTCCATTTGTGTATAACTTGATTAAACCTAGGGGGGGTTTGATCGTCCCCTACTAGGCGGGTCCTCAGGTGGCGGATAGAGGACGGCCTGCTCAATTGGGCAGGTTTGCTAATTATTAATTGGCAGGTTTGCTCAATTGAGTTGGTTCGCTGCGAAATACATAAATACGCAGCCCCGGACCAAAATGATCAATCCTGCTAATACCATCTGGCAGGCACCTTGTTCTCCCGTGAGGTGCGTTCCGAAGGCCCCGGAAGAAGGAATCCTGGCAGTTGAGGACTCGTAGCCCCGGTTAGGGCAGTCTCCGGAATGGAGCCCTGGTCTCCATTTCGGAGATAATGTTGTTCAACACACTGCTTTGGCCCCAATTTCGGGAGTAAAAGGATGGTCGGATGGTCCGTTCTGGCCAATCAGGAGCCCCCACCCCAAAAAGTACTGGGTGTCACGTCGGGGGGCATTTGGTGACCATTCAGTCAATCATTTCTTTTATTCACATAACATAATTGCCATTGTGTACTGTTTTTAAACACTTTATATTTTAATAGCCACTTAATTTTGCTGCACTGTCTGTTTCGGTTATGCATGGCAACCTTTTATTTCGGTGGTTTATACAGTGATTGATTGGATGGCCGCCATCTGAAGACCTGGCAGTTCCACACACGGGCCAATCAGTCAGTGGCATGCTTCGGCATCAACACTGGCTGAGTATACTGCCCTAGTATAAGTATGTGGGAATACTGGCAGCTCGGAGAGTTCACTGCTCAGCAGTAACTCTGCCCCTTGTTGGACTCCGTGGTGGGTGAGAGCCGGGGCAATGAACGACTTACAATAAAATATGGCAAACATACCAAACAAAAAACAAAAACGCGGGCGCGAACTTCGGTTCACTGATTCTGACTCAGATCAAGACATAGGCAATACGTCAATTAACACTTGGCCCAAATTTATTATGATTTATGCTGCAGAGGATGGAAAATTGGCATCAAATATTAACCCCTTTGCATTAGAAAAAGCAATCAAAGGAATAGCTGGGGAGGTCAAGAATGTTAAAAAGTTGCGATCAGGTGGGATACTCATTGAATGCAAAAGAGAAATGCAGGCTATCAATTTGTTAAAAATGGAAAAACTGGTTGACATGGAGGTCCACGCCTTTGCACACAAAACACTAAATAGTTGCAAAGGTGTGCTACGAACGAAAGAACTGTCAGGCATTGATGTGCTAGAAATTCAGCAAGAACTAAAATCACAGGGGGTCACTGATGTTAAAAGAATAGAGATTAAACGAGATGGCAATATTATTCAAACAAACACTTATATTTTAACTTTTAACTCATCCCAACCACCAAGGTCATTAAAAGTAGGATACATGAACATCGGAGTGGATTTGTACATTCCAACCGCTTCGATGTTTCAAATGTCAGAAGTATGGTCACGGCCAGAATAATTGTAGAGGGAGAAGTATTTGTTTTAAATGTGGTCAAGAACATCCAGACCCATGCACAAATACCATTAAGTGCTGTAACTGCCAAGGCAATCATGTAGCTGCCTCAAAAGATTGCCCAGTCTGGAAAAAAGAAAGAGAAATTCAAAAAATTAAATGTCAAAAACAGATCAGTTTTAAAGAGGCCAGGGAAATAGTATCATCAATGCCTGGCATGAATTTATCATCGTCGACATACGCTAAAAAATTAATCCAAAAATTACCAACAACGTCAGTGGAATGCCAAACTCAATATACATGGCTTAAAGGTACAATTCCATCTTTAGTACAGGGTTTCACATTAGACCAAACAGACACACAATCAACAAAAACAAATTCTACATCGCAAACAACAGAGCAATTAAAAGCCAACTTTGAACAGAAAAAAGAACAAAATCCCAAACCTGAGCAAACAATTTCAAAAACAGCAGAGGATAAACCAGAACAAAAACTAGGCAACAATTCGCCTAAACCCGTACAAAATAAGGATCATACTACGAATTCAGAGCAGAAAAAGGAACAAAACAAAACAAAGCCAAAATCACAACAAGAACAAAGATCACAACAACACACTCTGAGTCAGAATCAAATGAGAAAATTAGACAAAGAAGAAAAGAAAAAAGAAAAGATGAAACAAAAACAGTTATCGGACAGATTACCTAAGGTTCTTCAAAACCCTGTTGTTCGCAACAGGTTGAAGGCTTTGAGGCTATGGATGTCGGTGATTGTATCGATGATACATTCGAACAATTACGTCCGACTTCTTCAAAGAATAGATCCCCGAGGAAAAATTCACCAAAGAATATTACAGGGGCTATTTCGCCCATACGTCCACCCTCAAAATCTCCCTCGAAATATGGCTAATACAAACAAAAATAACATAATACAGTGGAATTGTCGAGGTTTTAGAGCCAATCTTAATGAACTGGGTCTTCTCAGCCAAAAATATAAACCTGCTGCTTTTTGCCTGCAGGAAACTCTTTTAAAGAAACCCGAGGCTCAAGGTCATTCAACCTTTAAGCATTATACACCGTATAATGCCTGGGCAGATGATAATGATCTTCATATTCGTGGAACGAGTGTCTTGGTTAGGAACGACATCATTCACAGTTCTGTACCACTACAGACAAATTTACAGGCTGTGGCGGTACGCCTAACTTTGGCCAAAACAGTTACACTTTGTTCCATTTACGTTTCACCAAGTAAAGCCTTACAACTGAATGACCTTGAGCTGCTGGTCCGACAACTCCCAACCCCATACATTTTGTTGGGCGATTTTAACGCACATAGCCCCCTTTGAGGTAATTCCTGCAGTCAAGAAGATGCAAAAGGTAAAACTGTAGAAGAGTTCATTACAAAATATGACTTGTGCTTGTTCAATGATGGTTCAGATACTTACCTGCACCCCGCATCTGGTTCTTACACTTCAATTGATTTAACAATTGCATGCCCTTCTGTCTTCCTTGATTTTTCATGGAAGGCAGAAGATGACTTGTGCGGGAGTGACCACTTTCCGATTGTGTTGGAGAGTGTAGTTCCGGCGGATGATGAGAGGGTGCCCCAGTGGAACTTTAAAAAGGCGGACTGGGACACTTTCTCATCGTTTTGTTCTGAACGCCTCACACGGGAGAAATTTCAGGACAGTACTGACCAGATTGAACACTTCACCACAGAGTTGATTGACATTGCAAGCCAAGTCATTCCTAAAACCCCGGCAAATCCAAAACGTTTCACTAAACCATGGTTTGATACTGAGTGCAAACAGGCTATAAAAGATCGCAAGAAATTTGAGAGGGAATCAACTACACAAAATTTGGATAGATTACGTATAAATCGGGCAAAAACAAGACGACTTTTAAAACCTAAAAAGAAAAGTTCATGGGAAACTTACGTTTCTAAACTAAATCAAAAAACTCCCATCACTAAAATTTGGAAAATGATTAAAAAAATTAAAGGAAAAGAAACAAAATCAGCAGTACAACACCTAAAAGATAACAACACACTCATAACATCAAAACAAGAAATTTCAAACAAGTTGGCCTCTACATTTTCTAAACATTCGTCGTCTGAAAATAGTAACCCATAGTTCCTCAAACTTAAAAAACAACAAGAAAAACACAAGATTAAATTTACATCCAATAACTTAGAAGACTACAACGAACCTTTCTCTATGGAAGAGTTAAGTAACTCTTTGCATAGAGCAAAGGATTCTGCCACTGGACCTGATCAAATACACTATCAACTTTTAAAACATCTGCCTCAAACTTCACTTGTACTTTTATTATCTATTTTTAATGACATTTGGGTGACTGGCCAGTTTCCACCTTCCTGGCGAAAAGCTACTATAATTCCTATTCCTAAGCCTGATAAAGATCACAGCAACCCAAGTAATTATAGACCTATTGCCTTAACAAGTTGTCTGTGCAAAACCATGGAGAGGATGATCAATTATCGACTTGTCTGGTTTCTGGAATCGAACAATCTGCTTGCAGATGTTCAGTGTGGTTTCAGAAACCAGAGGAGTACTGTGGATTATTTGGTCAGACTTGAAACGTTTATTAGAAATGCCTTTGCTAGAAAAGAACATGCGGTCGCCATCTTCTTTGATCTAGAGAAGGCATATGATACAACGTGGACGTATGGGATTTTAAAAGATCTTTTTAACATGGGGTTGAGAGGGCGTATGCCTCTTTTTATTGAAAACATTTTAAAGGACCGCCAATTTCAGGTTCGTGTTGGGTCAACGTTATCTGATCCTCACGAGCAGGAATTGGGGGTTCCTCAGGGTAGTAGCTTATCTGTTACCCTTTTTTCGGTGAAAATTAATAGCATAATCGAGACAATTGAGAATATGGTAGATTCTTGAATGAATGAATGCTATAGAGCGCAAACTTCAGCTGTGCCTAAACAAAATTCAAAAATGGGCCACAGAAAACGGTTTCAAATTTTCAAAGATGAAAACAAACTGTGTTCATTTTTGTAAGCTTCGGAAACATCACCTCGATCCGGAGTTAAAACTTGATGGGAGTCCTATTAAAGTAATTCTAATACCACTATTGTGAATAGCATCAAGAGGTTTTAGGTATGACTTCCTGGCAGAACCGTAAACTATATTACCGTAATCTAATTTTGATCGAACAAGTGACCTATACAGATGGAGCAAAGTTTTTTGGTCAGCACCAACGACCTTCAGTAGGTTCAGAGCTCTCTTACATTTAACTTTTAGTTGTTTTATGTGGGAAGTGAAATTCAGTTTGCTGTCAAACAACAAACCTAAGAATTTCACTTCCTTAACAACTTTAATAGGACTCCCATCAAGTTTTAACTCCGGATCGAGATGATGTTTCCGAAGCTTACAAAAATGAACACAATTTGTTTTCATCTTTGAAAATTTGAAACCGTTTTCTGTGGCCCATTTTTGAATTTTGTTTAGGCACAGCTGAAGTTTGCGCTCTATAGCAATCATTTTCTTGCTGCTGTAGCAGATTAAAAAGTCATCGACATACAACGAAGAATCTACCATATTCTCAATTGTCTAGATAATGCTATTAATTTTCACCGAGAAAAGGGTAACAGATAAGATACTTACCCTGAGGAACCCCCAATTCCTGCTCGTGAGGATCAGATAACGTTGACCCAACACGAACCTGAAATTTAAAAAGTTCTCAATAAAAAGAGGCATACGCCCTCTCAACCCCATGTTAAAAAGATTTTTTAAAATCCCATACGTCCACGTTGTATCATATGCCTTCTCTAGATCAAAGTAGATGGCGACCACATGTTCTTTTCTAGCAAAGGCATTTCTAATAAACGTTTCAAGTCTGATCAAATGATCCACAGTACTTCTCTGGTTTCTGAAACCACACTGAACATCCGCAAGCAGATTGTTCGATTCCAGAAACCAGACGAGTCGATCATTGATCATCCTCTCCATGGTTTTGCACAGAGAACTGGTTAAGGCAATAGGCCTGTAATTGCTTGGGTTGCTGTGATCTTTATCAGGCTTAGGAATAGGAATTATAGTTGCTTTACGCCAGGATGGTGGAAACTGGCCAGTCACCCAAATGCCATTAAAAGTTGATAATAAAAGTTCTAGTGATGTTTGTGGCAGATGCTTTAAAAGTTTGTAATGAATGTCATCGGGACCAGTGGCGGTATCCTTTGCTCTATGCAAAGAGTAACGTAACTCTTCCATAGAGAAAGGTTCATTGTTATCCTCTAAATTGTTGGAGGCAAATTTGATCTTTTGTTTTTCTTGTTGTTTTTTAATGTTTAGAAATTCAGGATTACAATTTTCAGACGACGAATGTTTCGAAAAAGTGGAGGCCAAAGTGTTAGAAATGGATGTGATTAATGTGTTGTTATCCTTCAGGTGTTGTACAGTAGATTTTGTTTCTTTTCCTTTAATCTTTTTAATCATTTTCCAAAATTTTTGTGATTGGTGTGTTAATTGTTAATTCTAGAAACATAAGATTCCCAAGAATTTTTCTTTTTTTGTTTTATAAGTCGTCTTGTTTTTGCCCGATTAATACGCAGTTTATCCAAATTATGTGTTGTAGGTGACTTGTTAAATTCCCTTTAAATTTTTTTCCGATCTTTTATAGCCTGTTTACACTCACTATCAAACCATGGTTTGGTGAAACGTTTTGGATTTGCCTAGGTTCTAGGGATAACTGTAGCTGCAATGTCAAGCAGCTCGTTTGTAAAAAGTTCTATTTGATCAGCACTATCTTGAAATTTCTCCCGTGTGAGGCGCTCAGAACAAAGCGATGAGAAAGTGTCCCAATCGGCTTTTTTAAAGTTCCACTGGGGCACCCTCTCATCGTCCGCCAGAACTACACTCTCCAGCACAATTGGAAAGTGGTCACTCCCGCACAAGTCGTCTTCTACCTTCCAAGAAAAATCAAGTAAGATAGAAGGGCATTCAATTGAAAGATCAATTGATGTATACGAACCAGATGCAGGGTGCAGATAAGTGTCTGAACCATCATTAAACAAGCATAAATCATGTTTTGTAATGAATTCTTCTACAGTTTTACCTTTTACATCTTCTTGACTGCAGGAATTACCCCAAATAGGGCTATGCGCATTAAAATCACCCAACAAAATGTACGGAGTTGGGAGTTGTTGGACCAGTAACTCAAGATCATTCAGCTGTAGCGTTTTACTCGGTGAAACGTAAATAGAACATAAGGTGATTGTCTTGTGTAAGGTTAGGCGTACCGCTACAGCCTGTAAATTTGATTGCAAAGATACAGGACTGTGAATAATGTCGTTTCTAACTAAGACGGACGTTCCACGAATATGAAGATCAGTTTCATCTGCCCAGGCATTATACGATGTATAATGCCTAAAGGCTAAATGATCCTGAGCCTCGGGTTTCTTTAAAAGAGTTTCCTGCAGGCAAAAAGCAGCAGGTTTATATTTTTGGCTTAGAAGACCAAGTTCATTGAAATTAGCTCTAAAACCTCGACAGTTCCACTGTATGATATTATTTCTCTGTGTATTATCCATATTTGGTTGATGTTTGGGATGGTGGACGTATGGGCGATATTGCCCCAGTGTGTTTCTTTGGTGATTTTGTTTTGGGGGACTTATTCGGAGATGTTGAGCGCAGTTGCTCGAACATTTCGTCAATGCCGTCACCGACATCCATCTTCTCAAAACCTTCAAACCTGTTACGTGTAAGGGGGTCTTGAAGGGCCTTTGGTGTTCTGTCTGATAACTGTTTTTGTTTTTTTTCTTTCTCTAATTTCTTTTTTTCCAAATTTTCCTGTTTTTTTCTCTGACTCTGACTTAGATTTTGCTGCTGAGATTTCTGTATATGATCTGTTTTGGAATTTGTGTTGTCGTTTCTAGTTGACTTATTGTTGTCCTGTCTTGTTTCCGCTGGTGTAGATTTTTGTTGTGAATGTTCCTTTATGTGTTGTGTCTTAATAGTTTCCTGATCAGTGGTGTTTGTTTGTGTAGATCTCACTTGAACTGAATTGTTATTTCCTATGGTAAAAGCCTGTGATGAGGTTGGTATTGCACCCTTGAGCCAAGTATATTCAGTTTGGCATGCAACTGATTCAGTTGACTTCTTTTGCTTCAAAGTTGAGGCATAAGATGTTATTGATATATTCATGCCAGGCATTGATGTTACGATGTCTCTGGCCTCCTTAAAACTAATCTGTTTTTCACACTTTACTTTTTGTATCAACTTCTCCTTCTTCCATACAGGGCAATCCTTAGATGATGACATATGATTGCCCTGACAGTTGATACATTTAAATATTGTTGTTTCACATGGCCCCTCATGAGTTAAGCTGCATTTAAAACATACTTCTTTGCCTCGGCAGGAACTCTGCCCATGCCCAAACTTTTGTCACCTGAAGCATCGAAGTGGATTTGGAACATACAAATCCACTCCGACATTCAAGTAACCAATTTTGATTGCTTTTGGTGGTATAGTGCTATCAAAGGTGCAAATATAAGTATTGGTCCTAATTTGTTTACCCTCCTTTTTAATTTCTACCCGTCTTACAGCTGTTATTCCTTGCGGTTTCAGTTCAAGTGTAATATCTATTTCCTGCATGCCAGCCAGTTCCCGTGTTCTTATGACACCTTTGCTAGTATTTAATGTTTTATGATAGTCAGCTTTAATATTAACATCCATAATTTTAGTAGTGTGTAGAAGATTTTGAACTTGAGCTTGTTTAATACACTGTATTAATATATCTCCTGATCTTAATTTTTTGATATCCTGAACAGTTCCTGCAATGCCCTTAATAGCTTTATCAAGAGCAAAGGGATTAATAGAGCTAAGTTTTGTAGTTTCGTCCATTGAGTGCAGCAGAATAAATTTAGGTATGTTATCTTCAGGTGGTAATAAAGATGCGATCAAATCTTCGTCAGAGTCAGAGTTTCCTAAATCAGTAGCAGAGAAAAGTCTTTTGGTTTTGTTTGGTTTAGATGCCATGGTAGTATTATAAGTTGTTCACTGCCCCGGCTCCCACCCACCACGGAGTCCAACAAGGGGTAGGGTTACTGCCCTGCAGTGAACCCACCGGGTTGCCGGTATTCCCACATACCTGGTATGGGGCAGTATACTCAGCCAGTGTTGATACCGAAGTATGCCACTGGCTGATTGGCCCGTGTGTGGAAGTGCCAGGTCTTCAGATGGCGACCATCCAACCAATCACTTTATAAAACACTGTAATTACGGTTGCCATGTGGAACTGAAACAAACAGTGCAGCAAAACTAAGTATTTGGTTAAAAAATGAGTTTAAAAACAGCACACAATGGCAATTATGATAAATGATTAAAAGAAATGACTGATTGAATGGCCACCAAATGCCCCCCGACGTGACACCCAGTACTTTTTGGGGTGGGGGCTCCCGATTGGCCAGAACGGACCATCCGACCATCCTTCTACTCCCGAAATTGGGGCCAAAGCAGCGTGTTGAACATTTTCTCCGAAATGGAGACCAGGGCTCCATCCCGGAGACTGCCCTAAACGGGGCCACGAGTCCTCAACTGCCAGGATTCCTTCTTCCGGGGCCTTCGGAACGCACCTCACGGGAGAACAAGGTGCCTGCCAGATGGTATTAGCAGGGTTGATCATTTTGGTCCGGGGCTGCGTATTCGTGTATTTCGCAGCGAACCGGCTCAATTGAGCAAACCTGCCAATTAAAAATTAGCAAACCTGCTCAATTGAGCAGGCCGTCCTCTATCCGCCACCTGAGGACCCGCCTAGTAGGGGATGATCAAACCCCCCTAGTTGACAGCACAAATGGATCTGTGGCTGAGATTTCCGAAAATGAGACCAATCCTTGACCTCAGGATCAGAAATTAAAATCTTGAACAAGTTTGGTGTTTTATTTATTTATTTATTGGTGCTTAACGCCACATCAGCAGCTAAGGCCATATCGTGGCGAGAAAACAGTGGAAAGTAAAAACTCATTTTCAATTATGAAGTAAAAAGATTAAATAACAATAGAAAATAACTACAAGAGATCTGTCAAAGACCAAAGTGATTAAAACAACAGAGGGTAATGGAAGGAGAGAAGTTAATAACTTCTAAATCAACCTGATGAATTGAGACTTGAAGAGTCTTGATTAAAAGATTAAAAACAATTTTAAAATTTATTAAAAAGGTTGATTTCCTTCAAGAACGACAGAACTTTATGAGGATTTGTTCTGTAAAATAGGTCTCGAAGAGACACTACATTAAAATACTGTCGTCGACTAAGATTAAAATCAGTACAATGTAAAAGAATGTGTTCCACTGACAACACCTGTTGGCAGGGAACACATTCTGGTCGCAAAGTACCCTCCAACAAGAAAGAATGTGTTAGTCGTGTATGACCAATATGACACCGTGACAAAATTGCAAGATCCTTTCTACAAAGGTTACTAGACGGGTAATGATCTGAAATAGTTGGTCGAAAGCGATGAAGCTTGTTATATGTCGCTCCAACCCATTCCGCCTGCCACATGGATTTGATGTAACTACTGATATGTGGTTTGAAGTCACTGAACGGAATCTTAAAATCAGTGAGAGGCTTTGTTAAAGCCTGTTTTGCTGCACTGTCTGCTTTGGTGTTACCAGCGATACCTACATGTCCGGGTAACCAGCAAAACACGATGTCATATTGGTCAGACATGAGAGTTGTTAACTTTTCACGAAGCTCCAAAATGAGAGGGTTCGTCAACTTGGGGTTGAGTAAAGCAAGTAAAGAGGAAAGAGAGTCGGAGAAGATGATCGACTTTCTTTCCTGTGTATTCTCGATGTGCTCAAGTGCGAGTTGAATAGCTTTAACTTCAGCTGTGAAAATAGAACTCTGATTCGGTATTCTGATTGAGGTGATATGATCACCAGTAACAGCAGCTGATGATACCCTGTCACCATCCTTAGATCCATCTGTATAGATCCTTGTATATGCACTATACCTGGACTTTATTTCGGCATATTTTTGTTTAAACTGCAAGGAATTGGTATCAGATTTTTTGGTAGAAGCAAGGTCCAAAAGTATTGTAGGTTTTTTAAGATGCCAATGAGGAATATGTGATTTACGGTTTCCTTTTATAGAATCTGAATCAATTTTGGCAGACTCCATGTGGGGTTTGATTCTAATTCCCAATGGAGGAATGTGTTTCTGGTGGCGGTTAAAAAATTCAGCATTTTGAGGTTCTGAAACACAATTATAAGCAGGATTTGAAGGATTAGCCAAAAGTTTAGACACGTACTGGAGAGATAATTTAATTCTACGCTTCTCAAGAGAAGGCTCTTCTGCTTCAACAAGCATCGAGTCTATTGGGGATGTTCGAAAAACCCCTAGACTAATTCTAATACCACTATTATGAATTGCATCAAGTGGTTTGAGATATGATTTCCTTGCAGAACCGTAAACTATACAACCGTAATCTAACTTTGATCGAACAAGTGATCTATACAGATGGAGCAAAGTTTTTTGGTCAGCACCCCAATCAGTGCTACCAACAACCTTCAGTAGATTCAGTGCTCTCTTACATTTAACTTTTAGATGTTTTATGTGGGGAAGTGAAATTCAGTTTGTTGTCAAACAACAAACCTAAGAATTTCACTTCCTTAACAACTTTAATAGGACTACCATCAATTTTCAACTCCGGATCGAGGTGATGTTTCCGAAGTTTGCAAAAATGTACACAATTCGTTTTTGTCTTTGAAAATTTAAAACCATTTTCGATAGCCCATTTTTGAATCCTATTCAAACACAGCTGAAGTTTGCGCTCTATAGCATTCATCTTTTTGCTGCTATAGCAGATCAAAAAGTCATCGACATACAATGACGAATCTACCATATTCTCAATTGCGTCGATGATACTATTAATTTTAATTGAAAAGAGGGTAACAGATAAAATACTACCCTGAGGGACCCCCAATTCCTGTTCGTGAGGATCAGATAACGTCGATCCAACACGAACCTGAAACTGGCCGTCCTTTAAAAAGTTTTCAATAAAAAGAGGCATACGCCCTCTCAACCCCATGTTGAAAAGATCTTTTAAAATCCCATACGTCCACGTTGTGTCATATGCCTTTTCCAGGTCAAAGAAGATGGCGACCACATGTTCTTTTCTGGTGAAGGCATTTCGTATAAACGTTTCAAGTCTGACCAAATGATCCACAGTACTTCTCTGGCTTCTGAAACCACACTGAACATCTGCAAGCAGATTGTTCGATTCCAGAAACCAGACAAGTCGATCATTGATCATCCTTTCCATGGTTTTGCACAGAGAACTGGTTAAGGCAATAGGCCTGTAATTGCTTGGGTTGCTGTGATCTTTATCAGGCTTAGGAATAGGAATTATAGTTGCTTTACGCCAGGATGGTGGAAACTGGCCAGTCACCCAAATGCCATTAAAAATTGATAATAAAAGTTCTAGCGATGTTTGTGGCAGATGCTTTAAAAGTTTGTAATGTATGTCATCGGGACCAGTGGCAGTATCCTTTGCTCTATGCAAAGAGTTACGTAACTCTTCCATAGAGAAAGGTTCATTGTAATCCTCTAAATTATTGGAGGTAAATTTGAGCTTTTGTTTTTCTTGTTGTTTTTTAATTTTTAGAAATTCAGGATTACAATTTTCAGACGACGAATGTTTCGAAAATGTGGAGGCCAAAGTGTTTGAAATTTCTGTTTTAGATGTAATTAAGGTGTTGTTTTCCTTCAGGTGTTGTACAGTTGATTTTGTTTCTTTTCCTTTAATTTTTTTAATCATTTTCCAAATTTTTGTGATGGGAGTGTTTTGGTTAATCTTAGAAACGTAAGATTCCCAAGAACTTTTCTTTTTTTGTTTTAAAAGTCGTCTTGTTTTTGCCCGATTTATACGAAGTTTGTCTAAATTATATGTGGTTGGTGACTTGTTAAATTCCCTTTCAGCTTTCTTACGATCCTTTATAGCCTTTTTACATTCATTATCAAACCATGGTTTGGTGAAACGTTTTGGATTTGCCGAGGTTTTAGGGATGACTGTGTTTGCAATGTCAAGCAGCTCGTTAGTAAAATGCCCCACTTGGTCAGCACTATCTTGAAATTTCTCCCGTGTGAGGCGTCCAGCACAAAGCGACGAAAAAGTGTCCCAGTCAGCCTTTTTAAAGTTCCACTGGGGCACTCTCTCATCGTCCGCCGGAACTACACTCTCCAACACAATTGGAAAGTGATCACTCCCGCACAAGTCATCTTCTACCTTCCAAGAAAAATCGAGAAAGATAGAAGGGCATGCAATTGAAAGATCAATTGATGTATACGAACCAGATGCGGGGTGCAGATAAGTGTCTGAACCATCATTAAACAAACACAAGTCACATTTTGTAATGAATTCTTCTACAGTTTTACCTTTTACGTTTTCTTGACTGCAGGAAGCTCCCCAAAGAGGGCTATGTGCATTAAAATCACCCAACAAAATATATGGAGTAGGGAGCTGTTGGACGAGTAGCTCAAGATCATTCAGTTGTAGGGCTTTACTTGGTGAAACGTAAATTGAACAAAGTGTAACTGTTTTGTCTAAAGTTAGGCGTACCGCCACAGCCTGTAGATTTGTATTCAAAGGTACAGAACAGTGAATGATATCGTCTCTAACCAAAACAGATGTTCCACGAATATGAAGGTCATTATCATCCGCCCAGGCATTATACGAAGTATAATGCTTAAAAGCTGAATGATCTTGAGCCTCGGGTTTCCTTAAAAGAGTCTCCTGCAGGCAAAAAGCAACAGGTTTATATTTTTGGCTGAGAAGACCCAGTTCATTAAAATTGGCTCTAAAACCGCGACAATTCCACTGTATTATGTTATGTTTGTTTGTGTCAGCCATATTTCAATGGAGATTTAGAGGGTGGACGTATGGGCGAAATGGCCCCTGTAGTTTTCTTCGGTGAATTTTTCCTCGGGGATCTATTCTGTGAAGAAATCGGACGTAATTGTTCGAATGTTTCATCGATACAATCAACTACCTCCATATCCTCAAGACCTTCAAACCTGTTGCGAACAACAGGGTTTTGAAGAACCTTGGGTATTCTGTCCGATAATTGTTTTTGTCTTAATTTTTCCTTTTTCTTTTCTTCTTTTTCTAATTTTTTCATTTGATTCTGACTCAGTGGTTGTTGTTGTGATCTTTGTTCCTGCTGTGGCTTAGGCTTTGTTTTGTTTTGTTCATTCTTCTGCTCTGATTTAGTGATATTTTCCTTATTGTGTGCAGGTTTAGGCGTATCCTTTCCGTGTTTCCGTTCTAATTGATCCTCAGTTGTTTTTGAGACAATTGATTCTGTTTGGGTTGATTGTGGCGTTGTTTTATTTGATTGGTCAATTGTAAAAGCTTGTAGTGGGACTGGTATTGTGCCGTTGAGCCATGTATGTGTTGTCTGACATTCTACTGATCTTGTTTGTACTTTTTGTTTTAACGTTGTTGCATATGATGGGGTGGAAGTGTTCATGCCAGGCATGGATGAAACAATGTCTCTGGCTTCCTTAAAGTTAATTTGTTTTTCACATTTCACTTTTTGTATTAATTTTTCCTTTTTCCATACAGGGCAATCCTTTGAAGATGACATATGATTGCCCTGGCAGTTTACGCATTTGATAATATTGTTTGTACAGGGCTCTTGATGTTTCTCACTGCATTTGTAACAGGTAGTTTGTCCTCTGCACGAATCTTTACTATGACCAAATTTCTGGCATTGGAAACATCTCAGTGGGTTTGGTATATATATGTCCACTTTAACATTCATATAGCCTATTTTGATGGACTTGGAGGTTGAGGAGTCTTGAAGCCAAATATATATGTGTTTGTTTTGATTTCACTTCCGTTCTTCCTGATTTTAATTCGTTTTATGTTGATTACTCCTTGTGGTTTTAATTCTTCTAAAATGTCTAATTCGTCCATATCAGCAAGTTCTCGTGTTCGAACTACACCTCTGCTGGTATTGAGGGTTTTATGAGAACTTGCATGAACCTCCATGTCGAAAAGTTTTTCTGTTTTCAGAAGATTGAAGGCTTGTGTATGATTAGCACAGTCAATGAATAGTCCACCAGATCTTAATTTTTTGACCCCCTTAACCGTACCTGCTATGCCCTTGATTGCCTTTTCTAATGCAAAAGGATTAATATCAGTTGCTTTCCTGTTTTCTTCTGCAGAATAAATCACTATGAATTTTGGCCAGTGTTTAGAATCGTGTGTTATGTTGTCATGATCCGAGTCAGAATCAGAATTAGTTACATCTAAATGAATTCTTTTTGATGTGTTTTTGGTAGCCATGTTTGTATTGATAAATGGTTCATTGCCCCGGCTCCCACCCACCGCGGAGTCCAACAAGGGGTAGGGTTACTGCTTTGCAGTGAACCCACCGGGTTGCCGGTATTCCCACATACCTGGTATGGGGCAGTATACTCAGTCAGTGTTGATGCCAAGGCATACCACTGACTGATTGGCCCGTGTGTGGAAGTGCCAGGTCTTCAGATGGCGATCATCCAATCAATCACTACACGAAACACTATAATTACAGTTGCCATGTATAAATTAAACAGACAGCGCAGCAAAACTAAGTATTTCATAAACTAGAACGTTTAAAACAGTACACATTGGCAATTATGATGTGTGAGAAAAAGAAATGACTGATTGAATGACCACCAAATGCCCCCCGACGTGACACCCAGTACTTTTTGGGGTGGGGGCTCCCGATTGGCCAGAACGGACCATCCGACCATCCTTCTACTCCCGAAATTGGGGCCAAAGCAGTGTGTTGGACAAGATTATCTCCGAAATGGAGACCAGGGCTCCATCCCGGAGACTGCCCTAACCGGGGCCACGAGTCCTCAACTGCCAGGATTCCTTCTTCCGGGGCCTTCGGAACGCACCTCACGGGAGAACAAGGTGCCTGCCAGATGGTATTAGCAGGATTGATCATTTTGGTCCGGGGCTGCGTATTTATGTATTTCGCAGCGAACCAACTCAATTGAGCAAACCTGCCAATTAGAAATTAGCAAACCTGCCCAATTGAGCAGGCCGTCCTCTATCCGCCACCTGAGGACCCGCCTAGTAGGGGATGATCAAACCCCCCTAGGGTTTGGTGTTTTAGGCATGTTAAATATCAAAATATATTTTTCCTAAAACTACCATACCAAAACCATATGCTGTTAACATCCTCATTGTATTTGCTAGGGAGTGTCCAAATTTTAAGTTTCTCCTATGAAAATCAAAGGAAAAACGAAATACATCAAAATATGTATAAGAAATTTGAGCCAAAAAGATACGGGCGCCAATCTGTGTAGGTGACAATGGCATCACAATCTCCCATGATTTATCTCGTTCTACATTCCCTGCAGGAAAAATGGCATTCAAAAAATTTTGTATCTGCCTAAAAATTTAATATATTTCATCTTGGGGATGTCCTGAGACGGCATATGTGAAGACAAATTGGTGGAAAGGCTGAGGAAACATCGCTTCACAAGATCCAACAGAATTTCCAGACTGGGAAGTGCTTTTTTCTTTCTATTTTTATTGACTGAATATTGCATAAACAAACAATGGAAAAAATACATTTACTATCCTAATTTCTTGATAGTTGTTGCCGGAGTGGGAAAATAGGTTGACATGTCTCCCCACTCTCCATTGATTTGGCTAGGTTTTTTCGGTTTGCCTAGCGCCTTTATCGCGCCGCCGTTACTGTGGGGTCTACCAGTTAATTTTCGAAAAAAAATTCGAAACTTTTTTTCTGGTTTTTTAACTTAATGGTTTTTGATCTGAAACTTGGGGGTGGAGGCTTCAGCGGTATTGGTTATCGTTCATCCCCTCATGATCCTATCATAGGCTCCTCTGCTTGATTCCGTGTTCACCACCTGCTTTTGGCTCGAGGATTTTGGTGGTTACTTAGGTTTAAGAGGGTCCGCGTGATCTTACCTCGGCGGGACCTAGGGGAAAGCCTCCCACCCTCACTTGTTTACATTCATGGAGGGCACTAAGCAATTATCCTTTAGTCATAACAGATATCACCTCCCCATTCAAACACGAAAGATAATTTTCCTAATTGACGGTAATATACTATTAATTTGATACAGCCCGGGGATTGTACTGAAGGCGTAAAAAGTATGATTGAACTTTTTTCGGGGTCACATATTTCCCATGACGCATTGAGAAACACGGCGGCGTACATACAAAAACATGCTTCAATGTTACAAAATAAAATGATAAAATACAAGGTCGTTAGAAAATTTCATCAAAAGTAAATAAAGTTTGCCTGAAGTAAATATAGTTTGAAGAGTGACGCAGTGTCACAAGTGAACTTGCTGTATGAACAGTTTTTAACCATTTGCCGAAAAACGAATTGCCGAAATGACAGACGTGCTAGAGCCGGTCACCCTAAACACCGAAATACACCCCATAAGTACAATGTATTATGCTTTGTCATAGCTTTAACAGTATTTTTTATGAGGAGACTTTCAACAAGATTTTTGGATAAACATAACAGTTAATCTGACCGTCCATACTGTCACAATACTAAAGCTTTTGTGTGAGGCTTACATAAAATACGGAGCAATTGAAATGCTCCACAATTAAGACGTCACGCAAATGTGTCCTGGAACGATATGTACATATTGTAATATATACTTGCATCACTATATCACTGGATTTGCGTAACTGTCCAGAGAGTGATTCAAAATCTGTTTCGTAAAATTTATTTAAGAAAGATAGATCTGCAAAAATCTCATTCCTCAGTATTCAAATATAAAAAAACTGGTTACACACTGTGGGTCTTGCAAAATAGGTCAGTTGATTCATGGTGCCTCGTGGTTCCCTCAAAATATTTTCTATCAGTGGCTGAATATTATGCTAGTTTGGTTAGCTCAATTTAGCAACTGAAACCCAAATTGATTGCCAATCAACAACCAGATATAGAAGCTGATGACAACAATCTGCCATTTAGGAACAGTTAATCACAGTTGATGTGGTTCAGTTTCTGACTTTAGTTTGTTATTTTTCTAGGACAGGTCAATATAAAAAATAATAAACGAATTTTGAATTTACATTTCAAAATCTCATTTTTGCTCAAAGTACCAACTGTGGCCTTATATAATTATCTAGGGGATTGCCCATCAAAAATGAAAGAAGTGATATAAAAATTTGCACATTGACCATACCAAATGTCACCTGTGCCGACAACTATGTATACTGTGGCGGATATGTCAGACAAATCACATGGGCCGGTCATTTGAAGAATGTGAATTTTATTCTTCTTTTTCTTCGGGTGATACAATCTGGCAGCGGCACTCTCGTAGAGGTAAGATGTCAAACCAAAATTCTGAATTAAGAGCATGGGATTACCTTTCATGTGAATATTGTTTGGGGTTTTTCTACTCTAGATGTTTGTGGAACCATGTGAAAAACTGTGATTTTAGACCAGAAAGTAAAGCTTCAGAAGAAAACTATGTCAGATCAGCTAAGGTAATGCTGCAACCGTTTCTACCCGAATCGTCAGAAGATAGTGACCTACTGAATGAAGTATTTGATGGTATGAGAGAAAATAAGGAAAACCAAGGGATACCCAAAATATGTCAGGATGATGACCTGATCAACGAGTTTGCACTCAGTCTGGTTGGGCGCCTGGGAACTAAGGAAGAGCAAAGGAGAAAGGATGTTACAAATATCCGAACGAAGGTTCGAACAGTTGGTCGTCTCTTATCAAAACTGAATGAGGGAAGGGAGTGGAAATCCTTGAATGGGTATATAACAGGTTGTGAATATAAGCGTGTTGTGAAATGTGTATTGGATTTAGTATTAGAGTGTGACCCACCATCTTTGGCCAAAAACCTCGGGCATTACCTGAAACAGATAGCCCTAGCTGCTGATGTGGCGTTAAGCACCAATAAATAATAATAATAATAATAATACCTGAAACAGATTTATCTCCTCAAAATTGGTTGTGGGATTATTAAACAGGATGAGGATATGAAAAAGAAGGAAGGACTTCGAGGATGTCTTTATAGCAAGGTGGAGGAACCTAGTGTCCTGTATGGCAGATCGGAGGATAAGACTACGGCAATTAAATAAGGCTAAGTTATTGCCTTTGACAAGTGATCTTATATTATACAAAGATTTTCTGGATCATGGCATGGAGGAGCTTATGCACGTAGAGTGCCCCAAAAGCAAGGAGTTGAAGAAACTAGCGCAATTCACTCTGGAACGGATAATTCTTTTTAATAGAAGAAGAATCGCTGAAGTGGAGGAACTCACAATAGGGGATTTTAAAAGCGACAATGATATGATTGACAACAGTCTAATACAGTCCGGTGACAATGCTGATGTGGCGTTAAGCACCAATAAATAAATCAACACTGACTGAGTATACTGCTCCATACCAGGTATAAGGGAATATCGGCAACCCGGTGGGTTCACTGCATAGCAGAAACCCTACCCCTTGTTGGACTCCGTGGTGGGTGGGAGCTGGGGCAGTGAACAATTTACATCACTAAAATGGCACAACGAACAAAAACAAAAAGACCTTTCAAAATTACCGACCTGAAGGACTCCGACTCTGACGACGACTGAATTCAATCTCTGATACCACCAGAGGACAATATTCCAAACTGCATTCTACTACAATGATGAAAATAAAAAAAAAACTACTAAAGGCCATCAATGGTAACGCGGGTACTGTTAAAGACGTTAAAAAGTTAATATCTTGTGATATTCTAATAGAATGTATGAAACAAGTTCAGGTACATAATCTTATGCACACCACTAAAATTGTAGATTTTAATGTTAAAGCAAATTTTCATAGAACTCTGAATTCGAGCAAAGGCGTTATAAGAACAAGAGAGCTGGCTGATATGAAAGAAAATGAAATCACATTAGAACTAAAACCCCAAGGTGTAACAGCAGAGAAGCGTGTTGAAATAAAAGATGGTAAAATTATACAAACGAACACATGCACATTTGATGGCACAAGGCCACCCAAATCTATTAAAATTGGTTACCTGAACGTTAGAGTGGATTTGTGCATTCCGAATCAACTTCGGTGTTTCAGGTGCCAAAGGTTTGGCCATGGGCAAAATACTTGTAGAGGCAAACAAACCTGTTATAAAAGCAGCAAAAGCCAGGCGGACCATGTGAGACCACAATATATCAATGTATCAACTGCCAGGGCAACCATATGTCATCTTCTAAGGATTGCCCTGTGTGGAAGAAGGAGAAACTGATACAGAAAATAAAACTTTAAAACAAAAGAAACCGACAGAATCAATTGCATGCCAAACTGAATATACATAGCATTGGTCGTTTTCGGATGATGATGATGATGATGATGATGGCGGAAAGTTGATTTTCTTTTTGTCCAGTTTTGGATCTTTTATATTCTTTAAATGTGGTTGTGAGTTTCAACAGGTCGGCGTTCCTGTCTCGTTAGGATAGACCAAAGACTGTAGTAATGTGTTAATGCGCGTTTGTAGAGCACTGAGTCGCAAAAACTTTGTAAAACAAGTTACCGTCTGTCAACTCGCCTATTGTCGAGTTACGATATGAAAAATCTGACTTCATTGCAATTTGTACGCAATTTGTACCGAACCATCTCCATTCAGCAAGACAAAGATAAACGTCGTCGTATTGCAAGTGCCAGTCTGTCTGCTTTGCCTGATTCCAAAAAAGTTAAGAGACAAAGCTACCAGCGAATCCTTGTCTGACAATTCACTTTATTAAGTGGACACAAGTATTGACACAAGTGTTGAAAGTACCATGGCGAGCCCTGCTAGTAAAGACATCACTACACGACAGTATTGTCGTATTATAGCTCTGTCGCGTTTAAGCCTAAAATTGCATCTACAACGCGACAAAGCTAAATTACGACAGACTACACGATAGTACCGTCGTGTTGTAGCTTCGTCGCTTTTTTTCAGTGCATTCTCATTTAAATACTAACCCAAAACGCGACAACATGAGAGGGACAGACTACCACTCTGTTGCGTTTTTAGAAAGAATTTAAATGAGAATGCATTGAGAAAAACGCGACAAAGCTATAACACGACAGTACTGTCGTATGGTTTGTCGAATTATAGCGTTGTCGCCTCAAATTGTTTCCGAAACGCGACAACTCTAAATTACGAAAAACTACACGACAGTATTGTCGTATTATAGCTTTGTCGCGTTTACGCCTAAAGTTGCTTCGAAAAGGCAAGTCGACAACGCTATATTACGATATATCTCACGACATTGCACACGTGACGTTTTGCACTTTGCCCGTGTTTCTTTTTCTGTAGAAACACTTTTCGGCGTAAACGCGACAGAGCTACAAAACGACAAACTGCACGACAGTACTGTCGCAATCCGCGTTTACTTGTTTTGTCAGTGCATTCTCAGTTAAAATAGTCCCTAAAATTCCCTAAAACGCGAGACAGTACAGTCGCAGTGTAGCTTTGTCGCGTTTTCGCCAGTAATATAAGAGAAACGCTACGTAAAGAGGAAAGAGAGTCGGAAAAAATAATCGACTTCTTTTCCTGAGCATTCTCGATATGTTCAAGAGCGAGTTGTAAAGCTTTAACTTCAGCTGTGAAAATAGGACACTGATTCGGTATTCTGATTGAGGTGACATGATCACCAGTAACAGCAGCTGATGATACTTTGTCACCACCCTTAGATTCATCCGTATAGATCCTTGTATATGTACTATACTTGGACTTATTTCGGCATATTTTTGTTTGAACTGCAAGGAATTGGTATCAGATTTTTTGGTAGAAGCAAGGTCCAAAATAACTGTAGGTTTTTTAAGATGCCAAGGAGAAGTATGTGTTTTACGATTTTCTTTTATTGTATGTGGTTCAATTTTGGTGGACTCCATGTGGGGTTTAATTCTAATTCCCAATGGAGGAATATGTTTCTGGGGGCGGTTAAAGACATCAACATTTTGAGGGTCTGTAACACAATTATAAGCAGGATTTGAAGGATTGGCCAAAAGTTTAGACACATATTGGAGAGACAATTCAATTCTGCGCTTCTCAAGAGAAGGTTCCTCTGCTTCAACAAGCATCGAGTCTATAGGGGATGTTCAAAAAGCCCCTAGACTAATTCTAATACCACTATTATGAAATGCATCAAGTGGTTTGAGATATGATTTCCTTGCAGAACCGTAAACTACACAACCGTAATCTAATTTTGATCGAACAAGTGATCTATACAGATGGAGCAAAGTTTTTTGAGCAGCACCCCAATCGGCGCTACCAACAACTTTCAGCAGGTTCAAAGCTTTCTTACATTTAACTTTTAGTTTTATGTGGGAAGTGAAATTCAGTTTGTTGTCAAACAACAAACCTAAGAATTTCACCTCCTTAACAACCTGGATAGGACTACCATCAATTTTTAACTCCGGATCGAGGTTATGGCTCCGAAGTTTACAAAAATGAACACAATTCGTTTTTGACTTGGAAAATATAAAACCATTTTCTGTGGCCCATTTTTGAATCCTATTCAAACACAGCTGAAGTTTGCGCTCGATAGCATTCATATTTTTACTGCTATAACAGATTAAAAAATCATCGACATACAATGAAGAATCTACCATATTCTCAATTGCATTGATGATACTATTAATTTTAACCGAAAACATTGTAACGGATAAAATACTACCCTGAGGAACCCCAAATTCCTGCTCGCGAGGATCGGATAACGTTGACCCAACACGAACCTGAAACTGGCGGTCCTTTAAAAAGTTTTCAATAAAAAGAGGCATGCGCCCTCTCAACCCCATGTTCAAAAGATCTTGTAAAATCCCATACGTCCACGTTGTATCATATGCCTTCTCTAGATCAAAGAAGATGGCAACCACATGTTCTTTTCTAGTAAAGGCATTTCTTATAAACGTTTCAAGTCTGACCAAATGGTCCACAGTACTTCTCTGGTTTCTGAAACCACACTGAACATCTGCAAGCAGATTGTTCGATTCCAGAAACCAGACAAGTCGATCATTGATCATCCTCTCCATGGTTTTGCACAGACAACTTGTTAAGGCAATAAGCCTATAATTACTAGGGTTGCTGTGATCCTTATCAGGCTTAGGAATGGGAATTACTATTGCTTTGCGCCAGGAAGGTGGAGACTGGCCAGTCACCCAAATGTCATTAAAACTAGAGAGTAGAAGTTCAAGACATGATTGCGGCAGATGTTTTAAAATTTGATAATGTATTTCATCGGTCCAGTGGCAGTATCCTTTGCTCTATGTAAAGAGTTGTTTAACTCTTCCACAGAGAAAGGTTCGTTGAAATCCTTAAAATTATTGGAGGTAAATTTGAGCTTTTGTTTTACTTGTTTTTTAATTTTGAGAAATTCAGGGTTACAATTTTCAGACGACGAATGTTTCGAAAATGTGGAGGCCAATTTATTTTAAATTTCTTTTTTTGATATGATTAGTGTGTTGTTATCTTTCAGATGCTGAACCGTTGATTTTGTGTCTTTTCCGTTAATTTTACTTATCATTTTCCAAATTTTATTGATTGGGTGTTTTGATCAAGTTTAGACACATATGTTTTCCACGAACTTTTCTTTTTTTTGTTTAATCAGTCGTCTTGTTTTTGCCCGATATGTACGAAGTTTGTCCAAGTTACGTGTGGTTGGTGACTTATTAAATTCCCGTTCAGTCTTTTTGCGATCTTTAATAGCTTGTTTGCAATCAGTATCAAACTATGGTTTGGTGAAACGTTTAGGATTTGCCGAGGTTTTAGGAATGTCCTTGCTTGCAATGTTAAGCAACTCTGTGGTGAAATGTTCTATTTGGTCAGCACTTTCGCCAAATTTCCCCCGTTTAGGCGTTCAGAACAGAGCGACGAGAAAGTCTCCCAGTCAGCCTTTTTCAAGTTCCACAGGGGCACACTCTCATCATCCACCGGAACTACACTCTCTCACACAATTAGAAAGTGGTCACTCCCGCACAAGTCACCCTCCACACCACCTTCCATGAAAAATCAAGGAAGATGGAAGGACATACAATTGAAAGATCAATTGAAGTATAAGAACCAGATGCGAGGTGCAGTTAAGTGTCTGACCCATCATTGAACAAGCACAAGTCATATTTTGTTATGAAGTCTTCAACTGTTTTACCTTTTAAGTCATCTTTGTTGCAGGAATTACCCCAAAGAGGATTATGAGCATTAAAATTAAAATCACCCAACAGAATGCATGGAGTTGGGAGCTGGTGAACCAGATGCTCAAGATCAATCAGCTGAAGTGGTTTATTTGGTGAAACATAAATTGAACATAACGTAACTGTCTTGTCTAAGGTCAGTCGTATCGCTACAGCCTGTAAATTTGATTGTAAAGGTACAGAACTGTGAATAAAGTCGTTTCGGACAAAGACTGACCTTCCACGTACATGAAGGGCATTTTCGTCTGCCCAAGCATTATACGAAGTATAATGCTTAAAAGCTGAATGATCTTGAGCCTCAGGTTTCTTTAGAAGAGTTTCCTGCAGACAAAATGCAGCAGGTTTATTTTTTTGACTGAGAAGACCCAGTTCATTAAAATTCGCCCTAAAATCTCGACAATTCCATTGTATTATATTATGTGGGTTTGAATTATCCATGCCTGTTTGGAGATTGAGATTGCAGACGTATGGGTGAAATAGCCCCGCCAACTTTCCTAGGTGATCTTTTTCTAGGGGACCTATTCTGAGAACAATTCGGGTGTAAGTGCCCGAACGTTTCATCAATGCAGTCACCGACTTCCATATCTTCAAGACCTTCAAACATGTTACGAGTAACGGGGTTTTAAAGGGCCTTGGGTGTTCTGTCTGATGTCAGATTTTCTGTTTTCTTTTTGTTTTTTTCTTGATTTTTCTCTGATTCTGACTAAGCTTCTGTGGTTCTGGTTTCGATTTCTTTTGTAGATTTTTCTGTTCTGGTTTGTTATTATTAGATTTACTTTGTTGTTGTTCTGTTTTCTGTGCTGGTCTTGAATTTACAATTGGTTGGGATTTTGTCTGTGTCGAATTAGGTATAGCCGATTGTGTTTGAGTTGATCTTGCTTCATTTTCTGTGGTTTGTGTGATAGTAAAAGGTTCTATCAATGTCGGAAGCACGCCGTCATGAAACCAAGTATATGGTGTCTGACATTGAACAGAAGCAGTTGGAACTTTTTGTTTTACTTTTGTTGCATATGTTGTTGATGAACTCATTCCAGGCATTGATGAAACTATTTCCCTGGCCTCTTTAAAAGTGATCTGTTTCTCACATTTAATTTTTTGGATGTATTTTTCTTTTCTCCATACAGGGCAATCCCTAGAATTTGAAGTATGGGTGCCCTGGCAGTTACAATATTTGATGGTATTATTACACGGCTCCTGATGTTATTTATTTATTTATTGGTGCTTTACGCCACATCAGCAGCTGAGGCTATATCGTGGCGATGAAGGTGTATATTAAAAAAGACCATGGATTAAAACATGAAACAAATTGAATAAGAGGTTTAAGAAAGATGAGTGTGAAACATAATGAGAAAGTGAGACCAATAGAACAAAAATGTAAATCAACCCGTGAAATAAATATAGTCAGATGAAAATTAAAATGGTAAAAACAATTTAAAATTTATTAAAAAGGTTGATTACTTTCAAGAATGAGATGACTTTTTTCGGGCTCGTATGATAAAATAAATCTCTCAAAGATCCGACTGAAAAATACTGCCCTCTAACATGATTAAAATCAGTACAATTCAAAAGAATGTGTTCCACTGACAACACCTGCTGGCAGGGAACACATTCTGGTCGCAAATTACCCTCCAACAAAAAGGAATGTGTTAGTCTTGTATGACCAATATGACACCGCGTCAAAACTGCAAGATCCTTTCTACAAAGGTTACTAGACGGGTAGTGATCTGAAATAGTTGGTCGGAAGCGATGAAGCTTGTTATTTGTCGCTCCATCCCATTCCGCCTGCCACATAGATTTGAGGTAACTACTAATATGAGGCTTAAAATCACTGAAAGGGATCTTACAATCAGTGAGAGGCTTTGTTAAAGCCTGTTTTGCTGCACTGTCTGCCCTGGTGTTACCAGCGATACCCACATGTCCAGGTAACCAGCAAAACACGACATCATATTGGTCAGACATGAGAGTTGTTAACTTCTCACGAAGCTCCAAAACTAGAGGGTTCTTCAACTTGGGGTTGAGTAAAGCAATTAAAGAGGAAAGAGAGTCGGAAAAAATAATCGACTTCTTTTCCTGTGCATTCTCAATATCTTCAAGAGCGAGTTGTAAAGCTTTAACTTCAGCTGTGAAAATAGAACTCTGATTCGGTATTCTGATTGAGGTGACATGATCACCAGTATTATTATTATTATTTATTGGTGCTTTACGCCACATCAGCAGCTTAGGCTATATCGTGGCGATGAAAGTGTAAATTTCAAAAAGACCATTAATTAAAATATGAAACAAATTGCGGAAGAGGTGTAAAAATGATGAGTGTGAAACATAATGAGAAGGTGAGATCAGTAGTGCAAAAATACTGTGTAAATCAACCTGTGAAATAAATACAGATAGATGAAAATTAAAATGGTAAAAACAATTTAAAATTTATTAAAAAGGTTGATTACTTTCAAGAATGAGATGACTTTTTGCGGGCTCGTATGATAAAATAAATCTCTCAAAGATCCAACTGTAAAATACTGCCCTCTAGCATGATTAAAATCAGCACAATTCAAAAGAATGTGTTCCACTGACAACACCTGCTGGCAGGGAACACATTCTGGTCGCAAATTACCCTCCAACAAAAAGGAATGTGTAAGTCGTGTATGACCAACATGACACCGCGTCAAAATTGCAAGATCCTTTCTACAAAGGTTACTAGACGGGTAGTGATCTGAAATAGTTGGTCGGAAGCGATGAAGCTTGTTATTTGTCGCTCCATCCCATTCCGCCTGCCACATAGATTTGATGTAACTACTAATATGAGGCTTAAAATCACTGAAAGGGATCTTAAAATCAGTGAGAGGCTTTGTTAAAGCCTGTTTTGCTGCACTGTCTGCTTTGGTGTTACCAGCGATACCTACATGTCCGGGTAACCAGCAAAACACGATATCATATTGGTCAGACATGATAGTTGATAACTTCTCACGAAGTTCCAAAATGAGAGGGTTCTTCAACTTGGGGTTGAGTAAAGCAAGTAAAGAGGAAAGAGAGTCGGAAAAAATAATCGACTTTTTTTCCTGAGCAGTCTCGATATGTTCAAGAGCGAGTTGTAAAGCTTTAACTTCAGCTGTGAAAATAGAACTCTGATTCGGTATTCTGATTGAGGTGACATGATCACCAGTAACTGCAGCTGATTATACTTTGTCACCACCCTTAGATCCATCCGTATAGTTATTTATTTATTTATTTATTGTTGCTTAACGCCACATCAGCAGCTAAGGCTATATCGTGGCGGGAAAACTACTTAAACAACAAGTGTCAAGTATGAATTAAAATTAATTGGATAAAATATGAAACAATCACAACAAAACCTAAAATCAGGTGCAGTTGAAACAGTAATAACTAAGATTATAAAAACCAGAATACTTATAAAATCAACCTGTTGACATTTAGACTTGTAGAGTCTACGTTAAAAAAATAAAAACAAGTTTAAAATTTATTAAAAAGGTTGATTTCTTTCAAAAATGAGATTATTTTATGTGGGCAGATGTGGTAAAATAAATCTCGTAGAGATTGAACTGTAAAATATTGCCCTCTAACAAGATTAAAATCAGTACAATTTAAGAGAATGTGCTCCACTGACAACACCTGCTGACATGGAACACATTCTGGTCGCATATTACCCTCTAACAGAAAGTAATGTGTAAGTCGTGTATGACCAATATGACACCGTGTCAAAATAACATGATCTTTTCTACAAAGGTTACTGGATGGGTAGTGATCAGAAATAGTTGGTCGGAAGCGATGGAGCTTGTTATTAGTTGCCCCATCCCATTCCGCCTGCCACATAGACTTGATGTAACTACTAATATGAGGCTTAAAATCACTGAAAGGGGTGTTAAAATCAGTGAGAGGCTTTGTTAAAGCCTGTTTTGCTGCACTGTCTGCTTTGGTGTTACCAGCGATACCTACATGTCCGGGTAACCAGCAAAACACGATATCACATTGGTCAGACATGAGAGTTGTTAACTTCTCACGAAGTTCCAAAATGAGAGGGTTCTTCAACCTGGGGTTGAGCAAAGCAAGCAAAGAGGAAAGAGAGTCAGAAAAAATAATCGACTTCTTTTCCTGTACATTTTCGATATGTTCGAGTGCGAGTTGTAAAGCTTTATTTATTTATTTATTTATTGGTGCTTTACGCCACATCAGCAGCTTAGGCTATATCGTGGCGGTGAAAGAGTATATTTCAAAAAGACCATTGATTAAAGTATGAAACCTAGGGGGGTTTGATCATCCCCTACTAGGCGGGTCCTCAGGTGGCGGATAGAGGACGGCCTGCTCAATTGGGCAGGTTTGCTAATTTCTAATTGGCAGGTTTGCTCAATTGAGTTGGTTCGCTGCGAAATACATAAATACGCAGCCCCGGACCAAAATGATCAATCCTGCTAATACCATCTGGCAGGCACCTTGTTCTCCCGTGAGGTGCGTTCCGAAGGCCCTGGAAGAAGGAATCCTGGCAGTTGAGAACTCGTAGCCCCGGTTAGGGCAGTCTCCGGGATGGAGCCCTGGTCTCCATTTCGGAGATAATGTTGTTCAACACACTGCTTTGGCCCCAATTTCAGGAGTAGAAGGATGGTCGGATGGTCCGTTCTGGCCAATCGGGAGCCCCCACCCCAAAAAGTACTGAGTGTCACGTCGGGGGGCATTTGGTGACCATTCAGTCAATCATTTCTTTTATTCACATAACATAATTGCCATTGTGTACTATTTTTAAACACTTTATATTTTAATAGCCACAGTTTTGCTGCACTGTCTGTTTCGGTTATGCATGGCAACCTTTTATTACGGTGTTTTATACAGTGATTGATTGGATGGCCGCCATTTGAAGACCTGGCACTTCCACACACGGGCCAATCAGTCAGTGGTATGCCTCGGCATCAACACTGGCTGAGTATATTGCTCCATACCAGGTATGTGGGAATACCGGCAACCCGGTGGGTTCACTGCATAGCAGTAACCCTACCCCTTGTTGGACTCCGTGGTGGGTGGGAGCCGGAGCAATGAACGACTACAATAAAAACATGGATTACACACAAAACAAAAAACAGAAACGTGGTCGAGATTTTTCTATTGACTCTGATTCTGACTCGGATCATGATGTTCAAAAATCAAAAAGCTGGCCAAAATTTGTCATTATTTATGCGGCTGATGAGGGTCAAAAGGCTTCCAACATAAATCCATTTTTGTTGGAAAAAGCCATTAAAGGAATTGCTGGCACCGTCAAAAATGTGAAAAAACTAAGATCTGGTGCACTATTGGTAGAATGCTTGAAAGAACAACAAGCAATCAATTTACTCAAAATTGAAAATTTAGCAAATATGAAAGTAAATGTTTTCCCACATAGAACCCTCAACAACAGCAGAGGTGTAATTCGAACAAGGGAACTATTTGGCATCGATGTCATTGAAATAAGAAAGGAACTAGAACCGCAAGGTGTCAGCGATGTCAAAAGAATAGACATTAAAAAAGATGGGGAAATTATTAAAACAAATACATATATTTTAACTTTCGATTCTTCTCAGCCGCCTAAATCAATTAAAGTCGGTTATATGAACATCAAGGTGGATTTGTATATTCCAAATCCACTTCGATGCTTCAAATGTCAAAAGTTTGGTCACGGGCAAAATAACTGTAGAGGAAATGCTATATGTTTCAAGTGTGGTCAGGAACATCAAGACCCCTGTACTAACACTGTCAAATGTTGCAATTGTCAGGGCAGCCATGTAGCTGCGTCAAAGGACTGTCCTGTTTGGCAAAAAGAAAAACAAATTCAAAAGATCAAATGTGAAAAACAGTTAAGTTTCAAAGAGGCCAGAGAATTGGTAACATCGATGCCTGGCATGAATACATCAAAACCATCTTATGCGGCAAAATTATCTCAAAACTTACCATCATCATCAGTGGGTTGTCAAACAAATTATACTTGGATCAATGGCACATTACCAACTTTAGTGCAAGCCTTTACAATAGAGAAGGCAGACGAAACTGATCAAAAATCCACCCAAACACCTTCAACCTCAAATAACACATTAGACAACAACTCAAAAACAAATCAGAAGAAAGATCAGGAAAAACTAAAACTAGACAGGACAAAAGTAAAAGAAGCAAGATCAGAACAGAAGAAAGACCAAACAAAACCGAAACCACAATATCAAAATCTTAGTCAGAATCAAAGGAAGAGTCAGTCAAAAAACAATCAAAAGAATACAGAAACACAAAAAAGATCAGATCGAACTCCCAAGGCTCTTCAAGATCCTGTTACTCGTAATAGGTTTGAAGGCCTTGAGGACATGGAGGTTGTTGAGTGTATCGACGAAACGTTCGATCACTTACGTTTGAATTCCTCACAAAATAGATCTCCGAGGAAAAATTCCTCACAGAATAAGTCTCCTAGGAAAAATTCACCGAAGAAAAGTACAGGGGCCATTTCGCCCATACGTCCACCCTCTAAATCTCCATCGAAATATGGCTAATACAAATAAAAGTACTATCATACAGTGGAATTGTCGAGGTTTTAGAGCCAATTTTAACGAACTGGGTCTTCTCAGCCAAAAATATAGCCCTGCTGCTTTTTGCCTGCAGGAAACTCTTTTAAAGAAGCCCGAGGCTCAGGATCATTCAGCCTTTAAGTATTATACATCGTATAATGACTGGGCAGATGAAACTGACCTTCATATTCGGGGAACGTCTATCTTAGTTAGAAACGACATTATTCACAGTCCTGTATCTTTGCAATCAAATTTACAGGCTGTAGCGGTACGCCTAACTTTAGACAAGACAATTACTTTATGTTCTATATACGTTTCACCAAGTAAAACCCTACAGCTGAATGATCTTGAGCTGCTGGTACAACAGCTCCCAACCCCATACATTTTGTTGGGTGATTTTAACGCACATAGCCACCTTTGGGGTAATTCCTGCAGTCAAGAGGATGCAAAAGGTAAAACTGTAGAAGAGTTTATTACAAAATATGACTTGTGTTTGTTTAATGATGGTTCAGACACTTATCTGCGCCCCGCATCCGGTTCATACACATCAATTGATCTTACAATTGCATGCCCTTCTATCTTCCTTGATTTTTCGTGGAGGGTAGAAGATGACTTGTGCGGGAGTGATCACTTTCCAGTTGTGTTGGAGAGTGTAGTTCCGGCGGACGATGGGAGGGTGCCCCAGTGGAGCTTTAAAAAGGCTGACTGGGACACTTTTTCGTCGCTTTGTTCTGAACGCCTCTCACGGGAGAAATTTCAGGATAGTGCTGATCAAATAGAACATTTTACAAAAGAGTTGCTTGATATTGCAAACACAGTCATCCCTAAAACCTCGGCAAATCCGAAACGTTTCACCAAACCATGGTTTGATAATGAATGTAAACAGGCTATAAAGAACCGTAAGAAAACTGAACGGGAATTTAACAAGTCACCATCTACACATAATTTAGATAAACTACGCATAAATCGGGCAAAAACAAGACGACTTATAAAACAAAAAAAGAAACATTCTTGGGAAACTTATGTTTCTAAAATTAACCAAAACACGCCTATCACTAAAATTTGGAAAATGATAAAAAAGATTAAAGGAAAAGAAACAAAATCAACTGTGCAACACCTGAAGGAAAACAACACCCTAATTACATCTAAAACAGAAATTTCGAACACTTTGGCCTCCACATTTTCGAAACATTCGTCCTCTGAAAACTGTAATCCAGAATTTATCAAAATTAAAAAACAGCAAGAAAAGCAAAAGATCAAATTTACCTCCAACAATTTAGAGGATTACAATGAACCTTTCTCTATGGAGGAGTTATGTAACTCCTTGCATAGAGCAAAGGATTCTGCCACTGGTCCCGATGAAATTCACTACCAAATTTTAAAGCATCTGCCTCAATCTTCACTAGAACTTTTATTATCAATTTTTAATGGCATTTGGGTGACTGGCCAGTTTCCACCATCCTGGCGTAAAGCAACAATAATTCCAATTCCTAAGCCTGATAAAGATCACAGCAACCCAAGCAATTACAGGCCTATTGCCTTAACAAGTTGTCTGTGCAAAACCATGGAGAGGATGATCAATGATCGACTTGTCTGGTTTCTGGAATCGAACAATCTGCTTGCGGATGTTCAGTGTGGTTTCAGAAGCCAGAGAAGTGCTGTGGATCATTTGGTCAGACTTGAAACGTTTATAAGAAATGCCTTTGCTAGAAAAGAACATGTGGTCGCCATCTTCTTTGATCTAGAGAAGGCATATGATACAACGTGGACGTATGGGATTTTAAAAGATCTTTTTAATATGGGGTTGAGAGGGCGTATGCCTCTTTTTATTGAAAACTTTTTAAAGGACCGCCAATTTCAGGTTCGTGTTGGGTCAACGTTATCTGATCCTCACGAGCAGGAATTGGGGGTTCCTCAGGGTAGTATTTTATCTGTTACCCTTTTTTCAATTAAGATTAATAGCATCGTCGACGCAATTGAGAATATGGTAGATTCTTCATTGTATGTTGATGATTTTTTGATCTGCTATAGCAGCAAAAAAATGAATGCTATAGAGCGCAAACTTCAGCTGTGCCTAAATAGAATTCAAAAATGGGCCACAGAAAACGGTTTTAAATTTTCGAAGATGAAAACAAATTGTGTTCATTTTTGTAAGCTTCGAAAGCATCATCCCGACCCGGAGTTAAAAATTGATGGGAGTCCTATTAAAGTTGTTAAGGAAGTGAAATTCTTAGGTTTGTTGTTTGACAACAAACTGAATTTCACTTCCCACATAAAACAACTAAAAGTTAAATGTAAGAGAGCTCTGAACCTACTAAAGGTCGTTGGTAGCACTGATTGGGGTGCTGACCAAAAAACTTTGCTCCATCTGTATAGATCACTTGTTCGGTCAAAATTAGATTACGGTTGTGTAGTTTACGGTTCTGCAAGGAAATCATATCTCAAACCACTTGATGCAGTTCATAATAGTGGTATTAGAATTAGTTTAGGGGCTTTTCGAACATCCCCTATAGACTCGATGCTTGTTGAAGCAGAGGAACCTTCTCTTGAGAAGCGCAGAATTAAATTGTCTCTCCAATATGTGTCTA
Organism: Pictodentalium vernedei; assembly: GCA_031216915.1. NCBI lineage: Eukaryota > Metazoa > Mollusca > Scaphopoda > Dentaliida > Dentaliidae > Pictodentalium > Pictodentalium vernedei. The sequence goes on from CM062291.1 coordinate 372,003,334, forward strand.
AACTTTTGGCCAATCCTTCAAATCCTGCTTATAATTGTGTTACAGACCCTCAAAATGTTGATTTCTTTAACCGCCACCAGAAACATATTCCTCCATTGGGAATTAGAATTAAACCCCACATGGAGTCCACCAAAATTGAACCACATACAATAAAAGAAAATCGTAAAACACATATTCCTCCTTGGCATCTTAAAAAACCTACAGTTATTTTGGACCTTGCTTCTACCAAAAAATCTGATACTAATTCCTTGCAGTTCAAACAAAAATATGCCGAAATAAAGTCCAAGTATAGTACATATACAAGGATCTATACGGATGGATCTAAGGATGGCGACAAAGTATCATCAGCTGCTGTTACTGGTGATCATGTCACCTCAATCAGAATACCGAATCAGAGTTCTATTTTCACAGCTGAAGTTAAAGCTTTACAACTCGCTCTTGAACATATTGAGAATGCTCAGGAAAAGAAGTCGATTATTTTTTCCGACTCTCTTTCCTCTTTACTTGCTTTACTCAACCCCAAGTTGAAGAACCCTCTAGTTTTGGATCTTCGTGAGAAGTTATCAACTCTCATGTCTGACCAATGTGATATCGTGTTTTGCTGGTTACCCGGTCATGTAGGTATCGCTGGTAACACCAAGGCAGACAGCGCAGCAAAACAGGCTTTAACAAAGCCTCTTACTGATTTTAACATCCCTTTCAGTGATTTCAAACCACATATTAGTAGCTACATCAAATCTATGTGGCAGGCGGAATGGGATGGGGCAACTAATAACAAGCTTCATCGCTTCCGACCAACTGTTTCTGATCACTACCCATCTAGTAACCTTTGTAGGAAAGATCATGTTATTCTGACACGATGTCATATTGGTCATACAAGACTAACACATTCCTTTTTGTTAGAGGGTAATTTGCGACCAGAGTGTGTTCCATGTCAGCATGTGTTGTCAGTGGAACACATTCTTTTACATTGCACTGATTTTAATCTTGTTAGAGGGCAGTACTTCACAGCTGGATCCCTTAGAGATCTATTTTATAATACGAGCCCACACAAAATTGTGTCATTTCTAAAAGTAATCAACCTTTTTACAAAATTTTAAAATTGTTTTTAGTCTTTTAATCTCGAATCTTCAAATCTCAGTTCCTCAGGTTGATTTATAATGTATTTTCTCATCTCATTACTCATTGCTTTTCTAATCATTTTTGTCTTTGAAATGTCTTTTGTGGTTATTTTTATTTCATTCAATTTTTACTTCATTCTTGATAATGACTTTTTAGATACCTCTGTTTTCTCGCCACGATATAGCCCTAGCTGCTGATGTGGCGTTAAGCACCAATAAATAAATAAAATAATAATATTAAAGTATGAAACAAATGGAATAAGAGGGTTAAAAATGTTGAGTGTGAAACATAATGAGAAAGTGAGACCAGTAGTTTAAAAAAAAAAAAAAAAAAAAAAAAAAACTGTAAATCAACCTGTGAAATAAACATGGATAGATGAAATTTAAAAAGGTAAAAACAGTTTATATTTATTTATTTATTGGTGCTTTACGCCACATCAGCAGCTTAGGCTATATCGTGGCGATGAAAGTGTATATTTCAAAAAGACCATTAATTAAAATATGAAACAAATTGAATAAGAGGTTTAAAAATGATGAGTGTGAAACATAATGAGAAGGTGAGATCAGTAGTGCAAAAATACTGTGTAATCAACCTGTGAAATAAATACAGATAGATGAAAATTAAAATGGTAAAAACAATTTAAAATTTATTAAAAAGGTTGATTACTTTCAAGAATGAGATGACTTTTTGCGGGCTCGTGTGATAAAATAAATCTCTCAAAGATCCAGCTGTAAAATACTGCCCTCTAACATGATTAAAACCAGTACAATTCAAAAGAATGTGCTCCACTGACAGCACCTGCTGGCAGGGAACACATTCTGGTCGCAAATTACCCTCCAACAAAAAGGAATGTGTAAGTCGTGTATGACCAATATGACACCGCGTCAAAATTGCAAGATCCTTTCTACAAAGGTTACTAGACGGGTAGTGATCTGCAATAGTTGGTCGGAAGCGATGAAGCTTGTTATTTGTCGCTCCATCCCATTCCGCCTGCCACATAGATTTGATGTAACTACTAATATGAGGCTTAAAATCACTGAAAGGGATCTTAAAATCAGTGAGAGGCTTTGTTAAAGCCTGTTTTGCTGCACTGTCTGCTTTGGTGTTACCAGCGATACCTACATGTCCGGGTAACCAGCAAAACACGATATCATATTGGTCAGACATGAGAGTTGATAACTTCTCACGAAGTTCCAAAATGAGAGGGTTCTTCAACTTGGGATTGAGTAAAGCAAGTAAAGAGGAAAGAGAGTCGGAAAAAATAATCGACTTTTTGTCCTGAGCAGTCTCGATATGTTCAAGAGCGAGTTGTAAAGCTTTAACTTCAGCTGTGAAAATAGAACTCTGATTCGGTATTCTGATTGAGGTGACATGATCACCAGTAACAGCAGCTGATGATACTTTGTCGCCATCCTTAGATCCATCCGTATAGATCCTTGTATATGTACTATACTTGGACTTTATTTCGGCATATTTTTGTTTGAACTGCAAGGAATTGGTATCAGATTTTTTGGTAGAAGCAAGGTCCAAAATAACAGTAGGTTTCTTAAGATGCCAAGGAGGAATGTGTGATTTACGGTTTTCTTTTATAGATTCAGAATTAATTTTTGAAGATTCCATGTGGGGTTTAATTCTAATTCCCAATGGAGGAATATGTTTCTGATGTCGGTTAAAAAATTCAACATTTTGAGGTTCTGAAATACAATTAAAAGCAGGATTTGAAGGATTGGCCAAAAGTTTAGACACATATTGTAGAGACAATTTAATTCTGCGCTTCTCAAGAGAAGGCTCCTCTGCTTCAACAAGCATTGAATCTATTGGGGATGTTCGAAAAGCCCCTAGACTAATTCTAATACCACTATTGTGAATTGCATCAAGTGGTTTTAGGTATGACTTCCTTGCTGAACCGTAAACTATAGAACCGTAATCTAATTTTGATCGTACAAGTGATCTATACAGATTGAGCAAAGTTTTTTGGTCAGCACCCCAATCAGTGCTACCAACAACCTTCAGTAGGTTCAGTGCTCTTTTACATTTAACTTTTAGGTGTTTTATGTGGGAAGTGAAATTCAGTTTGCTGTCAAACAACAAACCTAAGAATTTCACTTCCTTTACAACTTTAATGGTGTTTCCATCCATTTTCAACTCTGGATCAAGATGGTGCTTCCGGAGCTTACAAAAATGGACACAATTAGTTTTGGTCTTTGAAAACTTGAAACCGTTTTCTGTAGCCCATTTCTGGATTCTGTTTAAACACAGCTGAAGTTTCCGCTCTATAGCATTCATTTTTTTGCCGCTATAGCAGATCAAAAAATCATCAACGTACAATGAAGAATCTACCATATTCTCAATTGCATCGATGATACAATTGATCTTTATCGAGAACAGGGTAACAGACAGAATACTACCCTGAGGAACCCCCAATTCCTGTTCGTGAGGATCAGATAACGTTGACCCAACACGAACCTGAAACTGGCGGTCCTTTAAAAAGTTTTCAATAAAAAGAGGCATACGCCCTCTCAACCCCATGTTAAAAAGATCTTTTAAAATCCCATACGTCCACGTTGTATCATATGCCTTCTCTAGATCAAAGAAGATGGCGACCACATGTTCTCTTCTAGCAAAGGCATTTCTTATAAACGTTTCAAGTCTGACCAAATGATCCACAGTACTTCTCTGGTTTCTGAAACCACACTGAACATCCGCAAGCAGATTGTTCGATTCCAGAAACCAGACAAGTCGATCATTGATCATCCTCTCCATGGTTTTGCACAGACAACTTGTTAATGCAATAGGCCTATAATTACTAGGGTTGCTGTGATCCTTATCAGGCTTAGGAATGGGAATTACTATTGCTTTGCGCCAAGACGATGGAAACTGGCCAGTCACCCAAATGTCATTAAAAATAGAGAGTAAAAGTTCAAGAGATGATTGCGGCAGATGTTTTAAAATTTGATAATGTATTTCGTCGGGTCCAGTGGCGGTATCCTTCGCTCTATGTAAAGAGTTATTTAACTCTTCCATAGAGAAAGGTTCATTGTAATCCTCTAAATTATTGGAGGCAAATTTGAGCTTTTGTTTTTCTTGTTGTTTTTTAATTTTGAGAAATTCAGGATTACAATTTTCAGACGACGAATGTTTCGAAAATGTGGAGGCCAATGTATTTGAAATTTCTTTTTTTGATGTGATTAGTGTGTTGTTATCTTTCAGATGTTGAACCGTTGATTTTGTGTCTTTTCCATTAATTTTCCTTATCATTTTCCAAATTTTATTGATGGGGGTGTTCTGATTTAATTTAGACACATATGTTTTCCAAGAACTTTTCTTTTTTTGTTGAATCAGTCGTCTTGTTTTTGCCCGATTTATACGAAGTTTGTCCAAGTTACGTGTGGTTGGTGACTTATTAAATTCCCGTTCAGTCTTTTTCCGATCTTTAATAGCCTGTTTGCAATCAGCATCAAACCATGGTTTGGTGAAACGTTTAGGATTTGCCGAGGTTTTAGGAATGACCTTGCTTGCAATGTTAAGCAACTCTGTGGTGAAATGTTCTATTTGGTCAGCACTTTCGCCAAATTTCTCCCGTGTTAGGCATTCAGAACAGAGCGACGAGAAAGTCTCCCAGTCAGCCTTTTTCAAGTTCCACTGGGGTACCCTCTCATCATCCGCCGGAACCACAACCTCCAACACAATTGGAAAGTGGTCACTCCCGCACAAGTCATCTTCTACCTTCCAAGAAAAATCAAGGAAGATAGAAGGGCATGCAATTGAAAGATCAATTGATGTATACGAACCAGATGCGGGGTGCAGATAAGTGTCTGAACCATCATTAAACAAACACAGGTCATATTTAGTAATGAACTCTTCTACAGTTTTACCTTTTACATCTTCTTGACTGCAGGAATTACCCCAAAGTGGGTTATGAGCGTTAAAATCACCCAACAAAATGTATGGAGTTGGGAGCTGTTGGACCAGCAGTTCAAGATCATTCAGTTGTAGGGTTTTACTTGGTGAAACGTAAATAGAACATAATGTAATTGTCTTGTCTAAAGTTAGGCGTACCGCTACAGCCTGTAAATTTGATTGCAAAGATACTGGACTGTGAATAATGTCGTTTCTAACTAAGACGGACGTTCCTCGAATATGAAGATCAGTTTCGTCTGCCCAGGCATTATACGAAGTATAATGCTTAAAAGCTGAATGATCTTGAGCCTCGGGTTTCTTTAAAAGAGTTTCCTGCAGGCAAAAAGCTGCAGGTTTATATTTTTGGCTTAGAAGACCAAGTTCATTAAAATTCGCTCTGAAACCTCGACAATTCCACTGTATGATATGATTATTTGTATTATCCATATTTGGATGGAGATGTGGATGGTGGACGAATGGGCGAAATAGCCCCGGTATTTTTCTTTGGCGATTTGTTCCTCGGGGAACGATTCTTCGAGTTCTGGCTCAGTTGCCAGAACGTTTCGTCGATGCAATCATCGACTGCCATCTCCTCAAAGCCTTCAAACCTGTTACGAGTAACAGGATTCTGAAGTGCTTTGGGTGACCTGTCTGATAAAAGCTTTAGTTTATCCTTCTCCTTTTTCTTATTTTCTTTTTCTAATTTTTTTATCTGATTCTGACTCAAATTTTGTTGTGATTTTTGAAGTGGTTTGTGTTTTATTTGGTTTGGCTCATTTTTCTGGCCTGATGTTATTTGTTGTTTAGGTTGTATAGTTTTGGGTGAATCTTTGTCTTGTTTCTTATCAGTGTTTTCCTGTCTATGGGTTTGTGTGGACTGTGTCTCTGTTTGACTTGAATGTTCAATTGAAAAGGCGTGTAACGGGACTGGTATAGTGCCTTTGAGCCATGTATGATTAGTTTGACATTCTACTGATCTTGTCTGTATTTTTTGTTTTAGAGTTGTAGCATACGATGGGGTTGATGTATTGATGCCAGGCATAGATGAAACAATATCTCTGGCCTCCTTAAAGCTTATTTGTTTTTCGCATTTTAATGTTTGAATTAACTTTTCCCTTTTCCACACAGGGCAATCCCTTGAAGAGGACATATGGTTGCCCTGGCAGTTTACACATTTATGATGAGAACTAGTACATGGCCCTTCGTGCTTTTCACTGCATTGGTGGCATGTTGCTTGTCCACGGCACGAATCCTTACTGTGTCCATATTTTTGGCATCTGAAACACCTCAGTGGGTTAGGAATATACCGATCCACTTTGATGTTCAAATAACCCACTTTTATTGATTTGGGGGGTTGAGTGGTATTAAATCCAAATATATAAGTGTTAGTTTGGATTTCATTTCCATTTTTCTTAATTGTTATCCTTTTGACACTAATTACACCTTGTGGTTTCAATTCTTCCAAAATTTCTGAGTCATCAATATTTGCAAGCTCTCTCGTTCGAACAACACCTCTGCTGGAATTGAGGGTTTTGTGAGAGCTTGCAGTCACTTCCATGTCAACTAATTTTTTTGTCTTTAAAAGATTGAAGGCCTGAGTGTGGTTAGCACATTCAATCAATAATCCCCCAGATCTTAACTTTTTCACCCCCTTCACTGTTCCCGCTATACCCTTTATTGCTTTCTCTAAAGCAAATGGATTAATGTTAATAGCTTGTTTATTTTCTTCTGTAGATACAATTACAATGAACCTAGGCCAGTTGTTAGTATTTTTTTTTTGAATATCCTGATCGGAGTCAGAATCAGATATCTCCACATGCTGTCTTTTTTGAGTTTGGTTGGTAGCCATGTTTAATATTTTAACGTTCACTGCCCCGGCTCCCACCCACCACGGAGTCCAACAAGGGGCAGGGTTACTGCCATGCAGTGAACCCACCGGGTTGCCGGTATTCCCACATACCTGGTATGGGGCAGTATACTCAGCCGGTGTTGATGCCGAGGCATACCACCGACTGATTGGCCCGTGTGTGGAAGTGCCAGGTCTTCAGATGGCGACCATCCAACCAGTCACTCTATAAAACACGGTAATTACGGTTGCCACATGAAACTGAAACAAACAGTGCAGCAAAACTAAGTATTTGGTTAAAAAATGTGTTTAAAAACAGCACACAATGGCAATTATGATAAATGATTAAACGAAATGACTGATTGAATGGCCACCAAATGCCCCCCGACGTGACACCCAGTACTTTTTGGGGTGGGGGCTCCCGATTGGCCAGAACGGACCATCCGACCATCCTTCTACTCCCGAAATTGGGGCCAAAGCAGTGTGTTGGACATTATCTCCGAAATGGAGACTAGGGCTCCATCCCGGAGATTGCCCTAAACGGGGCCCGAGTCCTCAACTGCCAGGATTCCTTCTTCCGGGGCCTTCGGAATGCACCTCACGGGAGAACAAGGTGCCTGCAAGATGGCATTAGCAGGGTTAACCATTTTGGTCCGGGGCTGCGTATTCGTATATTCCGCAGCGAACCAGCCCAATTGAGCAAACCTGCTAATTATTAACTAACCAGCAAACCTGCCCAATTGAGCAGGCCGTCCTCTATCCGCCACCTGAGGACCCGCCTAGTAGGGGATGGTCAAACCCCCCTAGGAAAACAGTTTATAATTTATTAAAAAGGTTGATTACTTTTAAGAATGAGATGACTTTTTGCGGGCTTGTAAGATAAAATAAATCTCTCAAAGATCTGACTGTAAAATACTGCCCTCTTACATGATTAAAATCAGTACAATTCAAAAGAATGTGTTCCACTGACAGCGCCTGCTGGCAGGGAACACATTCTGGTCGCAAATTACCCTCTAACAAAAAGGAATGTGTAAGTCGTGTATGACCAATATGACACCGCGTCAAAACTGCAAGATCCTTTCTACAAAGGTTACTAGACGGGTAGTGATCTGATATAGTTGGTCGGAAGCGATGGAGCTTGTTATTTGTCGCTCCATCCCATTCCGCCTGCCACATAGATTTGATGTAACTACTAATATGAGGCTTAAAATCACTGAAAGGGATCTTAAAATCAGTGAGAGGCTTAGTTAAAGCCTGTTTTGCTGCACTGTCTGCTTTGGTGTTACCAGCGATACCTACATGTCCGGGTAACCAGCAGAACACGATATCATATTGGTCAGACATGAGAGTTGTTAACTTCTCACGAAGTTCCAAAATGAGAGGGTTCTTCAACCTGGGGTTGAGTAAAGCAAGTAAAGTGGAAAGAGAGTCGGAGAAGATGATCGACTTTCTTTCCTGTACATTCTCGATGTGCTCAAGTGCGAGTTGAATAGCTTTGACTTCAGCTGTGAAAATAGAACTTTGATTCGGTATTCTGATTGAAGTGATATGATCACCAGTAACAGCAGCTGATGATACCTTGTCATCATCTTTAGATCCATCCGTATAGATCCTTGTATATGCACTATACCGTGACTTTATTTCGGCATATTTTTGTTTAAACTGCAAGGAATTGGTATCAGATTTTTTGGAGGAAGCAAGGTCCAAAATAACTGTAGGTTTTCTAAGATGCCAAGGAGGAATATGTGATTTACAGTTTTCTTTTATACAATTAGAATCAATTTTGGCAGACTCCATGTGGGGTTTAATCCTAATTCCCAATGGAGGAATATGTTTCTGGTGGCGGTTAAAAAACTCAACATTTTGAGGTTCTGAAACACAATTATAAGCAGGATTTGATTTATTAGCCAAAAGTTTAGATGCATATTGAAGCGACAGTTTAATTCGACGCTTCTCAAGAGAAGGCTCCTCAGCTTCAACAAGCATTGAATCTATTGGTGATGTTCGAAATGCACCTAGACTAATTCTAATGCCACTATTATGAATCGCATCAAGTGGCCCGAGATACGACTTCCTTGCAGATCCGTACACTACAGAACCATAATCTAATTTAGATCGAACAAGTGATCTATACAGATGAAGTAAAGTTTTTTGATCAGCACCCCAATCAGTGCTACCAACTACCTTCAAGAGGTTCAGTGCCCTTTTACATTTTACCTTTAGTTGTTTTATGTGGGAAGCGAAATTCAGTTTGCTGTCAAACAACAAACCTAAGAATTTCACTTCCTTAACAACTCTAATAGGACTACCATCGATTTTCAACTCCGGATCGAGGTGATGTTTCCGAAGTTTGCAAAAATGAACACAATTCGTTTTTGTCTTTGAAAATTTAAAACCATTTTTGATAGCCCATTTTTGAATCCTATTTAAACACAGCTGAAGTTTGCGCTCTATAGCATTCATCTTTTTGCTGCTATAGCAGATCAAAAAGTCATCGACATACAATGACGAATCAACCATATTCTCAATTGTGTCGATGATGCTATTAATCTTAATTGAAAAGAGGGTAACGGATAAAATACTACCCTGAGGAACCCCCAATTCCTGTCCGTGAGGATCAGATAACGTTGACCCAACACGAACCTGAAATTGGCGGTCCTTTAAAAAATTTTCAATAAAGAGGGACATACGCCCTCTCAACCCCATGTTGAAAAGATCTTTTAAAATCCCATACGTCCACGTTGTGTCATATGCCTTTTCCAGGTCAAAGAAGATGGCGACCACATGTTCTTTTCTGGCAAAGGCATTTCTTATAAACGTTTCAAGTCTAACCAAATGATCCACAGTACTTCTCTGGTTTCTGAAACCACACTGAACATTCGCAAGTAGATTGTTCGATTCCAGAAACCAGACAAGTCGATCATTGATCATCCTTTCCATGGTTTTACACAGACAACTTGTTAAAGCGATAGGCCTATAATTACTTGGGTGGCTGTGATCTTTATCAGGCTTTGGAATGGGAATTACTGTAGCTTTATGCCAAGAAGGTGGAAATTGGCCAGTCATCCATATGTCATTGAAAACTGATAGTAAAAGATCAAGTGATGATTGAGGCAGATGCTTTAAAATTTTGTAATGTATCTCATCGGGTCCGGTGGCAGTATCCTTTGCTCTATGCAAAGAGTTTGTTAACTCTTCCATAGAGAAAGGTTCGTTATAATCTTCTAAATTGTTGGAGGTAAATTTGAGCTTTTGTTTTTCTTGCTGTTTTTTAATTTTGAGAAATTCTGGATTACAGTTTTCAGACGACGAATGTTTCGAAAATGTGGAGGCCAATTTGTTTGAAATTTCCTTTTTTGACGTGATAAGCGTGTTGTTGTCTTTCAGATGTTGTACAGTTGAGTTGGTTTCTTTGCCTTTAATTTTTTTAATCATTTTCCAAATTTTGTTGATGGGAGTGTTTTGGTTAAGCTTTGAAACATAAGTTTCCCAAGAACTTTTCTTTTTTTGTTTAATTAGTCGTCTTGTTTTTGCCCGATTTATACGTAATTTATCTAAATTAAAAGTGGACGGTGATTTGTTGAATTCCCGTTCAATTTTCTTGCGATCCTTTATAGCCTGTTTACATTCATTATCAAACCATGGTTTGGTGAAACGTTTTGGATTTGTCGAGGTTTTAGGAATGACTTGGCTTGCAATATCAAGTAACTCTGTTGTAAAATGTTCAATCTGGTCAGCACTTTCACTAAATTTCTCCAGTGTGAGGCGTTCCAAACAAAGCAAGATGAAGGCCCCCCAGTCAGCCTTTTTAAAGCTCCACTGGGGCACCCTCCCATCGTCTGCCGGAACCACACTCTCCAACACAACCGGAAAGTGGTCACTCCCGCACAAGTCGCCTTCCACCTTCCAAGAATAATCGAGAAAGAGGGAAGGGCTTGTAATTGAAAGATCAATTGAAGTATAAGAACCAGATGCGGGGTGCAGATAAGTGTCTGACCCATCATTGAACAAGCACAAGTCATATTTTGTAATAAACTCTTCCACAGTTTTCCCTTTTGCATCCTCTTGACTGCAGGAATTACCCCAAAGGGGGCCATGAGCGTTAAAATCACCCAACAAAATGTATGGAGTTGGGAGCTGTTGGACCAGTAGCTCAAGATCATTCAGTTGTAGAGCTTTACTTGGTGAAACGTAAATAGAACAAAGTGTAACCGTTTTGTCTAAAGTTAGGCGTACCGCCACAGCCTGTAAGTTTGTATTCAAAGGTACAGATCTGTGAATGATATCGTCTCTAACTAAAACAGATGTTCCACGAATATGAAGATCATTATCATCTGCCCAGGCATTATACGAAGTATAATGCTTAAAAGCTGAATGATCTTGAGCCTCGGGCTTCTTTAAAAGAGTTTCCTGCAGGCAAAAAGCAGCAGGTTCATATTTTTGGCTAAGAAGGCCCAGTTCATTAAAATTCGCCCTAAAACCTCGACAATTCCACTGTACAATATTTTGTTTTGGTATATTATCCATGTTTAAGTGGTGATTTGGATGGTGGACGTATGGGCGAAATTGCCCCAGTGTTTTTTCTGGGTGATGTTTTACGTGGGGACTTTCCCTGAGAGGACTTCAGTTGCAGTTTAGTTGAAAAGGTGTCATCGATGCATTCATCGACTGACATATCTTCAATTCCGTCAAACATGTTGTTTGTAACAACATTCTGAAGTCGTTTTGGCATTCTGTCTGACGTTAATTTTTGTTGCTCTTTCTCTTTTTTCTTCTGCTCTCTTTCTAGTTTTTTCCTCTGACTCTGACTCAGATTTTTATGCTGGGGTGTTTGCTGCTGATGTGGTTTCGGTTTGCTCGATTCATTTATCTGTGCAGGTTTAGATTGTTCTTTATTCTGTTCTGATTTTGATGGACCATTTGCATGTTCTTGTTTTTGTTTAATGCTTGACAATTTCTCCGTTAAAACTTGATCGTTTGTTTGAGTTGATTCTGGCTTTGTTTGATCGGTATTTTCAATTGAAAAGGCTTGTAATAAGGATGGTAAAGTGCTGTTATTAATCCAGGTATATGCTGTCTGGCATTCCACGGACTTAGTTGGTATTTTGTGCTTCAACATTGTGGCGTACGTTGGCGTTGATGTATTCATGCCTGGCATAGCTAAAACAATTTCTCTGGCCTCTTTGAAACTTACTTGTCGCTCACATTTGATTTTCTGTATTGCCTTCTCTTTTTTTCCATACAGGGCAATCTTTGGAAGATGACACATGATTGCCCTGACAGTTTACACATTTTATGGGGTTGTTACATTGGTCCTGGTGTTGTTGTCCACATTTATAACAGATGGCCTGACCCCTACAATTATTTTGCCCATGACCATATTTTTGGCATCGGAAACAGCGAAGTGGATTTGGGATGTACAAATCCACTCCGATGTTCATATAACCAACCTTAATTGACTTAGGTGGTTGTGCAGAGTCAAACGTTAGGATATAAGTGTTGGTTTTAATTATTGTACCGTCCTTTTTAATTTCAATTCTTCTGACGTCCGTGACTCCCTGTGGTTCAAGTTCTTTCTTAATTTCAAGTACATCTATACCAGACAGTTCCCTGGTTCTTAATACCCCCTTACTTCTGTTGAGTGACTCATGTGGAAAAGCATTAACCTGCATGTCTAAAATTTTCTCGATCTTTAATAAATTTGTAGCCTGGACTTCAGTTCTACACTCAACTAACAAACCCCCTGATCTTAGTTTTTTCACACCTTCTACTGTTCCAGCAATTCCTTTGATAGTTTTTTCTACAGCAAACGGATTAACATCCGATGCTTTTTTGCCTTCATCTGCCGCATAAATGATAATGAATTTTGGCCATCTTTTATCAATTTGTGTAAGTCCTGTTTCTTTTTCTGAGTCTGAGTCAGCCTGAAATATAATCCCAACCTCGTTTTTGTTTTTTTATGGGTTTAGTATCCATAGTATAGTAATGTTAATTTCTTCATTCCATGACTCCCACCCTTACTCTGAGCCCAACTTAGGGGGTTACGTTGCGGATAACCAGCAAACAGCACCAAGAGTACATGGAAAGCATACTCCCCCAGCGTTGATGCTAGTGCATACCGCTGGAGGATTGACCCGTCGAATGTTTATGGGAAGTGCCAGGTCGTGGCAGCCATTCAACCAACCATTTCATTAAAAACGAGTACATCAAGAACTACTACTGATTGATGATCAACGCAGACAGCGCAACAAAACGAAAGCTGTTAAACAAGTATTAAGATCATTAAAAATCGATACAGGGTAGTAGTGATAAAATCTAAATAAAAGAAATGACTGGCTGAATGACCACCCAATGCCCCCCGACGTGACACCCGATATTTTTGGGGTTGGGGGCTCCCGATTGGTCAGATCGGGCCATCCGACCATCTGTCTACTCCCGAAATTGGGGCCAAAGCAGTGTGTTGGACATTATCTCCGAAATGGAGACCAGGGCTCCATCCCGGAGACTGCCCTAACCGGGGCCCGAGTCCTCAACTACCAGGATTCCTTCTTCCGGGGCCTTCAGAACGCACCTCACGGGAGAACAAGGTGCCTGCCAGATGGTTTTAGCAGGGTTGATCATTTTGGTCCGGGGCTGCGTATTCGTATATTCCGCAGCGAACCAGCTCAATTGAGCAAACCTGCCAATTAGAAATTAGCAAACCTGCCCAATTGAGCAGGCCGTCCTCTATCCGCCACCTGAGGACCCGCCTAGTAGGGGATGATCAAACCCCCCTAGGTTGTAAAGCTTTAACTTCAGCTGTGAAGATAGAACTTTGATTCGGTATTCTGATTGAAGTGACATGATCATCAGTGACAACAGCTGATGCTACTTTGTCACCATCTTTTGATCCATCTGTATAGATCCTTGTATATGTACTGTACTTGGACTTAATTTCAGCATATTTCTGCTTAAACTGCAGAGAATTTGTTTCAGACTTTTTAGTAGATGCTAGGTCCAAAATAACTGTTGGCTTTTTAAGATGCCAAGGAGGAGTTTGTGGTTCACGGTTCTCTTTTATTGTAACTGGTTCAATTTTGGCAGACTCCATGTGAGGTTTAATTCTAATTCCCAATGGAGGGATATGTTTCTGATGACGGTTAAAAAATTCAGTATTTTGAGGTTCTGAGACACAATTGTATGCAGGGTTGGACGGATTAGAAAGAAGTTTTGAAACATATTGGAGTGAAAGTTTAATTCTACGCTTCTCAAGAGAAGGCTCCTCTGCCTCAACAAGCATCGAATCTACCGGTGATGTTCGAAAAGCACCAAGGCTGATTCTTATGCCACTATTATGAATGGCATCAAGAGGTTTGAGATATGACTTTCTTGCTGAACCGTAAACCACACAGCCGTAATCTAATTTTGATCTGACAAGTGATCTATACAGATGGAGCAATGTTTTTTGGTCAGCACCCCAATCAGTGCTACCAACTACCTTCAAAAGGTTCAGTGCCCTTTTACACTTTACCTTTAGTTGTTTTATATGAGAAGTGAAATTCAGTTTGCTGTCAAACAACAAACCCAAGAATTTCACTTCCTTAACAACATTAATGCGACTTCCGTCTAGTTTCAATTCCGGATCAAGGTGGTGCTTCCGGAGCTTACAGAAATGAACACAATTAGTTTTCGTCTTAGAAAATTTGAAGCCGTTTTCTGTAGCCCATTTCTGGATTCTATTCAAACACAGCTGAAGTCTACGCTCTATAGCATTCATTTTTTTGCTGCTATAGCAGATTAAAAAGTCATCTACATACAATGACGAATCAACCATATTCTCAATTGCATCAATAATACTATTGATTTTCACTGAGAAAAGGGTAACAGATAAAATACTTCCTTGAGGAACCCCCAATTCCTGCCCGTGAGGATCAGATAACGTTGACCCAACACGAACCTGAAACCGGCGGTCCCTCAAAAAGTTTTCAATAAAAAGAGGCATACGCCCCCTCAACCCCATGTTAAAAAGATCTTTTAAAATCCCATACGTCCACGTTGTATCATATGCCTTCTCCAGATCAAAGAAGATGGCGACCACATGTTCTTTTCTGGCAAAGGCATTTCTTATAAACGTTTCTAATCTAACCAAATGATCCACAGTACTTCTCTGGTTTCTGAAACCACACTGAACATCTGCAAGCAGATTGTTCGATTCCAGAAACCAGACAAGTCGATCATTGATCATCCTCTCCATGGTTTTGCACAGACAACTTGTTAAGGCAATAGGTCTATAATTACTAGGGTTGCTGTGATCTTTATCAGGCTTGGGAACAGGAATTATTGTAGCTTTTCGCCAGGAAGGTGGAAACTGGCCAGTCACCCATATGTCATTAAAAATAGATAATAATAGTGCAAGTGAAGTTTGAGGCAGATGTTTTAAAAGTTGATAGTGTATCTGATCAGGTCCAGTGGCAGAATCCTTTGCTCTATGCAAAGAGTTACTTAACTCTTCCATAGAGAAAGGTTCGTTGTAGTCCTCTAAGTTATTGGATGCAAATTTAATCTTTTGTTTTTCTTGTTGTTTTTTAAGTTTGAGGAATTCTGGGTTACTATTTTCAGACGACGAATGTTTAGAAAATGTGGAGGCCAATTTGTTTGAAATTTCTTGTTTTGACGTTATGAGTGTGTTGTTATCGTTTAGGTGTTGTACAGCTGATTTTGTTTCTTTTCCTTTAATTTTTTTAATCATTTTCCAAATTTTAGTGATGGGGGAGTTTTGATTTAGTTTCGAAACGTAAGTTTCCCATGAACTTTTCTTTTTATGTTTTAAAAGTCGTCTAGTTTTTGCCCGTTTTATACGTAATCTATCCAAATTTTGTGTAGTTGGTGACTTATTAAATTCCCTCTCAAATTTCTTGCGATCTTTTATAGCCTGTTTGCACTCAGTATCAAACCATGGTTTAGTGAAACGTTTTGGATTTGCCGAGGTTTTAGGAATGACTTGGCTTGCAATGTCAATCAACTCTGTGGTAAAGTGTTCAATCTGGTCCGCACTGTCCTGAAATTTCTCCCGTGTGAGGCGTTCAGAACAAAGCGATGAGAAAGTGCCCCAGTCAGCCTTTTTAAAATTCCACTGGGGCACCCTCTCATCATCCGCCGGAACTACACTCTCCAACACAATCGGAAAGTGGTCACTCCCGCACAAGTCATCTTCTGCCTTCCATGAAAAATCAAGGAAGACAGAAGGGCATGCAATTGTTAAATCAATTGAAGTGTAAGAACCAGATGCGGGTAAGTATCTGACCCATCATTGAACAAGCACAAGTCATATTTTGTAATGAACTCTTCTACAGTTTTACCTTTTGCATCTTCTTGACTGCAGGAATTACCCCAAAGGGGGCTGTGAGCGTTAAAATCACCCAACAAAATGTATGGAGTTGGGAGTTGTCGGACCAGCAGCTCAAGGTCATTCAGCTGTAAGGCTTTACTTGGTGAAACGTAAATAGAACAAAGTGTAACTGTTTTGTCTAAAGTTAGGCGTACCGCCACAGCTTGTAAATTTGTCTGTAATGGCACAGAACTGTGAATGATGTCGTTCCTAACCAAGACAGTCGTTCCACGAATATGAAGATCTTTATCATCTGCCCATGCATTATACGATGTATAATGCTTGAAAGCCGAATGATCTTGAGCCTCGGGTTTCTTTAAAAGAGTTTCCTGCAGGCAAAAAGCAGCAGGTTTATACTTTTGACTGAGAAGACCAAGTTCATTAAAATTAGCTCTAAAACCTCGACAATTCCACTGTATTATATTTTGTTTTGGTGTACTATGCATGTTTGGAAGGTGATTTTGAGGGTAGACGTATGGGCGATATAGCCCCAGTATGTTTCTTCGGTGAGTTTTTCCTTGGGGACTTTTTCTGAGAGGGGTTCGAGCGTAAGAGCTCGAACGTTTCATCAATACATTCACCGACCTCCATCTCTTCAAGACCCTCAAACCTGTTGCGGGTCACAGGGTCTTGAAGAGCTTTAGGTGTTCTCTCTGAGAACTGTTTTTGTTTTTCATTTTTATTTTTGTTTCTTTCCAGCTTTCGTCTCTGACTCTGACCTAGATTTTGTGATTCTGGTTTCGGTTTTGGTTTAGTTTGGTCATTTTTTTGTTCGGATTTTGTTTCCTTTACTTTGTCTTCTGTGTTAATTTTTTCCTGTTTTTTTCTGCAGATTTGTTGTTGATTTTTCCTGTGGTGTTGATGTTTGAGTTGCTGATGGTGTCTGTGTTGATTTAGGTTCTACTTTGTCTGAATGCTGTATTGTAAAGGCCTGTAATAAAGATGGAATGGCGCTATTGCTGAGCCATGTCCACGGTGTCTGACATTCGACCGATCGTGTTGGTAATTTTTGTTTCAATGTGGCAGCATAGGAGGATGTTGATATATTCATGCCAGGCATGGATGACACAATGTCTCTGGCCTCCTTGAAACTGATTTGCTTTTCACACTTGATTTTTTGTATTGTCTTTTCCTTTTTCCAGACAGGGCAATCCTTCGAAGATGACATATGACTGCCCCGACAGTTAATACACTTGAATGTTTCAGTTTCGCATGGTCCTTCATGAATATTGCTGCATTTATGACATGTTTGCTTGCCTCGACAAGTATTCTGTCCATGACCAAACTTTTGGCACCTGAAACAACGAAGTGGATTTGGAATATATAAATCCACTTTGACGTTCAAGTAACCAATTTTAATATTTCTGGGTGGTCTTGTGCCATCAAAAGTACAGATGTATGTATTTGTTGGTATAATTTTTCCTTCTTTTTTAATTTCAATTCTTTTCACTGCAGTAATTCCTTGAGGTTTCAGTTCTAGTGTGATTTCAGTTTCTTTCATGTCAGCTAGTTCCCGAGTTCGTATAACACCTTTGCTTGAATTGAGAGTTTTATGGTAATTTGCTTTTACATTAAAATCAATTATTTTTGTTGTGTGCAAGAGGTTATGAACTTGAATTTGTTTCATACATTCTATTAAAATATCCCCAGATCTTATCTTTTTGATGTTCTTAACAGTTCCCGCAATACCCTTGATGGCCTTTTCAAGAGCAAAGGGGTTAATGGTGCCTAATTTCCTATTTTCATCTGTTGATTTCAGTAAAATAAATTTTGGAGTATTATCCTCTGGTGGAATCAGAGATGCTATTAAATCGTCGTCAGAGTCCGAGTCCCTTATATCAGTAACTAAAAAAGGTCTTTTGTTTTTTGTTGGTTGATTTGCCATATTGTATGTTATAAATTGTTCACTGCCCCGGCTCCCACCCACCACGGAGTCCAACAAGGGGTAGGGTTACTGCCATGCAGTGAACCCACCGGGTTGCCGGTATTCCCACATACCTGGTATGGGGCAGTATACTCAGCCAGTGTTGATGCCAAGGCATACCACTGACTGATTGGCCCGTGTGTGGAAGTGCCAGGTCTTCAGATGGCGGCCATCCAATCAATCACTGTATAAACCACCGAAATAAAAAGTTGCCATGCATAACCGAAACAGAGAGCGCAGCAAAATTAAGTGGCTATTAAAATATAAAGTGTTTAAAAACAGTACACAATGGCAATTATGTTATGTGAATAAAAGAAATGATTGACTGAATGGTCACCAAATGCCCCCCGACGTGACACCCAGTACTTTTGGGGTGGGGGCTCCCGATTGGCCAGAACGGACCATCCGACCATCCTTCTACTCCCGAAATTGGGGCCAAAGCAGTGTGTTGGACAAGATTATCTCCGAAATGGAGACCAGGGCTCCATCCCGGAGACTGCCCTAACCGGGGCTACGAGTCCTCAACTGCCAGGATTCCTTCTTCCGGGGCCTTCGGAACGCACCTCACGGGAGAACAAGGTGCCTGCCAGATGGTATTAGCAGGATTGATCATTTTGGTCCGGGGCTGCGTATTTATGTATTTCGCAGCGAACCAACTCAATTGAGCAAACCTGCCAATTAGAAATTAGCAAACCTGCCCAATTGAGCAGGCCGTCCTCTATCCGCCACCTGAGGACCCGCCTAGTAGGGGATGATCAAACCCCCCTAGGATCCATCCGTATAGATCCTTGTATATGCACTATACTTGGACTTTATTTCTGCATATTTTTGTTTGAACTGCAAGGAATTGGTATCAGATTTTTTAGTAGAAGCTAGGTCCAAAATAACAGTAGGTTTTTTAAGATGCCAAGGAGGAATATGTATTTTACGATTTTCTTTTATTGTATGTGGTTCAATTTTGGTGGACTCCATGTGGGGTTTAACTCTAATTCCCAATGGAGGAATATGTTTCTGGTGGCGGTTAAAGAAATCAACATTTTGAGGGTCTGTAACACAATTATAAGCAGGATTTGAAGGATTGGCCAAAAGTTTAGACACATATTGGAGAGACAATTTAATTCTGCGCTTCTCAAGAGAAGGTTCCTCTGCTTCAACAAGCATCGAGTCTATAGGGGATGTTCGAAAAGCCCCTAAACTAATTCTAATACCACTATTATGAACTGCATCAAGTGGTTGGAGATATGATTTCCTTGCAGAACCGTAAACTACACAACCGTAATCTAATTTTGACCGAACAAGTGATCTATACAGATGGAGCAAAGTTTTTTGGTCAGCACCCCAATCAGTGCTACCAACGACCTTCAGTAGGTTCAGAGCTCTCTTACATTTAACTTTTAGTTGTTTTATGTGGGAAGCGAAATTCAGTTTGTTGTCAAACAACAAACCTAAGAATTTCACTTCCTTAACAACTTTAATAGGACTCCCATCAATTTTTAACTCCGGGTCGAGATGATGCTTTCGAAGCTTACAAAAATGAACACAATTTGTTTTCATCTTCGAAAATTTAAATCCGTTTTCTGTGGCCCATTTTTGAATTCTATTTAGGCACAGCTGAAGTTTGCGCTCCATAGCATTCATTTTTTTGCTGCTATAGCAGATCAAAAAATCATCAACATACAATGAAGAATCTACCATATTCTAAATTGCGTCGATGATGCTATTAATCTTAATTGAAAAAAGGGTAACAGATAAAATACTACCCTGAGGAACCCCCAATTCCTGCTCGTGAGGATCAGATAACGTTGATCCAACACGAACCTGAAATTGGCGGTCCTTTAAAAAGTTTTCAATAAAAAGAGGCATACGCCCTCTCAACCCCATATTAAAAAGATCTTTTAAAATCCCATACGTCCACGTTGTATCATATGCCTTCTCCAGATCAAAGAAGATGGCGACCACATGTTCTTTTCTGGCGAAGGCATTTCTTATAAACGTTTCAAGTCTGACCAAATGATCCACAGTACTTCTCTGGCCTCTGAAACCACACTGAACATCTGCAAGCAGATTGTTCGATTCCAGAAACCAGACAAGCCGATCATTGATCATCCTCTCCATGGTTTTGCACAGACAACTTGTTAAGGCAATAGGCCTATAATTACCAGGGTTGCTGTGATCCGTATCAGGCTTAGGAATGGGAATTACTATTGCTTTGCGCCAGGAAGGTGGAAACTGGCCAGTCACCCAAATGTCATTAAAAATAGAGAGTAAAAGTTCAAGAGATGATTGCGGCAGATGTTTTAAAATTTGATAATGTATTTCATCGGGTCCAGTGGCAGTATCCTTTGCTCTATGTAAAGAGTTATTTAACTCTTCCACAGAGAAAGGTTCGTTGTAATCCTCTAAATTATTGGAGGTAAATTTGAGCTTTTGTTTTTCTTGTTGTTTTTTAATTTTGAGAAATTCAGGATTACAATTTTCAGACGACGAATGTTTCGAAAATGTGGTGGCCAATTTATTTGAAATTTCTTTTTTTGATGTGATTAGTGTGTTGTTATCTTTCAGATGTTGAACCGTTGATTTTGTGTCTTTTCCGTTAATTTTCCTTATCATTTTCCAAATTTTATTGATGGGGGTGTTTTGATTAAGTTTTGACACATATGTTTTCCAAGAACTTTTCTTTTTTTGTTTAATCAGTCGTCTTGTTTTTGCCCGATTTATACGAAGTTTGCCCAAGTTACATGTGGTTGGTGACTTATTAAATTCCCGTTCAGTCTTTTTGCGATCTTTAATAGCCTGTTTGCAATCAGTATCAAACCATGGTTTGGTGAAACGTTTAGGATTTGCTGGGTTTTAGGGATGATGACCTTGCTTGCAATGTTAAGCAACTCTGTGGTGAAATGTTCTATTTATTTATTTATTGGTGCTTAACGCCACATCAGCAGCTAAGGCTATATCGTGGCGAGAAATCAGAGAAAAGTAAAAAGTCAATATTATGAAGTAAAAGATTGAATAAAAAACAAAGGATCATCACAATAGACATGTCAAAGACAAGAATAATTTAAATAGCAATGAGCAATGAGATAAGTGAAAGATGTCTACTTCTAAATCAACCTGATGAACTGAGCTTGATGAGTCTAGATTAAAAGAATAAAAACAATTTTAAAATTTGTTAAAAAGGTTGATTACTTTCAAAAATGATACAATTTTGTGTGGGCTCGTATTGTAAAATAGATCTCTAAGGGATCCAACTGTGAAGTACTGCCCTCTAACAAGATTAAAATCAGTACAATTTAAGAGAATGTGCTCCACTGACAACACCTGCTGACATGGAACACATTCTGGTCGCATATTACCCTCCAACAGAAAGGAATGTGTAAGTCGTGTGTGACCAACATGACATCGTATCGTATCAGAATAACATGATCTTTTCTACAGAGGTTACTAGATGGGTAGTGATCAAATATGTTTGGTCGGAAGCGATGGAGCTTGTTATTTGTCGCCCCATCCCATTCCGCCTGCCACATAGATTTGATGTAACAACTAATATGAGGCTTAAAATCACTGAAAGGGATCTTAAAATCAGTGAGAGGCTTGGTTAAAGCCTGTTTTGCTGCACTGTCTGCTCTGGTGTTACCAGCGATACCTACATGTCCGGGTAACCAGCAAAACACGATATCATATTGGTCAGACATGAGAGTTGTTAACTTCTCACGAAGTTCCAAAATGAGAGGGTTCTTCAGCCTGGGGTTGAGCAAAGCAAGCAAAGAGGAAAGAGAGTCAGAAAAAATAATCGTCTTCTTTTCCTGTACATTTTCGATATGTTCAAGTGCAGGTTGTATTGCTTTAATTTCAGCTGTGAAAATAGAACTCTGATTCGGTATTCTGATTGAGGTGATACCATCACCAGTAACAGCAGCTGATGATACTTTGTCACCATCTTTAGATCCATCTGTATAGATCCTTGTATATGTACTATACTTGGACTTTATTTCGGCATATTTTTGTTTGAACTGCAAGGAATTGGTATCAGATTTTTTGGAAGAAGCAAGGTCCAAAATAACTGTAGGTTTTTTAAGATGCCAAGGAGGAATGTGTGATTTACGGTTTTCTTTTATAGATTCAGAATCAATTTTTGCAGACTCCATGTGGGGTTTAACTCTAATTCCCAATGGAGGAATATGTTTCGGATGTCGGTTAAATAAGTCAACATTTTGAGGTTCTGAAATACAATTAAAAGCAGGATTTGAAGGATTGGCCAAAAGTTTAGACACATATTGGAGAGACAATTTAATTCTGCGCTTCTCGAGAGAGGGCTCCTCTGCTTCAACAAGCATCGAGTCTATTGGGGATGTTCGAAAAGCCCCTAGACTAATTCTAATACCACTATTGTGAATAGCATCAAGTGGTTTTAGGTATGACTTCCTTGCAGAACCGTAAACTATAGAACCGTAATCTAATTTTGATCGAACGAGTGACCTATACAGATGGAGCAAAGTTTTCTGGTCAGCACCCCAATCACTGCTACCAACGACCTTCAGTAGGTTCAGAGCTCTCTTACATTTAACTTTTAGTTGTTTTATGTGGGAAGTGAAATTCAGTTTGCTGTCAAACAACAAACCTAAGAATTTCACTTCCTTAACAACTTTAATAGGACTCCCATCAAGTTTTAACTCCGGATCGAGGTGATGTTTCCGAAGCTTACAAAAATGAACACAATTTGTTTTCATCTTTGAAAATTTGAAACCGTTCTCCGTTGCCCATTTTTGAATTTTGTTTAGGCACAGCTGAAGTTTGCGCTCTATAGCATTCATTTTCTTGCTGCTGTAGCAGATTAAAAAATCATCTACATACAACGAAGAATCTACCATATTCTTAATTGTCTCGATGATGCTATTTATTTTCACCGAAAAAAGGGTAACCGATAAGATACTACCCTGAGGAACCCCCAATTCCTGCTCGTGAGGATCAGATAACGTTGATCCAACACGAACCTGAAATTGGCGGTCCTTTAAAAAGTTTTCAATAAAAATAGGCATACGCCCTCTCAACCCCATGTTAAAAAGATCTTTTAAAATCCCATACGTCCACGTTGTATCATATGCCTTCTCTAGATCAAAGAAGATGGCGACCACATGTTCTTTTCTAGCAAAGGCATTTCTAACAAACGTTTCAAGTCTGACCAAATGATCCACAGTACTTCTCTGGTTTCTGAAACCACACTGAACATCCGCAAGCAGATTGTTCGATTCCAGAAACCAGACAAGTCGGTCATTGATCATCCTCTCCATAGTTTTGCACAGACAACTGGTTAAGGCAATAGGCCTGTAATTGCTTGGGTTGCTGTGATCTTTATCAGGCTTAGGAATAGGAATTATAATTGCTTTACGCCAGGATGGTGGGAACTGGCCAGTCACCCAAATGCCATTAAAAATTGACAATAAAAGTTCCAGAGATGTTTGTGGCAGATGCTTTAAAATTTGGTAGTGAATTTCATCGGGACCAGTGGCAGTATCCTTTGCTCTATGCAAAGAGTTACGTAACTCTTCCATAGAGAATGGTTCATTGTAATCCTCTAAATTGTTGGAGGTAAATTTGATCTTTTGTTTTTCTTGCTGTTTTTTAATTTTGATAAATTCTGGATTACAATTTTTAGACGACGAATGTTTTGAAAATGTAGAGGCCAAAGTATTTGAAATTTCTGTTTTAGATGTAATTGAGGTGTTGTTTTCCTTCAGGTGTTGTACAGTTGATTTTGTTTCTTTTCCTTTAATCTTTTTAATCATTTTCCAAATTTTAGTGATAGGGGTGTTTTGGTTAATCTTAGAAATGTAAGTTTCCCAAGAACTTTTCTTTTTTTGTTTTATATGTCGTCTTGTTTTTGCCCGATTTATACGAAGTTTGTCTAAATTATGTGTAGTTGGTGACTTGTTAAATTCCCTTTCAGCTTTCTTACGATCCTTTATAGCCTGTTTACATTCAATATCAAACCATGGTTTGGTGAAACGTTTTGGATTTGCCGAGGTTTTAGGGATGACTGTGTTTGCAATGTTAAGCAGCTCGTTTGTAAAATGTTCTATTTGGTCAGCACTATCTTGAAATTTCTCCCGTGTGAGGCGTTCAGAACAAAGCGATGAAAAAGTGTCCCAGTCAGCTTTTTTCAAGTTCCACTGGGGCACTCTCTCATCGTCCGCCGGAACTACACTCTCCAATACAATTGGAAAGTGATCACTCCCGCACAAGTCATCTTCTACCTTCCACGAAAAATCGAGGAAGATAGAAGGGCATGCAATTGAAAGATCAATCGATGTATACGAACCAGATGCGGGGTGCAGATAAGTGTCTGAACCATCATTAAACAAACACAAGTCATATTTGGTAATGAACTCTTCTACACTTTTACCTTTTACGTCTTCTTGACTGCAGGAAGCTCCCCAAAGAGGGTTATGTGCATTAAAATCACCCAACAAAATGTACGGAGTTGGGAGTTGTTGGACCAGTAACACAAGATCATTCAGCTGTAGCGTTTTACTCGGTGAAACGTAAATAGAACATAAGGTGATTGTCTTATCTAAGGTTAGGCGTACCGCTACAGCCTGTAAATTTGATTGCAAAGATACAGGACTGTGAATAATGTCGTTTCTAACCAAGACGGACGTTCCACGAATATGAAGATCAGTTTCATCTGCCCAGGCATTATACGATGTATAATGCTTAAAGGCTGAAGGATCCTGAGCCTCGGGTTTTTTTAAAAGAGTCTCCTGCAGGCAAAAAGCAGCAGGTTTATATTTTTGGCTTAGAAGACCAAGTTCATTGAAATTAGCTCTAAAACCTCGACAATTCCACTGTATGATATTATTTCTCTGTGTATTATCCATATTTGGTTGAAGTTTGGGATGGTGGACGTATGGGCGATATTGCCCCAGTGTGTTTCTTTGGTGATTTTGTTTTGGGGGACTTATTCTGAGATGTTGAGCGCAGTTGCTCGAACATTTCGTCAATGCCGTCACCGACATCCATCTTCTCAAAACCTTCAAACCTGTTACGTGTAACAGGGTCTTGAAGGGCCTTTGGTGTTCTGTCTGATAACTGTTTTTGTTTTTTTTCTTTCTCTAATTTCTTTTTTTCCAAATTTTCCTGTTTTTTTCTCTGACTCTGACTTAGATTTTGCTGCTGAGATTTCTGTATATGATCTGTTTTGGAATTTGTGTTGTCGTTTCTAGTTGATTTATTGTTGTCCTGTCTTATTTCCGCTGGTGTAGATTTTTGTTGTGAATGTTCCTTTATGTGTTGTGTCTTAATAATTTCCTGATCAGTGGTGTTTGTTTGTGTAGATCTCACTTGAGCTGAATTGTTATTTCCTATGGTAAAAGCCTGTGATGAGGTTGGTATTGCACCCTTGAGCCAAGTGTATTCAGTTTGGCATGCAATTGATTCAGTTGATTTCTTTTGCTTCAAGGTTGAGGCATAAGATGGTATTGATATATTCATGCCAGGCATTGATGTTACGATGTCTCTGGCCTCCTTAAAACTAATCTGTTTTTCACACTTTATTTTTTGTATCAACTTCTCCTTCTTCCATACAGGGCAATCCTTAGATGATGACATATGATTGCCCTGACAGTTGATACATTTAAATATTGTTGTTTCACATGGCCCTTCATGAGTTAAGCTGCATTTAAAACATACTTCTTTGCCTCGGCAGGAACTCTGCCCATGCCCAAACTTTTGGCACCTGAAGCATCGAAGTGGATTTGGAACATACAAATCCACTCCGACATTCAAGTAACCAATTTTGATAGCTTTTGGTGGTTTAGTGCTATCAAAGGTGCAAATATAAGTATTGGTCTTAATTTGTTTACCCTCTTTTTTAATTTCTACCCGTCTTACAGCTGTTATTCCTTGCGGTTTCAGTTCAAGTGTAATATCTATTTCCTGCATGCCAGCCAGTTCCCGTGTTCTTATGACACCTTTGCTAGTGTTTAAGGTTTTATGATAGTCAGCTTTAATATTAAAATCCATAATTTTAGTAGTGTGTAGAAGATTTTGAACTTGAGCTTGTTTAATACACTGTATTAATATATCTCCTGATCTTAATTTTTTGATATCCTGAACAGTTCCTGCAATGCCCTTTATAGCTTTATCAAGAGCAAAGGGATTAATAGTGCTAAGTTTTGTAGTTTCGTCCGTTGAGTGCAGCAGAATAAATTTAGGTATGTTATCTTCAGGTGGGTAATAAAGATGCGATCAAATCTTCGTCAGAGTCAGAGTTTCCTAAATCAGTAGCAGAGAAAAGTCTTTTGGTTTTGTTTGGTTTAGATGCCATGGTAGTATTATAAGTTGTTCACTGCCCCGGCTCCCACCCACCACGGAGTCCAACAAGGGGTAGGGTTACAGCCCTGCAGTGAACCCACCGGGTTGCCGGTATTCCCACATACCTGGTATGGGGCAGTATACTCAGCCAGTGTTGATACCGAAGTATGCTACTGGCTGATTGGCCCGTGTGTGGAAGTGCCAGGTCTTCAGATGGCGACCATCCAACCAATCACTTTATAAAACACTGTAATTACGGTTGCCACGTGAAACTGAAACAAACAGTGCAGCAGAAATAAGTATTTGGTTAAAAAATTAGTTTAAAAACATCACACAATGGCAATTATGATAAATGATTAAAAGGAATGACTGATTGAATGGCCACCAAATGCCCCCCGACGTGACACCCAGTACTTTTTGGGGTGGGGGCTCCCGATTGGCCAGAACGGACCATCCGACCATCCTTCTACTCCCGAAATTGGGGCCAAAGCAGTGTGTTGAACAAGATTATCTCCGAAATGGAGACCAAGGCTCCATCCCGGAGACTGCCCTAAACGGGGCCACGAGTCCTCAACTGCCAGGATTCCTTCTTCCGGGGCCTTCGGAATGCACCTCACGGGAGAACAAGGTGCCTGCCAGATGGTATTAGCAGGATTGATCATTTTGGTCCGGGGCTGCGTATTTATGTATTTCGCAGCGAACCAACTCAATTGAGCAAACCTGCCAATTAGAAATTAGCAAACCCGCCCAATTGAGCAGGCCGTCCTCTATCCGCCACCTGAGGACCCGCCTAGTAGGGGACGATCAAACCCCCCTAGGAAATGTTCTATTTGGTCAGCACTTTCGCCAAATTTCTCCCGTGTTAGGCGTTCAGAACAGAGCGACGAGAAAGTCTCCCAGGCAGCCTTTTTCAAGTTCCACTGGGGCACCCTCTCATCATCCGCCGGAACTACACTCTCCAACACAATTGGAAAGTGGTCACTCCCGCACAAGTCATCTTCCACCTTCCATGAAAAATCAAGGAAGATGGAAGGACATACAATTGAAAGATCAATTGAAGTATAAGAACCAGATGCGGGGTGCAGATAAGTGTCTGACCCATCATTGAACAAGCACAAGTCATATTTTGTTATGAAGTCTTCCACTGTTTTGCCTTTTAAGTCATCTTTGTTGCAGGAATTACCCCAAAGAGGATTATGAGCGTTAAAATCACCCAACAGAATGTATGGAGTTGGGAGCTGGTGAATCAGATGCTCAAGATCAATCAGCTGAAGTGGTTTATTTGGTGAAACATAAATTGAACATAACGTAACTGTCTTGTCTAAGGTCAGTCGTATCGCTACAGCCTGTAAATTTGATTGTAATGGTACAGAACTGTGAATAATGTCGTTTCGGACCAAGACAGACGTTCCACGTACATGAAGGTCATTTTCGTCTGCCCAAGCATTATACGAAGTATAATGCTTAAAAGCTGAATGATCTTGAGCCTCAGGTTTCTTTAGAAGAGTTTCTTGCAGACAAAATGCAGCAGGTTTATATTTTTGACTGAGAAGACCCAGTTCATTAAAATTCGCCCTAAAACCTCAACAATTCCATTGTACTATATTATGTTGGTTTGAATTATCCATACTTGTTCGGAGATTGAGATGGCGGACGTATGGGTGAAATAGCCCCGCCAGCTTTCCTAGGTGATCTTTTTCTAGGGGACCTATTCTGAGAAGAATTCGGGTGTAAATGCCCGAACGTTTCATCAATGCAGTCACCGACGTCCATATCTTCAAGACCTTCAAACCTGTTACGAGTAACGGGGTTTTGAAGGGCCTTGGGTGTTCTGTCTGATGTCAGATTTTCCGTTTTCTTTTTGTTTTTTTCTTGATTCTTTCTCTGATTCTGACTTAGCTTCTGTGGTTCTGGTTTCGATTTTGTTTGTAGATTTTTCTGTTCTGGTTTGGTATTATTGGATTTCCTTTGTTGTTGTTCTGATTTCTGTGCTGGTTTTGAATTTACAATTGTTTTTGAATTTGTCTGTGTCGAATTAGGTATAGCCGATTGTGTTTGAGTTGATTTTGCTTCATTTTCTGTGGCTTGTGTGATAGTAAAAGGTTCTATCAATGTCGGAAGCACGCTGTCATGTAACCAAGTATATGGTGTCTGACATTGAACAGAAGCAGTTGGAACTTTTTGTTTTACTTTTGTTGCATATGTTGTTGATGAACTCATTCCAGGCATTGATGAAACTATTTCCCTGGCCTCTTTAAAAGTGATCTGTCTCTCACATATAATTTTTTGGATGTATTTTTCTTTTCTCCATACAGGGCAATCCCTAGAAGATGAAGTATGGGTGCCCTGGCAGTTACAACATTTGATGGTATTATTACACGGCTCCTGATGTTGTTGGCCACATTTATAACATATTTCCTGTCCCCTGCAGCTATTTTGTCCATGTCCATATTTTTGACATCTGAAGCATCGAAGTGGATTTGGGATATATAAATCCACTTTGATGTTCAGATAACCAACTTTGATCGATTTCGGTGGTTGTGTAGCTTCAAAAGTAAATATATATGCGGTCTTAATAGATTGTCCTTCTTTGCGTATTTCAATTCGTTTGACGTCAATTACACCTTGTGGTCTTAATTCATTTTTAATTTCTAGTTCATCAACTCCAGATAGTTCCCTTGTTCTTATGACGCCCTTGCTGCTATTTAGTGTTTTGTGGGGGGAAACATTGACCTTTATATCAACTATTTTCGTTGTTTGTAATAAATTTAATGCCTGTTTTTGTCTACTACATTCTATCAATAGTCCACCAGATCTTAATTTTGTTACACTATTGACAGTGCCAGCTATTCCCTTTATAGCTTTTTCCAACGCAAAGGATTAATATCAGTGACTTGTTTCCCTTCTTCATCGGAATAAACAATTACGAATTTAGGCCAAGAATTTGAAATATTGTTTTGTATGTCATTTTCAGAATCAGAATCCGTGTCATGTCCTCGTTTTTGTAATTTGTTTGTTTTATCCATTTTGTTTTTATGTTTGATTCTTCTCCATATAACTCCCACCCTTACTCTGAGCCCAACCTTGGGAGTTATGTCGCGGTATATCCAGCGAACAGCACCAGGAGTATATATGAAGCATACTCGGCCAGCGTTGATGCAAAAGCATAGAATGTGTGAGAAGTGCCAGGTCGTGGTGGCCATTCAACCAACAATTTCCCTAAAAAAGTGCAACAAAAACTACCACTGACAACGAACGCAGACAGAGCAACAAAACGGAAGATGTTCGAAAAGTATTAAAATAACCAAAAGCCAGTATAGGGTAGTAATGGTAAAATCAAAGTAAAAGAAATAATTGATTAAAAATCAAATATGGACTCCACAAATAAAAAACAAAAACGAGGTCGGGAATTACTTTCTACTGACTCAGATTCTGACTCAGATTTTGAACCTACGACACATACTTGGCCAAAATTCATTATAATGTATGCAGCTGACGAAAATAAAAGACTATCAGATATGAACCCATTTCTAATAGAAAAATCAATTAAAGGGATTGCTGGAACAGTTAAAGATGCCAAGAAATTAAGATCTGGCGCTTTACTGATAGAATGTCAAAGGGAAGTTCAAGCGACAAATTTACTTAAAACACAAAAACTAGCAGATATTGAGGTGAATACTTTTCCACATAAAATATTAAACAGCAGCAGAGGTGTAATAAGAACCAGAGAATTAAATGGCATTGATATAATGGAAATAAAAAAGGAATTAGAACCC
This sequence comes from Pictodentalium vernedei, assembly GCA_031216915.1. NCBI lineage: Eukaryota > Metazoa > Mollusca > Scaphopoda > Dentaliida > Dentaliidae > Pictodentalium > Pictodentalium vernedei. The sequence continues at coordinate 372,033,579 of CM062291.1, forward strand.
CAAGGAGTGACCGATGTTAAAAATATACAGATTAAAAAGGATAACACAATAATTAAAACAAATACTTACATTTTGACTTTCAATTCTACTCAACCGCCTAAAGCTATTAAAGTTGGATGTATGAACGTCAAAGTGGATTTGTATATTCCAAATCCACTTCGATGCTTCAAATGTCAGAAATATGGACATGGACAGAACAATTGTAGAGGTCAACAAATATGTTTCCGATGTGGCCTGCAACATCAAGAGCCATGCAGCAATCCCATCAAGTGTGTTAACTGTCAGGGCAATCACATGTCATCGTCCAAAAATTGCCCTGTCTGGAAACGGGAGAAAACTATTCAAAAAGTCAAATGTGAAAAACAAATAAGTTTTAAAGAAGCCAGGGAAATCGTGCCATCAATGCCAGGTATGTGTGCATCATCACCATCATATGCCACAAAATTATCCCAAAAATTACCAACTCAATCGCCAAACACAATACACATGGCTCAAAGGTACAATACCATCTTCAGTACAGTCATTTACAATAGAACCTCCATCCACTCAAAAGAATACAGCTGCCCAAACAACAGAAAAATAACAACAGACAAAAAGGAACACCACCCTAAAAATCCACCTCAAGCAGAACAAAATAAAGAACCAAAACACAAACCTGAAAAAAATAAGAAAATTAAACCAAACCAAGACATACAACATAGCTCTCAACAAAATCTGAGTCAGAGAAGGAAACAGTCACAACAAGATAAGAATAAAGAAAAGGAAAAACAGAAACTAGAATCCAACAGAATATCTAAACGTCTTCAAAATGTTGTCACAAGCAATATGTTTGAAGGCATTGAGGCAATGTCAGTTGATGAGTGCATCGATGACACGTTCTCAAACAAACCACCCCTGAGTTCGTCTCAGGGAAAATCCCCACGTAAACCATCACCTAGAAGAAACACTGGGGCAATTTCGTCCATACGTCCACCTTCTAATTCACCACTCAAACATGGATAATACATCCAAACAAAATATTATACAGTGGAATTGTCGAGGTTTTAAGCGAATTTTAATGAACTGGGCCTTTTGAGCCAAAAGTATAAACCTGCTGCTTTTTGCCTGCAGGAAACTCTTTTAAAGAAACCCGAGTCTCAAGATTATTCAGTCTTTAAGCATTATACTTCGTATAATGCCTGGGCAGATGAAACTGATCTTCATATTCGTGGAACATCCGTCTTAGTTAGAAACGATATTATTCACAGTTCTGTATCTTTGCAATCAAATTTACAGGCTGTAGCGGTACGCCTAACTTTAGACAAGACAATTACATTATGTTCTGTATACGTTTCACCAAGTAAACCCCTACAACTGAATGAGCTTGAGCTGCTAGTCCAACAGCTCCCAACCCCATACATTTTGTTGGGTGATTTTAATGCACATAGCCCCCTTTGGGGTAATTCCTGCAGTCAAGAGGATGCAAAAGGTAAAACTGTAGAAGAGTTCATGACAAAATATGATTTGTGTTTGTTTAATGATGGTTCAGACACTTATCTGCACACCGCATCTGGTTCGTATACATCGATTGATCTTTCAATTGCATGCCCTTCTCCCTTCCTCGATTTTTCTTGGAAGGTAGAAGATGACTTGTGCGGGAGTGACAACTTTCCAATTGTGTTGGAAAGCGTTGTTCCGGCAGATGATGAGAGGGTGCCCCAGTGGAACTTTAAAAAGGCTGACTGGGACACTTTCTCGTCGCTTTGTTCTGAACGCCTCACACGGGAGAAATTTCAGGACAGTACTGACCAGATTGAACACTTCACCACAGAGTTGATTGACATTGCAAGCCAAGTCATTCCTAAAACCTCGGCAAATCCAAAACGTTTCACTAAACCATGGTTTGATACCGAGTGCAAACAGGCTATAAAAGATCGCAAGAAATTTGAGAGGGAATTTAATAAGTCACCAACTACACAAAATTTGGATAGATTACGTATATAAATCGGGCAAAAACAAGACGACTTTTAAAACATAAAAAGAAAAGTTCATGGGAAACTTACGTTTCGAAACTAAATCAAAACACCCCCATCACTAAAATTTGGAAAATGATTAAAAAAATTAAAGTAAAAGAAACAAAATCAGCTGTACAACACCTAAAAGATAACAACACACTCATAACATCAAAACAGGAAATTTCAAACAAGTTGGCCTCTACATTTTCTAAACATTCGTCGTCTGAAAATAGTAACCCAGAGTTCCTCAAACTTAAAAAACAACAAGAAAAACAAAAGATTAAATTTACATCCAATAACTTAGAGGACTACAACGAACCTTTCTCTATGGAAGAGTTAAGTAACTCTTTGCATAGAGCAAAGGATTCTGCCACTGGACCTGATCAAATACACTATCAACTTTTAAAACATCTGCCTCAAACTTCACTTGCACTTTTATTATCTATTTTTAATGACATTTGGGTGACTGGCCAGTTTCCACCTTCCTGGCGAAACGCTACTATAATTCCTATTTCTAAGCCTGATAAAGATCACAGCAACCCAAGCAATTACAGGCCTATTGCCTTAACCAGTTGTCTGTGTAAAACCATGGAGAGGATGATCAATGATCGACTTGTCTGGTTTCTGGAATCGAACAATCTGCTTGCAGATGTTCAGTGTGGTTTCCGAAACCAGAGAAGTACTGTGGATCATTTGGTCAGACTTGAAACGTTTATAAGAAATGCCTTTGCTAGAAAAGAACATGTGGTCGCCATCTTCTTTGATCTAGAGAAGGCATATGATACAACGTGGACGTATGTGATTTTAAAAGATCTTTTTAACATGGGGTTGAGAGGGCGTATGCCTCTTTTTATTGAAAACTTTTTGAGGGACCGCCAGTTTCAGGTTCGTGTTGGGTCAACGTTATCTGATCCTCACGAGCAGGAATTGGGGGTTCCTCAGGGTAGTATTTTATCCGTTACCCTGTTTTCGGTAAAAATTAACAGTATCATCAATGCAATTGAAAATATGGTAGACTCTTCATTGTATGTCGATGATTTTTTAATCTGTTATAGCAGTAAAAATATGAATGCTATCGAGCGCAAACTTCAGCTGTGTTTGAATAGGATTCAAAAATGGGCCACAGAAAATGGTTTTAAATTTTCAAAGTCAAAAACGAACTGTGTTCATTTTTGTAAACTTCGGAAACATCACCTCGATCCGGAGTTAAAAATAGATGGGAGTCCTATTAAAGTTGTTAAGGAAGTGAAATTCTTAGGTTTGTTGTTTGACAACAAACTGAATTTCACTTCCCACATAAAACAACTAAAAGTTAAATGTAAGAAAGCTCTGAATCTGCTGAAAGTTGTTGGTAGCGCCGATTGGGGTGCAGACCAAAAAACTTTGCTCCATCTGTATAGATCACTTGTTCGGTCAAAATTAGATTACGGTTGTGTAGTTTACGGTTCTGCAAGGAAATCATATCTGAAATCACTTGATGCAATTCATAATAGTGGTATTAGAATTAGTCTAGGGGCTTTTCGAACATCCCCAATAGACTCGATGCTTGTTGAAGCAGAGGAACCTTCTCTTGAGAAGCGTAGAATTAAATTGTCTCTTCAATATGTGTCTAAACTTTTGGCCAATCCTTCAAATCCTGCTTATAATTGTGTTACAGACCCTCAAAATGTTGATTTCTTTAACCGCCACCAGAAACATATTCCTCCATTGGGAATTAGAATTAAACCCCACATGGAATCCACCAAAATTGAACCACATACAATAAAAGAAAATCGTAAAACACATATTCCTCCTTGGCATCTTAAAAAACCTACAGTTATTTTGGACCTTGCTTCTACCAAAAAATCTGATGCCAATTCCTTGCAGTTCAAACAAAAATATGCCGAAATAAAGTCCAAGTATAGTACATATACAAGGATCTATACGGATGGATCTAAAGATGGTGACAAAGTATCATCAGCTCTGTTACTGGTGATCGTGTCACCTCAATCAGAATACCGAATCAGAGTTCTATTTTCACAGCTGAAGTTAAAGCTTTACAACTCGCTCTTGAACATATCGAGAATGCTCAGGAAAAGAAGTCGATTATTTTTTCAGACTCTCTTTCCTCTTTACTTGCTTTACTCAACCCCCAGGTTGCAGAACCCTCTAGTTTTGGAACTTCGTGAGAAGTTAACAACTCTCGTGTCTGACCAATATGATATCGTGTTTTGCTGGTTACCCGGACATGTTGGTATCGCTGGTAACACCAAAGCAGACAGTGCAGCAAAACAGGCTTTAACAAAGCTTCTCACTGATTTTAAGATCCCTTGCAGTGATTTTAAGCCTCATATTAGTAGTTACATCAAATCAATGTGGCAGGCGGAATGGGATGGGGCGACAAATAACAAGCTCCATCGCTTCCGACCAACTGTTTCTGATCACTACCCATCTAGTAACCTTTGTAGGAAAGATCATGTTATTCTGACACGATGTCATATTGGTCATACAAGACTAACACATTCCTTTTTGTTAGAGGGTAATTTGCGACCAGAATGTGTTCCTTGTCAGCAGGGGCTGACAGTGGAACACATTCTCTTAGATTGTACAGATTTCGATCACGTTAGGCGGCAGTTTTGCACGGTGGAGTCTCTTAGAGACCTTTTTTACACTACCAGTCCGCGCAAGCTTTTGTCTTTTCTAAAAGAAATCAACCTTTTTAGCAAGTTTTAGAGCTTTGTCTTTTAATCTTCCCATCATGATTTGGTATCGATAGGTTGATTTGTATTATATTTGTTGTTCTACTTTCATTATGAATATTCATTTTCACATTTTCATTGTATTATCGTTCATCTATCACAATTTTTTTCTTTTTAAAAAGCAGTCCTGACCATTAACTTTTAACTCATTTTCATGACTTTCTCGCCACGATATGGCCTTTGTTGCTGATGTGGCGTTAAGCACCAATAAATAATAAATAATAATACTCTATCATTATCCTTGGATCCATCTGTATAGAACATAGTGTATGCTCTATAGTGAGACTTAATCTCGGCATACGCTTGCTTAAATTGCAAAGAATTTGTGTTTGCCTTTTTAGAAGAGGCCAGATCTAAAATAACCTTGGGTTTTGACAGACGCCAAGGGGGTATATTTGGTTTACGATTTTCTGCCACAGAATCTAGAGCAACACCAGTAGCCTCCATGTGGGTTTTGATTCTGAGTCCCAGTGGGGGAATCTGTTTTGGATTTTTATCAAAAAAAACTTTATTTAGAGGTTTAAAAACATAGCAGTAAGCAGGATTTGAAGGATTTGCAGATAATTTTGAGACATATTGCAAGAGAGTTTAATTCGACGCTTCTCAAGAGAAGGCTCACCTGCTTCGATAAGAAGAGAATCTATAGGTGACGTACGAAAGGCACCAAGGCTATAATTCTGATACCACTATGATGGATGGCATCAAGAGGTTTCAGATAGGATTTCCTAGCCGAACCGTAAACCACACAACCATAATCCAACTTTGACCGTACAAGAGCTCTATACAGATGGAGCAGAGTTTTTTGGTCGGCACCCCAATCAGTGCTGCCAACAACTTTTAGCAGATTAAGTGCTTTCTTGCATTTAATTTTTAGTTGTTTGATGTGAGACCTAAAACTTAGTTTCTCATCAAACAACAAGCCAAGGAATTTCACTTCCTTTACAACTTTAAGTGGAGTTCCATCAAAAAATAACTCCGGATCCAGGTGGTGTTTCCGGAGTTTACAGAAAAGAACACAATTTGTTTTACTTTTTGAAAACTTGAAACCATTTTCAGTTGCCCAGCGCTGAACCTTGTTTAAGGATAGCTGAAGTTTGCGCTCAATTGCAGGCATTTTCTTGCCACTGTAGCAGATGAGGAAATCATCTACATACAATGAAGAATCAACATTTGTTTCAATAGCTGTAACAATGCTGTTGATTTTTATTGAAAAAAGGGTAACAGATAGAATACTACCCTGAGGTACTCCCAATTCCTGGTCGTGAGGGTGAGATAATGTTGATCCAAGACGAACCTGGAAATTGCGATCCTTTAAAAAATTTTCAATAAAAAGTGGCATTCTGCCTCTCAACCCAATGTTGAAGAGGTCTTTTAAAATCCCATACGTCCACGTAGTGTCATATGCCTTCTCCAGATCAAAGAACACGGCGACCACGTGTTCTTTTCTGGCAAAGGCATTTCTAATAAACGTTTCAAGGCGGGCTAGATCAACCGTGCTTCTCTGGTTTCTGAAACCACACTGAACATCCGCAAGCAGATTGTTCGATTCCAGAAACCGGACAAGTCGGTCATTGATCATCCTCTCCATGGTTTTACAGAGACAACTAGTTAGTGCAATTGGTCTGTAATTACTTGGATTACTGTGATCCTTATCAGGCTTTTGAATAGGAATAATTGTTGCCTTTCGCCAGGAAGGTGGAAACTGGCCAGTCATCCAAATGTCATTAAAAACTGACAATAAAAGTTCTAGTGAAGTTTGAGGCAGATGTTTTAAAAGTTGATAGTGTATTTTATCGGGTCCAGTGGCAGAATCCTTTGCTCTATGCAAAGAGTTACATAACTCTTCCATAGAGAAAGGTTCGTTGTAGTCCTCTGAGTTATTGGATGTAAATTTAATCTTTTGTTTTTCTTGTTGTTGTTTTAGTTTGAGGAATTCTGGGTTACTATTTTCAGACGACGAATGTTTAGAAAATGTAGAGGCCAACTTGTTTGAAATTTCTTGTTTTGATGTTATGAGTGTGTTGTTATCTTTTAGGTGTTGTACAGCTGATTTTGTTTCTTTTCCTTTAATTTTTTTAATCATTTTCCAAATTTTAGTGATGGAGGTATTTTGATTTAGTTTCGAAACGTAAGTTTCCCATGAACTTTTCTTTTTATGTTTTAAAAGTCGTCTTGTTTTTGCCCGATTTATACGCAATCTATCCAAATTTTCTGTAGTTGGTGACTTATTAAATTCCCTCTCAAATTTCTTGCGATCTTTTATAGCCTGTTTGCACTCAGTATCAAACCATGGTTTAGTGAAACGTTTTGGATTTGCCGAGGTTTTAGGAATGACTTGGCTTGCAATGTCAATCAACTCTGTGGTGAAGTGTTCAATCTGGTCAGTACTGTCCTGAAATTTCTCCCGTGTGAGGCGTTCAGAACAGAGCGATGAGAAAGTGTCCCAGTCGGCCTTTTTAAAATTCCACTGGGGCACCCTCTCATCATCCGCCGGAACTACACTCTCCAACACAATCGGAAAGTGGTCACTCCCGCACAAGTCATCTTCTGCCTTCCATGAAAAATCAAGGAAGACAGAAGGGCATGCAATTGTTAAATCAATTGACGTGTAAGAACCAGATGCGGGGTGCAGGTGAGTATCTGACCCATCATTGAACAAGCACAAGTCATATTTTGTAATGAACTCTTCCACAGTTTTACCTTTTGCATCTTCTTGACTGCAGGAATTACCCCAAAGGGGGCTATGTGCGTTAAAATCACCCAACAAAATGTATGGAGTTGTCGAACCAGCAGCTCAAGGTCATTCAATTGTAAGGCTTTACTTGGTGAAATGTAAATAGAACAAAGTGTAACTGTTTTGTCTAAAGTTAGGCGTACCGCCACAGCCTGTAAATTTGTCTGTAATGGTACAGTACTGTGAATGATGTCGTTCCTAACCAAGACAGTCGTTCCACGAATATGAAAATCATTATCATCTGCCCAGGCATTATACGATGTATAATGCTTAAAAGCTGAATGATCTTGAGCCTCGGGTTTCTTTAAAAGAGTTTCCTGCAGTCAAAAAGCAGCAGGTTTATACTTTTGGCTGAGAAGACCAAGTTCATTAAAATTAGCTCTAAAACCTCGACAATTCCACTGTATTATATTTTGTTTTGGTGTACTATGCATGTTTGGAAGGTGATTTTGAAGGTGGTCGTATGGGTGAAATTGCCCCCGTAGTTCTTTTTGGTGAAGATTTGCGTGGGGACCTTCCCTGCAATGACGGAAGCGGATTATTTGAAAATGTTTCTGCGTTTTGGTTGTATATTATCAAGCCATGTAAGATCTGTTTGACATTGTACTGATTTTGTAATTGGTGCAGAATGCTTAATAGCATTTGCATAAGATGACGGTGGTAAATTCATCCCTGGCATTGACATAATAATTTCTCTTGCTTCTTTAAAACTAATATGCTTTTCGCATTTCACTTTTTGTATATGTTTTTCCTTTTTCCATACAGGGCAATCCTTAGATGATGATATGTGATTGCCCTGACAGTTAACACATTTATAGTCTGTAGTGTTACAAGGATCTTCATGGTTGAGACCACATTTAAAGCATATTTTCTTGCCACGACAAGAATCCTGACCATGTCCAAACTTTTGGCACTTGAAACATCGCAGTGGATTTGGGATGTACAAATCCACTCTGACGTTCAAGTCACCATTCTTAATTGACTTGGGGGGCTTTGTGCCATCAAAGGTGCAGATGTAAGTATTAGTTTTAATTTTGTTTCCTTGTTTATTAATTTCAATACGTTTTACAGAGGTGATTCCTTGAGGTTTCAATTCACATGTAATTTCATTTTCTTCCATGTCGGCTAGTTCAGGAGTTCTAATAACTCCCTTGCTAGTGTTTAAAGTTTTGTGGTAACTAGCTTTAATACTGATATCCAATAATTGTGTAGTATGTAAAAGATTGAAAGTTTGAACTTGTCTGGAACACTGGATTAATAAATCTCCAGAGCGTAATTTTTTAATATCTTTTACAGTTCCTGCTATACCTTTGATGGCCTTATCTAGAGCAAAGGGGTTTAAATTACTTAATTTTTTATTGTCATCAGTTGAGTGTAAGAGAATAAATTTTGGAAGGTTGTCTTCAGGTGGAATCAGTGATTTCATAAGTTCTTCATCAGAGTCAGAATCTCGTAGTCCAGTGTCTAATTATTATTATTTATTATTATTATTATTTATTGGTGCTTAACGCCACATCAGCAGCTAGGGCTATATCGTGGCGAGAAAACAGAGGTATCTAAAAAGTCATTATCAAGAATGAAGTAAAAATTGAATGAAATAAAAATAACCACAAAGACATTTCAAAGACAAAAAAAAGATTAGAAAAGCAATGAGTAATGAGATGAGAAAATACATTATAAATCAACCTGAGGAACTGAGACTTGATGATTCGAGATTAAAAGACTAAAAACAATTTTAAAATTTGGTAAAAAAGGTTGATTACTTTTAGAAATGACACAATTTTATGTGGGCTCGTATTATAAAATAGATCTCTAAGGGATCCAGCTGTGAAGTACTGCCCTCTAACAAGATTAAAATCAGTGCAATGTAAAAGAATGTGTTCCACTGACAACACCTGCTGACATGGAACACACTCTGGTCGCAAATTACCCTCTAACAAAAAGGAATGTGTTAGTCTTGTATGACCAATATGACATCGTGTCAGAATAACATGATCTTTCCTTGGGTAGTGATCAGAAACAGTTGGTCGGAAGCGATGAAGCTTGTTATTAGTTGCCCCATCCCATTCCGCCTGCCACATAGATTTGATGTAGCTACTAATATGTGGTTTGAAATCACTGAAAGGGATGTTAAAATCAGTAAGAGGCTTTGTTAAAGCCTGTTTTGCTGCGCTGTCTGCCTTGGTGTTACCAGCGATACCTACATGACCGGGTAACCAGCAAAACACGATATCACATTGGTCAGACATGAGAGTTGATAACTTCTCACGAAGATCCAAAACTAGAGGGTTCTTCAACTTGGGGTTGAGTAAAGCAAGTAAAGAGGAAAGAGAGTCGGAAAAAATAATCGACTTCTTTTCCTGAGCATTCTCAATATGTTCAAGAGCGAGTTGTAAAGCTTTAACTTCAGCTGTGAAAATAGAACTCTGATTCGGTATTCTGATTGAGGTGACATGATCACCAGTAACAGCAGCTGATGATACTTTGTCGCCATCCTTAGATCCATCCTTAGATCCATCCGTATAGATCCTTGTATATGTACTATACTTGGACTTTATTTCGGCATATTTTTGTTTGAACTGCAAGGAATTAGTATCAGATTTTTTGGTAGAAGCAAGGTCCAAAATAACTGTAGGTTTTTTAAGATGCCAAGGAGGAATGTGTTTTACGATTTTCTTTTATTGTATGTGGTTCAATTTTGGTGGACTCCATGTGGGGTTTAATTCTAATTCCCAATGGAGGAATATGTTTCTGGTGGCGGTTAAAGAAATCAACATTTTGAGGGTCTGTAACACAATTATAAGCAGGATTTGAAGGATTGGCCAAAAGTTTAGACACATATTGGAGAGACAATTTAATTCTGCGCTTCTCAAGAGAAGGTTCCTCTGCTTCAACAAGCATCGAGTCTATAGGGGATGTTCGAAAAGCCCCGAAACTAATTCTAATACCACTACTATGAACTGCATCAAGTGGTTTGAGATATGATTTCCTTGCAGAACCGTAAACTACACAACCGTAATCTAATTTTGACCGAACAAGTGATCTATACAGATGGAGCAAAGTTTTTTTGGTCAGCACCCCAATCAGTGCTACCAACGACCTTTAGTAGGTTCAGAGCTCTCTTACATTTAACTTTTAGTTGTTTTATGTGGGAAGTGAAATTCAGTTTGTTGTCAAACAACAAACCTAAGAATTTCACTTCCTTAACAACTTTAATAGGACTCCCATCAATTTTTAACTCCGGGTCGGGATGATGCTTTCGAAGCTTACAAAAATGAACACAATTTGTTTTCATCTTCGAAAATTTAAAACCGTTTTCTGTGGCCCATTTTTGAATTCTATTTAGGCACAGCTGAAGTTTGCGCTCTATAGCATTCATTTTTTTGCTGCTATAGCAGATCAAAAAATCATCAACATACAATGAAGAATCTACCATATTCTCAATTGTGTCGACGATGCTATTAATCTTAATTGAAAAAAGGGTAACAGATAAAATACTACACTGAGGAACCCCCAATTCCTGCTCGTGAGGATCAGATAACGTTGACCCAACACGAACCTGAAATTGGCGGTCCCTCAAAAAGTTTTCAATAAAAAGAGGCATACGCCCTCTCAACCCCATATTAAAAAGATCTTTTAAAATCCCATACGTCCACGTTGTATCATATGCCTTCTCTAGATCAAAGAAGATGGCGACCGCATGTTCTTTTCTAGCAAAGGCATTTCTTATAAACGTTTCAAGTCTGACCAAATGATCCACAGCACTCCTCTGGCTTCTGAAACCACACTGAACATCCGCAAGCAGATTGTTCGATTCCAGAAACCAGACAAGTCGATCATTGATCATCCTCTCCATGGTTTTGCACAGACAACTGGTTAAGGCAATAGGCCTGTAATTGCTTGGGTTGCTGTGATCTTTATCAGGCTTAGGAATTGGAATTATTGTTGCTTTACGCCAGGATGGTGGAAACTGGCCAGTCACCCAAATGCCATTAAAAATTGATAATAAAAGTTCTAGTGAAGATTGAGGCAGATGCTTTAAAATTTGGTAGTGAATTTCATCGGGACCAGTGGCAGAATCCTTTGCTCTATGCAAGGAGTTACATAACTCCTCCATAGAGAAAGGTTCATTGTAATCCTCTAAATTGTTGGAGGTAAATTTGATCTTTTGCTTTTCTTGCTGTTTTTTAATTTTGATAAATTCTGGATTACAGTTTTCAGAGGACGAATGTTTCGAAAATGTGGAGGCCAAAGTGTTCGAAATTTCTGTTTTAGATGTAATTAGGGTGTTGTTTTCCTTCAGGTGTTGCACAGTTGATTTTGTTTCTTTTCCTTTAATCTTTTTTATCATTTTCCAAATTTTAGTGATAGGCGTGTTTTGGTTAATTTTAGAAACATAAGTTTCCCAAGAATGTTTCTTTTTTTGTTTTATAAGTCGTCTTGTTTTTGCCCGATTTATTCGTAGTTTATCTAAATTATGTGTAGATGGTGACTTGTTAAATTCCCGTTCAGTTTTCTTACGGTTCTTTATAGCCTGTTTACATTCATTATCAAACCATGGTTTGGTGAAACGTTTCGGATTTGCCGAGGTTTTAGGGATGACTGTGTTTGCAATATCAAGCAACTCGTTTGTAAAATGTTCTATTTGATCAGCACTATCCTGAAATTTCTCCCGTGAGAGGCGTTCAGAACAAAGCGACGAAAAAGTGTCCCAGTCAGCCTTTTTAAAGCTCCACTGGGGCACCCTCCCATCGCCCGCCGGAACTACACTCTCCAACACAACTGGAAAGTGATCACTCCCGCACAAGTCATCTTCTACCCTCCACGAAAAATCAAGGAAGATAGAAGGGCATGCAATTGTAAGATCAATTGATGTGTATGAACCGGATGCGGGGTGCAGATAAGTGTCTGAACCATCATTAAACAAACACAAGTCATATTTTGTAATAAACTCTTCTACAGTTTTACCTTTTGCATCCTCTTGACTGCAGGAATTACCCCAAAGGGGGCTATGTGCGTTAAAATCACCCAACAAAATGTATGGGGTTGGGAGCTGTTGTACCAGCAGCTCAAGATCATTCAGCTGTAGGGTTTTACTTGGTGAAACGTATATAGAACATAAAGTAATTGTCTTGTCTAAAGTTAGGCGTACCGCTACAGCCTGTAAATTTGATTGCAAAGATACAGGACTGTGAATAATGTCGTTTCTAACTAAGATAGACGTTCCCCGAATATGAAGGTCAGTTTCATCTGCCCAGTCATTATACGATGTATAATACTTAAAGGCTGAATGATCCTGAGCCTCGGGCTTCTTTAAAAGAGTTTCCTGCAGGCAAAAAGCAGCAGGGCTATATTTTTGGCTGAGAAGACCCAGTTCGTTAAAATTGGCTCTAAAACCTCGACAATTCCACTGTATGATAGTACTTTTGTTTGTATTAGCCATATTTCGATGGAGATTTAGAGGGTGGACGTATGGGCGAAATGGCCCCTGTACTTTTCTTCGGTGAATTTTTCCTAGGAGACTTATTCTGTGAGGAATTTTTCCTCGGAGATCTATTCTGTGAGGAATTCAAACGTAAGTGATCGAACGTTTCGTCGATACACTCAACAACCTCCATGTCCTCAAGGCCTTCAAACCTATTACGAGTAACAGGATCTTGAAGAGCCTTGGGAGTTCGATCTGATCTTTTTTGTGTTTCTGTATTCTTTTGATTGTTTTTTGACTGACTCTTCCTTTGATTCTGACTAAGATTTTGATATTGTGGTTTCGGTTTTGTTTGGTCTTTCTTCTGTTCTGATCTTGCTTCTTTTACTTTTGTCCTGTCTAGTTTTAGTTTTTCCTGATCTTTCTTCTGATTTGTTTTTGAGTTGTTGTCTAATGTGTTATTTGAGGTTGAAGGTGTTTGGGTGGATTTTTGATCAGTTTCGTCTGCCTTCTCTATTGTAAAGGCTTGCACTAAAGTTGGTAATGTGCCATTGATCCAAGTATAATTTGTTTGACAACCCACTGATGATGATGGTAAGTTTTGAGATAATTTTGCCGCATAAGATGGTTTTGATGTATTCATGCCAGGCATCGATGTTACCAATTCTCTGGCCTCTTTGAAACTTAACTGTTTTTCACATTTGATCTTTTGAATTTGTTTTTCTTTTTGCCAAACAGGACAGTCCTTTGACGCAGCTACATGGCTGCCCTGACAATTGCAACATTTGACAGTGTTAGTACAGGGGTCTTGATGTTCCTGACCACACTTGAAACATATAGCATTTCCTCTACAGTTATTTTGCCCGTGACCAAACTTTTGACATTTGAAGCATCGAAGTGGATTTGGAATATACAAATCCACCTTGATGTTCATATAACCGACTTTAATTGATTTAGGCGGCTGAGAAGAATCGAAAGTTAAAATATATGTATTTGTTTTAATAATTTCCCCATCTTTTTTAATGTCTATTCTTTTGACATCGCTGACACCTTGCGGTTCTAGTTCTTTTCTTATTTCAATGACATCGATGCCAAATAGTTCCCTTGTTCGAATTACACCTCTGCTGTTGTTGAGGGTTCTATGTGGGAAAACATTTACTTTCATATTTGCTAAATTTTCAATTTTGAGTAAATTGATTGCTTGTTGTTCTTTCAAGCATTCTACCAATAGTGCACCAGATCTTAGTTTTTTCACATTTTTGACGGTGCCAGCAATTCCTTTAATGGCTTTTTCCAACAAAAATGGATTTATGTTGGAAGCCTTTTGACCCTCATCAGCTGCATAAATAATGACAAATTTTGGCCAGCTTTTTGATTTTTGAACATCATGATCCGAGTCAGAATCAGAGTCAATAGAAAAATCTCGACCACGTTTCTGTTTTTTGTTTTGTGTGTAATCCAGGTTTTTATTGTAGTCGTTCATTGCTCCGGCTCCCACCCACCACGGAGTCCAACAAGGGGTAGGGTTACTGCTATGCAGTGAACCCACCGGGTTGCCGGTATTCCCACATACCTGGTATGGAGCAATATACTCAGCCAGTGTTGATGCCGAGGCATACCACTGACTGATTGGCCCGTGTGTGGAAGTGCCAGGTCTTCAAATGGCGGCCATCCAATCAATCACTGTATAAAACACCGTAATAAAAGGTTGCCATGCATAACCGAAACAGACAGTGCAGCAAAACTGTGGCTATTAAAATATAAAGTGTTTAAAAATAGTACACAATGGCAATTATGTTATGTGAATAAAAGAAATGATTGACTGAATGGTCACCAAATGCCCCCCGGCGTGACACTCAGTACTTTTTGGGGTGGGGGCTGACCACCAAATGCCCCCCGACGTGACACCCAGTACTTTTTGGGGTGGGGGCTCCCGATTGGCCAGAACGGACCATCCGACCATCCTTCTACTCCCGAAATTGGGGCCAAAGCAGTGTGTTGAACAACATTATCTCCGAAATGGAGACCAGGGCTCCATCCCGGAGACTGCCCTAACCGGGGCCACGAGTCCTCAACTGCCAGGATTCCTTCTTCCGGGGCCTTCGGAACGCACCTCACGGGAGAACAAGGTGCCTGCCAGATGGTATTAGCAGGATTGATCATTTTGGTCTGGGGCTGCGTATTTATGTATTTCGCAGCGAACCAACTCAATTGAGCAAACCTGCCAATTAGAAATTAGCAAACCTGCCCAATTGAGCAGGCCGTCCTCTATCCGCCACCTAAATGTGAAATTAATACACATTTTAATACAAACAATCCCAAATACAAAGTTGCCCCCCCCCCCTCCCCCCATTTTGTGACACCTCTACAGCCCCAACTAAGAACCTTTCTCAAAGAAGTATTCTGCACACTGCTAAAGGAAGGTTTGCACCTCCATATTTTCATTCACAACATCCAAAATTAAATAACTCCATAACGTTCATTCCCACCCAGGCTGGAAAAACGTCAAATTTCAAATTCACCACACCAACTTGAAATTAATGCACATTTTTGTACAACCAGTCCCAAATGCAAGGTTGAAACTTTTTTTTTGAAAGGCCGACATCAAATACCCAATATATATATGATGTCACTGCCGTAAGGGGCACTCCCTCTCCCTTTGTTGACAACTCTAGCCTAATTTGCTTCTACTCAACTGGAAACATTATTATTATTATTATTTATTGGTGCTTTACGCCACATCAGCAGCAAAGGCTATATCGTGGCGAGACAGTCATGTATATGAAACTAAAAAAAACATTGTAAAGTCTGTATGTAAAAAAGGTAGATGAACTATGAAAATGAAATGATAAAAACAACAATAGTTTAACAATACATACAATAAGAATCAACCTGTTGATGTTAAATCATGATTAAAAGTATAAAAACTAGATTTAAAAACTGTTAAAAAGGTTGATTTCTTTCAGAAAAGATACAATTTTGTGCGGACAAGTTGAATAAAAGAGGTCTCTAAGAGACCCCACGGTGAAATACTGCCGCCTAACATTATTAAAATCTATGCAATTTAAAAGAATGTGTTCCACTGTCAGTACCTGCTGGCAGGGAACACATTCAGGTCGCAACGTTCCCTCTAATAAAAAGCTGTGGGTGAATCTGGTATGACCAATATGACATCGAGTGAGAATAACATGATCTTTTCGACAAAGACGAGAAAGGGGATAGTAATCGGACACAATTGGTCTGAAACGGTGGAGCTTGTTGTTAGTGGCCCCATCCCATTCCGACTGCCACAAAGATCTAATATATTTAGAAATGAGAGGTTTGTGATCACTGTGTGGAGTAGAAAAAACAGTGATTGGCTTATTAAGAGCTTGCTTTGCTGCACTGTCGGCATTAGTGTTACCAACAATACCAACATGCCCAGGCAACCAACAAAACACGATATCATATTGGTCAGACTTCAGTCTTGTAAGACGTTCACGGAGTGACAGAATTAGAGGGTTCTTCAACCTGGGGTTGAGAAGAGCCTGCAAACAAGAAAGAGAATCTGAGAAGATAATGGACTTACGTTCTTCTCCATCTGCAATCTTGTCAAGTGCCAGGGCAATAGCTTTCGCTTCAGCTGTAAAGATGGAACTATTATCAGGTATCCTGATTGAGGTGGTCTGATTTCCACTAACTACTGCAGACGATACCTTATCATTATCCTTGGAGCCATCTGTATAGAACTTTGTATATGCTGTAAAGTGGGATTTAATTTCAGCATAGCGTTGTTTAAAATGCAAAGAGTTAGTTTCTGCCTTTTTAGTAGAGGCTAAATCCAAAATTACCTTGGGTTTTGACAGTTCCCAAGGGGGTATATTTGGTTTACGGTTCTCTGCCACAGAATCAGAAGCAACACCAGCAGCCTCCATGTGGGGTTTGATTTTGAGTCCCAAAGGAGGAATCTGTTTCGGATTTTTATCAAAAAAAACTTTATTTTGAGGTTGAAAAACACAAGAATGAGCAGGATTTGAAGGATTAGCAGATAATTTTGAAACATATTGCAAAGATAATTTGATGCGACGCTTCTCAAGAGAAGGCTCGCCTGCTTCAACAAGCAGAGAATCTATGGGTGATGTACGAAATGCACCAAGGCTAATTCTGATACCACTATGATGGATGGCATCAAGAGGTTTCAGATAGGATTTCCTAGCTGAACCGTAAACCACACAACCATAATCTAACTTTGAACGTACAAGAGCTCTATACAGATGGAGTAGAGTTCTTTGGTCACCACCCCAAACAGTGCTGCCGACAACTTTAAGTAGATTAAGTGCCTTTTTACATTTAATTCTTAGCTGTTTGATGTGAGACCTAAAAGTTAGTTTCTCATCAAACAGTAAGCCAAGGAATTTTACTTCTTTTACAACTTTAATTCGAGTTCCATCCAAGAGTAACTCCGGATCTAGATGGTGTTTCCGGAGTTTGCAGAAATGAACACAATTTGTCTTACTTTTAGAAAACTTAAAACCGTTTTCAGTAGCCCATCGTTGAACCTTATTCAAAGACAGCTGAAGTTTCCGCTCTATAGCAGGCATTTTCTTGCCACTGTAACAGATTAAAAAATCATCCACATATAATGAAGAGGCAACATTTTGCTCAATAGCTGTAACAATGCTATTGATTTTTATTGAAAAAAGGGTAACAGATAGAATACTACCCTGAGGAACCCCCAATTCCTGGTCGTGAGGGCCAGATAATGTTGACCCAAGACGAACCTGGAAATTGCGGTCCGTTAAGAAATTTTCAATAAAAAGTGGCATTCTTCCTCTCAACCCCATGTTGAAAAGGTCTTTTAAAATCCCATACGTCCACGTAGTGTCATATGCCTTCTCCAGGTCAAAGAACACTGCGACCACGTGTTCTTTTCTGGCAAAGGCATTTCTAATAAACGTTTCCAGACGAACCAAATGATCAACCGTACTCCTTTGGTTTCTGAAACCACACTGAACATCTGCCAGCAGATTGTTCGATTCCAGAAACCAAACAAGCCGATCATTGATCATCCTTTCCATGGTTTTACAGAGGCAACTAGTGAGTGCTATTGGTCTGTAGTTGCTTGGATTGCTGTGGTCCTTATCAGGCTTGGGAATGGGAATGACTGTTGCTTTACGCCAGGAAGAGGGGAACTGGCCAGTCACCCATATATTATTAAAAATGGAAAGCAAAAGCTGGAGCGATGAACTTGGCAAATGTTTTAAAATTTGGTAATGTATTTCATCAGGACCAGTTGCTGTATCTTTTGCTTTACTCAACGACGCTAATAGCTCATCAATGGAAAATGGCTTGTTATAATTTTCATTATTGTCAGAGTGGAATTTTAGTTTCTGTTTCTCCTGTTGTTTTTTAACAGAGAGAAACTGCGGAGTACAATTTTCTGAAGAAGAATTTTTAGAGAAGGTAGAAGCTAGAGTGTTAGAAATGTCTTTTTTAGATGTTATTTTGATATTATTTTGTTCCAGGTGCTGTACTGTAGATTTTGATTCTTTGCCTTTAATTTTTTTAACCATTTTCCAAACTTTTTTAATGGGGGTATTTTGATTCAATTTAGATACATAATTGTGCCAAGATGTTTTCTTCTTTTGTTTGATGAGCCGTCGGGCTTGTGCTCGCCCAATACGTAATTAATCTAAATTGTTGGTCGTTGGTGATTTATTAAAATCCCGTTCAGCCTTTTTACGTTTATGTATAGCCTGTTTGCAATCCGTATCGAACCATGGCTTGTGGAAACGTTTAGGATTTGCCGAAGTTTTAGGGATGACCTTGTTTGCAATATTAAGTAATGTGGAAGTAAAATCTTCCACCGGGTCACAATCAGCGGTAAATGAATTTGGAGTAAGTCGCTCACAACAAAGCGATGAGAAAGTGTCCCAGTCCGCTTTTTTGAAGTTCCACTGAGGCACCCTCTCATCCTCAGCGGGAACAACGCTTTCCAAAACTATTGGAAAATGGTCACTTCCACACAAGTCACCTTCCACCTCCCAAGAAAAATCAAGGAGAAGTGAAGGGCTTGTGATTGTGAGATCAATTGAAGTGTACGATCCCGATGCAGGGTGTAAATATGTGTGTGACCCATCATTAAACAAACATAAGTCATGTTTTGTAATGAACTCTTCGACTGTTTTGCTCCTTGCATCTTCCTTGTTGCAGGAATCGCCCCAAAGAGGATTATGGGCATTAAAATCACCCATCAAAACATAGGGTGTGGGAAGCTGATTTATGAGTTGCTCTAGGTCGTGTAATAATAGAGGCTTATTAGGGGATATATAAATTGAACACACAGTAATCGTCTTGTCTAAAGTTAGGCGTACCGCCACAGCCTGTAAATTGGAATTTAAATTTACATGACTGTGGATAATATCGTTTCTAACTAAGACAGACGTCCCACGAACATGAAGATCAGCTTCATCTGCCCACGAGTTATACCCTGTATAACCCTTGAACGTACAGTCATCTTGGTTACTCGATCTTTGTAAAAGTGTTTCCTGCAAACAGAAAACAGCAGGTTGATGTTGCTGACTTAACAGTCCAAGTTCATTAAGAATAGCCCTAAAACCTCGGCAATTCCATTGTATTAATTTATGTTTGGATGTACTATCCATGTTTGGTTGGCGATTTTGATGGTGGACGTATAGGCGATATAGCTCCGGTCATTTTCCTTGGTGATTTTTGTCTCGGAGACCTACTCCGAGACTTTTGTTGGCTAACCGTTTGCCAGAACCCTTCATCCGTGCAGTCCATGCATTCAGCTTCTTCAGAAATGTTGCTGGCAACAGGATTCTGAAGAGCTTTGGGTATCCGGTCAGTAACTGGCTTTTTTTCCTTATCTTTCTTCTGATTGAGATTCTTCATTTGCTGTGATGTTTGCTGTTTTTGTTCAGGCCTTTTATTTTCTTCTGTTTTTTTCTGGTTTGAATTTTTATTTTTATGTGTTGCTGGTCCTTGAGATGGTGTAGTTTGAGTAGATTTTGGTTCAGTTTCGTTAGCATAACCAATGGCGAAAGGTCGTATCAATTTAGGGATGGATCCTTTCAACCATGAGTATTCTGTTTGACATTCGATTGATTTAGTTGGCACTTTTTGTTTTAAAGCTGATGCATACGATGTACCGGAGCTCATGCCTGGCATAGAACTGACTAATTCCCTGGCTTCCTTGAAACTAATCTGGTTCTCGCATTTCACCTTTTGAATAGCCTTCTCCCGTTGCCAAACAGGGCAATCTTTCGAGGATGTTACATGATTGCCCTGACAATGGTAACACTTTGCAGGGTTGTTACAGGGCTCCTGGTGTTGTTGGCCGCACCTGAAACATACCGCTTGTCCTCGGCAAGTATTTTGGCCATGTCCATACCTTTGACATTTAAAACACCGGAGTGGATTTGGGATATATAAATCCACCCGGACGTTCATGTAACCAACCTTGATTGATTTAGGTGGTTTTGGTGACTCAAATATCATAAAATATGTACTTGTCTCAATGATGGTATCATCTCTTTTAATCTTAAGCCGTCTAACATCGGTCACACCTTGAGATTTCAATTCTTTTTTAATATCCATTTCATCTATGCCAGACAGTTCTCTTGTTCTGACTACCCCTTTACTGGTGTTAAGTGTCTTATGAGGGGTAGCTTTTACTTTCATATCCAGTATCTTTTCAATTTTCAATAGGTTAATTGCCTGAAATTCTGAACTACACTCAACTAATAAAGCCCCTGATCTTAATTTTTTGCAATCTTTTACTGAACCAGCTATTCCTTTGATGGTTTTTTCTACAGCAAAAGGGTTTAAATTTGATGGGTGTTTACCCTCCTCAACAGCAGTAATTAAAATGAATTTCGGCCAGTTTCTATTTATGTTCATATCTTGTTCTTCTGTATCCGAATGGTTAGAATTTTCTAATCGACCACGTTTATTATTTTTTGGGGGGTTTTCCATGTTTTTGTTTTTTTTAATAGTTCACTACTCGGGCCTGGCACCCTGACTTCGAGCCCAACAAGGGGATGCACATCGTCGCCGGATATCCACACGACCGGCACCACCAGTACCCAAGTAGTATACTCAGCCAACGTTGATGCCGAAGCATAGCCGCTAACTGATTGACCCGTTAAGCCACGCTATCCAATAGTGGTCGATCAACTAACCAAACGTGGCTAGTTCAGCGACCACTAAATGCCCCACGTAACGTCACTGGGCTCCCGATTGATCAATCCGGGCCGAAAGACCAACATTCAACGCCATAAAGTATTGGCCGAACTGATGTATAAGACTATACCGTCAATACTTGCACAGAGGTCGACTGACCTCAGTGAAAATACCAAGAGCTGCCCAACCGGGGCTCTAAGTCCGCAACCAGCAGATCCCGTCCCCTATGACGTCATGTACGCACCTCACGGGAGAACAAGGTGCCTCTTTTACCGGACTTTTACCGGAAGCAGAGGTACTGCGGGCAATTCTGATCCGGACACCGCACGGACTGTGACCTGTTAAGACATTAGAAAGTTGTAAATAAAGTAAGAGCTGTCAAGACATTATAAGGTTTTTTTAAAAAAAGATTGAAACGGAGAAAAAATTAATGGAAACTGAAGGAAGGATGGAAAAAAGAATATAATTTCTCTAAGCTGGCTACCTGGTCAAGTTGAAACCCACCATAGCTGTCCACGGCTGCTTATTTGTTATTCGCAGCAATCCTGCAAACAGACTGTTTGTAGGACTTTCCTCCATCCGCAACCCGGAGGACGCGCCTAGTAGGGCCATGGTGGCGAGCCCCCTAGGCAACTGGAAACAAGCACACTCCTCATTGCCCAAAATACACAGCTGCAAACATTAAAAAAATGCTCAACTGGCGCTGGCGTCGCCTTTTCTAAGTAATTCCCATCAACAGCAACACTAAACCGTGCGGAAAATGAAGATCTGTTCCACACATACAAGCAAAATTTCCTGGAATTTTCTACTCATCGTGCAACACAATTACTATTTGAATCGCTAGCCATAGCTGAAAATCGAAGGCTCATAGAACACATTGGAACTCAGGTGACGAAATAGTAACATGGGTGCCCCTCGCAAATTTGATTGGCGCTAAAATGTGTTCCTTTTGTTGATAGTTGTCAAATGAATTGCGGAGTGTCCTTCTAATATTTTTATAGACGTCGTGAAGGCGTGTAATAAACCTCTCGTTTTATCCTTCCGCACTGGTCTTCGTGCCATATCGATTAACCCATTTACACACGCGTGTCGTTCTGTGAAAACAGGTAGACCCTTCCTTCATTCAAAGTACTGATCAAACTACGAGGGGTGTAATTTGTGTACAAAAATTATCATATCTATGCAATTAATTTACCTTCCAGCATTGAATATTATCCACATATATGTCAACTCCTGCTGACAAGAACCGCTCACTTAAAATGAATGTGCAATCCATGTCACACTCTTCGTTGAAAAGTTCTAACAGTCCAATTAACTGATCTGGGTAGAGATTTGCTGATCTAACTCTTTTCAGAATTTATTTATTTATTTATTTATTTATTGGTGCTTAACGCCACATCAGCAACAAAGGCCATATCGTGGCGAGAAAGTCATGAAAATGAGTTAAAAGGTAATGGTCAGGACTGCTTTTAAAAAGAAAATAAAATTGTGATAGATGAACGATAATACAATGAAAATGTGAAAATGAATATTCATAATGAAAGAAGAACAACAAATATAATACAAATCAACCTATTGATACCAAATCATGATGGGAAGATTAAAAGACAAAGCTCTAAAACTTGCTAAAAAGGTTGATTTCTTTTAGAAAAGACAAAAGCTTGCGCGGACTGGTAGTGTAAAAAAGGTCTCTAAGAGACTCCACAGTGAAAAACTGCCGCCTAACGTGATCGAAATCTGTACAATCTAAAAGAATGTGTTCCACTGACAGCCCCTGCTGACAAGGAACACATTCAGGTCGCAGAGTGCCCTCCAATAAGAAACTATGAGTGAGTCTGGTATGACCAATATGACATCTTGTAAGGATAACGTGATCTTTTCGACAAAGATGAGAAAGAGGATAATAATCAACTCTTTTCAGAAAAATCCTTTCTGTGTATAATGGTTCTCCAACGAGAAATAAGTCATCAACATCAGTGCGTTCCACACACCTCGCGCAAATGTTCTCCATCCAACCCCACTCAATGATGATGTGGTTTCAATTTGACCACATTTACCACCTACCGTACTGCTGCCAGGGAATCCACCCGGAGGCATTTGTCACGTATATGATTCAGAGTTGGTATCTAGCAAAAACTCCATCGATGAAGCACCGGGTTAAATTTCTTCGTAGATTTCCGATCACTCTACGAAAGCCATACTGCACAGAGTGACATATCAAATATAAAAGAATTTCAGATCTCACAATTCTTTTCGCCCACGTGGATCATTCAGATTGTTTTTCTTACAAAATCAAACACATGTTGAACATTTTGTGACATATCAAGTTTTCTTCAAATCAGTCGAGGTAAAGTTGGGCACCTTGTATGGATATGGCATGGGCAAAACCCAGAAGTAAAAATATACTTGAACAATAATGAATTGTGAATTGGCAACACATTTTTTCTACAATCTTAAAATAGTATTCCTCGATCCTGGGAGAAGTGGTCAGTGTTGAGGAATGATGAATGGAGAGTGATAAGTTTAACCCAGCTTGACAGTGTCAAGAAGAACTAAAAATAATTCAAAAAGCTATCAACCAACACACCAATATACCCACCCTACCATTTACTTCACAAATGTTATAAACATGCCACCTCTCTAAGACACAGAATGTATGGACACTAACATCCTGTATCACGATGGACACTAACATCGTGTATCATCAAGGAACTAATGTCACAAGTGGCAGTCCACATAATGTTTTATTATATCAATCATATACTGCAGTTATATATCTTGGCTCTCTAGTCATATCCTCACATGGTTGCCGGGTACATGAAAAACTACATAATTCATATCTGTCTCCTCCTTTTTGTCCAATCGAACCACTGCAATTTTCACAGATACAATGGCCCAGTCTAAAGTAAAAAGAAGCAGTAAGTGACTCTCGTATTATCAACCCCAATGCCCTTTACTTTCATCAAAGTTTCATGCATTCCATGTTTGAATTATATTTATATTTATGTCAAATCTAATGCCATGCACTCTCCTCGGAGATGCTTTTAGGTTTGCAGGCAGTTCTTGGTCAAGGCTACAAGATTATGTGCACCTAAGCGACGGCCAGCTCCATTCAGTTTGTTAAACTTAATATTGATGGGCTGTGAAGAAATCAGATCATACATTGTGACAAACCCCAACAGACGTTTCAAATACTCATCAGAAAAACTTCTTTATTATATTTAATGAAAAAGCTGAAAGCATCATTTTCTTGTTTTGTTTGAAGTGAGGCTTTCACAAGATTTATAACTTTCCTTAACGTTGGTTTAAGAGAGTCATAAAGGTGAGGAGTTTAAACCGTTTGTAATACGAACGGCACACGAAATGCTCAATACTTGTAAAACATTTCAGAAGCAGCTCTCTGCAAGTGAACGATACAAAAATATAAATTTTGATTTTTGAATGAGCATTTCGTGTGCCGTTCGTATTACAAACGGTTTAAACTCCTCACCTTTCGGGATCGTTTGTGTATCGGTTTCTGGAATGACATCCATTAATTCATCAGTATCGGTATTGGTATTCTCTCAATTTCCCCTTCTGCATGCGTCGAAAGAAGTGATTCCCAAAACGCTCAAAATACATCCCTTGATATACCACTAACGTCAGTCCCAATTTCATTTTTGAACTGTGTCTCTATTGGAAGGTTTACAATATCAGGATTCATAAATGCCTTGATCATATCGTATTCTGCATGCGATCTTCTCTCAAATGTAACATTACAGGTGTAGTCTTAATGTTGTAAAATGCAGAAATATTTTCAGTTGACTGTCCCTCGCTATGCTGGATTATTATTGGAACTTCATTCATTAGGCTCTGCGACTGGATGTGCCATCAATAAACTGACATTCGCAGACTGTAAGTCACTTTATAACATTATTGTAAGGATGATTATCACGTTTGTTCAGATCAACCTGTTAGGGGAATATTTAGGTGTTTTCTTTTGCCAAACTGCATCTCCAAATGCCTTCATATTTGGTCTATAGCATTTGTGTAAGGATGATTTTCATATTTGTTCAAAACAACCAGCTTGGGGTACATTTGCATGTAGGGGTTTTATGGTAACTCACATTTTAATACTGGTTGCAATGGGAGAAACATAAAAAACATCTTTTCCCAACCAACTATCCCAAATGCCTCCATATTTACAAACAACACTACTGTAAGGATGAGTTCATTTATTTATTTATTGGTGCTTAACGCCATATCAGCAGCTAGGGCTATATCGTGGCGAAAAAACAGAGGTATATAAAAAGTCATTATCAAGAATGAAGTAAAAATTGAATGAAATGAAAATAACCAAAAAAATCATTTCAGAGACAAAAATGATTAGAAAAGCAAAGAGTAATGAGATGAGAAAAAACATTATAAATCAACCTATAGAACTGAGACTTGATGATTCGAGATTAAAAGAATAAAAACAATTTTAAAATTTTGTAAAAAGGTTGATTACTTTTAGAAATGACACAATTTTGTGTGGGCTCGTATTATAAAATAGATCTCTAAGGGATCCAGCTGTGAAGTACTGCCCTCTAACAAGATTAAAATCAGTGCAATGTAAAAGAATGTGTTCCACTGACAACACCTGCTGACATGGAACACACTCTGGTCGCAAATTACCCTCTAACAAAAAGGAATGTGTTAGTCTTGTATGACCAATATGACATCGTGTCAGAATAACATGATCTTTCCTACAAAGGTTACTAGATGGGTAGTGCTCAAAAATAGTTGGTCGGAAGCGATGAAGCTTGTTATTAGTTGCCCCATTCCATTCCGCCTGCCACATAGATTTGATGTAGCTACTAATATGTGGTTTGAAATCACTGAAAGGGATGTTAAAATCAGTAAGAGGCTTTGTTAAAGCCTGTTTTGCTGCACTGTCTGCCCTGGTGTTACCAGCGATACCTACATGTCCGGGTAACCAGCAAAACACGATATCACATTGGTCAGACATGAGAGTTGTTAACTTCTCACGAAGTTCCAAAACTAGAGGGTTCTTCAACTTAGGGTTGAGTAAAGCAAGTAAAGAGGAAAGAGAGTCGGAAAAAATAATCGACTTCTTTTCCTGAAAATTCTCGATATGTTCAAGAGCGAGTTGTAAAGCTTTAACTTCAGCTGTGAAAATAGAACACTGATTCGGTATTCTGATTGAGGTGACATGACCACCAGTAACAGCAGCTGATGATACTCTATCACCATCCTTAGATCCATCCGTATAGATCCTTGTATATGTACTATACTTGGACTTTATTTCGGCATATTTTTGTTTGAACTGTAAGGAATTGGTATCAGATTTTTTGGTAGAAGCAAGGTCCAAAATGACTGTAGGTTTTTTAAGATGCCAAGGAGGAATATGTGTTTTACGATTTTCCTTTATTGTGTGTGGTTCAATTTTGGTGGACTCCATGTGGGGTTTAATTCTAATTCCCAATGGAGGAATATGTTTCTGGTGGCGGTTAAAGAAATCAACATTTTGAGGGTCTGTAACACAATTATAAGCAGGATTTGAAGGATTGGCCAAAAGTTTAGACACATATTGAAGAGACAATTTAATTCTACGCTTCTCAAGAGAAGGTTCCTCTGCTTCAACAAGCATCGAGTCTATTGGGGATGTTCGAAAAGCCCCTAGACTAATTCTAATACCACTATTATGAATTGCATCAAGTGATTTCAGATATGATTTCCTTGCAGAACCGTAAACTACACAACCGTAATCTAATTTTGACCGAACAAGTGATCTATACAGATGGAGCAAAGTTTTTTGGTCAGCACCCCAATCGGCGCTACCAACAACTTTCAGCAGGTTCAGAGCTTTCTTACATTTAACTTTTAGTTGTTTTATGTGGGAAGTGAAATTCAGTTTGTTGTCAAACA
This sequence comes from Pictodentalium vernedei, assembly GCA_031216915.1. Classification (NCBI taxonomy): domain Eukaryota; kingdom Metazoa; phylum Mollusca; class Scaphopoda; order Dentaliida; family Dentaliidae; genus Pictodentalium; species Pictodentalium vernedei. The sequence goes on from CM062291.1 coordinate 372,060,564, forward strand.
ACAAACCTAAGAATTTCACTTCCTTAACAACTTTAATAGGACTCCCATCGATTTTTAACTCCGGATCGAGGTGATGTTTCCGAAGTTTACAAAAATGAACACAGTTCGTTTTTGACTTTGAAAATTTAAAACCATTTTCTGTGGCCCATTTTTGAATCCTATTCAAACACAGCTGTAGTTTGCGCTCGATAGCATTCATATTTTTACTGCTGTAACAGATTAAAAAATCATCGACATACAATGAAGAGTCTACCATATTTTCAATTGCATCGATGATACTGTTAATTTTTACCGAAAACAGGGTAACGGATAAAATACTACCCTGAGGAACCCCCAATTCCTGCCCGTGAGGATCAGATAACGTTGACCCAACACGAACCTGAAACTGGCGGTCCCTCAAAAAGTTTTCAATAAAAAGAGGCATACGCCCTCTCAACCCCATGTTAAAAAGATCTTTTAAAATCCCATACGTCCACGTTGTATCATATGCCTTCTCTAGATCAAAGAAGATGGCGACCACATGTTCTTTTCTAGCAAAGGCATTTCTTATAAACGTTTCAAGTCTGACCAAATGATCCACAGTACTTCTCTGGTTTCGGAAACCACACTGAACATCTGCAAGCAGATTGTTCGATTCCAGAAACCAGACAAGTCGATCATTGATCATCCTCTCCATGGTTTTACACAGACAACTGGTTAAGGCAATAGGCCTGTAATTGCTTGGGTTGCTGTGATCTTTATCAGGCTTAGGAATAGGAATTATAGTAGCGTTTCGCCAGGAAGGTGGAAACTGGCCAGTCACCCAAATGTCATTAAAAATAGATAATAAAAGTGCAAGTGAAGTTTGAGGCAGATGTTTTAAAAGTTGATAGTGTATTTGATCAGGTCCAGTGGCAGAATCCTTTGCTCTATGCAAAGAGTTACTTAACTCTTCCATAGAGAAAGGTTCGTTGTAGTCCTCTAAGTTATTGGATGTAAATTTAATCTTTTGTTTTTCTTGTTGTTTTTTAAGTTTGAGGAACTCTGGGTTACTATTTTCAGACGACGAATGTTTAGAAAATGTAGAGGCCAACTTGTTTGAAATTTCCTGTTTTGATGTTATGAGTGTGTTGTTATCTTTTAGGTGTTGTACAGCTGATTTTGTTTCTTTTCCTTTAATTTTTTTAATCATTTTCCAAATTTTAGTGATGGGGGTGTTTTGATTCAGTTTCGAAACGTAAGTTTCCCATGAACTTTTCTTTTTATGTTTTAAAAGTCGTCTTGTTTTTGCCCGATTTATACGTAATCTATCCAAATTTTGTGTAGTTGGTGACTTATTAAATTCCCTCTCAAATTTCTTGCGATCTTTTATAGCCTGTTTGCACTCGGTATCAAACCATGGTTTAATGAAACGTTTTGGATTTGCCGAGGTTTTAGGAATGACTTGGCTTGCAATGTCAATCAACTCTGTGGTGAAGTGTTCAATCTGGTCAGTACTGTCCTGAAATTTCTCCCGTGTGAGGCGTTCAGAACAAAGCGACGAGAAAGTGTCCCAGTCAGCCTTTTTAAAGTTCCACTGGGGCACCCTCTCATCATCTGCCGGAACAACGCTTTCCAACACAATTGGAAAATGGTCACTCCCGCACAAGTCATCTTCTACCTTCCAAGAAAAATCGAGGAAGGTAGAAGGGCATGCAATTGAAAGATCAATCGATGTATACGAACCAGATGCGGGGTGCAGATAAGTGTCTGAACCATCATTAAACAAACACAAATCATATTTTGTCATGAACTCTTCTACAGTTTTACCTTTTGCATCCTCTTGACTGCAGGAATTACCCCAAAGGGGGGGCTATGTGCATTAAAATCACCCAACAAAATGTATGGGGTTGGGAGCTGTTGGACTAGCAGCTCAAGATCATTCAGTTGTAGGGGTTTACTTGGTGAAACGTATACAGAACATAATGTAATTGTCTTGTCTAAAGTTAGGCGTACCGCTACAGCCTGTAAATTTGATTGCAAAGATACAGAACTGTGAATAATGTCGTTTCTAACTAAGACGGATGTTCCACGAATATGAAGATCAGTTTCATCTGCCCAGGCATTATACGAAGTATAATGCTTAAAGACTGAATAATCTTGAGACTCGGGTTTCTTTAAAAGAGTTTCCTGCAGGCAAAAAGCAGCAGGTTTATACTTTTGGCTCAAAAGGCCCAGTTCATTAAAATTCGCTCTAAAACCTCGGCAATTCCACTGTATAATATTTTGTTTGGATGTATTATCCATGTTTGAGTGGTGAATTAGAAGGTGGACGTATGGGCGAAATTGCCCCAGTGTTTCTTCTAGGTGATGGTTTACGTGGGGATTTTCCCTGAGACGAACTCAGGGGTGGTTTGTTTGAGAACGTGTCATCGATGCACTCATCAACTGACATTGCCTCAATGCCTTCAAACATGTTGCTTGTGACAACATTTTGAAGACGTTTAGATATTCTGTTGGATTCTAGTTTCTGTTTTTCCTTTTCTTTATTCTTATCTTGTTGTGACTGTTTCCTTCTCTGACTCAGATTTTGTTGAGAGCTATGTTGTATGTCTTGGTTTGGTTTAATTGACTTATTTTTTTCAGGTTTGTGTTTTGGTTCTTTATTTTGTTCTGCTTGAGGTGGATTTTTAGGGTGGTGTTCCTTTTTGTCTGTTGTTATTTTTTCTGTTGTTTGGGCAGCTGTATTCTTTTGAGTGGATGGAGGTTCTATTGTAAATGACTGTACTGAAGATGGTATTGTACCTTTGAGCCATGTATATTGTGTTTGGCATGCTACTGATTGAGTTGGTAATTTTTGGGATAATTTTGTGGCATATGATGGTGATGATGCACACATACCTGGCATTGATGACACGATTTCCCTGGCTTCTTTAAAACTATATTTATTTATTTATTTATTTATTGGTGCTTAACGCCACATCGACAACAAAGGTCATATCGTGGCGAGAAAGTCATGAAAATGAGTTAAAAGGTAATGGTCAGGACTGCTTTTAAAAAGAAAAAAAATTGTGATAGATGAACGATAATACAATGAAAATGTGAAAATGAATATTCATAATGAAAGAAGAACAACAAATATAATACAAATCAACCTATTGATACCAAATCATGATGGGAAGATTAAAAGACAAAGCTCTAAAACTTGCTAAAAAGGTTGATTTCTTTTAGAAAAGACAAAAGCTTGCGCGGACTGGTAGTGTAAAAAAGGTCTCTAAGAGACTCCACAGTGAAAAACCGCCGCCTAACGTGATCGAAATCTGTACAATCTAAAAGAATGTGTTCCACTGTCAGCCCCTGCTGACAAGGAACACATTCAGGTCGCAGAGTGCCCTCTAATAAGAAACTATGAGTGAGTCTGGTATGACCAATATGACATCTTGTAAGGATAACGTGATCTTTTCGACAAAGATGAGAAAGAGGATAATAATCAGACACAGTTGGTCGGAAACGGTGGAGCTTGTTATTGGTAGCTCCATCCCATTCCGACTGCCACAAAGACCGGATGTATTTAGAAATAAGTGGCTTGTAATCACTGTAAGGAATTGGAAAATCAGTGATTGGCTTACTCAGAGCCTTTTTCGCTGCACTGTCTGCCCTGGTGTTACCAGCAATACCAACGTGTCCAGGTAACCAGCAAAACACAATATCATATTGGTCAGACTTCATTACAGTAAGTCGTTCACGAAGTGACAAGATTAGAGGGTTCTTCAACCTGGGGTTGAGAAGAGCCTGTAAACAAGAAAGAGAATCGGAGAAGATAATGGACTTCCATTCCTCTTCAGCCTCAATCTCATCGAGCGCAAGGTCAATAGCTTTTACCTCAGCTGTAAAAATGGAACTCGTATCAGGTATCCTGGTTGAGGTGGTCTGATCACCACTAACGACAGCAGATGATACTCTATCATTATCCTTGGATCCATCTGTATAGAACATAGTGTATGCTCTATAGTGAGACTTAATCTCGGCATACGCTTGCTTAAATTGCAAAGAATTTGTGTTTGCCTTTTTAGAAGAGGCCAGATCTAAAATAACCTTGGGTTTTGACAGACGCCAAGGGGGTATATTTGGTTTACGATTTTCTGCCACAGAATCTGGTTCTTTAAAACTTATTTGTTTTTCACATTTGACTTTTTGAATAGTTTTCTCCCGTTTCCAGACAGGGCAATCTTTGGACGATGACATGTGATTGCCCTGACAGTTAACACACTTGATGGGATTGCTGCATGGCTCTTGATGTTGCAGGCCACATCGGAAACATATTTGTTGACCTCTACAATTGTTCTGTCCATGTCCATATTTCTGACATTTGAAGCATCGAAGTGGATTTGGAATATACAAATCCACTTTGACGTTCATATATCCAACTTTAATAGCTTTAGGCGGTTGAGTAGAATTGAAAGTCAAAATGTAAGTATTTGTTTTAATTATTGTGTTATCCTTTTTAATCTGTATATTTTTAACATCGGTCACTCCTTGGGGTTCTAATTCCTTTTTTATTTCCATTATATCAATGCCATTTAATTCTCTGGTTCTTATTACACCTCTGCTGCTGTTTAAAATTTTATGTGGAAAAGTATTCACCTCAATATCTGCTAGTTTTTGTGTTTTAAGTAAATTTGTCGCTTGAACTTCCCTTTGACATTCTATCAGTAAAGCGCCAGATCTTAATTTCTTGGCGTCTTTAACTGTTCCAGCAATCCCTTTAATTGATTTTTCTATTAGAAATGGGTTCATATCTGATAGTCTTCTATTTTCGTCAGCTGCATACATTATAATGAATTTTGGCCAAGTATGTGTCGTAGGTTCAAAATCTGAGTCAGAATCCGAGTCAGTAGAAAGTAATTCCCGACCTCGTTTTTGTTTTTTATTTGTGGAGTCCATATTTGATTTTTAAGGCGTTCACTGCCCCGGCTCCCACCCACCACGGAGTCCAACAAGGGGTAGGGTTACTGCCATGCAGTGAACCCACCGGGTTGCCGGTATTCCCACATACCTGGTATGGGGCAGTATACTCAGCCAGTGTTGATACCGAAGTATGCCACTGGCTGATTGGCCCGTGTGTGGAAGTGCCAGGTCTTCAGATGGCGGCCATCCAATCAATCACTGTATAAAACACCGTAATAAAAGGTTGCCATGCATAACCGAAACAGACAGTGCAGCAAAACTAAGTGGCTATTAAAATATAAAGTGTTTAAAAACAGTACACAATGGCAATTATGTTATGTGAATAAAAGAAATGATTGAATGAATGGTCACCAAATGCCCCCCGACGTGACACCCAGTACTTTTTGGGGTGGGGGCTCCCGATTGGCCAGAACGGACCATCCGACCATCCTTCTACTCCCGAAATTGGGGCCAAAGCAGTGTGTTGAACAAGATTATCTCCGAAATGGAGACCAGGGCTCCATCCCGGAGACTGCCCTAACCGGGGCCACAAGTCCTCAACTGCCAGGATTCCTTCTTCCGGGGCCTTCGGAATGCACCTCACGGGAGAACAAGGTGCCTGCCAGATGGTATTAGCAGGATTGATCATTTTGGTCCGGGGCTGCGTATTTATGTATTTCGCAGCGAACCAACTCAATTGAGCAAACCTGCCAATTAGAAATTAGCAAACCTGCCCAATTGAGCAGGCCGTCCTCTATCCGCCACCTGAGGACCCGCCTAGTAGGGGATGATCAAACCCCCCTAGGAAGGATGAGTTCTCAGTTTGTTCAAATCAACCATTTGTGGGCATATTTAGGGGTTTATGTATTTTGTATACAATACCTTTAGGGTGCCCAGAATCACGTTTGTCCAAACAATTCTCTGGGTTCATGTTTGGACTCCTTTTGAGAGCCCAAAGTTTATGTTAGTACAATACGAGGAACAGTCTTTAAACTACTTTTCAGTCAGAATCTGTTGATATTTGGTATACAACACCCCTAAGAGGGTTGGGGTAGATTAAGTCCTTAGTGTTTTCCCATCAATTATGCAAATCAAACTGCAGTGACATAACAACCCTTCGAAGTTTGGCAGTGCCTGTCTACAACTGAAAGACAGCAAGACCTACGTGTATAATAATAATCATCCGACATGGACACCCAAGTTCTGAATAATTTAATGACTTCATTCCTCTTTAGTGTTCATAAGCCACGACTAGCTGAATTTGATCCAAAATACCTATTTGAACTAATTTGACAGGTAAGCAATTTAAGGACCCTCGGAGACGCTAGTTAATATTGTGTTACATATTGTGTTGTTTTTTTCAGATTGATGGGAAATGTATTCCGCTGCTTACTGACGAATAGTTGCAGGACCTGTGCTGTTGGAGATATTGTTATGCTCAGATCTTATACATGTACATGTCCATCTTCCTCTTGACACAGAAGAGAGTGACACACAAAATGCAGATCCCCAAAAACGACGTGCTATTCTTCTTAAGAAGTTACTGGAAGACTTGAATCCAAACACAAAACATTCAGTGGCTTCACGACCTAAAGTTGCCAAGAAATCCAAATTGAAGACAAAGGTGAGGCGATCAAAGGCCAAAACATAATCTGTACAAGTAGGTCTCAGGAGGGCGAAACTGAATCTTCTCGGTTCAGTCCGGTAAAGTCACCTTTGGGAGATCAGAATACTTTTTAACATTAGATATTAATTATGACGATTCATATTCCGAAGTTTTAACCCTTTACCCAACGTAACGGCCAAAACCGGCCAGTGCTATTCTCAAAAATCGCCAATTAATTTTCATTATTTTTTCATTTTTTCTTTCAAAAACATAGGTTATGACCCCTCGTTGGAACGTGCTCGACGAGCTCGTTTCATCGAGGGGTCATAACCTATGTTTTTGAGACAAAAGGTGAAAAAAAGTAGTTACTCAAAACTATTTTTTGCAAGTGTCGTCTGCTTTTCATGTTAGGTAAAGGGTTAAAGCTTTTAATCATGGAGTTTTTTCCTGGTGGCAAAAATCCTAAACTTGGTAAATCATCAGGTTATATCTTTGCAATTGTGAACGCCTCCAATAAATTAGTTGAAAACCAAATCGATGAATCCTTCTCTCTAGAGCCTACATGTTTGAGAAGAAAATGAGGGTACACATCCGTCTCTTGTGCACAGATACGGATTTGATTTCTGATGATGATGAGCTTCCTGATCTTTCGCCACCCGTGATGCCAGTACAAAAGGTTAGTAAACACAACCAACAACTAAAGTTGACCCCCATAGCTCAAAATATGTCACAGGAAATAATCAGTAACACGGCTGCCCCTAGGGGGGTTTGATCATCCCCTACTAGGCGGGTCCACAGGTGGCGGATAGAGGACGGCCTGCTCAATTGGGCAGGTTTGCTAATTTCTAATTGGCAGGTTTGCTCAATTGAGTTGGTTCGCTGCGAAATACATAAATACGCAGCCCCGGACCAAAATGATCAATCCTGCTAATACCATCTGGCAGGCACCTTGTTCTCCCGTGAGGTGCGTTCCGAAGGACCCGGAAGAAGGAATCCTGGCAGTTGAGGACTCGTAGCCCCGGTTAGGGCAGTCTCCGGGATGGAGCCCTGGTCTCCATTTCGGAGATAATGTTGCTCAACACACTGCTTTGGCCCCAATTTCGGGAGTAGAAGGATGGTCGGATGGTCCGTTCTGGCCAATCGGGAGCCCCCACCCCAAAAAGTACTGGGTGTCACGTCGGGGGGCATTTGGTGGCCATTCAATCAGTCATTTCTTTTAATCATTTATCATAATTGCCATTGTGTGATGTTTTTAAACTAATTTTTTAACCAAATACTTATTTCTGCTGCACTGTTTGTTTCAGTTTCACGTGGCAACCGTAATTACAGTGTTTTATAAAGTGATTGGTTGGATGGTCGCCATCTGAAGACCTGGCACTTCCACACACGGGCCAATCAGCCAGTGGCATACTTTGGTATCAACACTGGCTGAGTATACTGCCCCATACCAGGTATGTGGGAATACCGGCAACCCGGTGGGTTCACTGCAGGGCAGTAACCCTACCCCTTGTTGGACTCCGTGGTGGGTGAGAGCCGGGGCAGTGAACAACTTATAATACTACCATGGCATCTAAACCAAACAAAACCAAAAGACTTTTCTCTGCTACTGATTTAGGAAACTCTGACTCTGACGAAGATTTGATCGCATCTTTATTACCACCTGAAGATAACATACCTAAATTTATTCTGCTGCACTCAACGGACGAAACTACAAAACTTAGCACTATTAATCCCTTTGCTCTTGATAAAGCTATAAAGGGCATTGCAGGAACTTTTCAGGATATCAGGAGATATATTAATACAGTGTATTAAACAAGCTCAAGTTCAAAATCTTCTACACACTACTAAAATTATGGATTTTAATATTAAAGCTGACTATCATAAAACATTAAATACTAGCAAAGGTGTCATAAGAACACGGGAACTGGCTGGCATGCAGGAAATAGATATTACACTTGAACTGAAACCGAAAGGAGGGTAAACAAATTAGGACCAATACTTATATTTGCACCTTTGATAGCACTAAACCACCAAAAGCTATCAAAATTGGTTACTTGAATGTCGGAGTGGATTTGTATGTTCCAAATCCACTTCGATGCTTCAGGTGCCAAAAGTTTGGGCATGGGCAGAGTTCCTGCCGAGGCAAAGAAATATGTTTTAAATGCAGCTTAACTCATGAGGGGCCATGTGAAACAACAATATTTAAATATATCAACTGTCAGGGCAATCATATGTCATCATCTAAGGATTGCCCTGTATGGAAGAAGGAGAAGTTGATACAAAAAGTAAAGTGTGAAAAACAGATTAGTTTTAAGGAGGCCAGAGACATCGTAACATCAATGCCTGGCATGAATATATCAATACCATCTTATGCCTCAACTTTGAAGCAAAAGAAGTCAACTGAATCAGTTGCATGCCAAACTGAATATACTTGGCTCAAGGGTGCAATACCAACCTCATCACAGGCTTTTTTACCATAGGAAATAACAATTCAGTTCAAGTGAGATCTACACAAACAAACACCACTGATCAGGAAACTATTAAGACACAACACATAAAGGAACATTCACAACAAAAATCTACACTAGCGGAAACAAGACAGGACAACAATAAGTCAACTAGAAACGACAACACAAATTCCAAAACAGATCATATACAGAAATCTCAGCAGCAAAATCTAAGCCAGAGTCAGAGAAAAAAACAGGAAAATTTGGAAAAAAAGAAATTAGAGAATGAAAAAAAACAAAAACAGTTATCAGACAGAACACCAAAGGCCCTTCAAGACCCTGTTACACGTAACAGGTTTGAAGGTTTTGAGAAGATGGATGTCGGTGACGGCATTGACGAAATGTTCGAGCAACTGCGCTCAACATCTCAGAATAAGTCCCCCAAAACAAAATCACCAAAGAAACACATTGGGGCAATATCCCCCATACGTCCACCATCCCAAACTTCAACCAAATATGGATAATACACAGAGAAATAATATCATACAGTGGAATTGTCGAGGTTTTAGAGCTAATTTCAATGAACTTGGTCTTCTAAGCCAAAAATATAAACCTGTTGCTTTTTGCCTGCAGGAAACTCTTTTAAAGAAACCCGAGGCTCAGGATCATTTAGCCTTTAAGCATTATACATCGTATAATGCCTGGGCAGATGAAACTGATCTTCATATTCGTGGAACGTCCGTCTCGGTTAGAAACGACATTATTCACAGTCCTGTATCTTTGCAATCAAATTTACAGGCTGTAGCGGTACGCCTAACCTTAGACAAGACAATCACCTTATGTTCTATTTACGTTTCGCCGAGTAAAACGCTACAGCTGAATGATCTTGAGTTACTGGTCCAACAACTCCCAACTCCGTACATTTTGTTGGGTGATTTTAACGCGCATAGCCCTATTTGGGGTAATTCCTGCAGTCAAGAAGATGTAAAAGGTAAAACTGTAGAAGAATTCATTACAAAACATGATTTATGCTTGTTTAATGATGGTTCAGACACTTATCTGCACCCCGCATCTGGTTCTTATACATCAATTGATCTTTGTGTAGGAGAGTGTAGTTCAGGCGGACGATGAGAGGGTGCCCCAGTGGAACTTTAAAAAGCCGATTGGGACACTTTCTCATCGCTTTGTTCACACGGGAGAAATTTCAAGATAGTGCTGATCAAATAGAACTTTTTACAAACGAGCTGCTTGACATTGCAGCTACAGTTATCCCTAGAACCTCGGCAAATCCAAAACGTTTCACCAAACCATGGTTGATAGTGAGTGTAAACAGGCTATAAAAGATCGGAAAAAAATTGAAAGGGAATTTAACAAGTCACCTACAACACATAATTTGGATCAACTGCGTATTAATCGGACAAAAGCAAGACGACTTATAAAACAAAAAAAGAAAAATTCTTGGGAAACTTATGTTTCTAAAATTAATCGAAACACACCAATCACAAAAATTTGGAAAATGATTAAAAAGATTAAAGGAAAAGAAACAAAATCAACTGTACAACACCTGAAGGATAAAAACACATTAATCACATCCAAAACTGACATTTCTAACACTTTGGCCTCCACTTTGTCGAAACATTCGTCGTCTGAAAATTGTAATCCTGAATTTCTAAACATTAAAAAACAACAAGAAAAACAGAAGATCAAATTTGCCTCCAACAATTTAGAGGATTACAATGAACCTTTCTCTATGGAAGAGTTACGTTACTCTTTGCATAGAGCAAAGGATACCGCCACTGGTCCCGATGACATACATTACAAACTTTTAAAGCATCTGCCACAAACATCACTAGAACTTTTATTATCAATTTTTAATGGCATTTGGGTGACTGGCCAGTTTCCACCATCCTGGCGTAAAGCAACTATAATTCCTATTCCTAAGCCTGATAAAGATCACAGCAACCCAAGCAATTACAGGCCTATTGCCTTAACCAGTTGCCTGTGCAAAACCATGGAGAGGATGATCAATGACCGACTTGTCTGGTTTCTGGAATCGAACAATCTGCTTGCGGATGTTCAGTGTGGTTTCAGAAACCAGAGAAGTACTGTGGATCATTTGGTCAGACTTGAAACGTTTATTAGAAATGCCTTTGCTAGAAAAGAACATGTGGTCGCCATCTTCGTTGATCTAGAGAAGGCATATGATACAACGTGGACGTATGGGATTTTAAAAGATCTTTTTAACATGGGGTTGAGAGGGCGCATGCCTCTTTTTATTGAAAACTTTTTATAAGGACCGCCAATTTCAGGTTCGTGTTGGGTCAACGTTATCTGATCCTCACGAGCAGGAATTGGGGGTTCCTGAGGGTAGTATCTTATCTGTTACCCTTTTTTCGGTGAAAATTAATAGCATCATCGAGACAACTGAGAATATGGTAGATTCTTCGTTGTATGTAGATGATTTTTTAATCTGCTACAGCAGCAAGAAAATGAATGCTATAGAGCGCAAACTTCAGCTGTGCCTAAACAAAATTCAAAAATGGGCCACAGAAAACGGTTTCAAATTTTCAAAGATGAAAACAAATTGTGTTCATTTTTGTAAGCTTCGGAAACATCATCTCGATCCGGAGTTAAAACTTGATGGGTGTCCTATTAAAGTTGTTAAGGAAGTGAAATTCTTAGGTTTGTTGTTTAACAGCAAACTGAATTTTACTTTCCACATAAAACAACTAAAAGTTAAATGTAAGAGAGCTCTGAACCTACTGAAGGTCGTTGGTAGCACTGATTGGGGTGCTGACCAAAAAACTTTGCTCCATCTGTATAGATCTCTTGTTCGATCAAAGTTAGATTACGGTTGTATAGTTTACGGTTCTGCAAGGAAATCATATCTCAAACCACTTGATGCAATTCATAATAGTGGTATTAGAATTAGTCTAGGGGCCTTTCGAACATCTCCAATAGACTCGATGCTTGTTGAAGCAGAGGAGCCTTCTCTTGAGAAGCGTAGAATTAAATTATCTCTACAATATGTGTCTAAACTTTTGGCCAATCCTTCAAATCCTGCCTATAATTGTGTTTCAGACCCTCAAAATGCTGAATTTTATAACCGCCACCAGAAACACATTCCTCCATTGGGAATTAGAATTAAACCCCATATGGAGTCTGCCAAAATTGATTCCGATTCTATAAAAGAAAACCGTAAATCACATATTCCTCCTTGGCATCTTAAAAAACCTACAATTATTTTGGACCTTGCTTCTTCCAAAAAATCTGATACCAATCCCTTGCAGTTCAAACAAAAATATGCCGAAATAAAGTCCAGGTATAGTGCATATACAAGGATCTATACAGATGGATCTAAAGATGGTGACAGGGTATCATCAGCTGCTGTTGCTGGTGATCATGTCGCCTCAATCAGAATACCGAGTCAGAGTTCTATTTTCACAGCTGAAGTTAAAGCTATTCATCTCGCACTTGCGCACATGGAGAATGCACAGGAAAGAAAGTCGATCATCTTCTCCGACTCTCTTTCCTATTTACTTGCTTTACTCAACCCCAGGTTGAAGAACCCTCTCATTTTGGAACTTCGTGAGAAGTTAACAACTCTCATGTCTGACCAATATGATATCGTGTTTTGCTGGTTACCCGGACATGTAGGTATTGCTGGTAACACCAAAGCAGACAGTGCAGCAAAACAGGCTTTAGCCAAGCCTCTCACTGATTTTAACATCCCTTTCAGTGATTTCAAACCACATATTAGTAACTACATCAAAACTATGTGGCAGGCGGAATGGGATGGGGCGACAAATAACAAGTTCCATCGCTTCCGACCAACTATTACTGATCACTACCCATCCAGTAACCTTTGTAGAAAAGATCATGTTATTGTGACACGATGTCATGTTGGCCATACAAGACTTACACATTCCTTTCTGTTGAAGGGTAATTTGCGACCAGAGTGTGTTCCATGTCAGCAGGTGTTGTCAGTGGAACACATTCTTTTACATTGCACTGATTTTAATCTTGTTAGAGGGCAGTTCTTTACAGCTGGATCTCTTAGAGATCTCTTTTATAATACGAGCCCACCCAAAATTGTGTCATTTCTGAAAGTAATCAACCTTTTTACAAAATTTTAAAATTGTTTTTATTCTTTTAATCTCGACTCACCAAGTCTCAATTCCTCAGGTTGATTTATAATGTATTTACTTATCTCATTACTCATTGTTATTCTAATCATTTTTGTCTTTGACATGTCTTTTGTGGTTATTTTTATTCAGTTTTTGCTTCATTATTGCTAACGACTTTTTATATACCACTGTTTTCTCGCCACGATATAGCCCTAGCTGCTGATGTGGCGTTAAGCAACAATAAATAAATAAATAACACGGCTGCCAGTGTGCCTCCAATACTAACTTCCACACCAGTTTATCAGCCTAAATCGCAGTTTGGACCTGAATTGAACACTGATTTATCAGGTTTCTCTGATGATTTTGGCGCCAAATCAGCACCAGCACGGTTTTTAAATAATAACAACAAAATTGATTCAAACTCGATAAAAGGTACCAGTCCAGTTCATCACACCTTCATTAATCGGCCATTTCAAAATGCATCTCATGACCCTGCTGTTGGCGAAAGTCCTTTATTGATGAGACAAGTTGTTTCATGTACATGTATTTTTCCAGCTCTTCCACCTACATCTGTTGGACAATCTGTTCCGCCTCTATCTACTGACCAAATAGGTCACTCTTCATTTTCTAGCCAGGATACTGAAACCCCTGCTGTGGGAATAGATGTTACAACCACAGATACTGGCTTTGCCCATTCCACATCTAATGGTCAGATTCAGTCAGTCCCATCCACTGTTCAAACTTCACATGCTGCATCCTGTCATACCATTTCACATGCATCGACTTCAACCAACAATCAACCCGACAGTGTCAACCCGTCAACAGAAAATGTATGTAATGATAGTGGCCCTTTGGCTGAGATTAGTTTGCTATCAGAAACAAGTTTGATATCATTTTTGTTATAATTGTTTTTACTCATCTCTGTATTTCGTTTCTGCCATGCTTTTCTTTTGACGTTTTCTCGCCACGATATACAGTTAAAACTAGAAGTCCTGTCATGAAATGCGCACAAATAGCACGTTGATATGCGCGTTAATGTACGCGTTATGGCCCAAGTAAAGCTATCAAATTTTGTACATATGGCCTGTGCACAAGCAATGTTTCAGCCAATGGACCTCCGGGTAACCCGGAGGTCCATTGGCAGAAACATTGCATGTGTTTGCTATGAGTAACCAAGAGAGCCTGCCGTGCTTTGGGTGTCATCTGATATGGCAATTGCGCGCAATTTGCTCAATTGAGTTGGTTCGCTGCGAAATACATAAATACGCAGCCCCGGACCAAAATGATCAATCCTGCTAATACCATCTGGCAGGCACCTTGTTCTCCCGTGAGGTGCGTTCCGAAGGCCCCGGAAGAAGGAATCCTGGCAGTTGAGGACTCGTAGCCCCGGTTAGGGCAGTCTCCGGGATGGAGCCCTGGTCTCCATTTCGGAAATAATGTTGTTCAACACTCTGCTTTGGCCCCAATTTCGGGAGTAGAAGGATGGTCGGATGGTCCGTTCTGGCCAATCGGGAGCCCCCACCCCAAAAAGTACTGGGTGTCACGTCGGGGGGCATTTGGTGGCCATTCAATCAGTCATTTCTTTTAATCATTTATCATAATTGCCATTGTGTGCTGTTTTTTAACTCATTTTTTAACCAAATACTTAGTTTTGCTGCACTGTTTGTTTCAGTTCCACGTGGCAACCGTAATTAAAGTGTTTTATAAAGTGATTGGTTGGATGGTCGCCATCTGAAGACCTGGCACTTCCACACACGGGCCAATCAGCCAGTGGCATACTTCGGTATCAACACTGGCTGAGTATACTGCCCCATACCAGGTATGTGGGAATACCGGCAACCCGGTGGGTTCACTGCATGGCAGTAACCCTACCCCTTGTTGGACTCCGTGGTGGGTGGGAGCCGGGGCAGTGAACAACATAAAACTCAAACATGGATACAACCAACAGAAAACAAAAACGAGGTCGGGAATTACTATCTACTGACTCTGATTCAGATTTGGATTCTTCACCAATAGCATCAAAGACTTGGCCAAAATTTATAATAGTATATGCTGCTGATGAAAATAAAAGAATAACTGATATTAATCCATTCCTATTAGAAAAAACCATCAAAGGAATAGCTGGCACAGTAAAAGACGTCAAGAAACTCAGATCTGGCGCTTTACTCATAGAATGTATAAGGGAAGCACAGGCCATCAATTTACTAAACATGGAAAAATTGGCAGATATTGAGGTAAATACGTTCCCTCATAAGACACTAAACAGCAGCCGAGGTGTAATAAGAACCAGGGAACTATCTGGCATTGATGTCTTAGAGATAAAAAAGGAATTAAGTCCACAATATGTAACAGATGTGAAAAATATTCAAATTAAAAAGGATGGCACAACAATCAAAACAAATACCTATATTTTGACATTTAACTCTACTCACCCACCAAAATCTATTAAAGTCGGTTATATGAACGTCAAAGTGGATTTATTTATACCGAATCCACTGCGATGTTTCAAGTGCCAGAAATATGGCCATGGGCAAAATAACTGCAGGGGTCAATCGATATGTTACAGATGCGGTCTACAACATCAGGACCCATGCACCAATCCTATCAAGTGTGTCAACTGCCAGGGCAATCATATGTCATCATCCAAAGATTGCCCTGTTTGGAGGAGGGAAAAAGCTATTCAGAAAGTAAAGTGCGAAAAAGAAATCAGTTTCAAAGAGGCTAGAGAACTCGTGACATCAATGCCAGGTATGAGTGCATCATCACCATCATATGCTTCAAAAGTATCCTCAAAATTACCTACAAAATCAGTTGAATGCCAGACTCCGTATACATGGCTCAAAGGACCTATTCCATCTTTAGTGAATGCCTTTACAATACAACAATCAGAATCACAGTCCACACAAACCAACTCAGCCGAACAAACAATAGATAAAATACCAAAAAACGGTAAAACAAAAGAACAAACCAAAGATGTACCTTCTGCACCACAACGTAAAGAAGATAAACCTAAACCAGAAAAGTATCATAACCCAACCAAATCAAAACCTGATCCACAACATAGTTCCCAACAAAATCTGAATCGGAGTCAAAGACGTCAACAAACTCAACAAAACAAACAGAAAGAAAAAGAAAAACTGAAATTAGAATCTGATAGACTACCAAAGCGCCTTCAAAATGTTGTCACGAACAACATGTTTGAAGGCATTGAGGCCATGTCAGTCGATGAGTGCATCGATGACACGTTCTCAAATAAACCAACTGAGAGTTCGTCTCAGGTAAAATCCCCGCGTAAAGCATCACCAAGAAGAAACACTGGGGCAATTTCGCCCATACGTCCACCTTCTAAATCACCACTCAAACATGTATAATAAACCCAAACAAAATATTATACAGTGGAATTGCCGAGGTTTTAGGGCGAATTATAACGAACTGGGTCTTCTAAGCCAAAAATATCAACCTGCTGCTTTTTGCCTGCAGGAAACTCTTTTAAAGAAACCCGAGGCTCAAGATCATTCAGCTTTTAAGCATTATACATCGTATAATGCCTGGGCAGATGATAATGATCTTCATATTCGTGGAACGACTGTCTTGGTTAGGAAAGACATCATTCACAGTTCTGTACCATTACAGACAAATTTACAGGCTGTGGCGGTACGCCTAACTTTAGACAAAACTGTTACACTTTGTTCAATTTACGTTCCACCAAGTAAAGCACTACATCTGAATGATCTTGAGCTACTGGTCCAACAGCTCCCAACTCCATACATTTTGTTGGGTGATTTTAATGCACATAGCCCTCCTGCAGTCAAGAAGATGTAAAAGGCAAAACTGTAGAAGAGTTCGTTACAAAATATGATCTGTGTTTGTTTAATGATGGTTCAGACACTTATCTGCACCCCGCATCTGGTTCGTATACATCAATTGATCTTTCAATTGCATGCCCTTCTATCTTCCTCGATTTTTCTTGGAAGGTAGAAGATGACTTGTGCGGGAGTGATCACTTTCCAATTTTGTTGGAGAGTGTAGTTCCGGCGGATGATGAGAGAGTGCCCCAGTGGAACTTTAAAAAAGCTGACTGGTACACTTTTTCATCGCTTTGTTCTGAACGACTCACACGGGAAAAATTTCAGGATAGTGCTGACCAAATCGAACATTTTACGAACGAGCTGCTTGACATTGCAAACACAGTCATCCCTAAAACCTCGACAAATCCAAAACGTTTCAACAAACCATGGTTTGATGATGAATGCAAAAAGGCTATAAAGGATCGTAAGAAAGCTGAAAGGGAATTTAACAAGTCACCAACTACATATAATTTAAACAAACTTCGTATAAATCGGGCAAAAACAAGACGACATATAAAATAAAAAAAGAAAAGTTCTTGGGAATCTTACATTTCGAAGATTAACGAAAACACCCCTATCACTAAAGTTTGGAAAATGATTAAAAAGATTAAAGGAAAAGAAACAAAATCAACTGTACAACACCTGAAGGAAAACAACACCTTAATTACCTCTAAAACAGAAATTTCAAATACTTTGGCCTCTACATTTTCGAAACATTCGTCATCTGAAAATTGTAATCCTGAATTTATCAAAATTAAAAAACAGCAAGAAAAGCAAAAGATCAAATTTACCTCCAACAATTTAGAGGATTACAATGAACCTTTCTCTATGGAGGAGTTATGTAACTCCTTGCATAGAGCAAAGGATACTCACGGGGGCCCCACTGCTCCTGCTGAATCGGTCCGAAATCGCCGAGTGATCCATTGCGCAATCGTCAGACTCCAGCGCACTTCCGGCGAAAGAAGTTAAGAAGTCACGAAAAACGTTTCAGCAAAGAATAAAGGTGAGTAATTGATACCAGAATCTTGTATTTTCTCGTAACTAAATAGACTTTTTGTATTTGGAAAGAAGATTTTGTCACATTGGATGCACAATTTCCAACGTTTTGTAATTTTTTCAACGACGTGTATTCCCAGTGCTTTTGATATGGCAAATTGTGGAACGTCTCAATCGGAATATCGCTTCAGTTTGAAAAATATAACCAGTATGTCGTCATCCTGGAATGATTTCTAATGCAGCTAGATGCTGCCAATAAATTTTATAGCCATTCGTGGATCTTAAGATGTTAAAAAAAGGTAAATAAAAACCGATAAAAATGCTACGTTGCCTCTCTGATAACAGTTTACGCGGAAAGTGCGAATTCGTCGATAATAAAAAGCTCCACTGCTAAATCGCCCCTCAATGTACGTTTCCGTTAAACTGGGAAATGTGTGCGTTTCCGCATTCCCTGTATTTTTTTTATTAAACTACCCTACCTGTGACTGTCTAGCTGGGTGATCTTCTGGAATAATAGTGTGACCCCTGTTGACATTCGGGCGAGTTTATGAGAAAAACTCAAGACGTACGTAAGGCCTATTGGTGGTGGTGGTGTTTTTTTTTTATATATACTACGCTGATCACTCACAGTACGCTTCAAACTTTCTCGTTTCAGATGTACTCTGGTTTAGAAGGATCTGTACTCTCGATAGAGGACTCACTAGTCCTAATGGATCTATCATCATGTCTTGCAGGAGAGAGCCATGGTGCGGCATGTCCGATTGAACCAAACAATGAAGATGTTCCACCTAAAATCCCACTAGCGACCAGCACACCTCTTAAAACGAACGAGAAGACAACCGATACATCCCCACATTTATATAAGTGTAATGAATGTGCATATAATAGTAAAGTAAAAGCAAACTATCAAAGACACATTAAAAGGCATTCGGTGACGAAACAGTATGAGTGTAGGGAATGTGGTGCCAAGTTTCCAGAGAGCTTTGAACTCAAATGACACATTTCGTCTAACCATACAAACAACAGATTCCTTTGTGATCGCTGTCCAAAAGTATTTCGCACAAAAGGTGGTCTCTTGACACATCTCAGAGTAAAACATACCAGTGGCACAGTACGAAATCAATGTAGTACGTGTGGTAAATCATTTTATAACCGCGACGATCTACAGGCCCACACTAACAAGCATGCCGGCGTTCTTGCACACGCGTGTGAGCTTTGTCACGCCAAATTGGCGCACCTCAAAAGCCTGAAAAAGCATCGCCAGAGCTGTCAAGCCCCTAGGTTGTCTTGCCAGCGTTGTGGGGACACCTTTAGCTCACAGCAAAACTTGCGAGACCATACATCAAGTATGCATATGGGGAAATTGTATTTGTGCTCCTGTGGCAAGACCTACAAATGGAGGGCATCATACTCAAGACATAGGCGTTTATCCGGACATTAATGGCCAACGACATCTTGAAGTTAGTACTGTGAACATGACCCACAACGCCAGGAGCGATTTGTTTTCTCTTTTTGTTGGTGTGTGTCTGTGGTAATGGGGGGGGGGGGGGGGAGGGATGATTCACTTTTCATGAAGGAAGTTCAATTTATCTTTATTTTTTACAGCTCAATACAATAAATAAAAAGTTGCATCACGTCCACTACAAGTGAAATGTGTTTACAATTGAATTCTCAAGATGTCTTGCGTTCCCGACTGACAAATATTCCAACTATACATTCCCAAAGAATACCTTCGCCGAAGGCATGCCCCGATGATGTACCGTAGTTTGACTATTTTATCAGTAGGATTGGAGATATCCAAGTCGGAACAAATCAGTGTTGCATGCCACGCCCAATCGGCCTTCTTGGTCATGCCCCGAACCTGACACAAGGTCTATGTTCATGTTATGGGTTAGTTTGACCAATGTTGAGACCATATCATAAACAAACGAATGACAAATGATAAAACGAATGACAAACACCAGATGTAAAATTCATTTTCTTTTTATTCATCCGCCCTTTGTACATGTTTAGTATTGTACAATACAATGTTCCTAAAATTTAACCCTCTTAATCCTGGTTGAGTGTTTTCGAATAGAAATTACGTTTAACCCTTTCAAAACATTGTGCATGTTAAATTTGTGAAAAAAATGTTGATCGCCCATGTTCAGACAAGGTAAATAACAAACTAGGATATGGTATCAGTAATAATTTTATCTTACAACCCTATAAGGTTGTAGGATAAAATTATTACTGAACCTCCTTTCAAATACAAAATGCAGTGGGAGCGTCCGATGGTGCTATGTAACCCACCCCTGCTTGTGATTGTCCAAATGAACGATTTTGGCATGCATCTTGGCGCCCGCTATCAAATTTCGCACTCAAAGTCAGGACGAGTTTTATAGTAACGACGGGGTACTTTCAACTGATATGACCACAGCTGTTTGGAACTGGGTCCTAAAACCCTTTCCCATATTTATTCCCTCCTACATTATAATTACATACTGTATATTTATAATATAGAAGGGGTAAGTATGGGGAGGGTTCTGGGACATAGTTCCATGTTCCCGTTGTGATACCATCTGAAGACTTGAACATTCATAAAGCAGCGGCATTATTACACGCAATGTGCATTCGAAAAAAAACAAGATTCAATGTAAGTCCAAATTAAAAAGCTTGTGATGTGGCACCGCTGACTCATCTGGCTTGTGATGGACCCGGACTGGGCGGACTCCCTTGAATGGCTCATTATTTATTTATTTATTGGTGCTTAACGCCACATCAGCAGCTAAGGCTATATCGTGGCGAGAAAACATTAAAAGAAAAACATGGCAGAAACGAAATTCAAAAATGAGTAAAAACCAACTATAATAAACATGATACTCAATGTAATATGAACAGTGGTGCATGAAGAAACAAGAAATATGAATAATTCACAAATCAACCTGGTGAATTTAAGTCTTAAAGACTTTAGTTTAAGATGATAAAAACAATTTTAAAATTTACTAAAAAGGTTGATTGTTTTCAAAAATGAGAGAATTTTATTCGGGCTCGTACAATAAAACAGATCGCTCAGAGATCCTACAGAAAAGTACTGCCCTCTGACATGATTAAAATCTGTACAATGTAAAAGAATATGTTCCACTGACAACACCTGCTGGCAGGGCACACACTCTGGTCGCACAGAA